>OZ038396.1:29519010-30724900 GCA_964036045.1 Eutreptiella sp. 'Long Island Sound 2002'
AGCCTGGCGCGACCGGCGTCGGGGGGAACGCTTCGGGGCCCGCCGCTTTCAATGCTTTGGCTGGCCGGGGCGGGGTGGGATGCGTTCATACGCACGCAACCCTAGTGGGCCCAGCCTCGTCTCTGGCTGGCCGGTTGCGGAGGGGCGGTGCGATCCCCGTGCCTACCCCCGGCTCTGTGCAGCGCCGGAGGCGCCACTGGCGCGCATCCGGCAGCTGAGAGCGCCTCGGTAGAGTGGCCCGTGGAGGCCTCAATGCCATGCCCCCGTGCTCCACTGTCGCAGAACGACTTTCTGCAATGTCCTCACCATCCCACAGTTCAGCTGGAGCCGCCGATGCCGTTGCTGCCATGTGCGCTGCTGCCTTTGCAGCTGCGGCGGCGGTTGCGCAAGCGCGGGCACAGGCGCGGGAGCGGCACGTGGCGCAGCTGCGGCAACACGCCGTCCCCGCTCTGCGCCACTGGTACGCCCGGGTGTACCCCGGCGCGGCTGTGCACGCGGGCTGGGCGGCGGACGCCTACCCCACCCCACGCGCACAGCCGCCTACCCCACCGCCGCCCTACATTACCTCCGTCCGGGCACCCTCTGGATGGAGGACCTGCTGATGGGGGAGTGCGAGGGGTGGCAGCGGCCCCTCGATGCGTCCCACACAAGGAAAGCGCTCTGGCTGGGCTCCGTGCAAGGCCGCGCGAGCCCGGAACTGGGCGCCAAGGGCGCTACCGGCCGGCACGGTCTGGTTCGTGCGGGCCCCCTGCTTCGGCCTGAGGTAGCGCTAGCACCCCCACACCTGGGCGTCCTGGTTCCGTCGGCTGTGGATGGAGGCGACGGGCGCCCGGCCGCGCAAGCACCCGAGCGGCCAGTTCTACGCCCCTCGGGATACATTCTTTCGGGCGTGGTCGGCGGCCGCTGGCGCCTCCCCCCCGCGCCGCCTTGTGTACTTCGAGCGGGAGTGCTCGGTCGTGTGTGTGGGGGGGTGCCCACAGCATGGCTGTGGACGAGGGGGGCCGGGCCATTGACAACGAGGTGGCCCGTGCCCCTTCCCGCCCCACGGCGCGTGGCAAGAGGCGGCCGACGTGGCGGCTGCGGGCATGCCCACCGTGAGCGACGCGTGGTGGGTTCTCCTGCCCACCCCCGCTCAGGGTGCAGCCACGCGACGTGCGATGTGCAATGCCTGGGCCCATTGCCAGTAGGCGTCTGCCGTACTGGGTCGGGTACACCTCCACCTGGGGGACGGGGGCCGCCGCCGCCCCTGCCCGAGATCCGGCAGGGCCCCGTACCAGGATGGGGGTCGTCCTTGAGCAAAGGCCAGGCATCCACATGGGCTGATGGCCAGGCCCTTGTCCAGGCGGCCGCGCAAGGCCTACGTTGGCGGCGGGAGGCGCAGGACGGCGACGGGGACATGGACGGGGTCGGCCAGGGGGGGAGGGAGTTGGACCCCCCCCTCTGCGAGGCATTGCCCCGCACGCGACGACGCACAGGCGACCGGCAGCAGTGACCCCCAGCCGCCCCTACCACCACCGGCGTAGCGGGCCGGGACGAGGAGGGTGGGGCAGCGACGCCTCATGCACACCCTGTGCGACGCGCACAGAGCCCCCGCGTGCAAGTCATGCAGGGGGCACCGTGGGGTGCGGTACCGCTGCTCCAGGCACCCTCGATTGGTGCCAGCGGCGGGAAGTGCGCAATAGCGCACGCTAACCGGGATGGGGGGACTGTGTGCGCCCTCCCCCCCCCCCCCCCAAGGGGGGGGGGAGTGACGGCGACAATGGGAAGGGGGCCACGCAGGGCTCGAGTGCCGCGCTGGCACCCACAGGGCGCTCGGAAAGCCCGCGACGGGGCCATGGGAGGGCGGAGGGGGCAGACACCTGACCCAAGGCGCCCAGTCCTTCCGTCGCGCCGCGACACCAGGGGTGGGCGGGGGGCAGGGGGGGCCGGCGCAGCCAGTCCCTGACCCATAACCCCCTCGCTTAACCCGTCGCACAGCGTCCAAGACTTCAATCGGCCTTTGCCCTCCTTAATACAGCAGACACATCCGAGGGTTCGCACGCGCGCGCACACACACACACACACACACACAGCACATGAGCTCCAGCGGATCCTGTGGGCACTGCCCCCGCGACCGCCACCAGCACAGTGGACTCGCAAAGGAGCCTCCACGCAGGGAAGCACAAACGCACGGAGATGGGATGCAGGATGCGGTAGGAGCACAGACACCACCCCCTCTTGTTTGCATGTTTGCCAGTGTCTCAACCCAGTTCCTGAGCCCGCCGACGGGGCGCCAGCATTCATGAACTCATGGTTTGGTCGCATAGCGGTAGGACTTAGTTGTTGAAACTTGCAATTTGAGCATGATTTAATTGATTTGGGCGTCACACACGCACACACACACACACAACTGGCACCCATGCCTCTTTTGGAATGCCCCAGTGCTCTGACCCGCTGTCACATGCCACTCGCAGAGACTCGTGTCCCTGGAGTCGACCATGCGCCAGGACATTGCGCAGCAGCAAGTCACGGAGGGTGCCTCTTTGCAGACTGCCAGCCACGCTACTGAGTACCGCATCATTTCGCAGACGAGCCGTGAGGCAGCGGAGGAGCGCTTGCAGGCTCGGCATCGCCGGCTGAGGGCCGCAGCCGAAGAGGAGGAGCACCTGGTGCGCACCACACTGTTGGAGGAGGAGGCTGTTGCTTGGGCCCCGGTGCCGCTGCAGGCAGAGCATGGGGCGTTGGAAGTCACGGAGGGGCTGTGGCGGGCTGATATGGCAGAGCTCCAGGGGAAGGCTTGGATGGAGCTGAGTCGCGAGGCGATCGCGAGCCGCGTCGCGCTCAACGACCGGGAGCGCGTTGCGCAGGCGGTCGAGGGGCTGGTTACGGAGGAGGCGGCTGGGCGGCGCGCAGTAGAGGACGCGGAAGAGGAGGCGGCGGCGCAGCTCTCGGTCGAGTGCTGCCGCATTGTTTTGGAGGAGAATCGCCGCGTCGTCCAGCGGCGCAGGGATGGGGCGGCCGCAGCCGCGGCCGCCACGCCCCCCTTGGATCCGCCGACGGAGGTGCCTGCAACCTCCGCGGCAGTCCTGAGGTCGCCGCAATGCGGGATCAGTGTGCAGGAGCTCCGGGAGGCACGGCAGGCCCTGCAGGACTCCGCGTCCCTCTGCCTTGCATGAGGTACTGCGGTCTTGTAGGTCCACCCACTCCCTCCTCCTCCACCCTCTCCCTCCTCCTCCACCCTCTCCCTCCTCCTCCACCCTCTCCCTCCTCCTCCTCCCTCTCTCTTCTCCTCCTGATCCTGTGGACAGCCTCAACGCCACTTATCACACCCCAATCCTGATATATGTGACACTCCTACGAAGTGCCTCGGGGCTCTTGGGCCCCAGCGGGAGCGGGAGGGAGGGTGGGCCTTTCCAGACCTGAGGGGAATGCGGTGCACCGCTTGTGGCCGCAGCAGTACGCAGCAGGACACAGTATCTCAGTACGCAGCAGTCACACAAAGACGGTACGTAGTTGTACGCGTCATTAAAACTACAACTAAAACTACATCCCTCTCCAAACGATACAGAAGCTCTCAGCAACCCTCAGCGAGCACTCCCAAGAGGGACACGAAGGATTTCAGACCAGCAATACATGGCGGTCACAAAAGGAGAATGCTAGCGGTTTGCAGTGGTACCTGTGCCGCTCACGTCTGCCCCGCCCCCCCCTCCCCCTGCCCCCCGCAGCCATGTTCCACGGGGATGTGGGGTGTGGCAGTGGTGCCACCGTAGTCCCCCGACCCTCTTTGTCCCTCACACCCATTTGCTATTGTAAATTGCATATGCCTCGGAAGCGACAGTGCGGGTCAGTGCAGACTGAAGGCTGGGCGAAGGCTGCCACACCAGGCAGACTTGGGAGGCAGGGGGGCACCGGACAGAGCAGTGATATCCGGCCCGCATCAGCGACCGTCGGGGGGCTCAGGAAGCACTGATGCTCGGTCTTCGTGCGATGACCACACGAAAAATTTGTGCAATTTTTGCAATTTTTGGAAATTTTTCTTCAGCATTGCCCTTTCGGTCCTGATCATCAGGCGAAGGGGGTGGGTTTTTTTTCAGTGCCTGCACATCAACAGTCACCGCAAGTGACAGAATGAGATATCATTCTTCTCGGCCCCCGAGTCGCGTGTGAACGGCGATTTTTTACCACGTCCCACAACCGTCCCAAAGTCTCTGACTGCAACCCTCCATCTCTGCTAAGCAAGACATGGAGGGAGTCTCAGGCAGGTCCGCGCATGGTGCATACATGGGGGCTGTGCTAAGACAGAGGCCAGGACAGTAATGATGCGCGAAAAAATCCTCAACCAACAGAACTCCAGCAAAACCGCACCACAGAATCTTCTGGGACAGTAACAGCGCACTCCAGAAGCCTCCAAGGGACAGCTTGAGGGGTTCTGGAGGGAGACCATTGGCCTGTGTTTTAGTCCAACCCCTGCGTGGTGCGTGCGCCCTGCGGATACTTCCTCGTAGGTCATGCGAGCCAATGCAACAATAGCCTTGCGTCTTAAACACTCGAAAATGCACGCGTGTATCAGACAATTTTTCGTTAAATTTTGTACACAGGGCCCCAAGCCTCCCACAGTTCCGCAGCCTTGCAGCAGTACTTTCCTCACGAAAGTGTCTTCTTGCAGACATTGCCCCTTTCTGTGCACCTGCATGGAATTGCTACGAAATAAGACCTAGTTGATCAACACCAATCGGTATTAGTGTTTTGGGCACCTCAGGGGCCCCTCAGATGAGGTTGCAGTCTGATCTGAGGCCTTGGTACACTGTTTGGACCCTGTCCCAGGTGCATCGTGCTTCTCTTGGAACACGGGGCCTGAGGTGGATGCGACATGCAGTGGGGTGCGATATTACAAAATTGCTGGCGGCAGTGCAGTTGTGGTGTACTTGGTGCTTTTGCCAGGAACATGGCGGATCATCAAGCACTGCTGTTCACTGTGGGGGCCAGCAGGGGTTTCAGTGAGTGCACACACACATTTGTGTCAAGACCATGGAACCTGCGGCTTGGTTTCAAAGCCAGGGCTCCAGATGAATCGGCATGAGGGTTTTTCGTTGTGTGTGCACACGTGCCTGCAACGATGATGTCTGTGGGAGTATATTTAGCCGTTGTAACGATGCAGGGGCATGTTGCCAAGGTTGCAGGGGGTGGCCATGTGTTGAGGGAGTGTTCCGGAGTGTGCTGCTTGTGGTGATCTTTTGCAGGGAGCAATTTGACTCCCGGTGTGTCAGAGTAAAAGGGAGTTTAGCTCGGAGAATTGCTCCAAAAATTTTGCATATTCTAACAGGATGATCCGTCATCCACCGTTTGATTGCGAACAGCCTGTCAGATGGCATCACTGAGCGAATCGAGGATGCTTGATGTAGTGCCACACGGCTGCAGCATGGTCAGAATTATGTGTTGAACTCTCTGTGTGCGTAGAGCACAAGCCTACCGATTCACCCAAGAAAGGGCCATCATCTGCTGTACAGAAATGCATGGCCCAACCACATGAAGACAAGAAAGACAGGCGTACATGAGGGGTTGTATGCACACGGTCTGTTACACATTACGGTCAAGTGGAATGAGGCAACACAATTTGGGATGTGTAGAATTTTTCGGCAACAAAGGAGGATGTACATAGAATCACACCCACACACATACCTCTGAAATGTGTACATCTGTTGGATTGCACACGGGCTTCGCTCATTGAGTTTTCTTTCTGTGGTTCCCCCAAACTAGCTCACCCAACATGCGTACCACCCTCCGGAACTGTTCATGGTGAGAGCATCTAGTCATTCGTGACTGACTCCTGCTCCCTCAGATGTCAAGCATTCAATTTTCTTTTGCGTGTGTGCGTGTGTGCGTGTGTGCGTGTGCGTGTGTGCATGTGTGTGTCAAGGGAGCAGCCAATCATTCCCAATCACACGTTCTGACCCAATATTGACAAGTACAACAGCCCACACCCCGAACACACACGCTTACTATCGACAGTGTAGTGACTGTACCCTTGTGCGTGCATCCCATCGCACCTTAGGATCCAGACAGTTATCTCACCCCCTTGCCAAAGCCTTCCTCTGCACACAAACAAGGGAAAAAGGGTTGGCCATTTCCTTGGAGCACAGAATAGAACAAGGGGTCGACCCCTTTTTCTGCATTCCTGTACAGGCACATTGGTGTTGCGTGTACAATATCATTTGTGCCTGCACATACCTTCATGCGGAGATATTCACCATTACAGAACCATGATTTGACTCCGTTCTTGCGATCCCCGCCCCCCCCTAACCTTCATGTGCAGACATACGAACTCACTCAGATAAACGTGTGCGTGAGCCTATCGGCAACCGCGCATGCGCAGACTTCCTTGTGCATGAATGTTGTGTATGTTTGTTGGAATGCCCTGTTGTGAAGGA
The DNA here is from genome assembly GCA_964036045.1 of Eutreptiella sp. 'Long Island Sound 2002'. Taxonomy (NCBI): domain Eukaryota; phylum Euglenozoa; class Euglenophyceae; order Eutreptiales; family Eutreptiaceae; genus Eutreptiella; species Eutreptiella sp. 'Long Island Sound 2002'. The sequence goes on from OZ038396.1 coordinate 29,525,418, forward strand.
CCCCCCTTCTCCAGCAGACGCTGTATATATTATGGGGCACTTTGCTCCAGTCAGTTCTGCCACTGCACCTTGAAACTTACAGTCTGACCAATCCAGCGTTTTTAACTCATTGCCTGTTTTGTTGATTGCAGAACGGATCGCATGCTCACCAAAGGTATTTGTGGGATGCCGTTTGTCTTTGGCTTTCATTGTGACGGAAACGCAGCGGGCCGGGCCAGATCTGGGATCAGTCCGAGAAAATGTCACAGAGGCTGATACGGGGATCCTGCACGCGCTGTGGCAAATGGAGTGCACATTGCTGTGTGTGCAATAGGAGAATCTACGTTTTTGCCGTAGTCCCCCTCAGTGTGTCTCCACGGCCCTGGAAGGCCAAATGAGAGCAAATGCAAAACCAGATGATTGACCCCAACCAGTGATTTTGCAATCCATTCCAAGCCATTGTAAACACAACTAGTCCCATGAGTTCGCAGCTGTCAGGGAAAGCAGACCTGTCTATAGTTCCTTCAGGCCTTTCGACCTGAAACATACTCATCTTGTGGGGATGCCATGTTGTTTGCATTCGCATCTGATCTGAAAGACTCTTGAGAGCAAACCAAGACATGTGGTAAGCTTGAAAAAAAGGTGTCAATGCACATTGTCCAAAGTGTTGAGGTTGTTCAATAACGTTCGCAGGCATGGCATCCTGCAGTACACGAGAAATATGGCATTTGCGTACACTGTTCACATACCACTGCCCAGCAGGCAATGTGCGGCTGGAGGTTCCCCAACACGGCAGCGTTGATTTTTGCAGCGATCTGTAGCCACCACGGCTGCGTTTTGGAGGAATGGAGGATCGAGGCAAAAATCATAACCCTGTCCTCTTGAGTGTGCCGTGTGTCTGAGCTCATTTTGCGGCTTGTATCCATGGGTTGCGCCCGGTGGGTTTTGGATGTCCCGAAAGCTCGGATGCTGCGTGATGGGACAGGCTGGGTCTACGGCGGGGTGCATGGTTCACAGCCTTTGTGTTCGTCAACTCACTGGAAAGGGACAGGCCTTGCGGTCATAGACCACAGATTGTACATTTTGCTAGACTCCCGCCATGTGCAATCATAAAGAACGAGGGAAAATGCTGAGAACCAGTGGGTACCCAGTGGCTACTACTGGCTCGTGTTCAGCATTCACCTGCTGTACCCTTGTGATGCACCCCCTTGGTTTCCCCAAACGATGCCGGTCGGTAGGTTTGCAGGTTTGAGTTGACGCGTTGTCCTGTTGTGGCCTACGGCCCCCTACTGGACCAGACCTGAAATGGCCAGTGCAACAGAAAACGGCCTCACACAAACTGAGCAATTCTAGGGTGCATGTCGGCTGAGACACCGTGCATGTGGCACAAAGCACCTCTCAAGAACTTGCCACTATCATCACTCATCACCAAGAAGGCATTAGAGGCAAATCGTGGTGTTTGGATACAGCAATGCATTATTTTAGTTCGTGGGTGAGGACTGAGCTGTTTTCGAGCCAGCAGAATTGGGCTGGAATAATCACAGCTTTTTGGCGACACTTGATGACCCCGAGGGAGTCGCAGGGTCATCATTTCGTGACAACGGCGGCACAGATATCCCTGTGGGGAGACATGTGGCACCAACTAGGCCTGGTGTCTAAAAGAGCCGCTTTGAGACATTTTGCACCAAGGGAGGCAAAATTTGGTTCACCTGTTGCAGCCACTATGCTGCAACCCAGACCCAAGTCCCATTCAATGTTTTGCTTCAATATGGACCCCCCAACCAATTGACAGAATTTTCAAATATTCACTGTTTGGTGAAACAGATGCTGTTTCCCATGAGTTTGCTGGTCTAGAGAGGGAGGTCCATGAATTGAATTAGTCCCCAAAAGATGATGTGCTATCCAAACCTACAAAATGTTGTCCAACGTGTTGTTGAATCCCAGCGGGGTGTTGATCCCGGTGTTGATCCTATTTCATTCTTCATTCCACATGGGGGCAAGAGCACCTTGGTTATTGTAGCAGGGTCATTGGCCATGGTTTCTTGGATTTGGTGGGACTATTTCTGGTGGAATCTACATCATGAAATATGTGAACAAGTACAGGCTAGTAAGGGACCCTCGTTACCCCAGTACCTGAACAACCGCTTGCACGAACACATTGTTTTCGTAACTTTTGAAACCATGGAACTGCGCAGTTATGAAACAGAAGTGGGCGTATTTGCTTCGCGTGGCACGATTTTGTGGCTTCGCTTGGACACGTAGCGCCTGCTGATGGGCTTGTCTGGCGCTTTTGGGCCCCAGCCATGCGCTTTATCTGACTGGGTGGGTCAGGGTGGAGCGATGAAGAGTAGAAAGTACATGCCGTTTTCTCGCTCGGTTTTAGGCTTCCGATGCTTTTTTGTAATGGTCAGTGCTCGGGATGCCTCGGATTGGATTTCGAAGCGCACCTGCGGCCGACAAGATAATATCAGTGCCCGAGGCAAAGATGATGGGCACGGTGGTCGGAGGATTCGTGATTCTACTCGGGAAAGGGATATGAACGTTGATCGGGGGAACTCATTGGCCAAGCATGGGGCAAGAAGTGGGGATGGTGGCAGAGACAGGCCCACAGACAGCAACAGAGACAGTGATAATGACAAGACTGCGGGTCGGGAGATGACCAGAAACACAGACTTGGATCGAGTTCAGAATGCATGGAAGGAAAGAGATTCAGGCAGAACTCCCTGTGGAGACCGTCCCGTGGGTATGGCTTCTGACCGAGACTTCTGGGATCAGCAACTGAGGGACATCGATTTTCGCCCAAGATACGCAGATCGCCATGGTGAGAGTTCAGGTAGAGGTAGAGATCGAAGCCGAGATAGTAGTAGGGACAGGAGCAGGCACAGGAGTAGGGACAGAAGTAAGGACAGAAGTAGGGACAGAAGTAGGGACAGAAGTAGGGACAGGAACAAGGGCAGGAGCAGGGACAGGAGTACGGACGGGAGTGAGGACATGGGCAGAGATAGGAGTAGGGACAGGGATCGGGGTAGGGAGGGGAGTCGGGACAGAAGTAGGGGCAGGAGGAGGGACAGAAGTAGGAGCAGAGGAAGCCGCAACAGCAGCCATGAGGGGAGGCGTACCCCAAGCACAAGGAGCAGGGGCGGGTCAAGTCAGGAGGACTGGGATCGAGAAAGGGAACGGGAAAAGGTTCTCGCGCTGCCCGCCTCAAACCTGGACCACTGGGCCGTTGGTGGTGCCAACCTAGGGCCCTCCCATGCCCGTTGTCCGCCGCCACTGAGACCCAAAGAGCCCTCGAAAGACCCTCTGCCTCCACGTCTTCCGTACGGGCAGCACCAGCATCGGCAGAATGCCAAGCCAAAGCCCGCCGCCCCACGCCCCAACCCTGGCCCTGCCCTCCAGGATCCCCTGCAGTCGCGGCCCCGCTCCCCTCCGCGCGACTCCGGGGGATCTCGCCCTCGCAGAACTGCCTCGGATGGGGATACAGCTGCGGCCGTGCGGCAGCGCGCACCCGTCATTCCAGTCATCCCACCGCCCCGCATCCCGAAACCGCAGTCGGTGTTCGCTGGAAGCAAGGCCGCCGCTGCAACTACGGGGCCCTCTTCCTCCGGCCCCAGTACCCGACGCCCAAGGAGCGCCCCACACGACAGGCTGCGGCCCATGGCTGCCGCCACAGAGCCTTTTCTAGGCACTCTCCCAGCCACAATGCCGTGGCCCATGATGGCCAGCCGCCTGGTGCAGGTGTTCCCCAATGTCCCCAGGGCTTCAGCCGCTCCTGCACCTCGTACACGGGGGGCTGCTGCTCAGGGCGCTCACGGGTCCGCGGACGCGCGGCGCCAAGTCCAGGAGGTGCGGGAGGGCGACGGCCGCAAGCGCGAACACTCGACCGACGACGCACGCGACGGCCGCGGCAAGCGGCCGCGCGTGGGCGCCGGGGCCATGGCGCCCGGAGTCAGCGAAGACGAGGACCTGATCCGCAAGGCCTTCCGCACGGTGCACCTGCGAGGCTTCGACGTGGAGAAGGCCCCGCTGCAGCGCTTTCTGGAGAACGCCTGTGGTCCAGTGGGGCCGCTGGTGGTGTCTCAGGCGTCGCGGGGCGCGCAGGCGTGGGTGGAGTTCGAGGCGGAGGCCGGGGCCAAGAAGGCCCTGGACCTCGACGGGACGAAGATCGCGGAGCTCCGGTGCGCCACGGTCTTGTCCGTGAACTACGCGAACAACCCGATCGGGGGCTGCAGGCGGACCATCCACCTCGTTGGCCTGCGGCAGACGGTGGAGGATGGCGAGGTCCAGAGGGTGTTTGAGCAGCTGGCGGGGCCGGTGCGGGAGGTGGCGGTCCGGGAGCGCCGCGGGGGCCGCATGGCGTGGGTGGAGTTTGTGGAGGAGAGGGCGTGCCAGAAGGCCCTGGAGGCGGTGAACGCTCGACCCGCGGCCTTCAAGGCGTTGGGACCGGAGGTTGAGGCAATGCTGGCGCGCAACGCCATTCGCCAGTGATGGCCGGAGGTCTGTCCGCGCCCGCGTCGTGTGCCGCGGATAGCAACCGTGCGGTGCTTTGTGATTTTGATTCCGGAACACTGTGCCCCCGGAACACTATGGCCTCGGACCACTATGGCGTACCACCCTACTGTGCCTTTGTGGGTCGCCCCCATTCGTCCTTCAGTTTTGTGCGAAGGTCATGGAGGGGTTTAGCCACAACACCACAACACTCAAAGAAGTGCGTTGCATTGGACTTACGAACCGGCCCGAACCGACCCTCAAAACACTGTCGTGGCTATTATTCTGAGGGATATATTTTGACCCCGGATTTTCAGGGAAGTTGTGTGCACCGTTGGACCTGGGGTTCCGTGGGCCTGGGATTCCGTGACAGGAATCTGTCCCGGATCCGTGAAACCACAAGCAGCCAACAGCCAACAATGAAACGTACTGCCCCCCGTCCTTCCTGACCCGCAACGCATGCTTCCGTCCCTGAGATCGGGCACATCCTCTGACCATTTCGCTCACCGTTCTGGGGCCATTGTCTGTCCTCCAAGCTCTGTCAGTTCCATCCCATCGCCCGTGAGCGCTCCCAAGGACGGCTCCACCGCTCATGTGCCTTCAACACATGCTGCTGGCTGCTGGCTGCTGGCTCTCTTCTGCCCAGGTTCATGGAGCAACGGCTCTGCAGAGGGTACAATGAGGAAGCATGTCACAGAGCAGGTGGGACTCGTGGCGCACATGGGCGGCAAAACCCCATGCACGAATCATATCATATCGGTTTCCATGTATGACCCCCCCCCCCCCCGCCTTCCCACTTAGTTGCCAAAGATGGCTGGGTTTGGGCCTGACATGACCAGGGATGTATTAGAACGGCTGACAACCATAGGAGGAGCCCCCCCCCCCCCCCTAGATCCCCCCCCCCTCCCCTTCCAATGTTTGAGGTTGACAGTAGGGATGGATTCACAATTTTGCTTCCGCGCCTTTGGCGCAAGAGGATTCAAGCCTGTTTGTGTGCCTGTCTGTCTTTCCCCTGTTTCTTTCTATTGCAGGTGTGCCTCCAAATCAGGCCTACTCCGTTCCTTTGCCTATGTGAGTGTCAGTTTCTGTGTGCTGTGTACTTTACTGTGCAGGGATCCTGGGACCTGCAGCAAAGATGAAAATGTTTTTGGTACCATTCAGCTGGGGGGACCATAGGAGGAGGGGGGTCCGGCCAAGCCCCCCCCCCCCCCTCTCTTCCAGTACATCCCTGGACATGACCATGGCGCCGGGAGGAAATTCTTGTCAATGGCAGCCCCCCAGAAAAATGTCCATGGTGCGTGTCCATGACAGGGGAGGGGCAAGACTTAGGAATCGTTCCTCCTGCCACCCCGCCGTACCCGGCCAGGGAAGAGGACAGGGCACCCTGGCCTTCACCTAAACCCGGGCCTGTCGCTGACCCTTGACCTACTTCATCAACGCTCGGCGAACTGGTGGAACTTCTGTCACGAGTTAAAATAACAAGCACGTCTATGACATGTTGTCGGGATTGTAGAATGTATTCCCCCATCCCTTTCCAGGTAGCCCCCCACCCCCCTTTCCACCTTGAGGGCCTTTGACCAACATCTCGGCGGGGGGGGGTCGAGTGTGAAACCAAGGGGACCATCGATTTGGTATTTTCAGACTCAGGTCAAAGATCTACGTCACCATCCGTCAGTGGCCACTGCTTTGATGAGCAACTGGGAACATCTACCCCGGCGTAATTTTTTTTTGACTGTACCCTTCTGGACTGTGGCTGCAGTGTTGTACGGCCCACAACAATCCTACAATTTCCCAAGGCCTTCAATGGCCAGCAATACGCTAACACACCCTGTGTATGGCTGCACGTGTGTGGCTCTGTGTGGTTGTTTTGTTGTTGTTGCTGTGTGTACCTCGATGTCGCCCTGTGTGGCGCTATGTGGTTGTGCGGCTCCCTATCGTTCTATGTGGGTTCATCTGTGTAGCTGTGTGTGGCCGCAGGTGGCGCTGGCTCAAGTGCCGGAGCAGATGGCTTTTTTAAGGGAATTGTAAGGGAGCACTGGGACAAGCTTCCAGCCATGGGGTTCGTTTGTGTGCTATTGACTGTTTATCGATTTGCAATCGACACAGAAAACAGCAAAGTGAAGGGGCTGTGGAGAGCAGGAGATGCCTTGATCCCAGACTGGGCGATCTGGGGCAGGAGTTCTAACCTTCTGTATTTGGCCATAGTGAAGGGCGGGTGTGAATTCGACAGCCTCCATTGGTTCTCTCTGAGAGCCATGAGTTGGTCTTACCTTTGGCAGTTGATGTTTGTCTTTTGCTTTTTACAACAGTGTTGCTGCACCGGGTGTTGGACGAAGCGGGGCTTAGTCACCAATTTTCTCTCTTGTGCTGTTCGTAGTGCAATTGACAAACACATTTGCGGCGGTATTGGTGGCACCACTTGTTTGGACCTTTGTTTGGCCCGTGGCTGTCAAGGCAGAGGATTGTGTCTCTCTGCTTTAGTCGTCGTGCGTAGCGGAGCTCTTTTCATGCATGGGGCAAAAGGGCCTTGTTTCCTCGTGAAATAGTCCAAAAGGTGTGCGCAGTGGGCATGATGCTGGTCCCCAGCCTTGACATAAGGCAACCCCTTTTAGGTACTTAATGAACTAATGAAATGAAGCAATCCTATATTTTTGGCGGTTGCCCACCTGCCCGGCCTGCCACAGCGAGCCATTTTTCAATTACCCCCGCAGGGGGCTACACGGCTGTAGGGTGGCCGGGGGAGGGCCCCAGCCGCTGCTGTGCACGACCAGAACCTGTGCTGATAGCGACCCCCAGCAAATCTTCAAACTCGTTCCGTACACCTCACACCTTACCCCTTAAAATGATCGTCTCAAAAAATAAAAAACGCGACTTTTCGTTTTTTGGGCCGCTTTGGTCATTTGAGTCGTTTTGGTGAAATAGCACCGTTTTAAGCAGTTTTTCAACCAGTCTCTGCCGAAATGGGGCTGAAATGTGCAGCGGCTGGTACGCGCGTTTTGGCCCCATGCCATGCCATGTTACCCCTTAAAATGATCGGCTCGTGCCAAAATGGGAAATCAACGTTGTTGGCTGAAATTGCTACCATTTTGTGGTTTTCGGGCTGTTTTGAGCACTTTTAGGCCAGTTTTGCACCGAAATTGGGTCAAATTGGTACTGAAAGCACAATTTCAACAGGTTTGATGGTATCCATGCATCTGCATGCATCGTTTGCAAAAAAAAAACAAACAACAACACTGGCTAGGCTCAGTTTCTGGGGGCCTGCAGAAACCGAGACTAGCGGGCGTGCCACTGGTTTTTTAGGTATTTTTTGCTGAAAACCCCACATATATTGATCCTTCGTGAATGCATGTTGGCTGAAGCAATGCCATGTGGTATGTATACCCAAAGAGACGCCGCCCGGTAATTCTCCGTGATGTCTGCTCGTTTACTGGGTGGGGGGCAAAAAGCATCTGTTAGACTGCCTGATGCGCTTGTGGACAAGCCAAAATTTGTCTCTGTCACCATCACCTGTAATCAGCAGCCTAACGATCAACATCAACGAGGGCAAAAGGGAGTGCCCTGCATGTAGTGCAAGGTTTCAAGGTTCCAATTTTCGGCCTTATCCATACACAAGATACCGGATTTTTTGGATGGAAAATGCGTTGAATTGTATTGATGCCACACAATTCATAAGAATTTTCTGTGAAAGGGGGTTGTAGTTGCAGACACCCTGAAATTGTATTGCCTCATAAAGTCACCAAGCTCCGGGTGCTGCTCAATGCTTGTCAATGCACATGCACATTTAGGACAGGTGGGAGAAGGAGCAAACGTGGCAGGGAGTAGTGCTGTGGCTACAAAACCCCACAACCATTTTGGGTGTGCAGTCCTTTTTCACCGGGCCATCGTCAACCGAAAATAATACCATTGGGCACATTTTGGCCCTGATTGGCACCCTCGTTCCTACGTTTTGGTCCCAAAGTGGGTGTTTAAGGCACAGAACGCAAATGCTTCCCAGGATTTTGGAAAAAGACTCGTTGGCAATGAAGCAGCATGCTCACGCCGACACCGAAGTCTATGTCCGTTTGGGCACAGACCCCTGAGTCACATTAAATAATGAGAGGGACAGACCACTGTGAATTGCAGTTGGAGCACACATGATAGCAACACAGATGTGTGTGGCCTGGTGTTGGACTCTGCTGCTATAACCGTGGCTGTAGCAACCCACGCGCCGACGCCGTTGTGGTTGGTGACCACGGACGACCAATGCACCCAAGCGACGGGGCAAGCGCAGCTCCGGGCCGAGTGGGTAATAGTGCAGGTGGGGGCAGGCCAGCCCGAACCCCGTGGGCTCCCCCGTGGCACCGCCCTGCTGGTGGCTACGGGGGTGCCGCACGACCCACACATGGCGGTGCACGCGTTGGAGGACCAGCCGGAGGACACGGGACACCTGGTGGTGCACCAGCGCGGGGGCCCGGCGTGGCTCAAGGAACATGTGACGGCACTTCGGTCCTGGGCAAGCACGATCACCGGAGCGGAGATCAGGCTGCACGACCACCCGGCGATCAGCCCAGGCGACACCAGGGCGCTGAGCGTGGACCAACTGACCCCCAGCCACCCCGACGTCCGGTGGCACTCCGCCGACCTCAACGCGGGGTGGCTCAGCCCCACCGGGTACTACTGGATCCCGGAGGCCTGGGGCCACACCTCTTCCGACGCATCCGGGGGCGGACCCTGCAGACACGCCACCAGCGTCGCTCTCGCCGCCGACCTCACCCGCACGTGGGCGGTGGCCATCTCGGGCACGGTGCCCGACGGGGAGGGGGTGGCCGCCTCCCTCCCCCTACAATACGGTGCCCACCGACCATGGGTCCACACGGTGGACGCCGAAGTCATCCTCCACCTCCTGCGGCACGCAGATCGCGAGCGGACCACGGGGGTCCCCGCGGGCGCAGCGAAGGTGGTCAACCAGATGCCCCTGAGGTGGCTCCGGGACAGCCTGTACGCGCGAGGGCAACACACCGGGCACCCGTTCTCGTACGTCCGAGCCACCTCGCACCACAGTGACGCCCTACTGCACAAGGCGGACTGGGCGGCGTCCCAGGACACCGTCCTGCAGAACACGCCCCCGGACCCTGGCCACGCCCAGCTCATTGTCGCCGGCCGTGACGGCCATCTCGATCTACGGCCCCCCACGATGCGGGTGCTCGGCGAGGTCGCGCAACGGGCGCAGACGGACCATGCGCTGACGCACCGGGGACACACACCTTTGGGCGCGGCCCACGCCACGGCCTATGTCCACGCCCGGGACCTCACCGCGACGGCCACCAACCGCCGGGCGCTGCGGGCCCGAGACGGCCACACGCCGGTGCAGCGCAGACTCCGCGTCCGGAAGGAGCGGCTCTCCGGCGTCGCCATCGTCCCACAACCGTGCCTTTTATGCGGCGGCCCGGAGGAGACCCCGGTGCACATGCACGTGGGATGCGCCCACTCACGGCTCCTCTGGCCCCACTACCGCCAGGCGGTACACGAGGCGGCCCGCCACCTCCCACCCGGGGACAAAGCCCTGTGGGTGGCCTCGTGGCGCTCCGCAGGCGCCACATGGACGGAGGTGTTCTGCTCCGGACTGGTGCCCGAGGACGCGGAGGCGCAGCTCCGCGCCATAGCCCGATACGACCCGCCGGGAGGGACCTCTGTGGACGATTTCCTCCACCACATGCTCCGGCTGGGGGACTTCGCATGGGAGCTTCGCAACCACCGGCTGGAGCAACTCCTCCGCGAGCCCCAGAGCGCGGCGGCCCGGGCACACCGGTGGCTCACTGCGGCGGAGGGCGACCACCCTCCCCCTCCCCCGCGCCCTGACAAGGACTTCGTAGCCTCCCTCCGTGTCGTGAATGGCACTCTGGAGTGCCCGCCCCAAGAGGGCCCCCACCCGTACCAGGACCTGCCGGGGGGGTTCTCGAAGCACCTACAAGACGCCCTCTTCCCACCGTGGATCATCGGGCGCGGCTCCATGACCGCATGGGAGGCGCACATCGTGGGTGAGGAGTGGGCGCGCGAGTGGAGCCGGTGGTGCGCCGCCACGCGCGCCCCGGAGACCCCTGCGCAACGATACGCCGCCATCCCGCTCAAGGGATGGGGGCCGGACACCCGGCCGAGACCCACCATGATCCGCGGGGCGGGGCCTGACCACCCGTGGGACGCGGCGACGGGGGAATGGCTGCAGGCGGCCCCGGGGCCGCAAACGGGATGGACTGGGGACGTGTCCTCACTCGTCAGGACACCCGTCCCGCCCCGCATCGTCCTTCACGCCGCCAACGTACTCCGGGCTACGGAGATACGCACGTGGGGACACGCTGCGGCCACCGTCCGGTGGCACCCCCCAGAGGACGGGGCCGCCCAACTCGCCGTGGCGCACTTCAAAGCTGGGGGGCCGGTATACGACGACGCCCTGTCCCGGCTGGGCGACACCCAGGGGCCCTTGCTCCTCATGCTCCCCACCGGCATTGCAGCCGCGCTGCGCCAGGAGCTAGACGGCTGTGAAGGGCTGCGAGTGGGGTGGGAGGCAGTCGCGGACGGCACCCTGCTGGCCCTCCTCCACCGGGACGCCGCAAACGGGTGCCCATGGGATGCGCTGACGCCCCACCTCACCGGGCGCCACGTGTACATGGCGAGCCCCCCCCAAGGGCACCCCCGCCCGGCGTGGGACGACCTCATCGCCGCCTTCCACGACCACGGGATCCTCCCCGACGACACGTGGCAGGAGGTCCAGCGGAAGACGCTTGGCAAGGACTACCGGCGCCGCGTCCGTGCCCGCCTGCTGGAGATCCGGGACCCCCTCCGACAGAGGTGGGACGACCTCTGGCTCCGCCATCTCGACCCTTGGTCGCCGCCCTCCCACCTCCCACACACCTGCCGACTCTGCGGGGAATGTGACACGGTGTCCTCCGCAGCGTCGACAGGCGCCAACAGGTGCGCGCGGTGCGCCCAGGTGGCCGCGTGCCCCTGGCCCGAACCTCCCGCAGGCCCGCGCAGGCGCACAGAGGAGGAGGCCCTGCACCGGCGCGTCGAGGGGGCACACACCCCCTCGCACGAACGAGCGGGCCCCGCGGGCGCTGCCCTTCTGTGGATCCACGTGCACCTGCGGGACCCCACATCCGTTGCGCACCTGTCGCACGTGTTCGCACCCTAACCCCCACCCGCCGCCGCCCTTTGCAGAGCCCGCAGCACCATGCCACGCCGACGGGGGGATGGGCCGGGACACACCAGGGCCCGCCGCAGAGCACAGGGGGCGGCCTTCCGGGGCCTGGTGGCGGACGCGGTGGCGGAGGCACACGAAGCGCACGCTGCCGCACGGTGTGACCTGGCGGGCAGTGCGAGGGCTTTCCTCAACGAGACCGCCCTCCCGGCCGTCCGCGCCCTGAACGGAGCGGGGGCCCCTACGCTGCTCCCGGCAATGCACCGGGTCGTGAACGCCGTCCAGCCGGGGCTCATCAGCCCGGAGGCGGCCCTCTACGGGCACTGGATGGAGTGGCGCGAGTCCAATCGGTCGGGCCGGCCCCTGTCCATGGGGGACACCCTGCGGCTGACGGGAGCAGGGTCTGCCATGTCCCTCCGCAGCAGCGCCCCAGCCCTGCTGCACGCCCTCAGGACGCGCTACCCCGGGGACGCGGCCCCGTACCCGAACCAGGCGCGGGCCACGTACCCGGGGGGAGTGTCCGAGCTGGATGCGGCGCTCCACCTTCTACACCCACCGGACGAGGACCTGGAGGTGGGCGAGGTCACGGTGTTCGTGGAAGGCGCGGACGAGGCGTCCGCCCGCCCCCGGCCGACCAACCCGGTGTACGACGGCACCAGGCCTACCCCCCCGTACGCCATCGTCTGCGAGGTGTTCCCCAGGGAGCCCACTTGGTGCCCCGCCCTCCCGCCGGCGACGCACGCGCCCCGCAGCTGGGCTAACCCAGACCTGTCCCCCCCCCTCTCCAGAACCAGGGGTGCCCACCACAGGGGGCAGGTCCTCTGGCAAGAGTGCCCTGGCACCCCCCTGCTCCTCCTCGTCGTCGCGACCCGCGGGGACCCGGGACGGATCCTGGGGATCACCCCCACCCACCTCTATGGGGCAACACCCGTACCCCGCCCCCCCCTCCCGGCGCCCGCGGCGCGGGACGGAGTACACACCTTCCTGCGAACACAGGAGGTCACCGCCGTTACGGGGGTCCACCTGGTGCGGCTCCCCCCGACACCACTCGACGACCCCCGGGGGCCCAGGGCCCTGGGCCCCGCCCCAGACTGGGAGCTATGGCGTGACGCGTGGGCCGCGTGGCTCCCCCGCCTCCCCTCCCAGTGCCGGTGGATGGCCGCAGGCCCCCGGCCGTGCGGGGCTGACGCCACAGCTGGCCCCCCTGCCCCTCCCCCCCTCCCCCCCGCAGAGCACCACACGGCACTGCCCACGACACGGCACTGATGCACCAGGAGGTAGTGGGAAGGGCGCGCCTGCCAACACGCATGCCTACCAGGGTAACAGTGATGGCAGACTCCGATGGGTACCCCCAGCGGGACGACCGCCACCACCGCCGGTCCCGCTCCCGCTCCCCCGCCTCCTCCCCGGAGTGGACGGGGGAGACCCTCGCGGAGCGCGAGGAGCGGAGCCTGGCGGAGGCGGCGGTGCTGGTCGGGCCGCCGCCGCCGGCCCGGGAGCCTGAGCCAGCCGAGATGACCGCCTCCGCCGCCCAAGCAGCCAGCCCCGCCGCCCCGCCCCGGGAGGGGGCCCCAGACGCGCAGGAAGCGGAGACCGCAGCCCCAGCGAGCCACGCCGCGGCCCCGACCGCGGCCCCCGGCACGCCGCCGACACGGGGGGCAGCCCCGACGCAGGAACTGGGCGCATCGCCGAGGGCTGCCGCAGCCGCAGAAGAGAGCAAGAAGGGCGCGCGAGGGATTGCGACCGCGGCCCCGGCGGGCCGCACCACCGCCTCGGCCGACCACGCCGCGACCCCGAGCACGCCGCGAAAGCGGGGGGCGGACCCCGCACGGGCCACGGGCGCCTCGTCGGCGGCCGCTACAGCAGCGAAGGAGAGCGAGGAGGGCGCGCGAGGGGCTGCGGCCGCGACCCCGGCGGGCCGCGACACCGCCTCGGCCGGCCACGCCGCGACCCCCAGCACGCCGCGAACGCGGGGGACGGACCCCGCACGGGCCACGGGCGCCTCGCCGGCGGCCGCCGCAGCAGCAGAGGAGAACGAGGAGGGCGCGCGAGGGGTTGCGACCGCGGCCCCGGCGGGCCGCGCCACCGCCTCGGCCTGCCACGCCGCGACCCCCAGCACGCCGCGCAAGCGAGGGAAGAACCCCGCACGGGCCACGGACGCCTCGCCGGCGGCCGCCGCAGCAGCAGCAGTGGGCAGGGAGAGCGCGAAGTACCGCGCCCACGCCAACCCCACCCACACCCACACCAGCCCCCCCAAGCCGTTCCCCCCAAGCCCTTCCCCCCGGGGCGGGAGCGGCACGTCCGCCCCCCGGCGCGCGAGCGCTCGCCGCCGGGCGTCACGCTGCCGCAGCTGCAAAGGCAGCGGGACGCCCGGCGAGTGGTCCAGGAAGGGCGCAGCAGCGGGGGGGAGCAGAGCGGAGGCAGCGGACGGTGCGACTTGGGGCAGGGGGCCGGGAAGGGGCCAGGGCACGGGAAGGGCGCGCAGGGGCACGGGCAGGGAGCCCAGGTGCAGGGGGCAGGGCGAGGGGAGGTGGGTGAGCGGGCGGGCCAGGGCGTGGGGGACGGGAGGCGGGACCCGCGACACGGGCAGGGGGCTGGAAAGGGGCCCAAGGGCAAGGGCAAGGGAGCCGCGGGCCCCAAGGGACAGGCGGGACGGGGCATGGGAGCCCAGGGGGGAGGACGGGACGAAGGGAGGGGGGCAGAGGGCGGGGCGCCCCCGCAGCCGGACGTGCAGCCGGTGAGGTGCATCCCCCCCGGCATCCAACAGATGCCAGCACACCACACCCACCACCACCACCACCACCACCACCACCACCTCTACAACATCGACCCTGACGCCGGCGAGCTCGTCCCCCCCCAACCCCCACGACCCCGGTACCAGCCAGCCCCCCCCGCGCCGAGGGCGGAGCCGGCGCGGATGGCCTCGGCGGAGGGATGGCGGGGCGCGGCATCGGCGCCGCAGGCGCAGGGGCAGCGAGGGGGGCCGGCACGGGGGGCAGAGGGGGGCCGGCCATGGGACCGGGACTGGGGCGCGGTCCCGGACCCTCTGGGCGAGGAGACCCTCCCCCTGGTGGGGGAGGTGTACGGGTGGTTGTGCTGGGCCAACCAGGGGACCTCCAGGAGGTCGAGGAACCGGCCCTTCAATGCCGTGCTCCTCCGGAGAGACGGAGGAAACCGAGAGGTACCCCCGGGGGGGTGGGCAGCCCCAGAGGACCATGAGAGGGTCCTCAGGTCAGTGATCCGGGCGGCGTGGCCCGACAGGGAGCCGACGTGGCCGGCCTTCCTGGAAGGGGGAGCGGTGCTCCGCATCACGGATGCGGACGCCAACAACTGGCTCCCCCGGGCTTTGCGCAGCGCCCTCGCCCACTGGCGCTACCGCCGGCACAACCCGCCGCCGCCACAGCCCCAGCCCCCACACAAGCGGCGGCGCAGGTGATGGCCCAGACGGCGGATGCGCGAGAGTGGGGGGAGGAGCTGGGCCCCCCGACCCACGCCCCCCCCACGGTACGGCACGACGCATGAGAGCGTGCCACCTCCCGCGGGAGGGAGTGCGGAGACAACGAGCGCGGGAGGGAACGTGCTGCCCCGCAGCCCGCTAACCACTGTTCGCTAACCCTCACGGCCGCCCCCGGCCGGCCAGCGCCGCGCGACAACGGCTGGGGGGATGAGGGGCCCCAGCGAGGGCCTGCACGAGGATCCGGCTCTAGGTAGAGGGGGGCGGGGGAAGGGCGCGACCCCCCAGCCGATGGCTGGCCCCCGGGGCCAGGACTGCCATGCCGCCCCCCCCCCCCCCCGGCCGTCAGGAGGCATCGCCAGGGGACCAGAGGGCCCCCCACACTCCCCCCCCCCCCCCCCGCACCCCCCCCAGCAGGGGAGCCACGGGCGCGGCCCTCCGCCCCCCCGGAGCCGGGGGGGCGACGCGGTGGGGGGAGCGGCGGCTGGACCTGCTCCCGCGAGCCCACGCTGGCGTGCCGGAGCAACGCGCACAACGGAACAGTATGGAGGCCGCGCCCCACATGACCCTCCCGTGACCACAGCCCACTCACGGAGGGCAGAGGGGGGGCTCAGGTCTGCAAGGGCCCCCGGGGGAGCGGTCCGCAGACCGCCCCTCACCCCCCCCCACCCCGGGGCGGCACTTCAGCCCCGACCGCACGCGCACGCCGGAAGGGAGCGCGCCGGCGACACGAAGGGGGCCAGGATTGAGTACCGCAGGCCGCCGCCCAGAAGGGGAGCAGGGAGGCCGCGGCGCGACACCCCCCCCCCCCCGCCCCCCCACCGGCCCGCGGGCCGCTGGGGCCCCGGCCCCCACCCCCCGAGGCAGGGGGGATGGTCCCCCCCCCGCCCGAGAGACGAGCCGGAGCGCGACCCGCCCCCCCGCCCCAGCCGCCGGCTCCCATGGGGGCCGCGAAGAACAAGCGAGCCCGCGCCTACGCGCCAGCACGCCGCACAGATCGTACCCAGAGAAGCCTGGTGAGCACGAACCGGAGTGGTATGGGGGGCCACGCCCCCCATGGACAGCACAACGCCAGTGACACCCGCTTTGTTGCCTGCCCAGGGAAGGCAGAGGGACGGAATGAGGCAGAGCGACCCCCCGCCCTACAGCCCCCCCCCCCGGCCGCACAAACGGGGGGTACGGCGCACGCCCCCCCCCCCCCCCCCAGCCCGCCCCCCAGCACATGAACGCCACGGACCCGCCCCGCGGCGCGCAGCCCCCACAGGGCGTGCCGGC
Organism: Eutreptiella sp. 'Long Island Sound 2002'; assembly: GCA_964036045.1. Classification (NCBI taxonomy): domain Eukaryota; phylum Euglenozoa; class Euglenophyceae; order Eutreptiales; family Eutreptiaceae; genus Eutreptiella; species Eutreptiella sp. 'Long Island Sound 2002'. The sequence goes on from OZ038396.1 coordinate 29,541,788, forward strand.
CGAGGGGACAGAGCAGGGCCCCCACACCCGCACGCCCGCGCCCACAACACGTGGTTCGCGGGCCCCGGCAGCCCACCCAGTGGGCGGGCAGTCGGGGGAGGGGGAGCGCATGACCCCAGACGCCCCTCGCAACGGTAGAAGGCACCCCCCCTGGGGACGCCCTGCCGCCACCCCCACAACCCCAAGCCAAGTAGGGGGGAACCGGGACCGGACCGCCCCCCCCAAGCACGCCAGACGGAGCAAGGGACCGGGACAGGACATGCGGAGGGGCACGGACCACGTGGAACGGCCCTACCAGCGCCCAGTGCCGGGACCACGCGAGGTGCGCACGCCACACCACCCAGGGGGGGGGGGCGGACACCGAGAGAGCGCGAGCGCACACACACGAAAGGGACACGCGGGGACTACCAGAAGCGCAACCGGACCGAGCGCGCGGAACGCACAGACCGCGTGGAATGGCGTACCAGCGAGCGAGGGTAAGGGACACCCGGACGGGACGGCCCGCCACACGCAGCGCGGAACACGCGGGGCGGGGAGGGGGAAACGAGAGAGACACAACACCAGGTACCGGCCCGAACCCCCCGAACCGGCCGCGAGCGCCGCGCACACACAGACGGGGCACTGCACCCGCCAAGGCAGTAGTGGCGCACAGCGCCACGCCCCAACCCCTAGGCTAGGCAGCCCCCGCGCCAGCCCAAGGGGGTCCCACTGGCGACAAGCCAGTAGCACGGGCCCGGCGGCGCCGGCGCCCCGGGCGACCACGCATTAGGGGGGCGACGCAGTGGGTAAGCGCCCGCAGCCACGGCTGCGAACTGATGCACTGACCGGGGAGTGGCGAAACGGGGAAGCCGGGGAAGGACGGGGCTCCGAGCTCTGTGAACCCGGGGGACTCCGCCACCACGCAGGAGGTGCGTCTTGGAGGGCCCCCCACTAGGACCCGGTGGGGAGGATATCACCTGGCCCGACCAGGTGGCCCGCCGGGGCCGAAAGGCGTCTAGTACCCGCAAAATCAAACCTCAAACCTCAAACCGCATGGGGCAAAAGGGCCTTGTTTCCTCGTGAAATAGTCCAAAAGGTGTGCGCAGTGGGCATGATGCTGGTCCCCAGCCTTGACATAAGGCAACCCCTTTTAGGTACTTAATGAACTAATGAAATGAAGCAATCCTATATTTTTGGCGGTTGCCCACCTGCCCGGCCTGCCACAGCGAGCCATTTTTCAATTACCCCCGCAGGGGGCTACACGGCTGTAGGGTGGCCGGGGGAGGGCCCCAGCCGCTGCTGTGCACGACCAGAACCTGTGCTGATAGCGACCCCCAGCAAATCTTCAAACTCGTTCCGTACACCTCACACCTTACCCCTTAAAATGATCGTCTCAAAAAATAAAAAAGCTACTTTTCGATTTTTGGGCCGCTTTGGTCATTTGAGTCGTTTTGGTGAAATAGCACCGTTTTAAGCAGTTTTTCAACCAGTCTCTGCCGAAATGGGGCTGAAATGTGCAGCGGCTGGTACGCGCGTTTTGGCCCCATGCCATGCCATGTTACCCCTTAAAATGATCAGCTCGTGCCAAAATGGGAAATCAACGTTGTTGGCTGAAATTGCTACCATTTTGTGGTTTTCGGGCTGTTTTGAGCACTTTTAGGCCAGTTTTGCACCGAAATTGGGTCAAATTGGTACTGAAAGCACAATTTCAACAGGTTTGATGGTATCCATGCATCTGCATGCATCGTTTGCAAAAAAAAACAAACAACAACACTGGCTAGGCTCAGTTTCTGGGGGCCTGCAGAAACCGAGACTAGCGGGCGTGCCACTGGTTTTTTAGGTATTTTTTGCTGAAAACCCCACATATATTGATCCTTCGTGAATGCATGTTGGCTGAAGCAATGCCATGTGGTATGTATACCCAAAGAGACGCCGCCCGGTAATTCTCCGTGATGTCTGCTCGTTTACTGGGTGGGGGGCAAAAAGCATCTGTTAGACTGCCTGATGCGCTTGTGGACAAGCCAAAATTTGTCTCTGTCACCATCACCTGTAATCAGCAGCCTAACGATCAACATCAACGAGGGCAAAAGGGAGTGCCCTGCATGTAGTGCAAGGTTTCAAGGTTCCAATTTTCGGCCTTATCCATACACAAGATACCGGATTTTTTGGATGGAAAATGCGTTGAATTGTATTGATGCCACACAATTCATAAGAATTTTCTGTGAAAGGGGGTTGTAGTTGCAGACACCCTGAAATTGTATTGCCTCATAAAGTCACCAAGCTCCGGGTGCTGCTCAATGCTTGTCAATGCACATGCACATTTAGGACAGGTGGGAGAAGGAGCAAACGTGGCAGGGAGTAGTGCTGTGGCTACAAAACCCCACAACCATTTTGGGTGTGCAGTCCTTTTTCACCGGGCCATCGTCAACCGAAAATAATACCATTGGGCACATTTTGGCCCTGATTGGCACCCTCGTTCCTACGTTTTGGTCCCAAAGTGGGTGTTTAAGGCACAGAACGCAAATGCTTCCCAGGATTTTGGAAAAAGACTCATTGGCAATGAAGCAGCATGCTCACGCCGACACCGAAGTCTATGTCCGTTTGGGCACAGACCCCTGAGTCACATTAAATACTGAGAGGGACAGACCACTGTGAATTGCAGTTGGAGCACACATGATAGCAACACAGATGTGTGTGGCCTGGTGTTGGACTCTGCTGCTATAACCGTGGCTGTAGCAAAGGCGTACATGTCTCACAAATGGCGAAAAATGAAAAACTTTAATGGTGCCACACACATTCCTGGGGTTGAGAAGTCAAGATGTGTGGGTGACCATGTCAGTTGATGTTTGACCAACTAGCCCCTTGTTCTCGTGCGCTCCGTACACGATGGCAACACATGGTTGAGCCTGGCCATCCGTAGTGCAAGTGGACGTAACAAGCATGCACAATCTAAATGAATAGAGTGAGGGAAAACAATGCGCCGTGGAGGGGAGGCAGAGAACTTGACCCATTGAGGACTGTCTCCAGGTCAGAAGCATTTTTCAAGCCATTTCTTTCTGGGTGCACATGGGTACAGCACCGAACAGAAGGCAGTAATGGTTGTGTCTGGCCGTGCCCCTTGACAACGTGCGGCTCTTTTCCATTCAAAAAATGTGCTGTTGGCTGTCGTGGGGTATGAAAGCGGAATGTACTCATCTGTTGTCACCCAAGTCAATCAATCCTGCAGCAAGCCTTATCTCGCGAATGGGCATAAGTTGATGAGTTAAAGGACCCAAAATCAGGTCAGTCATCCATCCGATATTGACCTCACCAATTGACCCCCCCCCCCCCATTACGACCTGCAAGCATCAGCTGGGCCAATTTAGCATCACAAGCCACCCAAGTCCACGGACCCTGAAATGAGGTAAGTCCACGCAAAGGTCCAAGTCCAAGTCCACTCAAAGGTGTCTCCTGCTTCCGAACACCTGAATATTTTGGGTGTCAGTCAGTACTTTTTCTGTTGGCATTGATATAGAAATTGGCTTTGGTCACAGTGTAAGGCTTTAACCTCCAACTAGACAAATATTCCACTACTCTGCTTCTCATCCATGACATGATATGATATTCCACTACTCTGCTTCTCATCCATGATATGATATGATATGATATGATATGGTATGGTATGGTATGGTATGGTATGGTATGGTATGGTATGGTATGGTATGGTATGGTATGGTATGGTATGGTATGGTATGGTATGGTATGGTATGGTATGGTATGGTATGGTATGGTATGGTATGGTATGGTATGGTATGGTATGGTATGGTATGTTGTTGTTGTTGTTGTTGTTAGGGCACCCAGCATGTGCCGGCGGGAGAAATTGCCAGACACGCTCTCCCTGGGCAGGGCGCAAGGGAGCAGTCGGCCGGCGTCACGCTGGCCAGGCGTGTGCCGACAACGACCGGGGGGGGGGGGGTGGTTCCGCCTTCTGTCTGGGGGGGGGAGGGGGCGCGTGTCGCTGTGAGAGGGACCACCTGCCCATGGGACCCTGGTTCCCTCCCCCGCCGTGGGGGGAGGGCGTGCGCACCTGTGCGCAACGGAGGCGGGATGGGGGGCGGGATGGAGGGACCACCTGTCCGGGGAACTGCGGGGCCCCGGTTCCCCTCGCTTCCAGCCGCCACTCCCCCGCGACAGGGGAGGGGGCTACGTCCTGTGCAGAGGTGGAGTAAGGGGGTTGGAGGGGGCGGGGACTATGTATGGTCTATCCCCTGGTGCCCGTCCCTGTGTCCCGTGTGCGGGAAGTCGCGCGGCACGGCCGGCGGGGGGGCTCAGGCCTGGGCCGGGCGCTCGGGTAGCGGCGGGCGGCCGAGGCGGAGGCGGCGCCATGCGGGTGCGGGGCCCGTGGCGGTCGCGGGGCGGTGTGGGCGGACCGGCCGGCGGCCGGCGGTGGCCCTGAGAGCCCCACACCATGGGGTCGGCGGGTGCGCCGGGGGCACGCACACCGCGCAGGCCTGGCCGTGGGGGGCGCGTGTGCAAGGGCGTCGGCGCGCCCGATGCGGGCCCCACTGCGGGCCGCGGGACCAGCGGCTAGCTGGAAGCGTGGCCTGGGGGCCGAGGCCTGGGCCGCGCGCGTGGGTAGCGGCGGGCGGCCGAGGCGGAGGCTGCGCCATGCGGGTGCGGGGCCCGTGGCGGCCGCGGGGCGGCGCGGGCGGACCGGCCGGTGGTCGGCGGCGGCCCTGACAGCCCCACTCCATGGGGTCGGCGGGCGCGCCGGGGGCACGCGCGTCGCGCAGGCCAGGCTGCGGGGGGCGCGTGTGCAAGGGCGCCGGCGCGCCCGATGAGGGCCCCTCTGTGGGCTGCGGGACCAGCGGCAAGGGCGCAGCGTGGGGCCGCGCAGGGTCGTAGCAGCGTGGGGCCGCGCAGGGGCGCACCGTGGGGCTGCGTAGGGGCTGCGCAGGGGCGCAGCGTGGTGCGGTGCAGGGGCGCAGCCGTGCGGGGCGGCGCAGGGGCGCAGCAGTGTGTGGCCGCACAGGGGCGCGGCGCGGGGCTGCGCAGGGGCGCAGCGTGGGGCTGCGTAGGGGCGGTGGGGACATGGCGTGCACGTTGGGGGGGGGGGGGGGGGGGGCGTGGGCTGGTGGGTGGGTGCGCGCGCGAGGGGGACGGGGGTGCGGTGAGCTCAGCCGCAGAGCGTCACCGTGTGGCCGACCGGGCGGAGGAGCGGCCGGGGCTGGCCAAAGTCGGCCGGGGAGCCCGCGGCGCTCGAGGTGTCGGGGGGGCCGCGGTCAGCGGTGGGGCCCGCACCCTGCTCGGCGGGGACGAATCCCGCCAAGCATCATCCACGGGGGCGAATCCTGGTGTTGGCGGGGGGGGAGCGCTACGCCGTCCCCTCGCGGCCGAACCGGACCGGGACGGGCCCCGCCGGAGGGATACCGGGGGGGCAGGCGGGGCTGGGCACCGGGGCTCCGGGGCCCGGGTCCCTGGTGGTCGTGGGCCGGCGCGGGGGAGACCGGGCGGGCCTCTGGGCAGCGGCTGGTGAGGGGGGGGCGTGGAAGGGCCGGGCGGGCTCGGGGGCGAACCCCGAGAGGCCCCCGGGGGCTGGGCGAGGGCTCGCGAGGGCGGCCGTTCCTTGAGGGGGGGGGGGGTTGCTCCCTGCCCGGGTTGCGCAGGGGCGCAGCGTGGTGCGTTGCAGGGGCGCAGCCGTGTGGGGCGGCGCAGGGGCGCAGCAGTGTGGGGCCGCGCGGGGCCGCGGAGAAGCGCGGCGTGGGGCCGCGTATGGGCGCGGCATGGGGCCGCGCAGGGGCGCGGCGCGGGGCTGCGCAGGGGTGCCGCGTGGGGTCGCGGAGGAGCGCGGCGTGGGGCCGCGTATGGGCGCGGCATGGGGCCGCGCAGGGGCGCGGCGCGGGGCAGCGCAGGGGCGCAGCGTGGGGCTGCGCAGGGGCGCAGCGCGGGGCCGCGCATGGGCGCGGCATGGGGCCGTGCAGGGGCGCAGTAGCGTGGGGCTGAGCAGCGGCGCAGCGCGGGGCTGCGCAGGGGCGCAGTGCGGGGCTGAGCAGGGGCGTAACGTGGTGCTGCACAGGGGCACAGCAGAGTGGGGCTGCGCAGGGGCGCAGCGTGGGGCTGGGCAGGGGCGCAGCGCGGGGCTGGGCAGGGGCGCAGCGTGGGGCCGCGCAGGAGTGCAGCGTGGGGCCGCGCATGGGCGCGGCATGGGGCTGCGCAGGGGCACGGCGTGGGGCTGCGCAGGGGCGCAGCAGCGCTGGGCTGCGCAGGGGCGCAGCGTGGGGCCGCGCGGGGGCGCGGCGCGGGGCTGCGCAGGGGCGCAGCAGCGTGGGGCTGCGCCGGGGCGCGGCATGGGGCCATGAAGGGGCGCAGCAGCGTGGGGCTACGCAGGGGCGCAGCGTGGGGGCTGAGTAGGGGCGCAGCGTGGGACCGCGCAGGGGCGCAGCAGTGTGGGGCGGCGCAGGGGCGCAGCCGCGTGGGGCTGCGCAGGGGCGCAGCAGCGTTGGGCTGCGCAGGGGCGCAGCAGCGTGGGGCTGCGCCGGGGCGCGGTATGGGGCCGCGAAGGGGCGCAACAGTGTGGGGCTGCGCAGGGGCGTAGCGTGGGGCTGAGTAGGGGCGCAGCGTGGGGCCGCGCAGGGGCGCAGCGTGGTGCGGCGCAGGGGCGCAGCAGAGTGGGGCGGCACAGGGGCGCAGCAGTGTGGGGCCGCGCAGGGGCGCGGCGCGGGGCTTCGCAGGGGCGCAGCAGCGTGGGGCTGCGCAGGGGCGCAGCGCGGGGCCGCGCATGGGCGCGGCATGGGGTCGTGGAGGGGTGCAGCAGCGTGGGGCTGCGCAGGGGCGCAGCGTGGGGCTGCGTAGGGGCGCAGCATGGGGCTGCGCAGGGGCGCAGCGTGGTGCGGCGCCGGGGCGCATCAGCGTGGGGCGGCGCCGGGGCGCAGCAGTGTGGGGCTGCGCAGGGGCGCAGCAGCGCGGGGCTGCGCAGGGGCGCAGCACGGGGCTGGGCCGGGGCGCAGCGTTGGGCCGCGCAGGAGTGCAGCGTGGGGCCGCGTATGGGCGTGGCATGGGGCCATGAAGGGGCGCAGCGCGGGGCCGCGCAGGGGCGCAGCAGCGCGGGGCTGCGCAGGGGCGTAGCAGCGCGGGGCTGCACCGGGGCGCCGCGTGGGGCCGCGAATGGGGCGCAGCGGGGGGCTGCGTACGGGCGCAGCAGCGTTGGGCTGCGCAGGGGCGCAGCGTGGGCTGCGCGGGGGCGCGGCAAGGGGCCGTGCAGGGGCGCGGCGCGGGGCAGCGCAGGGGCGCAGCAGCGTGGGGCTGCGCAGGGGAGCAGCAGCGTGGGGCTGCGCCGGGGCGTGGTATGGGGCCGTGAAGGGGTGCAGCAGCGTGGGGCCGCGCAGGGCCGCAGCGTGGCGCCGCGCAGGAGTGCAGCGTGGGGCCGCGTATGGGCGCGGCATGGGGCCGTGCAGGGGCGCGGCGCGGGGCCGCGCAGGGGCGCAGCAGTGTGGGGCTGCGCAGGGGCGTAGCAGCGTGGGGCTGCGCCGGGGCGTGGCATGGGGCCGTGCGGGGCGCCGCGGCGCGGGGCTGCGTAGGGGCGCAGCGTGGGGCTGAGTAGGGGCGCAGCGTGGGGCTGCGTAGGGGCGCAACGGTTTGGGGCGGCGCAGGGGCGTAGCAGTGCGGGGCAGCGCAGGGGCGAAGCGCGGGGCTGCGCAGGGGCGCAGCGCGGGGTTGTGCAGGGGCGCAGCAGCGTGGGGCTGAGTAGGGGCGCAGCAGCGTGGGGCTGCACAGGGGCGTAGCAGCGCGGGGCTGCGCAGGGGCGCAGCAGCGCGGGGCTGCGTAGGGGCGCAGCGCGGGGTTGCGCAGGGGCGCAGCAGCGTGGGGCTGTGCAGGGGCGCAGCAGCGTGGGGCTGCGCAGGGGCGCAGCAGCGTGGGGCTGCGCAGGGGCGTAGCTTGGGGCTGCGCCTGGGTTGTGCGTTGCGCAAAGGTGTAGCATGGGGCTGTGCAGGGGCGCAGCGTGGGGCTGCGCAGGGGTGCAGCAGCGTGGGGCTGCGCAGGGGTGCAGCAGCGTGGGGCTGCGCAGGGGCGCAACAGCGTGGGGCTGCGCAGGGGCGTAGCAGCGTGGGGCTGCGCAGGGGCGCAGCAGCGTGGGGCTGCGCAGGGGCGCAACAGCGTGGGGCTGCACAGGGGCGCAGCAACCTGGGGCTGCACAGGGGCGCAGCAGCGTGGGGCTGCGCAGGGGTGCAGCGTGGGGCTGCGCAGGGGTGCAGCACCGTGGGGCTGCGCAGGGGCGCAACAGCGTGGGGCTGCGCAGGGGTGCAGCAGCTCGAGGCTGCGCAGGGGTGCAGCAGCGTGGGGCTGCGCAGGGGCGCAGCAGCGTGGGGCTGCGCAGGGGTGCAGCAGCGTGGGGCTGCGCAGGGGTGCAGCAGCGTGGGGCTGCGCAGGGGCGCAGCAGCATGGGGCTGCGCAAGGGTGTAGCAGCGTGGGGCTGCGCAGGGGCGCAGCGGCGTGGGGCTGCGCAGGGGTGCAGCGTGGGGCTGCGCAGGGGTGCAGCAGCGTGGGGCTGCGCAGGGGCGCAGCAGCGCGGGGCTTCGCAGGGGCGCAGCAGCGTGGGGCTGCGCAGGGGTGCAGCGTGGGGCTGCGCAGGGGTGCAGCAGCGTGGGGCTGCGCAGGGGCGCAGCAGCGTGGGGCTGCGCAGGGGTGCTGCAGCGTGGGGCTGCGCAGGGGTGCAGCAGCGTGGGGCTGCGCAGGGGCGCAGCAGCGTGGGGCTGCGCAGGGGCGTAGCAGCGTTGGGTTGCGCAGGGGCGTAGCGTGGGGCTGCGCAGTGGCGCAGCAGCGTGGGGCTTCGCAGGGGTGCAGCAGCGTGGGGCTGCGCCGGGGCGCAGAAGCGTGGGGCTGCGCAGGGGCGCAGCGCGGGGCCGCGCATGGGCGGGGCATGGGGTCGTGGAGGGGTGCCGCAGCGTGGGGCTGCGCAGGGGCGCAGCGTGGGGTTGCGTAGGGGCGCAGCATGGGGCCGCGCAGGGGCGTAGCGCGGGGCTGCGCAGGGGCGCAGCAGCGTGGGGCCGCGCAGGGGAGCAGCATCGCGGGGCTGCGCAGGGGCGCAGCGCGGGGCTGGGCCGGGGCGCAGCGTGGGGCCGCGCAGGAGTGCAGCGTGGGGACGCGTATGGGCGTGGCATGGGGCCGTGAAGGGGCGCGGCGCGGGGCCGCGCAGGGGCGCGGCAGCGTGGGGCTGCGCAGGGGCGTAGCAGCGCGGGGCTGCACCGGGGCGCCGCGTGGGGCCGCGAATGGGGCACAGCGTGGGGCTGCGTACGGGCGCAGCAGCGTTGGGCTGCGCAGGGGCGCAGCGTGGGGCTGCGCGGGGGCGCGGCAAGGGGCCGTGCAAGGGCGCGGCGCAGGGGCGCAGCAGCGTGAGGCTGCGCAGGGGAGCAGCAGCGTGGGGCTGCGCCGGGGCGTGGTATGGGGCCGTGAAGGGGTGCAGCAGCGTGGGGCCGCGCAAAAGTGCAGCGTGGGGCCGCGTATGGGCGCGGCATGGGGCCGTGCAGGGGCGCGGCGCGGGGCCGCGCAGGGGCGCAGCAGTGTGGGGCTGCGCAGGGGCGTAGCAGCGTGGGGCTGCGCCGGGGCGTGGCATGGGGCCGTGCAGGGGCGCCGCGGCGCGGGGCTACGTAGGGGCGCAGCGTGGGGCTGAGTAGGGGCGCAGCGTGGGGCTGCGTAGGGGCGCAACAGTTTGGGGCGGCGCAGGGGCGTAGCAGTGCGGGGCCGCGCAGGGGCGAAGCCCGGGGCTGCGTAGGGGCGCAGCGCGGGGTTGCGCAGGGGCGCAGCAGCGTGGGGCTGAGTAGGGGCGTAGCAGCGTGGGGCTGCACAAGGGCGTAGCAGCGTGGGGCTGCGCAGGGGCGCAGCAGCGCGGGGCTGCGTAGGGGCGCAGCAGCGCGGGGCTGCGCAGGGGCGCAGCGCGGGGTTGCGCAGGGGCGCAGCAGCGTGGGGCTGTGCAGGGGCGCAGCAGCGTGGGGTGCAGAGGGGCGTAGCAGCGTGGCGCTGCGCAGGGGCGCAGCAACGCGGGGCTGCGTAGGGGCGCAGCAGCGCGGGGCTGCGCAGGGGCGTAGCTTGGGGCTGCGCCTGGGTTGTGCGTTGCGCAAAGGTGTAGCATGGGGCTGCGCAGGGGCGCAGCGTGGGGCTGCGCAGGGGTGCAGCAGCGTGGGGCTGCACAGGGGCGCAGCAGCGTGGGGCTGCGCAGGGGCGCAGCAGCGCGGGGCTGCGCAGGGGCGCAGCAGCGCGGGGCTGCGCAGGGGTGCAGCAGCGTGGGGCTGCGCAGGGGTGCAGCAGCGTGGGGCTGCGCAGGGGTGCAGCAGCGTGGGGCTGCGCAGGGGTGCAGCAGCGTGGGGCTGCGCAGGGGTGCAGCAGCGTGGGGCTGCGCAGGGGCGCAGCAGCGTGGGGCTGCGCAGGGGCGTAGCAGCGTGGGGTTGCGCAGGGGCGCAGCGGCGTGGGGCTGCGCTGGGGCGCAGCAGCGTGGGGCTGCGCAGGGGTGCAGTTGCGTGGGGCTGCGCAGTGGCGCAGCAGCGTGGGGCTTCGCAGGGGTGCAGCAGCGTGGGGCTGCGCCGGGGCGCAGCAGCGTGGGGCTGCGCAGGGGCGGAGCGCGGGGCCGCGCATGGGCGCGGCATGGGGTCGTGGAGGGGTGCAGCAGCGTGGGGCTGCGCAGGGGCGCAGCGTGGGGCTGCGTAGGGGCGCAGCATGGGGCCGTGAAGGGGCGCGGCGCGGGGCCGCGCAGGGGCGCAGCAGCGTGGGGCTGCACAGGGGCGTAGCAGCGCGGGGCTGCACCGGGGCGCCGCGTGGGGCCGCGAATGGGGCGCAGCGTGGGGCTGCGTACGGGCGCAGCAAGGTTGGGCTGCGCAGGGGCGCAGCGTGGGGCTGCGCGGGGGCGCGGCAGCGTGGGGCTGCGCAGGGGAGCAGCAGCGTGGGGCTGCGCCGGGGCGTGGTATGGGGCCGTGAAGGGGTGCAGCAGCGTGGGGCCGCGCAGGGGCGCAGCGTGGCGCCGCGCAAAAGTGCAGCGTGGGGCCGCGTATGGGCGCGGCATGGGGCCGTGCAGGGGCGCGGCGCGGGGCCGCGCAGGGGCGCAGCAGTGTGGGGCTGCGCAGGGGCGTAGCAGCGTGGGGCTGCGCCCGGGCGTGGCATGGGGCCGTGCAGGGGCGCCGCGGCGCGGGGCTGCGTAGGGGCGCAGCGTGGGGCTGAGTAGGGGCGCAGCGTGGGGCTGCGTAGGGGCGCAACGGTTTGGGGCGGCGCACGGGCGTAGCAGCGCGGGGCCGCGCAGGGGCGAAGCCCGGGGCTGCGTAGGGGCGCAGCGCGGGGTTGCGCAGGGGCGCAGCAGCGTGGGGCTGAGTAGGGGCGTAGCAGCGTGGGGCTGCACAAGGGCGTAGCAGCGTGGGGCTGCGCAGGGGCGCAGCAGCGCGGGGCTGCGTAGGGGCGCAGCAGCGCGGGCCTGCGCAGGGGCGCAGCGCGGGGTTGCGCAGGGGCGCAGCAGCGTGGGGCTGTGCAGGGGCGCAGCAGCGTGGGGTGTACAGGGGCGTAGCAGCGTGGGGCTGCGCAGGGGCGCAGCAGCGCGGGGCTGCGTAGGGGCGCAGCAGCGCGGGGCTGCGCAGGGGCGCAGCGCGGGGTTGCGCAGGGGCGCAGCAGCGTGGGGCTGTGCAGGGGCGCAGCAGCGCGGGGCTGCGTAGGGGCGCAGCAGCGCGGGGCTGCGCAGGGGCGTAGCTTGGGGCTGCGCCTGGGTTGTGCGTTGCGCAAAGGTGTAGCATGGGGCTGTGCAGGGGCGCAGCGTGGGGCTGCGCAGGGGTGCAGCAGCGTGGGGCTGCACAGGGGCGCAGCAGCGTGGGGCTGCGCAGGGGCGCAGCGGCCCCGGGCTGCGCAGGGGTGCAGCGTGGGGCTGCGCAGGGGCGCAGCAGCGTGGGGCTGAGTAGGGGCGTAGCAGCGTGGGGCTGCACAAGGGCGTAGCAGCGTGGGGCTGCGCAGGGGCGCAGCAGCGCGGGGCTGCGTAGGGGCGCAGCAGCGCGGGGCTGCGCAGGGGCGCAGCGCGGGGTTGCGCAGGGGCGCAGCAGCGTGGGGCTGTGCAGGGGCGCAGCAGCGTGGGGTGCAGAGGGGCGTAGCAGCGTGGGGCTGCGCAGGGGCGCAGCAGCGCGGGGCTGCGTAGGGGCGCAGCAGCGCGGGGCTGCGCAGGGGCGTAGCTTGGGGCTGCGCCTGGGTTGTGCGTTGCGCAAAGGTGTAGCATGGGGCTGTGCAGGGGCGCAGCGTGGGGCTGCCCAGGGGTGCAGCAGCGTGGGGCTGCACAGGGGCGCAGCAGCGTGGGGCTGCGCAGGGGCGCAGCAGCGCGGGGCTGCGCAGGGGCGCAGCAGCGCGGGGCTGCGCAGGGGTGCAGCAGCGTGGGGCTGCGCAGGGGTGCAGTAGCGTGGGGTTGCGCAGGGGTGCAGCAGCGTGGGGCTGCGCAGGGGTGCAGCAGCGTGGCGCTGCGCAGGGGCGCAGCAGCGTGGGGCTGCGCAGGGGCGTAGCAGCGTGGGGTTGCGCAGGGGCGCAGCGGCGTGGGGCTGCGCTGGGGCGCAGCAGCGTGAGGCTGCGCAGGGGTGCAGTTGCGTGGGGCTGCGCAGTGGCGCAGCAGCGTGGGGCTTCGCAGGGGTGCAGCAGCGTGGGGCTGCGCCGGGGCGCAGCAGCGTGGGGCTGCGCAGGGGCGGAGCGCGGGGCCGCGCATGGGCGCGGCATGGGGTCGTGGAGGGGTGCAGCAGCGTGGGGCTGCGCAGGGGCGCAGCGTGGGGCTGCGTAGGGGCGCAGCATGGGGCCGTGAAGGGGCGCGGCGCGGGGCCGCGCAGGGGCGCAGCAGCGTGGGGCTGCACAGGGGCGTAGCAGCGCGGGGCTGCACCGGGGCGCCGCGTGGGGCCGCGAATGGGGCGCAGCGTGGGGCTGCGTACGGGCGCAGCAAGGTTGGGCTGCGCAGGGGCGCAGCGTGGGGCTGCGCGGGGGCGCGGCAGCGTGGGGCTGCGCAGGGGAGCAGCAGCGTGGGGCTGCGCCGGGGCGTGGTATGTGGCCGTGAAGGGGTGCAGCAGCGTGGGGCGCAGCGTGGGGCGCAGCGTGGCGCCGCGCAAAAGTGCAGCGTGGGGCCGCGTATGGGCGCGGCATGGGGCCGTGCAGGGGCGCGGCGCGGGGCCGCGCAGGGGCGCAGCAGTGTGGGGCTGCGCAGGGGCGTAGCAGCGTGGGGCTGCGCCGGGGCGTGGCATGGGGCCGTGCAGGGGCGCCGCGGCGCGGGGCTGCGTAGGGGCGCAGCGTGGGGCTGAGTAGGGGCGCAGCGTGGGGCTGCGTAGGGGCGCAACGGTTTGGGGCGGCGCACGGGCGTAGCAGTGCGGGGCCGCGCAGGGGCGAAGCCCGGGGCTGCGTAGGGGCGCAGCGCGGGGTTGCGCAGGGGCGCAGCAGCGTGGGGCTGAGTAGGGGCGTAGCAGCGTGGGGCTGCGCAAGGGCGTAGCAGCGTGGGGCTGCGCAGGGGCGCAGCAGCGCGGGGCTGCGTAGGGGCGCAGCAGCGCGGGCCTGCGCAGGGGCGCAGCGCGGGGTTGCGCAGGGGCGCAGCAGCGTGGGGCTGTGCAGGGGCGCAGCAGCGTGGGGTGTACAGGGGCGTAGCAGCGTGGGGCTGCGCAGGGGCGCAGCAGCGCGGGGCTGCGTAGGGGCGCAGCAGCGCGGGGCTGCGCAGGGGCGTAGCTTGGGGCTGCGCCTGGGTTGTGCGTTGCGCAAAGGTGTAGCATGGGGCTGTGCAGGGGCGCAGCGTGGGGCTGCGCAGGGGTGCAGCAGCGTGGGGCTGCACAGGGGCGCAGCAGCGTGGGGCTGCGCAGGGGCGCAGCGGCCCCGGGCTGCGCAGGGGTGCAGCGTGGGGCTGCGCAGGGGCGCAGCAGCGTGGGGCTGCGCAGGGGTGCAGCGTGGGGCTGCGCAGGGGTGCAGCAGCGTGGGGCTGCGCAGGGGCGCAGCAGCGTGGGGCTGCGCAGGGGCGTAGCAGCGTGGGGTTGCGCAGGGGCGCAGCGGCGTGGGGCTGCGCTGGGGCGCAGCAGCGTGGGGTTGCGCAGGGGCGCAGCGGCGTGGGGCTGCACAGGGGCGTAGCAGGGTGGGGCTGCGCATAGGCGCAGCGGCGTGGGGCTGCGCAGGGGTGCAGCAGTGTGGGGCTGCGCAGGGGCGCAGCAGCGTGGGGCTGCGCAGGGGTGCAGCACCGTGGGGCTGCGCAGGGGTGCAGCAGCGTGGGGCTGCGCAGGGGCGCAGCAGCGTGGGGCTGCGCAGGGGTGCAGCAGCGTGGGGCTGCGCAGGGGTGCAGCAGCGTGGGGCTGCGCAGGGGCGCAGCAGCGTGGGGCTGCACAGGGGCGTAGCAGCGTGGGGCTGCGCAGGGGCGCAGCGGCGTGGGGCTGCGCAGGGGTGCAGCGTGGGGCTGCGCAGGGGTGCAGCAGTGTGGGGCTGCGCAGGGGCGCAGCAGCGTGGGGCTGTGCAAGGGTGCAGCGTGGGGCTGCGCAGGGGTGCAGCAGCGTGGGGCTGCACAGGGGCGCAGCAGCCTGGGGCTGCGCAGGGGCGCAGCAGCGCGGGGCTGCGCAGGGGTGCAGCGTAGGGCTGCGCAAGGGTGCAGCAGTGTGGGGCTGCGCAAGGGCGCAGCAGCGTGGGGCTGTGCAGGGGTGCAGCGTGGGGCTGCGTAGGGGCGCAGCAGCGTGGGGCTGCACAGGGGCGCAGCAGCCTGGGGCTGCGCAGGGGCGCAGCAGCGCGGGGCTGCGCAGGGGTGCAGCAGCGTGGGGCTGCGCAGGGGTGCAGCAGCGTGGGGCCGCGTATGGGCGCGGCATGGGGCCGTGCAGGGGCGCGGCGCGGGGCCGCGCAGGGGCGCAGCAGTGTGGGGCTGCGCAGGGGCGTAGCAGCGTGGGGCTGCGCCGGGGCGTGGCATGGGGCCGTGCAGGGGCGCCGCGGCGCGGGGCTGCGTAGGGGCGCAGCGTGGGGCTGAGTAGGGGCGCAGCGTGGGGCTGCGTAGGGGCGCAACGGTTTGGGGCGGCGCACGGGCGTAGCAGTGCGGGGCTGCGCAGGGGCGAAGCCCGGGGCTGCGTAGGGGCACAGCGCGGGGTTGCGCAGGGGCGCAGCAGCGTGGGGCTGAGTAGGGGCGTAGCAGCGTGGGGCTGCACAAGGGCGTAGCAGCGTGGGGCTGCGCAGGGGCGCAGCAGCGCGGGGCTGCGTAGGGGCGCAGCAGCGCGGGCCTGCGCAGGGGCGCAGCGCGGGGTTGCGCAGGGGCGCAGCAGCGTGGGGCTGTGCAGGGGCGCAGCAGCGTGGGGTGCACAGGGGCGTAGCAGCGTGGGGCTGCGCAGGGGTGCAGCAGCGCGGGGCTGCGTAGGGGCGCAGCAGCGCGGGGCTGCGCAGGGGCGCAGCGCGGGGTTGCGCAGGGGCGCAGCAGCGTGGGGCTGTGCAGGGGCGCAGCAGCGCGGGGCTGCGTAGGGGCGCAGCAGCGCGGGGCTGCGCAGGGGCGTAGCTTGGGGCTGCGCCCCGGTTGTGCGTTGCGCAAAGGTGTAGCATGGGGCTGTGCAGGGGCGCAGCGTGGGGCTGCGCAGGGGTGCAGCAGCGTGGGGCTGCACAGGGGCGCAGCGGCCCCGGGCTGCGCAGGGGTGCAGCGTGGGGCTGCGCAGGGGCGCAGCAGCGTGGGGCTGCGCAGGGGTGCAGCGTGGGGCTGCGCAGGGGTGCAGCAGCGTGGGGCTGCGCAGGGGTGCAGCAGCGTGGGGCTGCGCAGGGGTGCAGCAGCGTGGGGCTGCGCAGGGGCGCAGCAGCGTGGGGCTGCGCAGGGGCGTAGCAGCGTGGGGTTGCGCAGGGGCGCAGCGGCGTGGGGCTGCGCTGGGGCGCAGCAGCGTGGGGCTGCGCAGGGGTGCAGTTGCGTGGGGCTGCGCAGGGGCGTAGCGTGGGGCTGCGCAGTGGCGGAGCAGCGTGGGGCTTCGCAGGGGTGCAGCAGCGTGGGGCTGCGCCGGGGCGCAGCAGCGTGGGGCTGCGCAGGGGCGCAGCGCGGGGCCGCGCACCGGCGCGGCATGGGGTCGTGGAGGGGTGCAGCAGCGTGGGGCTGCGCAGGGGCGCAGCGTGGGGCTGCGTAGGGGCGCAGCATGGGGCTGCGCAGGGGCGCAGCAGCGCGGGGTTGCGCAGGGGCGCAGCAGCGTGGGGCTGCGCAGGGGTGCAGCGTGGGGCTGCGCAGGGGTGCAGCAGCGTGGGGCTGCGCAGGGGCGCAGCAGCGTGGGGCTGCGCAGGGGTGCAGCAGCGTGGGGCTGCGCAGGGGTGCAGCAGCGTGGGGCTGCGCAGGGGCACAGCAGCGTGGGGCTGCGCAGGGGCGTAGCTGCGTGGGGTTGCGCAGGGGCGCAGCGGCGTGGGGCTGCGCTGGGGCGCAGCAGCGTGGGGCTGCGCAGGGGTGCAGTTGCGTGGGGCTGCGCAGGGGCGTAGCGCGGGGCCGCGCATGGGCGCGGCATGGGGTCGTGGAGGGGTGCAGCAGCGTGGGGCTGCGCAGGGGCGCAGCGTGGGGCTGCGTAGGGGCGCAGCATGGGGCTGCGCAGGGGCGCAGCGTGGTGCGGCGCAGGGGCGCAGCGTGGTGCGGCGCAGGGGCGCAGCAGCGTGGGGCGGCGCCGGGGCGCAGCAGTGTGGTGCTGCGCAGGGGCGTAGCGCGGGGCTGCGCAGGGGCGCAGCAGCGTGGGGCCGCGCAGGGGAGCAGCAGCGCGGGGCTGCGCAGGGGCGTAGCGCGGGGCTCGGCCGGGGCGCAGCGTGGGGCCGCGCAGGAGTGCAGCGTGGGGCCGCGTATGGGCGCGGCATGGGGCCGTGAAGGGGCGCGGCGCGGGGCCGCGCAGGGGCGCAGCAGCCTGGGGCTGCGCAGGGGCGCAGTAGCGCGGGGCTGCGCAGGGGTGCAGCAGCGTGGGGCTGCGCAGGGGTGCAGCAGCGTGGGGCTGCGCAGGGGCGCAGCAGCCTGGGGCTGCGCAGGGGTGCAGCAGCGTGGGGCTGCGCAGGGGTGCAGCAGCGTGGGGCTGCGCAGGGGCGCAGCAGCGTGGGGCTGCACAGGGGCGTAGCAGCGTGGGGCTGCGCAGGGGCGCAGCGGCGTGGGGCTGCGCAGGGGTGCAGCAGTGTGGGGCTGCGCAGGGGCGCAGCAGCGTGGGGCTGCGCAGGGGCGCAGCAGCGTGGGGCTGCGCAGGGGTGCAGCAGCGTGGGGCTGCGCAGGGGTGCAGCAGCGTGGGGCTGCGCAGGGGCGCAGCAGCGTGGGGCTGCGCAAGGGTGCAGCAGCGTGGGGCTGCGCAGGGGCGCAGCAGCCTGGGGCTGCGCAGGGGCGCAGCAGCGTGGGGCTGCGCAGGGGTGCAGCAGCGTGGGGCTGCGCAGGGTGCAGCAGCGTGGGGCTGCACAGGGGCGTAGCAGCGTGGGGCTGCGCAGGGGCGCAGCGGCGTGGGGCTGCGCAGGGGTGCAGCAGTGTGGGGCTGCGCAGGGGCGCAGCAGCGTGGGGCTGCGCAGGGGCGCAGCAGCGTGGGGCTGCACAAGGGCGTAGCAGCGTGGGGCTGCGCAGGGGTGCAGCAGCGTGGGGCTGCGCAGGGGCGCAGCAGCCTGGGGCTGCGCAAGGGTGCAGCAGCGTGGGGCTGCGCAGGGGTGCAGCAGCGTGGGGCTGCGCACGGGCGCAGCAGCGTGGGGCTGCACAGGATCGTAGCAGCGTGGGGCTGCGCAGGGGCGCAGCGGCGTGGGGCTGCGCAGGGGTGCAGTGTGGGGCTGCGCAGGGGTGCAGCAGTGTGGGGCTGCGCAGGGGCGCAGCAGCGTGGGGCTGTGCAAGGGTGCAGCGTGGGGCTGCGCAGGGGTGCAGCAGCGTGGGGCTGCACAGGGGCGCAGCAGCCTGGGGCTGCGCAGGGGCGCAGCAGCGCGGGGCTGCGCAGGGGTGCAGCGTGGGGCTGCGCAAGGGTGCAACAGTGTGGGGCTGCGCAGGGGCGCAGCAGCGTGGGGCTGTGCAGGGGTGCAGCGTGGGGCTGCGCAGGGGTGCAGCGTGGGGCTGCGCAAGGGTGCAACAGTGTGGGGCTGCGCAGGGGCGCAGCAGCGTGGGGCTGTGCAGGGGTGCAGCGTGGGGCTGTGCAAGGGTGCAGCGTGGGGCTGCGCAGCGGTGCAGCAGCGTGGGGCTGCACAGGGGCGTAGCAGCGTGGGGCTGCGCAGGGGCGCAGCGGCGTGGGGCTGCGCAGGGGTGCAGCGTGGGGCTGCGCAGGGGTGCAGCAGTGTGGGGCTGCGCAGGGGCGCAGCAGCGTGGGGCTGTGCAAGGGTGCAGCGTGGGGCTGCGCAGGGGTGCAGCAGCGTGGGGCTGCACAGGGGCGCAACAGCCTGGGGCTGCGCAGGGGCGCAGCAGCGCGGGGCTGCGCAGGGGTGCAGCGTGGGGCTGCGCAAGGGTGCAACAGTGTGGGGCTGCGCAGGGGCGCAGCAGCGTGGGGCTGTGCAGGGGTGCAGCGTGGGGCTGCGCAGGGGTGCAGCGTGGGGCTGCGCAAGGGTGCAACAGTGTGGGGCTGCGCAGGGGCGCAGCAGCGTGGGGCTGTGCAGGGGTGCAGCGTGGGGCTGCGCAGGGGTGCAGCGTGGGGCTGCGCAGGGGCGCAGCGTGGGGCTGCGTAGGGGCGCAGCATGGGGCTGCGTAGGGGCGCAGCGTGGTGCGGCGCAGGGGCGCAGCGTGGTGCGGCGCAGGAGCGCAGCAGCGTGGGGCGGCGCCGGGGCGCAGCAGTGTGGTGCTGCGCAGGGGCGTAGCGCGGGGCTGCGCAGGGGCGCAGCAGCGTAGGGCCGCGCAGGGGAGCAGCAGCGCGGGGCTGCGCAGGGGCGTAGCGCGGGGCTCGGCCGGGGCGCAGCGTGGGGCCGCGCAGGAGTGCAGCGTGGGGCCGCGTATGGCCGCGGCATGGGGCCGTGAAGGGGCGCGGCGCGGGGCCGCGCAGGGGCGCAGCAGCCTGGGGCTGCGCAGGGGCGCAGTAGCGCGGGGCTGCGCAGGGGTGCAGCAGCGTGGGGCTGCGCAGGGGTGCAGCAGCGTGGGGCTGCGCAGGGGCGCAGCAGCCTGGGGCTGCGCAGGGGTGCAGCAGCGTGGGGCTGCGAAGGGGTGCAGCAGCGTGGGGCTGCGCAGGGGCGCAGAAGCGTGGGGCTGCACAGGGGCGTAGCAGCGTGGGGCTGCGCAGGGGCGCAGCGGCGTGGGGCTGCGCAGGGGTGCAGCAGTGTGGGGCTGCGCAGGGGCGCAGCAGCGTGGGGCTGCGCAGGGGTGCAGCAGCGTGGGGCTGCGCAGGGGTGCAGCAGCGTGGGGCTGCGCAGGGGCGCAGCAGCGTGGGGCTGCGCAAGGGTGCAGCAGCGTGGGGCTGCGCAGGGGTGCAGCAGCGTGGGGCTGCGCAGGGGCGCAGCAGCGTGGGGCTGCACAGGGGCGTAGCAGCGTGGGGCTGCGCAGGGGCGCAGCGGCGTGGGGCTGCGCAGGGGTGCAGCGTGGGGCTGCGCAGGGGTGCAGCAGTGTGGGGCTGCGCAGGGGCGCAGCAGCGTGGGGCTGTGCAAGGGTGCAGCGTGGGGCTGCGCAGGGGTGCAGCAGCGTGGGGCTGCACAGGGGCGCAGCAGCCTGGGGCTGCGCAGGGGCGCAGCAGCGCGGGGCTGCGCAGGGGTGCAGCGTGGGGCTGCGCAAGGGTGCAACAGTGTGGGGCTGTGCAGGGGCGCAGCAGCGTGGGGCTGTGCAGGGGTGCAGCGTGGGGCTGCGCAGGGGTGCAGCGTGGGGCTGCGCAAGGGTGCAACAGTGTGGGGCTGCGCAGGGGCGCAGCAGCGTGGGGCTGTGCAGGGGTGCAGCGTGGGGCTGTGCAAGGGTGCAGCGTGGGGCTGCGCAGGGGTGCAGCAGCGTGGGGCTGCACAGGGGCGTAGCAGCGTGGGGCTGCGCAGGGGCGCAGCGGCGTGGGGCTGCGCAGGGGTGCAGCGTGGGGCTGCGCAGGGGTGCAGCAGTGTGGGGCTGCGCAGGGGCGCAGCAGCGTGGGGCTGTGCAAGGGTGCAGCGTGGGGCTGCGCAGGGGTGCAGCAGCGTGGGGCTGCACAGGGGCGCAGCAGCCTGGGGCTGCGCAGGGGCGCAGCGGCGTGGGGCTGCACAGGGGCGTAGCAGCGTGGGGCTGCGCAGGGGCGCAGCAGCGTGGGGCTGTGCAGGGGTGCAGCGTGGGGCTGCGCAGGGGTGCAGCAGCGTGGGGCCGCGCAGGGGCGCAACAGCGTGGGGCTGCGCAGGGGTGCAGCAGCGTGGGGCTGCGCAGGGGTGCAGCAGCGTGGGGCTGCGCAGGGGCGCAGCAGCGTGGGGCTGCGCAGGGGCGTAGCAGCGTGGGGCTGCGCAGGGGCGCATCGGCGTGGGGCTGCGCTCGGGCGCAGTAGCGTGGGGCTGCGCAGGGGCGCAGCAGCGTGGGGCTTCTCAGGGGTGCAGCAGCGTGGGGCTGCGCCGGGGCGCAGCAGCGTGGGGCTGCGCAGGGGTGCAGCGGCGCGGGGCTGCGCATAGCAGCTGTGTGGGGCGGCGCAGTGGTGGGGGGGCTGTGTAGGGGCGCAGCGTGGGGCTGCGCAGGGGCGCAGCGTGAGGCCGCGCAGGGGCGCAGCGTGGGGCTGTGTCGGGGCGCAGCAGCGTGGGGCTGCGCAGGGGTGCACCAGCGAGGGGCTGCGCAGAGCAGCTATGTGGGGCGGCGCAGTGGTGGGGGGCTGTGTAGGGGCGTGGGGGGTATGGTATGGTATGTTGTCGTTGTTGTTGTGAAGGCACCCAGCACGTGCCGGCGGGAGAATTTGCCAGACACGCTCTCCCTAGGCTGCGCAGGGGCGAAGCGTGGGGCTGCGCCGGGGCGCAGCAGCGTGGGGCTGCGCAGGGGCGCGGCATGGGGCCATGCGGGGGCGCGGCGCGGGGCCGCGCAGGGGGGCAGCAGCGTGGCGCTACGCGGCGGCTATGGAATGTTATGTTGTTGTTGTTGTTGTTGTGAGGGCACCCAGCAGGTGCCGGCGGGAGAATTTGCCACACACGCTCTCCCTGGGCAGGGCGCAAGGGAGCAGTCGGCCGGCGTCACGCTGGCCGGGCGTGTGCCGACAACGACTGAGAGGGGGGGGGGGGGGGGGGGCGCCGTGGAGTGGGGGGGGGGGGGGCGTGGAGGAGGGTGGGGCCACCTGTGGAAGTCACCCTGGAGCCCTCCCCCGTCACGCGGGGGGGAGAGTTACTCGTCCTGTGCGAAGCGGCTGTGGTGGGGGTGGAGGGCGGGGCGGTGACCTTGGGGTGGGGAAGGCACGCCCGGGTCCACGGACACTCCGCGCCTTGTCCGAACATCCCGCCGAGGTGGCCGTTCCTCGTGTGTGGCCGTGGCGTGGCCGGGGGCGCTGGCCCGTGCTTCTAGCCTTCTACGGGGGCGAGGGGAGGCCTGGGAGTTGTTGTCTGCCGGCGCCTAGTCACCTTTGCTGGTGCTGTGGTGTGGCCGCCTCGTCCCCGGTGGTGCGGGCGCGCGCGCGCGTCGGTCATGGGGGAGGGAGGGCACAAGGGCGGGAGCACAAGAGCACGTTCAAGGGTATGCAGTGTGTCGTGTTCGGTTCTGGTGCTGTCCCCTGGTGCCTGTCCCTGTGTCCTGCTTACGGGAGGCCGCGCGGCACAGCCGGCAGGGGGTTGAGGCCCGGGCCGGGCGCATGGGTAGCGGCGGGCGGCCGAGGCTGACGCGGCGCCATGCGGGTGCGGGGCCCGTGGCGGTCGCGGGGGGGTGCGGGCGGTCCAGCCGGCGGTCGGCAGTGGTCCTGAGCGCCCCACACCGTGGGGTCGGTGGGCGTGCCGGGGGAGGGCGCGTCCTGCAGGCCAAGCTGCGGGGGGCGCGTGCGCAAGGGCGTCGGCGTGCCCGGTGCGGGCCCCTCTGCGGGCCGTGGGACCTGCGGTGAGCGGGTTGCGTTGCATGGGGGCTGAGGCCGGGGCCGGGCGCATGGGTAGCGGCGGGCGGCCGAGGCGGAGGCGGCGCCGTGCGGGTGCGGGGCCTGTGGCGGTCGCTGGGAGGCGCGGGCGGCCCAGCCGGCGGTCGGCAGAGGCCCCAAGAGCCCCACACAGTGGGGTCGGAGGGCGTGCCGGGGGCCACCTGCGGGCGGTGGGACCTGTGGCTGGCAGGAAGCGCTGCTCGGGGGCTGAGGCCGGGGCCGGGCGCTTGGGTAGCGGCGTCCACAGGCACGTGCGCCCGAGGCGAGCGCGGGGCGGTGCGTGCGGGCCGGCCGGTGGCCGGTGGCCTCACTCAGAGTCCCACACGGAGGGGTCGACGGGCGTGCCGGGGGCGTACGCAACGTGCAGGTCGGGCAGCAGCGGGCGCACGTGCAGGGCATTGGCGTGCCCGATGAGGACCTCACTGAGGACCGAGGGGTTGGCGGCAAGCAGTATGCGTTGCCCGGGGGGGGGTGGCGGCGAGGATTGGGAGGATGTCCGCGCCCCGCGACGTGGGGGTGAACACGACGTGGGCCGGGTGCGGCCCCGGGAGTGGCGCCGGGGGGAGCGGGACCACAGGCCGGCGGTCTACTGTGAGGCGCCAAGTGGCGCAATGGCGGAGGAGCCAGACTAGGGCGATGCTGTGGCGCAGTGTGTGGGGCTGGGTGCAGGGCGGCGGGGGGACGTGCGGCGGTAGGGGGGGGGGGCGGGGCGGTGACGTGGGAGGGGGCACGGCGGAGGAGTGACGCTAGCGACGTGTGCGTCGTGCTGAGGGTGGAGAGGAGCTCGCGGAGGAGTCCCTCCCGGCCGGCGCTGTCCAGCAGAGGGGGGGCGCCGTGGGGGGGGGTGGAGTGCCACATGCCGAGCAGACTGAACCCCAAGTGCGTCAGGGGGCCGGGTCGCGGGGCGGCTGTGAGGTGCTCGGAGAGGTACACTGCGGTGGTGGCCGTGCGGAGCTCGAAAGGTGTGACGAGGCGGGGGGAGTGGCCAGCAGTGGCTGCCAGGATGGGCGGGTGCGTGAACAGGCGCCACGCGAGGAGTAACTGCAGGGCGTAGTGGGGGGGGCAGTGGTACTGGAGGTGGGCGGCGGAGTCCGGGTAGGGGCGGTGACAGAAGGGGCACGTCACGCCTCCGTAGCCGGGGGGGTGGTCCTGGGAGTGCAGTAGCCGGAGGTGCAAGATGCGGTGGAGGGCCAGCGCCGGGATCTCGGCGCGTTCATACGCGAGGCGGAGTAGGTGGGAGGACCAGCCTGCGGGCAGGGGCCGGAGGTGCAGTGCGTGTGTGCGGGCGGTGGTGGCCGCATACGCTGCCTCTGCGGCGCGTGCGGGGCTAAGGAAGATTGCGCCCTCATGGAGCGCCACGATGCGGCCGTGGAAGAGTGCGGACCAGGGGAGGGTCCACGGGGAGGCGGCGCAGAGCCCGCGGCGGGCTAGGCTGTCGGCTTCGGCGTTGAGGGTGGCGAGGTGGCTGGCGGAGCCGGAGTCGTGTTGCGCGGGGAGCCAGGCCTCTTGCATGCGGAAGGAGGCGGAGAGGAGGGCCGTCCGGTACGGGATGGAGAGGGCGGAGGAGGGGGGCGGGCCGCGGGTGAGGTCGCAGAGTTGGGAGGCGGTGGAGTCTGAGGCGAAGAGGGCGTCACCGGACCAGCCGCGGAGGGCGAACATGGCGGCTATTTTGGCGATCCACTCTGTGTCGGTGGAGTGGCCGGCGAGGGCGTGGAGGCCGAGCCAGCCGCGGTAGAGGGTGCCGTGGTGGGGGTGCTAGAGGAGGAAACCGGCGCCGAGGCGGGTGCCCTCTTGGCTGCCGTCGCATGCGACCACGACATAGGGGAGGGAGCGGAGGGGGGCCAGCGAGCCGGTGTGGTGCTGCGGGGCGGGGCGCACGTGGGGGGAGGGGAGGAGGTGGACGGTGATGTCGAGGGGGGCGAGCGCCTGTGCCAGGGCGGGACCTTCGGTGCGCCAGGGGGTGGGACGGCGTGGGGAGATGAGGGACGCCGTGGCGGCTACTGCGAGGGTGTTGGGGCCCCAAGAGGCGCGGAGGTAAGTGCGGAGGAGGTTGAGGGGGGCCCGGTACGCTAGGAGTGGGGCGCCGGGACCGCCTTGCTGGAGGGGGAGGTGGAGGAAGGCCGAGTGTGCCCAGGGGGGCAGACGGAAGGCGTGGCGGTATGCATGGTTGATGGCGGTCTGATGGGGGCGGAGGGAGGGGGGGGGGACGAGGATGCCCGAGGTGATGTAGTCGAGGGGGGAGAGGCCGAAGGCGTGCAGGGAGCGGAGCTGGAGTATGGGGCAGGCCCCGCGGTTGCGGCTGGCTTTGCGCGCCCGGTCGAGGGACGCACGGGACTTGTTGATGACGCGGAGGAGGGGGAGCTCGGGGACGATGGGGATGCCGACGACTTCAGGGGGGGCGGTGGTGGTGGTGCCGGTGTGCTGCGGGACGTCGGCTGTGACGAGGGTGGGCCGGCCTGGGCGGGAGTCGATGAGGGAGAACTCCTGCTTGTCGGGGTGTATGATGCGGCCGGCGCGGCGAGAGCACTCGCGGCAGTCAGTGGCCATGGCTGCCACGTCCGTGAGGGCGGGGGTGATGAAGCGGCGGTCGTCGCTGTACGAGAGGTGGGTGGCGGGGAGGGACGCTGAGTGGCCGTGGATGGTGAGGGGGAGGGTGATGGAAGTGTTGGGGCGCATGAGCCTGGTGATTCTCCTTCCGGGAACACACCCACGGAACTCGAAGCTGTTCTTCACAGAATTGAATGAGGAACAAGTGAATACCGTGGTATCACAATTCGGATCCAAGCCAAGGTTCCAGATCCAGCCGGTGGAATGGTATCGTGGGGCCAACTTGACGAACATGTCTGCTGTCTATGAGGTCTGGATAAAGAAGACACACAAGGAAACATGGTCGACCATGCTGTATGCCTCAGTTCTCGCGATGTTTTGGACGATCCCGGGCGTCTTGCAAGCGCAATCGCCAGTGAAAATCCATGTGTTGGGCCCCAGTAAACTATTGCTGGGTCTCACGGAAACCGGGCACTCACTGTTGAAGACAAGGTACCCTGAACTGGTGGCTGCCATCGGTGCTGTCTTCAAGGACCTGAAGACAGGACAATTCCTCGACAGAGACATCATCTCCAAGCCCACTGTCCCTCCGACGTGGAAGAAGGAACTGGTGGGCACAGTTTACATCTTGGATGTGGCACCTTGGTGGTATCTCTCGGATCTGACTGAGGCCCTTGCTCCTTCAGTACAGTGCCGATATATCGCGGACCGTGTCAGGTGGAGTGTTGGGGAGATGCGCACGGCCACATGGCGGCTGACCGGGGAAAGTGTGTCACAGCTGATTGGGAAAGTCTACTCGTCGGATTCTGGAATGCCCCCGATGTTTGTGATCTCCGATGCGGACTATGAGGCGCTAAAAAAGCGTATCACGGACCGGCCCAGGAACACAGATGACACAAAGTCACGCAGGCAAGGCCTCATCACGGCAGGTGAAATGGCCAAGGCCACGGAGTTGGACGACCAAGTTGACAAGGTCATCAGCTCCCTCAAACGCAAGCGGGACTTGAAGGAGGATGAGGCTTCGTCGTCCAATGGAGTAGCACGATGACGTCTGCATCCAGCATCCCTCTGAGTAGCACGCTCAGAGTATTGTCCCAAAATATCAATGATTTCAAGCGAAATTAACCATGAGAAAGCGTAAGCAAACACGCATAGTGGCCCAAGGGTCACTGCTTCGGTCCCTGGAGGTGGATTTCTTCGCCATCCAAGAGCCCCACTTCGTCACGGTAGAGGATCGTCAAGCGGGCATGCAATGCTTATCAAAGTACGGGTATGGCCTGGACGGAGCACTTCATGAAGAAGGACGGGGAGGAGTGGCACTGTCGTGGAAAACATCCAAGTGGACGTTACAATCAATGAAGTTCTTGTCTCCCAGGGCGCTTAAAGCCTCACTGTCGAGTGGTCCACTAGAGATCACTTTAGTGGTGGCCCACTTCCATCACAAGCACACGCGACGGCATTCACAATGGAAAGACATCGCCAAGGAGTTACATGGACCGAACTTGATTTTATGTGCTGATCACAATAGCCTAGTGGTGAAACACAGGGACGCCTTTGCGCCCCCAGAGTTTGAGCATGACACGTCTTTACGTGCCCGAGAACAGGAGGTTACAGCCTTGGCGAGAGCGGGTCTGCAAGACGTTTGGGTGGACATCCATTGTCCAACTCTGACGGATATCAAGGACAAAGAGTGATCGTGCGCAACGGGCTTCACATACGGCTACCCTCGAGAAGGAGAGCGCCTCGATCCGCAGAGATTATGCCGTATTGACCGCATACACACGACGCCTGATTTGTTGAGCTTGGCGACCAGCGTGTACCCCCTGTTTGCTGCCAACTCGGACCACAAGGCAATCCTGGCTGAATTCACACCCCCATCCTTGGAAACGGAGGACACAATTCCTAGATTCTATTGCCCAGGGACCGTCCTCCAAGACTCCGAGGCAATGGAAGACCTGGAGACCTCTCTCAAGTCTATCACCTCGACAGGAGACCAATGGTGGGAAGATGCATTGGGCTGCATCCAAACGAAGGCGGTCGGCTACCAAAGGGAACACCAAAACAAAAAGCAGACGGTTGAACTACAAGCCCTACGGCTCCTACGTGGCTCCACAAGGGACTCCGTCACACCGGCGGTCTATCAATTTCTTTCGTCACTGGGAATTGCGGCGACATAAGCGACAACGGCCTATACCCTCCTGGTTGGGGTATATGAAAAGGCGCAGTGTGACAGAACGGGCATGGAAACACTCTCCAAGCTCAAGGGGGTGATCACGTCGGGGGAAACGTCAGGGGATATGAGAACGCGAAGAAACGAGTTGTACCGGCTAATGCGGGAGCTGCAGGAGCGAAAGAAACTTCAGCAGCTGGTGTCCCGGGCAGGCACAGCAATACGCGGAGCAAAGGCGGTGGCCAAAGAGCTGGTGGCACATTGGGATCAAGTGTCCACCCCAACAGGAGCCACGGAGGAAGAATGTGTGGCCTATCTGAAGGCGTTAGGAGTGGAACAACGGCTGTGCAAGGCAGGTCGACTCCTGTTCAAGCAGCTTTCCCTGGACATAGTACATGAAGGCCTCAAGGGGTTGAACAGCAACAGCTCCCCTGGACTGGACGGCTTCTCGGCAAAATTCTTCAAGAGATTCTCAGAAATTTTCGACCTGCAAATGTATTAGTCACTGAAACGCTTCCTCAACGCCGGTACCATGCTAGAGACATGGACTTCGGGAGTGGTGACAATGATCCCCAAGACAAAGGCGATGCAAACACCAGATTCTCTCCGACCAATTGCGCTGCAAACGACACGGCAGAAGTGGCTCACCAACATTCTCCTGATCCAGTTGGAGGATGTACTTCTCCACTGCATCCCGTCACAGCAAACGGGTTTCCTTCGTCACAGAAGTATCCTCCAGCATGTCTATGGGTCACGGGCTCTCTGGGATGGCTTAAGTGAAGGAGCGGCGTTCTCAGTGGACTTAGAAATGCGTTTCCCACGATGTCTCACGAGATGGTGTCGGCGGCATTGGGTCTAATGTGCATACCGTTCCTGTACATCCGACTGATACTGCATCTTTTACGTGCACCGTATCTGTACTCAGTTGGTAAGGGATATGTTCCAGGGGTCTACCACCATCCGCGGGCAGGCACGTGCCAGGGAGACCCACTCTCCCCGGCACTATTCTCCCTGGTGGCATCCTTTGTGATTTTCCCGCTACAAGACCTGGGTCCAGGGCTGACTATCATGATGTATGCGGATGACCTCATCATCTTCTTGGACGGACAGGCCAACCCACAGCTGCTGGGGAGGGTATGGGAAGCGGTGTCCTGCTTTGGACATTTTTCTGGGCCGAGGGTCAACCTGAATAAAACGGCGGCGATAGTTCGCAACTGTGGGGGAATGGAGTGGGCGACGTGCTTTCGGGACATTGGGGTGGACGTCAAAAACTTCGTCAAGTATCTGGGTGTACGCTTGGGGAATATATGGCACCACGATGATGACCAAGGATGGGGGCTGACAATAGAGCAGGCTTTTGCACCAGCGCTGCAAGAGACCTTTCGTCGCGCACGGGTGGTATCCACGCTGCAGTTGTCAATGGACGAACGAGCCTTCATGCTGACGTCATGGATCCTGCCAGTTGTGGCCTGGGTATCCAAGGCATACTATGCCCCAATCTCAGTGATCAGGCAACTGAAGCTGGTGTACCACGTGACCATGGGCACTAACAGTCGGGGAATCACTCTGCCAATCATCTCACGGCCAAGAACGCAAGGGGGACTGGCACTGCCGGAACCGGAGCTGTTTCTCATGCACCAGGCAGCGGCTCCGTTCGTCAGCCCTTGGGAGAGCCTCATAAGTATCTCGACAAGGCAGTGGAGACCTTCTATGCATGGGCGACAACCATCGGGTTCACACCATCCAAAGACAACCTCCCATATATCCAGCTGGGCATGGTCCGGACGGCGGAGCTGACGTTCTTGGGATGGTCGGCAAAGGCACACTCATATATCCAACGGGTGGCCCCACAGGTGGCCCGCCCGGCAAACCGGGACCAGCTGCCACTGTGGCAGCCTGTGTACTTCCGAAATGAGTTCAACTGCTCCTACTACAACACGAAAATGATCCGGCAGGGAGTGCTGACGTGGGGTCAATTGCAATCCTTGGAGGACGTGAGGCTGTTGAATGCACTGCCTCGAACATGGAAAGGGGTATACAATCATGGCGGACGACTCCTCAATAAAGTCCCGTCACAAGGGGGGTTTGATACCCCCGCAGTCCACGCTCAAAACTGGACCAGGGCATGGCTGCTTCAGTTCTACGCCTCTCAGCCGGGGGTCGGCGACCCACAAACACCAGAGGTATGGGAGCAATGGGCACAAGCACAGCTACCACCGAGGGTTCGGGACTTTGCGCAAAAAGTGCTGTGGCACAAACTGACCGTGCATGCAAGAGTCTACAAGAGGTCGGGCACGGACAAGTGCCCGGTGTGCTCTCAAAAGGAGACGGTCAAGCACGCGATGGCCGAGTGCCCCATTTTTTAAAGCGGCGGCGGCGGTGATACAGCACTACTATGGCCCGGTGGAAACTGGGAACGGGAAGTCTGCAGTCCGAGACATGATGGAGTCCGACCACCAGGAGTGGTTGCTGAACACGAATGAAGGCTGGCCATTGTGGTCGGCAAGAATCGCCCACTGGCGATACCGATGTGAAGTCAAAGCAGGGGCATCACCGGTGTTCACATCGTACCTAACAACCTGGCTTAGGGAGCTGTGTGAATGGGTGGGGTTTTACACAGGAGAGCGCAGGGAGCAGTGGAGAGGCTTCCGGCAGTCACTGGAGCAACTTCGAGATACCGGAGTGCGGCCGCGACAAGGGGAAGTACGGGTACAAGGGGGATTGAGTGCATGGTGGCAAACACACACGGAGTGCTTCACACAAGAGCGCAAAGCCGACAAACACAGTTGGAATAGGGAAACAGAATCACGCCCGAAGCGCCCGAGGCAGGCAGGCTCGGGAGTGCTAATAAGGAGTGCAAGATCTGATTGCAGAGCTGGTTGCAAAGAGTTACAGGATTGTGTACACTTACGGGTCATCAAAACGACCGGGCCACAAGGACATGCGCAGGGCCGGGGGCTTTGGCGTATTCGCAGCGGAAGATGAGCAAGGACCAGAGGTGCGTTTCTGCGGCTACGTACCAACACGCCACAGGCAAACAAATAACGGAGCGGAGCTTTGGGCAGCACTAGAAGCCCTACAGGGGTTCTGGGTGCCAAAACTGGCAATCCTCACTGACTCACAGTACCTGCATCTGGGAGCGACTGGCAGGGCCCAACACTGGAAGTCAAAGGGATGGACAACCACGTCCGGTAAGCTGCAGGTCCACGTTCCCGTCTGGCAAATGCTGCTCCAAGAAATGGCGACGCCAGGAAGAGAAGTCAGGTGGGAGTATGTCCCAGCACATGTCAACGTGCAGGGGAATGAGGTGGCAAATGGATTGGCGATGGAAGGCATGTGCTCGAGCCCGCTGTGGTCTCAGCATGTTGCACAGCAGTCATCATCAAGGTCGGAATCCACGGTAGGGTTGAGGGGAGGGTCAGGATCCGAATCAGAGGACACCAAAGCACTCTGGTCATCCTTGGGTATGGTACCCATGGATAGTGATGAGCTGACAGGGGAAGCATCCGGGGAACCAGCGCCACGTGGAATGGGTCCATTCACCTCAAGCAGTTCGGAAAGTGAGGACATAAGGACAAGACACACACACCAGGGAGGTTTGATGAATGAACTGTTTGCAGCGGAAACACTGTCCTTCAGCGCAGATGTGAGCGACACCAGGCGGCAGCGCAAGAGGCGAAAGCTCAGGAAAAGCAGGAACCCAGGACAGGGTCGATAATGACAGAACCTGTAGCCCCTGCATTCTGGTGCGGATATCTCACAGGTTTCAAGCCCAACAATGCCTGCATGTCTGAAACCCGCGTTCTGACGCAGAGCTTTTCGTCACAAGAGTCGCACCCTGTCGCGGCGAGCAACAACACACAGTAGCGACAACAAAGCGGCAGAACTCCGGCACACACCCCGCGTCCTGTCGCGGAAGAGCTTCCGGGCGTAATGCCGCCGGGAAGGACATGGAAGGAGCAGGGACCACGTCAGCAACGGCATGGCCCTTGCACACACATCCAGCCAGCCCCAAAGAAAGTCAAGCCTCGGCAAGAACGCCAGCGTTTCAAGGTGCAAGCACTGAGCCAGCTGGACGCCACTGCGAATGAAGGACCGAGGGCAGTCGAAGCACAACTGACCACAATGGCCCGGGCCCGCAATCAGCAGATCTGGCTCCGACTGGACCAACCACACAGCACCAGGGTGCACTGTGAGATTGTGGACAATCACGGGGAACCATTGCTGATGAGCAATCAGGAGCTCTACTCGGTGATGGTCCAGATCAACTGGACCCTGAAGACTCGGGCTCTGGTGAACATGCAGGTCCAGTGGCGACCCAAAAGTGCAGGCAAGTGACACCCGTTCCAGTGGGAGGCGATCCTCCACTGTCCGACGGCAGAGGGACACAGAGCCGTGCCCTCCTCTGTGAGCAGAATTGGAGACTGCATGCATGTGTGGCTGGCGGGCCGAGCGGACCTCTTGAGGCTGTTCCGGAGGACGCTCTTCAGGCAGGCGGACCCGGTGCCCGGGGACGCTGTGCGGTTCCTCTACACGCTACTGAGCACACCCCCATGCCAAAGGAGATATGCATGACAGGGGATGACACGCAGGGGGGAGTAGGACAGATTGGAGCAAGTGATGCACAGGGGCAGCATGAGCACGACCCGCAGGGCAAGTGTTAGAGACTAACTGGCACTGTGGGACGGTGGTGGGTGCGAGCTGACCTCAGTGTCCAGAGGACCAAAGCCAAAGCACAGTCAGCAACCACCTGGTGTGGTACAGAACTGGTCTGCGCTGCAGTGCAGCGAGAAAAACACTGAACAATGTGGTTATGACCATGCGCCTGTGACATGGGGGCGTATGCGAGCCCAGTATCCGTTGCCTCATGGCTCCCCTCCCTTGCAATGGCAGTAAATACATGTGTACCCACAGACATGACATCACAGAGCATACAGCGGCATACGGCACCAAACACCACAGGGTGCAGACACCACACAGCGTGCCCAACCAGCCAAACACCCAACAAATCACCCAAGCTGCCAAACAACCCAACCTGCCAAGCAACCAACACACCATTCAACCAACCAGACAGGCAACCCTATCGCACGATACCCCACCACACCACACCACATCACATGATACCAGACCACACCACATGACACCTGACCGCACCACATGACAACACAGCACCCACAGCGCACGTCATGTGACCACAACACACTACCCCCCCACACAGTACAACACACCACTGCAGATCACACACTACGGCAGACCGCAGCACACCACATCACACCACACCACATGACACCACTTTACACCTTACGAGACCACAACACACCACAACACTGCACAGCATTGCATGGCATACCTGCAACTTGAAATTCCATTTCGTCGGTGAAATATCATAAAAATCCAATAAAAAACCACCTGTGAAACAAAGAAAAGAACACCCTCCCAGACCCCTAAGTTCAACCCCCCCCCCCCAAGGTAGTTCTCAAGCCCCCCCTGAAATGTGTGACAATGTGTGACAAAGCAAAGACGCCCCCCCCCCCCCAACCAACGCTTGAAGGGAGGGTAGCCCCCAGTGACCGTGCCTATGTCAAAATGTGTGCGTGCATGTGTGTGTGTGTGTGTGTGGGTGTGTACACATATGACTAGACATGTACCAAATGTGATGGTTTCTATGTGTCTATGTGTCATGGAACCCCCCCCTTCCCACATTGGTATCTTTTACTTGCCAAATGTGTGTGCATGTTTTTGTTCTAGCCTTGTTCTAGCGAAGTGTTCTAGCAACGTACTAGCGCCGTTCAAGCGGGGCGGCGCTAGAATGGCGCTAGAACGGGTTTTTGTACTTGTTGAATTTTAGGTTAAAAATGTGTTTTTCTGAAAAACAAGGCATGGACCCCCTAGTATGGTAATAGGGGTCCAATTTGCACCCTTCATCAGCTATGTGTATAGCGACCTAGTCGGCTATCAGACATCACACATCAGACTTTTATGGACCATCACTCCCAACCCCCCCCCCCCCACCCCAACACCCTTTCTACCCCCCCCCCCCCCCGTGTCAGACTTCGCCCCCCCCCCCCCCCCCGTGTCCCCCCAATATCAGACTTGTCCCATTGTCACCACACCCTTGAGGTGTAGAAGTGGGTTGTGGTCTCGACCCTAGCGTCTGAAACCCAACCAGTGCTTGCAACCCCTTCAATGATGGTACGTGCCCCCCCCCCCCCCCACCCCACCCCACCCCATCTCTCTCACTCAAACCGATCGGGGGGCTCATATTTGACTGAAGACAAGTGGGAACAGAATCCTGATGTCTGGCCCAAGCAACCTCACCTGAGCTAATCGGGTCAATTTTGCTCGTGGGGTGGGTGGGTGGGGGTTCATCGGGTTGAGCCGGAACTGTGGAGAGGGGGGGTAGTGGGTTTCGAGCACGGCACAGCACAGCACGGCACAGCACAGCACATCACAGCACATCACAGCATACCACAACACAGCACAACATACAGCATAGCACAGCATATTACAGCACAACACAGCACAACACAGCCCCTACGGCCGCCCAAGAGAGCCTCCCTCCCTCCCTCCCTCCCTCCCTCCCTCCCCTCCCTCCCTCCCTCCCACCCTGTCATTTCCCTGCTTGTGTGGTTGAGGTTAGGGAGGGTATGCCTGTTTTTCTTTTTCAGGTTTGAACCATGACGATTGATCATATGCCGTTTCTTTATGGGTTGTCGGTGACAGCGTGTCACGGCACTGATCGAACGGTGGACCGTAGTTGCCCCCACATTTGCAAGTTTCTTTGTCCGTTTTTGAACCATGACGATTGATCATATGCCGTTTCTTTATGAGGTGCCACTGACAGCGTGTCACGGCACTGATCAAATGGTGGACCGTAGTTGCCCCCACATTTGCAAGTTTCTTTGTCCATTTTCGAACCATGGTTAGGGAGGGTATGCCTGTTTTTCTTTTTCAGGTTTGAACGATGACGATTGATCATATGCCGTTTCTTTATGGGTTGCCGCTGACAGCGTGTCATGGTGGATGTGGTGGATCATGGTGGGGTCATGGTGGACCGTAGTTGCCCCCACATTTGGAAATTTCTTTGTCCGTTTTTGAAACATGACAATTGATCATATGCCGTTTCTTTATGAGGTGCCGGTGACAGCGTGTCACGGCACTGATCGAACGGTGGACCGTAGTTGCCCGCACATTTGCAAGTTTCTTTTTCCGTTTTTGAACCATGACGATTGATCATATGGCGTTTCTTTATGAGACCCCCCATATATATGACGGAACCCCATCCGTGAAATATTTGGGGGCTGTAGACCCCCCAGATATTTGACGGAACCCCATCCGTCAAATATTTTTGGGGTGTACAGCCCCCAAATATTTGACGGAACCCCATCTGTGAAATATTTTGGGGGTCTACACCCCCAAAATATTTCACGGATGTGGTTCCGTGAAATATTTGGGGGGTGTACAGCCCCCAAATATTTGACGGAACCCCATCCGTCAAATATTTGGGGGCTGTAGACCCCCCAAATATTTGACGGAACCCCATCCGTCAAATATTTTTGGGGTGTACAGCCCTCAAATATTTGATGGAAACCCATCCGTGAAATATTTTGGGGGTCAACACCCCCAAAATATTTCTCGGATGTGGTTCCGTGAAATATTTTAGGGGTGTACAGCCCCCAAATATTTGACGGAACCCCATCCGTCAAATATTTTGGGGGTGTACAACCCTCAAATATTTGACGGAACCCCATCCGTCAA
Organism: Eutreptiella sp. 'Long Island Sound 2002'; assembly: GCA_964036045.1. Classification (NCBI taxonomy): domain Eukaryota; phylum Euglenozoa; class Euglenophyceae; order Eutreptiales; family Eutreptiaceae; genus Eutreptiella; species Eutreptiella sp. 'Long Island Sound 2002'. The sequence goes on from OZ038396.1 coordinate 29,576,123, forward strand.
ATATTTTGGGGGCTGTAGACCCCCCAAATATTTGACGGAAACCCATCCGTGAAATATTTTGGGGGTCTACACCCCCAAAACATTTCACGGATGTGGTTCCGTCAAATATTTTGGCGGTCTACAGCCCCCAAATATTTGATGTAACCCCATCGGTCAAATATTTTTGGGGTGTACAGCCCCCCAAACATTTGAAGGAACCCAATCCTTCAAATATTTTGGGGGTCTACACCCCCGAAATATTTCACGGATGTGGTTCCGTGAAATATTTGGGGGCTGTAGACCCCCCAAATATTTGACGGAACCCCTTCCGTGAAATATTTGGGGGCTGTAGACCCCCCAAATATTTGACGGAACCCCATCCGTGAAATATTTTGGGGGTCTACAGCCCCCAAATATTTGACGGAACCCCATCCGTCAAATATTTTGGGGGTCTACAGCCCCCAAATATTTGACGGAACCCCATCCGTCAAATATTTTCGGGGTGTACAGCCCCCAAATATTTGACAGAACCCCATCCGTGGAATATTTTGGGGGTCTACACCCCCAAAATATTTCACGGATGTGGTTCCGTGAAATATTTTGGGGGTGTACAGCCCCAAAATATTTGACGGAACCCCATCCGTCAAATATTTTCGGGGTGTACAGCCCCCAAATATTTGACGGAACCCCATCCGTGAAATATTTTGGGGGTCTACACCCCCAAAATATGTCACGGATGTGGTTCTGTGAAATATTTTGGGGGTGTACACCCCCCAAATATTTGACGGAACCCCATCCGTCAAATATTTTTGGGGGTGTACAGCCCTCAAATATTTGATGGAACCCCATCCGTGAAATATTTTGGGGGTCTACACCCAAAATATGTCACGGATGTGGTTCCGTGAAATATTTTGGGGGTGTACAGCCCCCAAATATTTGACGGAACCCCATTCGTCAAATATTTTTGGGGTGTACAGCCCCCAAATATTTGACGGAACCCCATCCGTGAAATATTTTGGGGGTGTAGACCCCTCAAATATTTGACGGAACCCCATCCGTCAAATATTTGGGGGCTGTACACCCCCAAAATATTTCACGGAACCACATCCGTGAAATATTTTGGGGGTGTACAGCCCTCAAATATTTGACGGAACCCCATCCGTCAAATATTTTGGGGGTCTACAGCCCCCAAATATTTGACGGAACCCCATCCGTCAAATATTTTGGGGGTGTAGACCCCCCAAATATTTGACGGAACCCCATCTGTCAAATATTTTCGGGGTGTACAGCCCCCAAATATTTGACGGAACCCCATCCGGGGCCTATGGGGACCTTTGGGGGCCTATGGGGGCCTATGGGGCCCTATGGGGGCCTATGGGGCTCTATGGGGACCTATGGGGGCCTATGGGGGCCTATGGGGGCCTATGGGGACCTATGGCGACCTTTGGCGACCTTTGGGGACCTATGGGGGCCTATGGGGACCTATGGGGGCCTATGGGGACCTATAGCGACCTTTGGCGACCTTTGGGGACCTATGGTGGCCTATGGGGGTCTATGGGGACCTATGGGGGCCTATTGGCACCTTTGGGGACCTATGGGGACCTATGGGGGCCAATGGGGGCCTATGCGGGCCTATGGGGGCCTATGGGGACCTATAGGGGCCTATGGGGACCTTTGGGGGCCTATGGGGACCTTTGGGGGCCTATGGGGGCCTATGGGGGCCTATGGGGGCCTATGGGGCTCTATGGGGGCGTATGGGGACCTTTGGGGGCCTATGGGGGCCTATGGGGGCACGTGGGGACCTATGGGGACCTATGGGGCCCTATGGGGGCCTATGGGGGCCTATGGGGGTCTATGGGGACCTTTGGGGGCCTATGGGGACTTTTGGGGGCCTATGGGGACCTTTGGGGGCCTATGGGGGCCTATGGGGACCTATAGGGGCCTATGGGGACTTTTGGGGGCCTATGGGGACCTTTGGGGGCCTATGGGGGCACGTGGGGACCTATGGGGACCTATGGGGACCTATGGGGGCCTATGGGGACCAATGGGGGCCTATGGGGACCTTTGGGGACCTATGGGGACCTATGGGGACCTATGGGGGCTTATGGCCGCCTATGGGGACCTATAGGGGCCTATGGGGACTTTTGGGGGCCTATGGGGACCTTTGGGGGCCTATGGGGGCACGTGGGGAACTATGGGGACCTATGGGGACCTATGGGGGCCTATGGGGACCAATGGGGGCCTATGGGGGCCTATGGGGGTCTATGGGGACCTATGGGGGCCTATGGGGGTCTATGGGGAACTATGGGGGCCTATTGGCACCTTTGGGGACCTATGGGGGCCAAGGGGCGCCTATGGGGGCCTATGGGGGCCTATGGGGATCTATAGGGGCCTATGGGGACCTTTGGGGGCCTATGGGGACCTTTGGGGGCCTATGGGGGCCTATGGGGGCCTATGGGGGCCTATGGGGCTCTATGGGGACCTATGGGGGCCTATGGCGGCCTATGGGGACCTATAGGGGCCTATGGGGACCTTTGGGGGCCTATGGGGACCAATGGGGGCCTATGGGGACCTTTGGGGGCCTTTGGGGGCCTATGGGGACCTTTGGGGGCCTATGGGGACCTATGGGGACCTATGGGGGCCTATGGTGGCCTATGGGGACCTATAGGGGCCTATGGGGACCTTTGGGGGCCTATGGGGACCTTTGGGGGCCTATGGGGGCCGATGGGGGCCTATGGGGGCCTATGGGGACCTTTGGGGACCTATGGGGGCCTATGGGGACCTATGGGGGCCTATGGGGACCCTTGGGGGCCTATGGGGACCTTTGGGGGCCTATGGGGGCCTATGGGGACCTATGGGGGCATATGGGGACCTATGGGGACCTGTGGGGGCTTGTGGGGACCTATGCGGGCCTATGGCGGCCTATGGGGGTCTATGCGGACCAATGGGGACCTATGGGGACCTATGGGGACCTATGGGGACCTTTGGGGGCCTATGGGGGCCTATGGGGCTCTATGGGGACCTATGGGGGCCTTTGGGGACCTATGGGGGCCTATGGGGACCTTTGGGGACCCTTGGGGACCTTTGGGGACCTATGGGGGTCTATGGGGACCTATGGGGTTCTATGGGGGCCTATGGGGACCTATGGGGGCCTATGGGGGCCCATGGGGTTCTACGGGGACCTTTGGGGACCTTTGGGGACCTTTGGGCACCTTTGGGGACCTATGGGCACCTTTGGGGACCTATGGGCACCTATGGGGATGGGGGCCGATGGGGACTCATCGGCATCTAGGGGGACCTATGGGGGCGTGTGGGGGCCTATGGGGGCCTATGGGGGCCTATGGGGACCTTTGGGGGTCTATGGGGACCTATTGGGGCCTATGGGGGCCTATGGGCACCTTTTGGGGGCCTATGGGGGCCTATTGGGGCCTATGGGGGCCTATGGGGGTCTATGGGGACCAATGGGGGCCTATTGGCACCATTGGGGACCTATGGGGGCCTATGGGGACCTTTGGGGGCATGTGGGCGCCTATGGGGGCCTATGAGGGCCTATGGGGGCCTATTGGCATCTTTGGGGACCTATGGGCATCTTTGGGCACTTTTGGGGGTCTATGGGGACCTTTGGGGACCTATGGGGACCTTTGGGCACCTTTGGGGACCTATGGGGGTCTATGGGGACCTATCGGGACCTATGGGGGTCTATGGGGACCTATGGGGGCCTATGGGGGTCTACGGGGACCTTTGGGGACCTATGGGGACCTTTGGGCACCTTTGGGGACCTATGGGCACCTATGGGGATGGGGGCCGATGGGGACTCATCGCCATCTAGGGGGACCTATGGGGGCCTATGGGGGCCTATGGGGGCCTATGGGGGCCTATGGGGACCTTTGGGGGTCTATGGGGACCTATTGGGGCCCATGGGGGCCTATGGGCACCTTTGGGGGTCTATGGGGGCCTATTGGGGCCTATGGGGGCCTATGGGGACTTATGGCGACCTATGGGGGCCGATGGGGACTCATTGGCATCTAGGGGGACCTTTGGGGACCTATGGGCACCTCTGGGGACCCATGGGCACCTTTGGGGGCCCATGGGGGCCTATGGGGCCCTATGGGGACCTATTGGCACCTTTGGGGACCTATGGGCACCTTTGGGGGCCCATGGGGGCCTATGGGGGCCTATGCGCACCTTTTTGTTTGCCACTTTCCTTGCTCACACATTTTCCTCATTTTCCCATTTTGGTGTTCAAAGTCTTTTTTACTTTTGTACTGCCATGTTTCTGATTGTCCAAGGTGGTTCCCCAATGATTTTTCAATTGTGTCCTCCCTTTTTGTTTTTTTCATTTGGGGGGGGGGTTGATTTAGATTTAGGCATAGTTTCTCCCAATTTCCTCTGGGCATTAGACCCCTAGACCCACCTCCAGTAGATAAGAATATCAGACATCTTCTTGGACAGACCGCACACACAACATCCCTTATCAGACATCAGACATCAGACTTTATACACATAGCTGCCCTTCATACCCCCGCCCCCCTATGCCCATGGGTCGGGGCAACCACTACTTTTTTTCGTAGCCACTCTAGCGGCGTCTAGGCTAGAACGAGATTTGGTCTTCTAGCGTGTACCAAGGGGACCGGAGCCAGGCGGTGTGAAGGCCGGGGTCGTGGCTTGAGGGAGGGGTCGGTCGGAGGAGGGGATCTGGCAGCGGCGCGCATGGGGTGGCCCAGGGGATGGCTGAGACGGAGACGGCCCCGGGCAGCTGTAGCCCGTCGGTGGTGGCGACAGTGCGGGAGGCGATGTCCCGCGTGCAGAACGGCGGGGCCTTGTGAGGGGAGGTGCAGAAGAGGCGGGCGAAGTGGACGGTGGGAGATGCGGGGGGGTCGACGAGCACGGAGTGAGGCCACGGCCGACCGCAATCGGGGTAGGAGGTGGCCGCCACCAGCGGCGCGTCCGGGAGAGTGGGGTGCAGAGCCCACGAGGAGACTGGGCCGGAGGTGCGGGTGTAGGCTGGAGATGGAGGGAGGGGGGCTGGCAGGATGAAGGTGGTGTCCCACAAGGCGGTCCACCTGTCGCCTACATGCGCGGGTTGATCCAAAAGTTGGCGTCATGACTTTGGCGGGGGAAGGAGGAGAGCCAGTCCAAGACGGTGGGGAGGGCGGCGGAGAGGAGTGCCGGAGGCAGCGGCGAGGAGGCTTGGGCATGCTGGAGGAGGTGGAGAGATGTGCAGCCGAGGGGAGAGGTGGCCGAGGGGAGGGAAGGGCGGCGGAGGTCCGCGGTGTGGGCACACTCGGGGCATTGCAGGAGGTCATGGCGGCGTAGGGAGTCGCAGTGGAGGCATATGCGTGGGGCGTGGTCGGGCGGTGGGGCAGTCGGGAAGGTCGGGTCGGGTTGGGGGCGCCCTCCAGGGGGGAGGTGGTCAGGGGACGCAGGGCGGGGGAGGATGTCCGCTCGCACGCGGCAGGCGCGGGTACTGGGGAAGCGGGTACTGACGGGAAAGGATGACGGCCCACGTGATGGTCGGGAGGTCGGGGGCGCACGAGGCGGGGAGGGTGTCGGGCAGGACTAGTCACTTGTGCCGGCGGGCGCTGGAGAACATAGGGCCGCGGACTGCGCTGCCTGAGAAGGTGTTAGAGGGGGTGTTGCGGCCATGGTGGCGCGGCGAGCGCCGGGGGGAGGTGCGGGGCGGGGACTGGTGGCGACTCTTCTTGGGGGGCCTGGACTTGGTGTCGCCGGGGGCGTGGGCACGTTGGGAGGGGGGGGATGTTGAGCGATGCGACAGGAAAGTGCTAGGCAAGGCCGTCGTCCCGCTTGCCTTGAACGGTGAGCTACCGGCTGTCAGGGTGTTGGATGGTGCGGCGAACAGGGAGGCGAACAGGGAGGAGCGTAGGGCGGGGGTGATGACTGCGAAGGCACGGCCGCGGCGTGCGCCAGCTTCGGTCACGTACATGACGGCTTGGAGGTTGTGGGTGAGGGTGACGGCCACGGAGGCGTGGGGGCCGAGGCGGAGGCCGGAGATGCATACCATGCTGGAGGCCGCGGGGGAGGTGCCGACGGGGGAGAAGGAGTGGACCGCTAAGGCCGCGGTGGGGCCAGCCGGTAGGAGGGTAGGGGCGCTGGTGGGGGGGGGTAGGCCGAGGGTGGCCGGAGCGGCCAGAGCGTGGGGGATGGGGGGGGGGGGGGCTGTGGCAAAGAGGGAGGGTGCTAGAGGGGCGGACACGCCCAGGCGGAACCCGTCCACGTCCGGTGTGGTGTGTGGGGGGAGCGCGGTCTTGGCGAAGGAGATGAGCTCCTGGAACTCGGCAGGGGTGGTGAGACGGCCACACAAGCGGGCGATGCCTGCACGCAAGGTGTCGGCGGAGTTGACGTGCTGGAGGTCCTGGTAGGCCTCGATGGGGAAGGACGGGGCGCCGGCGATGGTGAAGGCTGCGGTCAGCCAGGGAGTATCTGGGTGGGCTTGTGCGGTGGTGATGAGGGGCTGGATGGCCTGTAGTGCCGGCAGGGAGGCCGTAGAGGTGGCTGCCGCCCCATACTGCTGTGACACTAGGGTGAGGAGTCGGTTGAGCTGGAGGCGGAGGGCGGGCTTGGAGGTCGGGGCAGGATTGCCAAGCCCCCTTGGCCGCGAGGACCAAGCTGACCGTGGACGTGACCACTAAGAGGTGCTGCGCAGCGCGGGGGGGGGGGGGGGGGTAGGTGGCAGCCTTTGCCTATCGTCACGACGCGCATGGCCGTGTGATGGGCGTCCGCATCAGGGACGGCTGAGAGGCCGTCAAGCAAGGACGGCGTGTCTTGGGAGCTCGGGGTAGGGCCTGCCTGGAAGAGGGCCTCCCAGTTTGGCTGGGACTGCGGAGGGGACTGTGCCGGGGGCTGTGGTGGTGCGGGGAGGGGCGGCCTTGCGGTGTGGAAGGCACGCCCGGGTCCACGGTCACACCGCGCCTTGCCCGAACATACCGCCGAGGTGGCCGTTCCTCGTGAGCCGCCGTGTCGCGGCTCTGGGCGCTAGCCCGTGTGTGTAGCCGTCCACGGGCGCGGGGGGGGGGTGTCCCCGTTGGTTCTCCGCTGCTAGTCACCGTTGTGCGTTGTGGTGTGTGCCCCCCCCCCCCCCCCACACCCAGCCCCTCGCCCGCCGCCTTCTCTCACAGGGCGTTACGCCCTCCCTCCCGCAGCGGGGGAGGGTTCCAAGGTATCTCCAGCAGATGGTCCATCCCACAGCGTCGCACGTCCCCCTCCGCCCCCGCAAGATGGCCGCAACCCCCCCCCCCCCCGTCGTTGTCCGCGCCCGCCCAGCCAGCGTAGCGCCGGCCGACTGCTCCCTTGCGCTCTGCCCAGGGAGAGCGTGTCTGGCAATTTTTCACGCCGGCACGTGCTGAGCGCCTCAACAACGACAACAACAACAACAACAACAACAACAACAATATATCATACCATACCATATCATGTCCTATCCTATCCTATCCTATCCTATCATATCATATCATATCATATCATATCATATCATATCATATCATATCATATCACATCATATCACATCATATCAAATCAAATCATATCAAATCATATCATCCGCTGTGTCCCCGACCCCGCCACCCCCCACGTCAAGATCCCTGCCCCGTGCCCTCTCTCAGCCTAGAGGTGGTACACCGAGTTGAACCACCGGAAAGACGATGGTTCTATTCGGACTCCCACCATCTCCACAGCTGTAGCTGTGGCAGCCCGCCGGGCTCTCCCGCCCGCGGTTGGCGCTCCCTGGCCCGGTGGTGTGAGCTCGGACGTGCGCTGCCGTGGGGAGGGCGGGGGCACAGGCGCGGGCACAAGAGCGGGATCACGCGGAGTGAGGGCACAACGGTATAGGGTGCATTGCTTTCACTCTATTGTCCCGGTATTGTCCCTTGGGCCCTGTGTGCGTGAGGCCGCGTGGCGCGGCCATCAGGGTGCTGGCGGCGGTGCGGCGCTTCGAGACAGGGCATGTACCCGGCGAGTCCCAGTGACTGCGGGGGTATGGGGGCCAGGCGGGCGGCGCCGTGGTGATCCGCGTGGGTAGCGGCAGTCTGATGCGGCGGGGGTGTAGCACGTCGGGCGCGGGGCCTCGTGCAGCCGCGTGGCGGTGGGTGCCGGTTGCGAGCAAGACACCCGGGGGTGGGCGGCGTCACTGTGATACGATACGATACGATACGATACGATATGATACGATGCGATGCGATACGATACGATATGATATGATATGATATGATATGATGTGCCCTCTCCAGGTGGCGGCATAAACGACCCAGACTCCCCCAGGCGTCTCCCCCTCCAAGACGGCCACGCTTCACGGCACCGGCTACCCTGCTTTATCAAAGGCCGTTACATCCAAGACACGATTTGGCAAGCTTTTGGCACATGGTCCACTATGAAGGAAGGCTGTCTTGTACCGATTTCCCTTCAGAAGGCATTTGACTCTGTAGCTCACAATTATGCAACCGCATTTTTTGAGCTGATGTGTCTTCCGCCAGACTCATTCGACTATTGTTTTTGCTTTTCACTGCTCAAATTGTCCCTGTTGTGCATGGGCTACCCTTCCGACAGCGTCCTATCAACCCTACCTCAGGGGTACAGCAAGGATGCCCTCTCCGTCAATTTTTGCCATGCTGGTTTCACCGCTGGCGCTTAAACTAACGGCGGTCTCAGCGCATGTCACCATTCTACTCTATGCGGATGATCTACTCATTGTCATCATGCTGCCGCCTCATGAGGTGATACCCGTGCTCTCACTGATCATTTCTGCAATGTCCTGCTTCTCTGCACATTCTGGCTTACATATTAACAAAGGCAAGTCGGCATTTCTGCTGGCAGGGGACTGGCCCCCGCACATGCAGGCACTGCTTTCACAGTTCAGCATTCCTATTCAATCATCCTACAAATATATAGGGATTGTGCTGGGCCACGTCACATCAGAGCAATCATTTTCTGTGGCCTTGAAGAAAGCACTGGCCAGAGCACATGCCATGCGCTCCTTGGAGCTTTCCCTTGAGGGTTGGGTGGAGCTCCTTAAACTGTGGATCCTGCCGCTAATCGTGTATCTTGCTAGAGCTGTTCATGCCGATGAAAATGTATGCTCCGCTCTCACACTCATCTACCACGTCGCCCTGAATTTGAATTCCTGGGGCATTACACAGCCAATACTTTCACTACCAAAAGACTAGGGGGGCTATGCCCTTCCTGTGCCCAAAACTTTTCATCAATGGCAATTTTCCACTCTGTTTGTGCGTTTTCTGAGCGACTCTGCGTCTATTCCAAAGACAGTTGCCAGCGATTTTCAGTTGTTTCAAAACAAGCACGGGATTGTCCTTGGCTCTCTCTATTTTTACTTTTCAAATGGGCAGCAATGTTGTGTGGAACACCAAGCCTTACCTGGCATGGTCGGCGTGATTCTCTTTGCTCAAACAAGACATTCCACAATCACCTCCCACAATGCTTGCCTATGACACTCCACTTTGGCACCATCATGCGTTTTGCAACGAGCATCGCCAGACATATTTCTACCCCCAGCTCATCAGAGCAGGGATCCTCACTGTGGGTGACTTTTTGGAAGATGACAGTCTGCTACAGCGATTGGCCCCTTCTTGGCGACGAATTTACAGCTCTACTATCCGACAATTGGCGCAGTTGTGGCGCAGCACTTTCATATCTATCGAGCAAGTGCGCCTCTTCATTTCTGGTATTGAATCGCTTCAGCAGGGAACCCTTCAGCATCCGTCCCTTACCATTCAACCCCCCCCCCCCCCCCGACCCTTGGAGGGGCCAGTCCGGTGGTGTGCCCTACGGGCCCCCAGGACTAACAGGGCAGTAGCGCCGCACCCGGGAACCTTCCCGGGCAGGTCCCAGGGCGGGGAAGTGCTCAGCACGCCCAGGGACCTCTCCACCTGCCACCAGTGCCCCAGGCCGTGGGAGTGCGGGGCCCAGCTAGTACGGCGGCGCCACCTGTGCCTACATGCAGTCAAGGAGCGCGGGTCCCCCCCCCAGTCGTGCCCGGCGCACACCTGTCCCCGTGCGTACGCAGTCGTGGGACGGGCGGGCAGCCTGTCTCTGTGACCAGGAGGATGCGATGCCCTGGCCCACTACTCCCCGGTGGGCTCAGCGTCAGGCTCCCATGGCCTCCCCACCGGGCCTGGAGCACCAGGCCGCACTTGCCCCCCATGCGCAAGGCCCAGCCCCCGCCCACACCCCTTCCCGCGCGCGCACCTACACACAGGACGACGGTATCTTCCGCCCACCTGCGCTTCGTTGGGGTTTGGTGGCCGTCGATAGTCCGCTCGGCCTTGGAACCGGACAGTCAGGTAGTTCAGCCTCGTGGTGGGGCAGGGAAGGAAGCCCACACCCGAGGGCCTGCTCCTGCATGAGGCCGCCAGCCCAACCCAACCCAACCCCCGCCCCGACTGGCGGCGGCCAAGGCTCAGCGCCAGCTGGAACGCAAACGTGAGAGAGCCCTCGAGCTTGAAACACTCCTTCCCCGGCTCTGAGAGGAGGGCTATTAACTGGTCTTCACGGATGGTTCCTCCAAGGAGGTCGCAGGCATTGGCAGGGTGGCAGGGTATGGCATCTTTTCCTCTGACCTTCTGTCGATATGTGCTTATGTTCCTGTACATCTTAGGCAAACCAACAACACCGCGGAACTCTTTGCAACAGTGTGAGCATTCCAGCTTCTGACGCCAAGTCGCTATTCTCCCATTAAATCTGTCTGTCCCAAAGGTGCCTGAGCCAGATCGGGCTGCCACTTCTGCCCATGCCAAGAACAAGAAGGGCCCCAAGCCGGTGAGCATGTTCAACTTTTCCGCATGAAGCGGGACCGCAACAAGGGCTTCTACTTGGAAAAGTGCTAATTGGAGGCCTTTATCGCGTTGTGCTTTGAACGGGCTGGGTGTCGTGTGCCAAGGGATGTGTTCCTGCCGCTTGGCAATATTGTTGCGTGCACCAAACACTGTGTCCAATGGACACTCCCATTCGGACCGTATTTTTTAGGGACAAAATTGTTTGTTGGACACGGGGGGTAGTACTGGACAGCTCTGACCCTTGATTCCAAGAGGTTATCTCAAGTACTGTAAAGTGAGCAGGCTACGCCAACTACAATACAATATGATGCGATGCGATGCGATGCGATGCGACAATGTGATGTGATGTGATGTGATGTGATGTGATGTGATGTGATGTGATGTGATGTGATGTGATGTGATGTGATGTGATGTGACGTGACGTGACGTGACGTGACGTGACGTGACGTGACGTGACGTGATGTGTTGTGATGTGATGTGATGTGATGTGATGTGACGTGATGTGACGTGACGTGACGTGACGTGACGTGACGTGATGTGATGTGATGTGATGTGATGTGATGTGATGTGATGTGATGTGATGTGATGTGATGTGACGTGACGTGACGTGACGTGACGTGACGTGACGTGACGTGACGTGACGTGACGTGACGTGATGTGACGTGACGTGATGTGATGTGATGTGATGTGATGTGATGTGATGTGATGTGATGTGATGTGATGTGATGTGATGTGATGTGACGTGACGTGATGAGTTATGATGTGATGTGATGTGATGTGATGTGATGTGATGTGATGTGATGTGATGTGATGTGATGTGATGTGATGTGATGTGATGTGACGTGACGTGACGTGACGTGACGTGACGTGACGTGACGTGACGTGACGTGACGTGATGTGATGTGACGTGATGTGATGTGATGTGATGTGATGTGATGTGACGTGACGTGATGAGTTATGATGTGATGTGATGTGATGTGATGTGATGTGATGTGATGTGATGTGATGTGATGTGATGTGATGTGATGTGATGTGATGTGATGTGATGTGATGAGTTATGATGTGATGTGATGTGATGTGATGTGATGTGATGTGATGTGATGTGATGTGATGTGATGTGATGTGATGTGATGTGATGTGATGTGATGTGACGTGACGTGATGAGTTATGATGTGATGTGATGTGATGTGATGTGATGTGATGTGATGTGATGTGATGTGATGTGATGTGTTGTGATGTGTTGTGATGTGATGTGATGTGATGTGATGTGATGTGATGTGATGTGATGTGATGTGATGTGATGTGATGTGATGTGATGTGATGTGATGTGATGTGATGTGATGTGATGTGATGTGATGTGATGTGATGTGATGTGATGTGATGTGACGTGACGTGACGTGATGTGTTGTGATGTGTTGTGATGTGATGTGATGTGATGTGTTATGATGTGATGTGATGTGATGTGATGTGATGTGATGTGATGTGATGTGATGTGATGTGATGTGATGTGATGTGATGTGACGTGACGTGATGTGACGTGACGTGATGTGACGTGACGTGACGTGACGTGACGTGACGTGACGTGACGTGACGTGACGTGACGTGACGTGACGTGATGTGTTGTGATGTGATGTGATGTGATGTGATGTGATGTGATGTGATGTGATGTGATGTGATGTGATGTGATGTGATGTGATGTGATGTGATGTGATGTGATGTGATGTGATGTGATGTGATGTGATGTGATGTGACGTGACGTGACGTGATGTGACATGATATGATATGTTCCCCAGGCACACAAATCCAAAATTTGCTTTTGGTTGAGCAAGATGGCAACGTTTGGGGAATACCAACCCCCAGGAAGTGACTGACTGGTGAATCAATTTGGGGGTTGTGCAAGAGGGATCCTTGGCAAAGAACACCTGTTCGAGGTAGTTTGAGGGGATGATAGGGGACAGCTTGGCAGCAAAGGCGGAAGATATCACAATGCACGTGTCGAAAGAAGGTTGCAATGTGCAGCACTCCATGGTTACCTTGCGTTGGGTTTCAACAGGCGTTCATTGGCGATTCAATGGGGCCTCGATGGGGGTTCAATGGGAACTGAATGGGGCTTCAATGGGGGTTTGAAGGGGATTCCTTGAGGATTCATTGGTCGCTGAATGGGGAGCTCAATCGAACCAAAAGGATGCCACAAGGGTCCAGTTTCATTCTCTTCATCGCCCCATGCTGTAGGCATGTTGTGAGCTGATGTTGCTGCGGATCTGTTTGATCTTATGCCTGGTCCACGCCCTCCATTCGAAGGGCCATTCGAAAGGCAGATACCGTGGGCCTATGGACGCATCCTTATACGACAAGAACGAGTGTTTGGTCTCTCGCAATAAACCCAGGAAACCACTAGGCCTTGAGTTCTGTCACTGGTACAACCAGGAAGCCTGTTGCTTGCCAGCGATGGACGCCGAGATCCACGAGTTCTTCGAGGCCACCATGAATTTGGGAGTAGCATGCTCCCCAGCGAAGGAAGCCATCAAACGCAAATATCAGCACGTTCTACAGTGGGTCTGCATGTCCTGTGACCCCAAGGAGCCTGATTATAGGTGTGCAGCTGCTGCCCCCATCTCCAAACTGAGAGATCAGTGCGTGCTCTTACCTTTTTTTTTTTGGTTCAGACTCATCATATGTAATCTTAGGAGCGGCTGGTGCAGCAAAACGGTGGAAACTTTGCGGTTGGAAAGGGTCCTGTGGCCCTGTTGCTAATGTTAGCATTTGGGAACAACTTCTCCATGAGCTCAACCAACCAAGGAAAACCATCCAGTGGGTCAAAGTCTCCTCCGCGTGACCGTGGAGGGAAACAATGAGGCGGATCGCCTAGCTGATTGGCCGCCTGTCCAGCCCACTGAACCCTGTTCTTAGTACACCCAATTCTCTAGTTAGCCCTCACACGTCTTTACTCACTCCCTGCAAGAAAGCACGCTTGTCGCCCACTCCACAGCATGACCTTTCTGAAGTCTCGCATTGTATCACCTTCAGTTCACCTGCCTGTGTTAGATTTACGTCAGTTACAGCCAATGATATATTGCGGTCCCTGGACCTTGAGCCTATTTCTGACACAGATAACTCTGTGTCCATGTCTCACTCCACAGACAATAGTGACTCTGACACGGTCTCGATGGGCAGTAGCATCTATAATCACAGTCTCGATGGGCAGTAGCATCTATAATCACAGTGCTTACAGCACGGATGTCAGCGACACCAGGAAACGGCGGCGCAGCCTGTAGGCAGCGCCTCTCTTCTGCTCTTACCTCTCTCACTACTGCCTTCCCCACATAACGCACTGTCGGGGGTCACAGACACGCGTAAAGTTAGGCCGAAGGAGTGCATCATGCTATACACTGTCTTTGTTTACCCTCCGCGGCATGTACACACACCACAAACACTGCAGAGCATGGCTGTCTTCATGCTCCTGTGTACTTTGACAGGACCTAGGTATTGATCATTATAGGGTCGATGATCCACGGGTTTTTCTCTATGCCTGCGTAGTGGCTTCACTATGCGCCACGTCTGAACGCTGTACATTTACTTGTACATAGAGTAGTGGAGCACCCCAACCAAGAAGGGGACACATGCATTTGATTGGAAAACCTATGGACCAATGGCTGAAAGTGTCTATGGCGGGGACATTCAGTCGATCGATGCCGACCATTGATCCCCTCTAGTGCTGATAGTGTATGAAATGCAACCCATTGATTCATTTCAGCCTTCAACCTTCACACCGCTATCTTTTTCAGCCTATCATGCACACTGGGAAGCCTATGGGCGTCGCAGCCTCCCACTGCATAACCTGGTTTCAGACTCAGCTAATCCTCACTACATATCAGATCTGCTACCACTGCCACTGTGGGATCATCCCCCATGTCCAACGAACACTATGTCCAACGAACACTTCCTTTCGGACCGTATTTTTCGAGGGGCTAATTAATTTGGTACTTTATTAGGTACTGGGCTCCGGAACCGCGATTTCAGGCTCAAGGTTTGGGGAAATGAGGGGTTAGTGTGATGTATCTTGCAGTAATGGTGAGCAAATTTGTAAAGCAGGTTGTGAGGGAATGGTGTCCCTCAACTATAGGACCTCTATTGCCCACCATGATTGGTTCTCTCTACTTGCACGTGGCCATCAGGTGCTATACAAGCAGTACCACACTAGTGAGCTGATACAAGCAACAATTCTTGGACCTTCCACGCAAGGAGAAGAGTTTGTACGCCTGAAGTATACCAGAAATGGGCGTGATTATGAGAACCCATCAGCCCCTCTCAGCTGCTCTCACCCATATCATCATCGGAGGATGAGACACCGCAGCCCCCGTCTCCCATGATAGTAGTGGTGTCGATGACTCTGATAGTGACACTGATGAGGACTGCGATGCGATTTGGGCCAATGCAGGGCGTGGGGTGTAGGGTTTGTGCCCTGTTTTTGAGAACACCCTCTACCTAACCTGTGAGTTGATGGAGGACAGTGCCCTCCAATATTGCATTTTCTTCTACCAGCTGCCAGCCCAGATCGAGGCCCCACGGTCCTGCCTTCTCTGTGACGGCATCATCCCCCAGAGCCCCCACACCCAAATGAGTTTGTGGGTCAATACACAAGGAAAGGGTTGGAAGCCCATGCCTAAACGCCTGAAATCCCTGGGCCACTCCAAGACGCACCCCCCTGGCAACGGTCGTGGGTTAGATACCCGTGGGGTCTCGACATAGGTCGTTGACCGCATCCACGTACCCCCCCCCCCTTTGTCGTTCCCCACCCCTTGTCGTTCCCCGGGGGGGGGGGGGGGCGTCACTTGGTCAACCCAAAATTTTTCGTTGCGGCTCATTGTGTTGTTGTGTGGGTGACTGTGTTGTGGGGCACTGCCACTTGTATCCCTTGCACTCATGGCAGGACATTTTGCTCACTTTCGCTGAAATGGAACTTGATAGCACAACCATGTTTCCCCCTGGGACAAGTGTGATGTTCATCCGCTCCATGGGGGAACCCTTTTTGGCGCAGGTCGTTGGACATTCGGAGCACGGTGATGCATATCGCTGCATCACTTATGACTGTCTTGCATGACCGTGCGTCTGTTCGGCGCCTCTCACTGCCACGTGCTCCCTCTCCGCCCCGCGTGTACGGTGGTGGTGCGGTCCCCCAGGGGGAGGGTGGGGGACCGTCACTTGGTGACCGTCCCCCAGGGGGTGGTGGGGGACCGTCTTCCCTGGGGTGGGGAACGACAAGGGGGGGGGGGACCATGGGGTGGCCTGGAACGATTTCTCCTTGCCCACCATATCCCCCCTGAGCCCCAAGCCCCAAGGCTCGCTAAGGCTACACTGGTCCCCCCCGTGAGACCAACCAACCTCACACCCGCCGTCACGCTGGCCCATACTGTATGGTTCTGTGGCCTGCCTACAACACCAGTACCCATTGGGGTTTTTCAGTCCTAAGGCTCCCGGGCACATGGGAGCCAGCCAAATGCACAATTGAGGTTGAGTTGGAGCGTTTCAGTGAATAAATGTTGGCCCCCAGGCAGATAACTACCCTTTATGCTTGTGAAAGGGCTGTTTCCAAGTTGACTGTATTAGCAACTATTGTACTGGCTGCATAATGTAGCTTTCAGAGATTTCGGCTTGCATGTTGTGTGGGAACTAATGTAGAGAGTTTGAGGCTATGCTATGTGGCTAGAGTTGCACGGGTACCCATTTTTCACTTGCACTCAGTGCTTGCTTGCACAGTTGCGCTGATTTGCATTGCAATGGAATTGCGTGCCCAGAAGACCCTTCGAGACAAATTGAGAACCACAGCAGAAACTAATTTGAAGAAGCTTTGACGATTTTCCCTGATGAATGGGTCACCTTGTTCCCCTCCACCGTACCTGCAACCAAGCTCTCAGGATCTTGCCCCAGTAATGGTTTGGGCCGTGTTCTATTCCATTTGCCTCTGAAGACACTGAATATCAGAGCAGCAGATGCCAAAGAACCTACTGAATCAGAATGCATTGGAAAATGTGTAGACAAGAAGGGCAGTGGGCACATTGCAACAAGCGGAGGGGGGCTCCACGAGATGGGGAAGGGCAGTGTGCGGGCTGCGATCGCCTCTGAAAAGGTATCTGTCGGACGTGGAAGTCAAATTGCACAATATGCACATGCATGATCAAGTATTTATAACAAACAACGATGAGCATGTTGAGGAAATTGCAATGAAGCAATGATACATGATATGTTGTGGAGGGTGTGGAAAAGTAGGATTAAATGAATCCTTCGTCTTTCGTGCTTGGTCTGGCTCTTCCTTTGCTGGTGCGAAGCACCATCAAAAGAAAAGCCTTATTACGTTTTTAGCCGTTTTCGGGTCACCTTTCTATGTCGGAAGTGGAGCCAGGCGGTGACAAACAAGAGCAAAAACACTCCTTTGCCTTGTGTTTAAGCTAGCAGCGCAAAGACAGGGAGGGTGCATTTGGCAAGATTAGCGACACAGGTTGCAAATAGCATAAAATTGACATATTCATAACTCGGGCCTATTGTATCGGATTTTGACGAAATGAATGGCAATTTCGGTCAATTTGGGGGTATTCTTTTCATTTTTGAGCTTGTGAAGGCAGGTATGCGCTGAAAACCGTCAAATCGAAAAGCAGTGCCAAAACAAAATGACGGCGGTTTTTCAACTATACAGCAAGACGAAGCTTTGAGAATCATTTATAAAACTGGTCTTAGATCGAAATTTCGTGCACTGTAGCCCGATTTCACTTTGAACAGTCAAAATGAAAGATCGCAAATGCCGGCGACTGCGAAATGCACGCGTGCACAGCAAATAAATAATATGGCAAATAGATTTCTTGGGATTTGGGGCCTCCGGCTTATATATAGTGTTGTTCGGCACCTCAACTTTGCTGGTGCACCTTTAAATCGCATCCCTAGGTTATATGGAATTAGTGGATGGTGTTAGAGAAGTTAAAACCTTGTAAAGGTCCCAACTTTGCAAAACAGCCATGATTGATCAAAACAAATATGACAGTGCGAATCAGCTCTCTGAGGCAGTCATTTAGAGGGGCTGCATCGTAGACTTTTGAAGTATGTTTCGTTTCGGCGCGCGGACTGTATATAATGGCATAAGGACTGCTTTTAGAGGGGGGCGGGGCCCCATTCCCCGGCCCCCCAATTAAAAGCCCCCCATGGGGGGGGAGGTGAACAAGGTTTGACTGAAAGTATGTCTGATAATGTGATTGGCTGATTACATGTCATCCGAAAAGCCCCAGTGCAAACTACAGAATCAGAGGTACAGAATCAGAATCAGAGGTATCCACGGTGCATCATTTGGCGCCGAACCCCCTGTACCCCCACAATCGCAGTGCTCGAGGTCATTGCCCCCCCCCCCCCCCGCCCCGACAAACAACTCAGTCACCCCCCCCCCCCCCCTGCAAAGTCCCCCCCCCCCCCCCGGGACACCGTCACTTCCATGTTTTTCTAGTTAACATGAATTGTGCTGGTTTGTGTTGCCCATCTGCTTTACGCATGGCCTTGCATTGCTTTCCCAGTACTACAAATCAAGCACCTGTGTATGTTCTGTGATATTCTCTCTCCAAAGGCGTTGTATGGGTGTGTTGTGTTGCCACTTCAGACCCAAGATGTTTTCTCCCGGTGACCATGTACGGTACCACTCACGCACACTTGGTGCACATGTGTTGGCCACTGTTGTGGGGCCTTCGCCAAATGGGACGCAGTTTTGCCACATTCGGTACATACGCCCTGGTGGGGTCACTCCGGTGGATCATGAGAGTGCTCAACTGTCAAGGCTAGAGGCTGTGGCGGTTGAATCCCCCAAGTCGCCAGAGTCACCGGATGTTACGCCCATGTCTCCGCAACCCCAAACACCGGCACAGCCTACACAACCCACTATGGCCGCAAATGTGCCCCGGAAGTGCAGCTTGCAATCCACATTGGATGCCTTCTTGAAGCCAAATCCCGTTGTGACGGACGATGGTAGCGATGCCCCATACAGCCAAGGGTGTGACAAAGTGCAGATCAACCAATCCTTTGGCCGAGATATAGAGGAACAATTCTGTGCATGGTTGCTTCCTATTTTGGAGAAACTTTCGGACAAGGACCCAGTGCCTTCCCCTGAGCGGCGGTTGATGGTCACTTGGATCCGGGATGCTTGGGAGCGAATTTCTGATGACAAAATTCTGCGCGCCACTGAAACGGCTTATTTTCCAAAGGGAATGAAGCTCTCGGAGTTGGAAGACACGGAATATTTTTCACGCACACACGATGACTCCCCCACAGAATCTGAATCTGAATCTTCGGATTCCTCATCATCGGGTTCCACATCTAGTGATGAATCGCAACAAGAGGACTCCGATGTGGACTCCATGTCTTCGAGTAGTGAGGAGGAAGAGGAGGAAGAGGAGGAAGAGGAGGGTAATGATGTGGAAGTAGTATGGGCAAAGAGTGCACGTGGAGTTTGGGGCTTGGGCCATGTGTTTGATGGGAAACTGTACTTCACTCGTGATATATGTGAGGAAAAGTGGATCCCTAAGGATTTGGTGCCTCCGAAGAAGTCGGTGGCTGCCCCCAAGGCAAGAGGAAAGGCTGCCCCCAGCCAAGAGGAAAGCCAGCTGGTTTGGCTGTGCAAGCGGGCGCTAAAGCGGCTGCCAAACCAGCCCCGCGCGCCATTGCCTCCTCCTCCTCGGCCAGTGCAACACACCCCGTGCCTGTCATGCAAACCGAGCATGTGCAACAATTCAAAGTGTGTTATTCTCGTACCCGGAAGTTCTTTACCGTTCCTTTGGATCCTCAATAACATTTGTGTTGGATGAAACACATTGGCACCGCATCAACGTGAAAGTCGCTTCACACGTGTTCTCTTTGCTTGCGTCAGTGGAGGGTACCACAGTTTGCCTTGAGATACCCTTGCAATCTCCACCCCCCCCCCCCCCGGGACACCGTCACTTGGTGACCGTCTCCCCCCCCCCCCCACCCGGGAGACTAGCGCGCGCTACCCCGGGACTTTGCAAGGGGGGGGGAGGGTACTAGGTAGCTAGGCAGCTAGGGACATGGTGTGTAGCCCCAAGTCCTTGGAGGATTGGAGGAAGATCCGTCCACAGTCGGAGGAGTTGGCGAAGAAGGGATCTCATAAAAAATCATCTTGTTTCGTGTCGCACGTCCCTTGCATGGTAATCTGGGGGCGAGGGGACCGTTGTGCATAGGTGGTTACTATCCAAGGGGGAGGGGGTAGCCTTGTGCCACCAAATTCTGCCACCATGTTGCTGTCTCGCCGCTCAACAGAGTTGCCTCAAGCTGGGCCTCAGGCTGAGCTGGACAACCCTGATGTTGCGGCTGTCCCTGGAAAACATGTGACCGAGGCAGCTTTGGGCCATCCATTGGTGGTGCACTTTTTGCGCATTTAGCCCTATTTACCTCACGAAGCACCAATAAATCCGTTTGCCCCTGCAGTCTTTAAAGGGACGTTGGTGATCTTGAGCATTCTTGCTGCTGCTGCTACAAAGCCCTACACCCTAAAAAAACGGCACAGTGGCGGTCTTTGCTAAATTTGATGGTGGAGCTGATTGAGTTTTGCCTGAGGGAAGGGCCAGGCTGGTCATTTCAGACATGACCACCATCATCTACATCCCCAAAAGAGTTTGACAACTGACTGATTGTACCAGCTTGGCACCTCTACTTCTGGTCATCCTGGTCTTCGACCTAATTTTCTGAGCATTCTGGCTGACTCTTGATCATTGTCCTCTTCTACACAGGGTACTGGACAACAACAGTAACACGTTTACATGGCGGGTGTGCAAGAGCTTTGTCAAAGAACTTTGGGACGATAATGGCACAAAGTTCGATGACTGTGGGATCATGCTGCAAAATCCTTGCGACGGAGGAAAGCAGTATGGCTGGAACCAGACCAAGGGTGGTTGGGAGAAGATTACAGATGAGGATGGAGAAGAAGTGCCGGTGTTGGATGACTGGGACCCGTATATGTGTGGAGACAATTTGATCATACCCAGGTCTGCATTGTGCGTAGCATGAGTACGAATTTCTTTGAGGGTGTACAGTACAGGAGGGCAGAGTTTTGCAAGGGGAAAATTACACGGGGAAAGGTTTCCGTCCAGAATGATGGCTAGATCTTCTAACGAAATTTTCAGGCTGGGCCCTGGACCACTGACATGTATGAGCAACAGTTTGATGGTGAATTCAGAGAAATTGATGTGCCATGTCAAGCCAAAGTGGCACTTTCAATCACGTGCCCTGGAATCTTTGGCAGTATGAAAGTTGGTTCCTGCCATTTTTTCGAAGGAAGAAATGGTGGATTGTCATCCGACTCCCAGCCACTGTCAAGGTTGCTGTATGCGCGTGGTGTATTAGCTTGTGCTTTGGGATGCGCAGAGGTTGCAGAGGAAGCTATTCCCCCGAGCGAACTTCCAGGCGAAATTTTCCCCTGCCTTACTTCCCCCTCCGATTTATATGACGTCGAAATGGTGTCAATCTGGAGCTGCTGTCACCAGCTACTGTCACCTGCTGCTCATCACACCTCTCTGTTCCTGGGGTGGGGGTGGGGCAGAAATTCTATTGCCTTCGGCAAGTCCACCTCGCAGAGAATCTACCCCGAGCAACACACACCCAAAATAGGGTAAAAAGTACATAAATACTGCCTAAAACACGCTTTACAGAGCTTGGATGTTCATTTCAGGTGATCAAAATATCAAAAAAATAAGTTTCGGAAACTTCAATTTTTGAGCTGCCCAGGGTGAAACTTTGCATAAGCAGGTTGTGTACCTGGGGAGAGCCCCCCCCCCCCCCCCCGGCAGTGTATACCCAAATAAGGTGAAAAACACATAAATACTGCCTAAAACATGCTTTACATACCTCGGATGGTCATTTTGTGTGGTCACAATATCAAAAAAATAAGTTTCGAAAACTTCGACCTTGGAGTTGCCCAAGGTGAAACTTTGCATAAGCAGGTTGTGTACCAATCCCTTGAGAGAGCCCCCCCCCCCCCCCCTCTCCCGCAGTGAATACCCAAATAAGGTGAAAAACACATAAATGCTGCCTAAAACATGCTTTACATTCCTTGGATGGTCAATTTTAGTGGTCACGGTATCAAAAAAATAAGTTTCGAAAACTTTGATTTTTGAGCTGCCCAGGGTGAAACTTTGCATAAGCAGGTTGTGTACCAATCCCTGGGGAGACCCCCCCCCCCCCCCCGCACCCAATACCCAAATAAGGTGAAAAACACATAAATACTGCCTAAAACATGCTTTACATACCTCGGATGGTCATTTTGTGTGGTCACAATATCAAAAAAATAAGTTTCGAAAACTTCGACCTTGGAGTTGCCCAAGGTGAAACTTTGCATAAGCAGGTTGTGTACCAATCCCTTGAGAGAGCCCCCCCCCCCCCCCTCTCCCGCAGTGAATACCCAAATAAGGTGAAAAACACATAAATGCTGCCTAAAACATGCTTTACATTCCTTGGATGGTCAATTTTGTGTGGTCACGGTATCAAAAAAATAAGTTTCGAAAACTTTGATTTTTGAGCTGCCCAGGGTGAAACTTTGCATAAGCAGGTTGTGTACCAATCCCTGGGGAGAGCCCCCCCCCCCCCCCCGGCAGTGTATACCCAAATAAGGTGAAAAACACATAAATACTGCCTAAAACATGCTTTACATACCTCGGATGGTCATTTTGTGTGGTCACAATATCAAAAAAATAAGTTTCGAAAACTTCGACCTTGGAGTTGCCCAAGGTGAAACTTTGCATAAGCAGGTTGTGTACCAATCCCTTGGGAGAGCCCCCCCCCCCCCCCTCTCCCGCAGTGAATACCCAAATAAGGTGAAAAACACATAAATGCTGCCTAAAACATGCTTTACATTCCTTGGATGGTCAATTTTAGTGGTCACGGTATCAAAAAAATAAGTTTCGAAAACTTTGATTTTTGAGCTGCCCAGGGTGAAACTTTGCATAAGCAGGTTGTGTACCAATCCCTGGGGAGACCCCCCCCCCCCCCCCCGCACCCAATACCCAAATAAGGTGAAAAACACATAAATGCCGCCTAAAAGATGCTTTACACACCTTGGATGGTCATTTTGTGTGGTCACAATATCAAAAAAAAAGTTTCGAAAACTTCGATTTTGGAGTTGCCCAAGGTGAAACTTACATACGCAGTTTGTGTACCGTCCCATTCATTCATGTAACCCATTGTTGGTGGAAACAGCCATTTCGCGTCTTTGGCGCGGGTTTTGACCAGCCCTCAGCAAGGCTAGAGACTGCAAAAAACAGCCTTTCGTATCCTAGTTGGCATATACTGTCACAACATCTCACACCCCTCAGAGTGGGTACCACGGGGTCCCAAAACCGCCAACATAGCCAAAATGATTGAAAATTGCATAAACTGCACAAGCACTCGTCCCACTCCGCCCCATACAAACCCCATGGAGCC
This sequence comes from Eutreptiella sp. 'Long Island Sound 2002', assembly GCA_964036045.1. Classification (NCBI taxonomy): domain Eukaryota; phylum Euglenozoa; class Euglenophyceae; order Eutreptiales; family Eutreptiaceae; genus Eutreptiella; species Eutreptiella sp. 'Long Island Sound 2002'. The sequence continues at coordinate 29,599,363 of OZ038396.1, forward strand.
GGGACCCGGAAACACTTTTTGGACTCAAAATCGAAAAAACCAAAAGATTCATGATTTTTGACCCAAAAAGGGGGGGGGTCATTTTTTGGCCATTTTTGACCCCCACCTCCCCCCCCCCCCCACCCCCACCTCTCCCTCAAACCTCAAAAAAGTGGGTTTCAAGTGGGGGGGGTCCGGACCAAAAACTCATTTGGGGATGCGTTTATTGGACAAAATAATGATTTTACTAGGGGTTAAACAAACGATTCAACCCCTTGAGGTAGGGTACGCACAGGGGGTGCCATAAGGACGCTCACCCTTTTTTTTTTTTTACTATGGCATCCACTCTCTGATGGTGGGGAGATACCAGATCCTGAGGTACCTTAGTTGGTAGTTGTACTACCCTGTAATGCCAAGGGCCTCGGGTTCAATTCCCAGTGTATGCAATCTTTTTGGCTTCGCTTTTTTGCTCTTTTTCATGTCTGCATGTTACCCCCAGGACTGTGTTTGGCTTCTTTTTTTTTTTGGTCTGTTTTATGTCCGCATGTTACCCCCAGTGGTTACCCTCCAACTGCCATCGGTTACCCACCAACCGCCATCGGTTACCCACCAACCGCCTTCGGTTACCCACCAACCGCCATCTTAGGGCGTATTGGACACTCCGAGTTTTTTCTTCTTCATTACGGCACCCCTGGGTACGCAAATAGGCCCAAAAAGGGGGGTATGTGGCGTTATCCCCTATATACGGGCCTGTGTGGCTTTGATCTACCAACCTCTGCGAGGTGATTTGACACAGGTGTGGGAATTTTCTGAGATTTTGGCGCTAAGTGGTCTGGAAAATATTTTTTTGCCTGGAAATGGCTCCAGAAAAATTCACCCCACTTGTGTGCGCTCAAAATGCTTGTTTTTTTGCTGGGGAATTTAGCTATGCCCGAACAATGGCAGACCCCCCCCCCCCCCCTCCCACACACAGCAGTGTGTCCCACAGCTCAGCCTAGCACCCCCTTTTGTGATCATAGTCCAGCCTAGCACCCCACTTTGTGATCACAGCCCAGCCTAAGCCCCCCCTCACCCTCTGGATCGGAACCAGCCCTGCAGTTCTTAAGCCAACCCCAGGACACCCAGGACACCAGTAATGAAGAGCTAAAGACAGGGAATTGGAGAACCGATTGCGTAGTACAGCGCCAGCGGATGGACACCAGCACTGATTCATGACCTGGACTGAAAGCAATGAAGAATGTGCGAAGGCAGGCGCGGCTGGAGCAAGATCGGCAGGCCACACTGGATTTTTTGAACCCCTCCTCTGCAGTTGAGGCCTGCAACAACCCTCAAAACCTCCAACAATCCTCTGGCACCCAGAAAGCATCGACAGCCCTCACAAGCCCCCCAACCTCCCTCCATGACCTCCATGACCCTCACAACTTCCTGGGAATGTCCCATGTGTAGTCTCGTCCAGTGAAACTCAGCATCACCAAAGGGTAAATTGAGGTTGGCTGTGAAGGGATGTTGAGGTTGTTAATGAGGAAGGCTATAGTGGGTGGGATATAATCATCATGATGTTTCTGAGGGTTGATACGGATTCATGGGTGCTAAGGGCTGTCACATGGTCCATGTGTGTAGTGGGTAATGAGGGTGCACATTGGAAGTTGCAGGGTTTAAAGTTGAGTACCACATTGTTTTGAGACCGGCTATGGTGCAAGATTATTTCCTATTTGTCGGACTTGGGGTTTTAAATTCGTAGGTATGACAGCAAACGTGAAATTTTCAGATTGTTCAGGATGTCCCCACGAATCTGGGCTGTATTTCTGCACAGAGGCAGCCCACCCCATGGCAGTATTGCGGGTTTATTCTTCATTCTTGGTGTCAGTGTGGTGAGGATTGGAGGTTGGAGATTGGAAATGGTTGGGATGCATGCAATCCGCAGCTGTCTGCAGCGGCTCCACCTGTTTTGCGGCGCAATATTCCGTCCTCACCTTTTTCACACCTGTTGGTGTGCTTCTATCACAGCCGAGAATACGCGATAGGATTACAAGGTGGGATTGATTTTCTCTCCGCCATCCGCATGCCTGGACTGGAAGATCTGGGTTTCAATTTCATTGTGGTTAATGATGAAGATGGACCATGCTTCAAAGGCTACGACCCGAAAGGATTTTCTAATGGGGCAAGCATGCTCATTCTGCCCCTGGGGTTACAGCTGATGTTGCTTGGAGCCTGGTTTGCTATGCATTAGAACTAGAAGGGTACAATCTGGTATATTCCTCGTGTCCTGACACAATGACGGTGGACATGCTACCAACTGACCCAAGGATGTGGCTGTCACCCGGCTGCACCCAATTCATGCATCTGCTGAAATGCAAAGTTGTTTTCAAGAGTAAAGATTTCAGCCACCTAGGGCTGACTCGTGTTGTGCAAGAGAACGTTGGTGCACGAAGATTTTGTTGTTGTTTCCCCTTTCAGTGTATTGTATCCACTCCGAAATGGCAACAATGTTGCGATACCACAGCAACAGTGCAGAAGCATCCAAAAGATGTTTCATGCATCTTGCAGCCTGTGTTTTCCCCAACCTCCAACAGCAGCAAACAGCCAGACAGATTCGACGTCCCCGGGGACATCACAAGACAGCAATGCATGGGGGCTAGGTGCACCACTTGGGGCACACTGGCAGCGTTCCTGTGTGCAAATTGGGGTGGTTCAAAGGGAGCATTTCGCTAGTATTGCACGCCTCGTTACACACAGCGCAAACCACCCCTGGGTGGATGCCTCGTGCGAGCCAACCTCCCAACCTTGTGTGCCTCATGTGCACCAAACCTCACACAAGGTGCACAGGTTGGGTTTTGTGCAAGGGTTGGGCATGCACAAGGCACTCGGTGATAGGTTTGGCAACGGATGGGCGCGTTTCGTGTGTAGATACAGGTCCTGCGGGCTCCACTTTAGGGTTGTGGTGCAGTTGGGTACACCAAAAATCCACCAAAAGGTGGGCTGCACCCGAGAACTATTGAATAACGTTAGGGTCACCGAGCTCGTGAGACCACTAAGGTTTTATAGCCCTTTTTAGGGCGCAAGTAGTAGCAGTAGCATTAGCAGCAACAACAACATTAGCAACAAAAGCATGCGAAATGGCCAAAAATCAGAACTTCACTCTGGTGGTTCTGAGTCACCCCAAAACTTTGGTGGGTGGCACCTATGAGGATGAAATATAATCACACAGATTTTGAGGAAGAAACTCAATAGTGGCAGTTAGGAATGTGTGCTGCAAGACCGGACCCAATTGGCGGACCCAAGTAGTTTGGAGGCCATTTGCATTGGAACCAACCTTGATGGCGGCGAAACACCTTGAGGCACTATCGGGTAGTTGTACCACCCAACTCGCGGCCTCAAGGATCACCTTCTTTTGCTCTGTTTGACTACGTGTATTGCCTGTCCGCTTGTCGTGATGAATGGTGATTAATGGGAACCCTTGCAAGCTAATTCCACGCCACCAACACCCTTCAATATCCCACCGACACCAAGCAGTGGTGCACTAGGCACGTGCTAGGGAGATGCACACATGTTCAAGTGGCAATGCCATGCTTAGACATATCACCTGTACAGTGCACAATTGACAACAAAAAGTGTCATTGTTTTCTTCATCATATGCAGAGACTTCCACTTGTGTTCACACGGACTCAAGCACATGAGGCATTACCGGGGTTACTTGTGGGTTCAAAAGTGGGTCCAAAACCTGATTTTTGCCCAATTGGTGATTTATTTTGCACCACCCCTGAAAATATCCCAAGAAGGCTTGAAAATGAGGGCTCTGGAAAGGGGTCCATGAACATCTTAGACACCCAAAACGGTTGAAAAATGCCATTTTGTGGTCATTTGTGACAGATTTTGAAAACCGGGTCCGCCACTTGTGGCACCCATTCCTAGCTGCCACTATTGATTTTTCTTGCTCAAATTTTTGCCTGACTCTGAAGCACTGGACCAGATTCTAATTTGCAGCCATGGGCCAATTTATGCCCGAAACAGGGTTCAACAGGGGCCAAAAATGTATTTTTTCATGCATTTTTCCCAAAGTGAACCTACACCACTTGGGTTTATGCAAGTATTTTGGCCTATTTGGAGCCCACATTAACCCTTTTCAGCCTTTTGGCCCATGCATGGATCATCTTGGGTGTACCAATGTATTGCTGCCGTCTCCATGTCGTCCTGTGGGGATACAACATGGGCACAAACAGGGACGCGGAGCAGGGCACAGACAAAGCGCAATGTCCTTGTCCTCACTTGCTCAGTCCCAACATTTTCTAGTTGTGGTGAGGGTTAGGGTTGGTTCGCGTCTGCCACAGGTTGGGCAGCACCTGCACACAGTTGAGTAACTTCCACCAAGAGTTAGTCCGACACATTTGAGCAACACCCACCAATAGTTAGGCCTCACCTGCAACAAGTTGCACACTAGATGCTCAATAATGAACGGAACCCATTTTAGGGTTGCAGTGCTCCTGCCAATAGTCGCATGATATTTGCAATCCCTGATTACCTGGTAAGCGGCATGGCACTGTTTGTGGGACCTCCAAGTGGGTTTACCATGGGGGACCCGAGCAAGCGCCAAGGAACGCGGGCAGGCCGCGAGTGAGGCAGGGTTTGGTGCACACTAGGCCCACTAGGGGTTGTCCCCCCACATTGTGCACCTTGTGTATGCAAGCCACCACCCTGCAGACAGGCAGCATGTTGTGCCCAGCCTGAAATGGTGTGATCCCTTTAGCAAGAGAGCCCCTGACCCATAACCCCCTCGCTTAACCCGTCGCACAATGTCTAGGACTATAATCGGCCTTTGCCCTCAGCAAGAGAGGTTCGCGCGCACACACACACAAAGGGTTGGGGGTGGTTTGGCTGCAAGAACCCGCCGAGACCAAACGGTCGGAGGTCACCAGAGGCCGCTCCACAGCCACGACAGCCATGGTCAGCTTTTATCAGTCCAGCAATGTGCCATCATCTGAACCCCAATCCCAGGCCTCCATGGAGACACAGGGGAGGGCTCGCAGTCGGATAAAATCCTATTGTGGTGGGGGCTTAAGGTACCTCACTTCAAGCCACAGGCGTCAAGCAGGCTTCCCGTCCAACTTCCTGGCGCGGATTGAGCGGTGGGTTCGCCCCTCAGTGGCCCCCATGCAGGGATGGGGTGTGGGCATCAGGGATGCAGGGTGCGTAGGTCCACATGGCACTTGTACACAGGTGCATATATTTTGTAGTGCTGAGAGGGAGGAAAGGTGCCGCGAACGCAAAGTCTTGAACATTGCTGCAGTGTGGAAACAGCTGTAGAAAGTGATGTTTGTTAGCGGATGAGTTGAGCAAAAAGATATGGGTCACACACACACACACACACACACATAGTTTGAGCTTGATTTGAAATACTTGGGCATCACACACACACACGCACACACAGAGAGAGAGAGAGAGAGAGAGAGAGAGAGAGAGAGATACCCTTGTCAGGGCTATCTCACGGCCTCACATGCAGCATGGCAGGGCAGCTCAAAAAGTCTTTCGGCTCTGCTTTTGGAGATCTCTGTTGCTTGTGGCTTTGGCTTTTCCACCAGTGTCTGAGTCATGTGGTCAGAGAGATGTAGCAAAATGCTAGATCCTTTCACCACGCCAACAAGTAAGACTGTCACACTGGAAGGATAATGGCCACAAGCGGAGGCGCACTGGGGGACTTGGCATCGTCCACCCTTGCATCGCGTTCAGCGAACACGAAACTTGAGCAGTGCTGCACCTATTCTGTGCTCTTTCCCTTATGCGAATACCTTAGGTACGTCACATGCTTTTGGCTACTGTATATCCTGTCCATGCAATTTGGTGACCGCCATGAATATTCCCTTTTAAACCCTCGCTACCCCGTGCCGCATGGCGTACCCTTTCATGCTTCATGCTTTCACCAGTGTCTTAGGAAGCTGCAACATGCCACACCACAGTATCTCCTCGTCTGTTGCTCTTGTTTTGCACTTCAATGCCGCCTATTGTCGCTCTTTCCACATGCCTTGGCACAAATGCCATTTAACTTTCCATCTGGGACACTATAGTAGCCGTTCATGCACTGTGGTACCATGCGGCGCCCCATATACATTGCGACGGTCCCATTCAATGTCACACACACCATGGCCACTGCATAACCCCTCACAACTAGGACTTTCACACCTTCTTCCTGGCGCCCTTCAACGGGAGCAAGGCAACCCAGTGTGCCGTGCCCAGTGTACCAGTATGCATGCGGAATTCAAAAACAAGTTTGATGCATCCATTCCACTACCCTTTTCCATTTCTGCATCTTTCGCAGTCTTCTATGCTGTCGGTGTTCCTTGGCTTCCTGCCTGGATACCACCCCAGTCGTTCGACTTCACACAGACCACGATGTACGATCATTTCGATCCTCGGCATTGCCATGACACTACTTTGTCCCTTAGGGGGATGGACTAGAGCTATCAGCAATATGTACATGAATACAAAAAGATTTAAGCACGCTAACCGCTCAACTGACCGGAGCCTCTTGTGGTCCGAATCCGTACATCCCATCTTGTGTCATATGGACCAATGGCATCTTCAGAGGCTCCCCGCTTTGTGTCAAGTCCTTTGTTGCTGCCTGAGGCTGATGGCACTTTGGTAGGCTGGTTGTTGCACGTATAGTCTTTCACGCTTGCAGACGAAGATCAGCAGCCGTTTTCTCATTCACTGCACCCATCCGCATACGCATTTTATGGCTTGCATCCTGTGTGGTCGCTGCTGCACCATGCTCCTCGCCCTGAGGAGTACGTCAGTGCGCGAAGGTGCCTGTTGCGCCTTGTTGCAACTAGACGTGTGGGACAGTCCGCCTAAGTCTACCTTAACAGCAAATACCGTTCCCCATTTCTTCCAGCCAGCAGGCAGGAGTGGCCCGGGAGAGCCATTGTATACACAGTCGATTAACCCTGTAACCTTATGCCCCCTCGGCATCTTCAGAGGCATGACACCTGTGTCAAGTCCTTTGTTTCTGCCAGGCTGATGACATTTTTCTGTGGTGGGCCAGGCTGGATGTTGCACCACTTCATCCATGGCAGAGTTTCGAACACTGTATTTTACATTTCCTCCGTTTTACGGTTTGAATGGAAGTTGTGGATACTGCACAATTTTCACATGCTGCATTGGTCAATGTACAGCACTGCTCAGGAGCTATGTTCAGCTGACGATATTGACACATGCAGCGTTCGACTTTTCCTATCTGCTTTATCTTGCATCCGGCTGCTATGCAAGCCATGCAAAGTGCGCACAGCACACAGACTATGTTGAGTTTTGTCTCGACCAGCAGAATAGAAGGAGACACCTTTGAGGAGAATGCGCCAGACAAACCACAAGAGACACCCTTCTGTCCAGCGGAATAAAAGAAGGCAGCTTTTGGCACAATGCACGGGACAAAACCACAAGAGAAGCCACCATGAGGCTGTTTGTCTGGCACACGCTTTGCAGTGCGTTTTGCATAGTATGTTTGCTGTGTACAGTTTGTGTGTTTGCCTAGACTACAGTTAGTGTTTGTTGTGTTGTCTGTGTGGTGTATGCTGTAGATGTGGTTTGCATATTGCATGGTTTCCTGACCATGTGTGCTCAGAGCCCGTATAGAAATGGTAGCCATAGAGGGTGCATTAAACTGGAGGCAGATGCTTTGTACAGCGGTGCAACGTTCAGTACCATGTCCAATCCCCATCACCCGGTAGTCTGACTCAATGTCCACCACCTCCGACGTCATCAGAAGTAGCCGCGAGGCCTGCAAATCACCTCGAAGAGGTTGTTAGTGCAGGCACGAGAAGTGGACATGGGCACTTTTGGGGGGTATTCCTAATGGGTTGAATCTTAAGTGTTTTTTTCATGAGAAAATCAGTATTTATAAGACAAAAGTATCCCCAAAAAAGTTCTTGAAACGTGGCCCCGCCAACCTCTGCACCTAGCAGCCACTAAACGGGTCCTCATGGGTCTTAGAGCACCTGTATTGTCACCAATTGGTGACCCAATTACTAAGCCCACAGAAGGGTCTTGCAAAAAGTCAGAATTTCGAAAATTTTCATTTTCCACTGAATGGCCTAAAAATAGCATTTGGATAAATATTTTTGTTGGAAAATATTTTTGCTTGTTGGAAAAACTGCCACTGAACAACCTTAAACAGCAGTTGCGGGTTTTTCGGGGGGGCCCTGGCCGTGGCCACATGGGCTTGGCAGCCACAACATGGGTCCCCAGGGGTGCTGGAGTACCCATACCCATATTATCATCACATTTCTGAAACATTTCCACAAACACCGTGGTCAGAAAAATCCAGAAAAACGACGGTCACATGGGCTCATGTGTGCTTGGACAAGGGTGGGGGGGAACAATACTTACTCCCAACATCTCCTCACTTCATCACTTACCGACAAAGCGCTAGGTTTGTCATTTTCACTCACGCCCCAGGCAGACCTTGGCCATTCCCATAGAAGGGGGAGGCGGCCGGGGAGTCCTCCCCTATATGTTCAACCTATTTGTGGGACAAACGAGGATGTCCGTCCTCCATAGGATCTTTTTTTTTTTTGGCCTTCCCATCCGTCTCCCATGAGATCTTCCGATAGAGCAACAAACCACATTTGTATAGCACCTTGTCTTGCACGATTTGGCGCACAAAACATGGATGGTTTGATGGAATTGGGCAGAAAGAAAGAGCCCGCTATGTGACCACTGGTGCTCGAAGAGCCCAAGAGTGGGCGAAAGAGAGAAAAAAAAGAACGCAGTATGTAACCACTAGCGCTCCACGAGCTTAACTGGGTGAAGGGAAGGGGCGCCCGAGGGATTGACCCTTAACCTGGCCTGTCAGCAAACTTTTGCACTGCTCTGTGTACACACAGCGGACACTTGGTGGAACAATCATTTCGGGTTAAAAAAAAACCACTAGCGCTCCATGAGCCCAAGAGGGGGCAAGAAAGAAAGAAAGAGCGCACTATGTAAACACTGGTGCTCCGTCCCCAACACTCGATGTGGGGGATGAAATCTAAAGTGGGAAGCAAATAGGCAGAAAATTGTTTAACATGTCCTTGGCACATTTGAAATCCCCTGAAAAATCTGAGCATTTTGAGTACAAGCACATATGGTGAAAACAAAATTTCACCCCTTGCCATAAAACTAAAACAAAATATCCGGCGTCTGCGGTGCCCACAAAACCCATTGTTCCGTGCAACCGTTTTGGGGTCCGTAGAGGGGGGGGGTCCCCCCACTTCAGGTCGGGTCGTGGCCGGCAGTAACCCCAGTGCCGGGGCCACACACAAAGCAATCAGTGAAGTATCTGCGCTCACCTGCAAGCACTGGCCGCCACTGCACGTCCCACGATGTGCCATGGTGTCAAAGACACATGGGCAAGTGGTGCACAGCTTGACACATGATGCACGAGGTCAGGGCAAAGCCACCAAACCTCGTCCTGTGGCAGTCTTGAGACTGTTGAGGTTTGCCACTGGATGATACACCACCCCAGGTCCTTGGTTTTTGGGAGAGGGTGGGGGGAAGAGGGGTCAAAAAATTGCCCTCATAATTTTTGCTCACAATCAGGATTTTTTTTTCAATTTTGCAATTTTGAGGCGAACAATCCTTTTGGACCCTTGGTGTAAGGGCGGGATGGGATGGGATGGGATGGGATGGGAGTGTGTCCAACACCTGCCAGACACACCTCCGGGCCAATGATGTGCATCAGCCGGCCGTGCCGCAGGCTGCCCCGCATTGGACTCGGAGCCACTCAAACCACCACAGACCCAGTCCGAGACTGGCGCAGTGAAGTTTCCATACGCGTCCTAGGGGTCGATGTACCCGTTTGGAGGTCACAGGCAAGGGGCACGGCAGTCGGAGACATGAACCCGCCCTTGCACACATAGCAGGCACTGGTCTGGGACGTCTAATTTCACCACAAATGTTGCAGGTCCAGATCATCGGGTCCCAGAGGGATTGAGTGCACCACTGCAGGGGTCATACAGACCAGCACCGAGCCCACTGCATACAGATGCATCCAAGTCGACGCACCCACAAGGGGGGCTCGAACCGGACGCTCATGAACTAGCACCATTCGTGCAGACCGGGCTCTGGAACCTCACACAAAGGCTGCGGCTTCATCCGCCCCTGCACCTGTAGCAGGGGCTGGACACGTGGGGGTGGTATGCTGAGGTGTCCATACAATCGCAATTCCCAGTGGGCTAGTCCACGCAGCACTAGGCCCGCCACTATACTAATGGACTGAGGCAGCACACCCTCACCCTAACGTGTCACGCCCTGCATCACCACTGGCGACGGGGCATACTCCAGGGACGGACCAAGGGCAGCCCAGCGTCGCAGCACTTCCTAGACTGTGGGGCGGGCCTGCCACTTCTGCCACTTGGCCCTTGACTACACTCGGCGCCGGAGCACCACCGGAGACATGTACCCCCCCCCGCCCCTTTGTAATAGCTACGCCTTTCTGAGTGTCTATTTTTTTTTTCGAATTCACATGTCTGCCTCCGCTCCCGCCGTGACGGCCCTCCCCTTCAACGAGTGCAAGGTCATCCATTTCATTCGCCATGCGGAAGGCGAGCACAACGTGGCAGAACGGGCCCAGCCGAAGGGCCCGCTGAGGGATGCCGTGTACACGGACCCGCAGTACTTCGATGCAGTGCTCTCGAGCGACGGCGTGAAACAGTGCGAGCCGCTGCAGGGCCTCATGTCTACCTCAAAGCTGCTCCCAGAGCTGGTGGTCGTGTCGCCGCTGCGCCGGACCCTCCGGACGGCCATGCTGGGCCTCGCCATGTGCAAGAGCGCCACATGGATTGCACACGAAGACGCGCGGGAGCACTGCCCCTACGGCGCGAACCCATGCGACAAGCGCAGGAGCGCCGAGGAACAGGCGAAGGAGTTCGAAACCGTGGACTTCAGCCTTGTTCCAGTGGGCCCGGACCAGTTTCTGGAGGTCACGGAGACGAAGGAGGCTCTTGACGCGCGGTGCCGGCGTCTGCTGGAGTTCTTGGCTGCGCGGCCTGAGCAAGTGATTGCGGTGGTATCCCACTGCGCGTTCCTGGGCCGCCTCTTTGAGGCCCACTTCTCGTGGTCTGGCAGCCCGTGGTTCAAGAATGTCGAGTGCCGCACCGTCGTTCTGCGGCTCAAGTCGCAGGATTAAGATCGTTATTGTTACTATTAGAGCCCCTGCATGACCAATGATCCCTTCTGGGGTTGGGTAAGGGCTGGACCCTTGTGCAAGGCCAGCACAGCTTTTACCGGCAGGATCCGAGTATCCTCTTCGGGCCAGGGATGTTCTTAGTGGCTGGCCTCCACCAAGTTGAAAGTGGTGGGGGCTTTTGGGAATCTTGGGTGAGTGGGTAGTTCAGCATCCATCCCCCCCCTTTTCACGTGGGGTGTATATGGCTCTATGGGTCTATAGATGAGTGCGGTGCAGAGGTGCAGATTCGCCTATGTTTCCTCCTCTAATGCAACGACTATTTGTTCCTGTGTTCCCCTCTGCACCTCAGGGCACACAATGCAGTTTCTGTGTGACTGTGGGCTATATGGATTGGCCTTTGACTGGTGTGTGCGCCTGACTCGGCAGAGTTCAGAAAGCCAGGAGGACATTGAAGTCCGAACAGCAAACACCGGAGCCGGGAGGGCCGGAAGAAAGGCCTGACAAACGATGAACAATTGGTGCCTGAACAGTGGGCCACAAACGCCTCGAGCGGCGGGCGCAGCTGGGTTGATGCCTCGCCCATAGTGTGCTGAGACGGTCTTGGAATGTTTCGACTGGAGAGCCTCCCATGGTGAGGTCAGGTCACTGATAAGTCTCTGCACGACTGGACTTTTGGCATCGCAAGCATGCACATGAGATGGATGACATCTGTACAACGTTCGCCCCTTTTCAAAAAAAAAATAGCTACGCCCTTGTAATAGCTACAGTAGGCGTAGGGGCCGTATTAATTTGGTACCTAATTTTAATTCGGCACAAATGTAGTGCAGCCGCATAACACATGGATTTGGTGACGAATTTGCCAGCTACATAGGGTCATGGACACATTTGTTGTGAGTGTTTGCCCACTTGAACCCACATAGCTCTGATTTGGGGGATATTTCTGTACTATGTCCCCCTATCCCCCTTCGTTGCACCAGCTCACCATGCAATCTTCTCTTTTTCAACCTGGGCGTCCAGTGATTTTCACACGTTCCACCGTTGAGCGTGTGGATGCCACAATGAAAGGGTGTGTGGGGAATGGCCCATGTCTTTGATGGGAAGTTGTACTTTACAAGAGACCACATGCAAGGCAATTTAATTCCCACGAATTTGAGGTTGCCCGAGCCCAAACCAGCCCCTAAACCTCGGGCAAAGGCATCTTCAAAGGCATCTTCAAGTGGTGAGCATGTGCAATTGTTCCGCATGGTGTACCCCCCCCCCCCCTTGCGCAAGCACTGCCTTGTCTAAGCACATGAGCCCGTGTTACCGTCGTTTTGATGGAATTTTCTGACCACGGTTTTTATGATCAGAAATGTAACATTATGCGATTGTGCTTCGCTTGTAGAGGGAAAGGGGGGCTTGATCATGCTTGTGGTACTTCCTCCTGCTCATACCCACATTCTGCTTGCAATTGCAACCCAATGATGTCCCCGTTGATGTGATTTTCAGCCATGGCTCATGTCGCTACACCTGGCATGGCTGTTACGTACATCCGGTCCTGGGGAGGATGATCAAGTGCAGATTGTGTGGGCCAAAGCGGGCCGTGGGATTTGGGGCCTTGGCCATGTGTTTGAGGGCAAGCTTTACTTCACCAAAGATATTGTTGATGACAGTTTTGTCCCAAGGAATAGGAAGCCTAAACCCATTCCAAAACCTGAAGCCAAGCCTGCTCCAAAGCCTGCCCCAAAGCCTGCCCCAAAGGCTGCCCCAAAGGGCAAGCATGTGCAATTGTTCAAGATGAGGCGCAAGGTGGGAAAGGGCTTCTATTCCACAGCTCCTGATGGCCCTGATGGGCAGTGAGGACCTCCAGAACTCGCCGAAATTTGCCTGCACATTGTGTTGTAGTGCCCTGTTGCGACAATTGTGCTTAGGGTGAGGTATGGGCAGGTTTCCGGTGACATACGTTCTTTTGGTACCGCGCGTTGCGCGCAAGCACAGGCTTGTCTAAGCATGGGAGCCCGTGTTACCGTCGTTTTGATGACTTTCAGGGTGCTTGCGCAAGGGGGGGGGGGCGGGGTATGATCGCAAGAAGGGTTTCCAATCCGAACATTTGTAGGCTTCTCATGCCTCATTGCTTGCAGGAACTTGGGTATGAACCTGAAAATTGATGTCTCAAACACTTTCTTGTGTTTGCATGCCTTTGGGAACGTGGGCGGAGGTTAAGGTGCACTCATACCATGCATTCACTCACGTGTGTGTCGGTAGTTGTATGTGTCGTGCGCAAGCCACGCCCTTGTCTAGGCTACAGTAGGCGTAGGGACCGTATTAATTCCGTACTTTGGCGTAGCTATTACAAAGGGGGGGCGGGGTACAAGACCTGTATGGGTGACGGTAACGCAGTACCCAAGCTCTGCTAGTAAGGGCGGGGGGGGGGGGGGGGGCTTCAAGCACCAATTCGGTTTTTCGGCTATTGAGTGGCACTTGAAATTTCTTGAAATTTTGATTTTTTTTCATAAACCTTTCTGTAGACTGTGGATGGGTTTCTGTCATCATTTGGTGACAATACAGATACTCTAGCAACTCTGGTTACCCATGTAATGACTGCTAGGCCCATTTGGCCATTGGCCCCCAGAAACCCCTAAAATTGCTGGTTTACACCATTCAGTGAGACTTGGAAATTTTCGAAAAATTGACTTTTTCTCAAATGCTTTTATGGGCTCTGGGATGGGTTTGGGTCACCATTTTGTGACAATACATGTACTGTAGCACCCATGGGGACCCATGTAGTGGCTGCTAGAGCCATGTGGCCAGGGCAATGGGTCTCTCAAGATCCCTGAAATTGCTATTTTACGCTGTTCAATGGCACTTGGAAATTTTCAGATTGGGTTTGGGTCATCATTTGGTGGCATACGGGGTTGTGCTTCGATTGTAGAGGGAAAGGGGAGCTGGGTCATGCTTCTGGTACTTCCTCCTGCTCATACCAACATTCCGCTTGCAATTGCAACCCAATGTTGTCTATTTGGGTGTGATTTTCAGCCATGGCTGATGTTGCCACTCCTAGTACCACGGATGGTGGCGATGGTGGCATGCCATACTATGTTGACCACAATTCGGAAATCATGGGAGGATCATGAAGTGCAGATTGTGTGGGCCAAAGCGGGTCATGGGATTTGGGGCCTTGGCCATATCTTTGAGGGCAAGCTTTACTTCACCAAAGATATTGTTGACAACAGTTTTGTCCCAAGGAATAGAAACCCTAAACCCATTCCAAAACCTGAAGCCAAGCCTGCTCCAAAGCCTGCCCCAAACGGCACACATGTGCAATTGTTCAAGATGAGGAGCAAAGTTGGAAAGGGCTTCTATTCCACAGCTGCTGATGCCCGTGACGGGCAGTGAGGACCCCCAGAACTTGCTGAAATTTGCTTCCACATAGTGTTGTAGTGCCCTGTTGCAACAATAGTGCTTAGGGTGAGGTACGGGCAGGTTTTCAGCGACATACATTCTTTTGGTACCGCGCATTGCGTGCAAGCATGGGCTTGTCTCAGCACATGAGCCCGTCAGACCGTCATTTTTCTGACTTTTGGCGTGCTTGGACAAAGGGGGGGGGGGGTAAGGGCTTTTTCCGGTGCCCTTCTTTGCTGGTATTGTTCTCTTTGTTGTGTGTTGCGTACTAAGTTGCTGCCGTTGCCTTGAGCCTTGTGTCCTTCATGCGCACTAATGCCGCAGAGTTCCCTAGAAAGTGTTCCAAGTAGCCACTCTTGGTCTTAGGCCCTACCCTAGAAACTTGTCCCTGAACCATGTCAATTTATGGTCCTAACCGGGGGCAATGGGGCCCACGGGGGTTGCTCCGGGCCAAGACCCAACCCCGACGGGTTTCAACCGTTTTGGGGGTTGTACCCTCCCCCCCCCCCCCCGTGTCGTTCCCCACCCTTTGTCGTTCCCGGGGGGGGGGGGGGGCGTCACTTGGTCAACCCAAAATTTTTCTTTGCGGCTCATTGTGTTGTTGTGTGGGTGGCTGTGTTGTGGGGCACTACCACTTGCATCCCTTGCACTCATGGCAGGGCATTTTGCTCACTTTCGCTGAAATGGAACTTGACAACACCGGGAGGGTGTTACTACACGCCGCATCAGTTCATACGGCAAGGGCGGCACCGAACAATTTTTGGAGGCTTTTGTGGTCCCCCAAGGGGGGTGGGGGACCGTCACTTGGTGACCATCCCCCAAGGGGTGGTGGGGGACCGTCTTCCCTGGGGTGGGGAACAACACGGGGCGGGGAGGGTAGGGGGGGTCCCCCTTCGTAGACCCAAACCCACCACCTTTTTGTTGGGCACCTCCGAATAGTTGGGTATGCGGCCCACATGTGATCCGACAATTCGCACCACCCCTTACCTCCTCAGTAGAGGGTAGGGTATCATCGGCTTGGGTATTTCCAACCACACTGGGAACCTTAGGGGGTGGGCTCTTCAAGCAGTCATGGGGTTAGAGTTACAATACACAAAAGATGCGGCGAACGGAAGGGAAGGGCCTACAACTTGTTGCCCCTGTTGCAAACGTGCGTGTGCGTGTGCGTGTGTGTGTGCGTGTGCGTGTGCGTGTGCGTGTGCGTGTGTGTGTGCGTGTGTGACGCCAAGTGCATGTGGATGTGCATGTGTTGGGTTTCACGACACTTGGGTCATCCAGGGTTTGGAGTGGCCTTGCAGCCCGAGGTCCAACACGGGGGAGCTTGAGACAACCTAGCATCATATATGGGTGGCCAATTGTTGTGTTTGGGTCGAGGGCACGTTGTGTATCCAAAAATAACGGTGTTACTATATATTTGCCTCCTTTGCTTTCCCTGGGACATATGGCAATGAATGCTGACGTCGTGGCGAGCAAGTAATGTTTTTTCACCAGAGAGGCACCCAGGGGTGTGCGTGTCTGCCACTGTTGTGGGCCTCTCATCTTCCTCGAGTGTGTAGCCATCAAGTATGAGCCATCAGGCCATACCCGGCTTTATCGCAATTGCCTAGTGGAGTGTCTCACCTTCCCCATTGTCCATGCAGATTCTCCCACTTCCAAACGCTGTGCCACCCCACTGCCTGCTGCCCAGGCTATCATAGAACGGCTCTATGGTAGGGGACGTGGGCGGTTGCAACCATCAATTCCGTAGGGATGAGGTGCTTAGAGTGGAGCGGACCGTTGTTGCATGCTAACCACTGAGGGCACCGCATCCCTGCCTCAAAAGCCCAGTACACCGGTAAGTGACACGTCTACCTCAGTGCGTGGTGTGACTGAGGCACCCTCTAAGCTACTTAACAGTCACAGGTGTAGAGTACTGGCCATGCACCGGTTACAGAAGCTACTCACCCAGCTACTTACTTGTCCCTCATCAAACAACTGGGCAGAAGCAGTGCATTACCTCAACCAACATCCAAACAGCACATGCAGCACAGCACAAAAATTTCGCCTCCTGGCACTGCATACAGAGACAGCAGCTCTCTCATCGCCAGAGTCAATCAACCCAAATTGCTTTGTGGATCCTATCTGAGATGCTCGCTGAGTGTGAGAGCATGGGCTGCGCCGTTTTACGGCACCAACATTATGATAATGAACTGGGGGGACATTTTTGTTTTTTTGTTTTTTGAAACCATGCTTTTGCACACAGGTTCAGCAATGGTACAGGGACCTGCACGCCTCCATTGCCACCTCCCGGCAGCGCACGCTTGTCTGGAGGCAGCAGGGCACAAAGCTACTGACGATCACACCACATTGACGTCCACACACACGTTGCATGCAAAGAGTGACTCTGGGTGCAGACCCTGCCTACATGGAGGGAGACATGCATCGATGCAGAGACTCACCAGAACTGCCAGCTGGCTGTTGCAAGAGGGCTGGTCCACCAGAGAGGATCTTTTACAGAGGTGACACAGCCACCTCAGCAAATGCTCTGCCACAAGTGGCGATTCAATTTCAGACCCAAAGTGGATATGCACAACCTACCTGCAAAAGGGACCTGCAGCACTCTGAACCTTGTCCTGAGAAGTTATTTGGAGTACCATAGAGTGAGCAGGTTACACCAGCTCATCTTGGTCTGCCTCCCCTCCCCAAAAAGAAACAGCAGCAACAGTGCTTCAGCCCCAGCCACATGTGCTCGCCCTAGTGATTTCTCAACCAGTGCCTAGTTGCACAGCCTGTGCAAAAGCCATAGAGCCAGAATACATACCTAGCTTTGGAGTCATGCCCACTATTTGCTGATTTGGCATTGCCAAAAAAACGGTACTCATATTGTAGTAACAAAATGTTGCTCGCATTATGCTTTTGTGGGAGGGGATGGGGCTTCCTGAGTGGTTTAAAATTGCTCACATTACAGCAAAAAATTTTGGTACTCGCATTGCAGCTGCATTTTGCCCACTTCTGTAGACCTGAAATGTCGACGATAACTCACGACACACGCACAGCAATCCAATGGGGTGTGGCAAGCGCTTTAGCACTTGTTGCGATGGTGGCAATCGCTGAAAGCCAATTGCAGTCAACAACCCAGTCATTGATTGCGTCTCATGCCTATGCAACGGCGATCCCAAGCAGTACCCCAACAGTTGCCCCTGCAGCGTTCAGACAACCTGCGACTGCCCTAAAAAGGCCCTACCAGCAGCCGCCTGCAGGGCATGCTCCCCAAACACTGAAAGCCTCTGAGAAGCTGGAGGATGTGTGGGCCTTGGAGAGCCATCAGACGCAGCAGTGGCATCACGGAGCTTTGACCCTCTCCGCAGTCTCAGCCTTAGCCACAGGCTGCATCGCATACCTCATGCATAAGTGCAGAGCCGTGCCAGTGTGGCCGTCAACCGAACCACGTCCTACGGATGTTGCCACATACGCCACCACCGGACAGAGATGCAGTGAGGGCACCGATGATCACCTGTTCAGCAGTGCAGCCCCCGCCCTCTCCCGGCGCCACACTCTTCTTGCTGGGACCTGTGCGCTTGGGATGGGCTCAGCCACGCCCAGTGCCCTGGCTGCCCGCCTGCCCGTACCTCCCTTGGGGTATAGCCGGTACCGTAACCGCCTGAACTTCTTTGATTTCTTGTATCCGGAGACGTGGTTTCAGATCACGGGAGCAGGCGACACAACCGTTTTCCGTGCAGCAGCCAACCCGGAGGAGAGCCTCTTCGTTGATATTAGTTCCCCGACTGCCAGCAAGTACAACGAGTTGGGGGATTACGGAGACCTTGCTAGTGCCACTGCGCAACTGAAGGACCAGCTGCAGGTGGAGCTGATGTCGACCCGCCTCGGGGTCCAGCGTGAGGCCGAGGTGATTTCGGCCGTCGAGCGTGTCGGGCAGTACGATGGTGCAAAATATTATGACATCCAAATCCGCATGCGTTCTTATGCGGGATCCAATGAGCTCGCAACGTACCCCGAGCAGCGCAACATCTACATGGAGTGGGACCGCGATTACATCACCACCCTCGGCGTGGCCAACAAACGACTGTATGCACTTCGGCTTGTGACGCCACATAAGGATCTGGAAACCGAGAAAGAGACTTTGAAGGTGATTTACGAGTCGTTCCGTTGCTACGAAGACCCAGGCAATTAAGGACACACCTGCACCTCATCGCACCTCTGGTCCATGTGCCAGTCAGGATATCATTCGCTTAGCAAAGTCGCTTTCAACTTGCGCCTTGCGGTTATCCCGCACAGCTGGCTGTTGGTCAGCCTCCAAGTGCCTGTACCACGCTGCACATAAACGTGCTGCGTGTGTGTGTTTCGCAGTCAACGAGTGTTCATTCAGCGAGTGAGTGAGTGAGTGGGAGTGGGTGAGTGGGTGAGTGAGCGAGCGTGAGTGCGTATAAGTAGGTGTGTGTGCGTGTGTGCATTCAGGTCAGTTTTGAATTTCGTTGGTGCACGAGGGTGCAGAGTTCTGAAGTATGGTCCGAGCAGAGCACGATGCACTGCTCCAACTGCAGGCCGAAGCGCTTTGCGCGCCCGTTCTAAGTTGCATTTGTTGCGGTTCTCGTCTTGTGTGGATACACTCCCTCAGTGTACACGTTGATGTGCCTTGTGCAAACGTGTTTGCGTACTTTGTTGCATTCATATCATTTTTGGTGCAATTTGAGGGACACGGTATTGAGTTAGAGGCGGGACTGTTAAAGCATTAGGCCCTGCGCGTCGTGGCTGTGTTCGCAGCCTGCTCAGGTTGATATACAGGCAAGGATGAGTGCTAGACTCCCCCCCCCCCCCCGCTCTTGTTGGGCAGGTTCAATTGGCTGCGTTGGGGTCCAGTGTTCGGAGCAGCGTTGTACACTTGCGCTGGATCCTGCGCGGTAGTCTTCTGTATTGTGTTTTAGGGAGCGCACGCTGAGCACCAATTCAGCCGTTTTGGCCTCGCGGACCAATCATCCGTCCATGCGTGGCGAGTGGTGATCGATTTCGATTTTTGAAAGTGGCGACCAAGCAAGCCCCTTACCCATTCCCAAAAATTGAGGATAGTTCAGCTTTTGGCTTTTTCTTTTGCATTTGGTGTTTTGAGTGGTTGGTGATTTTCGGGTTGGTTCTGGTACAGTCACCCGGAGAATGGCAGCTGTGCCCGCGCTGTGCGGAACCGCCCCGGCTACGGAATTTGACTGATATGGGCGGGTGGCAAGGACCAAAGGCACTGGTTTTGAGCACAGGGGACAGCAAGACCAGCCGCAAAAGCCGATGCTGCACCCCAGTGCGGCGACTTATCCTTAGAACCTTATTCAAGACTTAGTGCTGGGACCGGTCCTAAAAATTTTTACCCTGACGCTGACAATCGCTGAGGCTTCGCTATGTTTCTTGAAATGCGGGATGCCTCTAAGACCGTTCTAGTCTGGTGCTCTCATCTGTGCTCTACGCATAGTGCCAAAGGGTACACGCATGGCATGTGCACTACTCCCCTAATGAACGCTTTGCTGGTCATACTGCAGGTCTGCCCTGCCGATTCCTGTTGTGTGTCATCCTGTCGCCGTTGCTCAGCCTGCACCTACCGCAGTGGGGCTTCCCAAGTCACGCTGCTTGGCATCAACCCCTGGTTGAGGGCGTATTGCGGCTCCTGTCTCTGCTGAAGCCGTTGTTCCTTGGTTTCCAAGACAAGGGAATAGCCCCCGAGATTTTCCCTTCGGACTAAGGTATCCACGTTCTGACGACATTGGTGATATGTTTTGACAATTTTGAATTTTGAGGAGCCGTCCAAGTTCCTTCTTCATGCCGTGCTGTAATGTGGCATAACGTGTCTGACTGCTTGCATGTGCCTGCTTAAGTCTGCCTGAGGTTACATAGTACCTGAATATTGTGTGCCCATTTTAAGAGGAGGTCTATCTCTTTGCAGAGGAGTTTTTCTCCAGTCCTGTTTCAGCAGGGTTGTGATGTGTTGCCCAGAGCACTGCTTTGGTTGGGTTGAACCAAGATCCGAAGCACAGCAAACGTGCAGGCAGATGCACACAGTCTGTGCAATTGTGGCCAACCATATCATGGTTTTGGAGAGTATCTTATGCCTGTAGTATCTAGGAACCCTACCAACAAGGAGAAATTCTCCAGGAGTGTCTCTGTAGATGTTGTATCTTGCAATATTCTGGTCTGGGTACACCAGGCTTCGTCAATGCACAATGTATTGCAGTATGACTAGAACGACTGTTTCTCTGTTGGTGGGCCATACAGTAGCGGCCATGGGTTGTGCATCAAACAATCTGTCCATAGAGAGGATCATCCACAGTGTCTGCAGTTTCGCTGAGGAACGAGGAGCCTAAGCTGTGAGCAATGTTCCCCAGCCTCAGACGCTATCTCAATGCATTATATATGACTTGATCATCAACTATTCTCAAGCAGGATCTACTCTTTCACAGCTGTGCAGGGCACGTTGGACCTTGTCTCTTGACCAAAGAAATTTCAGTTGTGACCATGCCAACGGGTTGTGCATTGGAATTGTGGAGGAGAGTGCAGAAACCTGCAGTGTGGACACCGCATCATTTCGTTTGGTTGTTTGTGCAAGAGTTTTGGTGCTGTGCAGCATGTAGTTTACAGGGTCCATTTGTGCATATGCACAACGTTTGCTTGGGCCATCTTCTGTTGCCACAGTTGTCAGACCGCCGAATGCTGCCACGGATGTTTGCTCGTAATCCCCCCCCCTTCCATGTTCAGTGAGGTTGAACAGGACCATCGACAGCAAGCATTGCAGCAGGTTGACCCCTGACATGTACGTATGCCTGACCCAGTAGAGTCCGAGGAGCCAGGCGGCTGTTGAGAGTTGGGTAATGACAAGAGCGGTACAGGGCAGGAGGGCACAAGTACGCACATGGGGTACTGGACAAATGGCTACTGGACAGTGGGCAACGAAGGCCGTGGTGTGGCAGGTGCGGCGAGAGACTGTTGCAGACATTGCAAGCTGTCGAGATTGCAGCCCATTTTTAAAATGTTCAAAACGGCCGTTAGCTAATGTGGGCTCAAGGGAGTTGTTAAAGATGTTAACAGAGTTTGAAAGGGATGTATACCGTGCAAATCCTAAAGATTTGCGAAATAATTAATTCCTGGCACAAGGTGTTGTTGTCCGCAAAAAAAATAAACGCAATAAAAAATTAATTATTGGCTTCATGCCTTGCGCAAAAATGGGTTCCGCAAAAGAAAATCGCAAAAATAAAATAATTTTTGCCCCTGCCCCCCTTTTTGCAAGAATGCCAGAATCGCGGGAGAGTTTGCCTCACTGCTTGTTGTCCCCGTCTTCCGTGTCTCATGCCCCATTTTGCACCTTGCTTTGCTTTCAGAGAATGATGCATCCAGGATTGTTACAAGTGTTAAAATGGTGGAACGTGGCTGTTGATGTGCCCCAAAGCAGATAAAGGGGCTAGTTCGGGACATGGATATTTGAATGTGGCTGTTGATGTGCCCCAAAGCAGATAAAGGGGCCAGTTCGGGATATTGGGTTGCCAGTCTTTTTGTGATTCAAATTTGTTTGTTGGTTGTTGGTACAAAAGAGTAAATCCGCGGGCTGAGGGTCTCTCCTGGGGGGACTGGTAGACCTGAACCATGCTTGTTGGTGCTTATCTGTGCTATGGACTGCAATCCCAGAGTCCAACTGATCGACATTTGTATGCTTGTGTAGGAATGGACTGCAATTCCAGAGTCCAAGGTACGCACGGTTTCTTGCAGTAGCAACAAGATGAATCAACCCCAATCCCCAAAATGCAACAAAAACACCGCAAATTTTTTTTTGGTCCAACAACACCCTACGCAAAAATGGGTTCTGCAAAAAAAATTGCAAAGAGAAAATAATTTTTGCCCATTTTTGCCCATTTTGGATGCTGCTGCAGAATTTTTGCTTATTATTATTATTAATTCAAAACACCCAACACAAAAATTAGGATTCCGAGAGACTTTAGGATTTGCACGGTAGTGGTCGTGGGTGCCCTCCCAAAGCAGGGTGGAAGGTAACGAAATTGCCAATGGTTTGGCAGTGGAAGGTGGGTGCTGAAACCAACAATGGGGCTCACTCCAGGAAAACACGTTGCAAAGGCAACAGGGCGGAAAGTTAGCACACTGGGCACGTGCTAGGCATCTGATCGCAACAAAAATTGTATATGCCCATGATGAGGAAGAGAGGGCGATTAGGCGTTGATGGAAAATGGATCAAAAACAGTAATTGGCGCCATCGGCACATCGGCACATTGGAACAAAGCCAGACGCATGAACGAGCAGGTTATATAATTGTGTGCACTGATGTACTGCCAGAGGGGGTAGCCACAGGTATGGGTGCCATGAGCCTGGTGGATGGGAACATGCCTCCATGTATGTTGTAAGTCGCGTAATTTTTTTTTGCGGTAAATGCAAGTACAAAAAAAATCATATTGGCAAGTACTGCAAAACCGGGTGCTCACATTTACCGCAACCAAAATTACACGAAGTATGATTTTTTTGTACTCGCGTTTACCGCAAAAAAAAATTGTGCATTCGATTGTGTTTACCCCCTCCAAAAAAATTTTACACAACATGCATTTTTTTGTCCTCACGTTTGCTGCAAAAAAAAAGTTGGTGGCCACTAGCCACTTCTGATTTCGTCCCCGCTTTGGGGACCCCCAAGACGGCGGGGTTATGTGGCCATTTTGCCAACATGCGGCCCCCCAAGATGGCAGGCTGTCAGACTGCTGTCAAACTCAACAGCAGGCTGTTTCCCCACTACAAGACGGGAACACATTCCTTTGGCTCAGAAATCGCGGTTCTGTTGGGCAATTGGGCTCGTGTGTCACAAGGTGTGTGTATATTGCATGGTGCATGCACCCCCTCCCTTGCAAGAGCAGTGTCCTTGTCATGACAACATGTCTCAGTGGCACTGAAATGTGCAAATTGTTTTGTGACATTTTACCTCAACAAGCAAGCGATTAGGTTTGCACATACATCAGGGGATGGGGGCACACAGGTTCGTATGTATGGTCCATACCCCCCCCCCCCCCTGCTTGTGTAACTTTTGTGATCTACGGAGAGAACAACACCCTTTGGATATTGCACCACTGCATGAGATACCCAATGGCCAACCACCCTTGAAGCTCTTCAGCTACCACACCACCGCATGCCCGCAACATTGCCTTTCCCAAATGATGTCACTGTTTGTGTCCTCTCCCAACAACTGCATGGGTGTGGAGATTATGGCGGTATGAGAAGACATCATACAGGCAAGTGTCACCACACCTATTTACTTTGACTCAGCTTGACAGTCAGTTGATTCGTTGATGTATTACAGTTCAGGGCCCTCACTTGGTGATCTGGGGTAAGGCACGCCCAACACCAGGTTTTGCGTGTATGTTGTAATTTGTGTAATTTTTTTGGGGGATAAATGCGTGTAACAAAAAAAATTGTCTAGTCGTGTAATTTTTTTTTGCGGTAAGTCGTGTAAGCACGTCACATGCATTACTGCAAAAACAAAAAAATTACATGACTAGACAATTTTTTTGTACACGCGTTTACCCCAAAAAACATTACACGACGTGACGATTTTTTGTTGCACGCATTTACCGCAAAAAAAATTACACAATGTGATGATTTTTTGCTACACGCGTTTACTGCAAAAATAAAAAAAATTACACGACCTGACCGCAAAGAAACAATTGCCCCCCCCCCCCCCCTTGTCGTTCCCCACCCCTTGTCGTTCCCGAAGGGGGGGTGGGGGACCGTCACTTGGTCAACCCAACATTTTTCGTTGCGGCTCATTGTGTGTTGTGTGGGTGACTGTGTTGTGTGTGTGTGGGGCACTGCCACTTGTATCCCTTGCACTCATGGCGCGACATTTGCTTACTTTCGCTGAAATGGAACTTGATAGCACAACCATGTTTCCCCCTGGGACAAATGTGACAGATGATGATAGTGACCTGAATTCTGACACGGAGGTTGTGTGGGTGAAGAGTGCCCGTGGTGTATGGGGTATGGGACACAGTTTTGGGAACAAGTTGTATTTTACAAGGGACATTCCTGAAGGGAACTGGGTTCCCAAAAATCTGCTTGCGCCTGCTAAGCCTCCTACCAAGAAGGCAAAACCACCACCCAAGAGTGCTGCCCAAAGCATTCTAGTGCAAAGTGGAGAGCATGTGGGAAGAGTTCAAGGTGAAGTGGAGCAGGAGCAAGAAATTTTACACCGAGCCGATCAAGGAGTAGGTCTCTGCACGTTGGCAGCCCTTTGAACGCATCTTATGCTGAATTCTTTTGTGTTATGCTGCAATTTCTGTGCCTGCAAATGTGCGTGTACGGTGGTAGTGCGGTCCCCCAGGGGGGGTGGGGGACCGTCACTTGGTGACCGTCCCCAAGGGGGTGGTGGGGGACCGTCTTCCCTGGGGTGGGGAACGACAAGGGGGTGGGGTACCAATTTTATTGAAAATGCATGCCTGTAGGCGATGTGCCCACGTGTGGGCCACTTCTGATTCTTTCCCCATGCTTGGCATTGGGGGCCCTCGAGAATGGGGTGATGTCCAGTTCCGCCCTCTTCTGGCCTCCGAGAAGGCGGGGGTGAGGTAGCCACTTCTGATTTTGTCCCCCTTTGCAAGGTGGTCCTTAAGGAACCAGATTTTTTTTGTTAAGGTTAGGTTAGGGACTCGCAATCCACGCTTTGTTGCGTGGCCCCTTGAGTTGGGGTTAGGGACTTGCGATCCACACTTTATTGCGTGGACCCTTGAGTTGGGGTTAGGGACTCTCAATCCACGCTTTGTTGCGTGGCCCCTTGAGTTGGGGTTAGGACTTGATCTACAAGCCTGCATTCTGCAACTACTTGTAGCGGGTGCATATTTTGTGGGCTGTATTTTCCTCCGTCCGTTTGGTGCACCAACAGCGGAGCGTATAAGATTGCTATAATATTGGCCCCATACCAATGCCTTGGTGGCCTATAATGGTGGCACTAGCATTGGCCATGGCCCTGTCAGGACTCTTTTTCTTGAGCCGGAGTTTGTTCCAAGTGCTGGCACACTGGATGTTGGCCATGGCTCCATCAGGACTCTTTTCTTGGGCCTGATTTTGTGTCTAGTGCCAATGACACCATGTGAAACTATGTTATATTGGCCGAGTCCCAACTAATTGGTGGCCACGCAAAGTACTATGTGCTTTGTGGACTCGGCGTCCCATCGTTAAGGTCGCTATGGGGTGCCGTACGGAACCGGCAGCTGTACATATTGCGCATGTATTGCAAAGGTTGCATTTCTTGCAATTTTTGTTTTTTTTTGTAATTTACACGACTTACCGTAAAAAAAAATACACTCCCTTTCCGAAAAAAAAATACACGCCCTTACCGCAAAAAAAAAATTCAATTTTTTTTTAATAATTCACACGACTTACCGCAATAAAAAATTACACAACTAGACGATTTTTTTACACGACTTACATTTTTCACGGTTTTGCTAGGCGGAAGAAATGGGCACACACACAAGGCATCCAAGGTGAATTTTATCAGCACCTCCCCTCCAGACCATTAACGTCCATGTCCAATTTCACACAGGATACTACCCCCCCCCCCCCCTTCACCTTGCACAAGTATGGGCGAAAAGTCAGGAAAACAATGGTATGACACCATATTTGGATAAGACCGTTCTGGCACGCGACCCCTGGTGTGACAAAGAAGGGCCCGAAACATGCAGAATTTGTGACCTCTGGACCTCTTTCCCTCGACAATCTGCACTTAACCGGATCACGTACATTCTTGACTGCAAAGCCTGTGGTCAGAAAAATGTTGGTATGACGGGGTCATTGTCCTGAGACAAAGCCATGAGAGCAAGGTGCATGAGAGCAAGGTGGAGGGGGGGGGGTTACTCCAATCATGACTTGGCAATCCTTGGATAGTACTTGGAAGTGGGAAGGAATTTTCTTGCACCTGTGGACCAAGTTGGGTCTGCATTGGATAGCCCAGTTCTGCAGGGCAGTGGCATTCCAATAAGCTGCTGCCAGCTGAGACAACCACGGGAACATTCTGGTTGAGTTCGACTGCTTTGGTAATTTGAATGTGGTCCTCTGCGAGCCGCTTAACTTCAGCTCCCCCCACCAGGTTGAGTCTGACCTATGTGGCAAATGGTGTTTCGGTGGGTTCCTTGGATGATTGGTCCAACGTAAGTACTGCACAGGAGAGTTTTTCCTGGCTTGCCACCCAAACCACGTTTCAAAGTTGTGTCTCCCAAAGAGTTGGGGCAACACTACACAGATGCGGGCCCATCCTGGCCTGCCAGGTGCAGCCTCTACCTGTGTTTGTATCGTCAGCAGGTCAGTGATCTGGAGGAAATATTTGGTGTGTCCTTTTAGTATCCGTTGCTTCCAGCGTTGCAGCCAGATCTTGGGTACAATTCATAACAATAAGCTGGTGCCCAGGTCAGGTCATGCCTGGACGCCGAATCCTGATACCAATTACTGGATTTTACATAGCAATGCCCAACGCTGGCTTCAGCATCACCGCAAAACAGCACACAGCATTTACACTGACAGTCAAGCTGCACCACCGAACCTATGCCGCAACCAAGACGGATCTGATTATGGCCTGTGTATTGGACACCAGCGTTGCTCTATCAGCTATTGTCTTTTGCCCACGTGACTTGCCCAGCTGTTCGGAGCAGATCACATGCCTCTACTTTTCCAGGAGACCACATTCCATGGCATGCATTCTCATTTCATGCTGATCAATCCACTGCAATGCCTAAATTTGCAGTGCCTAAGAACGAAACCGAGGATGAGGAATTGGCGTTTGGGTGGACAGAAAGTGTCATTACGGCTTCTGTCCTCCTGGTGCACTGGATCCATTCTATTGTAGGTCTGTTGCACGCCACCATGGGTGCTGCCTGAGGTGGGGTCCTGTGCTGTGAGGCTGGGGTTGGGTGAACGGGAGCTGCCAGTTTGTTGTTTGCTAGACCATTGGCTGCAGCACCGCATGCGTTGCCCATGAGGCAAAGTGACAGTCTTCCCTCCCTGCACTCAAGTTTCCCCCGAGCCACATGCGTCTTCTGATTCGGGGCCTGGGCATGGGCAGTGGAACGTGGGCGTTGAATCTGGGATATTGGACTTGGGACGTCCGACAGTGCTTTACACAGTTTGCCAAAGCTCAAAACGCGGGCATGGGCACCACCCTCTGGGCCCCCCCCCCCCCCCCCTTGTCCACCGTGAAGAATACGTCAGAGAGGAGCTTAGGGGAGTCAGCCGATGCACGTTGTGGCCGAACCCGAGCGTATCAGTGGATTGGATTGCACAGTCTCCATTTGCCAAAGTGTCCGTGTAGCTGATGTTCCTCCTTGTCGGTTATGGCTCTCCACCGCACAGCTACACCCCCGCAGGAACCGTGTTTTTTTTTTGTTAGGGTCGGGTTTGGGTGCTTGGCTGTAGCTTGGGACAAAAGGCGGGGCGTCCAGGCTAACGCGGCCGAAAGCAACGTTGAACGTTGAGATGCCAGAGTCCCTCCGAGTGGGGGATAGGGGCGGCCTGCGGCGCAGCTTCCTTCCTGTGCCCGGCGCCGGATACGCCCGAGTCCCTCCGCTAGCCGAGTCTTGCCGCTCGCTGCCCGGCGCATGGCTGGGTTCTAGGCCCAGGTCGCGTACAAAGGGTCCCAAACGACCTAAGGACAGGATGTTGCTGCACAGAAATGCCGGCACTCCCTCACGTCTGCATTGCACAGTGATGGTGTGCTACCTCTACTTCATCCGCAACGTGGTCCATTTGGCGCTGGCCATGCGCAGTCTCTACTTGGCCTTTGCCATTGTGACCAACGCCGTCTTTTATTGCATTGTCAGCGTGTTCTACGTGTGGGCCTGGCAGAATCAGCAGCCTCTCAAAGACTCGCGGAAACACCGCATTATTGGTGTGGCACACACATACCAAGGCCTTGTCACTATTGCTTTTTTTTTGTGTGTGCAGTGCACACAGCAGGCAGTCTTTCGTGTGCTCTAACAGCCCACTGGGATGCCTACGGGCATGGCACTTCCCGCTGCATTTCCTGGTATTAGATTTGGCTCATACCAGGGCTCAATGGTCCCCCAAACCAAGGAGATCTAAGGAAACCTGAAAATTTTTGGCCAAGGAGTGGAAGAACATGGAAAGGTCAGGGGAAACAGGGAAACATGGGGGGAAACAGGTGGGGGGGCGGGTGATTGGGGGAAAGGGTTGGAAAAATGGGAGGTTTTTTGGGGGGGGGGCATGGAGGGAGGTTTGGGGTTAACTGGCCCACAGGGCACAATGTGCTCCAACTATTCCTCGAGCGATGCTGCGATATGCATTGGGTGTCGGTTACGCGTGGAGCCTCTCTGAGTTACCAGCGTTTGTTTGGGAAGTGAGGGCAACCCGGGAGTCTGGTGTGGTGAAAACAGAAGACATGGATTGAACAGTTGTAATGCTGAAAGTGGGACTGGGTCATGCAAGTAAGAGTTGGCTAGGGTCGTGAGAGTACTCTGCTTTGCAAACAGTAGGAGTGGACTGGGAATAGCATGTTTACTGTAACCCTGTAACCCGCGTACCCCCCCCCCCCTTTTCTGCTGTAACCCGCTTATGGAAAAAGTGTAACCCGTTTTTTTTAACCTGCGTAACAGTAAAAAGAGCGTAACCTGCTTATTTCACACACGGGTTACACCAAAAGAACAAGAGAGCGTGTGGGTCCATCTCCCCAACCCGAGGGGCCACGCCGAAGTGTGCAAATCCATCACCCTAACTCAAGGGGCCACGCCGAAGTGTGGGAGTCCATCACCCCGAATCGAGGGGCAAGCCCAACATGCAGCGCGGGGATGAAAATCACCAGTGGCTACCTCACTCTCAGGGGTCTCAGGGGTCCAAAATCTAATGACTACATAACCCCTGCCTTCTCAGGGTTCCCCAAACAAGCGGAAAAAATAGGAACATGAGTTTCACGTAATTCCACACATGGAAAACAGCATAACCCATGTGCTTTTTTTTTCCTGTAAACTGCGTACACCTTTTGTTGGGGGATGTAAGCCATGTATTGGAAAAAAAAGCATAGTGTATTTTTTTTTGTAACCCGTGTATGGAAAAAAGTGTGACCCGTGTGAGTTTTCTTTTTGGTGTAATGTGCGTATTGGAAAAAAAATGTGTCGGTGTGTCGGTGTGGCCCCTCGAGTTGGGGTGATGGACCGGGTCTTCGGAAGAGGAGGACCTGCGCATTTATGAGGAGGCAATTGCACTCCTCAACAAGGCAAAGGTTGGACAAGTGAAGGTGGAGGAAGAGGAGGCCCCTTCCCCACAAAGAAAATGGCGAAAGGCGAACTCTTGGGCGAAGAGGATTACACTTTGCCCAAATTGGTGTTGCAAATGCCCACCTGAAGTACGCCTGATGACACCAAACCTATGGTTGTGGGAGGTTGGTTGAAGGATAGGGACATCACAACATGGATGAGCAACAAGCTGTCTCATTTAGAGGTGGATGAGCCCCGTGCATGGACCATGGTGGCCACCTTCATTTTGTTCCTCCTCTGCAAAATGAGGGCATATGAACGTGGTGAGACATCGTTCCATGATGGTTTGGGTTGGTGCTGCCGCCACACCATTATTGTGAATAGTGATCATCGCGAGGGGCTCCATTGGTTTGTGCCATGGAGTGCACCTAGCATGTATGGGCATTCACAGTGTGGATTTGGGGGCCATTGGGTGGGATCTCTTTGATCTAACCAATGGTAAGGCGGTGGAGGGCAAGACATGTCAGTGACCATGCTTAGGCCTTGGGGTTTCGAAAAGATGGTTGGACATGTGGTTACCAATCTTTGCAGTTGTGTGAGCAAGTGGTTGCCCAAAGGGAAGACTTTGAGAACCTTTGTCGTACACCTTTGCCAGAAGGCTTCATCAAACAAGCCATGGGCATCATCAATGCGGACCTTGCCATCTGACTCCTTGGCAAGATTCCGCAAAATGATTGGGTTTAGGAGGTCTTTTGTTGGAGACCGAGAGAATGTCCTCGTGCCATGGGCACCAGCTTTGGCACCAGCTACCCTCCGCTTTACCTTCACGTGTGGAAGATACTGTTGTCGAGCCTAGAGACACTCTTGGGGCCACCCCCTCCGCGCTCAAAGAGCCCCCCTATACTTCACCCGCACGGGTGGAGGATACCGTTGTCAAGCCACCTGAAGGTGTTCAAGCTGCCAAACCTCAATATCAAACCCCCTCCTCCTCACGTAGGTCCAATACTGCCAATGGGAATGTTGTGCATGCAGTGCGCTCGCACTGCGCATGCGGTGAAAACTTTTGTATGTCGGCAACTACTTGAACCTTAGTTTTGGCCTTTTTTAAGTAGTTGGTGGTTCCATAACAGAATTTTTAAGCTTCTTGTGCATTGAGGATGTGGCACATTTGAATTGCCACCCATTTTCACCCATTTTTTTTTCAACCATTTTAGCACATTTTTTACCCGGTTTTGTTGCACGTTCTGTATTATATGTGGATGGTGGATTATGATGATGGGGAATCACCGGATGTAGTGTACATTCACAATGCAACAAATCGGCGGGTGGGTTGTTACACACTCCAAAGCGGATTCCAACCTTCGTGGCCATTGCCTTGCTATCTCTAGGAAACAATGTCCTTTGTGGATTCTCTTTATGAGTCAGCACTTGAACCCTCCATCCACACTCTCGGATCACTGCGAATTAGTAGCATGGTTTATCAATAACGGCCCACATAGTGCTGCATATTGCTACAAGTTGTGCCCCAATGGAGTCAAGGCAGAATGCCTATGTCCCCGGAAGGCTGTGACCATCTTCCAACACACCCATGCAACAGCAGATTGCGCTTGGCCACGGCCACCAATTACCAAGTATATGAAGACCCTTGTGACGCTTGCATAAATGCATGGGGGTTTCCTCCCTTCCTCCCTAGCTAGGTTTCATTGTGTCGGCACTGCACGCAGTGCCCACACAGTGCACCAACTTGGCCAATGCGGAAGATACCCTTCAACGGGTAAAGATCCGTGGAGAGTGGTTCACGGTCCCCGAGGCCTATTCTAAATGTGCAACTAGCGAGTTGGAGCGTGACCAACTCTTCATTGACGAGCTGAAGCTACAACTCAAAAACGATACTTATAACACTTGTGCACGGAACTCGAGTCCTGGTGCCAAGCCTAATTCTACTGACACCAAGTCTCTACAAAAGGGTATTCCGCAACTACTCGTGGTGTTGCATGCACCCTTGATGTTGTTCTAACATGATTTATTCATTTCCACAATCCAAGGTCTGCCCACAACAAACTCAGGTTTGGTCCATACAAGTTCTCTAACCCCACAACACGTATTTGTCGGCGCATGCTCCTCTGTTTCAGTTGCCTTTCCATTTATAAGACGATGGCCCACCCAACCACCTAGAGACAATTTCTGTGGCATGAGTTGGCCTGCACCTGGTGTCGCGCCCCTGGTCTGCATTTCGATGTTCTTTCTCCGCTAATCTGCTGGGTGTGCTTGTTTGTGTGAGCTTTTTCTGTTAGCCTAAACTTCGAGTGATGAGTATGAATTCCCCTACAAGTCACCCTTCATGCCAAGGCTCCATTGCTTTACCCAAGGTCCCAAAATGTCCGTGGGGGCTATGCTTCACACCTCCTCCGGTAGCAATGGCGGTTGTTGGGTTGTTCTTGTTGTCCTCCTTCTTTCCTAGAACAAAACAGTGTTGCGGGTTACATTGAAAAAAAAGTATACGCGGGTTACACAAAATAGCCAAAAACACAACCAAAAAAAAGTATATGGGTTGCAGTTTTTTCCCATACGCGGGTTACATTGTCAACGGCAATAGCAATGAGTACACATGCTGCTTGCGACCTGCAGCGAAACAGGCTTTGCCTTTGTATGGGATCCCCGTCTACCATTGTTCTCATTTGAGCAGAAGGAGGGTTGCCATGAAGGCCACATAACTATGCCGGTTGGTACTTCCGGATGTGTGCAGGTGTTCACGTTTTGGATACATTGTTTGTCCACAGACGGTGGAAAGATGTGTTGTGGCAGGTGAGAGTGGGGCAGTTGTCCCTCTGCTCACATGTGCTGCTTCTGCCCCCCTAGTGTCCAGTCCCCTGCCAACGCTGGCAAGCTTCGCTTTCAGACGTTCCCAGACCGCGAAGATTTGGAGGGTGCTTTCCACCACATCTGATGTGGGAATTGCAATACAGGGCTGGCGGGGTTCCGGATTATCAAGCGTTACTCGTCCGTGGTGTGCAGCATTTCCAGGAGTATTGCATGTGGAGTAAAAGCAGGGCTGGCTTGGCCAAAGAAGAGGGCCGCAGCTTGATGGGCATAGGGTTTAGATGCTTGAGTGATCGGGTAGGGATGGATATGATAGTGACCGAATCATTTTGGTGGGAGTGCGGCGCGCGGGGGGGGGAGAGGTTCAAGGGATCTGTGATGACGAAATGATGATTATGAAACTCCTTTGTCCCTTCTATGGTAAAGGGTAAATTTTGACGCTGAAGCCGCCAAATTTTTTTCTGAGGGGCCAAAAGTGGTCCAAAATCTCAAAACAATTTCTTTTAACAACTGTCATGAGGCCCATCAAATTGATCAGCGGAATGTGCTGAACCCGAAGATGTATGTGGCGGGGGCCAAAAGCCACTTTTTTTTTTAATGTTCAAAATTGTTGAAATTTGGCCAAAATTGGCTGGCTGAATTTCGTCATCGTCATTTCGTCATCAGGGGGGCAGGGGCTCTGGGGGGGGGGGGGGGGCTATAGCCATCCCTGTGATGATTTACCATGAGACGTTCCAGGCCCTGGCGCGATTATGTTCTTAGGTATTGTGATCCATTTTTTTGTCTGCGACGTCCCCATCTTCGTGCTGGAAGTTTACATCCTCTGGACGATTGGATTGGTGGTATTCATTCAGGGTATGTGTCTTCATTCAGGGTACGGGCGTGGATTTGGGCACAGCGTGGGTTGTCGCAAGGGGATTTGCACGTTGAGACCAACACCCAGGGCTATTCTGAACGACCCAGCGATTGTCCCCCAAAGGCTGCTTCTTGAGGGCGGCCCTCTGGGCTGGCAACGACCGGCAGTGACTGGCCAGCGACCGCCAATCGCCAGTGGTAGACCGTCAACTGCAGGTCAAGACGGGCCAAGTAGTCGGCTCACCTGTTGTCGAATGGTGGGTCCGCCCTGGCCGGCTGTGCTGCGCTGTTGCAGTGGGGCGATGGTGTCCACAAGGACTGGGTTGGGTGGCTGTGTCCAAAGCTCAACAGTCTTAGGGGACGCAGAGTTTCACAAGCATCAACAACAGCAGCCAGCGTCTGCCACCGCTTTTCTCAAAGCCGGCACTCTGGCTGCAATACTGCTGGAACGCAACCGCAGCCTGAAGATAAAGCGCTCAACTCGGTCCTTAGTGCAAAACGGAAAAGAATCTCAGTGATTTACGCCCAGCACTGAGTGCCGTCGGTAAACCTACACTCACAACTGCCATCAGTCAATCAGCGACTTGCTGTTGGTACACCGCAGATGGTGTCATCAATCAATCACCAGCCACTGTCTCATCTGCATGCTCTTGTTCTTATTCACAGCGTTTTGCTTCATCTGGTCCTGCGTGTCGTTACTGTATAGCACTGCTCGGTTTTGGGCTTTTGTGATGGGGGCTGGCTCAAGGCATTCGAAGCCAAAAAGACGGGATTCAACCAAAGAGAGCTTTCCATCGAATGCAGCGTATGTCCGTGCCTTCTGTCTAGCCCTCATTTGCAGTTCAACTTCCTCTGCTCCTCCAACCAATGTTTGTATTGCAAATTTTCAAGTTCCCATGAATGCATATGCCCTGATGCAACCCTAACCAGGACTGAGTTTTGGTACCAAACAGGCAGGGGAGGTGCATGCTAAGAATTTCAGCAAGGCTTCACCATATGTGATTCTCCAGGGCTCCTGCTAGGCTCCACCCAGTGAGAAGTGATTGAGTGGGGCTGTAGATGGGCTCCACTCACACTCAGAGATGTGCCATTGCGTGGGGCTCCACCCAAGGAAGGCTGATTGGGCGTGCCCTGAACAGGCTCCAGCCTGGGACATGACATTCCGAGGTGTGGTTGGGTAGGATTCCAGACGGGCTGCACCCAAGGATGTGTCATCAGCTAGTGCCCCCGCTGGGCTCAACCTTGGGATATTCCAAGAGGTGTGGGCCATGAGTCAAATGTGGGTGATCACAGCCTCAGAATGCTGTTTTGACGTCCCTTGGGGCAGGCTCAAGTTCCAGTACCCCGAGGCCAAGGGGTCCCCATTTTTGGCAACAAAAGGGAACAGCCAATGGTGCCTCGAATTTTTTTTTGGTTTGTAGGGAAAGGGCCTGAAAATAGCCTTCACCCTACGTGTCCATACCCGAAGTGCTAATTTGACTCACTGCAACCGCCAGCACTGCCAGCAGTGACGCCGCCCACCTTCATGCCAGCCGCCCTGGGGAGGGCGCAGCTTGGCAAAACCACGCCGCCAACAACAAAACAAAGAACATGAGGGTTAGACACATGAATTTACAAGGTGTCGTTGTCCTCCTCCTTGGCGTCAATCTCAGCGGCATCGGCGTTCCTGTTGCTTATGGCCTGGTCACCCACGTTGTCGACGGGCGCCGCCTTCTTGCCGCTAACGGCTGCCCTGATGGCTCCACGCCCCCCCTGCCAATTGGGTGCGCAAAATGCGCCGCCGTGGGCCCACCAGGCGGTACAGCCCCTTGTCACTGCGTCTGTCCCAGCCAAGCCTGACCACCCCGAGGGGACACCCTCCAGCTCTAAGTCGAACACAGGGTGGGCCAGCGTGCTGTCGGGCAGCCGGGTGCAGTGTCGCACGCGAATCGGCGCGTCGCTGCCAAACGCCTCTGCCGCCGCGTGCTGCAGCTGGGCGTAGTCGTCCGTGCCCCTGGCCGCAGGGTAGCCCCGCATGCGCACGGAGGTGGACTGCGCCGGTACCAGTGCCCCCAGCAGCGCCGCAGCGCGTGCCGTGATGCCTAGGTCCGGCGGCTTGGTGCCGCACAGCCGAACATCAATGCACCCCGGGGATCCCCCCTCCACGAGCCCTGCAAAGAGCAGGGAGAGGCTCTCCTCGGCGAACAGGGCCTTCCATGCCTCTAGGAGGGGGCCACGCCGCTTGGGCGGCAGGACCAGCCACAACACATGGACTGTGCGTGGGTGGTCGCCGCCCTGCTCCACCCACGGCCCGTACCGCACTCCCCGAACGCAACTGCTGTCGCTCAGACCCACCGGCACCATATCCACGGGCAGGTCCATGGACGCCTCCACGCAGGCGCCGCATACCGCTACGTTCATGGGTGGGCGTTGTGGCAGCAGGGAGCCCATCAGCGGGCCGAGATACCGCCATGCCTCCTCTTTCGCCCAGCGGGCAACGTTGAGGTACTGGATGTCTGCTGTAGCCAGCACGCAGGGGTCCAACACGCAGGCCACTCAGGCTGTGGCCAGAAAGTCGCCCTCCAGTGGGGAGGGCCTCTGGGGGTCCTCCGCATCCTCCCCCTGGCAGGCCCGGCACGGCTGCAGGATGAGGCCCAGGGGGTGAGTTCCTCCTTGCCTGGCTCCTAGGGCAGCTCTGTGCGCGCGGCACACCGGAGGGAGATGTATGGGATGGAGATGCTGGCGTGGGTGCGGCGCAGCACCTGCAACAGAGACGCCACAGTGGGCGCCGTTTGGGTGCCTGAACTCCCCCCCGATGAAATTTAGTGGTGTGGAAAACCTGAAATTTGCAGCAGTAATTTTTTTCTCTTTTGGGATGCAAAGAGGCTCCCAAACCCTCCCCCAAATTGCCTGTGTTCTCATGATTCCCTGCATCTGGAAGCAAGTCGTGAAAACTGTCTTCTGTTCAGCCTTCCACAATGGGTCTTGCTTCTCCTTCAGTAGCCCCGTGCCCTGTTTGGTTGCATTGCCACCTTTTTGATGGTCACCTGTGTATTTCAGGATGCATCGCAATCCAGTGGAAGCCACCGTTGCGAATACATATGTTAGCCCCGGTGTGACAGCCGTAAACCAATACCACGTCCCTTCGCTCTACGCAGGAAGGCCCCATCTTCTGCCGCCTGCTTATCCCGCCCTCCCTGCCATCCAGGGCCCTGGTGCCTCGTTGACTTCACCACAGAGCCCGCCTCAGATGGCAGGAACACGTGCCATCATCCGGGGCTCTCCTATGGTTGGCTATTCCCCAACCTCATTGATCTGAGTCTATGCTGAATGCTAAGCAACAAAGCAAAGGCAATGAGGCTCCGCTGTTTGCATTGCACGCACCCCTGCGTATTCCTTCCATTCACACTTGGTTTTGTGGGTTGGCAGGAAGAGTGTCCGCGATCTGCCACAGTTGTGCCGGGGGTCTGCTGCCCCCCCCTTTGTCCCAGGGCCCTGGCTTGCCCTCTCCTGCGCGCAACAGAGCCAATGCAGTACACCATCTCGGGGAGTGGGTTGAAGCCGCAGGCCACGGACAAGCAAGTTGCCTCAACATATGGACCAACTAGCTGCACACGGCTAGTCTGCCCTGCCGCGAAGCACCTGCACTCAACGGATTTTCCATGTTGTAGCGCCACCTGCAGTCCTAGATAATAGACACAACTATTCTTGCGGACTTTAAAGTATCAAAAAGCCTCTTTACAACCGCTGACCACCAGTGTTTTTTGTAAATATTTATGCCGTCATTTATCCTTTTTTTTGTATTTTTCCGTGAATTGCACCATTCCTCTGTGCAGTTTCCATTTCTTACGATTGCTTGACACATTGCTGTGTCTGCAATAGTTTTAATTTGCGGTTTCATTTTGCAGTTTGTAGTTCAGGGAAAAAACCGTCTCTTTACAGCGTCTGCTCCTCCGCCGGCGCTTCGCATCCAGTCATTCCCGGACCGTCAAGTTTGGAGGGTGCTCTTCACCACTGGTGTGCCCACTGCCAGGCTTAGTGTAGGGCCATGGCTTGAGTGATGGGCAAGACAGGGACCAAGCATTGCACACATGGGCAGCAGACGAATCAGGAATCACTTGACCTTGATCGCATCCACCCCAGCCCCCAGATGCACCCAAGGCTCTGCACAGACTCCTCATCAACAGTTGCTCCAGCAGCCTTGTTACCTGTCAAGTTTGACCAAAATTTTCTGTTCGGTACCAAAAATCAGCACCGCCGGATTTCACTGGAACTCATATTAGCACCGAGTGAAACGAATAGAGTGTGCCAGGGCAAGATTGGGTACAGTTCAGTGCATACTGCCAGCTTACCTCGGTCAAACAACAAGCGCCGTCAGTCAACCACCAACCAATGGTGAAGAAGAGCACATTGCTCCTCAAAGGCTGCCCTGGTTGAGGCTACTGCAGTACAATATTCAGCTTTGCTATTTCCCGCACCCTTTCCATTGACGGCAAACAGCCGCAATTTTGCTATAGTGCGTGGGTCTTTCAGTGCAGAGATTCCTGGTTTTCAGTTTTGTTGCCGTGCAATTGCTCTTTCCTGCCTAGCCACCTTTGGTTGGCGGTCATCTTCTTGCACGCGTCTGAGGGGCCTTCTGCACGAATTACAGCAGATACCCATGGTGGATTATTGAAATTGGGGTGAAAGAAACGTCGTGCACCACATTCATCCTGCATATCTTTCTACTGAGTCCTGCAAATCGTGACTACACTGCAGAGGCATGCAAAGTTTATCCCATCTTGATGCTCGTGTGGATCCCCAAGAATGTCTTTTGTGTCTCTCTTGTACCTGAAAGAAGAAGTTCGCGTATCCAGTGTGTATCCAGTATGTCTTCAGGGAGTGCACTCGGGGATGTGTACCCTGAGGCAGGATTGCCCAACATGTCTTTATATGTCTTTGAGGATATTTGTACAGCTTGGCTGCTTTGCTGCTTCTCCTGTCTTGCACACCCTGAATGCTGGTATTCCTGTTCTGTGAACAGTACAGGTAAACCCATCTCTTTGGCAGGATCCTTTGTTTTTCTCATCCACAGCTATTAATGATGTTCACAACGACACTTACTACCCCTGAGGAACAGTAGGCAAGTGACGGTCCGTCAGGGCCGGGGGGGGGGGGGGATTTGCACCTCCAACATACCTGGCAAGAATGGATTCATGCTGTATAACTGCAACCCTTTGTCCTTGGAACGAGGGCAAACATCCAGCATGGAAAAATCGCATTGACAAAAGCAGATTCTTCTTGGTCTATCCACGGCCTCTTACTCTCCACAGGTCTCAAAGTCTGCATGTTTCAGGCCCTTCTTTTCAATACCACGGGTGACGTGCAAGAACGGCTTTGTCCAAGTCCGGTGACCCCGTCATACCGCCGTTTTTCTGACGCCCGTACTTGCGCGGGGGGGGGGGGGGGGGCAAAGTGGTGGAATACTGTGAGTGGTGTATCAGCTGTGTACCCCACGAGAGAGTTGCTTACCCAGTGTGTATGCGAAAAAAACGGTAAAAAGCAGTCTATCCCACACCAAAACCAAGCGGTCTAAGAATTCTCTCTGTGCTGTGTCAATACCCATCCCGACCAACTGACCCATTGCTCACCAGCCAAGACCACTATCGTGCCCCGGAGGGCCATACCAATCGCCCAGTCGGGTCAGTCACTATTCCACAACACACTGATCATTGCGGCAAATTTGCATGCCAGATCACCTTTTCCTGAAAGGTTTTATCCAGGCCATTTGCAGGAACTTTTCAAGCCCCACCAACCCTTCGGAGTCCCCTTTTATTCTTTCCAAAGATCCCTTTCTGGACAACACTGTTTTTCTGGGGGGCGAATACAGCTTCAAGTACAGTACTGTAATCCCGCCACCCACCCTCCTGCAACCTGATGTCCTCTGTTATTGGGTGGGCAGAAGCAGTTGGCGTGGAACAAAATTGTCACCCCTAGAGCCGGAGGGGGGGGGTTAACCCCTGCTGGCATCCACGCCGCTTTGAACGCATGTTTCATCTGCTGCAACGTTTATACATTTATCTGACATCTCATGTATAATACACGTTGTATTGCAGCTGATCAACTGGTGTTCCCTAGACATTCATTCACGCCGTGTATGCCCCTCATTTGACCTTTTAGATGTAAATATTTCTATTTCTGACAGGAAACATGACACTGGGCTAGCGCCCCACGCACCGGTATGCAGACAGTTGCAGGTGTGACATGTTCCATTCAACACTTCATTTGTCTGCCTCCCTGTCAGGTCAGGGCTGCCAAGGGGGCTGACGATTTGATATCCTGCTCTGTATGCATTCTCAGCTGTTTCTGAGGGAGGGAGGGAGGATTCGGTATTTTTGGACGGCTGCAGAGGCACATGTCTCTGTGACGTGTATGCGCCCTTTCCCATGCATATGCTCAAATACGAAAGGGTGCTTTGTCGCCGTTCTGTCATTATTTCGTCATCAGCCCTGTTCGGTGTGCCTCTGATTTGACGGCTGCTCCATGGGCTAAGTACCACATGGGACCACATGTAAGGTTGTTTGGCTGAAGTGTTGAGAGAAGTATGGAGTGACACAGTGCAGAGCAACTGCATAGAGGGGCTGTATGGAGTGGCAGTACGGAGTGACATCATGGAGTGGCAGAGAATGGGGTGGCAATACATGGAGTGACAGAGTCCCGATCCCATTTGAATCAGATTTATGCACACTGTACTGTAGTTCCGTAGGAATGGAAGTTCCGCCCGGAGTGCGTGTGTGTGTGCCCGATTGACTCCACTGGGGGCGTCTCCCTCCCTGTTGTAGATAAGTTTTTCTGTGACTGAGGTGCACTGCTCTAGTGCCATGTCTGACCTGCAAAACGCTTCTGGTAGATCATCGTCTGCAACAGCGCGGGTGGGGCGCGGGGGCCGCCGGTCGAAAGGCCCAAAGCGCCCGGCTGCTCCACAGGAGTGGGAGTGGGAAAAGCTGGTTGCGGACGACAAGCAGACCCTAGATACCGCCTGGTGCATGCTCCTGGACACGCCAGGCCTGGCTGAGGACGTACCAGTAGAAAGCCGCACGCCTGTCCTGGACTGCGGCTTCACTTGCTGGAACTCTTCGTTGACGCTGACGACTACACGCTGCACGGTGTTGTTTCGGCGCCTGCTGGGCGTGCCCATGGTCAGCTCGGAGTTCGTGACGTACAGGGACGCGTTTCTGTTCGCCCTCTCGGTGCACTGGGACGTCGACGTCGCCAAATACGACCTGACCTCCGAGCAGTCCCAGGCAGCTTTCGCTTTCGTGGACCTGCTGGCGGCAGATCTCACATACGGGCGTGCTGGGCTCACCTCTGGGGAGGAGGCCATGGCGGGGCGGGCGTCAGCTCCAGCGCCGGGGAATCCTGCGGACGCCGACGACCCCTCTGAAGGAGAACGTCCCGGCCACGCGGATGGCGAGCTTGAGGAGCCCGACAAGTATGCGATGACCAAGCAAAATATCCGGGCTGTACGGAAACAAGCTGGGGCGTCGCGCTGGGCAATCAGACTGGGGCGACTGCTTGAGAACATCATCATGGACACTGACGACCGCGACAGTAACGGCGCTGGCATGGACGTCGACGGCTGGCGGAGCCAAGCAGCCACGGAGCCAGCGAACGGAGGAGGCAAGCTCGAAGTCGCGATGGAGGTGTGGTCTGTGCTGCTCCGCACGGAGGAAGGGGCACAAAAGCTTCTCAAGGACAAGCACCGCGAGGCAAAAGCCCGCCGCAAGCGCAAGGCCAAGCGGGCGGAAAAGCGCGAGCGCAAGGCCAAAGACAAAGGGCGTGGGGGCGCGAAAGGCAAAAGGTCGTATTCTTCCTCGGAGTCCTCGTCGGCATCCTCGGACTTCTCCGATAGCTCCTCCGACGACGGTGGGCGCGCGGCGCGCAAGTCATCCAGCTCATCGACGTCACCGGACTACCAGAAGGTGTTTGAAAGCACACAGCACGCCCCTGGGGCGCCGGCTTTCGTGTGGATCAAAGGGGAGCCACACTTCAGGAGTCGAAACTCAGGGGACCTGGTGAACTGCGCGCGACAGCCAAAAACCCCCTGCCGCATCTGCGGCCACTGCCACTGGTACTGGCAGGGGGGGGCATACAGCTGCCGCGGGCAGTACGCGAAAAAGCACTGACTCGGCGATGGGCGGAGGGGCTCTGACTCAGACTCCCCGATCCGCCCGTGCTGCCCTCGTCCAGAGGGCCCTGCCGCGCATCCGACCGACGGACAGTCAACGCCCTGCGGGTGTGGGGTTGGCGGCGCTGCCGGGGCAGTTGTTGCAAGTGATCGAGGAATCGGCGTACGGACTGCAGATGCCATCACCCTCTCGGAGGCCATCACACGGTACCGGGGGGCGGCCGCTGCCGACTTCGCCACCACCTACGACAGCACAGCTCTCTACGGATTCGCGAAAGACACAAGAGACAGCTATGGAGATGCGCTGCGACGCCTCGCCGTCACCGTCAGGCGACAGCCGGGTGCCAGCGCCCGGGAATGCCTGCAAGACCACATGCTTGGCCTCATCCGCACCACGGAATCGGACAGTGGCCCCCGAAAACTTCTCGCAACGGTCAGGGTACTGGAGAAGTTCAAGTGGATCCAGCCCATCGTCTGCCCAATGGACTGGAAACTGGTCGAAGCCGTCGCCTCTTTCCATGAAAAGCGCCGGGGAGCCTCGTACAACTTCTGGGCGTCCATGCGAGCGTTCCGCAGCCTCTGCGAGCTCGCCTCCGCACCACACGAATGGGAAGTGGTGGCGCTGGCGGCGCTCAGCATCGCATTTGGCCTCCGGGCAAAGGAAGCCGTCACCGCTTACTATGATGGATCCACCGTCCGCTGGCAAGGGGCAAAGGGGCGCAGTGGACCCTGCGAAGAGGTGCCAGGCCCCTGGACAGCCTTGTGGGCGCAGCGCCTCTGGGACCTCCGTGCGCGCCACGGTTACCACCCAGAGCGCCCGGCATGGCACAGTACTCGGCAGAGCCTGCACAAAGCTCTCAAAGACCTCGTCAATCGCCCGAACTCGGGCTGCTCGCTACTCCGCTGGCATGGCTGGCGGCGCTTTCGGAGCGCGCAGCTCCGCTGCTTGGGCGCCCTCACGGACACGCAATTGCGCTGGGGGGGCTGGGCGACGCCGGCAATGCTCCGCATTTACGCGTACCCCACGCACACGTGGGAGTTCGTTCGTGGGGGGCCGCTCATCATCCCCTCACAACAGGCGGAGACACTTGGCTGGCAGGAGCAGACGGGAACCACGTATCAGATCTGGTCACCATGGGTCCGGGCCGACCTCACCCGGGCGCAATCGGCCCCACCCCGCCCAACGCTACAGGGTCCTCCACGACCCGACGGGGAGGTTACGAGCACACCACCGATGCGGAAAAAGCGAGTTCGTACAACATCGAGCGGCACAGCAGGAGCACACGGAGCTGCGACCGCAAATTGAGTTGCTGGCGCGCAAAGTGTCGAGCCTGGACGGTATACGTTGGGGGCGCCGGGAGATGGTCCGCACGGCGCTCGTTGACATGTACTTGGCGCTGCTAAACATCGATGGACGTGCGGCGGCAGCTCCTCTTTTCCGAGATGTTCTAGAAGGCATAGCGGAAAGTGGCCTGTGCCGTCCAGACGACATGCTTTACGACGACAGTACTCCGCTGCCACCAAAGAACCAGTCCCAGAAGGTGCCCGAGCAGGTGGCAGCCAAGGGCTTGGCCCCAGCAGGACGCGTCAGCCTCGCACGCAGCCTCTGGCGGAAATGTGTCCCGCGGGGGCTTCGGGCGATCTACCGTCGGTGTACCAAATCCTTCTCCTGCCGGGGGGCGGCACGCCACTCCAGCGCGACAGCCCCCCTTTCTCACATGTTTGAATCGGTTCACGCTGTCACGTGTGGCGCTAAGCCCACGTCGGCCCCTGTTTCTGCCAGCGCCTTTCTTAGACCTAAGTCTTCCGACAAGTGCAGGCTGCTCCTCAATGCCACTGCCATAAACGCTTATGATGAGCGTCCTCCTCCCAGGGTCAAGCTCCCTGCCCTCTCTGCTATCATGTCTCGCTTCCAGCACAGGCCCCCTGGGCCACTGTACATGTGTAAATTGGACTTGACCAATGCCTATTGGAGTATCATACTCCCAAGACGGTGGCGCCGCACATTTGTAGTTCAGGCAGGCCGGCGTCGGTGGCGCTTTACGCGCCTGCCATTTGGCTGGAAGTATTCTCCGGCAATCTGCCAGCGCCTCGTTTCTGGGATTGTGGCGCGTGCACTGCGCGGCACAAATGTGGACTGGGATGTCTACCTTGACGACATCCTCATCACCACCACTAGTCCGGCGGCAGCCCGGGCAGGGGTGCAGCGTGTGGCTGCGGCTCTCCGTGATGCGGGGTTTATAATTAGCCCCAAAAGCGAGCTGGAGCCTTCAACCTGCATCACCTTCCTCGGCAAGCGGCTGGACTCTGTTAGGCGCTCTGTTTCCAACAGCGTGGACATGCTCAAGGCCACGCTGCGTTTGTCGCTGCAAGGGGTCGGCATGGGGCGCATGCCAGCGAGAGAGATGGCCCGCTTCCTGGGGCGATTACAGTGGGTCTTCAGACCAATGGGGGGGGCATCTGTTTTCCTGGCGGGGGCCTATAATGCCATGCTCCACCGCTCCCCATTTTTCAGCCGCACGCTGATCCGTGCCACTGGTACGGCTCCGCTCCTCTCCTTCCCGTCTCACGGTCTCAGTGACCCATCACATGTGCGTGTACATACTTTCTTCTCAGACGCAGCGCCCTGCGGACGGCGTTTCAGAATCGGGGTCGTTGGTTCCCCAGGTTTTTACAGATCCTACGTCTGTCCCCGCTGGGTCCGCAGCCTGCAGCAGGCAGAGCTATATGGCGTATATGGAGCTCTAAAAGTTGCAGTAGGCTGCCGGTTGCGTTCTGTGGCTGTGGGTATCGACAATGAGGCGGTCCGAGTCCAGTCCGCCTCCCTACGGGCGTCCACTGACTGCCCTGTACAGCTGCGTCTGTTGCGACACATCTTCTGGCTGCGGGCGTGGAGTGGCCTGCAACTGTCTGTTTTTCGAGTGCCTTCAGCGGTGAACCCCGCTGACCCTCTGAGCCGGAAGCATGAAATGCTTTCCCGGGCCTCCATGCTGAGCCTCTGCGAGCAGCGTCGGGTGGCCTGGGGGGAGTCAGACCTGCCGTTTGACCGCCTACGACAGTCCGTCCCCACTCCCAGGGTGGCTCCATGAGAGCAGGTGCAAGGCTCGCATTCGCTCACGGGCCTCTGTGAGTAGCACCGAAGAAGCAATGTGTTTTGGATGGAGAGTGTCTTACAGTGGAGGGTGCACATGCTTGTCTCCTGCTTTGATGCGCGGCGCACACACACGCACGG
Organism: Eutreptiella sp. 'Long Island Sound 2002'; assembly: GCA_964036045.1. NCBI lineage: Eukaryota > Euglenozoa > Euglenophyceae > Eutreptiales > Eutreptiaceae > Eutreptiella > Eutreptiella sp. 'Long Island Sound 2002'. The sequence goes on from OZ038396.1 coordinate 29,644,143, forward strand.
GGGAACTGTAGTTCCGTAGGAATGGAAGTTCCGCCCGGAGTGCGTGTGTGTGTGCCCGATTGACTCCACTGGGGGCGTCTCCCTCCCTGTTGTAGATAAGTTTTTCTGTGACTGAGGTGCACTGCTCTAGTGCCACCCGCCCAACCCGCCCTCTATTACCGTGACCTTCTCACGGGTATGCGTTCCAGTCGAACCGTCCTCTGGAGCCTGTGCTCCAGTGACTGTGAGTAGCACCGAAGAAGCAATGTGTTTTGGATGGAGAGTGTCTTACAGTGGAGGGTGCACATGCTTGTCTCCTGCTTTGATGCGCGGCGCACACACACGCACGGGGGAACCAAAAATCATGGGGGCTGAGTGACTCACCTGTTCTTGTGAAAAGACGCCAAACAACAGGCATGAATGTTGGGCACATGCGCTGCATGCAGCCTTCATGGCTTTCCTGGAATACAATGACCTCCATGGGGATTCCCACAGTGGCACAATTTTCTGTTCTCTGGGTCCGACAGCCCCCTGTCAGCACGTCAGATAGGTCAAGTGTATCGAGATAGGTCAAGTGTATCTGGCATGATGGGAATGGGGCCTCTGACCTGGGTGCTTTTTGGACATGTGAGCATCTCATGGGGCCAAGTCTGTGTCAAGTTTTTCTTTCATGATGCAAAGTCATGAATGTAGTATTTTATTTATTCCTTCTTGGATTCTGGCCAAGCCAATTAATGCTCCCCCTTCCGTTAGAAGCATCTCAATTCAGCCCGCTAGTCACTGTCAAAAGCGGGCATCATGGCTTACAAGCATCCCACTTCTAGATGGCTCACCCCATTTTAGCCATCATGGCTGGAGCTAGACCTATGGGGGCGCACTTAGCGCAGTGCGCGCATTGCAACTATTTGGGCGTGTGGCCGTACTAGAGACCCATACTTTGAGATACTAGGGGCATAATTGTTGCCTCTAGCGTACATTTTGACTTTCATCCACGCTTTGTTGTGTGGCCCCTTGAGTTGGTGTTAGGGACTCTCAATCCACGCTTTGTTGCGTGGCCCCTTGAGCGTTGCGGCGGATTTCGGTCGATGAGACTGCAGATGAGTTATATGGGTCTTGATGCCTACTTTGCCGAGCAAGTATAAATTAAGTACTGGACAGGCCACTGGCCAAATGGCAAATAAACGCGTTTATGCACTTAGATTTAAAAAAAAATGCCCTTTTGGGGGGGATAACCGTTGTTCATTCACGTTTATTGGTGTTTATTGACATTTCTGCATTCATTGCTAATGTTTTTTGTCCCCTTTGCGACACATTCTTAGAGCATTTGTGCGTTTGTGCATCTTTGAGGGTATCAGAATTGGAATCTAGTGCAGGTAAGGGGAGGTGATTAGCATTGTGTGTCGGCCGGCATGGTGCATCATAGGGGGAGCCTTAAGCACAGTGTGCGCGCAGTGCAACTATTTGGGCGTCTGGCCGAACTAGAGACCCATACTTTGAGATGCTAGGGGCCCCTAGGGGCATCATGGTGACCCCTAGCGGAGGTTTTGACCTCTGATTTTGTCCCCCTTTGTTTGGGTGTGCCAAAGGTGATTGAGCATATCTTGCAGTTCGGCAAGGGAAACCACTTACCAAGGGATGAGGAAAGTGTAATTATCCAAGATGGGCTTGATGGCCAACCATTCTCTGAAGGCGGCAGTGAAGCACCAACACTGCAGCCTGAGATTGATTGAGAAAAGAGAGAGAGAGGCCAAGAAACAAGCAAAACATGCGCAGCAGGTCCTAGAAAAGCGGCAACGCACACTGGATGCTTTTTGTGTTGCTGCGTCCCCTCAGGCCGATGTGGCTTCGTCCAGCTCCAGTCTCCCTCAACCCTCTCAGTCCTCGCAACCCCCTGTGGCTACACAATCTCAACCCCAATCCGATTCTAACCGCAAGGGAAAGGAGAGAGCCCCTTCCTCACAACCGAAACCACGCATGTGGCACTGGGGCATTGTAAGGAACATGTGTGTGTTATGTGAAGGGAAGGTAGTTTGCAACTTTCTTGAGCTGGGGCAGTTTGGGTCACCTAATTCTAAGGGCGTTTCCAAGGGGTGTGCTTGGGGGCTCTTCGGGGGGAACATAGTCTAAAAGTAGCGCGCAGTGCGCGTGCAGTGCGCGCACAGTGCAAAGATTCCCCCATAGTGGGAAGATTTGCGATGTGGGTCATGGCATAAATGGACACACGGACGCGCCATATACACTCATTCATGTCATGCATTCATGTCATGTGCATGTGTGCATGTGTGTCATTAACAATTTTTCTTGTTCCGTATATCTGTCTGTCAGACACTCTTTCCCTTCCTTATTTGTTCACATGGGGTCTGACGTGTTGATGCGCCCACTTGGCCCGGTTGCGGCTGAGGGTGCGGCTTGGATGCACTTCCACAGTGTTGCCGAGGCCCTCCGTTACGTGCATTCCGAGGCGGGAGGGTCCTTGCGGCACGTCAAGCACACCCAAGTCGCCCGTGCAGCCAAGAACGACACCACCCGGGACGGCTATTCCTTCACCTTCAAGGAGCCAGCGTCCATGGTTGTCGCTAGGCCCATGCGTCCGCAGCCGGTGGCCACACCCATTTTGGCATCGTTTGGGTTGATTGTTGTGCATTGCGCTTGTTGTGGTGCAAATATTTGTGGTGTGAGACACTCTTGCACTAGGTGCAATGCAGTTGTCGACACGGCCGCCAGCCTTCCACAAGGCAAAAGAGACGCAGTGGGTGCCCGATTTTCCATGTTCTTTCAAAGAGAAGACCTTGAAGTTTGAGGTAACTTGGAAAGGGCACAGAGCAGCCAATTTGTGGATGCATGCGACAAGCCTCGCGCCACATCAACACACAAACCGGGTTGTATTGAAGCCAAGGCCTTGACAAGAGCCATTTTTGATTGAATTTGCACGGCTTCCGCACTATAGCACTCCCACCGGAAGCGCATGCGGCACTACAAAGGGTGCAAACACCATCTGTGGTGCATTCACCATGCACCCGAAAGTTGCACTTCCGGCATCACACCAAGTGGGCGGTTAGTGCACGCCTGCAAGCCCGACACGTGCATGTGAAACATGCACCTCGGTTCCGACACGGGCCATACGAGCCTCGGTGTATTTGGTACATGTACACACTGTACCAAGTGTCCAAACGGTGCTGAACCTCTTGCATAATGCTGATATGAAAAAGCACTACACCATACAGTTGCAACGGGTAGGGCAAAAGTGTTTGGATGTCATCATCCCCTTGAATGAAGTGGTAACACTCCAGTTCACTGTGGATCTTGCTAGGGTGTTATGGCAGAATGAGTTAAGACCTCTAGCACTTGCGTGCTCCCTGAGGAGAAACTAGGTTTGAGCCCCCTATCATCAGGATTTGCTCACTTTTTCGGGACCTGCCTCTGCGAGCAGGGAAAATGTGAATGCCCAGTCCCCACATACCCCACCCCACTAGTGGTCTATAGTGGGGGGGGGGTGTACGAGTCACAAAGCTTGACACAGCTTTTCAGACTCTGCTCTCCATCCTGTGCTGCGACATAGCATACATCTCATCCGAAGCTATGCTTGCACAAGGCAAGGTTTATGAGGGTGCTAATACTTCAGAAGAGGTTCAAAGAGCCTTGCTTTTTCTGACATAAGAATGGCATCTTGGTCTGACAGTTGTTTTCTTCAGCTCGCCTATGCTTGCATGAGGAAGGAGGCTCTATAGTAGCACATTTGTTGCAGCTTCAGCACACTTGTTGCAGCTTCACATCCATACGTGTTTGGTATCACTGGTCACACAAGGTGGTACACAGGGCATACACATGTGGCCCACCACAAATGAAAATTGCTCTGAGCTTTCATTGACCGGAGCTTGCATAGACCTGGAGCTTACATAGACCAGAGGAACACCTTTCCTGGCACTGGTCAGGTGACAAAAGGATAACAACTGAAGGCTAAAGAGTCAACCAGAGTTTTACCTTTTTTCGCAAGGCGACCAGCTTGCCCCGACAAAGTGCATTTCTGATTTTTCTTCTGTGTCATGGCTTTTCCTGAGGACACTGTTGCAACAAGGCACCGATTGGAATAAGCTCCAGTGCTTTCTGTTGGACCCCCCACACAGGACATGCATTTTTGGCCCTCCATTACTACATAAGGGGCATACACCTGTGGCCCTACTCTCGCCCCTACTTTTAGACCTATTTGCGTCATGACCAACGCCAATGGCCATTCCAAAGCTACCACACAGGTCACCAATCCGGAGGACCCGTTGGGCGACACCCATGAGAAAGTGAGTGAGTACTATGGGCAAACTTTGCAAACATCTGACGATTTGAAGACCAATGCGTGCACTACAAGTGAGGTAAGCATGGTGACCCTGACTCAAACTGCGTGCCAACGTGCTGTCAGTGGACCGCGTTGCAAGTCTGTGCGTGTGCATACGTGTGTGTGTGTGTGTGTGTGACAGGGAGAGAGAGAGAGAGAGAGAGAGAGAGAGAGAGAGAGAGAGCTTCACTGTCCCTTTCCTCCTGCAGAAAGGCGCCTAGCCGCCGATGTTCACTTCTCTTCTCTTGACTGTCTGGTTGGCCTGACAAGATTCATCACATGTCCAGTGCTTGTCTGTCTTGTGACTGTTTCGGGACATATTTCTTCATTTGTGTGTGAGGTTGTATGTGTGCGCCGGAGTGTGTGTCACAGAAAGGCGCCTAGCCCATGGCCTGTTTCTACTCTACACATTCTGTTACCTGGCGAGCTGTTTCTCCTAGTGCCATTCCTCGTTGCCTGCAGTGTGCAGACGCCCCATTGTAGTGCAGTGTGGTTCTCCTGAAGTGTTTTGGGGTACAGTATGTTTTTGGTGGAGGGTGTTACCTGCATCATTATTCTCCTAGCTCGTGTTTTGGCACAACCCCGGTGTACGCACCGCATCCGCAAACCGTGCGTGACACTGCGTCCAAGAGTCACAGAACTTGATGCACAAAACCAAATTCCATCACGCCTCGCTGAAAAATGTCGAACGGCGCTGGGGCCAACTGACAGCACCGACCAGTCAACAATAGCGGTTACTCAGTCACCAACATCATGTGCCATTACTTGATAACAAGTAGCATTTCACTGAAAGCAGGTGGCAACAGCCAAGGCTTTATCAGCCAAATTTGGCTGTTAACTGCTGGTGGACGGGTGGAAACCGCCGGCCCAGGGGTCCATCTTTCGTTTTGCAACAACTAATCTGGTTCTTGATATAATGGGCATCCTGACCCTCGCCCATGACATGTGTCCAGACAAGTTGGGAAACGGCCATTTGAGGGTGCCCTGTCCTGTCTTGACTGCAATGAGGTTCAAAAAGCTTTTAAGCAAATGCATTTTTTTTCATAAGTGAACCTGCAACATGGGATGCTTATGCAAGTGTTTTTGGCCTATTTGGAGCCCACATTACCCATTTTCAGTCTTTTGGCCAATGTGTTGACACATCTGAGGTGTGCCACTATATTGCAGCCCTCTCCACGTCACTGTCTGGAGCCTTTTTTGGGACAATGGGGTGGTGGGGGTGGGGTCGGCAAAAGAGGTAACCACAGGCTTATAATGGGGTAAAACCCTGCCCATGCCACAGTACATCATGCCTCAGCAGTAGTGCACCCCGCTACCGCAGCCACCACCAACCCTAGTCTACCTGTGGTGGGAGGAAGGCTAGCACCTGGTCCACCACGCAGCTGCTTGCTGAGGACAGGCCACCAGGACACAAGTTGGGCAAGGCACGGCACAGCTGTGGACCCGGTCATACCCTGGATGGCGCAACCACATACACCAGCACGCACACCGTACATGACAACCCCAGCACGAGCCCACCACACACACCATACAACTGGATCCCCCCCATTTTTGATGCGCCCCCCATCACATCCCGAAAAACCAGCGCTCATACCTCACCCTCTGGCGCAGAGGGGCTGCATGCATGCTGCTCCCTTGCGCCATTCCTAGCAGGCACATGTCCGTACAGTTCCTGCTGGCACACTCTGGGTGCTGAACAACCACAACCACAACCCATCCCCTAGTTGCCCTCCCCTTCAGGGGGCCTCCAGCCACTGTTAGTTTGGGGGGGGCTCGCATCATAACTGAGGAGGCGGCCCGCCCTCTGCATCCAACAAACCTATCCGGTGTGTTTTAGCAGAAGTGATGTCCAAATGAAACAAAGTGGTTCTTCAAATGAATTGTGTTTTGGTGCACTTGGCGCTGTCATGCTTTGCATGGATAGGCAGTATGGGTTCTAGCAACAAATGTGGGCGTGCAAAGTCAGGCCACAATCTTCTATGTCAGCAACAGTGCACTCCCGAAGCCTTCAAGGGACAGCAGTCTGAGGGGTCTGAAGACCATTGGCCTGGGTTTTCACCCACGACCCTGCAGCCCCTGCACCGTGTGAGCAAGGTGCACGCATCATGCTCCCTCTTGGGCCTGCTATGACTATGCACTCATCACTGTCTGCCGCCCCCTTAGTCTCAACAGCCACAATCTCAGGCCCCTCGAAGGTTCCGGCCAGGACCACTGCACCAGAAACTGGGGAGAACAGTTTGAAGGTTTGGAGTCTGAAGTTTTGGTGTCTGCCGTGTCTGTTACTCAGAGCTCCTCGAGGTGCTTGCTGTTATTGCCCAAGGCCTTTCCACATCTGCCTCGCAAGTGCAGCACTTGAGTGTATGCAACGTGCAACAGCGTGTCCGGGACCCTACACGTGTTTCCATCACTCACTCCTGACAGATGCCTCCTCCATACATTCGACAAGCCATTGGCAATTGCCACGATGAAGTTGTCATGAAGTACTACGGCTGTGGCATCACAATCCCAGAGTGCCTCGAGGGGCTCCGCGTTTTGGATTTGGGGTGTGGTGCTGGGCGAGATGTATACGTCCTCTCAGCGCTCGTAGGAGAGTCTGGGAGCGTGGTTGGAGTAGACATGACGCAGGTGTGCTGGCAGGCACCTGAATCAGCTGTCGCCAAGCATCCTGTCGCATTCCCTCATGCTTGTTTGGATCAGGTGAGGCCCCACGGAGTGCATGCACAGCATAGCTGCACTGTAGTATGCTGTCTCTCGGTACATGTTTCAAGACTGTGGCACATCACAGGCATGCGTCTCTGGACGAAATGCAAGCGCATCTTTGCAGCAAAGCGCATACCCAAACAGGGGGAAAGCAGAGGTGATTCGCTTCAATATGCAATATAGGGGGGGGGGATTTCGAGGTCAGTCAACTTCCTGTGGGAAACTTCGCATTACAAATTGGCCGTGAAATTTCCCACACGAAATCCATGGACTTCTGCAAAATTTCCTGCACACTAGCGGCAGATACTGTGGACTCCGGTGGGGAGGGTCTGTTTGCTGCATGTGCACTGCATGTTTACAAGCCACACTTTGTTTTCCCAATTGGGGTCCCCCCTTCATTGGGGGCACCTAATCTTCATAGAAGGTGCACCGCCTTTTTAATTACCCCCTCCCAATGCTCTTGACTCCTTCCCCACCCCCTGGTTGCTCTTGCCAGGGGTGTAAGTCGACTCCCACTGTCAAAGTTCAAACACATGTCAGGACCTGAGACCAATTTGACCCTCACTGGCAGAGCAGAAGTGTTGTGAGTGGCCTAAGCTTCACTGAGCCCGCAAAGCCCACACACCACAACATTTCTGGGAGTGTCCACGAAATTCACCACACAACATCCAGGGGTCTCCGCGAAGTTTCCCACAGCGAAATTTACCAACGCGAATTTGACTTGGCACAACCCCCCCCCCCCCTTGTACTATTCAGCTGGAACAACATGCAAAGTGGAGCGACGGGCTATAACTATTGCTGCCACAGTGGCGAAACAAACACCTCAGTCCTTACCTGCTGCAGTTGAACGTATTTGATACACACAGTAGCTGGCCTTCAATCACCTGCACCGTGAAAATCCATCACCGCATCTCATTCAACTAAGCATGTTAATGGCTATCCAGGGTACCACACGCCGGGTGGCCATTGGCTGATGTCCCAGAGAAGCAGAAAGTCTGCCTGGCCTGCCGTACTGTTGGGTGCTGTGGACATACATTGAGACTTGTGATTGTGGGCACAAGTTATGGAACCTCCATCTGACTGCAGTCATCCTCTTGTGAAGCCCTGACCCTGCTGCCGCATGCACATTGGGTGCAGACTGTCCTTCTGATAGTCTTAGGTTTCAGACAGCACCAGGGAGGGGAAAGTGGCGTGCAGCCTGACATGCAGCAGGATCACAATGCGACGCAGCTGGCACTGCTGCATCCCCCTATGCATATACCATGCAACCGTGTGTGCACATATTTTTTCAGCATCTCCATCTACATTTGTTGTCATGAAAGGAACAACTGGATGTGGCGCGGAAGCACGTACAATGGCACACTGATAAGTACGGATACAAACAGCCCAATGTGGAGTTCAAGCACGGATACATTGAGAAGTTGTATGATTGCCAGCTGGAGGATAATTCTTTTGACCTGATTGTATCGAATTGCGTCATCAATTTGTGCCAAGTATGATTGTGTGTGCCAGTGGTTAGTTTTGTTTGGGAATCCCAGAGGCCTGATGAACGAAACCAAGCCACAACGCCAGAAACGAGAGATCGAGTCGGAATTACGTTTTGTAATGTATCGTAGAATAGTGCAGTGCAGTGCAGTGCAGTGCAGTGCAGTGCAGTGCAGTGCAGTGCAGTGCAGTGCAGTGTAGTGTAGTGTAGTGTAGTGTAGTGTAGTGTAGTGTAGTGTAGTGTAGTGTAGTGTAGTGTAGTGTAGTGTAGTGTAGTGTAGTGTAGTGTAGTGTAGTGTAGTGTAGTGTAGTGTAGTGTAGAATAGTGTGTGGTGTGGTGTGGTGTGGTGTGGTGTGGTGTGGTGTGGTGTGGTGTGGTGTGGTGTGGTGTGGTGTGGTGTGGTGTGGTGTGGTGTGGTGTGGTGTGGTGTGGTGTGGTGTGGTGTGGTGTGGTGTGGTGTGGTGTGGTGTGGTGTGGTGTGGTGTGGTGTGGTGTGGTGTGGTGTGGTGTGGTGTGGTGTGCCGAAGGCGCTGTTACCTGAAGGCAATGGCCCGGATGTCTACCCACGGGTACAGGTAAACGGGCGGGGCTGTGTGTGTTGTGCGCGTGCCGTGTGTATGTGTGTAGGTCCTGGCGGAGGGGGGGGGAGCCGGGAAGACCTGGTCGGCTCGCCCTTGGTGACCGTCTCTACTCCAGGAGCTCCCGCTGTACTCCCTCTCGCTCCGCTTGTTGGTGCAGGCGCAGCTCCTGCAATGCCCACGCCATCGTGCTGCCCGGGCCCAGGCGGGCCTTCAGGCACGCGCCTTGGCGTGGGCGTACCAGACCCGTATAGACTCCTCTATGACGTGGCGGAGGAACTCCGTGCCCAGCGCGTGGGGCCCCGTACATTCCAGGTGGGCCCGCTGCATTGAGGGGGTCCGCAGGGCTGCTGCCCATTGCTCCAGTACAGCCGGCTCCCATAGCTGGTGGCGCACCGGGGCCGCTCGTGTTCCCACCTTCTGGTCAAGCCACGCCGCGAGCCGCCGGCGGGCCGGTCCCCATTCATGGGACTGGGCCGAGCAGGCCCACAGGTGGGGCGCTGTCTCGGGCTGCGCTCCGCATAGGAGGCACGTGGTATCCAGCACCGTGTCCCGGTGGGAGGAACGGTGGGCCAGGACTGTCATCGTCGGCACGTTGTCCATACGGTGCACCGTGATATGGCGCTGCTGGTCGTGGTCGAACCAGTCAAGGGGGAGACCCCCCCCTGACAAGTAGTTGACCCCCCACCGGGCCTCATAGGCGGCCTGCGCCGGTATGGAGGCCCGGTCCCGCAGCCAGTCACTCAGCACCGTCGGGGAGAGCTGACATTGGTCGCGGTAGGGTACCGGGGGGATAAACGAGTAGGGGCGCCTGAGGAGCCACGTGAGGTCCACCTCCGGCGGCCTCTGCGTCGCTGCGTCCACACGGACATTGAGGTCCCTGATCCAGTGCGACGGCGTGGTTACCACATTTATTGCGGACTCCGGGGAGAGGCGTTGTCCCCCCACGACGGTGGCGTATAGATGGTGGATGCCATCTCCGCAGTGACACCCCTCCTGGTACGTGCGAAGGGCCCCCACCGCCGCTTCGGAGTCCGGCACCAGCCAGTATACTCCTGGCTGCGTCGCTAGCCGGCGGACGTACGAGAGGAGGATCATCGCCTCCCCTTCCTGGGAGGTGCCCACTCCCGAGGCTACCTGGGATTGGTACGTCGCGGGCCCGCTTTGGGCGACCCCGGCCATGGCCATTCCCGCCCGCGTGGCCCCCGCATCCACCGCCACGATAGTACCGCGGAGGGTCGTCAGCGCAGGCAGGTCATGGAACCAGATGCCCGGGCGAGCCTCAGGGGCGAGTACTTGCGGGGGGTAGGTGGTCCGGCCGTGTGGCGCCAGGAGGGCCATGTCCCCATGGTGCTCTCTGAGATGGGTGCGCACGGGCCTGGTGAAGCTCCGCCGGCACGGCTCCCACCGTATCGAGGGAGTAGTAGAGGGGCCCCTTGTGCGGGTGCCCTGGGCACTTGTGCGCCACACACTCCGCCGGGTATTGGAACTTCGCCACGGCCGCCGGGGCTAAGGCTATCCACGGAAACGGCGGCAATGCCGCGGTGACTGTCACAAGAGGGGCCTGTGATGTCTTGGCCCACTGCCAGTAGGCGGCAGTTGGGGGGGGCGGCCATCCACACGATGGTGGGCGCCCAGACCCCAGCGTGCTGAAGCCGGGTCAGGGACTCCTGGTGGTGATCGCCCCATAGCTGGGCATGCAGGGACGCGTTCACCTGCACTTGGATACCCAGGAGGGCCACCAAGAGGCGGTGCAGCCTCGTGTCGCTGGGCAGCGTTTTTGGGGGCTGTTGGCACACCCTGTGTTCGGGCACCCAGCTCGCGGCCTCCATGGTGTCGTGCATGGCCGCGGTCACCCTGAGGGGCTGTCCCCTATGGTATATCGTCACCATCCGGGTGGTTTTGGCCGCCCGGCCTCCGATGACGACGTCCGCCTGATAGGTGGGCACGGCGTCCGGGATCCAGTCCTTGGGTGCCGGTTGCCGCCGCGGCGGGGGTCCCCTCAGGAGGGGGGCCAGGACGGCAGCGTGGCGGGTTAGCCACGTGCGCAGCCCCGCGATTCCCTTGCGGGCTGGCGCTCGCCCCTTGAGGGCACGCTCCGGCAGCACTTGGTGGTCCCCGGTGTAGAGGTCGCCCAGGTGATGGTAGCCTAGGGCCTGCACCGTTTCATACACCGTCGGGGGGACGACCACCTGCACAACGTCGCCATACGGGGTTGGGTACACCTCCACCTGGGGGGCAGGGGCCGCTGCCGCCGCCGCACAGGGCCCACCGGGGCCCCGCACCAGGATGGGGGTTGTCCCCGAGCAATGGCCCGGCATCCACATGGGCATGGCCACCTCGTCCACGACTCGCTGCAGCGTGGCTATGAGGTGGGGGCACTTGGGGTGGTGAGTGTACTGCCCCGGGGTAAGTACTGCGGGGCACCCCCCCCTGAGCGCCTACTGTGTCTGAAGGGAGTAGGCCCCCTGTCAGACCCACTCGCGGACCACTGCGGTCTGCCACGAGTGTGCTGACCGAGTTAGGCCTTGGCATCCATGCTCCCAAGGCCCCCAGAGCGTGTCGGTGTGGGCGTGGCGGGAGATGCCCGTCACGTGCTTATACGCTCTGACCATGAGAGCATCGTTGGCTGCATGTACTTTGGCCGTGGGGCGGTACACGCTGGCCAGGGGGAGCAGCTTGCTCGGGAGCTTGGCCATGAGTACCATAATGCCGGCGTCTAGGGAGAGCCGCTGGGGGCGGAGCTGTTTCCAGAGCGCTGCCCGGACCTGTGGCAGGTTCCGGGGGGCTGTGGGCGCACCCTAAAGGTAGATGTCCGTCCCCATGTAGCGGAGGACCCCGGAGGGCTGTATTTCCGGGGCCTCGGCTAATGCCTCCTGCCACTGGTCCGGGGTACTGGTTACCCACGTGCGGCCCAGATGGCGGGCCATGGCTGCCGGCGTGGGCGACCGCAGAGGTCGCGGGTCGGATGTGGAGCCGTGCTGGATCTTGCGGTCCGGGACATCCACCTGCAGGATACCCTGGTACTACGTCCGCTGATCCAGCAGGACCCGTTGTATAGGGCGGGAATCGCCCCGTTCCAAGAGGACGATCGTGTCGTCCACCCACATGGGTCCCGGGAAGCGGAAGGGCTCTACCGCATAAGACCGGTACGCTATGTCCATGAACCGCAGGAATCGGAGCGCCGCCGTTGCTCCCGCATGGACTCCTTGGGTCGTGCCTTGGGGGGTTCCCAAGAGTTGTGTCAGGGTGCTGGACTGCCAGAGGCCCAGGGGCAGGGTGTATGAGAACCCCTCGGTATGGGTGGCGAGGTGGTCTGCCCCCCCCCCCCCCCAGGCCCACCCGGGCCCCCACTATAGGGTGAATGTCCTGGGCGATCACGTCGAAGAACTTCGCGAGATCCGTGATCAGGACGTCCACTATTTGGTGCTGAAGCCTGGCCAGGTCCAGCTTCATTTGCACCGTGCGGACCACCTCCTGGAGGGAAATGCCCCGCATGCCCCCTACGAGGCAGGGGCCCCCCAGGGCCCGCTCATAGATGGCCGTCGCCACAGCGTAGAAGGCCGTGGCCTCGAGCTTGGAGACGTGGGAGGAGATGGTTATTCCCCGGAGGTTCGCCTCCTAGACTGGCTGGTCCGGGTTTTTCAGGAGCAGGGTAACCCGCCCTCGCCTGCCCACCGTGCGGCTCACCGGGGGGCTGCGCACTACGGCGCAAAGGGTTACCTGGTCCGCCTCCGTCAGGTGGCGGTACCAGGTGATATCGATGCAGACGTCCGCCTCGGGCAGGCGGAGGTCGGGGGCGCGGGCTTTACTAGACTGCACCTCCCAGAGGTGGCGAGGCTGGACATAGTCGCCGCGGGCCGGCGGGGCATGCTGCGGCAAGAGCCCCAGGTACTTCTGGAAGTGGGCCCACCGGTCGGGGTCGTCCCGAATCCGATAGCTATGACCCTGGAGCCGTAGGCGGCTCAAGTACAGGGCAGAGAGCGTCTCCCTGGGGTTGAGGAGCGCCTTGCTGTCCAGGGCGATCTCCGAGATATCCCGCGGGGGGCCCCGGCTGCGCCGCTGCACCTCCCTCCACTGCTCCGGGGTACGATTGAGGTTCCGGGTCTCCTGCACACGCGGCCCTGCCGGCGGGGCGAGCGGCAGCGCCCAGCGATCTGTCTCAGCGCGTAGATGCGCTAACGCCCCCAGATGCGCCTCTGGGTTGGGCCCCGCCGTCACCGTCACCTCCAGTGCAGATGGAGTACACCTCGGAGGAAGGGCCCTCTACCCCGGAGGTCTTCCCCTCGTCGTCCTCATGGGAATCCGAGCCCAACAACAACGGGGGACACTATCGACGAGCGGCAATGGGGCCCAGATGCGGCCCCGCACGGTCCCCACCGCCACACGCAGTGCCCCGCACGCGCGCTCCCAGGGCCCGATCCGTTCACCGGTCAGGGAACCCGGCGCTGAGGAAGACACGGCGTAGGGTGCCTCCCGCGCGGGCGCCCCGAGGGGTCAAAAGGCGGCAGTCCATCACGGAAGGGCGGGGGAGCCCACGACGCAAGCGACCCCAACTGCAGCAAGGGGATGAGCAGTCACATACGGCTCTGGAGGCCCCAGGCCGTCACAGGGGCCCAGCCGGAGCTCCCCTCCCCATGTCCAGGCACGCGCTCTCATACCTACAGCTCACAGGAGCTATCACTCCTGAGCGGGCGTCACGCATAGTGGTGGTAAGCACCCCAGAGGGGCAGCGCACCCCACTACCGACACGGAGCCTGGTGCAGCCTCCAAACGAAAGGGGACGCGACATTCCCCCGGGGATAGCACAGATGCTGCAGCAGATCAGAGTGCCTCACGCCAGGCCACAACCGCTGCCGCCCCAAAGGGAAACACGGCCTAGCGCGCGGACTTCACGCGCCACCGTCCTGCCCACCGGCCCTCCGATGAGGTTCGATAAAATTAGCACCCCGTCTCCGCGGGTGCTGAGTAGGCCGGGGCAATACTCGCCATCCCCGGCATGGTCGCCGGCGGTGACTTCCAGTTGGCACTCAGTGCGGCACATGTCCCCAGAACATTGGTCGCCCGCGTGCACACCAGGGGGGGGGGGTCTAACCGACAGCAGGATCCACCTCACCTGCCCCCCATCCTGCTGGCGCCCCTATTTGAGAGCGCCATGTCTACCCCGCGAAGGAACAGCACTCAGAGTGCGTCTGATGAGGATGTGCAACAATATGCAGTCCAGTATTCTGCCCCCCTCGAACTGCCCCCCACCCTGCTGGCGCCCCTTTTTGAGAGCGTGATGTCTGCCCCACGAGCGGGCAGCACTCATCGTGAGTGCGATGAGGACATGGGTCAGTACGAAGTCCAGTACTCTACCCCACCCTCCGTGGGGGAGTGGCCCCCTAACCCCTTTACCTTTCCCTCTCTTCGCGGAGCACAGCGGCTCTGCACGGAATTGCCTGGCATGGCCCGACAGGGCCAAGGGTGGGTTCGTGATCCCCATGCACGACACTCCACCATGCTGTATAGCATGCAGGAGGGTACTCTGTCTTCCAACAGCGCGGATGGGCTCATGAAGCATGGACGGGCCTCACGTGAGGTGACTTAAAGGACGGAGGGAGGAGCCTCTTGTCATACAGGGCGGCAGCTCTCCAGAAACCCGCGCGACTTGCCCCTTGGGTGAGTCTGGGAGCTGGAATGGGTAGAAGCCCCATGGACTATTGCTCCTTAATATGATCTCCTTCCTTCCGGGTCTCCTGCACACACCGGATGGCCCTGCGTTTGATTCCCCAGAGGCTTTGCTGGCGCTGGGCTTCCCCCAGGGCCACAAGGCTCCGTTTGAGGGCGTGTCCCGCCTCCACGGAGGTGCCCAACATGTTTTGGGCCGTCAGCGTAAAGCGCCCCACGGAGGGGAGCATGCTGCGCGCCGGGAAGGGCTGTTGGGGAGCGTTCGAAGGGGGGGCTTGTTCCACCGGGCGCACCCGAAGGCGGTAATGCCGGAAGTGGAGGGCCCTGACCCTGCCTGTGGCGTGGGCCCAGTCATAGATGGCCCGCTGCAGGCCTTTCAGCCATGGATCCGGGGCGAGCTGGGGGTCTACGGCTCTCCTGCGGAGCACCGAGCCCTGGAAGTCGGCGGTGTCTGCTGGGGACAGGGCCACTGGGCCCAGGTGGTACTCCAGTGTGCGGGAGACCGTATGGGGGCTGGGCTTGTTCAGCCGGATCACCGGGAACGCGACGGTGAAGAGGAGGGGGACGTGGTGGTCCGAGGAGGGTACTCTCCCAGTAGTGGTACGAGGCGATGGTGAACTGCGCCTCGCTGTGGCAGGCGATCGTGTCGATGCGGGAGCGCGCGGCTCCCTGGAAGCAGGAGTACGTACCCTGCGGGACCGGGTAAAGGTCCACCAAGTCCCTGAGGTTGAAGGCCCTCAGGTGCGTGCGGTAGCCCGTATCCTCGGGGCGCGGGGTCCCCCGATCCGCCGGCCGGGCTGCCGAGTTGGTGTCCGTGACAACCAGGACGGTTGTCGGGTCAACCAGGCAGGTGACCTCCCGCCAGACGGTCGCCCACCATCGCACATATGGCTCTACGCCAATGTTGATTTGGGGGGCATGGGCCGCCAGCACATGATGCCGGCCCCATGGGGTGAGGACCTCCATGAGGAGGGCGTTCGCATCCTCCTTGCTCCAGAGGAGGGACGCCCGGGTAGTTGTCCCGGCGCGGACATATACTTCCAGGCCCGCCCCCGTCTTGCCTTGGGCAGGGAGCACGGCGTGCCGGGCGTAGTCCTGGAAGGGGGGGTCCTCAGGGCCTGCCCGGGACTGGGCCTCAGCCAGGAGGAGGAGGGTGGGGCGGCGCGCTGCCATGTGCAGGGCCTGCGCAAGGAGGCGTTGCCGTAGGTGCCGGCCCCGGACATTGAGCCACAGGTACCCCACGGCGTGGATGTCCCCCGGCGTGCCCTCAATTCTGGGACTGCGAGGGGCCGGGGTTTTCCGGCTCTGACTCTAGCTCCGCACGAGCGGGCCCGTCTTGGGCGTCGTGGCTCTGCGCCGAGTTGCTAGCCGCCTCTTGGGCCGTTCGCAAGTCTCGCTCGATGAGGCCGAAGACTGTGGTCAGGGAAGGGGTCCCCGCCGGCCGCTCGCCGTTGAGCCTGGGGATTATCCAATCGCGCAGGGCCGGGGCCCACGCTCCCAGGACCTTGAAGCCCACTGGCTTGGCAGGCTGGAGAGCCCGGGCGTAGCTCACCCACGAGGCGCTCCAGCCTTTCCAGTCGGCATCGCGGAGCTGCTGGGCCCCTAGGGGACCAAGAAAAGCCCCCCCCGGGCCCTGTCGTAGGTGGCCTTGGCCACCATGGGCGTAGCAATGACCAGGGGCTTGCCCCCGGGCGGGGTGAGGCAGGGGGGGGGGGGAATTGAGGTCCGCAATTTTTCGCAATTTCCCGCAATTTTCCGCAATTTTCCGCAATTTTTCCGCAATTTTTCACACTTCCCGATTTTCTGACCGCCTCCCCACGCTGGTGCAGAACAATGAGAATTTTTTTTTTTTACTATTCCATACACTCTCAAATGTTGTCAAGTCACCAGAACCTGGTATAGCTCAATTGGTAGTACCACTGCACTGTAGTTCCAGAGTCCTGGGTTCAAACCCAGTTGGGCACAATATGGTTACCTTCGCTTTTTTGGTCTTTTTACCTTCGCTTTTTTGGTCTTTTTCATGCCTGCATGTTTGCATCCTTGCATGTGCATGTCCGATGTGCCAGAGATTGCAGAGCAATGGAGCCTATACATCCGTTGCAATGTTGTTGATATAAATGGGTCAACTGCTTTGCAGGAATGGTGGCAATCTCGTGCCCCTTCACCGTTCCAAGAGAGGGTGCTGTTCTTGATTACGCAGCCCACTTCTGGTGGTGATGTGGAACGCTTTTTCTCACAGTGTAGGACAGTTTCAAAGCGGCAGCACAAATTGGATGACAACATCCGCCGCCTTCGGTTCATGCTGCAATTCCACGGTGATATTGAGGGGCGCCTCCTGTAAGTGTACTGCCCATAGACTATTTGTTTCAGTGAAATTCTGAGAATTCTGAGCCACCTGTCCAGAGTTGTTGCACCTTGAGGGTTCAAGAGGGCCGCTTACCACATCGCAGTTTTTCCGCAATTTTTCCGCAATTTTCCGCAATTTTCCGCAATTTTTCCGCAATTTTTCCGCAATTTTTCGCAATTGGATTCAACCCCCCCAGACCGCAATTTCCCCCCCCCCCTGGGTGAGGGTAGCCCTGTGGTCCCCGAGGTCCATGCCCGCCGTGTCGACCGGGGCGTACCGGTCCCCACGCTTGACGCACATTTGGACCGGGGGGGGGGGGTCGCCGGGGCACCCCGCGGGACATGCACCGGGCACTGGCACACCAACACCAGGGCTCGGGTATCCGGGGGAACCGCTCGAGGCGGGGGCGGGGCAGACCAGGCATACGCATATGCCATGGCCTGGAGCCACCACCCGAGGCGCGTGGTGCCCTCGGGGGTGGGGAGGCGGAGCTGCACCTTCCCCTCGATCACGTAATACACCGTGATCCCAAGTCCCGGCGGGTGAGGGGCCGGGATGGCATCTCCCTCCCAGCCGGAGAGGGAGCAGGAGGGGACCCCCAGGGTGAAGCCCACGAGCTGGAGCAGCTCACGGGTCCGCTTGGCATACTGGGCCAGGAGGGGGGGGGGGGGGGGGGCGTCTCCTTCCGGGGAATGGGGGCCAGGGACGGGGGTGGTGTCCTGGCCTGCTGCACGCATGCGGCGTCCAACCGCCGATAGGCGTTCGCTGTCTAGGAAGACAGCGACGTCCATGGCCCTGCAGCAGTTCGCCTCCTCCAGGGCGATGTCGGCGATGAGCGCCGCCAGGCGGGACTCGTGCGGGCTTACTCCGCCCGTCGGGCTATCGACGGGGCCAGCAGCCGGCGGCTCAGGGTCCGCATCGGACATGTCCGCCGGCTGCGAGGGCTCCGGAGGGCTGAGGGCGTCAGCGTTCCCATCCAGGAGGCCAGCCAGCTGGGTGGCCGTGCCCTGGGACGCATCCACATCGATGGGAGGGGGCGGAGGGGCCTCCGCCGTACGCGGAGCCCCAGCGTCGAGGGCGGGTGAGGCAGCAGCCTCTCCCGCCTCCGGGGGGGCCTGCTGTGGGGGGCACTGGTCGCATGGGCTGGGGCGCCAGAAGCGACAGACGTCACACCAATCCAGGGTTGGTTCCCCCGGGGGGCTGTCTCCTACCAGGGGAGCTGAAGCCCCAGCACCGTCTTGGGCCTGGGGGGCCAGGGGCCGGTCAGTGGGCGCCGGGGGGTGCGCCACAGGGGCCGGCGGGGCGTTTGCGAGGGCCTGCTGGGGGCCCACCGCACGGACGCCAGCGTCCAAGAGGTCCTGGGACACGTCCTCTGCCACGAACTCGGGGGGCCCGGGTTGGGGGGCCCCAGCCTCGGCGTGCGCGGGCGCCGGCTTATCGGGGCCGCTAGGTGGCCCGGCTGCTGCCAGAATGCGCCGGCGGAGCCGGCTGGTTCGGCTATCAGTGGCCACCCGTTGCTGTGGGTGGGCTCATGTAGGCCGCGGCGAGCCCCTGCCGCAGCTCGGGGGCCGCTGCCCCTCCCTCAGGTCCCACAGGGCCTACCCCCCGGGAGGGGGGCGCCCGTTGCGCTGTCGGGCGTGCCGGGGGGGGCGGGCTTCGGGGTAAGGGGCGGGCGGCGTCATCGGCCGCGCCGGCCGTCGGCGCCCGGGAAGGCACCTATGGCTGTGCATGCGGCCTGCTCACAGCATCGGCTATAAGGCGCCAGACATCCGCCTCCGTGAGAGGGGGGTGGCCCGCGCGCGGGGGGGGGCATCCCCGGCGGGCGGCGTGTCTTGCCGCCCCTCGCCCAGGGCGTCATGCCGGGTGTGCACGGTTAGGCCCCGTACGACACCGTTGCTCACACAGTGGACGGCCGCCGGCAGGCGGCCTGGCGGGGGCGCTACGGTACCCAGGGCAGCGCTGACTACCGCACACGCTGCCAGCGCCTGCGCGTGAGTACGAAAGGTCAGGTATCCATGGTTCTCCCCTCCATGGAAAGCCTCCGCCACCCCCTCTGCTCCATCCAGCCACATGAAGCGGTCTGCAAGGTGACGGTGGGACTATCCAGCGGGGAGGCGCCGGATATGCAGGACGGTCGGCGGGTCCGCGGCGCGGGGCCGCTGAGGGGCTTGTGTTGCCCTATTAGGGGAGGCAGAGCCTGGGTCCCTGAGACCTTGGGTGGTCTGCGTGACGCCGGCACGGTGTTTCTGGGGCGTGCGGGGGACGTCATCCCGGGGTGGCCGTGCCTGCTGCGTACGGGGGGCCAGGAGGCCTGGCGTCGTTTGGGTCCCCGCAAGAGCGTGTGCCGGCGGCCTGTGCGGCGTGCCCGCGGGCGGTTGTGCCGCAAGCTGCCAGTCTTTCTTATTCTTGCGTTGTCGCTTGCGTGGGGGTTCGTCCCGCGGTACATGCAGGGGGCGGGCGTCTGGAGCTGTGCGGGGCTCCCATTGCGGCCGGCGCCCTGTGTCTGGCGCATCATACCGCAGGCGCCTAGCTGTATCTGGGCTGGGGGACCGGCGCCGGCGTCGGTCATCGGGGTCCCGCTGCCCCCGGCTTGCCCCGGGGGCGGAACCGGGCGGGTCACGGCGGGGGCGGCCATCCCGCCGGGCGGGGGTGTGGTCTCGGCCCCTTGCGGTGGGGGCTCGGCTTCCGGAGGAACGCTCCTCCGACCGGCGCCCATAATACCACTCAGGGGAGCGGTAAGGCCGGCAGTACGTCGTGCGGCCATCTCTGCCGGGGCTCTCATGGCCGTGGCCTCGGCGGTCGCCGTGCGGGTCCCGTCGGGGGGAGCGGGATCGGCGGTAGGTCGTTCCCGGGGGTCGGCGCGGCGCCTCTATAGGCGCTGGGGGACGGCGGTCCTCCCGGGGCACCGTCGCACGCACCGGCGCCACCAGCAGCGCCGGCGCTGCCTCGCCGACCACGTCGGGGGCAGGGCCCTGTGGCGCCGGGGGTTCCCGCCGCGTAGCCCCTTGAAGGGGCGGAGGGTTTTCGGTGCGGCGGTCTAGGCCCGCCACGTGGCTCCGTAGGTAAGTGAACTCCAAGTCGCGGTGGTCCGGGGGCAGCACAGCCGGGAGCGGCGAGGGCGGCGGGGGGGGCTGGGGCAGCCCATATCGCGGTTCCCGCAGGTAGTATGCAGGGTAGGTCGGCTGGGAGTGGACCTCTATGAGCGGCTGGTGGGGCGTGTAGGGAGTGTGGGTGTAGTGGGGGGGGGGGGGGGGCGGCATATGCCGGGGACCCCGCGGGGTGCGGCGCAGGCGGGCCCCCGGGGATGGGAGGGCGCTGCACGTAAGGGGTAGCCGGCGTTGTCGGGAACATGATGTGTCACTGGGCTGCAGAGCGAGAGCAGGGAGTTGCGACCGGAAGCTCATGCATGGGCACTGCGCTTCCTGTCCACCGGGCCGCCCAGTGCTGAGGTGCCGGCACCTGCTCTCGCTTGCGCGTTGGTGGCCTTCGGCGGCCGGCCTTACGGGCCCGCACACTAGCATCCTGTCTGCGCCGTGGCCCTGCGCGCTGCACGCAGGCCGCTGCCGCGGCACCCAGTAGGGGGGGGGGGTACTCTTGGTGCCCTGTGGGGGCGGTACCCGCTCTCCTCGGGGGGGGGGGGGGGGGGCTACGACGGGGTGCCCCCTACAACCGGGTGTACTCGTCTCGGGGTGGCCGGAGCACCCTTCAAGGCCCATGGGGGGGCACCATCTTCTGAGACCCGGGCACACCGGCCCGGGGGAGACGAGGAGTCTAGCCCAGGGGGTGGCCGGAGTATCCTTCAGGGCCCTCGGGGAGGCATTATCTTCCAAAAACCGGGCACACCGGCCTGGGGGGGACGGGGAGTCCAGCCCCCGGGGCGGTCGGAGCATCCTCCATGGCCTATGGGGAGGCATCATCTTCCAAAAACCGGGCACACCGGCCTGGGGGGGACGGGGAGTCCAGCCCCGGGGGTGGTCGGAGTATCCTTCTGGGCCCATGGGGAGGCATTATCTTCCAAATACCGGGCACACCGGCCTGGGGGGACGGGGAGTCCAGCCCAGGGGGTGGCCGGAATATCCGTCAGGGCCCATGGGGAGGCATCATCTCCCAAAAACCGGGCACACCGGCCTGGGGGGGACGGGGAGTCCAGCCCCGGGGGTGGTCGGAGTATCCTTCTGGGCCCATGGGGAGGCATTATCTTCCAAATACCGGGCACACCGGCCTGGGGGGAACGGGGGGTCCAGCCCAGGGGGTGGTCGGAGTATCCTTCAGGGCCCATGGGGAGGCATCATCTTCCAAGAACCGGGCACACCAGCCTGGGGAGGACGGGAAGTCCAGCCCAGGGGGTGGTCGGAGCATTCTTCAGGGGTGGGCGGTGTGCCCTGTAGGGCCGGTGGGGAGGCAGTCGTCTCGTTGTTTTTGGCCCACCAGCCTGGGGGAGTGGGGAGCCCCGCTCGGGGGGCGGGCAGTAACAGGGGGGCGCCATCAGGGGGGGTGTTTCCAGCGGTGCGCGCGCTTGTTGGGGGGTCGCTGGACCGCTCCCTGTCGGTGGCCGCTGCTGTGTGCCCTGAGTGGCTACCCGTTCCCGTTGCGGCGTCGGGCCGCCCCACCAGCAGGGCCCCGGGCTGGGTTTTCCGGCCGAAAGGCCGTACTAACTCCCCGCCTCAGCAAGTCCTGTGATGGGGTGGCCCCCCACCCCTAGTCCTACTACGCTATGCAGCAAGCAGGCGAGGTAGGCATGCAGTACCGGAGGTCATAACTCCGGGGTAGCAGTAGCAGGGACTCAACGTGAGTCCTCTTAACCAAAACAACCCCAAATCCCGCCGGGGCTTAACTCCCGAACGTAACGGTATTTGGGGGCCCCTTGGGCCTTATAAGCCCGCGGAGTGTACTGAGGCGTGGCTACCAGCACTTAAAGTCATACCCATCGCTGGGCTCGCCTTAGCACGGCCGGCCGAGTCCGGCTCTGGGGGGGGGCGCACGGAACTGGCCTTGGGGGTGGCCATAAACCCTTAAAGCATTAGATTACGGCAGTAAGGCCTACTTGTTAAGTTATTAAATATGTACAATGCTTACCCCGCAGACATGCCCCCTCCGGTGGTGCGCTCACCATTGGGGCTGCCTTTGGGGGGTTCGGGGCTTTTACCCGGTCCCCCGGCCCTCCCTTGCTGTTGGCCGGGGGCGCACGTTATACAAAATACTGCGGTTCATTGTTTATACTAACGTACCTTACTTGATACATACACATCACATAGGACAGGTTGAAACAAAAAAGGTATTCATTCCAAACTATTCCTCCACTCCTCGTCGTTGGTGAAAACAGAGCACGGCGCAAGGGCGGCATGGCCTCGAACTGCTTCACCAGCGGGGCCACACTGCCCATTCTGGGGGGTTGCGGGGTCCCCTCCCCTCTCGGCATGTTCGCTCCAGCCGCCTTTTGGCAGCGAGCTGCGGTGGCTGATCGGGCTGCCTCTCTGCGCAGGGTCTTTTTATGGCGCGGGGGGTCGCGGCTAAGGCCCCCCGCGCGTGACTGAGCCACAAGCCTTCCGGGCGCTGCGGCGCCGCTCGTCTCACTCGGCCAAGGAACAAAGGAAGGGACAACCCGAAGGGAAGGCGCTAACATGCCCGAAGGCTCCTGCATGAGGCTTTCACCCCTACAGGCAGTCGCGCAAAAAACAGGAAGGAGAAAACAGGAACTATACAAACAGAACAGGAAAGTAGCGGCCCCGGCGCAGGCCGTCCCATTTGGGGCCCCATACTCTCATGACGCTCTCACTCTCTCACACACCCATCATACCCTTTTTGGCCCCGCCGCGTTGCTTAAGCCCCAGTACGGGGGCCCCCACATTGTCGGCTGCCACACCCGAGGCAGTGGGCGTCCACGCGGCCGGCCGCCGATGCGGGGCCCTGGGGGCGCGCCGCACGGGCGCTGCCAGCCTGTGTGAGGGGCAGGAACAGGGAGGGGCCCTGGGGTAGTGGAGGTGGCAGGGAGCGATCAGGGGAGGTAGTGCATGGGGGGGGCACTGGGGCGCGCGCAGGGGCGGCAGCGGGGGGGGGGGGGGCGAAACAGGAGCGCGGGGGGGGCGCATGCCTGGGTTCCACTGAGGGCCCGGTGTGGGGGCGGGCGCGTAGGAAGGGGGAGGAGGGGGAGGCTAGGTCAGCCGTCCTCTACTGGGGGTCGCTGACCGTTCCCAGGGCCGAGGCGGCCGGTACTAGGGGCCGCGGGGTCCCTGGGGATGGTGCTTGGCACTGGGACGTGCACGCACCCGACGCTGTTAGTACACTGCCCAAGGGCAGTGCCCGGGCCCTGTCGTCGGGGGCTTCGCACCCGGCACCCAGCCTGTGGGTAGAGCTGGGGAGTACTCAGGGTGTGGTGTGGTGTGGTGTGGTGTGGTGTGGTGTGGTGTAGTGTAGTGTAGTGTAGTGTAGTTGTATAAGTTGTTGGGGACCCCTTGACGCCCCCCAAGCCGTGTGTGGAGGGTGCCCGGCGCCGGCGCCAGCATGGGTGGCCAAGGGACGGGGGCAGCATTTGTAAGTAGCGGGACAACTATCCCACTCTCGCCGAGGAAAAATAGTCTTCCCCTGGTTGTTAGGGGTAGTTGAGCAGGCTGCCCACCTCTCGCAGTGTTTGGGACCCGCCCTCTTCCATCCATGAGTGGATGATTCACTCCTGAAAAGGCGAACACGTAAGTACGCCTAGAAGTACCAAACGGCATTCTCGTTCAGCTTTTATGGCACGCCCCTCAGCCACGTGATTGAAATTAACACTACACTCCAGTGCACTGCACTGCACTGCACTGCACTGCACCACGCTACAGTGCCTTTGATTTTCGCTGGCAAGCGTCTCTTTTTGCGCCCAGGATAAAGAAGCTGTACTCCGTGAGGCTTATCGCGTGCTGAAACCTGGAGGCGAACTGTATTTCTGCGATGTCTACAGTAGCCGGCGCCCCTCCCCTGAAATCATGAAGGATCCTGTGCTGCATGGAGAGTGCCTTAGCGGGGCTATGTATTGGAATGATTTCATTCGACTTTCGCAAAAATGTGGGTTCATTGACCCCAGGTGTGTCCCTCTGTGGGTTGCCACTCCAGGCTGTTCCATGGTACCAGTGGGCCGTTGGTTTTTGTTGAGAGCCACACCACGGATGGCAGATCATACCGGGGGGAGGGTTCTGAACCGGAAAGGGAGCAGAAGTATGCAAGCTTTCGGCGAAAATGACCCCTTTGTCAGGATGTAACACTTTTCAACATGAGGTGCCTACCCAAAGCGACTTTCTTCTCAAAACCCCTTCTATAGATTTGTGCAAAAATAACACCATTGAGTCATGAAAGTGTGAGGATTATGACGAAACAAAAAGAATACACCCACTTCAACATCCGTTGTACCATATTCCCTTTGAAAGTGGGAGTAGGATTGGGTATCAGCCAGCTTCCGCATGAACACCGGCGGATTGGACACCGGGGGAGGGCCTTCCTGCGGCCTAAGGCAGACTTAAAAGCGGAGACAAAGCCCCCCTCCCCCCCTTCCTGTGGATGGCAAACACGCTGTCTTCGGCCCAAAATGACTCGCACTTTTTGGAGATAGCGCCCATTCTATGTTGCGGAAATGTGCAAGCTTTTGGCGAAAATGTAGGGAAGGGAGCACGACAACACACCGCATGGCCCTCTTGCATGGCTGTGGTAGCTCGTTTCGGTTGATTCCGTGCGCATCTCTTGCATCGCTGCAGGAAATGCGGCGCACTCTGTACGGTCACTCTGCACGGGAACTCTATACGGTCACTCTATACCGTCACTCTGCACGGGCACTCTGCACGGGCACTCTATGTGGTCACTCTGTACGGTCACTTTGCACGGTCACTCTATACGGGCACTTTATACGGTCCCTCTGCACGGTCACTCTATACAGTCACTCTACACGGTCAGTTTGCACGGTCACCGCTGATGGCCAGGACAATCGCCAGGTTCTAGATGTCGTCTTGTTTGCGTTGGAGCGTGTGGGGCTGCCCCACTCTGCAAGTCGCGTGCGATCTCAGACCAGTGGTGTCTGAGATGGAGCGTGCGAGCCCCACAGCTCGCAGGCTGCGGCATCCTATGCCCTGATCAGCCGGCACTTGTGGGTAGCCACCAGTGGCCACCAGTCCGGCGCCTCATTTCATCACCTCCTGGCAATGGTCAGATGTAACGGAAGGGGAGTGCTGGCCCCAGGGGAGGGTCTTCCTGCGGCCTAAGGCAGTGCTTAAAAGCGGAGACAACCCCCCCCTCCTGTGGATCGCAGAGGCGCAATTTTCGGCCCAAAATGACTCGCACTTTTTGGAGATAGCGCCCATTCTGTGTTGCGGAAATGTGCAAGCTTTTGGCGAAAATGTAGGGAAGGGAGGCCCACAGGTACGTCAAAAGCTGAACGGACGGCACAGGCATTGGTTCCAGACATGCGGAGGTGTCCGACCCGCAGCATTTCTCTTGCTGAATGGTTTATCAGTCGCGGCCGTTCTGCAACGACGGGGTTGATGAGCCCTCCCTCGCGTGGCAGAGCTTGTGGACGACTTCTGGCGCACAAATTTGCACCGGCGTTTCACATGCGCATGCATTCCCCATTGAGATGCAAGCTGCAGCGCACGCTGTCTTGTTTGGGATGTTGTGCCGGAAAGCCAAGCCGCCTTTTGAAGTAACCAACCGTTTTGGGAGGGGGGGGTTTTGAAACCGCCCTGCAAGGCCAGCTGGTGCTGTCTGTGCTCCGCTTGCTCGGCCACTGAATTGGTCGTTGTTACTCGTGTTCGAGCTTTTGAACAAGCACAGCGCTCCATTTAGTCACACCTTGGGAAAGGACCCAAGCAGCTGCAGTCGCTCGATAGCGCCAAAGCCATGCTGTTCCCGCAGGTTAGTGAAGGATGCTCGCATTGAGATGAAGAGTGAGAAGCTGGAGGCCAAGCTTAGCCACATTCAGTTCTACTCAGCGACATATCGACTGTGGAAGTTGCCAAACCTGGAGCCTGATTGTGAGGATTATGGGCAGGTCTGGAGGCTGGTTGAGATTGGATTGCCCAGGAGCTTCGGCTCCTTTCAGCTGTGCCACAGTAAATGTCTTGGGTCTGTGGGACTCAGTAATAGTAACCAGGGGGGGGGGGGGGGTTGGCACAAGGGGGGGGGGGAGGTTCTGCCAGGGGAGAATTTCGCGGGGAAAATTTCACCGTTGAGAAAGGTGGCGAAATTTTCCCCTGGCGAAATTTTGGAGTAACAGTTCCATCCTTCACCACAGCTGCAGGCATTGTGCCTCTTGAGAGCCTTGGGGATTTCAAAAGTTCCGAAATTTTCCCCTCGCGAAATTGTCCCCGGCGAAATGGTCCCCGGGCGAAATGGTCCCCAGGCGAAATCCCCCTGCCCTGTAAACATACCAGTGCCGTGCAACTCAATCGCTGACACCCCTCCACCGTGAAAAAGCGAGTCCATTCTCGTCAGATGAGGGTAATATGGTGGCTGCTGGCACACTCTAAATCGTCGCCGCCAATGCCTGCATGATGCTCACCAAAAGCCTGTTGAAAGAGGGTTGTGTCCATGGGGTTCTGCCCCCCACCCCCCAGCAGTGGACAACCCGCAAGCCCCTACAAGAAAGCTCGGCACAACCATCTTCGCAAGATATGAGAACTGGGATGGGTGGATGTGAGAATGGGAAATGACAGTCGGACTGTCGATTCCGGTGGTGGGGTGGGGTGGGGGGGGCGGGTGTCAATAAAGCCCCCTAGAACGCAAAGGGGGGGGGATCCGGGCCGGGAGCTTATTTGACCGGGACAATTAATCAGGCACCATGAAATCTGGCGCCAGGGTTAATCCCAGCAGATCAGGCTTCGTTTATAAGAATTAAGTTGCAATGGGGGGGGGGGTGTCTGGGTGGGTGGGTCTTCAGCCGGGTGGGTGGGTCTAAAGGTCTGGACCCCCCCCCCCCCTCTTATAATTCCGAGGGTTTCCTGGGTTGGGCTCCTGCCACACCTTCTTTCTTTGGTCACAGAAGCCTTGTCTGGCTGTTTGCTGGTGCCCCTTTCTGTTGTGTCGTTGTGCAGGTGGCAGGTGTGCAGGTGGCAATTTTTCACATGGCGGACTTTTTTTTGATAACATGTCAAACCTGTGGACCCTTTGTTGCACAGATCTGTCAGAGCTGGTTGGTAGCCCAGTTGTCAAGGAACTTAACTGCAATTCCAAAGATCCCTGGTTCGAACCCTAGTACCGGAAGTTTTTGGTGTGTCACCCTTTGGGGATGCCTAACCCGGAGAGCGCCTTGGCTTCAATTTGGTTCACAAAAAATGCTCCCCACAGAATTATAAGAGGGGGGGGGGGGTCTGGGTGGGTCAAAAGTCGGGTGGGTGGGTCCAAAGTTGGGTGGGTGGGTCTTGTCCAAAATACCCCCCCCCCTCTTATAAACGAAGCCTGCAGCAGATCCTCACTGAATGCCAGACAAATGATGATTTTTCTGGACCCCTCACTTTTTCTGGGGTGTGGGGTCATTCGGGCGGCTTCAATGGGGTGCGGTCAATGGAACCCTCTTGACCGGGGGTCTCTACCGAAAGTTCGGGAGCTCCAGGGTGGCTGGTGATTGTTTTGGGGCCACAGACGCCAACGTGGAATCCCTGTGCTCGACACCCTGTGGCAGTGCTTTGAACCAGCGGCAAGTGCACCCTATCCTGGTGCGTGTGTGCGTGCGTGTGTGTGTGTGTGTGTGTGTGTGTGTGTGTGTGTGTGTGTGTGTGTGTGGCTCTCACAAAGAGAATCTTCTGCGGCGGTTGCAGTACAGGGGGGGGGGGGGATATTTCGGCAGGGAAAAATTTCCGGGGGGGGATTCCGTTTTTCAGATTGGTGCCGAAAATTTCCCCAAAATGTTTTGTGCAATCCGGGCCATTCCTAGCTCCCTGGGTCGGCAGCTAAATTTTTGTTCTGTAGGGAGGCACTGGTGCCTGTGTATTGAGTATCAGGATCAGTCTTTATGCTAGTGCGTATCCCAAAAAACTTTTCTTGTGTATCCTGTGTATCCCAAAGAAGGATTTTGTACACCCAGTGTGTATGCCAAAGGATTTTTTTGTTCCCAAGGACTGTGGTTCCAGCAACTGTACAACTGTACACAAAAGTTTGGGGTGCCGAAACTTTCCCCACCCGAAAAAGCCCCCCCCCCCCCGCTCCCTGTGTGCCAGCTTCCAGAGGTTCGGTCTGGCCCGGATGGGGTTGCTGGCAGTTTGCCTGTTTGTTGCCAGTGTTTCTGGCCGGGCCTGACGAAGCATCAGTCGTAACACACACGGATCCTTCCACGTCTCTGATGCCACGCAAGGAGGACCACTCCGCACTGTACACCACCTGTCACACCACAGAGACTGTCACAGAAAGGCTTCCAGTCACGCAATTTCTGTTGTTTGCAGCAGGACGAGGCACACTCAGACAACCGCTTTGTTGCCGTGGCTGTGCCGCCGCGCGCGCACGCGTGTGTGACAGGGCACCAGAGCGCAAGCGCTAAGGAACCTGGTTTTCTCAGGGGGCCACATAAGTTGGATTGGTGATGAAGGTTCAGACGCAACAATGGCTGCCATGCTCTCCGTTGGTTGACAACCAATGTGGTGCTTCAGGCCTCCAGGAAACAAAATTTATGATCTGTAAGTAGTTTGCTTGTTTGCCACAATTTTGGTGAAGTACTCATAGTGTGCCTGCTCTGCACACACCACATGAAACAACGCACCAGCACGCAAACTGAGAGTGTGTACCCCGGGGGGGGGCGGCCGGGCCCGGTCCTTGTATGCGACCCCCCCCAGCCCCCCCCCCCCCCCCCCGGGTTTTGAAAGATAGTGGTGCCGGGTCAGCCACCAACAAGTGTCCCTAGAGAAAACTGTCTGGCGCCGAAGGCGCCAATTTTTTTTTTCATACTATGTGTTTATATTCAAAATACTCAAAATTTTGTAGAGAATTCATATTTGTGTTAAAACAACAAGAAAAAATTTTGACCTGAAGGAGGGCTACAGGAGGGCTGCAAGCCCTAACAGCAACCCTAGCCCTAACCCTAACCCTAATCAAGACTGAATATTGGGACCGAGCTGGTGGGGTAGTGCCTATGCTTCTGTGCGTACTAGGGTGGAGGAAAGTCAATTGGTTGGGGGATGGCGATTGAGGGTTGCATGCATGTTGCCGCGATCCCATTATTGCACAAATTGCACTGTCTGTTTTGTATTCCCCTCCCCTTCTATGTGTTTGCAAATGGCTTTCGCTTCACCGCGATCCCATTCATTTTCGACTGCATGAGTTCCAACATTTGCTCTTGTGCGTGATAGGTAGATAGAGAAGTTAAAAAGTCTGCCTTGTGTCATTGTGTTTCGGTGTTCCCCTAACCACCAGATATCTGCTCCCGTGCGTCAGGTAGGTTAATGATGTTGCATGTATGTCATTGATTGACTGTAGGTTAATGATGGCGATTGAGGGTTGCATGCATGTGGTTGTGTGTTCCGTAATCCCTCCCCTCTTTTTGCCTTGGCAATTGGATTTTGCTTCACCGCGATCCCATTATTGCATGAATGTCACTGAATGTTTTGTCTTCCCCTCCCTCCTTTTGAGTTTGCAAATGGCTTTCGCTTCACCGCGATCCCATTATTGCACGAATTGCACTGTTTGGTTTGTATCCCCCTCCCCTTTTATGTGTTTGCAAATGGCTTTCGCTTCACCGCCATCCTATTCATTTTTGACTGCATGAGTTCCAACATTTGCTCTTGTGCGTGATAGGTAGATAGAGAAGTTAAAAAGTTCGCCTTGTGTCATTGTGTGTTCAGTGTTCCCCTAACCACTAGATATCTGCTTCCGTGCGTCGGGTAGGTTAATGATGTTGCATGTATGTCATTGATTGACTGTAGGTTAATGATGGCGATTGAGGGTTGCATGCATGTGGTTGTGTGTTCTGTATTCTCCTCCCCTCATTTTGCATTGGCAATTGGCTTTCGCTTCACCGCGATCCCGTTCCTCTTTCTCTTGTTATGAGCAAATCGATGCATATGTACAATGCATTGTACTTCCTGCCACATACCTGTACCAAAAAATTGATGTCTCTATCCGGCTATTGTGTGTCTGTCAAGTGTTGCATGTTCCTTGTTTCACGCATTACGGGGTGCCACGAGGCCCACGTTCAAGGCTTTTTGGACTTCTGAGGGGCCAAAATGCCCCCAAAATGGGCTCAAAATGGGCCTATTTCACCCGTTTGTGCACCCCAAATGGTCTAGGATGAGGTCTGGAAAAATGCGTTTTTGACCCATTTTTAACCCATTTTTGGTCCAAAAACAGCCCAGTTTCAAGGCATTTTGGGATTTTCGGAGTACCAAAACGGGCCACCACAAGCTCAAAACGGTCCAAAAACACTTGTTTTAGCGTCGCACATGGTCTAGGATCATTTTTGAGAAAAGTCATCTTTTTGCCCCTACTGGACCCTGTTGACCCATTTGGGCACCCACCTGTTTGGGCTTGAGCTTGCAGCTTGCCGCAGCCTAGTGGGCCTAGGCATTGGGGTCTAGGCGTCCGTTTGGGCAATTCTGAGGGGTGGAAACCACATAAAGTGGGGGGTTGCGGGTGGAATAGGTGCCCTCGGAATCGCATTTTGAGCCATGTAGCCAAAGATATGGCCTATTCTTGGTTTGTGGCTGTCGGCATTTGGAGCTTATGGGGGCCTTTTTAGGCCGTTTCCGGGACATATCATGGAGTTAGAGGGCGGCAAAGAGATCGTTGACACGGGGAAGTCAAGCCGCACATGCAGTGTAGCCACCGTTTCCCTTCGTTTGGCCGTTTTGAACGTGTTCTAGGGCTTTTTTGGCCGAAAAATGGCTGTTTTGGCCCTAAACTGCAGTTTTTGAAACTGAGGTCCGCCACTTGCGAATCCCGTTCCCGGCCACCACTTTCAAGTTTCCTGCTCAAACTTTGTGTGATTGTACTTCACACCCATAGGTATCATGCACCAAAATTTCACTCAAATCCAAAGCACCACGACGGAGTTCTGATTTTTTCCCATTTCGCGCGTGTTGCTTGTTGCTTGCTGCTTGCTGCTTGCTTGCTGCTTGCTTGCTAAACCTGGTAGGTCCACCCTAGACACCAAAAAGGGTTATAAAACCAAGACTGGTTCCACCAGCTCGGTGACCCTAACCCTAACCCTAGGGCTAACCCTAACCCTAGGGCCAACCCTAACCCTAATCAAGACTGAATATTGGGACCGAGCTGGTGGGGGAGGGAACATCAGCTATGACTGGTGAGGGACATCAAGAATGATTCACGCATTGATGGTTCTTGACAAAGTGGAATCAGCTTGCAAGTGAACCCCATCACCACGAGGCCCATTTTCAAGGCTTTTTGGACTTCTGAGGGGCCAAAATGCCCCAAAATGGGCTCAAAATGGGCTCATTTCACCCGTTTGTGCACCCCAAATGGTCTAGGATGAGGTTTCGAAAAATGCATTTTTGACCCATTTTTGGTCCCAAAACAACCCATTTTCAAGGCACTTTGGAATTTTCGGAGGACCAAAATGGGCCACCACAAGCTCAAAACGGTCCAAAAACACTTGTTTTAGCGTCGCACATGGTCTAGGATCATTTTTGAGAAAAGTCATCTTTTTGCCCCTACTGGACCCTGTTGACCCATTTGGGCACCCACCTGTTTGGGCTTGAGCTTGCAGCTTGCCGCAGCCTAGTGGGCCTAGGCATTGGGGTCTAGGCGTCCGTTTGGGCAATTCTGAGGGGTGGAAACCACAAAAAGTGGGGGGTTGCGGGTGGAATAGGTGCCCTCGGAATCGCATTTTGAGCCATGTAGCCCAAGATATGGCCTATTCTTGGTTTGTGGCTCTCGGCATTTGAAGCTTCTGGGGGCCTTTTTGGGCCGTTTCCAGGACATATCATGGAGTTAGAGGGCCGCAAAGAGCTCGTTGACACGGGGAAGTCAAGCCGCACGTGAAGTGTAACCACCGTTTCCCTTCGTTTGGCCGTTTTGAATGTGTTCCCAAGCTTTTTTGGCCCAAAAATGGCTGTTTTTGGCCCTAAGCTGCAGTTTTTGAAACTGAGGTCCGCCACTTGCGAATCCCGTTCCCTGCCACCACCGTTGAGTTTCTTGCTCAAACTTTGTGTGATTGTACTTCACACCCATAGGTATCATGCACCAAAATTTCACCCGAATATGAAGCCCCACGACGGAGTTCTGATTTTTCCCCATTTCGCGCGTGCTGCTGCTTGCTGCTTGCTGCTGCTTGCTGCTGCTTGCTGCTGCTGCTGCTAAACCTGGTAGGTCCACCCTAGACACTAAAAAGGGTTATAAAACCAAGACTGGTTCCACCAGCTTGGTGACCTTAACCCTTACCCTAACCCCCCCCCCCTCACCCTTGGCTGGACTCCCCCGTGACCCCTGGCCAACCCCCCCCCCCGACCCCTGGCAGGACCCCCCCCCGACCCCCGGCTTGACCCCCCCCCCCCAACCCCCGGCTTGACCCCCCCCCCCCCCCGACCCCCGGCTGGACCCCCCCCCCCCCCCCCCGAGTTTTGACAGATAGCTGGGGGGTGGGTCGCATCAGGACCGGTTGTAGTCGCCCCCCCGGGGTGTGTACTATGGCTCTGCTCCATCACCGATGCTGCTGAGCTGGGACACCCACATTCCACATGAAGTAGTGCTCATGCTGATCACAGTGAGCCCACGCATGAATCTGGTGGTAATATCCCATTCACCCTTTTTTGGTGACCTGCATCTGTTTTCCCCCCCTTTTATGGCCTTGCCTGCTCAGCTGAACCCATTTTCGACCCTGCTTCGACCTCTGCCTGAATCCCTGCTTCGACCTCTGCCTGAATCCCTGCAGGCGGTCATGTACAAGGGAACTGTCCCACATTGCCCGGAGATCTTTGTGCTGGACGGACACCACAAGATTGAGCGGGGGCGTGTGTTCCCCGTATGCGGCAACACATATTCAATGCTGAAGGACACACGCTTCGCTGCACATTTTGACTTCATTGGGGACCAATCGACCCATTACGGCATTTTTGAAAATTGTGGACGCCCGATCCCCTTCGAGTCGGCTGCTGCTGGCGGTGGAAATGTGGCAAGCTGTTGCTGAGAGCAATGAGGCACATTGGGGCCTTTGGGTTGGTTTCCACGCTTCGGGTACCTGTGCATGTTTTTGGAGGCTCACTGCACATGGGGTCCACCCAGCTCCTTCTTTTTTCTCGGGCCATTCCACAGCTTTGCCCAGACCCGTGCAGTGTGTGTGGCAGTGAATCATGTTCTTCATGGTAGATATTTCCT
Organism: Eutreptiella sp. 'Long Island Sound 2002'; assembly: GCA_964036045.1. Taxonomy (NCBI): domain Eukaryota; phylum Euglenozoa; class Euglenophyceae; order Eutreptiales; family Eutreptiaceae; genus Eutreptiella; species Eutreptiella sp. 'Long Island Sound 2002'. Next base: position 29,677,505 of record OZ038396.1, read on the forward strand.
CGTCCTGCTGCATGCTGTGCATGGCGTTCAGTAGATATTTTTCCTTCACTGTCGCAATTGTTTGCACCAAATGCGAAGCAGAAATGGTGCCAACCACCAGGCAAGGCCCATCTGCTCAGCGTGACGACTGATAGCCGTGTAGAAGGTAGACTGCTGCCAAACACCCATGCATTGCACAGTGGGGTATGGGTGAGCTGCCAAACTTCCCTTTCTCCCACAATCCGAGGCTGTGGATGCCTGGGATGAGCTCCCACTGGCAGCCTCCACACCTGCACGATGTTGAACGATGGTTCAGAAGAATTTGTTTCGTCTACTGTTGGGAAACAGTGACAACACCGTTCCTGAAGCCCCATCGCATTATTCGTATATGGAGTTCCAGCTCAACAATCAGGTTGGCTGGTTCACAGTTTGAAACCAGCCCCGTGAAATTCGCTTCCAAATCTTTGAATGGCATCTTGCGCACGAGGTCATTTCCTGCTGCTGTCAAGACTTGGAAGAATTGGTATCAGGGCTCTTTGGTGGCAGGTTGCTGGTTCCCTATCTACAGGTGGTTGAATCGGTGACAGGCTGGTCGTTGCAAGAGAAACGGGGGAATGGGACTAGTAAGAGGCCATGGTTCAAAGAAAAGACGTATTTCGGGCCTCCAGGATTCACCGCCAAATTCAAAGTCCTGTGGCAAGCCACTTTATTTTCGTCAGGGTCGGGCGCGGGGAGGGTCAGACTGAGAGTTGTCTGTTGTGCCTTTACCCGCAAAGGGTGTGAGCTTGGTACAGGGCCGAAACATTTGTGTGAGCACAGCAAAGATGCCACTGTGGTTTTGGAATTGCCAATGCACACACAGGGCAGCGTTGATTCGCAAGAATGCCAATGCATTGGTGCCGAGTGCCTGGGCAGTGTCGTGCATGCTCTCTTAAACCTCGTGCCGTCCTTCTGCTGCAAGACAGCTGCGCCTGTTGCTTTTTTTATTCAAGGGAGAAGAATGATAGCACAATGAACAAATTGCCTTTATTTTTCCTAAAAAGGTGCCCATTGATTTTTGCTAAAAGTGTCACAAGTCCGATCGGGGGCAGGGGGGGTTACCTCCGGTTTGAAGCGCTTCCTTATACCTGGGCAAGTCCATTTCCCGTTGCAATTGGTTGTCTGTGGTGGTTTATCCGGCCATGCACATTTGGTCAAAATGTGACAAATGTGTTGCCGAAGCAAGAGAAACGGGTTGGCAAATAGGCAACCGTGGATGTTTTCCATTTCTAATGTGCGCTGGGCATTTGGTTGCTGCTTTCCTCTGCTTGGGACTGAGTGTGAACCTGCCAACGGAGTGTTGACATCTGGGCAGGGTTGCTTGGAGAGGGGTAGCATTACAGCATTGCTGACGTGTGCATAAAGTTCAACATTTCATGTCTATGGTAAGATTGGCTGCTGATCCCCAAGTCGTGCTGCGGGTTAATGAAAAATCCTGTTGGTTACATTCCTTTGATGGCGCCTGCCGAAAGCCTTTTTGAGAGGTTTCCCCATCTCTGTTGCTTCATTGGGCCATTTCTTCAGGAGGTCATGACAGAGGGGGCTCCATGTACCGTCATAGCCATACGGTGGTGGTGGTGGTGTGTGTCGGGGGGGCAGGGCGGCAGAAGAACAAGTCTGGGGATATGTACATTCCCACACATTATGTCGGTAGTATTCCTGTCCCAATCTTTCAAAAGATTATGCCCATTTTCCAGAAAATTTTGTTTGCCAAAGCACCAGAGACGAGAAACAGGCAGCCGGCATATTTTCCTGGTGTGCTGTTGCACACTTTTCATTCCATGCTTAATATGCAATGAACACAAGCTCTCTGTTCATCAGCCCCCCAGCCCGCAGTCCATTGCAACAGTGGGATATAGAGCTGTTGCAATGGAATGGTGGAATGCAGTGTGTAGATGTACTGCATTTGCCCGCAAGCGTGCTGCTGGGGCTTGAGTCGATGAAGCCGTTACGGTGCCACTTTGGTCAGCGCCAAAAAAAAATGCACCAAATCATAACAATGGGTTTGAAAATTGCACACAAATTATCAGTCAGAATTTATGCATCGAGTGTGTGCACCGCATGCGCATGGGGCCATCACCCCCCCCCCCCCCCCGGCGCGTGGTACAAAAGTCTGAAACCCTCCTACATTTGAACGAACCTTCTGGAACTCTTTCGGACCCTAGACACATGCAGGTCTCAGCACATTCCGCCCAATCCGTTCAGGCTTTGGGTTTTGGCGGGAGATTTGACGCTGTGCAGTGCACACCGTGCAAAAGAGGACACGGCATGCACACTGCCAACATTTGCAACACATCATTGAAAACTGTTTCTTTTACGGGAATAAGTACTCCAGCGCAAGATATGGATGGGGTGCAGAGAGCCATACAATCCAAGTTTAAGCACTGTTACTGTGTGGAGAAAGTTATCCAAAAGTTATGCATGGCCCATTCAATACTCACACTGCCACACCCAGAGGGCAGGCACGAAGTTTTTGGCCAATTGTCCACGGGCGCTGGTGCCCGGCGCTGATGATTTGGCGGCGGGGGGGGGGGGGGGCTCAACCCCTCATCCCTGTTCTGGCCACCGGAGTTGCTGGAACATGCTCGAACCTTCTGCTGGAACGTGGTGTTTTCAGGTGGCAGTTGTGTGGATGAGGGGTCATTCCATGCTACAAAAGGCCTCTTGACTCCTGAGCAGGCTTCGAGTTCAAGAGCCATTTCGCAGTAGGGGCGGGTGGGGGAGTCTGGGTGGGTGGGTGTCAGACTCTGGACCCTCTCCCACCCGCATGGGTCCCAGGTCATCATGGTTGCAAGATTTTGTCTGCAGTCTGTTCTCATATCGAGAAGAGATGCCTCCCGGGGTGGGTGTTTCATTCCCGTTGCATGGGCAGGTGACAAATTCATTTGCGGGGGGCGGGGGTCACTCGAGCCTCCTAAAATAGGGGGGGGGGGGGGAGGGGCTCCCGTGACTGAGCAGTACTAAGGAGGGGAACGTTGGTTGTAGGGTTACCCTTAACTATTTCTGCATCTTACTCCATTCCGCCCCTTGCTTCAGTTTTAGAGAATGGTTTGGAGAATGACCTCTCTTTCAGGTCAGGGTAATACCATAAGAAAAGAAATGGTGCCAATGGAGGCGAGGGTGGTGCACCAAAAAATTGTGGCCAGAAAGGACTGGGGGCCATGTGCTCTTCAACAAAAATACCACCACCATTGGCACAAGTGTAAAGTGTTGTGCATGGACTACAAAACACCATTCATCATGAATGTGCACCACACCACCTTGTTAGGGGGCGCCTCAAGCGCAGTGCGCGCGCAGTGCAACTATTTGGGCGTCTGGCCGTACTAGAGACCCACACTTTGAGATACTAGGGGCCCCTATGGGCATCATGGTGACCCCTAGCGGAGGTTTTTACTTCTGATTTTGTCCCCCTTTGTTGGGGACCCCCGAGAATGCAGGGGTGATGTAGCATTTCCGCCCTCTTTTGGGCCCCAACCGTCCAGTGCTATTGAGGAAACCAGGACAATCTTTGAATCCACGCTTTGTTGCGTGGTGCATCATGGTGACCCCCGGCGTAGGTTTTGAGTTTTGATTTTGTTCCCTTTGTTGGGGACCCCCGAGGGTGAAGGGACATTATATGGATTATGAGATTGGCTCCATGGATGGTGCATACAAGGGGCGCCTCCATGTGGCATGGCCATTTATCGGTCGAAAGACGTTGACCGAGCGGCAAAAGGAGTACAATGATGTTCATGGTTTCTATAGGGCACGTATTGAGCACTTGTTTGCACGCATGTGGCACTGGGGCATCGTAAGGAACATATGGAGGGGATCCGGCACGGAGTTGCATGAGTACGTGCGTGTACCCTTGCATTTGCAGCAATTTTTGATTCGAAGACAGGTACGGTACCCTCCATATGGTCCGTGGGAACACGTACCTGCACATGTATGGACAGCACCTACACAGGAGGACAATGATGATGAGGATGTTGTGGGTGATGATGGGGATGTTTGTGCCCTTTGTTGCACCAAGTCTGACCCTGAGAAGATGTCCATGTGTGACAAGTGTGAACTGCAATATTGTACGGATTGCATTGACACACACACATGTGACAATGTGACTTTTGTTTGATTCTGCAACTGTGTCATGTTGTGCACACAAGTTGCCTATTCTCAATGTGTACTTAGTTGACAATGGACCAGAGAGACAGTTGTGTGTTCTTGAGGGTGGCGACCAATGCGCTGTTCATGGCCTTTCCAGTTGTGCATGATGTGTGTTATGTGAAGGGAATGTAGTTTGCAACTTTCTTGAGCTGGGGCAGTTTGGGTCACCTAATTCTAAGGGCGTTTCCAAGGGGTGTGCTTGGGGGCTCTTCGGGGGGAACATAGTCTAAAAGTAGCGCGCAGTGCGCGCGCAGTGCAAAGACTCCCCCTTAGGGGGCGTACCGTGCGCTGTGCACGCGCTCTGCGCGCGCTGTGCGAAAAGTTGGCCGTTCCCCACCACCGGGAGTTCGGTAAGTTCAGAAGATTGGAAGGATGTCATTGAATGGCTGCTGCAGTGGACGGGGCTATAGGGGGCAGAATTTAGGTCCCTGGGACCCATGGCAATCATCAGATGTTTGAATTTTTGAGATTTGAATTGGTTGTGCATGATTCCGTAGGTGGGTGGTTTTCGGGGATGTTACCCGGATAATCACGGTAATAATTGGCGCTGTGCGCGCGCTGTGCCCGCGCTGTGCGAAAACGCCCCCTTAGACACGTTGGCCCAGACAAAGGTCTTGTATGGGGCTTCTGCCCCCTGAGAAATAGGCTCAGTCACGGGAGCCCCTTTGGGGGGGGGGGGCTTGAGTGACCCCCGCCCCCCGCAAATGAATTTTTCTGAAGCCATGCCTGCAGGCACTGTGCAAAAAAGTTTTTTGTGGTTTAGTTGTGGTGGTGGGGCAGTGATTGGTGGATTCACAAGCCTGCAGGAGCGTGAGAAAAGTGTGAGACACAAAAGTTGGTCAGCTGGAGCTTGCACCGCTAGGCAGTGCCCTGTCGCCTCTGAGATGGCGTGTCATCCTTGGCGCATCCCACGGGGAAGGGGTATACAAACGCAAGCACAGGCCGCGATGGCCTGCCCTCCCCTGTCTTTCCTCCCAACGAGCCGATCGGCGATCCGACGGAGCGTCCCCAACCCTCAGGCACGGCAGCCGGCGATCCGGCGGTGCAACTGTCCCTCCCCTTCCACCCTTGCACGTCAGTCGGCGATCCGGCGGTGTCACTGTCCCACCCCTTACACCCGTGCACGTCAGTCGGCGCTCCGACGGTGCGGCACCCCACCCAACCCCCTCCCCCCCTGTTCCGGCACCGTACACGTAGGCTAGGGCCTCCCGGTATGCGACACACTTAACAACGCACGGCCCCACCCTTGGGATTGGATTCATAGCCAACGGAACCCCTAAGTCAGGTAAGAGACTCCCGCGGCCCAATAGTGAGAGCGTAGGTCTTCAGTCGTCCAGTGCGGGGGTTCGATCCCGGGCGTTGGTGCTCCTGGGATCCCTGCACGTAGAGCTCTCTAGTTGGCGACGTGGGAACCACCCCCCCCTCCAGCAACTCGCGCCACCACCGGTACCGGTGGATCGGGTGGAGGTCTCGTTCAGTTTGCCCCCGACCCTGGAAAAACAAAACACATGGGAGCCACCCACCCCTGCAGCAGTGCGCACCGTCACCTGTACTCGAACAGGTCGATGGGGGGGCCCTGTCCGGTATTCGAAGGGATCGGTGGGAGACCACCGATCCCCGGGTTCGAACCAGCTCCTTCACGACGCGCGCTGGCTGCGCTACCTCCAGGGCGGCTGCCTTCGGAGATACACTGGCACCCGAATCACAGAACAAACACACGGCCCTCACCCCCAGTGCTTTGTGTCAGCCTACCGTGGGAATGTTCCACTGGGCCTTCTGGACCCGGACACCAGTACACCACTCCAGCCACAGTCTCCCCAGCCCCCCCCACACTTCCCGCAGGGCGAAGCTCCGTGCGCATCGGGCTCGTCATGGGGATCCGGCGGGCCGACGCCTGGACACCGAGTCGACACCTCTCACCCTTCCCATCCCTCTTGCTCGCAGTCACCATGCCACCGGCTGCAGCCGTTATCCCCGATGTCTCAGCGGACGCGTTCCGCGCCCTTTCTCCGGCCGACCGCGTGGCGGCTATCACCCCCAGGGACAGCTTCCCTTGCACGGGGGCCGCCTGGAACCCTCTTGCGCGTGAGCTGCTGCTCACACTCCACCCCCACCCCTCTGGGGTTCTCTGCGCGGGGTGCCCAGCAGACGACGCCTTCCTGGGGTCCGTATGCCTCATGTGGGCGGCTGCCACCGACTCACTGGCGCACCTCGACATGGAGTCACTGCGCAACCACGCAGGCCAAACGTCGTGGCTAACCTATAGCATGGCCATTGACGCCCTGGTGGCCTTCCACGCCCAAGCCACACCGGCCCAAATGACCGACCTGCACTCCGAGGCCTCTCTCTTCACCGCCCGCTACGGCGACCAGACCCTCCGCACGCTCAGCCAGGATCAGTTCTTGATGGTCCTATCCGGCGAGCACGACCTGAAACCCCCGGTGATGCGCCTGCCGGTGATATACTGGTTGCTCAGCTGGGCTGCCAAGCAGGCTGGATCCGCGCTTGCGTGCCCCGATCTCCTGCCCACGGACCCTCCGACGCCTTTGCCCACCAACAGCGTCCTCACGTCCGCCCAGTGGGTCAAGGAATTGCGTGCTCACGGCCCTGATGGGGATGGCAAACTGTGCCACCCGGGCCTCCTCATGCGGCTGTACGCCTCCAAGGAGCGCTGGCGCAAAGAAACGGCCGACGACATGTCGGATGACCCATGGCTTCTACAACTCCGGGCGCTATCTTCCGCGGACTCCGCGGATTTCCTCACCCGACTAGACTCCCTCGCCTCCGTGCCCGAGAACAAGGCCGAGGAACATGCCCAGCCACTGCTAACACTGGCTCGGGCACACCAGCTGGGCTCCAAGGCATACGGCAACATCAACGGGGTACGGACCACGGCGGCACTAGTGGGCGTAGCCAAGTCCCTGTGGCTGACCTGCCCCGCATACCGCCAGCCTATGTTACGGGCGGACCTGGCCCGTTATGTCGAGATCGTGGAGGAGCGGTACGAGAACAACAACCTGCAGGATCTCAAGACCAAGTCCCTGGAGGAGATGGTCGGGCTGATCGAGCAGCCCGGCTCTCAAGCCCTACCGTATGGGGACGTAGCCCGCAGGCTGGCCATGCACGACGCGGTATCCGACCGAGCCTCCGAGAGCCTCCTAGTGGTCTCTACGGAGGACACGTTCCGCCAGGCCCTGGTGCAGACGTTCAGGGGCATAGAGACCAAGGCGGGGGTGACACAAATCACACAGACCCTCAAGAAGGAGCTCACGAGCAGGGCCTCAGACGCGGCCTTTGACTGGGTGCTTCGCCGCGGCTCCACTCCGGCCAGCCCAGCGACCGAGCTCCCCCCAGCGGGTCCGCAACAACCTGGGCCCCGTCTCGTCACCCCGGGCCTCCAAGATGCCCAGCTTCCCGCCACCACCACACCCCCTGCGGACACGTCCCGCCCCCATCCCCCAGGCCGATGCCTCATCATGCTCCGGGACCTGGAGTCCATAGGGGACACACACCTAATGGCGGCCAGCGTGCAGCTCACCCATCTCCTCCTCACGCCCATCACCCTGACACCCCAGATGATCCGCCGCCGTGTCGGCATCGCCGCGGTGGACGAGTCCGTATGGGCCTCCCTCTTCACCTCCAGTGCGGACCGCACGTACCTGGACACCAGCACAGTGCCGCCCCAGTGGTCGGTCACCCTGGCCAGCACGCGGCGTGATGGCTCTCCAATCGAGAGGTCCATCGACGTCTGTGACGCCTCAGCGCCCGCCGTCACCCCTACCCAGGCCGCCCCCAGGGACAGGCTCAAGAAGGACGCCAAGCGCCCCCGCCAAGGGGACCACCGGGACGCACACAGGGCACGCCCCCCCCCCGTGGGACCCCTCAAGCGCGGCGGTGGTAGTCTCACGGCCAGGCCAGTGGCAACCACAGCTCCCTGCCCCGTGGCCACTACCCGCTCCCCCGCCAGCCCCGGGTGGGGCCCGCGGCGCGGACACGGCCCCCTTCGATGGCACCGTACGCCACTGACTGCACCTCCCCCGTATCCTCCCACACACCATCACCCCCTTCGCCCCTCTACTCCGCGTGGCTCAGTCCATCGCTGAGACCCACACCCTCCGTCAAGCGACTGCCCGCATCCCCAGCTAGATACACACTTTCCTGTCCTTCCTCCCCCTAGAACAGTCAGAGCGCCCATCTCAGACAGGACTGTGGATGGCTTGCTGGGCATGCGGCGCCCTCTTTGCACTCCACACGCGATGCCAACCCCCCCCCAATGCCCCCACTGCTCCACCCAGGGCGGGCTCGCCCTCCTGTGCCCCCCCCCCCCCCCTGCACCCTCCCCCGAAACCCAGCTCCGTGTTCGGGCGCGCGCACACCTTCCTCCAGCGGTCTGGCGACCGCTACTGTTATTCCCCACCTCCTTATGGCACATGGTTGCCTCCAGCACCCTCCGTTGGCTATCTGGCACGCGCGAGCACATGCTCCGCCACCACGATGCTGCACTAGTGACCCCCCCTTTCTTCAACCCCCATGGTGACATGCTTTGGTTCTGGGACGCAATGCGACAGCTACCGCTGGCGCCTACTGGCATTCTCTGCTACGCGCGCCGGGGACATGCATGGTTCCTGGATTGCAACCTCCCCCCCCCTGTCGTGTTTATCATAACTCCCCACTGCCCCCTATGCGGGCGGCCAGAGCGCCCGGCAGCAGTCGTCCATGGCCCCTCTGACCTCACCCACTACCCTGGGTTTTTCTGCACCTCTCCCCGACCCCTCAGTGCCACCTGCCGTACGGAGCTAGCGGACCGGTCCTCCTCCGATGTGGCCGGGGTCCTAGTCCCTAACGCAATCCCGGTCTCCCTCACCACCGGCGAGCGTAGCTGCTTCTCGTCAGCGGTGGTCCCAGTTCCCCCCCCCCCCCCCCCACACACACAGCAGTTGCACGTTGGTTCCTGGACCCACCTCCCTCACCTCCTACCCCCACCATCCTGTATTGCAACAACCTCGGTGGTGTAGAAACCAAAACCGAGGACCTTGAGAACCACCTCCTGTCCATGGACATAGGCTACGGCCTATATCAGGAGACCTGGTCGGATCGCAGCCTACGCCACAGCATCCCCAGGCGTTATGGCTTTGTCATCAGCCGCACGCAAGGGGCAGGCACAGGATTCCTGATACTGTGGGCTTGGGCTTTGGTTAAGGGACCCTCCACCCCCCACGTGGCCATGGACTGCACTGACTGGTTTGCGGTGGTCATTGAGACCACCCGGTATGGTGCTCTCCTCCTGGTCTCCATACACCTCCGGCCCCACTACAGCTTCGCTCAGAAAAAGAGCGTACTCCAGGCGGTTAAGCAGCTCATCACCCTGTTGCGCCCCCAGGCCACCATCATGGGTGGAGATTTCAATTGTGAGGCGTTCGGCGACACCTCCCCGCTGTACTACGCGCTGCGCAGCGCGACACTTTTTCAAGATTTTCACTTGGCACACCCCCCAGGCACCTTCACCAACTGGACGGTGGTCGATGGGGTGCAACGATGCACAGGCATTGACCACATCCTCACCTCGCCGAACGTCCCCCCCCTCCACTCCACCCTCCTCCCCTCTCACAGCACCCACATGGGCCTAGTCACCACCCTCGACACTCACGATCCAGCCGCACAACCGTTCCACTGGAAGCGCTTCAAATGGCGCTTACTGGAACTTGCCCGCGCCACACAGCTCTCAGGCCTGATAGACGCGGTGTGGGCCTGGGTCACCCTTTACCCCGCCCCCCCAGACCATTATGTCCGCGCTATGTGGCACTATGCGTCATCCGTCGTGCCCCGACCCCCCACGGCAGCCACAGTCATGAAGCGCCTACGCGCCCTGACCCCCCCCCCTGTCCCATACTCGCCTGCAGGAGCTGTCCCGGGTGCTTCGCGAGACAGTCGCGGAGCGAGGGCGTGAGCGCCTTGCGGTTACCTTAGCCAAGGTGGTCGTCACCGGCACCACTCGCGGCGCCTTGCGTCTGCCTGCACAACCCCTTAAACCCCTTTCTCGCATAGCCCCCAACTCCCGCACCACCCTCTCCACCCCAGACGCCCTCAGGGCTGAGATTGACACTGAGGCTGCGATGAACGTCCAACACCGCCATCTGGTGCTGGACGATCACTGGCTGCATGCACACACCGACCCATAGTGTTGGGAGCCGTTTTTCAACCCGGTCCTCGACCTGCCGGTACGGGTATTACTACAGTTCCTCCGGCTGGGACTCCGGCCCCTAGTCCCTGAGGACAGGACAGCCTACTGCAACCGTCTCTCGTCTGACCCCGTGCTTTCGGATCACCTCATACAACCCTCTATATCCCGCCCTGGCTCCTGGGCCACGGCTGTGGACAACATCCCTCGTCGGCTCCTCCAGCCGGGGGGATTCGGCCTCAGCGCGGGCGTGCTGGCCTCGCGCAGACAAGCCTGGCTCGGTATCCCCTCCCTCTCAACCATGCCAGTGCAGTATGGCATCTACAAGGGCAAAACCCCCAACGATAAAAAGAAACCCCCAAATCTGATGACATCCTACCGGCCGGTAGTGGCCGAAAGGCCGGTCACGGGCGCCGAGGCGCACGCGGCCAAGTCCAAACTGGACCGGACACTCGAAGCATCCGCTTTGTACCCCCCCGACTATTTCACGTACCGAGATGAACTCAGGGCGGCCGAGTTGGCCCTAGTCAGTCGCGCCGCATGCTCCTCCTCCTTGGAAGTGTACGGGTCCGTGGCCCGCTGTGGGTGGGATGAGTCCGACGCATACCTGCGGAAGCAGCGTGACCACGTCCAGCCCCTGTGCTCCAGGCTCAGCCCGGCATGGAACTACGGGGAATGGGCAGCGGGATTCTACTCCCAACTTCGCATCAGGGTGGTATCGGCAGACGGCCTCACGCCAGGCTACACCCCCGAGGAGGGGTACTCACAGGGCAACCCCTTCTCAGCCAACGGGTATCAAGGCGCGTCCGTCCTCGCCTCCTCCTCCCTCCCCTTCCCGAAACACATACGCATCCCCCCCTGGCCAACCCCCACAGCCCTACCTATCAATAGAGTTTGCTACAGCGATGACCGCGCCTTCTTTGAACCCACCATAGCGCAGGTATCCATCATCGCGGGAGAGTGTGTACGCGCGACGCTCCACACCAACGGGGTGCCCAACATGGACAAGTTGGAGTTTAGCTACCACACACTCGATGCCAAGGGCCTCCCTCAACCGGCTATAGTGGAAGTTCCCAGGTTCAAAACACGCACCCTCCCTGCCCCACCCCTCATCGTTGGCATACCCATATTCCACACCCTCAAGCCGGCGGACAAGCTCAGCGACCTGCTGCGCACGTTCCGGTCAGTGTATCACTCCACCCGTGACAAGCCCATGTCCCCCCTATTGATGGTACGGTCCTTTGTAGCGTTTGCCCTGTCCCGCTGGGACTTTGTGTTTTCCGGCGTGCTGGCCCCTCCGAGCTGGCACCATGACCTGCAGGTATACGCCCACAAGGCGTACCGGGCGGCCTTCGCCCTACCCCCGTGGACGTGCAACGCGTTCCTGCATCTCCCGCTGCACGTTGGCGGCGTCGGATGCCCTTCCCTCCCCCTCCGCAACCTCAGCCTTCTGGCGATGACCTACCTGCATGCGTCGGTCAGCTGCAACCCCCTGTCACGTGCATCGGCGGTGTACCTCCTCGACACTTTGGCCCCTTTTTCGGAGGGCATGGCCTTGCGCACAGCCCTGGCCACCCTGCGCACGCGCGTCCACACCCATCCTTTCCCCCACCTTCATGACATGCGCGTGCATGCGCACGTTGCCTCCGGCCACCCCTTGCCTAACATCCTGTGTGGGTTGTAACAGACGGTGCCCTGGCCGGACATCGAGTTGGCGGTGGAATTGTTTTCTACAATCCCCAGCTCGGGGTCCTCCGGTAGTACAGTTTTGGCATATCGGTGGTCGCTGCCACGTCCGCGGATGCAGAGTGGCTGGCTAAGCTGGTCGCCCGCTCCCTTCTCAAGGGCTGGGACGGCCAAGCCAGCTTCCTGGCGGATGCCACCGCATCCATGCACTGCGGGTTCACCAAAGCCCCCCCCCCTGCCTCCATCCTCAACCACCTCTTCAGACAGTTGGTCTCCGCCACGGTGGGGGCCCAAGAGTTCTGGGTACGAGCACAACACGACACAGGTCACACACACACGGTGGCGCTGCTCCAGCGAGAAGCTCACCTACTGGCAGCACACGGCGCCTCCCAGGCACTGCCCTTCACTGCCCCACTCCTCCCTCTATTACGCGGGGCCGCGCTGGCCACCAGCGAAGGGCGGCTCCTCCTCAATGCTCCACATAGTGTAGCTCACCTACACGACCAGACCCTCATCAGAGAGGCGGCGCCCTTGGCAGCTTGGGACACTGCTGTCTGGAACGCTGCGGCGTTCTCGGCCCTCCTCCTGAACTCCACCCTCCTCAGGACACCCCTGGAACTCGCCTTGCGCTTGCGGGCACTGCTGTTTCGCCCCCCCCCCCCCCACCTCCGTGCATTACTACACATGCGATTACTGCGACGCACACGTGGACCACCCCTGGTCCCGCGTAGCCCACTCCTGCCCATCGTTTCTCGTACGCAGCCAGTCGGCATTTGTGCGGCTCCTCGCCACGGTGCCCAAGCTGGTGGGGTCATACCTGCCTGACGGCACGACCGTCGTGCAGCCCGCCAGCAACACCTCCATCACGGTGGCGCTTGAAACGGACCTACACACGCCATCCCCCCTCCCACCTCACAGATGGACCGTCTTTTCTCCCTCTGGCCTTGTCAGGTCCGCACACCCCTCCTCGGCAGCACAGGACGGCACAAGCGACCGTGTTCGTGTTGTCCTGGAAGCCATGGCTGACGGATCCCCCTCACTCACGGACCTGCTGATGGTCCTGGACACCCTGGAGTGGCCCACTCGGCCCAGCTCAACCCTCAATCCACATGTATCGGAGCTCTGTGCCCATGTCCTACCACTGTCGGTGGCGTTCCTCGCCCGCTGGACCACGTGCCACCTACAGCACTGGCGAATGCTGGCGGGGGGCCGACTACCTATGCGAATGCCCCCCCCCCCCCCCCCACTGCACGATGGGCCCCCACAGTGACTTTTCTGGTCCACCCCAATCTGCAGGACCCGTCCATTGCGCACCTTGTGCAGGTTCACCCGGGACCCCTAGTGATCCTCACTATCGCAACCGCCTTACAACCCTTGCTCCTCATGCTACCTGAGCCCATGAACACTCTGGTCAGGCATCACGTGCTCCTGTGGGACGCGGCAGTGGTTCACACGCTACCGACTCAAGAACGCTTCCAGTAAAGGATATCGACCCGCTTTCTGTGCCTTGCATGTGCCGTGCCCCATGCCCCATGCCCCATGCCAGCACAAGCACGTCCGCACTAGGAGGTGTATACCCCGCTCTTGCACCGCATGGTTCGAGAGTGAGTGCGGTGCGCCTGAGCCTAACTTCCCCAAAGCGAGGCACTCCGTGGGCCCCTAAGGCCCTCTTCGGATCGGGAAGACAAGCCCAAAGCCCAAAGCCCGCAAATGAATTTTTCTGAAGCCATGCCTGCAGGCACTGTGCAAAAAAGTTTTTTGTGGTTTAGTTGTGGTGGTGGGGCAGTGATTGGTGGATTCACAAGCCGGCAGGAGCGTGAGAAAAGTGTGAGACACAAAAGTTGGTAGCAGCAGCAGCAACAGTAGTAGTGACAGTTGACCACCAGCAGCCAATAACCAATGTATCAGCGGAGAGCATCAGTAGTCACAAGGTAGCAGAGCAAATCATCTGCACTATCAACCATACTACAATATCAACAACGGCAGCCCACAGTCATGCACACACCCTCTGAGACCATTTTGCTGAGCACTCTGTGCAAACCCAGTACACCCACAATGTTTTCTTCGAGGGCAGCAACAACGAAATGACAAAGCAAATCAACAAGCGCCATACAGTTTTAGGCATTTATGGTAGCATCACCCTGAAATGGTGGAGCTAGGATGCCTAGGCCAGGAGAGCGCTTTAGTTTTGCGTCCAACAAATTTTTCCAACACCCACCCAACATTCTCTGGCCAATGGACACCACAAGGGGAGGGAAAATGGGGGGGAATGGGGGGAAGGGGGGGAAAATTGGGGGGAACTGGGGCAAGATCATGTGCCATTGTGTGGTTAATGTGGAAAACAGGGGTTGGGTTGATGTATGTTTCTGTTGTTGTGTCGTTGCCTCGTTCACCTCCTTTTTCCCAGCACCAGAAGCCACGCAATCGTAGGAATCACAGGTCTTGCCTCAGGGAGTGTATTGCGTGAGGGAGGGCAGTGACTGTGCACTGGGTCCTGAAACAGTGGGCTGATTTTTCACCGAAACACCTTGCCACAGACCTGGATCTCAGTTTTACACTCTAAACACACCTGCCTCTTCCTTGTTGCACACTAGATAACCCATAAAGTCCCTGCTTTTTTGAAAAAAAACAATTCAGCAAAAAGTGTGCATGCAATCCCTGAGCACATGTATGTCAGAGACGGGTCGTGGCCGCGTTGGGCTTCTGATGAACAGGTCAGTGGTTCAAACCTGCGTTTTACCCATTTTCCCCCATTGCCCCCCATTTTCCCCCATTTTCCCCCATTTTTCCTGTTTTCCCATTTTTCTTTGGAAACCTTACTGGGAATCTTAAGAGCAAGATGACTGGGAACTTCATGGGTCTGCGAAGCGGATTCCCAACTCACACAAGGGAATTTACGAATTTCTCTGCCATTGCCCTACGGTTACCACCGGCACTGTGTTGTACTGATGTGCGTATGCTTCAGGCCTGAGCATTAGACTGCGCACGTTGCCAACCACGCAGAACGCGAGAGACAGTTTGTGCGCTATGGTGTGTGTACATGCAACTTGAATTTGGACCTGAAGCGCTCTTCGCAGCTTCACGCGAGATCGAGGAGAGTCCAGGGTATATGGAAGGGATGAAGAGGGGTTGTACTGACTGTCCTGGGCAAGCATGAGAACACTTTTCAACCTGTGTGTGGACTGGACATCCCAACCACCTGTTTTCTTCGCTGCCGTCTCTTACTGAACTTGCAGGCAACATGTCAGCACTGGCAATATTTGTTCTGGCAGTGATTGTTCAGCTGGCAAATGCAGACGAGGGACCTTGCCCTGTGTGTCCCGTCCCAGACGTCTCATGCCAGTTGGACACTGGAGTTGCACTCATGCTTTTGGGCAGTATTGCTTTTGTGCTCTCCCTGTTCTATGCTGTGAACCACCCTGATGAAGACATGGTGAGATACTCTTGGCAGGCCATCGATGGTACTATCGCAGTATTTAGTGCAATTCTGCTGTTCAAGGCTTGTGATGCAATTGTGGATCACTTTGCTCCGCAAAACGATGAAGTGGTGAAAATGTTGTTTGATTTTGGGCAAATGGTATTTTGGCTAGTGCTTTTACAAGCGGCTTTGTTTTCATCGGCTGTCTTCGAGAGGAGTCACCATTCTGAGGTATGCCACGGCACATCACCTCTTTGTCATCCAGGCCTTCAATTGAGAGGACAATATGTCCCCTTCAATGAGAATGAGGGTGCTTACACCCAGTCATCAAGGCTATGCGTATCCGGATAGTGCCCTCAACTGTGGTTGTTCCCAATCATGGTAGCCGCACACAGAGCCCACTCATGGGACCCGCTCCTGATACCTCATGGCCCCCTTTCATAGAACCTGCCTCATGGTATCCAACTGTGGTACAGGGGTGGGAAAATTTGGCCAGGGGACAATTTCGCCACCCTTGAAATCTCCAAAGCTCAAGACATAAAAAAAATGCAGAAGACAGACTCCAAATTTGCAGCATGCAGCTGTCGCTGTCACTATCACCGTCCCTGTCACTGTCACTGGCAACCACTGCGTGTGACACCCTTATGCACAGGTACCCCTAGAGCTCTAGAGCGCCCAATCGTGCAAATTTCCTGAGAAACTTTTGTCCTCTTTCTTAACGGCGAAGTTTTCCCACAAATCACCTCGAAGAGAGGTGGTTAGATCAAGCACAGGTGCAAGGGCCATATACCCCCCCCCAAAAAAAGAGCCACCCCCCCCCCCCTTTAGCAAAAACCCGGACGCACTGCTGTGAACTTGCTGAAGAACAATGGCTGGAAGTGTCTATGGCGGGGACATCCAGCTCAGCCTACCGACCAATTGAAGCCCTTTTGGGGGCTGATTCACGCAGCATATGTACCCCCCCTTGCAACCGTCACTTCACTGTGTTGCTCGGCAATATCCATTGCGGCGATTTGTCACACGCACATTCTTGCATTGCTTTCCCATTAATTCAAATCAGTCTCCAGTGGGGTCACTCAAGTGGATCATGAGAATGCTGAATTCTCAAGGCTCGAGGCTGTGTTCGTTGCATCACCCAAGTAGCTTCACCTGTGTTCTGTTTGCTTGCATCAGTGGAGGGTACCACAGTTTGCCTTGAAATACCCTTGCAATCTCCCCCCCCCCCCTGCGGGGCAGACCGTCGCGCGCTACGGGGGAAGATTGCAAGGGGGAGGGGGGGTATGTCCGTATGTATGTATGTAGTGTATGAAATCGGATGTTTAACCCCTTGTAAAATCATCATTTTGAAGATAAAGATGTCCACCAATGAATTTTTTCGATTTTGACCCCCCTAACCCCCCGTACCTGGGGGGGGGGGGGTCAAAATTTACTTGGCCCTTAGCCCGCACTGCGCGTCCATTCAGCCCCTGGTCCAATTGAATTTTTTCCTGCTACACGGAACCCCTGACCAATTTGCGGGGGTCCCGGGTTCTCCATGTTTCCCAGGTCGGCCCCCCTATAGGGCAACATGAGTGCCATTTTCAGGCCAGCATGGGGTGGCTGAAAAAATGTGATTCTGGTTGACCTCTGAAAAACCCCGGGGACCCTTAGGCTGTTGTTGGGTGATCAAAAAGGAAGTCATATAGCACCAACTAGACCCTCCCAGTGGTGCTTATTGGCCCACGAAAGCGCCATTTTGGGCTTGTTTGCATTGTGGGCAAAACTTGGCTAGCCTATAGCCACCACTGTGCGTTGATCCATGTCTTATACAGCTTTTCTATATGGACCCCCTGACCATTGACAGGGGTTTTGGGTGCTTATCTCCATGTTTCCCACATCGGACCCCCTAGGAGGCCTCACTGGAGAGTGAGGACAACCGTTTTTAGGCCGGCAAGGGTTGGCTGAAAAATCGCGATTTCTGGGTCACCTCTGATCACCTCCGGGACCAGGATTGGGTGGTCATTTGGTGACTATGGGAGTACATGGAAGCCCACGGGTACTTCTTTTGACGCGTTGTGAGTTTCGGCCCAAGAATGTACAACCATGACCTTGATGGGGGATTGGATGATGGATGATGATGATGATGATGATGGGTGATCCCCAAATCAGAGATGTGGAATCAGAAACAATTCCAAAAGCCCCTTCAGTTGTGTAGGCAAAAGTCTGCAATGTTCCCATTTTGAGGTCAGTCTGCTATGAAAGTCGGCATAGGTCCCAGAATCTGAAATTGTGACCCTGATTCGGAATTGGATGGTAGATGATGGTGCTAGATGATCTCAAAATTGAAGATGCTGAATCTAAACAAACACTTCCAAAGTCGACTTGTAAAGTTGTGTTAGCAACAGCGTGGAGTTGGCCTATTTTGAGCAGAGTCCGGTATGAAAGTGAGTTTTAAGAATCTAAAATGGTGACCCTGATTGGGGATGGGATGATGGATGATGATGATGGATGATCTCAAATTCAGAGATGCTGAATCTGAACCAATGGAACCCATTTGTATGATTGTGTCTGCAACCGTATAGAGTAGACCTTCTCTGACAGCAGTTTGGTGTGAAAGTGACTGTATCTGAATATGATTATTGTTTCTGCAACAGTGCAGATTGGACCTGTTTTGATGTCGTGGTGTGAACATGACTGTTGGCTAGAGAACCTGAAAGCATGACCTTGATTGGGGATGGAATGATGGATGACCCCAAATTCGGAGATGCTGAATGTAACCAATTCCAAAAACCATTTTATAGTTGTGTCTGCAACAGTCTAGAGTGAATCTTTCGCTGTCTGTTTGGTATGAAAGTAATTTTGGGCCCAACAATCGAAATTTGTGGCACACATTCGGCATTGGAAGATGAACAGGGATGATCCTCAAATCGGAGATGCTGATGACGTCCCCTCAGCGTCTCTCGTCTCTCTTTGAGGTGCCTTACTAAAGGCAATAGAATTTTCCCCCCAACGAAATTTTCCCTCCTTGTGTATCCAATCATCATGCCAGTCATTGAAGCCACTCGTGATGCCTGTTCGTGGTTCAGTGCCAGGTCACAGTTTGGCAACAACACCCAGCATCCCTAGAGGCAGGCAAGACCCCACCGCGTCTTGGCTGATACTTGTGACACCGCTGCTGCAAATCAGTCTTGTGGAGCGTCTGACTGCAATCCTTGTGGCGGCGGCCATGACTGGAACGAATTGAGTGCACGGACAGGTCATATACCACTGTAGAACGGCTGGCAGATGAGAAAGTGCTGTAGCAACTGACACTGGACAGCCATGGGGTTCACTGGGACTAGCCGCATGCACAGGAGACAGTAGGGGAATAATGTATATGCACGCGACATGGGGGGAATTCAGTTCAGTTACGGACCCCAACCGCCGAGGCGTGAGCAAGGGTGGGGTGCCGTGATCAACCATGACTGGGTTTTCATGGTGTCTGCGCACGCCCGGTGAATGCAGCAATGCAAAGATGTGTGGTCCCCTGCACACATTTCTTTGTGCAGGATGTGGACTCTAAAACATACTACAGCGCCAAATCTCGCGCCATCATCGTGGGCAAAGTTTTGGCTTTCGCCTCAACGAACGCGTGGAGTGCCTTACAGCAGCTCCCTTTGTTTTCCGGCAGCATAGCAATGTCGTTTACGGCAGTCTTCGTCAGCTTCATTGGAATGTTGTGGCTTTGGAAAGCTACCGATTTGTTTCGCGAATGGTATGCCCACAGAGACGGGCACAAAGATGCATTTGAGACGCTGTGGGACACCCAAACAGAAGAGGCAGAGAACGGGGCCATCAGTCTGACCTGCTCATTTCTACTCGTCCAAACCCTTCGGTACGCCGTAGGGGGTGCGTTGCCCGACCAAGACGGGGGCGAAACGCGGCTCCACACCCAACTGGAATGCCTGGGGCTGTTCTGTATCGGCTTGCTGACGGTCGGGTCGGTGGTGTGCGTGGGGCGGTGGCGCAACGCACTCCCGTCCTCGCAGTCCGGCACCGTTGCTCATCGTGTAGTAACGGCCGCACACATCACATCCTCGATGTGCTTTGCTTGGTCCATGTTATGGGTAGTGAAGTGGGAGGTGGTCCTCATGCCATGGCCAGTAACAGAGGGGGTGCCTGGCAAAATGGTGACGGCGTTGTTGGTGTCTGCCCTGGTTTTTGTTATGATCACCGTTTTGGATAAGATTGCAGATAGTGACCACACGTCCCACGAAGTGGATCAATCCATCTTTCAAATGATTTTTTCTGTCAGTCTCATGGTAGGATTTTCTTGGGGTGGAGCATTTAGAGCTGCAATTGCCAACGTTTGTCTCATTTTCCCCACATGGGAAAGAATCTGGATGCAGTTGCTGCTCACTTTCTGCATGATCATTATTGTATTGCCAGCATGGCGACTTCACATCTTGCCCAAGGTTGCAGTGTGGAAAGCTCCAATCATTGACGCTCGGGAGACGCACGCGCTTATCAAGTCTTGAGTGTTGCATGTTGCTTGCAGCATCAACTGCAGCACCAGCACCACCACCAGCAAAAGCACCAGCACAAGCACAACCAGCACCAGCACTAGCAAAAGCACGGACCTTGGGATTTGATTGGCAAAACGACTACCACCACTACTATCATCGCCGCATCAACGATCAGCAGCATCAGCAGCAGCAGCAGCAGCAGCAGCAAAGAAAAGAATTCAGCCGCATCGCATTTGAGACATCTCCCTTGCATCGCAGAAGTTGTCAGATCAATCGATCCACAATGGCGCGTGAAGCAGTCAGCCGATCTCGTGTTTCCTGTGCGATAGGGCTGGGAAGCATGCCGGATTATGTTAGATTCAGTGCACTTGATGGTGTCAAATTTGGTCGGCCGATCCGCTCATGTTTGAGACACAAATCTTCTAATTGATGATGTGTGACATCCAGCGACCTCTGCCGGCACAGTGACTCCACAACCAGCAGGAGTCGATGCCATCGATGCTCTTACGACTGATTTGCTACACTGGATCCAGTTCATGGCAACGCAAGGAGAATCTTCTTTGTACAAACTCCAGCAAAACCCCTGCTCAACAACAATATGGGATGCTTCGCTGCACTGCAGTGTGCCAGTCCCCACCCAGTAAGTCCCTGCCCTACCTGTGCACTCCTTATATGAGGTCTCAGGTGGACAGGTGGACAGGGTACACTTTTCTATCCTGTACACAGGCCTGGAAGAAGGAAAGGTGCCAGGTACCCGCAAGTCTTGATCCTTGATTTGATTGGACCCCCTCCCCCCATTGGACCTCACGGTATGAGCAGCGTTTCAATTGAATCATAGACCATCGCCACGCTTCTGCATGGCTGTTGTTGGCCAAGAGCCGCGCATGCGCTGTTGGGTGGTGTTCACAAGGCATTCAGTTCTCCAGTCCACAGCCACGGAACACACAGACCGTGTGTTCGTGTTCGTGTTGGATTGCCGGATGGCATTTCCCACAATTCGTCCGTGGGTAGTTTTGTGGTCAGTGTCCCCTTCATTGTTATGTATGACTTCCGGGACCGCGCAAGTCGTCAAAGTCTCAGAAGGTGCAAACCCTTCGTCCCCAGGTGCAGCAGGGGAATGAGGTCTGAGAAACAGGGGTCTCCTGAATGAAGGTTGTTGTTTGTGGTGATTATGCCCGCTTTTTGGGAACGGTCATGATCCCGTCCCCAGTCCCCCTTCCCATTGGCAGGGGCCACGGGGGGGCCGTCTGCTCGGTCCCGGTACGCGACTCCCCCCCCTAACCCTACCCATGACCCTAACCCTAATCAAGACTGAATATTGGGACCGAGCTGGTGGGGGAGGGAACATCAGCTATGACTGGTGAGGGACATCAACAATGATTCACGCATTGATGGTTCTTGACAAAGTGGAATCAGCTTGCAAGTGAACCCCATCACCACAAGGCCCACTTTCAAGGCTTTTTGGACTTCTGAGGGGCCAAAATGCCCCAAAATGGGCTCAAAATGGGCTCCCTTCACCCGTTTGTGCACCCCAAATGGTCTAGGATGAGGTTTGGAAAAATGCGTTTTTGACCCATTTTTGACCCATTTTTGGTCCCAAAACAACCCATTTTCAAGGCACTTTGGAATTTTCGGAGGACCAAAATGGGCCACCACAAGCTCCAAACGGTCCAAAAACACTTGTTTTAGCGTCGCACATGGTCTAGGATCATTTTTGAAAAAAGTCATCTTTTTGCCCCTACTAGACCCTGTTGACCCATTTGGGCACCCACCTGTTTGGGCTTGAGCTTGCAGCTTGCCGCAGCCTACTGGGGCTACGTATGGGGGTCTAGGCGTCCGTTTGGGCAATTCTGAGGGGTGGAAACCACAAAAAGTCGGGGGTTGCGGGTGGAGTAGGTGCCCTCGGAATCGCATTTTGAGCCATGTAGCCCAAGATATGGCCTATTCTTGGTTTGTGGCTCTCGGCATTTGAAGCTTCTGGGGCCTTTTTGGGCCATTTCCGGGACATATCATGGAGTTAGAGGGCCGCAAAGAGCTCGTTGACACGGGGAAGTCAAGCCGCACGTGAAGTGTACCCACCGTTTCCCTTCGTTTGGCCGGTTTGAATGTGTTCCCGGGCTTTTTTGGCCCAAAAAAGGCTGTTTTTGGCCCTAAGCTGCAATTTTTTGAAACTGAGGTCCGCCACTTGCGAATCCCGTTCCCTGCCACCACCGTTGAGTTTCTTGCTCACACTTTGTGTGATTGTACTTCACACCCATAGGTATCATGCACCAAAATTTCACCCAAATATGAAGCCCCACGACGGAGTTCTGATTTTTACCCATTTCGCGCGTGCTGCTGCTTGCTGCTTGCTGCTGCTTGCTGCTGCTTGCTGCTGCTGCTGCTAAACCTGGTAGGTCCACCCTAGACACTGGGCCAAGAACTCTCCCTTCAGTACCCATGGGTAACGAACTCTCCCCCCAGTATGTGTAAGAAAAGAGATGGAATAGTCTATTGCACGAATTGAGCTCAACAGGATTGTAAGTTATTGCGCCGCAAAAGGTGTGAATCCACAAAGGTGCACATTGGAGGGGACCAAAGACAGAACAAATCTTGCGCAATTACAAATTGTTTACTAGTAAGCACCAGAGGATGGGATCCTGTGTGATTGGATGAATGCTTCTTGGTGCACAATTTATGGGCAGATTATGTGAGGCTGGCGTCCACACCACAGGATCTAGTGGAAGATATGGGACTTGGCATGGGAAATGGCACGGAAAGAAGCGACACACTAGAAAGCGACGGCATCAGAGGATGAGCTGATGGCCTTTGCCATGCTATGGGTGCCAAAGACCCTCGTTGCGGCGCTCGTGCTAAAGGGATACTGCATGAGAAAAGAAGTAGCCCTCTTCCAGTACCAGTTGTTCCTGGGGTCACACAATTAAAAACACGGCTCCCCATGCCCTCGATAGATGAGTACGAGGGCAAGAGGATGGCAAAACTATGGTATGGAAAGCTGAGTCCACGTCCATTTCAACCAAACCCCACAAGGTGGCGCCTATGGCAACAAGTTCAACTGCCCGGTAAGATGGCACAGGTGGCCGCTAAGCCACAAGGGGGGCATATTGCGCGCCATGCGGCAATGTGCGCGCCCTGTGCACAACACGCTTTGTACACGACCATACC
This sequence comes from Eutreptiella sp. 'Long Island Sound 2002', assembly GCA_964036045.1. NCBI lineage: Eukaryota > Euglenozoa > Euglenophyceae > Eutreptiales > Eutreptiaceae > Eutreptiella > Eutreptiella sp. 'Long Island Sound 2002'. The sequence goes on from OZ038396.1 coordinate 29,700,597, forward strand.
CAAACTGCATGGTAGTGCCTAGTATCAATAACAATGAGCCCGATTGTGCATCTATATGACTTGCTTGCATGCCTTGCCCTCATTTCTAGTGCATTTGTGTGTGTTGTTGTGCATGTCACTCAGAAAGGGTACCCGATTCAGTGTTGTGGTGATACATTCAGGTACCCTATTTGGGGACCTCCACTACTCTGCTAGCTCTCAGACCTACATGTCCACATTATGGAAAGGGAGTACTGGGTGCGGTCACCTTCACTGCCACCCTCTTCCAGTCATCCCGGCCGTAGTCTCCTCGCATCGCTAGCGGCTAAGCGGCGCGACCCCCCACCGTCGCGGCAGTCAAATACACTGTCTACATCGGTTTCACAACCACGCAAGGCCTCGTCAACGGGAGGTTTACCAACAAGAATTCCGAACGGCACATTTTTGGAAGGATGAGAAGCCGGACTACCCCTCACTCCCGGCTAATGTGCCGTCGGTTGTTGTGGGGGTGTAGTATGGTCCACAAAGGCAAGAATATTGCCAATGGTTGCAAAAATACCCAATTCCCTCCTGTAATGTGCGCACTGTGCACAAACGCCCCCAAGAAGCAGCAAGGGAGATGCGGACTACAATGCTTCCACTTGCTTCAACACAAGTCGTGCCTCTATGCCCTCCATGAGTACTGGAGAAGAAAATGCAAATGCAAAGGCAGCCCTTGCCAAATAATCATAGGCCTGATTGTCACTCCGAGCGCCAACTCCATAAAGAAGGTACCACCCCTCCCCCATGTCGCTAGCCCCCCCTTGCAAAACAAAGAAACATGGCCCCCCTAGCCGCCCCCCCTCCCTTCAGAAGTGAGAATTATGGCTCGGGCCAACGACATGGGGGGGGGGGGGGGGGGGGGGATGCATTTCGCCGCCAAAGTGCGGCCTCATCAGCCCAAAATACATTGAGCATAACACGGGATCGCATATGCACAAACAAGCTCATACATGAATGAAACCAAGCAAATCAGTAAGAATACACTCAAAAATGACAAAAGCACACACGATCCACAAGAGGCGGGCACGATCCAGGTCGGGTCCATGGGCTACGCAGATGACACGTATCCGCTGCGATCTGAGGGCCAATACATGGCGCCGGTGATGCAGCTCACTGATGAGTGGCTGGCTCTCACCCTGCAAAAAGTGAACCCCAAGAAGTCACTGTCCATACAAGTACGGCAATCCAAGGAAATTGCCCGCAAACACACGGTACTCCAAGGGATCTCACTCCCCCTCCAAGCTGAATTCCGCTCGCTGGGGGTGGGTATTCGTACCAGCCTGACCAGGGGGACTGGCCCGCTCCTGAAAAAGAGGATATCCAAGGGGATACACCTGCTGTCCAGAGTGAGGGGTGCACAAGGGGGCTTCAGCCGGCGAACGCACATCATTGCCACTCTGGTACAAGCCGCAGCCCTATGGGGGACCCCGGGGGCGGAGGTATCCCGGAGGGATTTACAGAGTCTGGAGACGGCAGTGCTCCACAGTTTGTGGGGCACCTCGAGGCCAGGTAGGGCGAAGGAGATCATCTTCGTGCTGCTAGTACAGGGACACCGGGTGTCTCCTCACATGAAAACCACGTATGACAGGGTATGTTGGCTCCTCGCGGTAGCGCGCACGCCAGGCACCCTTCAGGTTGTGGTGCAGTCGTGCATTGAAGCTCGGCAAGCACAGGTACGACCCACTACATCAGGACCGGTTCAACGAGCCCTCCTGGAGTTGGAGAGCCTTGGCTGGAGGCAGGCGGATCATTGGTGGGTCTGGAATGTGCCCGGGGTGCCCGAAGAAATAGACATGACGCTCATAAATGAGGACAAATTCAAGCATATCCTGCGGGACTCCATCAGGCGGCGGGCCCTGCTCTCGCTGGAAGATCGTCGACCGCGACAATTTCACGGCATCTTAGGGGCCCTCGACAGGGAGGCATGTCAAGTCCTTCTATCAGAGGGCACAGAATTTGATAAGGCGCTGCTGCGGGGCTGGCTCACAGGGGCGTTATGGACGGCTGCAAGGGCGCATGCGAGGGGCCTCAGGGCGACACCGCTATGCCCATACTGCTCGCGGCAACAAGAAGAAGATGACGAACACATCTTGTGGGCCTGCCCAGCCTGGGGCATACATCGATCCGGTGCCTGGCACTCGCTTATGAGAACGGCGAGGGCCCTGGGGCTATCAGACCAGATCAGTAGTTGGCCCACGTGCTTACGGATCTGTGGCTTGATGCCGGAACACCTGTCGCACGGCATCCCCAAAGGTCAGGTGCACGACTTCATGTACGGTTTTCATAGTATGGTGCTGCAAATTTTGTGGGCGCGGGCACACCGGGAAGATGTGCAGCTCTTTGACCGGCCTACGACGAAACAAGGCAGAGGGTACCCATTCTGGCAGTTCATCGGGCCGCTACCGCGGCCGGAGCACAGGGAGAAGCTGCGGATTCGCCAACCCACAGCTCAAGAGTGGCGGTGGGACTCCGACTTTCGTGACGATCTGCTACGATGGGTCGACGAGCTGGTGTGGATACCAGGGAAAGGGCAAGTCTCCTTCATGGAGCTGGCAATGGACTTTGAGTGCTTCGCGGCGCGCACCCTGCCGGCCTCACCCCAGGCTGTGTATCGGGCGACTGCCCTCCCGCTACCAGAAAGGGCAAGGGTCCTAAAGCTTGCCCTAGCGACCTTGCAAAAGATGAGCGTGGCTGGGGCCGTGCTACCAGGTGGTGTACTTACCAAATGCTCCTCCCTAGTCCCACTGGGGGCCCCCACAGTAGTGGGTGTGTCTGCGAGACCATACTTCACACGGCGCCTGGACATGCTGAAACTTCTACAAAACCTGCAAGAGTACTGTGAGCTGCGCTGGACGGCTGTGCTACAGGCACCGCCCCCCTCACCGGACACGAGACGGAGAAATGCCCAGCGGGCCAAGGAACGGCGGGAAGCGATGGAGTCCAGCCCCAGCATCAGGGAGCACATTCCCAAGCTCAAGTACACATTGTCTCTGCTGCCTGCTATGCACACCCCCAGGCATCTCACCGGCAGAGGAGGAGGTAAGAAGAGCACCACTTTGTTTGCGGCTGACTACTTTCCAGCGCACCGCAACCCTGGAGCTCCCCCTACGCGGCCCTACCGGTTGCTCCGACCTGCCAAGCAGGCGGTCCCGCCTCCACCTGATGTAGCTGCAGTGGGCTCGAGTCCACAAGCGGCACTGCCGGCGGGGCGAGCGGCAGCGCCCAACGATTTGTCCCAGCGCGTAGATGCGCTAACTCTCCGCCGTCGCCGTCGCCCCCGGTGCAGATGGAATACACCTCGGAGGAAGGGCCCTCTACCCCGGAGGTCTTCTCCTCGTCGTCCTCGTGGGAATCTGAGCCCATCAACACCGGGGGAAGCTACCGACGAGCGACAGCGGTGCCCAGAAGCGGCCCAGCGCGGTCCTCACCGCCACACGCAGTGCCCCGCACACGCGCCCCCAGGGCCCGATCCGTTCACCGGTCAGGGAACCCGGCGCTGCGGAAGTCACGGCGTAGGGCACCACCTGCGCGGGTGCCCCGAGGGGTCAAAAGGCGGCAGTCGGTCACAGAACAGCCGGGGAGCCCACGGCGCAAGCGACCCCAGCTACAGCAAGGGGATGCGCGGTCACACACGGCCCTGGAGGCCCCAGACCGCCACGGGAGCCCAGCCGGAGCCCCCCTCCCCATGTCCAGGCATGCGCTCTCATACCTACAGCTCACAGGAGCTATCACTCCTGAGCGTGCGTCACGCATAGTGGTGGTAAGCACCCCAGAGGGGCAGCGCACCCCACTACCGACGCGCAGCTCGGAGCAGCCTCCACACGAAAAGGGACGCGACATCCCCCCGGGGATAGCAAGGATGTTGCAGCAGATCCGGATGCCCCCAGCAAGGCCACAACCGCTACAGCCTCGAAGGGAACCACGGCCCAACGAGCGGACTTCGCGCACCGCCGTCCTGCCCCCCGGCCCTCCAATGGGGTTCAACGTAACCAGCACCCCGTCTCCGCGGGTGCTGAGCAGGCCAGGGCAATTCTCGCCATCTCCGGCATGGTCGCCGGCGGTGACTTCCAGTTGGCACTCCGTGCGGCACGTGACCCCGGAGCATTGGTCGCCCGCATGCACACCAGGGGGGGGGTCTAACCGACAGCAGGATTCACCTCACCTGCCCCCTGTCCTGCTCGCGCCCCTATTTGAGAGCGCAATGTCTACCCCGCGAAGGGACAGCACTCAGAGTGCCTCTGATGAGGACGTGCAACAGTATGCCGTCCGGTGTTCTACCCCCCCCAATCTGCCCCCCACCCTGCTGGCTCCACTTTTTGAGAGCGTGATGTCTGCCTCGCGAGCGGGCAGCACTCATCGTGAGTGCGATGAAGACATGGGTCAGTATGAGGTCCAGTACTCTACCCCACCCTCCGTGGGGGAGTGGCCCCCTAACCCCTTTACCTTTCCCTCTCTTCGCGGAGCACAGCGTCTCTGCACGGAATTGCCTGGCATGGCCCGACAGGGCCAGGGATGGGTTCGTGACCCCCATGCACGACACTCCACCATGCTGTACAGCATGCAGGAAGGTGCTCTGTCTTCCAACAGCGCGGAGGGGCTCATGAAGCATGGACGGGCCTCACGTGAGGCAACCTAAAGGACGGAGGGGGGAGCCTCTTGTCATACAGGGCGGCAGCTCTCCAGGAACCCGCGCGACTTGCCCCTTGGGTGAGTCTGGGGGCTGGAATGGGTAGAAGCCCCATGGACCATTGCTCCTTAATATGATTTCCTTCCTTCCTTCCAAATTGTTTACTAGTAAGCACCAGAGGATGGGATCCTGTGTGATTGGATGAATGCTTCTTGGTGCACAATTTATGGGCAGATTATGTGAGGCTGGCGTCCACACCACAGGATCTAGTGGAAGATATGGGACTTGGCATGGGAAATGGCACGGAAAGAAGCGACACACTAGAAAGCGACGGCATCAGAGGATGAGCTGATGGCCTGTGCCATGCTATGGGTGCCAAAGACCCTCGTTGCGGCGCTCGTGCTAAAGGGATACTGCATGAGAAAAGAAGTAGCCCTCTTCCAGTACCAGTTGTTCCTGGGGTCACACAATTAAAAACACGGCTCCCCATGCCCTCGATAGATGAGTACGAGGGCAAGAGGATGGCAAAACTATGGTATGGAAAGCTGAGTCCACGTCCATTTCAACCAAACCCCAAAAGGTGGCGCCTATGGCAACAAGTTCAACTGCCCGCCAAGATGGCACAGGTGGCCGCTAAGCCACAAGGGGGGCATATTGCGCGCCATGCGGCAATGTGCGCGCCCTGTGCACAACACGCTTTGTACACGACCATACCCAAACTGCATGGTAGTGCCTAGTATCAATAACAATGAGCCCGATTGTGCATCTATATGACTTGCTTGCATGCCTTGCCCTCATTTCTAGTGCATTTGTGTGTGTTGTTGTGCATGTCACTCAAAAAGGGTACCCGATTCAGTGTTGTGGTGATACATTCAGGTACCCTATTTGGGGACCTCCACTACTCTGCTAGCTCTCAGACCTACATGTCCACATTATGGAAAGGGAGTACTGGGTGCGGTCACCTTCACTGCCACCCTCTTCCAGTCATCCCGGCCGTAGTCTCCTCGCATCGCTAGCGGCTAAGCGGCGCGATCCCCCACCGTCGCGGCAGTCAAATACACTGTCTACATCGGTTTCACAACCACGCAAGGCCTCGTCAACGGGAGGTTTACCAACAAGAATTCCGAACGGCACATTTTTGGAAGGATGAGAAGCCGGACTACCACTCACTCCCGGCTAATGTGCCGTCGGTTGTTGTGGGGGTGTGGTATGGTCCACAAAGGCAAGAATATTGCCAATGGTTGCAAAAATACCCAATTCCCTCCTGTAATGTGCGCGCTGTGCACAAACGCCCCCAAGAAGCAGCAAGGGAGATGCGGACTACAATGCTTCCACTTGCTTCAACACAAGTCGTGCCTCTATGCCCTCCATGAGTACTGGAGAAGAAAATGCAAATGCAAAGGCAGCCCTTGCCAAATAATCATAGGCCTGATTGTCACTCCGAGCGCCAACTCCATAAAGAAGGTACCACCCCTCCCCCATGTCGCTAGCCCCCCCTTGCAAAACAAAGAAACATGGCCCCCCTAGCCGCCCCCCCTCCCTTCAGAAGTGAGAATTATGGCTCGGGCCAACGACATGGGGGGGGGGGGATGCATTTCGCCGCCAAAGTGCGGCCTCATCAGCCCAAAATACATTGAGCATAACACGGGATCGCATATGCACAAACAAGCTCATACATGAATGAAACCAAGCAAATCAGTAAGAATACACTCAAAAATGACAAAAGCACACACGTGTGTCATCACCCCTGCCTTCTCGTGGGTCCCCAACACGGGGACAAAAAATGGGGAAAAGGGGGAATACCGGGGGGTTCAGCCTACACCACTGCATAACGTGTGCAGTAGCTACGAATTGCCCCAACCCCCACCCCCGCAGCGTCCCTTGATTGGAGACATGCCTCACCCGCATGAAGCTATAGGTTACCCAACTCATGCTGTACATCCTCTCTTGCCTCGACGCCCACGCACCCCGGAGGCTAGATGGCCTGAACTCAGTATGGTGTCAGCAACAAAAGAAAAAAAAAATAACGGGGGGGTCAATGGTCGATAACGATCGACGGGATGTTACCGACATAGACACTTTCGGCCATTAAGCAAAATGTGTCCCCTTCTTGGTTGGGGTGGTATTGAATGCACAGCCATATGTATAGGTGTATATGGTAAGCAGGGCGGGATCACAATGGGTACTACTAGCCGCGCTATATAACCATCGGTAAATTGAGACCTGTTGTGACCAAAAAAGTTTATACCCTACCGTAGATGTGGGACGGAAAAGCATGAAACAGCCATGCAGCCATTTCCTAGTAGCAGTGAAGGGAGAGTGGTAGAGTGGTATAGCACAACATGATGCACTCCTTCGGCCTAGCTGTATTGTAGCGCACTTCTCCCGCAGGGTGGTGGTGAAAGAGAACAAGACAAAAATGCATGTAATAGGTGATACAACATGTGTAGTCATGTCATCAAACATTGAAAAACCAGCACTACATATTATATGTCCCTCTGTGGCGGCTAGCACAGCGGTTGTGCAGCCGGCGCGAGAAGAAACTAGCCTCGCTTCGAGCCCCCTTGGCAGCACTCCTCTCCCGCCGGCAAGAGAAGAGTACGAGGGGAAGATGCGCCTCCTCGCCGCCGATGCACGCCATTGGCGGGGTGCACAGCTGTAGGCGGTGGTTGGCTCGAGCCGCGCCATTTTTGTCGCACATTTTGTTGTGGTAGACATCAGGGGGGACAACAGGGGGGTGGGGTAGGGGGAAATTTTGCCTAGTGTGTGCCCAATGCGCTAAAGTACTCTCCTAAGCTCTTTCTCTGTGGTCCGAAGCAATTAGGGTGGTGGCTTGGCGAACACTGCACCATGCACCACGTGCATTGTTCAACTTCAACAGCCCGCAGCTCTTTTGGGGAACATGCCGGTGAAGCCGGTGGCGTATGAATGTGGAGATGCCGTGTTACACACAAGGTTTAAAGTTCTGTTGCCAGTTGCATGACAACGATCAAGGCAACGCTTTGGCCTATTAGCACTTTTTAGGAGTCGGTGTGAACCTTTCTACTGTATCGCCCATGCATGTTTGGTCCCATGTCATAGCCCTTGCCCGACATGGTTGGCAGGCTGCCCGAATCCATTCACGGTTAGACCAAGGCTATCACACCGAGGAACATGCACAATGGGTTGTTTGGCCTGCGCATTCTTGGGTTTGGACTAGTAATCCTTCCTTGGTTCCTTGAGGTGTGGCCACGGCACGTAAGGCCGTGTTTCTAAACGTAAATTACGTTCCCACCAATGTCGCCTTTGTCACGGACGGGTCACATTTTTCCTAGCCGGCGCTACACGGGGCGGCAATGGGTGAAGTTTGCTTCACCGCAATTAGCTCCTACCGCGCCAACCACCACGGTCTTCATTGCTCTCAGTTCAGTGCGCCAATGCGTGTATTTTGCGTCCATTGGTCCATGATTTCATTGGCTAGGGTCAGGGGCAAGGTCCCTTCCTCACTTTTCCACTATACGAGGTTAGTTAGCTACAGCAAGTGCCCACCCGCTGATGACCCCTAACCAACATGTGCGCCCCTGGCCCAGTAGAGGTACGGCCCAACATGCCGGTCGGCCAAGCACAACGGCTTAAGCCTAGGCGAATATTTGCACTCCCACAGCGTGACACGTGACAAATAGCCCCATTCGGCCATGCCCTCCCTCTGCATGGGGGGTGCCCTTGTGCCCCATTCGGCCATGCCCTCCCCCTGCATGGGGGGGGGGTGTCCTCGTGCCTCCTTGGGCCTCCTCCTGCCTCCTTAGGCCTCCTCTTGTCTCCTTGTGCCAAGTTCTTATTGGGTTTACCCGGTTTACATTCCGTTGGCCCTGGACCACTATTTTGTAGTTGAAACATACACGGGTTGGGTTTTACAGATTGTTCAACGCTTCTTTCGTGATCGCATGGCGGGGCTTTGGCGGATGCGATTGGACTCCAACAGCCCACATTTACCGATTCTAGTCTTATATTGAGGTGCTAGTGGATTGGCGACCGGCATCTCAGGCACATGGATTCGTTGGTGATTTATTCTGTTGATGTTAGGCATTGGTTGCTCACTTTGAGAGACCTACACATCTGTACTGCGGCAGTGTGGCACATGTTTAGGCACAATTTTGGTTTTTGGTCACTTTCCTTGCGGTACAAACCGATGTGCAAAGCGAAATTCCGCTGCCATCCCACTCGCGGCCTGCAACAACACACAATGCATTCATGCAGTCGAGCACACGTCCACGTATCATACATCACAAGACAATAGGGCAGGTGGGTGGGCACCCACCATTCAGCCAAAAAGCAGACGAAAGTGCAAACACATTAATGCAATCACTAGTTGAACCTCGTTTCAACTTTTGTTTGCGCTTCGTTGCTGAGTTGCTGAGTGAGCCTCGGCTTGGCCGAGTTGCGCCCGGCGCCGTGGCCGTTTGGCTGCAGAGCAGCCGGGCGCCCACCTGCAGCCCTGCTCGGCGCTGACGGATCCGATGCTGTTGCCGCTGTGTCGCCATCACCGTGTGTGAGTCCGGGAGCATACAGCCCGTATCGCCCGTCACTTTGGCTGTCTTGACTTGCGGTGCCGGCCCTAAGGCCCATGGGGAGTTTTATGGGTTGGGGGGGGGTTTAGGAATCAAAGGGGTTTTAGGACTCAGTTTCAACCCTTCAGGTTCCCCAGCGGCGCTATGCCCAGCGGGTTCCTGATGGCACCAGTGCGTGGCTAGGGCTGTGGGGGGGGGGCAGGGAGGGTTGCGGCGGAGAATCAATACCCAAGTTCTGTGCAGTGTTCTTGTGCTCCGCCTTTGCAAACACCAGTTGAACCTCGTTTCAACTTTTGTTTGCGCTTCCTTTCTTAGGCAGTTTTTCTGTCTTTTCCCGCCCACCCACCCACGGCGGCCGCACCGCTTCTGGGCTCGGCCGTCCGCCCACCGGACCCCAACCGTGTCTCGTTTTGTTTGGGGGGGTTGCATGCTGCACCCCGCGCTTTATTGGGTACCATGGTTGCGTGTGGTTGGGTCCAGCATGATCACCGTCTCAGGTGGCGGCAGTCTGACATGTTGAGGGGGTGACTTTTTCGTTCCCAGGTACTCGTGTAGTGTCAGTCTCGTCCGTTGACCGCTGTGCGCTGGGACTGCGTCCGCTTTATATGCGGGCAGCCATGGCTCTCTTGGAGGGCAGGGTCAGCATTCTATCGCCCCTATCGCCGGTCTTGGTGATACATTGTACTGCTGCCCCAAGTTCTGTGCCCAAGTTCTGTGCAGTGTTCTTGTGCTCCGCCTTTGCAAACATGACAGTGGTCAAGAAACAAGACAGGGGAATGTACGGGGTATGGATCGCAGCCACCGTGGGCCAGCCGGGAGACACAATTGCGCTGGATAACAGGGCGGTCACTCAGTCGTCCACTGACCGCACCTTCAGTCGTCAGACTATGACTTGCATCAGGCCTCTTACTTGGTGGTCACTGCCAAACGACTTACCGTACAATGCGTGAGAGGACACCGCGACCCCAAGAAGGCGCACAACCTACAGGTTTACCAGGAACGAATGGGGAACGAAATGGCGGATGAGGAGGCAAAGACGGCAAGTACCATGCATCCGGGCAAAGTAGCAGGCAGCACATCCCCGGCAGGTATCCTGCTTAACAAACATGTGATGCCCTCACCGGCGGGTAAGGGGATTGCCAAGGCACGACCCCAAAGGCTAACAGCGGACGCCCACTCGACATCCTGGCTTAGCTATGATACCCCATTATGGCACAACAACTACTTTCGCAACCAACAGGCACAAACCTACTTTTGTCCTCAACTCATACAAGCTGGGGTGCTCACTGTGGGACAGCTCTTAGAGGATGACTCTTCTTTTCAGCTCATAGCCACAACGTGGAGGGGTGTTTACCAAACCGCGCTAGGTGGAAACACCGACCCACCCCGCTGCCCTGACCAGCCAGCACGGTCCAAACAGAAGGGCCTGGCAACGCCGGGCGCCAAGCCATGGCCCCCCCTGTTTTTCTGGTGTGATTGGACGCACCATCAAATGATAGAGTTTCTGTCTACATCTAGCCCCCCCGAATCAAAGCACACACTAGATGTCTGGGCGACACTCGCCCGGGGGGGCCTGCCCACACGCACAATTTCGTACCCACGGCTCTTTGGAAAAAGCTCCAAGCGGGGGAACGCCAACGAACTTGGAAACCCTTTGATACACGTTGCCCCATTGATCACTCCTTGGAAACAATCGCACACTGCGTGCACGAATGCACCTTTGTCAAACATGCTCTTAAGATCATCCATGAATGCTTCAAGGTGGACGTTTCACATATGTTCCTTACGGATACGACAGCCACACTCACCAAACCCGCTGGTGTTTTGGCTTGGTCCGCGGTTCACACAAACTGGATCATACGTTGTGCCATCAAAAAATAACAAGCCACGGCACCGCCGTGTACGGCGTTTTTGACCAAAATTTTGACCAAATGGTGTTCGTACCTTGCCAAATGGGCCACAAACACCTACAGGTTCATCAGTGATAATGACCTTACTCTATTCATTCACACCTTGGAGGTCTACATTGAAAAGCACTACATACCACCGGTCACACTTTCCAGTGTCCCCCCTACATCCCCCCCCCACACCGGCGCAACTACGCTCCACAAACCGACATTTGGCTAAGCTACAGAGAGCGGAGGAACTGTACACAGGGCTCGTTGAGCTCCGGGCACGGGGATACCTACTCATTTTCACCAACGGCTCCTCGGAAGATGAGCCCGGAGTCGGTCGTATCGCTGGATATGGTATCGCCACGGAAAGTGGCGTTCAAGTGACGAGCTATATGCCACTGCAGCTCCGCCAAACCAATAATGCGGCAGGGGTCTACGCGGCTATCCGAGCACTGCAAATTGTACCTAACACAAAAATTGCCATTTGCACAAACTCGGAGTATGTCCTACTCGGTGCCCAAGGGGCGGCCAAAAGGTGGCAATGCCAAGGCTGGAGGGGATCCAGCGGCAAGGTGTCCTGTGTAGAACTCTGGCAAACCCTCTTGCAGGAGTTATCCAACCCCGACAGGGAAATCCTCTGGGTCAAGGTGCCGTCACATGTCGACGTCCCTAGCAACCGAAAGCAACAACTCTTGACCTACACAGGGCCCAGTGCCCTCGCTTCGCGCTCACACAGGCTTCTGGCCTCGCTGACACTGCCCTTGAGCGGGGCCATACAATATGTCGCCCATCACGCTGGACGACAAAGCGCTACGAGGGCTGCGCGACATCATCCGCCAGGAGGTTCAGGCGGCCATGGGAGCGACCTCACAACAGCAGCCAAGTGCAGCGGCTGGAGGCGAAACACACCCACATCTGCAAAGACCACCAGCAAAGGTGCAAGCCGATCACAAAACCCCACCCAATCCCAGGGGGCAGCAGGATCCAAGGCCAAGGCCAGATCACAATCCCCAGCCCGCCAGTCAACCACTGGTGCAGGGAGCAAAACGGTGCGAGAAGATCCCAAAGACAAGGAAATCCGAGAGCTCAAAGACATGATCCAAGAGCTCACCGCCACGATCAAGGAGCTTCGGGCCTCCATTCGACATCCCAAGAAGACGTCAGACAACGAAGATGCAGCGGAGCCAACACAGCTGGCTCAACGGCCACGCACGTATGCGGAGGCAGCGGCCAAGGGGAAATCCTCCTCAGTGCAAAAGTCACAGGAAAGCAGCCAGTCCAGTGCTTATACGGTAGTCAAATCACGATCTACTGTCAAAGTACTTGGCAAGCCAAAAGATGTAGGTATGCCAGTGCAACCAACGCATGGAGTAGCTGCGGAGGAAGCACGAACCTGGCAAGCCTCTGCCCTACTACCATTGCAACTCTGGAAAGAAGCCGAGAACAAACAACTTGGCCTTCTGGTGCTGAATCCCAACAAACCACCATCCGAATGGAAAGTCTCAGAGAGACCAGGCACCTTCCAAAGGGTGCTCATGCTATGAGGCACAGCAGACTCATGTGCGGAACTCGCAGACATGGCCTTCACGTCCCATCCTCAGGTAGAACACATGGCTGCCATCGTCAACGTGCCAAATACAGCCGGAGTCAAAAAGGCAACTGTCGCGGACGCACTACGCCGCATGAGACTCACGCGCGCCGATCTGGATGTTCAGGGCTGCTTGCTAACCCTGGCAACCCGAATCACGCGGGCCGAGTGGGTCCACTCCGAGGGTCCGCCCAGGCCCATAGCAGATCAGCAACTATGGATGCAGTGGGAAAGGACCACAATGGAACAAGACGACGAATCGGACCATCAGGAATCAGACACGGCGGAGCATGCCCCAGTGACGCCCTCGGAGAGGGAAAGTGGCTTCCACAAGATATCCTTGCAGATAGATCCTCTTATGTGCTCGGATTCCGAACTGCCTCCGAACAGAACCAAAGGCTCTGCACAACGCTGGGTGAGGCAGCAAACGATGGAGTACCTGAAAACGTGCATGCAAGAAATGACACAGGCACCGCCAATGGAGATTTTTCGCCGAGCAGAACATTACTTAGTCACGATGGAGCTCCCACTGGAGGCTGCCAAAAGGGTGCTCATCGGGTCGGGCAAGCTGCAAGGCATCGAGGCAAGGCCGTGGATGTCGAAAGGATCTCCTGGACCTGGACTGGAAGCACGCATTCTCTGGCTGAAAGCCCCCAACATGAAGAGCTCCAGCAACATATGGGAGATCCTTCACACCCAATACTGGTTTGCCGGTGTGCTGACAGGAGACACTGTCGGCAGATGGGGTGTCCGAATATGGGGAACAGAAGAACCAAGCGGGCAGCAAAGGACAGGTATTGCGAACCTGCTTGGAGCAGAGGCCCCCACCAAACGAACACGCATACGGGTGTACGGATACCCGGCTGGTTTCGGCTACGGTACCACGTGGGCTCAAGAGGAGGCCGCACGTGTCTTTCCCTCAGGCAAGGTCCAAGTTCTTTCCTGCCAACACCTCGTCAGCACGTCCATAACCAAGCCGGTGTTCGACATTACCGCAACGGTGCCAACGGAATGGCAGGCGCACAAGCTGGAGTCCACCGACACCAGAGCAAACCCACGAATTTGGAGGCGGTGCGTGTCGCACAAACTCCGACCAGCAGCGGAAAGAGTTGAACGCCAAGAGAGGCTACGTCTAGCCACACGGGCAGACGACGACCCAGAGACTACCTCTTTGCAAGACGTCGTGGAGGACAACCACGACATGGAGTTAGGACAATAATGCTGACCGTTCGGGCAGTGGCATTGCTGCGTCCAAGGGCATGCACGAGTCGGTACAAACAGCCGCCGTGCTACGCGAGCCGGACACGTCCGCCGCGCGGGAAATCTTCAGGATTCCTCTTGTGCATGCTGTGCCTTCTGCCACGGTGCTCTAACCGTAGACAATGTTGCCATACACCAGCCTTGAGTGCACGCAAGTGCCCCCCCACAGAGCTGACGAGAGAGGACGCAATGAGAACCGCTCGGGCACGCAGCCCTGAAATGATGCTCCCCCTACCAGGGCTCTTACCACCCAGGACATGCGACTGCCGCCTGGACTGCCTATTCCTGATGACAGGTACTATGTTTTATTCCATGGGACGGTCGCACAAAAGGCGAAGGTCGGACTCCAGCAGCGAGGAAGGTGAACGCCAACATCGAAGGCGGCAGCAGCAGCAACAGCACACCCACATCCATGTCCATGTCCACCAGCCCCAACAGCGGCACCCAGATCGGTTGAAACGCCGCAGTGCACACCGAGAACGATGCAGGATTCAAGGCGAGACCAGACGGATGGAAAGCGCGCTGCGAGAGCTCGATGCCCAACAGGCAACTGAAGTCCAAGCAGCTCGGGAGGAGCAGCAGTCGGCCGCGCAGTACTCTGACAGGGCCCCTCTGATCCCGTTCCAGGCCAACCTGCCGAGACAAAGGCCACGGACACCCAGCTATGAGCAGGTGATGGCCCGCCCACCTCTACCCAGCTATGATGAGGTAGTGGGGATGACAGCAGACGAGGAAGAAGCAGAGCATGGCCCCAGCAGATCCGGACTCGCCAACCCATACTCCCTGGAGCAGCTGAGGGACATCTCGGCAGCGGTGCAGATGCAACCGGAACGGCCCACGGTGATCACCGACGTCCTGTACAAAACAGGCTCATACATAGCCTTGGCGCTGGAGCCCCATCTTGCGCTGCATCATCGCGATGATTGGGTCAGAGACTGGGCCACGGATGTCGGACACCAGCTGGGCTTTGACGACGCGCCAGAGCCCGACACGGTCAAGCAAGGGACCCATGCGGCGCCACGAAACTGGAGGCTGCGGCTGCGGGGAAGGAAACCCCAGGGACTTACTTTCGGCATCAGCTCCAACGCCAAATATGGAGTGTCCCAGTACGCATGGGCCTCGGGCGCGGAATGGCTGATCAGACGCATCCAAGCCCAAACAACAGCAGTGAGGCCGCCGTCACCGCCACCGGAGGACGAAGATGCCCAGCCGCCGGCATACGCGCCACGCCAAGAGTTTGTGGACCAGGTATGTGCAGACCTTGCTTGGCAGGTGCCTGAACGTGCGGTCCTCTCAGCAAGCGCTGATACATGCAGATACAGTACCCCCCTGCTCACACAAACTTGTCTTCTCACTTCCAGTGGCTCGACCCGGAATGGAAGCTGCAGCGAGGCTACCGAGACGGCAGATGACCGTGACCTGAAAATCTGTCAAGGCGCACCATCACCGCGGCCCATGCACACTCTCAACCCTGCCAGTGACGAGCAGGCCAGCATAGCTAAGACGGAGAGCTCCGCTAACCACCCAGCTAAGCCGTGCGCGAGATGGGAACGCCCGCCGCGTCACAGTGCCGAGAGACGGTCTGTGATGGCGAGAGCCGCCAGACTATTATGGACGAGTCGGGTAAGCCCGCCGTCCTCAGCAGCGGTGCCTGATGCACACCGCAATGCCAGTATTCACTGTCACTGTTACCTCAGAGCTTCTCTTCCCGACCCCTCCAGCATGCCTAACCGCCTGGCTTGCCTTGTTCCTTTTCGCCCCCTGTTCCTGCTCCTGGATCAGTCAGATCAGAATCCCACCCCAACGCAGTCGGCCCACAACTTGGCACAGCTGGTGCCACCTGACCAGTGGGCCGCGCTGCATGTGCGCGCACACACACGCGCACACACACATCCACACTGGAAGCGTGACCAGATCCTACGCTGTGGTGACGTGCACCCCAACCCAGGACCCACCTCTCTGGCACTCATCAACGTGACGGCCTTGCGAGCACACCACCATGAAGTGCTGGATTTGCAAGAGGACATCGTAGCACTCACGGAAACACGGCTCACGCAAGGGGCCCAGAATGCAATGGCCTTCATGGCAAGACAGAAGGGGTGGCAACCCTTCTGGGGAGCCCCCCTACTATCCAAGACAGGTGGCATTTGGGGAGCTGCCCCAGGAGGGGCGGCCCTTCTGGTACGGGAAAAGTGGCCGGCAAAGCAAGCTCAGCGGGACCCGGGATGCACACTAAGTGAGGAACTGTGGAATTCAGGCAGGTGGCTGCACGTCATCGTGACCCCAGCGGATGGTAAACGCCCCCTAAACGTGATTGTGGTGTATGGGATCCCAGGAGACCACAAGCTGAATGGCAAGCTATGGGAGGCAGTGCTGACCCAAGTTGCAAAGCTGGGGAACTCCCCCTTTCTGATAGCCACGGATGCCAATGTCCAACTAGACCACCACCGCTGCATGCCCAACCTCATGATGAATGAGCTGCTGTCGGGGCGCATTGTGGATGTCGACCTCTTACATGCACGGACCACGGGACAGGACTGCCAGTTCTCGTACCACAATGGCTTCATCAAACAGAAACCAACCAGAATTGATGGTATTTTGGCAGATGCCAAGACGGCCAGTGCCATCATGAAAGTCTTGCCAACCGAAAGATGTCCCGTGCCTGGACACAAGCCGGTCACCTTCACCTTCAATTTCAAGCAGTCTGCCCAGCGGGTTCTGAAGTTTGTGCGGTTACCACCCATGATACCAGCCCACCTGCAGAAACGCAAGCGGGACCAAATAGTGAAAGACGTCACGAACCATACGTGGCGATATGGGAGAAAGTCCTAGACAATGAGGCGTCCAAGGCAGATCATCTGTGGGACCTCTGGACATGGCTGGCTGAAGAAACCATGCTGGTCCTGACCATGGCACCGCCGCCAGCGGTCAGGACAGGAATATGCCAACTACCACTGGCTCCCCAAGAGTTGCCGAGAGGACGGGGAAGCGCATGACGTCGTCAGGACTCCCGTGCACTGCACCAACTAAGGAGATGTCCGCCCTGCTGAGCGCCCTAGTGCCAGTGATGAAGTGGGCGGCAAGCAGGGAACAAGCCGTGGTCCCTGTTATGGGCCCCGTACCGCGAGAGGTCCTCAACAATTGGAAGGCGGTACGCAGGAGGGCCCACCGCATTCTTCAGCTCATCTCCAAAGGGCAATGTGTAGCAGAGCACCAAGAACTACTGCGCACGGTGATGGAGGCTCCAGAAAGTGCACCCATGACCATCACCGGCTTGGTCCGGCTCAGTGATAAGATTAAAATGCTGAGTAGGCGGCAACTGGCTCAAGAAGAGAAGAAGAGGCACCAAGATTGGAGAAAATGGATTGAGGAGACCTGGACCACATCACCTGGGAAGGTGTACCAATGGATCAAAGAGGACAAGTACACGCCCACGGTCCTGATCCAGAAAGAGGACGGCACCTTGACTGGCAATGTGCCCGAAATGGACCTCGTGATACACCAGAAATGGGACCCGATAATGAGGCAGCACGCGGATCCGACGCTGCCGGAGCCGGAAACTGAACCCTTCTGGCGCAAGTTCGGCAAATATGTGGAGCATCACCAGATGGAATGTCAGCCCATCACCGCGGAGCGCCTCTGCCGTCAGTTCAAGGACATGAAACGCGGCCGGGCCACAGGTCTAGACGGATGGACTGTTGTAGACATGCGGAACATGCCATGGCCGCTACTGCACATGCTGGCTCAGCTGTTAAACTGGGTTGAATCCCATGGCGTATGGCCTGAGCAACTTGCCACAGGGTACATTCCGCTGATCCCCAAAGGCGAGGGCAGTGAGCCGCTACAGCTCAGGCCGCTGTCGGTGCTGTCTGCGATTTATGGCGCCTGGTCCGGTATTCGACTCCGTGACTGCCTCATCTGGCAGGAGAAGTGGGTGCACCGAAATGCATTTGCCTTCAGGCCGCAGAAGAGCGCCCTGGACGCAGCAACTCTGCTGGCCGCCCTCATTGAGCGAGCACACCTACTGAAGCAGGCATTATCTGGCGATGGCACCGACTATGTGAAGTGTTTTGATTTGATACCACAACAAATCTCCTTCCGGATGGCACGAGAGTTCGGCCTGGACCCCAAACCGCAGGCGGCATTGGAGGCCATGTATCAACAACTACACAGGGCGTTCAAAATAAACGGGGCGCTAGGCTCCTTTTTTCACGCCACGAACGGCGTACTGCAAGGGTGCGCCATGAGCGTACTCATGATCAACATGCTCACCACAGTCTGGATGCGTGCCGTGGACGAGCTGGGAGGAGCTATCTCAGTGACGGTACACAGCCTGCCGCCCATACCGCCCAAGCTGGAAGAGCCCAAGGAGCTGAGATACAGACGTAAACCCTCCCCGTCCACCGCGGTGTCCCGCTTTCGGCCACCACCGGCCCCGAGCAGGTGCGTTGTGAAGACCTTCGGCTCGGGGATTGACCAGTTTGAATATTGGGAACACTCCAACCCCTGCACATGTGGCCATGGACCTCCACCTCTGCCTCAGCAATCGCAGCCGCCACACCCCTCCTCCGCACCTGAGCCCGAACGCGATGGGCTGGTGGAAGAAGAAATGGCAGCATCGGGGGAGTCCCCGCCCCACAGCCCAGTGAAGCTCAGGGGTGCTCAACCCCAGCCACAAGAGGCGGGCACGATCCAGGTCGGGTCCATGGGCTACGCAGATGACACGTATCCGCTGCGATCTGAGGGCCAATACATGGCGCCGGTGATGCAGCTCACTGATGAGTGGCTGGCTCTCACCCTGCAAAAAGTGAACCCCAAGAAGTCACTGTCCATACAAGTACGACAATCCAAGGAAATTGCCCGCAAACACACGGTACTCCAAGGGATCTCACTCCCCCTCCAAGCTGAATTCCGCTCGCTGGGGGTGGGTATTCGTAACAGCCTGACCAGGGGGAGTGGCCCGCTCCTGAAAAAGAGGACATCCAAGGGGATACACCTGCTGTCCAGAGTGAGGGGTGCACAAGGGGGCTTCAGCCGGCGAACGCACATCATTGCCACTCTGGTACAAGCCGCAGCCCTATGGGGGACCCCGGGGGCGGAGGTATCCCGGAGGGATTTACAGAGTCTGGAGACGGCAGTGCTCCACAGTTTGTGGGGCACCTCGAGGCCAGGTAGGGCGAAGGAGATCATCTTCGTGCTGCTAGTACAGGGACACCGGGTGTCTCCTCACATGAAAACCACGTATGACAGGGTATGTTGGCTCCTCGCGGTAGCGCGCACGCCAGGCACCCTTCAGGTTGTGGTGCAGTCGTGCATTGAAGCTCGGCAAGCACAGGTACGACCCACTACATCAGGACCGGTTCAACGAGCCCTCCTGGAGTTGGAGAGCCTTGGCTGGAGGCAGGCGGATCATTGGTGGGTCTGGAATGTGCCCGGGGTGCCCGAAGAAATAGACATGACGCTCATAAATGAGGACAAATTCAAGCATATCCTGCGGGACTCCATCAGGCGGCGGGCCCTGCTCTCGCTGGAAGATCGTCGACCGCGACGATTTCAAGGCATCTTAGGGGCCCTCGACAGGGAGGCATGTCAAGTCCTTCTATCAGAGGGCACAGAATTTGATAAGGCGCTGCTGCGGGGCTGGCTCACAGGGGCGTTATGGACGGTTGCCAGGGCGCATGCGAGGGGCCTCAGGGCGACACCGCTATGCCCATACTGCTCGCGGCAACAAGAAGAAGACGACGAACACATCTTGTGGGCCTGCCCAGCCTGGGGCATACATCGATCCGGTGCCTGGCACTCGCTTATGAGAACGGCGAGGGCCCTGGGGCTATCAGACCAGATCAGTAGTTGGCCCACGTGCTTACGGATCTGTGGCTTGATGCCGGAACACCTGTCGCACGGCATCCCCAAAGGTCAGGTGCACGACTTCATGTACGGTTTTCATAGTATGGTGCTGCAAATTCTGCGGGCGCGGGCACACCGGGAAGATGTGCAGCTCTTTGACCAGCCTAAGACGAAACAAGGCAGAGGGTACCCATTCTGGCAGTTCATCGGGCCGCTACCGCGGCCGGAGCACAGGGAGAAGCTGCGGATTCGCCAACCCACAGCTCAAGAGTGGCGGTGGGACTCCGACTTTCGTGACGATCTGCTACGATGGGTCGACGAGCTGGTGTGGATACCAGGGAAAGGGCAAGTCTCCTTCATGGAGCTGGCAATGGACTTTGAGTGCTTCGCGGCGCGCACCCTGCCGGCCTCACCCCAGGCTGTGTATCGGGCGACTGCCCTCCCGCTACCAGAAAGGGCAAGGGTCCTAAAGCTTGCCCTAGCGACCTTGCAAAAGATGAGCGTGGCTGGGGCTGTGCTACCAGGTGGTGTACTTACCAAATGCTCCTCCCTAGTCCCACTAGGGGCCCCCGCAGTAGTGGGTGTGTCTGCGAGACCATACTTCACACGGCGCCTGGACATGCTGAAACTTCTACAAAACCTGCAAGAGTACTGTGAGCTGCGCTGGACGGCTGTGCTACAGGCACCGCCCCCCTCACCGGACACGAGACGGAGAAATGCCCAGCGGGCCAAGGAACGGCGGGAAGCGATGGAGTCCAGCCCCAGCATCAGGGAGCGCATTCCCAAGCTCAAGTACACATCGTCTCTGCTGCCTGCTATGCACACCCCCAGGCATCTCACCGGCAGAGGAGGAGGTAAGAAGAGCACCACTTTGTTTGCGGCTGACTACTTTCCAGCACACCGCAACCCTGGAGCTCCACCTACGCGGCCCTACCGGTTGCTCCGACCTGCCAAGCAGGCGGTCCCGCCTCCACCTGATGTAGCTGCAGTGGGCTCGAGTCCACAAGCGGCACTGCCGGCGGGGCGAGCGGCAGCGCCCAGCGATTTGTCTCAGCGCGTAGATGCGCTAACTCTCCCGGATGCACCTCTAGGATGGGCTCCGCCGTCGCCGTCGCCCCCAGTGCAGATGGAATACACCTCGGAGGAAGGGCCCTCTACCCCGGAGGTCTTCTCCTCGTCGTCCTCGTGGGAATCTGAGCCCATCAACACCGGGGGAAGCTACCCAGAAGCGGCCCAGCGCGGTCCTCACCGCCACACGCAGTGCCCCGCACACGCGCTCCCAGGGCCCGATCCGTTCACCGGTCAGGGAACCCGGCGCTGAGGAAGTCACGGCGTAGGGCACCACCTGCGTGGGTGCCCCGAGGGGTCAAAAGGCGGCAGTCGGTCACAGAACAGCCGGGGAGCCCACGGCGCAAGCGACCCCAGCTACAGCAAGGGGATGCGCGGTCACACACGGCCCTGGAGGCCCCAGACCGCCATGGGAGCCCAGCCGGAGCCCCCCTCCCCATGTCCAGGCATGCGCTCTCATACCTACAGCTCACAGGAGCTATCACTCCTGAGCGTGCGTCACGCATAGTGGTGGTAAGCACCCCAGAGGGGCAGCGCACCCCACTACCGACACGCAGCTCGGAGCAGCCTCCACACGAAAAGGGACGCGCCATCCCCCCGGGGATAGCAAGGATGTTGCAGCAGATCCGGATGCCCCCAGCAAGGCCACAACCGCTACAGCCTCGAAGGGAACCACGGCCCAACGAGCGGACTTCGCGCACCGCCGTCCTGCCCCCCGGCCCTCCAATGGGGTTCAACGTAACCAGCACCCCGTCTCCGCGGGTGCTGAGCAGGCCAGGGCAATTCTCGCCATCTCCGGCATGGTCGCCGGCGGTGACTTCCAGTTGGCACTCCGTGCGGCACGTGACCCCGGAGCATTGGTCGCCCGCATGCACACCAGGGGGGGGGTCTAACCGACAGCAGGATTCACCTCACCTGCCCCCTGTCCTGCTGGCGCCCCTATTTGAGAGCGCAATGTCTACCCCGCGAAGGGACAGCACTCAGAGTGCCTCTGATGAGGACGTGCAACAGTATGCCGTCCGGTGTTCTACCCCCCCCGATCTGCCCCCCACCCTGCTGGCTCCACTTTTTGAGAGCGTGATGTCTGCCTCGCGAGCGGGCAGCACTCATCGTGAGTGCGATGAGGACATGGGTCAGTATGAAGTCCAGTACTCTACCCCACCCTCCGTGGGGGAGTGGCCCCCTAACCCCTTAACCTTTCCCTCTCTTCGCGGAGCACAGCGTCTCTGCACGGAATTGCGTGGCATGGCCCGACAGGGCCAAGTATGGGTTCGTGACCCCCATGCACGACACTCCACCATGCTGTACAGCATGCAGGAAGGCGCTCTGTCTTCCAACAGTGCGGAGGGGCTCATGAAGCATGGACGGGCCTCACGTGAGGCAACCTAAAGGACGGAGGGGGGAGCCTCTTGTCATACAGGGCGGCAGCTCTCCAGAAACCCGCGCGACTTGCCCCTTGGGTAAGTTTGGGGGCTGGAATGGGTAGAGGCCCCATGGACTATTGCTCCTTAATATGATTTCCTTCCTGTCGACGTCCCTAGCAATGAGGAGCCTGACAAACTCTCAAAAGTGGGACGCATGTCCCACCCCCTTTTCCCAACAAAGGCCACGCCGGCACTGCAAGTCATTACCACGACCGCCACTCCTAAAGTGAAAAAGGCCAAACGTGAACCCCTCCGAAAGGATCCACACACGCCACTACTACCCAAACTCCTAGACTTTTCTTTCTTTGCCATTTTGTCTCCTGAGCCGGCCCTAGTGCCATGTGACAGCACGCATGAATTGTGGAACGCTTTGGGCATGCAGCCCATGCTTGGGTCCCCGCGTGACAGTGTTCATAGTGACTGTAGACTGTACAGACTGCTCGTGTGACCTTCACACTGATGGGCACAATGGGCCCGCCTAAACCACAGAGGCTAGGCCTATGGCCCCCTCCCAGCACTACTTGTGGCACATGAAATTTCCTGTTTTGTCCCCCCTGACGGGTCGATCCGCTGGATTTATAACACTTTTACGCTGTATAACGCAAGAGGCATGGACGGTCTAGTAGTGGTGGTTCCACATGTTACGCTCAGTAGGCTTGGGTGGGCGCTGGGTGGCACCTGGCACGGGTGGAACCACATACGTAGGGCGCCGGAGGAGACAAAAGCCGGTCCCGCATCCCATTTTGTTGCGCTCCAGCCTGTACCCTCTGGTAGACGTGGAACTGCCAAGTTCCGACTACCACCCGCCAGTGGACAAAGACCGTTCCAAAGGAGCGCTACAAGGAGACGGGCACCTGTAGGCGGGTACACATGCGGCGTTCGTCTTCTGTTGCCGAGCATAGCCACTGTTCGGCTTCCCAGGCCTCCCTCCAGATGGTCCAAAAAAGAGCCTCCGCCGGGCAGAAAAGGAGAGACTCCTGGACGGCCATACCATGACGTGTATTGCACCTGGGGCACCATGCTGGGAGGGTTCCGATGGTGCTCCATATTCAGGCCAAGGATTGATGCCCCAAAGCCAGGGCCCCCGTTTGTCTCAATTGAAAGCGAAAAGGGGGAGCCAGGACGACGCAATCATGATTCCACTGCAACAGTTCGAAAGTCTCTGGGATGCTATGTACAGGATGCATACATCTATGAACTGGAAAGCGACTCATAGGTATATGGACCTGAGGTAGAAGCCAAAACAAAACGATTTAGTTGCGGGCGTCATGGTGAGACGACAGCCCTATGATACACTCGCTGTCTGCATGCATGTAACTACCTTCCTTCTCAGTTCGTGTCGGTGAAACCCCGGCACTCATTCGGCCAAACAGACGCTGAGTCCTAGGCTATGGTGTGTGTGTAGTGTGTGTAAGCTCAAAACGGAAAAGGCCGTGTATGACTGGCACTAAGGAATGTTGACAGTAGTGCTTGTTGTAGCTTGTTAAGGGCTGTCGGCCCAAAAAATAGGTTTTTGGCTGCGTGCTGCAAACGCCCGTGCAGCCGCGGTTGCTGCCCTGAAGACACCGATTCGAATCCCCGGGAGGGGAATACGAGGAGGAGATGCGGCTCCCGTCGACCGGCGGTGCCGGTGGCGGGGCGCGTTGCTGCAGGTATGCGGTGCTTGGTGCCTTGTTTTTCTGTATACAGTGTATCCTGTCAGTATATGTGGGACAAAAAACCACGAGGACGAGACACGCCACCCATCCACCGGCGGTACCGATGGTGGAGGGGGGTGTTGAAGGGGGCGGTGGCGGGGACCTAGCCCACGGGCCCTTGGACGGACGGACGAACCGGGGCTCGAACCCCCGACGACGACGAGCGCCAGCCAAAGGGGTCGTCGTGGTCACGCCTCGGGAAAAACCACAGTTTCGGGATGTTGCACCGACCCTCCAAGACCTCCCCCGGCAGCTAACCCAGGCGAACTCCGCAGTAGAGACCGAATGGCTTGCGAAGACATGTCAGAACAACACGTCCCCGAGAAGGGCTTACGGAACCGCAATTTGCACCTAAACAGCCGTGTATCCCTGGGCGGCACCTGTTTTGAACCGCCATGGCGCCAGTACCTTGATGCCGCACTCACGTTGCATTTGTCCTCTACCGTCATCAAAACACGATTTCTACTCACGACCTTCGAAGACATCCTACTGCAATCCTCGTGGAGCTCCAAACTGGCGCTCGTGGTGGCACAAGTGGAGCGTCACCTTGCCCTGGAGTACACGAGGGCCAAGGAAGCAACACACCGGTTCTTCATCAAATCCGCACGCCGTCTCCAAGAATCCGCGGATTGGCTGGTACAACGACACACACTGCACCGCCATGCACATCGGAGGGTCCTCTAACGACAATTACGCGCGTCCTTGCAGAGTAAGGAAAACCTGGCGTACTGTGCATGGATGCGTACACGACTACAGAGCTGGAGGTCCGTACAGAGTGCAGAATGCACCACCCGCTTCCGCCTTTCTATACAGCACGTTGCGGAGTTGGAACGGGCGACACACCGCCGCCTCACCGGCCAATATGAAGCCGAGACGCACGCCCTATCCAGGTGGAGGCATAAACAGCCCAGACTCCGCCGGGCGTCTCCCCCTCCAAAACGGCCACGCTTCACGGCACCGGCTACAATGGAACCGCCAGAGGATATGCGACCCATGGAAATCCCCTTCGAAGACTGGGGGGATGCCATCATCTTGACTGAATTGTGACCACTAGGCTGATCTGCTGCGGACATCGCCCACGACTAGGGACCAACAGGGGTGACGCTAGGCGCAGGCCTCGTTCCAACCGCCAGCCAACCTTAACTGGGTAAAGGGACAGGGGCGCCCAAGGGATTGACCCTTAACCTGGCCTATCAGCCAACTTTTGCACTGCTCTATGTGCGCACAGCGGACACTTGGTGGTCGTTTCGGGTTTAAAAAAAAAACAAGACAGGGGATGTTGTACAGGGGCAAAGCGACTGTTTAAAACTTCAGTTTATACGTAAACTACAAGTGCAATAGAGTGCGGCCAAACAAGCTTCTCATGTGCAACCCTCTCCGATCCTAGTCGGGTTTTTGGCCGATGTGCAGGAACATACTCTGTGCTTTGTGCTGGAGGGCACATAGCGACATGACATTTTTTCATAAGTGGAGTGTGTTTTTGCCCAAAGGTGCTGCATTACTTTTCCTGTGGACTATCACCCCCCGGATCCCCGGCTACAAGTTTACACTTCCTTGGTCATGAGAGGTAACGTTGCGTAGAAACAACATTTGGAATGTGTATCCTTGAGGCATGGCTTGTATCCTTCGACAAATAGTCATGCACGCTTTGTGGTGTGCCTTTGTCTACTGCTCAAATTATGGCGGCATGTCCCTTTTGGGCGTTTTTCTATCAAGGCTTATGCACTAGGTCATGCCCAAATATGCTCTGCAGTGGGCTGAATCCGTTCCTACAGAGTGGGGAGTTCTCATTCGGTGGTGGTGGGGGGGGTGATGTGGCTAGGTGTGACTGCCCCAATCCTGGATTATTGCGCTGTACCAGAAGTCCTTTGGTTTGAGGTCTGGATGGCCTGGATGGCCGTTTGCGGTGGCTTGTTCGTAAGTGGACCACACAAAGAGTCTCCAACGACCAAGTACATTCTTTAGTGCGCAACTTCCTCATCATGGTTCAAAAGACGCAGTCCCCATTGAGGCGACGCCAAATCTTTGGCTAAGTCCAATTGCTCTTAGTCTCCTAGAATCCTAGACTCCTAGAGGCATTGCCACCATTCATCACTTAATGGGGCCCACTTTCCACTACGCTGTACATAAATGGACATTCTTCTTTCCGGACACCTTGAGCGTCAAGAACTTAAAAAAAAAAGAGCAAGTGGAGGCATTGTATTCAAAAACACTAGGCCCCTGAGATGACAGGGGTTAGGTAGCCTAGGCTGCAGGAGGGAGTGATGTTCGGGGATAAAGCATTGCGATAGATGGCTGCAATATTGATTTGGATGCCGGGCATGCTGGGTGCGCACTGGGCAACCGCACCCTCTACAAACAAGGAACTAGCCCGGAACAAGTTAGCTAAAAAGGGGTGAGAGACTCCACAAAATCAAGGCACCAAGTGCCGTCACCCATGCACCCAAGCCTGCTAAACTCTCCTCGTGGACTGACTGGCAACATGATACCAAGCAATGTAAAGACGGCACGCACCTCACACCTCATACACCACACACAAAACCATCACAGAGGCAGGACACCCCTGTGCTCTACCCGCCGTAAGCTTAGCAATGGCCTCTTGTACAACCTCCACGCCACCCATGTGGGTGGCCGCGGTGGCCGCAGCAATAACCAACGAAGAAGCTATAAAGCCACCAAAGCCAACCACAATGAGAATGGCATGTAAAGTGTGGTGTACCACAGATCTGCACTCGGTCATGAGTCATTATGACTGCTGGTTTGCCCTTAGCCCATCGAAAGTGGATGTGGTCGTCCCGGGGGGGCGGCCGGGCCGGGTCCTTGTATGCGACCCCCCCCCAGCCCCCCCCCCCCCCCTTGGGTTTTAAAAGATAGTGGTGCCGGGTCCGCTCCCAACAAGTGTCCCTAGAGAAAACTGTCCGGTGCCGAAGGCACCAATTTTTTTTTTTCATAATATGTGTTTATACTGAAAGTACTCAAATTTTTGTAGAGAATTCATATTTGTGTTAAAACAACAAGAAAATTTCGGACGTGAAGGAGGGCTAGAGGAGGGCTGCAGGCCCTAAGAGCAACCCTAGCCCTAACCCTAATCAAGACTGAATATTGGGACCGAGCTGGTGGGTGAGGGAACATCAGCTATGACTGGTGAGGGACATCAAGAATGATTCACACATTGATGGCTCTTGACAAAGTGAAATCAGCTTGCAAGTGAACCCCATCACCAGGAGGCCCACTTTCAAGGCTTTTTGGACTTGTGAGGGGCCAAAATGCCCCAAAATGGGCTCAAAATGGGCTCATTTCACCCGTTTGTGCACCCCAAATGGTCTAGGATGAGTTTTGGAAAAATGCGTTTTTGGCCCATTTTTGACCCATTTTTGGTCCCAAAACAGCCCATTTTCAAGGCATTTTGGGATTTTTGGAGGACCAAAATGGGCCACCACAAGCTCCAAACGGTCCAAAAACACTTGTTTTAGCGTTGCACATGGTCTAGGATCATTTTTTAGCATAGTCATCTTTTTGCGCCTACTGGACCCTATTGACCCATTTGGGCACCCACCTGTTTGGGCTTGAGCTTGCAGCTTGCCGCAGCCTAGTGGGCCTTGGTATTGGGGTCTAGGCGTCCGTTTGGGCAATTCTGAGGGGTGGAAACCACAAAAAGTGGGGGGTTGCGGGTGGAGTAGGTGCCCTCTGAATCGCATTTTGAGCCATGTAGCCAAAGATATGGCCCATTCTTCGTTTCTGGTTGTCGGCATTTGGAGCTTCTGGGGGCCTTTTTGGGCCGTTTCCGGGACATATCATGGAGTTAGAGGGCCGCAAAGAGCTCGTTGGCATAGGGAAGTCAAGCCGCACGTGGAATGTACCCACCGTTTCCCTTCGTTTGGCCGGTTTGAATGTGTTCCCGGGCTTTTTTGGCCCAAAAATGGCTGTTTTTGGCCCTAAACTGCAGTTTTTGAAACTGAGGTCCGCCACTTGTGAATCTTGTTCCCGGCCGCCACCGTCGAGTTTCTCGCTCAAACTTTGTGTGATTGTACTTCACACCCCATCATCCACCAAAATTTCACCCGAATCTGAAGTACCACGACGGAGTTCTGATTTTTCCCCATTTCGCGCGTGCTGTTGCTTGCTGCTTGCTGCTTCCTGCTGCTTGCTGCCGCTGCTGCTAAACCTGGTAGGTCCACCCTAGACACTAAAAAGGGTTATAAAATGGGCCCAAAAAGAGGTCATTGTATTTACATCACCCCCCCCCCCCCCCATTGCATTCTCACACAAACGTTACGTGGTATCAGCAAGTAGTACAAGCCGCTTTTGTACTAAAACACTACACCTCAAACAAGAAAAAATACCTAGTACAAGGTGATATCCACAAGTGCAAAAGGATGAGCAACATAGTTATACCAATACACAACCATTCCAAGGACACGAAGAAAACAAAGTACAATCGGCTTTCGCTTCACCACGATCCCGTTTCATATGCATTAGGCACGTGATGATTCATTGATGCCTTGCTTCAGTGCGATGGCCCCCGCCACCACAATGGCCGGTAGAAGGTAAGAGGGGCTTTGCGGGCAGATGCTACAGGACTCAAGCCATGCACATTTGGGTACGGCGAGGGTGGGGGGTTAGGCGAGGGTTGTCGGAGTTCAGGTGGCGAAAAAATAACTGGAGGGTGGTTGGGAACTTATAGGGGCTAAAATGTGTCGAAAATGGGCTCAAAAAGAGGTCATCGGGCCCACTACTTGGGTGTGAACCCCACTAGACAATGACCAAAGGTGTTCGTTCAACATCTACATTGGTTTCCATGCCAATTCCCCCCTACAAGGACATGCTAGGCACCTGTACCTACCCAAAAATGGCATTTTCTGGTCATTTTTGACAGATTGTGAAACCTGGGTGCCCTACCCACGAAGCCTGTTGCCGGTCGCCACCGTCGAGTTTCTCGCTCAAACTTTGTGTGGTTGTACTTCACACCCATAGGTATCATGCACCAAAATTTCAACCAAATCCAAAGCACCACGACGGAGTTCTGATTTTTCCCCATTTCGCGCGTGCTGCTTGCTTGCTTGCTGCTTGCTGCTTGCTTGCTTGCTGCTTGCTGCTTGCTTGCTGCCAAACCTGGTAGGTCCACCCTAGACACTAAAAAGGGTTGTAAAACCAAGACTGGTTCCACCAGCTCGGTGACCCTAGCCCTAACCCTAACGCCTAACCCTAATCAAGACTGAATATTGGGACCGAGCTGGTGGGGGAGGGAACATTAGATATGAATGGTGAGGGACACCAATGAGTTACACATTGAAGGCCGTTGACAGGGTGGAATCAGCTTGCAAGTGATCCCCTTCACCACAAGGCCCACTTTCAAGGCTTTTGTGGACTTGTGAGGGGCCAAAATGCCCCAAAATGGGCTCAAAATAGGCTCATTTCACCCGTTTGTGCACCCGAAATGGTCTAGGATGAGTTTTGGAAAAATGCGTTTTTGACCCATTTTTGACCCATTTTTGGTCCCAAAATAGCGCATCTTCAAGGCATTTTGGGATTTTTGGAGGACCAAAATGGGCCACCCCAAGCTCAAAACAGTCCAAAAACACTTGTTTTAGCATCACACATGGTCTAGGATCATTTTTGAGAAAAGTCATTTTTCTGCCCCTATTGGACCCTATTGACACATTTGGGCACCCACCTGTTTGGGCTTGAGCTTGCAGCTTGCCGCAGCCTACTGGGCTTGGGTACGGGGGTCTAGGCGTCCATTTGGGCAATTTTGAGGGGTGGAAACCACAAAACGAGGGGGGTTGCGGGTGGATTAGGTGCCCTCGGAATCGCGTTTTGAGCCATGTAGCCAAAGATATGGCCTATTCTTGGTTTGTGGCTGTCGCCGGCCAATCTACACAAAATTTGGGGCTTGTGGGGGCCTTTTTGGGCCGTTTCCGGGACATATGGTGGAGTCAGAGGGCCGCAAAGAGCTCGTTGACACAAGAAAGTCAAGCCGCACATGGAGTGCACCCACCCTTTCCCTTTCCTTGGCCGTTTTGAATGGGTTCTAGGGCTCTTTTGGCCCAAAAATGGCTGTTTTTGGCCCTAAATTGCAGTTTTTGAAACTGAGGTCCGCCACTTGCGACACCCATTCCCGGCCGCCACCGTTGAGTTTCTGGCTCAAACTTTGTGTGGTTGTCCCTCACACCCATAGGTATCATCCACCAAAATTTCACCGGAATCTGAAGCACCACGACGGATGTCTGATTTTTCCCCATTTCGCGCGTGCTGCTGCTTGCTGATTGTTGCTGCTTGTTGCTGCTGCTGCTAAACCTGGTAGGTCCACCCTAGACACTAAAAAGGGTTATAAAACCAAGACTGGTTCCACCAGCTCGGTGACCCTAACCCTAGGGCTAATCAAGACTGAATATTGGGACCGAGCTGGTGGGGGAGGGAACATTAGTTATGACTGGTGAGGGACATCAAGAATGATTCACACATTGATGGCTCTTGACAAAGTGAAATCAGCTTGCACGTGAACCCCATCACCACGAGGCCCACTTTCAAGGCTTTTTGGACTCCTGAGGGGCCAAAAAGCCCCAAAATGGGCTCAAAACTGGCCCATTCCAACCGTTGGTGAACCCCAAATGGTCTAGGATGAGGTTTGGAAAAATGCGTTTTTGACCCGTTTTTGACCCATTTTTGGTCCCAAAACAGCCCATTTTCAAGGCATCTTGGGATTTTTGGTGGACCAAAATGGGCCACCACAAGCTCAAAACGGTCCAAAAACACTTGTTTTAGCGTTGCACATCGTCTAGGATCATTTTTGAGAAAAGTCATCTTTTTGCCCCTACTGGACCCTGTTGACCCATTTGGGCACCCACCTGTTTGGGCTTGAGCTTGCAGCTTGCCGCAGCCTAGTGGGCCTAGGTATTGGGGTCTAGGCGTCCATTTGGGCAATTCTGAGGGCTGGAAATCACAAAAAGTGGGGGGTTGCGGGTGGAGTAGGTGCCTTCGGAATCGCATTTTGAGCCATGTAGCCAAAGATATGGCCCATTCTTGGTTTGTGGCTGTCGGCATTTGGAGCTTCTAGGGGCCTTTTTGGGCCATTTCCGGGACATATCATGGAGTTAGAGGGCCGCAAAGAGCTCGTTGACACAGGGAAGTCAAGCCGCACGTGGAGGATTTCCACCGTTTCCCTTCGTTTGGCCGTTTTGAATGTCTTCCAGGGCTTTTTTGGCCCAAAAATGGCTGCTTTTGGCCCTAAAGTGCAGTTTTTGAAACTGAGGTCCACCACTTGCGAATCCCGTTCCTGGCCGCCACCGTTGAGTTACTTGCTCAAACTTTGTGTGATTGTACTTCACACCCATAGGCATCATCCACGAAAATTTCAGCCGAATCTGAAGCACCACGACGGAGTTCTGATTTTTCCCCATTTCGCGCGTGCTGCTTGCTTACTGCTTGCTGCTTGCTGCTTGCTGCTTGCTGCTTTCTGCTTGCTTGCTTGCTTGCTTGCTTGCTGCTAAACCTGGTAGGTCCACCCTAGACACTAAAAAGGGTTATAAAACCAAGACTGGTTCCACCAGCTCGGTGACCCTAACCCTAATCAAGATTGAATATTGGGACCGAGCTGGTGGGGGAGGGAACATCAGCTATGACTGGTGAGGAACATCAAGAATGATTCACGCACCGATGACTCTGGACAAAGTGAAATCAGCTTGCAAGTGAACCCCATCACCACGAGGCACACTTTCAAGGCTTTTTGGACTTCTGAGGGGCCAAAATGCCCCAAAATGGGCTCAAAATGGGCTCATTTCACCCGTTTGTGCACCCCAAATGGTCTAGGATGAGTTTTGGAAAAATGCGTTTTTGGCCCATTTTTGACCCATTTTTGGTCCCAAAACAGCCCATTTTCAAGGCATTTTGGGATTTTTGGAGGATCAAAATGGGCCACCACAAGCTCCAAACGGTCCAAAAACACTTGTTTTAGTGTTGCACATGGTCTAGGATCATTTTTGAGAAAAGTCATTTTTCTGCCCCTACTGGACCCTATTGACCCATTTGGGCACCCACCTGTTTGGGCTTGAGCTTGCAGCTTGCCGCGGCCTAGTGGGCCTTGGTATTGGGGTCTAAGCGTCCGTTAGCGCAATTCTCAGGGGTGGAAACCACAAAAAGTGGGGGGTTGCGGGTGGAGTAGGTGCCCTCGGAATCGCATTTTGAGCCATGTAGCCAAAGATATGGCCCATTCTTGGTTTGTGGCTGTCGGCTTTTGGAGCTTCTGGGGCCCTTTTTGGGGCCGTTTCCGGGACATATCATGGAGTTAGAGGGCCGCAAAGAGCTCGTTGGCATAGGGAAGTCAAGCCGCACGTGGAATGTACCCACCGCTTCCCTTCGTTTGGCCGGTTTGAATGTGGCCCCGGGCTTTTTTGGCCCAAAAATGGCTGTTTTTGGCCCTAAACTGCAGTTTTTGAAACTGAGGTCCGCCACTTGTGAATCTTGTTCCCGGCCGCCACCATCGAGTTTCTCGCTCAAACTTTGTGTGATTGTACTTCACACCCCATCATCCACCAAAATTTCACCCGAATCTGAAGTACCACGACGGAGTTCTGATTTTTCCCCATTTCGCGCGTGCTGTTGCTTGCTGCTTGCTGCTTGCTGCTGCTTGCTGCCGCTGCTGCTAAACCTGGTAGGTCCACCCTAGACACTAAAAAGGGTTATAAAATTGGCCCAAAAAGAGGTCATTGTATTTACATCACCCCCCCCCCCCCCATTGCATTCTCACACAAACGTTACGTGGTATCAGCAAGTAGTACAAGCCGCTTTTGTACTAAAACACTACACCTCAAACAAGAAAAAATACCTAGTACAAGGTGATATCCACAAGTGCAAAAGGATGGGCAACATAGTTATACCAATACACAACCATTCCAAGGACACGAAGAAAACAAAGTACAATCGGCTTTCGCTTCACCACCATCCCGTTTCATATGCATTAGGCACGTGATGATTCATTGATGCCTTGCTTGAGTGCGATAGCCCCCGCCACCACAATGGCCGGTAGCAGGTAAGAGGGGCTTTGCGGGCAGATGCTACGGGACTCAAGCCATGCACATTTGGGTACGGCGAGGGTGGGGGGTTAGGCGAGGGTTGTCGGAGTTTAGGTGGCGAAAAAATAACTTGAGGGTGGTTGGGAACTTATAGGGGCTAAAATGTGTCGAAAATGGGCCCAAAAAGAGGTCATCGGGCCCACTACCTGGGTGTGAACCCCACTAGACAATGACCAAAGGTGTTCGTTCAACATCTACATTGGTTTCCATGCCAATTCCCCCCTACAAGGACATGCTAGGCACCTGTACCTACCCAAAAATGGCATTTTCTGGTCATTTTTGACAGATTGTGAAACCTGGGTGCCCTACCCACGAAGCCTGTTGCCGGTCGCCACCGTCGAGTTTCTCGCTCAAACTTTGTGTGGTTGTACTTCACACCCATAGGTATCATGCACCAAAATTTCAACCAAATCCAAAGCACCACGACGGAGTTCTGATTTTTCCCCATTTCGCGCGTGCTGCTTGCTTGCTTGCTGCTTGCTGCTTGCTTGCTTGCTGCTTGCTGCTTGCTTGCTGCTAAACCTGTTAGGTCCACCCTAGACACTAAAAAGGGTTATAAAACCAAGACTGGTTCCACCAGCTCGGTGACCCTAGCCCTAACCCTAACCCCTAACCCTAATCAAGACTCAATATTGGGACCGAGCTGGTGGGGGAGGGAACATCAGCTATGACTGGTGAGGGACATGAAGAATGATTCACGCATTGATGGCTCTTTTGACAAAGTGAAATCAGCTTGCAAGTGAACCCCATCACCACGGGGCCCACTTTCAAGGCTTTTTGGACTTCTGAGGGGCCAAAATGCCCCGAAATGGGACTTCTGAGGGGCCAAAATGCCCCGAAATGGGCTCAAAATGGGCTCATTTCACCCACTTGTGCACCCCAAATGGTCTTGGATGAGGTTTCGAAAAATGCGTTTTTGACCCATTTCTGACCCATTTTTGGTCCCAAAACAGCCCATTTTCAAGGCATTTTGGGATTTTCGGAGGACCAAAATGGGCCACCGCAAGCTCAAAACGGTCCAAAAACACTTGTTTCAGCGTCGCACATGGTCTAGGATCATTTTTGAGAAAAGTCATCTTTTTGCCCCTACTGGACCCTGTAGACCCATTTCGGCATCCACCTGTTTGGGCTTGAGCTTGCAGCTTGCCGCAGCCTAGTGGGCCTAGGTATTGGGGTCTAGGCGTCCGTTTGGGCAATTCTGAGGGGTGGAAACCACATAAAGTGGGGGGTTGCGGGTGGAGTAGGTGCCCTCGGAATCGCATTTGGAGCCATGTAGCCCAAGATATGGCCTGTTCTTGGTTTGTGGCTGTCGGCATTTGGAGCTTCTGGGGGCCTTTTTGGGCCGTTTCCGGGACATATCATGGAGTTAGAGGGCCGCAAAGAGCTCCTTGACACGGGGAAGTCAAGCCGCAGGTGAAGGGTACCCACCGTTTCCCTTCATTTTGCCTTTGTGAATGTGTTCCAGGGCTTTTTTGGCCCAAAAATGGCTGTTTTGGCCCTAAACTGCAGTTTTTGAAACTGAGGTCCGCCACTTGCGAATCCCGTTCCCGGCCGCCACCGTTGAGTTTCTTGCTCAAACCTTGTGTGCTTGTACTTCACACCCATAGGTATCATCCACCAAAATTTCACCGGAATCTGAAGCACCACGGCAGAGTTCTGATTTTTCCCCATTTCGCGCGTGCTGCTGCTTGCTTGCTGCTGCTTGCTGCTGCTTGCTGCTGCTGCTGCTAAACCTGGTAGGTCCACCCTAGACACTAAAAAGGGTTATAAAACCAAGACTGGTTCCACCAGCTCGGTGACCCTAACCCTAACCCTAATCAAGATTGAATATTGGGACCGAGCTGGTGGGGGAGGGAACATTAGTTATGACTGGTGAGGGACATCAAGAATGGTTCACACATTGATGGCTCTTGACAAAGTGAAATCAGCTTGCAAGTGAACCCCATCACCACGAGGCCCACTTTCAAGGCTTTTTGGACTCCTGAGAGGCCAAAATGCCCCAAAATGGGCTCAAAACTGGCCCATTCCAACCGTTGCAGCACCCCAAATGGTCTAGGATGAGGTTTGGAAAAATGCGTTTTTGACCCGTTTTTGACCCATTTTTTGGACCCCAAACAGCCCATTTTCAAGGCATTTTGGGATTTTTGGAGGACCAAAATGGGCCACCACAAGCTCAAAACAGTCAAAAAACACTTGTTTTAGCGTTGCACATGGTCTAGGATCATTTTTGAGAAAAGTCATCTTTTTGCCCCTACTGGACCCTGTTGACCCATTTGGGCACCCACCTGTTTGGGCTTGAGCTTGCAGCTTGCCGCAGCCTAGTGGGCCTAGGTATTGGGGTCTAGGCGTCCGTTAGGGCTATTCTGAGGGCTCGAAATCACAAAAAGTGGGGGGTTGCGAGTGGAGTAGGTGCCTTCGGAATCGCATTTTGAGCCATGTAGCCAAAGATATGGCCTATTCTTGGTTTGTGGTTGTCGGCATTTGGAGCTTCTAGGGGCCTTTTTGGGCCGTTTCCGGGACATATCATGGAGTTAGAGGGCCGCAAAGAGCTCGTTGACACAGGGAAGTCAAGCCGCACGTGGAGGGTATCCACCGTTTCCCTTCGTTTGGCCGTTTTGAATGTCTTCCAGGGCTTTTTTGGCCCAAAAATGGCTGTTTTTGGCCCTAAAGTGCAGTTTTTGAAACTGAGGTCCACCACTTGCGACTCCCGTTCCCGGCCGCCACCGTTGAGTTTCTTGCTCAAACTTTGTGTGATTGTACTTCACACCCATAGGCTTCATCCACGAAAATTTCAGCCGAATGTGAAGCACCACGAGGGAGTTCTGATTTTTCCCCATTTCGCGCGTGCTGCTTGCTTGCTGCTTGCTGCTTGCTGCTTGCTGCTTGCTGCTTGCTGCTTGCTTGCTTGCTTGCTTGCTTGCTGCTAAACCTGGTAGGTCCACCCTAGACACTAAAAAGGGTTATAAAACCAAGACTGGTTCCACCAGCTCGGTGACCCTAACCCTAATCAAGATTGAATATTGGGACCGAGCTGGTGGGGGAGGGAACATCAGCTATGACTGGTGAGGGACATCAAGAATGATTCACGCACTGATGACTCTCGACAAAGTGAAATCAGCTTGCAAGTGAACCCCATCACCATGAGGCCCACTTTCAGGGCTTTTGTTGGACTTCTGAGGGGCCAAAATGCCCCAAAATGGGCTCAAAATGGGCTCATTTCACCCGTTTGTGCACCCCAAATGGTCTAGGATGAGTTTTGGAAAAATGCGTTTTTGACCCGTTTTTGACCCATTTTTGGTCCCAAAACAGCCCATTTTCAAGGCATTTTGGGATTTTTGGAGGATCAAAATGGGCCACCACAAGCTCAAAACGGTCCAAAAACACTTGTTTTAGTGTTGCACATGGTCTAGGATCATTTTTGAGAAAAGTCATCTTTTTGCCCCTACTGGACCCTATTGACCCATTTGGGCACCCACCTGTTTGGGCTTGAGCTTGCAGCTTGCCGCAGCCTAGTGGGCCTTGGTATTGGGGTCTAGGCGTCCGTTAGGGCAATTCTGAGGGGTGGAAACCACAAAAAGTGGGGGGTTGCGGGTGGAGTAGGTGCCCTCGGAATCGCATTTCGAGCCATGTAGCCAAAGATATGGCCCATTCTTGGTTTGTGGCTGTCGGCATTTGGAGCTTCTGGCGGCCGTTTGGGGCCGTTTCCGGGACATATCATGGAGTTAGAGGGCCGCAAAGAGCTCGTTGGCATAGGGAAGTCAAGCCGCACGTGGAATGTACCCACCGTTTCCCTTCGTTTGGCCGGTTTGAATGTGTTCCCGGGCTTTTTTGGCCCAAAAATGGCTGTTTTTGGCCCTAAACTGCAGTTTTTGAAACTGAGGTCCGCCACTTGTGAATCTTGTTCCCGGCCGCCACCGTCGAGTTTCTCGCTCAAACTTTGTGTAATTGTACTTCACACCCATAAGTATCATCCACCAAAATTTCACCCGAATCTGAAGTACCACGACGGAGTTCTGA
Source organism: Eutreptiella sp. 'Long Island Sound 2002' (assembly GCA_964036045.1). NCBI lineage: Eukaryota > Euglenozoa > Euglenophyceae > Eutreptiales > Eutreptiaceae > Eutreptiella > Eutreptiella sp. 'Long Island Sound 2002'. Next base: position 29,737,659 of record OZ038396.1, read on the forward strand.
TTTTTCCCCATTTCGCGTGTGCTGTTGCTTGCTGCTTGCTGCTTGCTGCTGCTTGCTGCCGCTGCTGCTAAACCTGGTAGGTCCACCCTAGACACTAAAAAGGGTTATAAAATGGGCCCAAAAAGAGGTCATTGTATTTACATCACCCCCCCCCCCCATTGCATTCTCACACAAACGTTACGTGGTATCAGCAAGTAGTACAAGCCGCTTTTGTACTAAAACACTACACCTCAAACAAGAAAAATACCTAGTACAAGGTGATATCCACAAGTGCAAAAGGATGAGCAACATAGTTATACCAATACACAACCATTCCAAGGACACGAAGAAAACAAAGTACAATCGGCTTTCGCTCCACCACGATCCCGCTTCATATGCATTAGGCACGTGATGATTCATTGATGCCTTGCTTGAGTGCGATGGCCCCCGCCACCACAATGGCCGGTAGCAGGTAAGAGGGGCTTTGCGGGCAGATGCTACAGGACTCAAGCCATGCACATTTGGGTACGGCGAGGGTCGGGGGTTAGGCGAGGGTTGTCGGAGTTCAGGTGGCGAAAAAATAAATGGAGGGTGGTTGGGAACTTATAGGGGCTAAAATGTGTCGAAAATGGGCCCAAAAAGAGGTCATCGGGCCCACTACTTGGGTGTGAACCCCACTAGACAATGACCAAAGGTGTTCGTTCAACATCTACATTGGTTTCCATGCCAATTCCCCCCTACAAGGACATGCTAGGCACCTGTACCTACCCAAAAATGGCATTTTCTGGTCATTTTTGACAGATTGTGAAACCTGGGTGCCCTACCCACGAAGCATGTTGCCGGTCGCCACCGTCGAGTTTCTCGCTCAAACTTTGTGTGGTTGTACTTCACACCCATAGGTATCATGCACCAAAATTTCACCCAAATCCAAAGCACCACGACGGAGTTCTGATTTTTCCCCATTTCGCGCGTGCTGCTTGCTTGCTTGCTGCTTGCTTGCTTGCTGCTTGCTGCTTGCTTGCTGCTAAACCTGGTAGGTCCACCCTAGACACTAAAAAGGGTTATGAAACCAAGACTGGTTCCACCAGCTCGGTGACCCTAGCCCTAACCCTAACCCCTAATCAAGACTGAATATTGGGACCGAGCTGGTGGGGGAGGGAACATTAGCTATGACTGGTGAAGGACATCAAGAATGATTCACACATTGACGGCTCCTGACAAAGTGAAATCAGCTTGCAAGTGAACCCCATCACCATGAGGCCCACTTTCAGGGCTTTTGTTGGACTTGTGAGGGGCCAAAATGCCCCAAAATGGGCTCAAAATGGGCTCATTTCACCCGTTTGTGCACCCCAAATGGTCTAGGATGATTTTTGGAAAAACTCGTTTTTGACCCATTCTTGACCCATTTCTGGTCCCAAAACAGCCCATTTTCAAGGCATTTTTGGAATTTTCGGAGGACCAAAATGGGCCATCACAAGCTCAAAATGGTCCAAAAACACTTGTTTTAGCGTCGCACATGGTCTAGGATCATTTTTGAGAAAAGTCATCTTTTTGCCCCTACGAGACCCTAATGACCCATTTGGGCATCCACCTGTTTGGGCTTGAGCTTGCAGCTTGCCGCAGCCTAGTGGGCCTAAATACGAGGGTGTAGGCGTCCGTTTGGACAATTCTAAGGGGTGGAAACCACAAAAAGTGGGGGGTTGCGGGTGGAGTAGGTGCCCTCGGAATGACCTTTTGAGCCATGTAGCCAAAGATATGGCCTATTCTTGGTTTGTGGCTGTCGGCATTTGAAGCTTCTGGGGGCCTTTTTGGGCCGTTTCCGGGACATGTCATGGAGTTAGAGGGCGGCAAAGAGCTCGTTGACACAGGGAAGTCAAGCCGCACGTGTAGAGTACCCACCGTTTCCCTTCGTTCGGCCGTTTTGAATGTGTTCTAGGGCTTTTGAAGCCCAAAAATGGCTGTTTTTGGCCCTAAACTGCAGTTTTTGAAACTGAGGTCCGCCACTTGTGAATCTTGTTCCCGGCCGCCACCGTCGAGTTTCTCGCTCAAACTTTGTGTGATTGTACTTCACACCCCATCATCCACCAAAATTTCACCCGAATCTGAAGTACCACGGCGGAGTTCTGATTTTTCCCCATTTCGCGCGTGCTGTTGCTTGCTGCTTGCTGCTGCTTGCTGCCGCTGCTGCTAAACCTGGTAGGTCCACCCTAGACACTAAAAAGGGTTATAAAATGGGCCCAAAAAGAGGTCATTGTATTTACATCACCCCCCCCCCCATTGCAACGGAGCGGTCACTCGGGTGGTGTGCCCTCTGGGCCCCCCGGTTTACGCGGGCAGTAGCACCGCCACCCAGGCCCCGAGCCCGGGCAGGCTCCAGGGCAGGGCAGCGCTCAGCGCGCCCTGGAGCCCCTCCTCCTGCCGTCCCTCAGCGCCGTGGGCGGATGGTCCAGTCCACGACAACACCACTAGTGCCTAGAGCAGTCAGGAGGTGTGGACCCCCCCAGTCGAGCGCCCAGGGAGCGCGCCCCCGTGCCTCATGCAGTCGTGGGGCCGCTGGCAGCATGTCAATGACCGGGAGGCGGCGTGTCCAGTCCGAACACTCCCCCGGCGGGCTCAGCGTCAGGCTCCCATGGCCTCCCTGCCGGGGCCTGGAGCACCAGGCATCACACAACCCCCCACACGCCCCCCCCCCCCCCGACGCGCCTCCACCACAAGCAGCCAGGGCCCGGTGGTGGCGGACCCTGGTTCACACCCGACGACCACACGAACAGCCGGGACGCCACTACAAGCGGCGACACGGACGGACCAAGCCGCAGCGGGGGAAACCAGAAACACTGGGGCGGCACCGGCGCCAGCGGGCAGGGCCAGGCGCGGCGCAGCCGTGTGACCCGTCATGCCCTGCGAGCGCCACCAGCATGCACGCCCCGCCCTCCTGCCCCGCGCGCGCCACACACACAGGCACGGCGGCATCTCCCTCCCGTGTGTGCCACCACGGGGTACGGGGGCGGTCAACAGTCCGGCAGGCCTTGGGACCGGACAACCGCGATTCGCCTAGCCCAGTCGTGTCGGCACAAAGGCGAGTGCTGACCATGGGCCAGGGCGTCCGGCACAGGCCTTGACCCAAACCAAACCAAACCCCCCCATTGCATTCTCACACAAACGTTACGTGGTATCAGCAAGTAGTACAAGCCGCTTTTGTACTAAAACACTACACCTCAAACAAGAAAAAATACCTAGTACAAGGTGATATCCACAAGTGCAAAAGGATGAGCAACATAGTTATACCAATACACAACCATTCCAAGGACACGAAGAAAACAAAGTACAATCGGCTTTCGCTTCACCACGATCCCGTTTCATATGCATTAGGCACGTGATGATTCATTGATGCCTTGCTTGAGTGCGATGGCCCCCGCCACCACAATGGCCGGTAGCAGGTAAGAGGGGCTTTGCGGGCACATGCTACAGGACTCAAGCCATGCACATTTGGGTACGGCGAGGGTGGGGGGTTAGGCGAGGGTTGTCGGAGTTCAGGTGGCGAAAAAATAACTGGAGGGTGGTTGGGAACTTATAGGGGCTAAAATGTGTCGAAAATGGGCCCAAAAAGAGGTCATCGGGCCCACTACTTGGGTGTGAACCCCACTAGACAATGACCAAAGGTGTTCGTTCAACATCTACATTGGTTTCCATGCCAATTCCCCCCTACAAGGACATGCTAGGCACCTGTACCTACCCAAAAATGGCATTTTCTGGTCATTTTTGACAGATTGTGAAACCTGGGTGCCCTACCCACGAAGCCTGTTGCCGGTCGCCACCGTCGAGTTTCTCGCTCAAACTTTGTGTGGTTGTACTTCACACCCATAGGTATCATGCACCAAAATTTCAACCAAATCCAAAGCACCACGACGGAGTTCTGATTTTTCCCCATTTCGCGCGTGCTGCTTGCTTGCTTGTTGCTTGCTGCTTGCTTGCTTGCTGCTTGCTGCTTGCTTGCTGCTAAACCTGGTAGGTCCACCCTAGACACTAAAAAGGGTTGTAAAACCAAGACTGGTTCCACCAGCTCGGTGACCCTAGCCCTAACCCTAACGCCTAACCCTAATCAAGACTGAATATTGGGACCGAGCTGGTGGGGGAGGGAACATTAGATATGAATGGTGAGGGACACCAATGAGTTACACATTGAAGGCCGTTGACAGGGTGGAATCAGCTTGCAAGTGATCCCCTTCACCACAAGGCCCACTTTCAAGGCTTTTGTGGACTTGTGAGGGGCCAAAATGCCCCAAAATGGGCTCAAAATAGGCTCATTTCACCCGTTTGTGCACCCGAAATGGTCTCGGATGAGTTTTGGAAAAATGCGTTTTTGACCCATTTTTGACCCATTTTTGGTCCCAAAACAGCGCATCTTCAAGGCATTTTGGGATTTTCGGAGGACCAAAATGGGCCACCCCAAGCTCAAAACAGTCCAAAAACACTTGTTTTAGCATCACACATGGTCTAGGATCATTTTTGAGAAAAGTCATTTTTCTGCCCCTATTGGACCCTATTGACACATTTGGGCACCCACCTGTTTGGGCTTGAGCTTGCAGCTTGCCGCAGCCTACTGGGCTTGGGTACGGGGGTCTAGGCGTCCATTTGGGCAATTTTGAGGGGTGGAAACCACAAAACGAGGGGGGTTGCGGGTGGATTAGGTGCCCTCGGAATCGCGTTTTGAGCCATGTAGCCAAAGATATGGCCTATTCTTGGTTTGTGGCTGTCGCCGGCCAATCTGCACAAAATTTGGGGCTTGTGGGGGCCTTTTTGGGCCGTTTCCGGGACATATGGTGGAGTCAGAGGGCCGCAAAGAGCTCGTTGACACAAGAAAGTCAAGCCGCACATGGAGTGCACCCACCCTTTCCCTTTCCTTGGCCGTTTTGAATGGGTTCTAGGGCTCTTTTGGCCCAAAAATGGCTGTTTTTGGCCCTAAATTGCAGTTTTTGAAACTGAGGTCCGCCACTTGCGACACCCATTCCCGGCCGCCACCGTTGAGTTTCTGGCTCAAACTTTGTGTGGTTGTCCCTCACACCCATAGGTATCATCCACCAAAATTTCAGCCGAATGTGAAGCACCACGACGGATGTCTGATTTTTCCCCATTTCGCGCGTGCTGCTGCTTGCTGCTTGTTGCTGCTTGTTGCTGCTGCTGCTAAACCTGGTAGGTCCACCCTAGACCCTAAAAAGGGTTATAAAACCAAGACTGGTTCCACCAGCTCGGTGACCCTCACCCTAGGGCTAATCAAGACTGAATATTGGGACCGAGCTGGTGGGGGAGGGAACATTAGTTATGACTGGTGAGGGACATCAAGAATGATTCACACATTGATGGCTCTTGACAAAGTGAAATCAGCTTGCACGTGAACCCCATCACCACGAGGCCCACTTTCAAGGCTTTTTGGACTCCTGAGGGGCCAAAAAGCCCCAAAATGGGCTCAAAACTGGCCCATTCCAACCGTTGCAGCACCCCAAATGGTCTAGGATGAGGTTTGGAAAAATGCGTTTTTGACCCGTTTTTGACCCATTTTTTGGACCCCAAACAGCCCATTTTCAAGGCATCTTGGGATTTTTGGTGGACCAAAATGGGCCACCACAAGCTCAAAACAGTCAAAAAACACTTGTTTTAGCGTTGCACATGGTCTAGGATCATTTTTGAGAAAAGTCATCTTTTTGCCCCTACTGGACCCTGTTGACCCATTTGGGCACCCACCTGTTTGGGCTTGAGCTTGCAGCTTGCCGCAGCCTAGTGGGCCTAGGTATTGGGGTCTAGGCGTCCATTTGGGCAATTCTGAGGGCTGGAAATCACAAAAAGTGGGGGGTTGCGGGTGGAGTAGGTGCCTTCGGAATCGCATTTTGAGCCATGTAGCCAAAGATGTGGCCCATTCTTGGTTTGTGGCTGTCGGCATTTGGAGCTTCTAGGGGCCTTTTTGGGCCATTTCCGGGACATATCATGGAGTTAGAGGGCCGCAAAGAGCTCGTTGACACAGGGAAGTCAAGCCGCACGTGGAGGATTTCCACCGTTTCCCTTCGTTTGGCCGTTTTGAATGTCTTCCAGGGCTTTTTTGGCCCAAAAATGGCTGCTTTTGGCCCTAAAGTGCAGTTTTTGAAACTGAGGTCCACCACTTGCGAATCCCGTTCCTGGCCGCCACCGTTGAGTTACTTGCTCAAACTTTGTGTGATTGTACTTCCCACCCATAGGCATCATCCACGAAAATTTCAGCCGAATCTGAAGCACCACGACGGAGTTCTGATTTTTCCCCATTTCGCGCGTGCTGCTTGCTTACTGCTTGCTGCTTTCTGCTTGCTGCTTGCTGCTTTCTGCTTGCTTGCTTGCTTGCTGCTAAACCTGGTAGGTCCACCCTAGACACTAAAAAGGGTTATAAAACCAAGACTGGTTCCACCAGCTCGGTGACCCTAACCCTAATCAAGATTGAATATTGGGACCGAGCTGGTGGGGGAGGGAACATCAGCTATGACTGGTGAGGAACATCAAGAATGATTCACGCACCGATGACTCTGGACAAAGTGAAATCAGCTTGCAAGTGAACCCCATCACCACGAGGCACACTTTCAGGGCTTTTGTTGGACTTCTGAGGGGCCAAAATGCCCCAAAATGGGCTCAAAATGGGCTCATTTCACCCGTTTGTGCACCCCAAATGGTCTAGGATGAGTTTTGGAAAAATGCGTTTTTGGCCCATTTTTGACCCATTTTTGGTCCCAAAACAGCCCATTTTCAAGGCATTTTGGGATTTTTGGAGGATCAAAATGGGCCACCACAAGCTCCAAACGGTCCAAAAACACTTGTTTTAGCGTTGCACATGGTCTAGGATCATTTTTGAGAAAAGTCATCTTTTTGCCCCTACTGGACCCTATTGACCCATTTGGGCACCCACCTGTTTGGGCTTGAGCTTGCAGCTTGCCGCAGCCTAGTGGGCCTAGGTATTGGGGTCTAGGCGTCCGTTAGGGCAATTCTCAGGGGTGGAAACCACAAAAAGTGGGGGGTTGCGGGTGGAGTAGGTGCCCTCGGAATCGCATTTTGAGCCATGTAGCCAAAGATGTGGCCCATTCTTGGTTTGTGGCTGTCGGCTTTTGGAGCTTCTGGGGCCCTTTTTGGGGCCGTTTCCGGGACATATCATGGAGTTAGAGGGCCGCAAAGAGCTCGTTGGCATAGGGAAGTCAAGCCGCACGTGGAATGTACCCACCGTTTCCCTTCGTTTGGCCGTTTTGAATGTCTTCCAGGGCTTTTTTGGCCCAAAAATGGCTGTTTTTGGCCCTAAACTGCAGTTTTTGAAACTGAGGTCCGCCACTTGTGAATCTTGTTCCCGGCCGCCACCATCGAGTTTCTCGCTCAAACTTTGTGTGATTGTACTTCACACCCCATCATCCACCAAAATTTCACCCGAATCTGAAGTACCACGACGGAGTTCTGATTTTTCCCCATTTCGCGCGTGCTGTTGCTTGCTGCTTGCTGCTTGCTGCTGCTTGCTGCCGCTGCTGCTAAACCTGGTAGGTCCACCCTAGACACTAAAAAGGGTTATAAAATTGGCCCAAAAAGAGGTCATTGTATTTACATCACCCCCCCCCCCCCCATTGCATTCTCACACAAACGTTACGTGGTATCAGCAAGTAGTACAAGCCGCTTTTGTACTAAAACACTACACCTCAAACAAGAAAAAATACCTAGTACAATGTGATATCCACAAGTGCAAAAGGATGGGCAACATAGTTATACCAATACACAACCATTCCAAGGACACGAAGAAAACAAAGTACAATCGGCTTTCGCTTCACCACCATCCCGTTTCATATGCATTAGGCACGTGATGATTCATTGATGCCTTGCTTGAGTGCGATAGCCCCCGCCACCACAATGGCCGGTAGCAGGTAAGAGGGGCTTTGCGGGCAGATGCTACAGGACTCAAGCCATGCACATTTGGGTACGGCGAGGGTGGGGGGTTAGGCGAGGGTTGTCGGAGTTCAGGTGGCGAAAAAATAACTTGAGGGTGGTTGGGAACTTATAGGGGCTAAAATGTGTCGAAAATGGGCCCAAAAAGAGGTCATCGGGCCCACTACTTGGGTGTGAACCCCACTAGACAATGACCAAAGGTGTTCGTTCAACATCTACATTGGTTTCCATGCCAATTCCCCCCTACAAGGACATGCTAGGCACCTGTACCTACCCAAAAATGGCATTTTCTGGTCATTTTTGACAGATTGTGAAACCTGTGTGCCCTACCCACGAAGCCTGTTGCCGGTCGCCACCGTCGAGTTTCTCGCTCAAACTTTGTGTGGTTGTACTTCACACCCATAGGTATCATGCACCAAAATTTCAACCAAATCCAAAGCACCACGACGGAGTTCTGATTTTTCCCCATTTCGCGCGTGCTGCTTGCTTGCTTGCTGCTTGCTGCTTGCTTGCTTGCTGCTTGCTGCTTGCTTGCTGCTAAACCTGTTAGGTCCACCCTAGACACTAAAAAGGGTTATAAAACCAAGACTGGTTCCACCAGCTCGGTGACCCTAGCCCTAACCCTAACCCCTAACCCTAATCAAGACTGAATATTGGGACCGAGCTGGTGGGGGAGGGAACATTAGCTATGACTGGTGAGGGACATGAAGAATGATTCACGCATTGATGGCTCTTTTGACAAAGTGAAATCAGCTTGCAAGTGAACCCCATCACCACGGGGCCCACTTTCAAGGCTTTTTGGACTTCTGAGGGGCCAAAATGCCCCGAAATGGGACTTCTGAGGGGCCAAAATGCCCCAAAATGGGCTCAAAATGGGCTCATTTCACCCACTTGTGCACCCCAAATGGTCTTGGATGAGGTTTCGAAAAATGCGTTTTTGACCCATTTCTGACCCATTTTTGGTCCCAAAACAGCCCAGTTTCAAGGCATTTTGGGATTTTCGGAGGACCAAAATGGGCCACCGCAAGCTCAAAACGGTCCAAAAACACTTGTTTCAGCGTTGCACATGGTCTAGGATCATTTTTGAGAAAAGTCATCTTTTTGCCCCTACTGGACCCTGTTGACCCATTTCGGCATCCACCTGTTTGGGCTTGAGCTTGCAGCTTGCCGCAGCCTAGTGGGCCTAGGTATTGGGGTCTAGGCGTCCGTTTGGGCAATTCTGAGGGGTGGAAACCACATAAAGTGGGGGGTTGCGGGTGGAGTAGGTGCCCTCGGAATCGCATTTGGAGCCATGTAGCCCAAGATATGGCCTGTTCTTGGTTTGTGGCTGTCGGCATTTGGAGCTTCTGGGGGCCTTTTTGGGCCGTTTCCGGGACATATCATGGAGTTAGAGGGCCGCAAAGAGCTCGTTGACACGGGGAAGTCAAGCCGCAGGTGAACGGTACCCACCGTTTCCCTTCATTTTGCCTTTGTGAATGTGTTCCAGCGCTTTTTTGGCCCAAAAATGGCTGTTTTTGGCCCTAAACTGCAGTTTTTGAAACTGAGGTCCGCCACTTGCGAATCCCGTTCCCGGCCGCCACCGTTGAGTTTCTTGCTCAAACCTTGTGTGCTTGTACTTCACACCCATAAGTATCATCCACCAAAATTTCACCGGAATCTGAAGCACCACGGCAGAGTTCTGATTTTTCCCCATTTCGCGCGTGCTGCTGCTTGCTTGCTGCTGCTTCCTGCTGCTTGCTGCTGCTGCTGCTAAACCTGGTAGGTCCACCCTAGACACTAAAAAGGGTTATAAAACCAAGACTGGTTCCACCAGCTCGGTGACCCTAACCCTAACCCTAATCAAGATTGAATATTGGGACCGAGCTGGTGGGGGAGGGAACATTAGTTATGACTGGTGAGGGATATCAAGAATGGTTCACACAATGCCGTTGACAGGGTGGAATCAGCTTGCAAGTGAACCCCATCACCACGAGGCACACTTTCAAGGCTTTTTGGACTCCTGAGAGGCCAAAATGCCCCAAAATGGGCTCAAAACTGGCCCATTCCAACCGTTTTTGCACCCCAAATGGTCTAGGATGAGGTTTGGAAAAACTCGTTTTTGACCCATTTTTGACCCATTTTTTGGACCCAAAACAGCCCATTTTCAAGGCATTTTGGGATTTTTGGAGGACCAAAATGGGCCACCACAAGCTCAAAACAGTCAAAAAACACTTGTTTTAGCGTTGCACATGGTCTAGGATCATTTTTGAGAAAAGTCATCTTTTTGCCCCTACTGGACCCTATTGACCCATTTGGGCACCCACCTGTTTGGGCTTGAGCTTGCAGCTTGCCGCAGCCTAGTGGGCCTAGGTATTGGGGTCTAGGCGTCCGTTTGGGCTATTCTGAGGGCTGGAAATCACAAAAAGTGGGGGGTTGCGAGTGGAGTAGGTGCCTTCGGAATCGCATTTTGAGCCATGTAGCCAAAGATATGGCCTATTCTTGGTTTGTGGTTGTCGGCATTTGGAGCTTCTACGGGCCTTTTTGGGCCGTTTCCGGGACATATCATGGAGTTAGAGGGCCGCAAAGAGCTCGTTGACACAGGGAAGTCAAGCCGCACGTGGAGGGTATCCACCGTTTCCCTTCGTTTGGCCGTTTTGAATGTCTTCCAGGGCTTTTTTGGCCCAAAAATGGCTGTTTTTGGCCCTAAAGTGCAGTTTTTGAAACTGAGGTCCACCACTTGCGAATCCCGTTCCCGGCCGCCACCATCGAGTTTCTCGCTCAAACTTTGTGTGATTGTACTTCACACCCATAGGCATCATCCACGAAAATTTCAGCCGAATCTGAAGCACCACGAGGGAGTTCTGATTTTTCCCCATTTCGCGCGTGCTGCTTGCTTGCTGCTTGCTGCTTGCTGCTTGCTGCTTACTGCTTGCTGCTTGCTTGCTTGCTTGCTTGCTTGCTTGCTGCTAAACGTGGTAGGTCCACCGTCCACCCTAGACACTAAAAAGGGTTATAAAACCAAGACTGGTTCCACCAGCTCGGTGACCCTAACCCTAATCAAGATTGAATATTGGGACCGAGCTGGTGGGGGAGGGAACATCAGCTATGACTGGTGAGGGACATCAAGAATGATTCACGCACTGATGACTCTCGACAAAGTGAAATCAGCTTGCAAGTGAACCCCATCACCATGAGGCCCACTTTCAGGGCTTTTGTTGGACTTCTGAGGGGCCAAAATGCCCCAAAATGGGCTCAAAATGGGCTCATTTCACCCGTTTGTGCACCCCAAATGGTCTGGGATGAGTTTTGGAAAAATGCGTTTTTGACCCGTTTTTGACCCAATTTTGGTCCCAAAACAGCCCATTTTCAAGGCATTTTGGGATTTTTGGAGGATCAAAATGGGCCACCACAAGCTCAAAACGGTCCAAAAACACTTGTTTTAGTGTTGCACATGGTCTAGGATCATTTTTGAGAAAAGTCATCTTTTTGCCCCTACTGGACCCTATTGACCCATTTGGGCACCCACCTGTTTGGGCTTGAGCTTGCAGCTTGCCGCAGCCTAGTGGGCCTTGGTATTGGGGTCTAGGCTTCCGTTAGGGCAATTCTGAGGGGTGGAAACCACAAAAAGTGGGGGGTTGCGGGTGGAGTAGGTGCCCTCGGAATCGCATTTTGAGCCATGTAGCCAAAGATATGGCCCATTCTTGGTTTGTGGCTGTCGGCATTTGGAGCTTCTGGGGGCCTTTTTGGGCCGTTTCCGGGACATATCATGGAGTTAGAGGGCCGCAAAGAGCTCGTTGGCATAGGGAAGTCAAGCCGCACGTGGAATGCACCCACCGTTTCCCTTCGTTTGGCCGGTTTGAATGTGTTCCCGGGCTTTTTTGGCCCAAAAATGGCTGTTTTTGGCCCTAAACTGCAGTTTTTGAAACTGAGGTCCGCCACTTGTGAATCTTGTTCCCGGCCGCCACCGTCGAGTTTCTCGCTCAAACTTTGTGTAATTGTACTTCACACCCCATCATCCACCAAAATTTCACCCGAATCTGAAGTACCACGACGGAGTTCTGATTTTTCCCCATTTCGCGTGTGCTGTTGCTTGCTGCTTGCTGCTTGCTGCTGCTTGCTGCCGCTGCTGCTAAACCTGGTAGGTCCACCCTAGACACTAAAAAGGGTTATAAAATGGGCCCAAAAAGAGGTCATTGTATTTACATAACCCCCCCCCCCCCCATTGCATTCTCACACAAACGTTACGTGGTATCAGCAAGTAGTACAAGCCGCTTTTGTACTAAAACACTACACCTCAAACAAGAAAAATACCTAGTACAAGGTGATATCCACAAGTGCAAAAGGATGAGCAACATAGTTATACCAATACACAACCATTCCAAGGACACGAAGAAAACAAAGTACAATCGGCTTTCGCTTCACCACGATCCCGTTTCATATGCATTAGGCACGTGATGATTCATTGATGCCTTGCTTGAGTGCGATGGCCCCCGCCACCACAATGGCCGGTAGCAGGTAAGAGGGGCTTTGCGGGCAGATGCTACAGGACTCAAGCCATGCACATTTGGGTACGGCGAGGGTCGGGGGTTAGGCGAGGGTTGTCGGAGTTCAGGTAGCGAAAAAATAACTGGAGGGTGGTTGGGAACTTATAGGGGCTAAAATGTGTCGAAAATGGGCCCAAAAAGAGGTCATCGGGCCCACTACTTGGGTGTGAACCCCACTAGACAATGACCAAAGGTGTTCGTTCAACATCTACATTGGTTTCCATGCCAATTCCCCCCTACAAGGACATGCTAGGCACCTGTACCTACCCAAAAATGGCATTTTCTGGTCATTTTTGACAGATTGTGAAACCTGGGTGCCCTACCCACGAAGCCTGTTGCCGGTCGCCACCGTCGAGTTTCTCGCTCAAACTTTGTGTGGTTGTACTTCACACCCATAGGTATCATGCACCAAAATTTCACCCAAATCCAAAGCACCACGACGGAGTTCTGATTTTTCCCCATTTCGCGCGTGCTGCTTGCTTGCTTGCTGCTTGCTTGCTTGCTGCTTGCTGCTTGCTTGCTGCTAAACCTGGTAGGTCCACCCTAGACACTAAAAAGGGTTATGAAACCAAGACTGGTTCCACCAGCTCGGTGACCCTAGCCCTAACCCTAACCCCTAATCAAGACTGAATATTGGGACCGAGCTGGTGGGGGAGGGAACATTAGCTATGACTGGTGAAGGACATCAAGAATGATTCACACATTGATGGCTCCTGACAAAGTGAAATCAGCTTGCAAGTGAACCCCATCACCATGAGGCCCACTTTCAGGGCTTTTGTTGGACTTGTGAGGGGCCAAAATGCCCCAAAATGGGCTCAAAATGGGCTCATTTCACCCGTTTGTGCACCCCAAATGGTCTAGGATGATTTTTGGAAAAACGCGTTTTTGACCCATTCTTGACCCATTTCTGGTCCCAAAACAGCCCATTTTCAAGGCATTTTTGGAATTTTCGGAGGACCAAAATGGGCCACCACAAGCTCAAAATGGTCCAAAAACACTTGTTTTAGCGTCGCACATGGTCTAGGATCATTTTTGAGAAAAGTCATCTTTTTGCCCCTACGAGACCCTAATGACCCATTTGGGCATCCACCTGTTTGGGCTTGAGCTTGCAGCTTGCCGCAGCCTAGTGGGCCTAAATACGAGGGTATAGGCGTCCGTTTGGACAATTCTAAGGGGTGGAAACCACAAAAAGTGGGGGGGTTGCGGGTGGAGTAGGTGCCCTCGGAATCACCTTTTGAGCCATGTAGCCAAAGATATGGCCTATTCTTGGTTTGTGGCTGTCGGCATTTGAAGCTTCTGGGGGCCTTTTTGGGCCGTTTCCGGGACATGTCATGGAGTTAGAGGGCGGCAAAGAGCTCGTTGACACAGGGAAGTCAAGCCGCACGTGCAGAGTACCCACCGTTTCCCTTCGTTTGGCCGTTTTGAATGTGTTCTAGGGCTTTTTAAGCCCAAAAATGGCTGATTTTGGCCCTAAAGTGCAGTTTTTGAAACTGAGGTCCGCGACTTGCAAATCCCGTTCCCGGCCGCCACCGCTGAGTTTCTTGCTCAAACTTTGTGTGATTGTACTTCACAACCATAGGTGTCATCCACCAAAATTTCACCCGAATCTGAACCCCCACGACGGAGATCTGATTTTTACCCATTTCGCGCGTGCTGCTGCTTGCTGCTTGCTGCTGCTTGCCGCTGCTGCTGCTAAACCTGGTAGGTCCACCCTAGACACTAAAAAGGGTTATAAAACCAAGACTGGTTCCACCAGCTCGGTGACCCTAACCCTAATCAAGATTGAATATTGGGACCGAGCTGGTGGGGGAGGGAACATCAGCTATGACTGGTGAGGGACATCAAGAATGATTCACGCACTGATGACTCTCGACAAAGTGAAATCAGCTTGCAAGTGAACCCCATCACCACGAGGCCCACTTTCAGGGCTTTTTGGACTTCTGAGGGGCCAAAATGCCCCAAAATGGGCTCAAAATGGGCTCATTTCACCCGTTTGTGCACCCCAAATGGTCTAGGATGAGTTTTGGAAAAATGCGCTTTTGACCCATTTTTGACCCATTTTTGGTCCCAAAACAGCCCATTTTCAAGGCATTTTGGGATTTTTGGAGGACCAAAATGGGCCACCACAAGCTCCAAACGGTCCAAAAACACTTGTTTTAGCGTTGCACATGGTCTAGGATCATTTTTGAGAAAACTCATCTTTTTGCCCCTACTGGACCCTGTTGACCCATTTGGGCACCCACCTGTTTGGGCTTGAGCTTGCAGCTTGCCGCGGCCTAGTGGGCCTTGGTATTGGGGTCTAGGCGTCCGTTTGGGCAATTCTGAGGGGTGGAAACCACAAAAAGTGGGGGGTTGCGGGTGGAGTAGGTGCCCTCGGAATCGCATTTTGAGCCATGTAGCCAAAGATATGGCCCATTCTTGGTTTGTGGCTGTCGGCATTTGGAGCTTCTGGGGGCCTTTTTGGGCCGTTTCCGGGACATATCATGGAGTTAGAGGGCCGCAAAGAGCTCGTTGGCATAGGGAAGTCAAGCCGCACGTGGAATGTACCCACCGTTTCCCTTCGTTTGGCCGGTTTGAATGTGTTCCCGGGCTTTTTTGGCCCAAAAATGGCTGTTTTTGGCCCTAAACTGCAGTTTTTGAAACTGAGGTCCGCCACTTGTGAATCTTGTTCCCGGCCGCCACCGTCGAGTTTCTCGCTCAAACTTTGTGTGATTGTACTTCACACCCCATCATCCACCAAAATTTCACCCGAATCTGAAGTACCACGGCGGAGTTCTGATTTTTCCCTTTGCTTGCTGCTTGCTGCTTGCTGCTGCTTGCTGCCGCTGCTGCTAAACCTGGTAGGTCCACCCTAGACACTAAAAAGGGTTATAAAATGGGCCCAAAAAGAGGTCATTGTATTTACATCACCCCCCCCCCCCATTGCAACGGAGCGGTCACTCGGGTGGTGTGCCCTCCGGGCCCCCCGGTTTACGCGGGCAGTAGCACCGCCACCCAGGCCCCGAGCCCGGGCAGGCTCCAGGGCAGGGCAGCGCTCAGCGCGCCCTGGAGCCCCTCCTCCTGCCGTCCCTCAGCGCCGTGGGCGGATGGTCCAGTCCACGACAACACCACTAGTGCCTAGAGCAGTCAGGAGGTGTGGACCCCCCCAGTCGAGCGCCCAGGGAGCGCGCCCCCGTGCCTCATGCAGTCGTGGGGCCGCTGGCAGCATGTCAATGACCGGGAGGCGGCGTGTCCAGTCCGAACACTCCCCCGGCGGGCTCAGCGTCAGGCTCCCATGGCCTCCCTGCCGGGGCCTGGAGCACCAGGCATCACACAACCCCCCACACACCCCCCCCCCCCCCGACGCGCCTCCACCACAAGCAGCCAGGGCCCGGTGGTGGCGGACCCTGGTTCACACCCGACGACCACACGAACAGCCGGGACGCCACTACAAGCGGCGACACGGACGGACCAAGCCGCAGCGGGGGAAACCAGAAACACTGGGGCGGCACCGGCGCCAGCGGGCAGGGCCAGGCGCGGCGCAGCCGTGTGACCCGTCATGCCCTGCGAGCGCCACCAGCATGCACGCCCCGCCCTCCTGCCCCGCGCGCGCCACACACACAGGCACGGCGGCATCTCCCTCCCGTGTGTGCCACCACGGGGTACGGGGGCGGTCAACAGTCCGGCAGGCCTTGGGACCGGACAACCGCGATTCGCCTAGCCCAGTCGTGTCGGCACAAAGGCGAGTGCTGACCATGGGCCAGGGCGTCCGGCACAGGCCTTGACCCAAACCAAACCAAACCTCCCCATTGCATTCTCACACAAACGTTACGTGGTATCAGCAAGTAGTACAAGCCGCTTTTGTACTAAAACACTACACCTCAAACAAGAAAAGGTACCTAGTACAAGGTGATATCCACAAGTGCAAAAGGATGAGCAACATAGTTATACCAATACACAACCATTCCAAGGACACGAAGAAAACAAAGTACAATCGGCTTTCGCTTCACCACGATCCCGTTTCATATGCATTAGGCACGTGATGATTCATTGATGCCTTGCTTGAGTGCGATGGCCCCCGCCACCACAATGGCCGGTAGCAGGTAAGAGGGGCTTTGCGGGCAGATGCTACAGGACTCAAGCCATGCACATTTGGGTACGGCGAGGGTGGGGGGTTAGGCGAGGGTTGTCGGAGTTCAGGTGGCGAAAAAATAACTGGAGGGTGGTTGGGAACTTATAGGGGCTAAAATGTGTCGAAAATGGGCCCAAAAAGAGGTCATCGGGCCCACTACTTGGGTGTGAACCCCACTAGACAATGACCAAAGGTGTTCGTTCAACATCTACATTGGTTTCCATGCCAATTCCCCCCTACAAGGACATGCTAGGCACCTGTACCTACCCAAAAATGGCATTTTCTGGTCATTTTTGACAGATTGTGAAACCTGGGTGCCCTACCCACGAAGCCTGTTGCCGGTCGCCACCGTCGAGTTTCTCGCTCAAACTTTGTGTGGTTGTACTTCACACCCATAGGTATCATGCACCAAAATTTCAACCAAATCCAAAGCACCACAACGGAGTTCTGATTTTTCCCCATTTCGCGCGTGCTGCTTGCTTGCTTGTTGCTTGCTGCTTGCTTGCTTGCTGCTTGCTTGCTTGCTGCTTGCTGCTTGCTTGCTGCTAAACCTGGTAGGTCCACCCTAGACACTGAAAAGGGTTATAAAACCAAGACTGGTTCCACCAGCTCGGTGACCCTAGCCCTAACCCTAACCCCTAATCAAGACTGAATATTGGGACCGAGCTGGTGGGGGAGGGAACATTAGATATGAATGGTGAGGGACACCAATGAGTTACACATTGAAGGCCGTTGACAGGGTGGAATCAGCTTGCAAGTGATCCCCTTCACCACAAGGCCCACTTTCAAGGCTTTTGTGGACTTCTGAGGGGCCAAAATGCCCCAAAATGGGCTCAAAATAGGCTCATTTCACCCGTTTGTGCACCCCAAATGGTCTAGGATGAGTTTTGGAAAAATGCGTTTTTGACCCATTTTTGACCCATTTTTGGTCCCAAAACAGCCCGTTTTCAAGGCATTTTGGGATTTTTGGAGGATCAAAATGGGCCACCCCAAGCTCAAAACAGTCCAAAAACACTTGTTTTAGCATCACACATGGTCTAGGATCATTTTTGAAAAAAGTCATTTTTCTGCCCCTATTGGACCCTATTGACCCATTTGGGCACCCACCTGTTTGGGCTTGAGCTTGCAGCTTGCCGCAGCCTACGGGGCTTGGGTACGGGGGTCTAGGCGTCCATTTGGGCAATTTTGAGGGGTGGAAACCACAAAACGAGGGGGGTTGCGGGTGGATTAGGTGCCCTCGGAATCGCGTTTTGAGCCATGTAGCCAAAGATATGGCCTATTGTTGGTTTGTGGCTGTCGCCAGCCAATCTGCACAAAATTTGGGGCTTGTGGGCGCCTTTTTGGGCCGTTTCCGGGACATATGGTGGAGTCAGAGGGCCGCAAATGGCTCGTTGACACAAGAAAGTCAAGCCGCACATGGAGTGCACCCACCCTTTCCCTTTCCTTGGCCGTTTTGAATGGGTTCTAGGGCTCTTTTGGCCCAAAAATGGCTGTTTTTGGCCCTAAATTGCAGTTTTTGAAACTGAGGTCCGCCACTTGCGACACCCATTCCCGGCCGCCACCGCTGAGTTTCTGGCTCAAACTTTGTGTGGTTGTCCCTCACACCCATAGGTATCATCCACCGAAATTTCAGCCGAATGTGAAGCACCACGACGGATGTCTGATTTTTCCCCATTTCGCGCGTGCTGCTTGCTGCTTGTTGCTGCTTGCTGCTTGTTGCTTGTTGCTGCTGCTGCTAAACCTGGTAGGTCCACCCTAGACCCTAAAAAGGGTTATAAAACCAAGACTGGTTCCACCAGCTCGGTGACCCTAATCAAGACTGAATATTGGGACCGAGCTGGTGGGGGAGGGAACATTAGATATGAATGGTGAGGGACACCAATGAGTTACACATTGAAGGCCGTTGACAGGGTGGAATCAGCTTGCAAGTGATCCCCTTCACCATGAGGCCCACTTTCAAGGCTTTTTGGACTTCTGAGGGGCCAAAATGCCCCAAAATGGGCTCAAAATAGGCTCATTTCACCCGTTTGTGCACCCCAAATGGTCTAGGATGAGTTTTGGAAAAATGCGCTTTTGACCCATTTTTGACCCATTTTTGGTCCCAAAATAGCGCATCTTCAAGGCATTTTGGGATTTTTGGAGGATCAAAATGGGCCACCCCAAGCTCAAAACAGTCCAAAAACACTTGTTTTAGCATCACACATGGTCTAGGATCATTTTTGAGAAAAGTCATTTTTCTGCCCCTATTGGACCCTATTGACCCATTTGGGCACCCACCTGTTTGGGCTTGAGCTTGCAGCTTGCCGCAGCCTACGGGGCTTGGGTACGGGGGTCTAGGCGTCCATTTGGGCAATTTTGAGGGGTGGAAACCACAAAACGAGGGGGCTGCGGGTGGAGTAGGTGCCCTCGGAATCGCGTTTTGAGCCATGTAGCCAAAGATATGGCCTATTCTTGGTTTGTGGCTGTCGCCAGCCAATCTGCACAAAATTTGGGGCTTGTGGGGGCCTTTTTGGGCCGTTTCCGGGACATATGGTGGAGTTAGAGGGCCGCAAATGGCTCGTTGACACAAGAAAGTCAAGCCGCACATGGAGTGCACCCACCCTTTCCCTTTCCTTGGCCGTTTTGAATGGGTTCTAGGGCTCTTTTGGCCCAAAAATGGCTGTTTTTGGCCCTAAATTGCAGCTTTTGAAACTGAGGTCCGCCACTTGCGACACCCATTCCCGGCCGCCACCGTTGAGTTTCTGGCTCAAACTTTGTGTGGTTGTCCCTCACACCCATAGGTATCATCCACCGAAATTTCAGCCGAATGTGAAGCACCACGACGGATGTCTGATTTTTCCCCATTTCGCGCGTGCTGCTTGCTGCTTGTTGCTGCTTGCTGCTTGTTGCTTGTTACTGCTGCTGCTAAACCTGGTAGGTCCACCCTAGACCCTAAAAAGGGTTATAAAACCAAGACTGGTTCCACCAGCTCGGTGACCCTAATCAAGACTGAATATTGGGACCGAGCTGGTGGGGGAGGGAACATTAGATATGAATGGTGAGGGACACCAATGAGTTACACATTGAAGGCCGTTGACAGGGTGGAATCAGCTTGCAAGTGATCCCCTTCACCATGAGGCCCACTTTCAAGGCTTTTTGGACTTCTGAGGGGCCAAAATGCCCCAAAATGGGCTCAAAATAGGCTCATTTCACCCGTTTGTGCACCCCAAATGGTCTAGGATGAGTTTTGGAAAAATGCGTTTTTGACCCATTTTTGACCCATTTTTGGTCCCAAAACAGCCCATTTTCAAGGCATTTTGGGATTTTTGGAGGACCCAAATGGGCCACCACAAGCTCAAAACAGTCCAAAAACACTTGTTTTACCTTCGCACATGCTCTAGGATCATTTTTGCGGAAAGTCATATTTTTACCCCTTTCGGACCCTGTTGACCCATTTGGGTACCCACTTGTTTGGGCTTGAGCTTGCAGCTTTCCACATCCTAGTGGGCCTAGTTATTGGGGTCTAGGCGTCCGTTTGGGCAATTCTGAGGGGTGGAAACCACAAAATGTGGGGGGTTGCGGGTGGAGTAGGTGCCCTCGGAATCGCATTTTGAGCCATGTAGCCAAAGATATGGCGTATTCTTGGTTTGTGGCTGTCGGTTGGAGCTTCTGGGGGCCTTTTTGGGCCGCTTCCGCGGCATATCATGGAGTTAGAGGGCCGCAAAGAGCTCGTTGACACGGGGAAGTCAAGCAGCACGTGGAGTGTAGCCACCGTTTCCCTTCGTTTGGCCGGTTTGAATGTGTTCCAGGGCATTTTTGGCCCAAAAATGGCTGTTTTTGGCCCTAAACTGCAGCTTGTGAAACTGAGGTCCGCCACTTGCGAATCCCGTTCCCGGCCGCCACCGTTGATTTTCTTGCTCAAACTTTGTGTGATGGTACTTCACACCCATAGGTATCATGCACCAAAATTTCACCCGAATCCAAAACACCACGACAGAGTTCTGATTTTTCCCCTTTTGGCGCGTGCTGCTTGCTGCTTGCTGCTGCTTGCTGCTTGCTGCTTGCTGCTGCTGCTGCTAAACCTGGTAGGTCCACCCTAGACCCTAAAAAGGGTTATAAAACCAAGACTGGTTCCACCAGCTCGGTGACCCTAACCCTAATCAAGATTGAATATTGGGACCGAGCTGGTGGGGGAGGGAACATCAGCTATGACTGGTGAGGGACATCAAGAATGATTCACGCACTGATGACTCTCGACAAAGTGAAAACAGCTTGCAAGTGAACCCCATCACCACGAGGCCCACTTTCAAGGCTTTTTGGACTTCTGAGGGGCCAAAATGCCCCAAAATGGGCTCAAAATGGGCCCATTTCACCCGTTTGTGCACCCCAAATGGTCTAGGATGATTTTTGGAAAAATGCGTTTTTGACCCGTTTTTGACCCATTTTTGGTCCCAAAACAGCCCATTTTCAAGGCATTTTGGGATTTTTGGAGGACCAAAATGGGCCACCACAAGCTCCAAACGGTCCAAAAACACTTGTTTTAGCGTTGCACATGGTCTAGGATCATTTTTTAGCATAGTCATCTTTTGCCCCTACTGGACCCTGTTGACCCATTTGGGCACCCACCTGTTTGGGCTTGAGCTTGCAGCTTGCCGCAGCCTAGTGGGCCTTGGTATTGGGGTCTAGGCGTCCGTTTGGGCAATTCTGAGGGGTGGAAACCACAAAAAGTGGGGGGTTGCGGGTGGATTAGGTGCCCTCGGAATCGCATTTTGAGCCATGTAGCCAAAGATATGGCCTATTTTTGGTTTGTGGCTGTCGGCATTTGGAGCTTCTGGCGGCCGTTTTGGGCCGTTTCCGGGACATATCATGGAGTTAGAGGGCCGCAAAGAGCTCGTTGGCATAGGGAAGTCAAGCCGCACGTGGAATGTACCCACCGTTTCCCTTCGTTTGGCCGGTTTGAATGTGGTCCCGGGCTTTTTTGGCCCAAAAATGGCTGTTTTTGGCCCTAAACTGCAGTTTTTGAAACTGAGGTCCGCCACTTGTGAATCTTGTTCCCGGCCGCCACCGTTGAGTTTCTCGCTCAAACTTTGTGTAATTGTACTTCACACCCCATCATCCACCAAAATTTCACCCGAATGTGAAGTACCACGACGGAGTTCTGATTTTTACCCATTTCGCGCGTGCTGTTGCTTGCTGCTTGCTGCTTGCTGCTGCTTGCTGCCGCTGCTGCTAAACCTGGTAGGTCCACCCTAGACACTAAAAAGGGTTATAAAATGGGCCCAAAAAGAGGTCATTGTATTTACATCACCCCCCCCCCCATTGCATTCTCACACAAACGTTACGTGGTATCAGCAAGTAGTACAAGCCGCTTTTGTACTAAAACACTACACCTCAAACAAGAAAAAATACCTAGTACAAGGTGATATCCACAAGTGCAAAAGGATGAGCAACATAGTTATACCAATACACAACCATTCCAAGGACACGAAGAAAACAAAGTACAATCGGCTTTCGCTTCACCACGATCCCGTTTCATATGCATTAGGCACGTGATGATTCATTGATGCCTTGCTTGAGTGCGATGGCCCCCGCCACCACAATGGCCGGTAGCAGGTAAGAGGGGCTTTGCGGGCAGATGCTACAGGACTCAAGCCATGCACATTTGGGTATGGCGAGGGTCGGGGGTTAGGCGAGGGTTGTCGGAGTTCAGGTGGCGAAAAAATAACTGGAGGGTGGTTGGGAACTTATAGGGGCTAAAATGTGTCGAAAATGGGCCCAAAAAGAGGTCATCGGGCCCACTACTTGGGTGTGAACCCCACTAGACAATGACCAAAGGCGTTCGTTCAACATCTACATTGGTTTCCATGCCAATTCCCCCCTACAAGGACATGCTAGGCACCTGTACCTACCCAAAAATGGCATTTTCTGGTCATTTTTGACAGATTGTGAAACCTGGGTGCCCTACCCACGAAGCCTGTTGCCGGTCGCCACCGTCGAGTTTCTCGCTCAAACTTTGTGTGGTTGTACTTCACACCCATAGGTATCATGCACCAAAATTTCAACCAAATCCAAAGCACCACGACGGAGTTCTGATTTTTCCCCATTTCGCGCGTGCTGCTTGCTTGCTTGCTGCTTGCTGCTTGCTTGCTTGCTGCTTGCTTGCTTGCTGCTTGCTGCTTGCTTGCTGCTAAACCTGGTAGGTCCACCCTAGACACTAAAAAGGGTTATAAAACCAAGACTGGTTCCACCAGCTCGGTGACCCTAGCCCTAACCCTAACCCCTAACCCTAATCAAGACTGAATATTGGGACCGAGCTGGTGGGGGAGGGAACATTAGCTATGACTGGTGAGGGACATCAAGAATGATTCACACATTGATGGCTCTTGACAAAGTGAAATCAGCTTGCAAGTGAACCCCATCACCACGAGGCCCACTTTCAAGGCTTTTTGGACTTCGGAGGCCAAAATGCCCCAAAATGGGCTCAAAATGGGCTCATTTTACCCGTTTGTGCACCCCAAATGGTCCAGGATGAGGTTTGGAAAAACGCGTTTTTGACCCACTTTTGACCCATTTTTGGTCCCAAAACAGCCCATTTTCAAGGCATTTTGGGATTTTTGGAGGACCAAAATGGGCCACCACAAGCCCAAAACGGTCCAAAAACACTTGTTTTAGCGTCGCACATGGTCTAGGATCATTTTTGAAAAAAGTCATCTTTTTGCCCCTACTAGACCCTGTTGACCCATTTGGGCACCCACCTGTTTGGGCTTGGGCTTGCAGCTTGCCGCAGCCTAGTGGGCCTAGGTATTGGGGTCTAGGCGTCCGTTTGGGCAATTCTGAGGGGTGGAAACCACAAAAAGTGGGGGGTTGCGGGTGGAGTAGGTGCCCTCGGAATCACCTTTTGAGCCATGTAGCCAAAGATATGGCCTATTCTTGGTTTGTGGCTGTCGGCATTTGGAGCTTCTGGGGCCCTTTTTGGGCCATTTCCGGGACATATCATGGAGTTAGAGGGCTGCAAAGAGCTCGTTGACACGGGGAAGTCAAGCAGCACGTGGAGTGTAGCCACCGTTTCCCTTCGTTTGGCCGTTTTGAATGTGTTCCCGGGCTTTTTTGGCCCAAAAATGGCTGTTTTTGGCCCTAAACTGCAGCTTTTGAAACTGAGGTCCGCCACTTGCAAATCCTGTTCCCGGCCGCCACCGTTGAGTTTCTGGCTCATACTTTGTGTGGTTGTCCCTCACACCCATAGGTATCATCCACCAAAATTTCAGCCGAATCCGAAGCACCACGACGGAGGTCTGATTTTTACCCATTTCGCGCGTGCTGCTTGCTGCTGCTTGCTGATGCTTGCTGCTGCTGCTGCTGCTGCTGCTGCTGCTGCTGCTGCTGCTGCTAAACCTGGTAGGTCCACCCTAGACCCTAAAAAGGGTTATAAAACCAAGACTGGTTCCACCAGGTCGGTGACCCTAACCCTAGGGCTAACCCTAACCCTAATCAAGATTGAATATTGGGACCGAGCTGGTGGGGGAGGGAACATCAGCTATGACTGGTGAGGGACATCAAGAATGATTCACGCACTGATGACTCTCGACAACGTGAAATCAGCTTGCAAGTGAACCCCATCACCACGAGGCCCACTTTCAAGGCTTTTTGGACTT
Organism: Eutreptiella sp. 'Long Island Sound 2002'; assembly: GCA_964036045.1. Taxonomy (NCBI): domain Eukaryota; phylum Euglenozoa; class Euglenophyceae; order Eutreptiales; family Eutreptiaceae; genus Eutreptiella; species Eutreptiella sp. 'Long Island Sound 2002'. The sequence goes on from OZ038396.1 coordinate 29,761,838, forward strand.
CTGAGGGGCCAAAATGCCCCAAAATGGGCTCAAAATGGGCTCATTTCACCCGTTTGTGCACCCCAAACGGTCTAGGATGAGTTTTGGAAAAATGCGTTTTTGACCCGTTTTTGACCCATTTTTGGTCCCAAAACAGCCCATTTTCAAGGCATTTTGGGATTTTTGGAGGATCAAAATGGGCCACCACAAGCTCCAAACGGTCCAAAAACACTTGTTTGAGCATTGCACATGGTCTAGGATCATTTTTTAGCATAGTCATCTTTTGCCCCTACTGGACCCTGTTGACCCATTTGGGCACCCACCTGTTTGGGCTTGAGCTTGCAGCTTGCCGCAGCCTAGTGGGCCTTGGTATTGGGGTCTAGGCGTCCGTTTGGGCAATTCTGAGGGGTGGAAACCACAAAAAGTGGGGGGTTGCAGGTGGAGTAGGTGCCCTCGGAATCGCATTTTGAGCCATGTAGCCAAAGATATGGCCTATTCTTGGTTTGTGGCTGTCGGCATTTGGAGCTTCTGGGGGCCTTTTTGGGCCGTTTCCGGGACATATGGTGCAGTTGGAGGGCCGCAAAGAGCTCGTTGGCATAGGGAAGTCAAGCCGCACGTGGAGTGCACCCACCGTTTCCCTTCGTTTGGCCGGTTTGAATGTGTTCCCGGGCTTTTTTGGCCCAAAAATGGCTGTTTTTGGCCCTAAACTGCAGTTTTTGAAACGGAGGTCCGCCACTTGCGAATCTTGTTCCCGGCCGCCACCGTTGAGTTTCTTGCTCAGACTTTGTGTGATTGTACTTCACACCCATTGGTATCATGCACCAAAATTTCAACCAAATCCAAAACACCACGACGGAGTTCTGATTTTTAGCCATTTCGCGCGTGCTGCTGCTTGCTGCTTGCTGCTGTTGCTGCTGCTAAACCTGGTAGGTCCACCCTAGACACTAAAAAGGGTTATAAAACCAAGACTGGTTCCACCAGCTCGGTGACCTTAACCCTAACTCCTAACCCCCTCACCCCTGGCTGGACGCCCCCCTAACCCCCGGCCAGACCCCCCCCCCCCCCCGGGAATCGAACCACCCCTTCACGGCGATCTCCGGATGCGCTACCACTGGAGCAGCTGCCTTCTGAGAGGCACCGGCACCCGGCACACGGATCAAACACACAAGTGCACACACAGACCACACATGCAAGCGCCACGGCGCTGCCCATCCCCCTCAATTCTTGTATGGCTGTATGTTGACCTCCGCAAAAGCCAGTACCCACTGGGGTTTCTAAATCCTAAGGACCTAAATAGCCCAGGGCCGGTGGCAGTGGCCCACAAGGGTGACCTCTGACCGCCCCACCCCCCATGACCTGGTAAACCCGAAACACGGGTATGTGGCCGAGAGGGGCCAGCGCAAGCAAGCATGCCAGTGGAACGCCGGGCGCCAAAGTGGGACACATCAAACGCTACGCCCCGAACTCAGTCCAAAGGCGACAATGCCCGGAACCCGGTAGATGCAGCCCGACTCTTACCCCATCTAGGGAGGAGGGAAGGAACGAACTGCAAAGCACTGTCTGCGTGACACGAACAATCATGGAACTGAGTTGGCAATGAAGGCCGTGAGGCAGGCGCGGCTGGAGCTAAGTGGCGGGTCCACACCTGACCAATTGAAGCCCGAGTTTTGACAGATAGCTGGGGGGTGGTCGCATCAGGACCGTTGGTAGTCGCCCCCCCCGTGGTGGTCGTAATACGCGCAACAGATCGACGGCTGAAGACTTCTTATGCAAGTCAAATTGTGTGAGGGGGATAACACCCTGCTTGCACAACAGAGGCAAGTAATGGGCTGCAATGACCATTGCCACGAGTTTCCACACCGTTGTCGTGTTAAGAAGAGGCCGAGCATTTGAGACTGGGCTGTGTAGTAGTTTGTTGGGAAGCGCATACAAATATCCTTGTAGGAGTTCCGGCACCACCCGTCCTGCAAGAACCTCATTAACAAAACAGGCCACCCAGGGCAATTGCTGATCCCTCATCCATTGTAATTGTAGCTATTTTTGTGCCAGCTTTGGTGACTTTGATACGGGAAGGTTTGGCCATTTGGCTCCTTTTTGCTTTGGTGACCTTAGTTTATGCCCCCCCCCCCCCCCCGGGATTGTGTTGCTAGGTGGCTGCTGGGGCAGCCTCACACTCAGACCTTTATCTCAGCAAAAAAAAAAAAGAAAAAAGAAAAAAAGAAAAAGAAAAAAAAGAGCCATCCACCCCAAATGCCTTCCAACCCCCTCCCCCAAGAGGCAAGGGCTGTGTATTGCGGGGTTGAGTCCCTAGCATTAGGTGCGCCATGCACTAGGAACATGCAACATTCCAGAGAAAGGGAACATATATATGGATGTGTGTGGGGGGGTGGGGCGCAGATTGCCAATTGGTGGGCAGATTATTTCAGCTCACTCAATTCATGTGTTTGCTCTGGCGTTGTTTACCAAAGCAAACGACGCATCAAGTTATTTATTAGACAGGCTGCTCTGGACCGCAAAACACACAACTAGGTGCTATTCGACTGTGCGCATAGTAGAGCTAGTCAACAGTTTGGCAACAGTACAAGGAAAGAAGCCACACAATGAAAGCTTGGACACGTGAACTCCAGATCCCAGATATTCACCATTGGCAATCTCAGCCTCGTCTAACCACTAAAGTCAAGACTAGACCGACCTCCTTAAAAAGGCATCAGGGCATTCTACCGGCTGTTCCTCCACAGATCAGCTTGTTCTGCAATTTACATGTTGATCACAATCAAGAGGAAAGGAAAAGACACCAGAAAACAAAACAAGCAAACATGCGACAGATGCAACGCACTTCGGTGGGTGGGTGGGTGGGTATTGCAATTTAGAAAGAACTGTGGGAGGTAAGGCAGGTGCACTGGTAGTGGCAAACCCTATTTGTGGTGACAAACTAGTGATTACCAAAGCCAAAAAGCATCAAGTTGTTTGTGAGACTGAGTGCTGACCTTTTAACTTGCGAGAAAGCAAATTGACACCCACAAAACGGGGAGCAGGCAAGGTGGGGGGGGTTTGGGGGGGGGGGGGTCATCAAGCCTTAGGAGGGAGATATAAGCGCGGTGCGCGCGGTGCACCACGCGGTGCGCGCGCGGTGCATTGGTTTTCCACGTGCGCGTACAACCTTTTCTTTCCCCTTGTGCTGTTTTCTGCACCTCACCACTATTTGCCCCTCCCTTGTGGTGAGCCCGTGTGCCGTGGCTGCGGGATAGGGCGCCAAGCCAGGTTGCGATGGCTGTCGCGATGGCGGACAATTGCCACGGGTGCCTCGCCCCTCCCTCTATAGAGAACAAATGAAAAATCAGAGGCACAAAACGTTTTCCGCTGAAGTACGCGCGTTTTTCGTAGCGAGTCTGTGCGTCCACTGTTAGTCACCTTGTTCTTGTTTATTTTCCATCTGGTTCCTCCTCTTGTTCTTCCCGTTGTGCAGACCTGAAAGTGTTTTTCTCATTTGGTTTTTGTCATGGCAGCCCGCGTGAATCAAAAAGCCCGGCGGGAACGCCTTCGTCTCATCAAGCTCACCATGACGGCCGACCAGGAGGCTGAAGCACTGGCATATATGGCCAAACAGTGGGAGGAGATCCTTCGGACCAAAGGTATTTGATTGTACATTGTGCCACGCTGTGCGCTGTGCTTTGCTTCCAGTCACTGTTTTTTTTCTCTGGTGGTGACCCCTGTGGCTGTTGAGGGCAGGGCAGGGTAGGGCAGGGCAAGTTATTGTACGGTGGGCTGTGTTGGGGTGTTGGGGTGTCTGTACCCTGTTTTTTTTTGTCTTAGGGGTATCGCCAGAGGCTCCGGAAGCTACCAAGGTCCATCCATACTTCAGTGAGACTGCCGATCATTTCGTCAGAGTTTGGAGCTTATTGCCATCAGTGGAAGTGGGGACTGACAATTGGAAAGATTGGGTGTGCAAGTTGGCCGAGATATTGCGTGGACGGTGGCGTTCGGCAGCTGGGGACTTCCGCAAAGACCAACGACGTCCTGGTGTTCGCCGTCGAAGCGAGGCAACCGATTCGCATCTGCAGGCCATCTACGACGTTCGCAAGCAGGTACCCCCTTTCTGTCTCACAGAATTACTGTACTGTACTATACTGTACTGCACTGCACTGCACTGCACTGTACTGTACCGTACTGTTCTGTACTCTTTGCTCAGGTCAGAGCCTGCAAGGAACTGGAGGACAAGGCAACAGCGGCGCTGTACAGCACATTCCGACCGACAGCAGCGCCCCCCATTCCAGCGTTCGCTGTGGTGCGCGGCCATAAAGAGTTTAATGAACAATTCAAAATTGGCCACTATAATTATTGGACTACTGGTACTACCCTAACATATGGCCCAGAGGATCCTGCACTGCCCAAGATACCGCGGGCGATCAAGGACTTATACCGCTGGCACAAAGGCCACCACGGATCATTGGCGTACGAAGGAGGCAGCAAACGCGCACCTGCCATTGAGCAGGTATATTCCGTGGACGTTTCTGTGGACAATGTCAGGGGGTAGATTTGCTGTGTCCTGTGACAGCTGTGTCAGCGAATAGTGTCCAACTGTGCCTGAATGTCCTCCTGATGCTGCATATCATATCATATATGGTTCCGGGTTTAGCTTGCCTGTGTCTCTTTCGTTCAGGTCGCTGCTATCCGCCAGGAGCGCAGAGATCGGCAAAAGAAGGAGGCTGAGCGTGCCAGAGCCAAGCAGGGGAAAGCACCCAAGCCAGCACCCAAGCCAGCCCCAAAGGAAACTGCCCTGGACAAAATCCAACGCGCCTGCACACAAGCGCAACAGAAGGCAGCCCGGGCACAATTGCGGCAAAGTACTCTGACATTTTCTTCTCATTGCAGCAGCTCCTCGTCCAGCTCCTCGTCCAGCTCCTCATCAAGCACAGCAAATGCGTCGCCTCCAAGTCTGGTTGCTACACTGCTGGATGCTGTGTTAGGCACGAAGGACAGCGCACGCACCTCACAGTTGGCGGAGATCGTCCGTGCTGCCGCAGATGTGCCCCCTGGTGTCCTGACAGCCCTGCACGACGTGGGATGGGATGCCACACAACAGCTCTTCCGTTCCCCAATTGCAGATGAGCTTGAGACCCAGCTTCTGGCCTCTCTACGTGCTTGCATGCCTGTGGATGAACTCGTTGGTGAATTGAATGAGTTTGTGACCACAATTGCTGCAAACCGCCTCCACCCTCTCAAACCGGCACCGGCTGGTGGCTGAATGGGACCTGTTGTGCGGCAAATACAAGTCCAGCACGTATCAGATTGCTACCATTGGAATGGACTCCAGCAGTGCGGAGGAACTTTTCATGAAGTACGGGGGACATGGACCGTTGAAGAATCGCAAGTCTATGTTTAATCTCTTGTATTTGTTGAAGCAGGCACCCTCATACAAATACGCTGGTGTGGTGGATGGAACCAGCGATATGACCTGGTGGGACAGGATGTGGCGGACCCTGGAGTTCTTCAATGAAGTTGTTGATGAAATCCACTGGGACGAGAGACTCAATGAGTGGAACCACAGCCCACTCCATCCGTACCTTGTCACCACCATCGGTGACACATATCCGTTGGACTCGCATGGAGGACAGCTCAGCGACGTCCTCTTTCAACCGAAATACGAGGAGGACGTGCTGAAAATCCTTTTGATGAACGACTTCTTGGGCAACTTCCGCTGGTTTGGCGGCATCTCTTGTGGGGTGCGCGGTGACGCGCGGATCATGAAGGAGTTGGGACCTCCTCTCCACAAGATAAAGCCTGGTGAAGGCCATCTATTGGATGGCGGATTTGGTGGCCGAAAGGGCTCAATCACCCCATATCCCAAGCCCAAAAAACTGGACATGCCTCCCTGGAAAGCAAAGGCAAATGACGGCCACAGTTTGTTGCGCGCACGGTCGGAACACGTGCTGACAGAACTCCACAGTTGGGGTGTCTGCAGGAACATGTACACGAAGCATGGGTGTACCCTTCCAGATCGCTTGCAGAAATTGCATTTGATGGTGCGAGCCGTTGTGCACATTCAGCAATTTCTCAACGTGCGCAATGTGCGCTATGAGCCGTACGGCCCTTGGGACCACTTCCCAAGTGGCATTTTCGGGCAGCCAAAGGCCACCAGACGTCGTGGTTCAGATTCCGATTCCAATTCAGACTCGGATTCGGATTCATCATCCTCAGGCTCGTCACTTACGTCTGCTGATGAGGAGGAAGAGGAGGCTTCCTCGTAGGTGACACCGTGATCATTGAAACGCGAAACGCACCGATACGGTTACTTCCTGGGCTTGGGCACACCAAGAAGTAACACTCCGAAACGCGAAACGAGTGCATTGAGCACAGCGAAACGCGAAACGTTCGAAACGGCCCCACAGGCTTGGGCACCCTGTGGGGCACTAGGCTCTTCGGTCGAGCGGCCGTACCGGAGAGTTCTACATCCGAGACCCTCATTTTGGTGGTGACTGAGCAAGGGGGAGAAGGGGGGTACAAGTGAACCACTCTATATCTCAACACTGCTTTATATCTCAACAACTTGAGCATTAGCTGAGAGCAAAGCGCTTTGTGGATTGTGTGTTTGTTCAAATTCTTGGTTGTATCTGCGAGCTCAGTATCCATTGCTCATGGCCCCCAAGAGACCGTCGCGCACTGCGCACTAGGGGGGGGAGGTTGCAAGCAGGGTGGTGAGCAGGGCGTTGCTCCGCTCAAGCAATGCCCTGGGGGGCGGGGTACAGGTCCCAAGATGGAGGACGTACATGGTTCTGGACCCAATGTCCATGTGCGCTGGTGGCTGTGGCCCATTTGAGGGGCTGCTGCACAAGCCTAGCGCCTGAACACAAAAAAAAGATATGGGGCAATTGAGCTTCGTGACTCTGCATGATGACTCAATCACTGAGTTTAGTATGGAGGCAATAGGTATGCTGTGAGTAATTTCGCACACTATGTATATTTGAACTGCCGAACATTGCTGCATATCATACCAGGACGTGTATGTACAGAGCGCTTCTGGACCTGCGTGCGGCCCTTGCGCAAGCATGGGCTTGTCCAAGCATGGAGTGGGTGTTGAACAGCTATTTTCAGGATTTTTTGGGACCGCTGTATGGCAGGATTTGGTGTTTGTGGCGCATTGTAGCGGGAAAGAGGGGCTCATTCATGTCTGTGATTGTGCATTCTGTTCATACCAACATTGTACCACACATTGCAAGCCCATGCTGTCTGTTTTGATGTGATTTTTGGCCATGGCTAACATTGCTATTCCCGGCATGGCTGTTGGACCGCTGTTTTGCCTGGATTTTTGGGACCATGGCCGTGCTTGCGCAAGGGGGGGGGGGGAGGTGGCCCACCACATTTGCCAATGATTACACAGTGGCAACACGATTGGCTGTTTGCCTATGTAACCAGATGTTTTCGCGAACGATTGGTGAAGCTCAGAATAGTGAGCCCCCACCTTGACTGTGTTATCCTGCTGTCCTGTTTTGGTTGTTTGGTAGCAACAGATTTTGACGGCGACATTCACCATGCGGCTCTTTGCTTGGTAAGTCTGTTCTTTTCACCGAATGGCCTCCAAGGCGTAACAGTGCGGCTGTACTCGCTTATACAAGTAACTGGAATGGGGCAGATGGCAGGAACCTTGTAATGTACCCACCCTACGTGTGCCTTTTACTCCAAGTTTCGCCTGAGCATTTCCAAACAGGGCCCAAGATTCGGCTACATCAGACGGCCAGAGAGGCTCCCCCAAGAATATGACTGATTTTCATCCAACATATGGCACAAATTGTATTTGGAGTGTGGCCTGTTTCTTTGTGAAGCCAGTTGTGCCACTGTCAACGCATTGCACTGGCATGCATTCTTGAGTACCTTTTGATATAGGCCACATTTTATTTGCTTCAACCATGATTGAACAAGGGTTTATGCAAACATTCTTGTGGTGGGATACAATGAAATGTGCTTTGCCCCCTCTATGTGGATGAAAACTGGCCTGCCATCCATGGACATTGTGATGAATTGTTTTCTTCATCACTGATTGTATCAATGTACATCCCGGCTGCTCGGGAAACACAGGCGCAGTAATCCATTGACCTGAAGACAAGTGGGAACCAGTCTCATTTTCTGTGGGTCATGACTCGGAGAGAGGGAAGAAAAGGGGACAGAAAATGACGAAGATTGAAGGTTACCCAGCTATAGATCAGAGAGAGGAACGAGTGAGCCAGAGGTGAGAGTAAGAAGCAATGATGAGGATTTGCTGTGATCAGCGTCATATGCTGACGCGTGGCCAATGGGCATACCCTGATGATCGAATGTACCAATGCTGGAAATTCGAGGGATGTTTTATTAATGCATTGGACAGACTGGCATGTCAGATCATTACGTACCGTGGCGTACATTGGACTGGCGGATGAACGGGAAAAAAAAAGTCAAATTCTTGGTTCCTTTCTTTCTGTCTTTGAACAGACTCCATGATTTATGAATGATCACCACCCAACTCACCCCCCAGCTTTTTTGGGCAAGTTTTAACCTGTTCTATGAATGGGTGTTCGTTTGGAGACTTTGTCTTGAAGGTCTGCAAAGATAGAGACACGTTGACCCATCTTTTTCAAGGAAATCCCCTTTTGTCAACTGCTGCCGACTTGTACCTTTACCGATTTGATGAAGATATTGAGTACGATGCTTTGAAGATTACTTTAGACCAAGTATGCAATTGTGAAGCACCATTGAATGTAGATACAATCGCTCACGCAGTGGTGAACATTGCGTTGTGGCCGTTGTTATTTCTGCTTTGCCGAACCCCTGTTTGGCTCCAGTGTTGCTAGCCAGCATTGAAACGCAAGATATGTAATGAGACTCATGGGTTCATTGTACAGATGCCAGTGCCTGCGGAAGGTCAGGCGCACAGCCAATACAGAGGTCTGGGAGGTAGTCAGCAATTTGGGCATCAAGTCCTCTGCAAGTATGATCTGATGACTGCATCTATGCTTCGATGAGAGCGAGTGACTGGTTGTCGAAAACACAATCAGAAACGACTCTCTAAGTGTCTGTCACAAATGCGTGTATGTATACGCAAGACCAGGCCTGGTTACCCGAAGCCTCAGCACAGGATGCATTGGGGCGCCCCGTTGACAGTGAGTCTTTGGCATTGTGCACGCAGACTACTACGTCCCAGCGATCCGTTCTTACACCAATTGTTGCTTTTACGCACACATCGTTCTGAAAACATGTTGTCAAACAAGCCCGTGTCTCCCACCTCTGGTGCAATTGAATTGCTTCAGCTTTAGCGCCCACTTCTGTACAGAAAATGCATTGTCGAATGTGTAGAAGTAGAAGTACAAGTACAATGTGTGATTCTTCCGGCACTGAGTTTGTGGTTGCAATTTTAGGCGGGATGAGGATGTTTGTCATTTGTGGTGTTTTCATTGTTGTCTGAGGCAAGGAATGGGGTCTCATTGCAACAACACAACCACGGCGTACCACGGCGACATCATGGTGCCGCATTTGTGTCCATTTAACCCCTTAAAAGGGTGCGGTTGACCGTCAAGTGTGCAGTGGTACGCCTGAACTCTTGGTATCGAATGGCACCCGGTGGCTATGCGATCGTTGTGCAGTCTGCAGTACGCTGTATGTGTGGAGATTGCCATGTGTTTGTAATGCCTCTTGTGATGTGTTTGCAGGTATTTGCTGAGGGTGCTCCTGCAGGTCTGACTGAGAAGGAGTTCCATGCGCAAGTCTGCGATGCACTGCAAGTTTTGGCCGATGAATATTTCAGGGACAATTGGAGAAGCCAGCAACTGGTTCAATGCAACCAGCAGCGATACAAGGAGCTTCAGCAGGTTTGTCTGGCCCATCCTGAGGCGGCAAATGATTACAACAGAGAAGGCTGAAGCAGTTGGCCCCTTTCTGAGATACTGCCATGCCTTGGTGAGCGTACAGTTGAGGAGCAAGTGCAACGCATTTCCGAGCCCTGGTAGATCGGTTTCCGCCCAATTCACCATCGTTGTTTTCGCCACTGGGTGTAGGAAGCTACACGCGCCCCCACTCCACCGGTGGTGCCTTTTGGGCACCACAGACAGAGACGAGAGGTCGCCGGAAACCTCCGCTGTGTGGCCCCAGGCAGCTAAGAGTTACTGTGGTTTCACATACTCGCTGGGGAAAGTTCAACAAGACAGCAAAGGGCATAGACTATCTGGGGACTTTGAACTGAAACCCCTTTGAACAAATAATTTTTGCCACTGCGTTCAAAACATGGCATACGGTGAGTGAACGGTCGGATGGGCTGGCCGGGTTCTGGCGCACGCTCTACCTGGCAGCGCCCTCGGTCAAATGTGTGTCGATGTGTCAGGCATGTTCTTGTTCACTTTGATCTCCCATACTATCGCGCACAGGAATACCCTTCCGGGACACATCATTCAAACCCTGAAGACGCAGAGAGAGCAATAGCCGCAGAGGAGCTTACAACAGAAAATTGGTCGCAAGTGTGCTCTCACCACCCGGCGCCCCCCAACCCCCACACACTTTGTACGCCGTCGGTTCGTGGACATTCAAGTGCAGGCCTCTGCGGTTTGCGCGCCATGGCATCCATGGTGCTCATCAGGTGCTCAAAATGTTGAAGTGGTCCTATCCTACCGGTGTTTGTGCTATGGTAAATGAATGATCGTTTGCCCCCACCCTGTCTGTGCCAGGAGTTACGGGGGAGGGGGGGGGGTGCCAGCGGACAGATTCGATGGGCACAGTTCGGAAGGGGAAAATTTTGCCACCTCCAGGAATCCTGAAGCTTGCTGTTATTTGCTGGTGGGCTCCAGATGGTTGCTGTTAATTCCTGGTAGGCTCCGGATGGTTCCTAATATTTCCCAGTGGGCTCTGGATGGTTCCCGTTAGTTCCTGGTGGGCTTTGGATGGTTCCCGTTAGTTCCTGGTGGGCTCTGGATGGTTCCCGTTAGTTCCTGGTGGGCTTTGGATGGTTCCTCCTATTTCCTGGTAGGCTCTGAATGGTTGTTGTCATTTCCTGCTGGATTTTGGATGGTTGCTGTTATTTCCTGGTGGGCTCTCTTGGATTTCACTTCAGAGGTGCTTGCAAGGGCTTGATGGGGCCATACTGTTCCCACCCTCCAACCCCCATCCATGGTGCAATCTCAGCGTGCCATATTCCCCCCTCAGACATGCCACCAGTACCCAGCAAGGAATCTCAGCCCTGCTAGGAATCAGCCCCGCACTGTGCCACCCGCTAATACTCGCCCTACTCGCATCCGGAACTCATTAGGAACCCGTTGCATCCACTGCATGGCTCAGCAGGGCCCAGACCCGCCTGGTTGTGGCAGGCTTGGCAGTCTGCCCCCCCCTCCTCATGGCACCCATGCTGTCACACTCTCCGAGACCCGCCTCCAGAGTTCCAGAAAAAGAAAAAAAGACATGGAACCACGGCACATGCAGGGTACAGTACGCAAGCAGCGAGACAAAATACATGACGAAATTGTCGCTGAAGGTGTGGAGGAAATTTTTGCTCAATCACTCCGGGGGGGGGGGGGTCATTGGGTGGGTCAAAGGTGGTCTGCAACCCCTCCTCCCACTGGTAACGCAGTTGTTCAGCAGAACCCTGCCCGCGTCGTACATCCCTCTGCCACATGCCTTATTATCAGTATGCAGTATGCATCATGCACCATCATGTGCACCACAGACCTTGCCTGGGGTGTGACAGTTGGGATTTCTTGCCGGAACTCCACCCAAGCTACACCAGCAAAAGTTAAGTGGAAGGTCCTCAGGCGGCGTCCATAGAGTCCATGTCGGAGGGGTCTATCACGCACCGTAGGAATCCTGAAACTCTGAAGTCACCCTGTCCAGTTCGCCATAATATTTTCAAGTCATTCCCTGTGGGAATGCACTGCCGCGGTGCTGCTGGGGCCAGGGGGGTCTTTGAGGAAGTAGATTTCTTTTTTTGTTAAGGCGCCCTTAAGGACCACCCCAAGGGACCACCAACCGCCAACCACCAAACGCCACCAACCGCCAACCGCCAACCGCCGCCAGCCATGGTTGAACATATGAGCTACATGCGGTCTTTTGGCAAAACTGCCGTTCAGGAACTGTCCTTTTTCTCTTAAGGACCCCCCTGGGCACACAGAGCAGATGGGTCAGCCTTTTGTCATTTTCGGACGCCCTCACAGAACTGTTTACCTCCAGCTATCTGCATGCGCCACGGCAACCTCCAACCCCTCGCTGGTTCGTGGGAAAGGTCCCCGAGAATGCAAAAGAATTGATTGTGAATGTTTCAAGTGCTGCCGCGAAATAAGATGAACGTAATTTTTGGAAACATTTTGCACAAAAAGAAATATTTTGGGGTTATGATGGTGCACATTGTTACGATGTGTATGGTACTCATTTCACAGCTTTTGTACTAGAGCAGTCCGAACGCATGCCCCAAACCTGTTGACGCATACCCCCCCTGCAGTCAACTCAATGATGTGTCTACAAACTGCAGAATTCCCACCTGTGGCCTACTACCTTTGCTGGCTGGAAACAGAGTCCTTCCACCTGGTGTCAACACCGCTGCTGTGCGGCACTAGATATCCCCATGCACGTCAACTGTGCAAAGAGGGGACAGATTGGGAGCTGTAGCAACCCCGAAGCCACCACCAGCGAATGTGGCATCACCAGGCCCTCATCAAGCGGACAATACTTTGAGTTCAGGCAGGTTTGATAGCGCGCCACGCACAATGTGTGCCCTACATTGTGCAACCCGGACACACCGTTTGGCGTTACATTAAGACGAACCCCTTGTTGCTGCTTACAGTTGCAGCAGAGCTACAGAAAAGGGCGTGGGCAAACCCGGTTTGGTGTGTTCAGTACACCAGTCGCTGTATTTCTCTGTTGATCAATGGCGCATGCTTTCCACAGGCAATATCTGGAGGATGGGTTTTGATCAAAGTTTATGCCAATTATTGTTCTGAGTGTCGTATATTGGCGCCCAAGTTTCGGGAGGCAGCTGAGGTATATCGCATGCTGCGACGCAGAAACGGTAGTAGTGTGCGCACGTTTTGTGTACAGACGCAGAGGACAGCCCGCGCTTGCGGCCTCCGAATACTCTGCACATGTGGCACAGGGGGTCGGTTATGAGTGGAGTTGCTGGAGAAGGATATGCGATAAGCGCTGCGGCTGCAGTTGAGGCCATCCACCATCACACCACCTGGGGCCCAATCATGCACCGAATTTCGAAGCCGGGATTTTCCCCTTGAGACGTGCAGGCTGGCCACACATGGATTCTGTCTTTGGGTGCTGTCCCAATTTGTTGTTAGTTGCTTCTGTCCCTCTTTGACGGTCCCAAGGCTTACCAACATGCACAATGCTTAACTAATACATTTACAGTTGCAGACACAGGCATCGAGATATGCAGCTGTGAGGTGTGGCTGCAAGCACAGCTGCAGGTGCTTTCCCTGGAGTACGCAAGTTTTGCAAAGGTTCTTCTACACCCTGTGTGGTTAGAGTGTGTGGCTGATGTGTATGTATGGTATGACGATTGTTAGGTTTGTGTGTGCTGCACGTCTCGCCTTTCATTCTTTCAGCCCAACTATTGCTCAGGGGCAGTATGATGGCTTGGCACATAGCTGCGAGCCCAATGTTGTGGACCAGCTCCTGGTGAAAGCTTCAACCTCCCAACCTTGTCCCTTTGACATAGCATCTTCGCAACAACTTTGAACTTCAACAAAAATTCCTCAGCCTTATTCCTCACAGCTCGAGTGCATGTAGTTCTACCTGCAATGCACAACAAGTGATTGCCGGATTTCTCATTTTGTTCGTCAACGAGAAACACATGGTTATTGACTGTGCTTCAAAAGCTTCCGCACCGGGCTAGGTGGAGTACAGTGTGCTCTGTCACCAAATGACCGCAACTGCACATGCAGTGTGACGAGTAGGCATGCAAGGTGACACCAAGTACCAAGTACCAAGTAGGAGTGAAAGAACAATTTCACATTTGCCCCTCCTAATTCTGTGTAGTACTCTGCACTTCAATCCCTTGTCCACCAACAGTCTGTTAAGATGATGCTCTTTTACACGACAAAATGGCCAAAATGCTTCGGTTACTGAAGATTTTGACGATCTGTCTTTCACACAAGTGCAACAAATGCAGCAAGAGGACTCCGAGGCACATGGTTCTTGTCGCCACGTTGTGTGGAAATCATAGCATTCTTGGAGCACAGTGAATGGTGTACAACAAGAAGGAGGCCACACAGAAATCTTGAAGGCTAATACAAGAGTAGTTTTAAACAATACCCAATAAAAGGCACAGTGGATAGATTTGCCTCAGCTATGCACAAGCAGTCCACCAAGACATGTAATTTTATATTATCAGTGGTATATTAGTTCGAGAGGGGGTCAAAAACTAGAGGCAAAAGATGGGCTCAATTTGCGGGTTGAGTTTCGGGGTATTTTGGCAGGTCTATTTTCAGGTTTTCCTTCGGAAGTATGTTCCAAAAGTGGCACACAGTACAGGGATTCCCCCTTGTGTTTATTGGGAATGCACTGCCTCCTTGCACCACCGCGGTATTGTCTCAGCGTGGCAATCCTGTCTGACTATTTTTTTCTGACCACAGTTGTTCATGGTCTAACATTTGTGGGCTGTTTTTAGTGGGAAGGGGTTCTGCATCATGGGTGATTGGTGGTCATGAAAATCTTTTGCTTGATACCATTTCTGCTTGTTTTGATGTAGTTTTTGGCGCATGCTGCAGCAACAGACCCAAACAAGGCCTTTTCTCAGCAGGAGGTACTCCCCTCCGGCGCCTGCGGTGCGCCTGCGGCGTGGGAATGTACCTCCCAGTGGAGTGCACACCCTACCCCTGGGGGGTTCAGAAAGGTGGGCGCCTCCTTCATTGATGGGCCCCACAGGTTAGGGGTTCGGCCCATAGTGGGTGGGCTGGCCGGTGTTGTCTGTAATCTATGTCTTTTTACCCATTTTCTTAAATGCCACTGACGGAAGTGGTATGTGGACATGGCTGTACGGCCCATACCTTAGGGCGCCTGGGTTCCATTTCTCCCCGTGGTACTATTTTCAGCGTAGGGTTGATGGGTTGAAGGCTGCCTTCACTCGTGCACCCGCCTTGGTGGTGCACAGACCTTGTTGCAGATGGTCTAAATGCGATGCTTGTACGCAGTGGTTGTCGGGTGGCTGCCTCGTTGGCCAGCCCCCAACATCAACCCCCGCCCCCGTGGCTAAGAAAAGGCCTGGCTCAAACCCCCAAGAACATTTGCCTGTGGGTTACATGTAAGCACAGCCTTGTCCAAGCGTGGGATCCCCGTCTGATCCTCGTTCTCCTTGATTTTGGGCGTGAGTGCGCAAGGGGAAAGGAGTTTTGAGGGGTTTTTCCTCATGTTCCACATATGGTGCATGGTACCCCCGCCTCCAGTTCCCGATGTGTGGATCTGTTCTGCAGTACCTCAAGTCACAGGGGTTGGCCACGTGCTACGAGATCAATGGGCCCCAGAACATGCCATTAAAGAATAAGGTCTGCTGACCACCGTTCCAGACAGACAGGCGATCAGGAGGAATTCTTTGTTCTTCTCGCAGCCGTGTTCAGGGCAGGAAGTGTGGCTGTCAGGCTGTCAGCTGTCATCTGTGCCTTGGGTTGCCATGCTGGGGATTGGAATGTGTGTTGTTGAAGCGTGGGGAGTATCCCCGACCAACCCTTGCGCTGGCAAGGGCTTGGCTCAGCTCGGTGATCCGTCAGACCCTTTTTTTTTCTGGCGGCAGCCTCGGTTGCCAAGAATGCAAGATGACATGTTTGTGAGCCGGTTGTGGTGGGAAAGAGGGGCTGGGCAGGGATGCATCAGAAGGGAAGGCACCTCAGAGGCGGCCCCAGAAGCGTTCAGATAGGTGGTTGGAGGAGGTTGCCAAAGCGGCTGGGGGCAGTTACTGTCGGTTACACATGGCACTTGCCGTCAGGGAGACGTAGCTGGGCATAGGCTGCCCCCCTCCCCCCCTTCCAATGCATCCTGGGGCTGGGCCATGCCTGTGAACAGGTGTTGCTCATGAACTTGTGCTTGGGATTGCAACCTGTTTCTATTTGTTTTTGGCGCAATTCTTCAGCAGATGCTGCTCCAATGGACCCGACCCACTTATGAACCACTCGCCTATGGGTCGCGCGTAAGCACGGCCTTGTCTATGCGCAGGATCCCCGTTTGCGCATGTGGAACGGAGAAGGGGTCGTTGCGAAGTGGGTGTGCAGACGAATGACCTCGGAGTGACCCGGGAGCATCTCAGCATCTCAGGGATATGTGCATGAGCAATGGGTTGTTGCCTTTTGGGCCACGGGTTTCCTGGGGATCCAGTGTATCTTACGTATGGGATGCCCATCTCCAAGAACCACTCTTGAGTACTCAAGTCGAACACTTTGAGTCAGTCCAGTCAAAGAAAAAAGAAGAATAGGCGGCCAAATCGCCGGAAAAAAGTGGCGGGGCTCAATCCCCCCCCCTCCCCTCCCTTTTGCCAGAGTACCTCGCACCTTGGAGGTGCCCTTGTACCTCCAAGGTACACGGTACGGGGGAGCGGCTTCGTGCCAACTGCCAATCCTTGCCCAAACCGCGCGCAAGGCCCTCCCTAGTCCAACTTCCGATTGCTTTTCTTTTGTCTTTTAGCTGAACGTGAGGGTTTACCCGAATCTAAAGCTACTGTACGATGGTGTCGAGGCCGGAGAGATTAAAGACCCACGGGGCTACCAGTATGTCTTGTATATCTCCAACAGTGGGGGGAAGGAGGGACTCCGGCCAAGTGGAATGCAGCTCCACTTCGGAATCGATTTGGGTTTGTATTGACACGAAATCGATTCAAAGATGCAGAAATGCGTTTCAAAGCAGGCCCGCCTTGATTTTTGCAGAAGGGACTGCTTTGCTGACGTCTCGCCAGGCCTAGGGCTTACACCGGGAAAGTGCCGGTACGTCAATGTGCTACACTCGCTCGAGCAGTTTTAGTTCGTTGTGTCCGAGGTCCGGCCCTGCAAAAGGCTTCGAGAGGGATCTCTCTCTCGAAGCGCGGTGCTTGTTTCCATGATGATGGCTGTGTCGCCCCGTTGCTGGCCCGTGCGGGCCAGTCCCTGGCTCGAAAGCCCTTCAACACGTCCATTCGGGACAGTCAGGAGGGCACGTGCGTCTGCATCAAGAGATGCCAGATGAAAGACATGGACACAGACATATGTGGGGGCAGAAGGCAATAGGAAAGAAGTCCGTGTGTGCGTCATGAGAAAGTGCACATCCAGCTGCATCCTCCTGGCACTCAGGCCTGCTGTTGGCTTTGGCTTTGGGCGTATGTGGTCTTTGCTGGAATTCTGGTCTGCACAATGACGTCCTCAGTGCAATTCCAATCTTTTTGTGATTTCTGTGTTTCACAGTTGCCTCTGGACCGAACCAAACTCATACGGCTATTGCCAGAGCAGTACAGAACGACTTCTGGCCCGGCCCCCTTGAAGCGTTCACCCCGGCCCTCCTCGGCCAAAGTGGACTCTAAATGCCACAAGATGTGGTCGGGCAGGGTCTGGCTGGAGTTGGGGCGGGCGGGGGGTGGGGTGTTCTTGATTTGAATGGCATTTTTGAGATCCCAGCGTTGCGCACCAGCAGCGCCTGTCAGCAGAGGGACAACTGTCCCACTCTTCCCGGCCAAAAACATTTCACCCCTTGGGCTGTGAACAAGCAATGCAGACAAATGTCTCGGAAACAAACCCGATGCGTACACCTGGAAAAACCGATGCATACGCACTTACTGAGCCTTCATGGCACTGCCCCCCCCAAACCCCCAGAAATGTTATTTTGGGTGGTCACACCCAAATTTGGTGCTGCAGGTGTCCGGAAATTTGTTTCCACTTCCAATTCTGCTCGAAAAATTTTGCTGCCCCCACTTCTGCGCACTTAAAATGATGGGAAATGGTGGTTTTTGTTTGGGGTCGGAAAATGCAACGAAGAAACTCCCAAATACAGTGGCACGCATTGTGGCCTCTGCGCACCAATACCACTCCGCATTCCGGGACATCAGTTGAAAAAAGTCTGGACGGAAGGAGAAGAACGCGAACAGCCATTCCCTAAGCTGTGCACGAATATTGGGGTGGGTGTCTGAGAGTCCTTTCTGGAGGGAGGGGGCCAATGATGCTGTAGAATAAAACAATTTCAAGGAGTCCAATGGGAAAATCCTCCTGGGGAAACGTCAAAAGCTTCTGATCTGGAAAAGTCTTTGGGTTTTTTTTTGGTACACACGTCTTTGGGTCTCAGAACCCCCCCCCCCCTTTCCCATCCGCCTCCCCTGCCCTAAAGCGTGTCGAGTGTCAAGGAGGGGGCAGTCTCCAGTTTACGCCTGGGTGCCCCCCGTCTAGGCCCCAAATGGAACATCGGAACGAAGGTGAGATGGGTGGGTGGGTGTGCGAGTTGGTGTTTGAGTGCCCCATGTGGGCCCCCTCAAATGGGAGTTGCGATGGGAGAGTGTTGCGGCCGCGAGGGACCGTCAGAAGCCCCCCGTGCAGTTGCGTCCGCGGCCGCAGGGCGGCGGTGGTTGTGACGGACTGCCGAAGCGACCCAAGTGCGTTGTTGTTCTGCAGCGCAACGGACTGGGGGCCATCAGATGGGCCATTCCCTGACCAAGGCACGGACATGTGCCGTCGCGTGTTCACAGTCCGTTCGGTCCACGCGATGCAAAAGGGAGGCCATCGGCCTTTTTTCGCTCAGGGATAGCGCGGTGGTGCCCGTTGGGTCCTCAGGTCTTTTGGCTCTCCCTGGAGCGGTTAGCTTTGACCCGTCGTTGGACTGGCGAACGGGTACTCGCCAGCCTTTTGCGCTCGCCGGGTCCGAACCCCCAACCACCTGCTGCGATGCCGTAGGAAAGAAATGGCCTCCACTTGCTGCAGTGTGGGGTCTTTCAGCGCGGCGAGGGCTGACCACCGTTGGAACATTCGCTGCATGCGTTTGGGTGGGGGGCACAAACGTGATCCACCGCCTTGTGTTACTGGGTTGCATTGGATGCCTCCAAACCACCCGCATGGCGCATACGCAACGCGGTTGTCAGCAAATGCTACCCTCGCTTGGTGAATACCAGGGAGGGGGAAATTGAGAAGAGGGCAAAATTTGGTCAAACAAAAGTGTGCCAAATCATGCCGCGGTAGTTGAATGTCCCAAGCCTTTTCCCAGGTGTCATTTTTAGTGCTCTTGGCATGTACATCTCCATTGTGCTCAACAGCCTCCAGGAAATAAGAGCAACCACCCAAGCGACCATCCACAAGGCTCCAAGAAATAACAGCAAGCAACCAAAGGCCCATAGAAAACAACCACCATCACCCACGGTCTATGCTTTTGCTTGTGCCACAATCTGGGAATTTATACCAAATTTTGCAGTGGTAATTAAGAATTGGTGCCAAATCTTCTCCGCACCAAATTTTGCCATTCCGATTTTTGCACATTCCTAATTTTCTTCTCCCCTGGACCAGATTCATTTTGATGACTGGTTCATCGCCCCCTCTTTCTTTCACTCTGCAACCGTCCCTGTACGGTCATCTTTTGCTTTACCAGTGCCCGTGACATCATAGATTTCGTTAAGGAGCGGCAGATCATGCATCCGCATGGGGACCTACAAGCGATTTTAAGCTTGAGCGGAAACCACAGCATGGGCAGTCAAGATTCGGTGAACAGGTATCGGTCTGTGAGTACGGCGCCAAGTTGCAGTTTCGGGGCCGGATCTTTTCTGTTGCTGCCGTTGTTGAACAGTGTGAGCACCGGTAGTATCGCTGCTTCACGGTGCATTGTGGAATACTGCAAAGGGTCCATACACAAAACCAGAAGCGATATATCTGGCATCAGACTGCCGATGCCGCTATCAATGCCGCTATCAATGCCACTACCAAGCGTCACAATGCTCGCCACTACCAATGCCACGAACAACCCGATTCACCGCCGATGCCACCATCAATGCCATTAGCTACGCCGCTCACCACCAATCCCAGGATCAACACCACAGCCTCCAATGTTTGTCTCCACGGTCATTCTTCCTGCGCCAGGACTGCAAATGGCACAGCACTCCTGCATCACGGCACTGCATTCCATTGCACTGTTCGAGTACCGTGTGCCTCAATCCAAGCCCTTTCCTCAGACCATGACCCTCGCTCGTGTTGCCTGACTACTCCGTCATCCCTCGGGGTGGGGGGTACATCGGTTCTGCGAACCAGCGCGTGTACTTTCACGCGCCCTTGCCTTCGCCTGCCAGGGACTCTATCGGACGAGAACCTTCAGACGCGAGTCAATCGGGTATTTTCAATCGAGGTATGCGGGAGTTGCTGCGGCTTGTGGGCCCTCGCGTCACGCAAGATGCGACACGCAACCGCCAGTAACCCACGCAGAGTGTGCCCCGCGCAGTTTTTCAAGGCTTTGCAGCCACGAGCGTTGCAAAACCAACGGGAAGATGTATTGTAAGTCATTCTTCACATCAAAAAGAATGTGGCAGACCGGTACGCCAGACCCGGTGGCCAGGCCCAGCAGCCTTCGACAGACGCGACCGACGCGCCTGCCCCGCCGCCGGTCGCAGTAGTTGGCCCCATATGTCGTCTGTGCGTGCCCCTGCTGCGCGCCGCCGCCGCGGCTCGCCGCAATGGAGAATGGTGCAACCTCTTGGCTCGCTCTTGCCAAACGCACCTACAAAGTGGGACCCCCTTTCTCCGATTGCAGTTATGGGAATCCTGTCAGTGCAGTTATGGGGCCGTAGCTGCCAAAAGGCTCAGCTTGTTGGATCTTCTGTCCCAGTCCCCCCTCATGGTAGCGTCTACTGCCTCTGGAAGTGTGTATTTCTGCCGGTACCCTCATGCTTAATGATGAAATATGAATCCAGAACACACACACACACACACACACATACACACACACACATACCCTTGTGCCCCCCTTCTGTCGGGCCGTCGAAAGCAGACGAACATTGCCGCTATCTTGATGGCGGCAACCCACATTCAGCCCTTGCAAAGGAAAGGTAGGTTATGCAGCAACGCTGGTGGAGTTTCAATATGATTTGCGGCCCCCGTGTGCACTCCCCTCTCCCTTGTGTAGTCCCTCGGAGGCGTGTGTGCCATAAAGGCTGAGTGAGAGTAGGACGAGGGGGGGGGGGGCGTCACTCCCACGTTTTTGCCAAAAAATGGTGCATTCCATTTCGAGTGTGTCTTCAGGACTCCCAATTAGCGGCAAGCATCCAGAGGCATACACGAATGACCGGCCAGCACCCGGACAAGTCATCAGCAAGCCAAGAGAAGCCTATCCGACCAAGCATCTGGAGGCAATGTGTGGGGACGGATCTTAGTGCATAGTCCTCCCTCCCTTGTCCGGGGGGGGGGGGGGGGTCATTTCGTGATGATTCCCTCTGCGGGTGGGGGACACAGGGTCTTGAGGTGGACTGATGTTGACCTGGAGGGACTGCGCAAAGGGGCGGCTCGATACGACAGCCCAATGGCGCCCGAAATCCCGCATATTGCATGTTCTAAGTCCGCTGTGCTGACTGAAGTCAATGACGCCCTCCAAATATGACCCAGGCCCAGCGGCAGTGAGGACAGCACTGTGACGCTGCGCGCCCTCTTTCTGTGGTGTTTGGGTTCATGCGAAGCTCCGGGATGCATCGGAAAAGGCCCTCAATGGCGAATGCCCTTGACAATGCCCAGAAGAATAGCGGATGGAACAAATGATGCATGTGTTGTGTCACACTTCGCCAATGCGCACTGGGCATTTTCGTGCATGACATATCCATGCCGCTGTACATCCACTCGTGTCATTCGCAGAGTATTACACGTCTAAACCCTGAGCGCTGTCGGGGTGTGGGACGGCATGGACGTGCAGCGAATGATGTGCAACAAGGGCCAACTTCCCGCACCGCAGCATTTTACACGACGACCCCCCCCCCCCCGCCACGCAATCGACCACGCGGAGCCAAACCCCAGATATACCGCTTGTGTCGCATTCCATGCAGCCACTTCTTGGAGGCAAAAGTTGAAATCCCAAGGAATTGATGAGTTCGACGAGATGGAGAGGGACCGCAGAAGTGTGCTGTTGGCAGAGAAGTTCAGGGCATTGGGATGTTGTCAGGTGAGACTGCCTTCATTATTCGTTCAGCTCAACCTCTAGCGACCCTGTAGCCGTTGGGGTCGCTTCTGCTGCGGCATTTGGCAAGATCTGGGCTGTAGGGGCCGTGAAGGGCCGTCATGATTGCGGAGGGATTTCAAAGGGCAGGAGTTTCGTTCAAGGCAAGCGAACAATGCCCACGGCCCACCCTCACGGCCACGCGTTGCTGTGGTCTGGGCTGTCCCGCCTTCTCGGGCCAAAGTGGGCATTCGGATTGCATGGTTTTGAGGTGCTTCCCCAGCCCCACAAGCCACTGTGTTATGGTCCAAGAGGGCCCTGGTTCAGATCCCTGCGTGCGTCCCACTGCAGGTGTGGCGGTCAACGAAACGCAGGAATCAGCAGCAGTGGGGGGCTGGTTCTCATGGGTGTGGCTAGATGGGGGGGGGGGGTGGGATGGGATGGGATGGGATAGTGTCCACAGCCAGACGCTTTCCTGAAGCGCTGGCCCCCTCTACCACCGCAGCTGACCTTGCAGGGCGTCGCGAGCTCCCCCGCGTTGGACTCCGGGCTGCAGGACACCACTGACCCTGGGCGACCCAGACACGGTGATTCCTGACACACTCCTGTACTTGCTTCACACACACGTACACACATGGCCCGGCGGAAGCCACGGAGCTACCACCCTCACTTCCAGGGTGGTCCTGGGGCAGCGAGCCAGGTTCTGGTCCAGAGTGCATATCACACTGGTCGAGGGGTAACACAGGGACGCACCCTGAGCCCGTACAATGGGCCTGCTTCGATGGGAGTGACCCGACCCGAGGACGCCAGAGTGGCCATACGGGCTAATCCGGGAGACCTGGTAAAAATGGCAGTACCCCCCACCACACACACGTACACACACACACACACACACACCATGTTATTTCATGGTACTGACCGGGGGCACTGTGTGCCCTACGCTTAGCAATCAGTGGAGTATCTGCACTCACCCACAAGCAGTGGCAGTACTGCAGGTCCCACACTGTGCCACAGCCTCAGAGGCACACGGGCAGTGGTGCACAGTTCGAGACATGATGCACGAGGTCAGGGCCGAGCCACTAGACCACAGGACCAGGTCGGCAGGTCTTGAGACTGGTGAGGCTTGCCAGAGGACATCACACCCACCGCAGCTCCAAGTGTGTAGCACTTGTTATGGCAGTGGTACCGCTGCCCCATCCAGATCGCACCTTCCCAGGGAGGGGTATCCGCTGAAGCAAAACCCGGTGGTGGAGGCCCCCTGTCCAAGCCCATCCGACGCGGAGAGGGGGGGTGGGGTTAGGAATAGGCAAAATTTGGAAGGGCAAAATTTGGCCGAACAAAAGTGTGCCAAATTATGCCGCGGTAGGTGAAGTTCCCAAGCCTTCTCCCGGATGTCATTTTTAGCGCTCTTGGCATGTACATCTCCATGGTGCCCAACAACAAGCATCCAGAGCCCCCAGAAAATAAGAGCAACCACCCCAGCACCATCTACAAGCCTCCAAGAAACAACTGCAACCAGCCAAAGGCCCATAGGAAATAACCACCACCGTTCATGGTTTTATCTTTCTTCTTGTGCCTCAATATGGGGATTTTGTGCCAAATTTATTTATGGTATTTAAGAATTGGTGTCATATTTTCTCCACACCAAATTTCGCCATTCCACATTTCGCACGTTCTTAATGTTCTCCCTCCCGTGCTCGTATCGTATCGGGAGAAACAGGGGTAGGATCACGCTCAGGGGTGTGGTTTATTTGAAAAGAAGAGGGGAAGATCAATCTTAGGTCATAGTGTCGCGGGTTTCAGGCCCCGTGGGTGCGTGGGCAAGAGGGCCAACTCCACAGGGGGCTGTGGCCCCTCACCACACCCCCTTGTGGTGAGGGTCACCCCCCCCAAGAGAATGCTTTTCTTGCGGCGCGCCCTGCGGCGCGCAGTTTGGGAAACCTGCCTAATTTGCGGAGGGTTTTAGATTCCACATTGTTGTGCTCCCCGGGGGGCTTGGGGCCCGACTGGGGAGGAATAAATGGCTCCCAATGCTCAGCACGGGGACAAAATCAGAAATGGCCCACATGTGGGCATAGTGGCTACCTAACCCCTACCCCCGGGTTGACACCCCGTAACATAACCCGTGCCTTCTCAGGTCCCCATGGTAGGGAGAGATTAATATGGCTACATAAAAGGGCCATACTATATGGTAAAACCACGGCCACCAAACGCTGGTGGTCACGCGGCTCCACGCTTCGCCCAGACTCATTGCTGAGTGCGGCACCGCTAGCGTAGCAAGGCTAGCGGCTCCACCTGGAGAGTAGATGGATCGGACACAATGCTCAATGTGGGTGGCGGCGGCCTGCGCCAGGGGCCCCTTGTCCGCGGGCTGACGATTGCATTTAACAAGTGTCCCCCGCTTGTGGCAACCCGGGAGTGGAATTGTGGCACACAATGTGAAATGTGGGGTGTTCCACTTGTTTGTTTGTTTGTTTCACAACCCCATATTGGTCAGTATTGTGGCGCAATACACAAGGCAGGCTTGTGACTGTCATCGTAACCGTTGCGTTGCGCTGCGTGGAATAGTGAATCTTTGTCCCGTGTTTTGGTGATTTCAGATTTGGTCACGTTTCATCTATCATGTCTTCCATGCTTGGGGAGGTAGACCAAACAAGGGTGACATCGTTGTTCCATTCTCCCTGCTTGCAGTTCGCTTTTCATAGATGTGTAGCATAATTTCCTGTGTCTTTTCGTTCTAAGCTGATTTTACACACCCTTACCCACCGCAATAGAAGGGTGGGACTTCCCTGCCACGCTTTACACGTTGAGCCGGGGCCGTAGTCTTCACATTGATGGAGCGATGGTGTCAAAAGATCAACGTGTGCTATTTTTCAGTTATCTGGTTTGTTTCCGGAACAATTTGCAATAAAACAGGTTTCTCAAACCCTGCGGCGTGCCTGCCCCTCCACCCCCCCACCACCACCACTGGGTTGCCTGACCCAATAGAGTCCATAACGCCGAAGGTCCAGCCTCTCAGAAAGAAACAGCGGAGCAAGGGAGGGGTCGGGAGTGGAAGGTCCAGGAACACTGATGGCACTGATGGACGCCGGACGATTGGCAGTTGAACGGACCATAGACGATGATGGCCGTGGGGGGCAGGCACGGGTGGAGAGTGATGCGGACATTGCAGCCTGACCAAATTGATGCCCACCGCCACTCTTATTTTGGGAGAAGGTCCGTGTCATGACCCGGGGAGCCCCGTATGGCCAAGTATTGAAGAGATGCACGTTCGGGGGCAAGGGGCCATCCCATCTCAACGCATTTGAACCCCCCCCCCCCCCATAAGAGGGTAAACCCCCCCCGCCCCCTCCTGTAAGGATCTGAGATGGGATGGTCCCTCCCTATGGATAAAATGTTTCACCCCACCTCGTTTTAGAATTGTCCGCTTCCTGGCTATGACAGATCCCTCATGGTGCATATGCTCAAGGCACACGCCAGTCGGGTGCATTGTGGGCTCTGCTCATGGGCGGGTACAACAACTGCCATTTTACCACAGAATACCCTGAGGCAACTGCCAGCAACCGTCAACTGGTTGTCGGTTGATCCTCAACTATCAGCGGTTGTTGGTCAACCAAGAGTGGGGGCGTGGAATGTCCCTGAATATACCCCAAGTGCCGCTCTTTGTCAGCTGCCCTGTGCCTTGGGGTCTGGTAAAGATCCCTTCAGGGGCAGGCCTCACAGGCCGCGGCGGGTTGCACAGGGTTACAACGGGTCCCCGATGGGTGGCGATGGGTCGCGGGATGGGTCACAAAGACCCCCCCCCTCATCTCCCTTAGACCCCCCTTTCTGTTGCCTCTTCCAGGCAACGCGCTTACCAGCGGAGCAGAGGAGGCAGTGGGCCCCTCACTTCCCCCCCCCCCACGACCCCTGGAAGCACACAGCCCCGTATGGTGTGCAGGACCAGGCAGTGGGTATCGTGCTCCTGGGCCCTACTTTGAGTGACGCTTGTTGCTGTATGTCCAAACAGATAGACACATCCCCCGCACACTGTTGTGTCACCACTGGGGGCGGGGGGGGGGGGGATATTTTGGGGCCCTGGCTGATCCGGGGGGACCCACCCATCCACCCGCATCAGAACGCTTTGCAGCCAACCCTGTCTGCGCCCTGAAGCCCCGGTGCGCCATGCGTGTTCAGATGACCATGAGCTGGCGTCAACCCACATGCACGGAGCCCCCTCGCATCATATTCCTGGGCGGCGGGATGGGGGCAGGGAAGAGTACAGCGGTCAGCACTATGGCTGCCACGGAGTTCTGGCGGACGCATGGCAATATGATGGTCATCATTGAGGTTTGTTTCTGGGACTGGGTCAGAATGGCAGCTGCGCACCCGTTGGGCATGTGGCTGCGCTGTGCATGGGAGTGTGAAAAGAAGTGGGAATGCGCATGTCCCATTTACATCCATCGGGCATAGAGTTTCCCTGTGACACTCGGGACGCTATAGGGCACGACTTTTCTTGAAGTTTGTGAAACGGAGCCATAGCAAATGCAATGCCACGGCACAAGAAGCCAAACGATTGCAAACGGCCTCAGGTTCAAGCGTTATTCAAAAGGGCGGTGTTACTTGCAGTGGGCCTGATGTACCCAAAGGGTCACAAGCACAATGTCCACTCGGTGTGCAACAGAGTAGATACACACCTTTGATGTACCATGCAATATTGTTTCCTTCCAGCGAGTCTCAGAAGAGTTTTCCCCAAGCCGGATGTCACATAGTGGATGAGCGGCTCATGGCTGCTACATATGCAATTCAAGCTGAACATGAGACGCAATACTGTCACACCACCCACGTAATAGTTTCCTCAAGCCATTGCCATTGATGCCAGAACTGATTTCCGCGACACGCGCGCGCGACGCACAAAAGTGTTTCCGTTTTCGCCAGGAACAAATCCCTTCACTTTTCTTGTCCTCCTCGCTGCATGTACGGGGTCAGAGACCGCTATGTACGCGGCGCGAGTGAAGGACTCATGCGCCCAGGGTTAGGTAACTGCATTGTTATCCCCCTCTCCCCACCTCAGCTCCGTGTGGGGCGGGCGTGCAGCCATGACCAGCCAAGGGCTGGCCGGGGGGGTGACCCCTTGGGCTGCCGTGGCCAGCCGTGGGCTGACCGTGGATGGGAGCTGTGTTTGCGAAAAATGGGGCTCCCCGTGGCCACACTTGCTACATGCTTGCAACCATAGTGTGGATATGGCAGAAAATTCGTCAGCATGTTGTTGCGTTGGACCTGCTGCCATACTGCCTGCCGGTGTGCTTGATATTATTCATGCTCACGGTGCGCACTATGGCCCCGCAAGCATTACCGTTTGGCTGCACCTGACTTTTTCTTTTGCATTCACAAAAAGCCGCCTGCCAACCCGAAGCACAAATTGTGTCCAAACTCCGTTTGGGTACCCGAACCTCCTGAAGTCCTCACAAACACCCAGGGGCAGGGGGGCCAGGGAATCTGAAGAAACTGGGCCTGGCCAGTGTGCCCACTCATCCAGCCCTCCAAAGAAAAACTCAGAAAGCAATGCCCTGGTCCGCCACCGTTGAGTTTGGCTAGAGCCCACGGAGCAATGAGCAAACCAGCTCACAAACGTGATTGTTGCTGCTACAATGGAGGCACATCAGGGGGAACCATGCAGAATACTTCCCTACACCACCACCACAGCCGGCTAATTTCTCTGGTGTATTGCTTCTGAGCAGCTTGAATTTGCTGTGTTGTTGTTGTCTGCGGCTTTTGTTGTGGTCTTTGCCGTGCACTTTGCACCAAGAATTGGCGATTTTCCTGTCGCATTGCAGGCCGATGCATTCAAGATGCAGGACCCGTTGTTCAACGTCCTTTTGGGGGCTGGGGTCGGAAATGCCAGTGAAATTGTGCATGGCACGTCGACTTGTGTCGCCGAGGTATGTGCATTCCCAGCCCAACGGCTTGACAGAGTGGAATGGACTGCCGCTGCGTGCCCATGCATCACCTCGATCGACGTCGCACCGCCCCCCCCCCCCGCTTTCGCCCCAAGTGGGGCAGGAGGCTGGAGGGTAGTTTCAAGAGCAGCCGTGTTCAATTGTTTATTTTCGTAAAAGTGGTTGTTGACGGTTGGAAAAGCGGTTGTGGAGCAAGTCCGGGAGGTTACAAAAAAATTAGCGGGCACTTGGGGGCGAACGGAAGTAGTTGGAACAGCACTGTCCAGCACCACGAAGAGGGGGCACCCCCGCCCTTCGAGCGCTCCCCTGCCCTCAGCCGCGCAGAGGACTGTGGCGAGAATCTTATGGCAATGCCGAGCTGGTGATTCACAACTGCAGGGCAGCGAAAACGCATGATGGGGTGGGGATTGTCGCAGTACGTGAATGTTTCCCGGGAAATTTATGTCTCGAATTGGCTGGTACATTTACTACTGAAATTCCATGGGAATAGCCGAATTTTCCCACGCTTTTGATCCCTCTGGCGGCAGTAGGCAGGGACTGCTGCGGTGTTGTGAGCAGCCAGTCTGTTGCCACGTCTGTTTTGCTTGTGGATGAGTGGTCGTCATTAAGGAGTGTTTGTGAGGTTCATCCCCGAGAAAATAAAGCCGCTGAATTCAAGACTGTTTAGCCCTGTGGCAGCGCAGCGGCTGCGCATGCCTGTGGCAACCCCCCTTGGACGGGAGGCTGCTTGGGCACTGGGCTCAACCCCTGGACACCCAGCCAGGTCACCCGCGGAGCCCAAGCACCGACTGGGCGCTCCTCTTGGGTGCGCTAGGAGGACCCCCTCTCTCCCAACCTTTGGTGGCCTTGGAGGGGGCAGGTACGTGTTGCTTTGAATTATTGATTTGACCTTGATTTGCCTGATAATTGTGTCCAGTTGTAGTTGGCCGGCAGTGCTGGCGGATTTGAAAAAGCGCCAGGCCTTTGGGGTGGTTCTCAAAAGGCAAATGGAATTCCAACTGATTTTACTGCTGCACGTGAGATAAGTTTCGAAAAGGTAGTTTCGCAATGTCTGACCTGTGGGCAGGGCAAAGCATTACCTGTATTTTTTCGTGCGGCCCCTCTATTCGCTGATATATATGGTGGGGATTTTTTTCGAATCTATGCTGCTGTATTTATGTGAATTGAAAGGAGGTGGGCCACGGCAAAACATTGCAGCCCAACGACAGAAAAGAGCAAGGACCAGGCGTTCCCGTACAGGGGGTTATGGTTACCCTTGTCAGGGGTGTAAGGTGAATACCTGGAGACGAATTGGACCCTGAGCTGTCGCGGAGTGTGGCAGATGAGTCTCCCGTGCATCGTGAGTGACGCCTGAGGCTAACTCCTTTTTGCCGTTTGGGAAATTAGCAGACCTCGACCCCAAATTTGTGCGTCCGCCGGACCCAACACGCTCCTGAATTT
Source organism: Eutreptiella sp. 'Long Island Sound 2002' (assembly GCA_964036045.1). Lineage (NCBI taxonomy): Eukaryota > Euglenozoa > Euglenophyceae > Eutreptiales > Eutreptiaceae > Eutreptiella > Eutreptiella sp. 'Long Island Sound 2002'. The sequence goes on from OZ038396.1 coordinate 29,791,264, forward strand.
CTGGGATGGTCCGCGAAATTTCCCGGGGCTTTTGTGACCGCCTCTGCAAACTTTCCCGCAGCGAAGTTAACCACCGCCAAATAGACGCAGTTTAGGCCCCTGCTGTAGTTAGTGCCGGTGATGAGGAGGCACGACGGTCCATCGCAAGTTGCGTCGGCAGGAGGTTGGCAGGAGATGAGCACTGATAGGGCCATGCAAAAGGAGTGGCGGCAGGGGTACGTGGACCTGGAGACGTTGTTGAAGGACTGCCCTCTGCCGTCCCGCAGACCTTGCCACGCCATTCCAAACGTCGTTCGCATCCTGCACACGTCCCAGGAGCTGTTGTTGGACGCTTTGTTGTCTCGCCGCGACATCGTGTTCGATGGGACGTTGTCATGGGCCCCGTTCGTTCAGCAGACGGTCGCGATGGTGCGCGGCACAAGTACTCATCAGTACCAGCGGGGGCCTGGGTACCGGAAAGGGGACGACGGACTGGTGAGAGAGGAGTACTGGACGCGGAAGGAGGAGCTGCCGGTCGCCTGCATCCCGTACCTTGTCGAGATGGTGGGCGTGACAGTGAATCCGGAGGTCGCAGTGCAGCGGTGTGTCAGGAAGGGCCCCTTCCGCCCCCACGCACGTGCGCTGTACCCTACAGGCGGGTACTTGGGGCCTCACCGATCCAGACCACCACACTGCAGGGGGTTGGGACGGGCAGGGCAGTCCTTAAGGAACCAGATTTTTTTTGGTTGAGGACCGCCCCGAAGGATCACCCTCAGGGGCCTTTTTGCATTGGCCCAATGTGGGCCATGTTTGTCCCCCTTTTCGGGGACCCCCGGGAATGCAGGGGTAATGTAGCAATTCCGCCCTCTTTTGGGCCCCCGAGAAGGCAGGGGTGAGGTAGCCACTTCTGATTTTCTCCCCTTTTGATTGGGGACCCCCGAGAACGCAGGGGTTGGGTATCAATTCCGCCCACTTGTGGGCCCCCGAGAAGGCAGGGGTGAGGTAGCCCCCTCTGATTTTGTTACCCTTTGATTGGGGACCCCCGAGAATGCAGGGGTTACGTAGCAATTCCGCCCTCTTTTTTCCTTTCATGTTGAATTGTGCAGGGTGTGAGGTAGGGTTCCGATGCTATCATTGAACACATGTGGGGCTAGGATCATATGGTTGTGTGATTGCACACATTTGAGGCTAGGGACTGATGGTTGAACAGTTGGGAACCCCCTGGGTGAAGACATGAAGGGCTGGGGACCAATGGGTGAACATGCAGTGCCCGCGGGCTCTTTTGAAAAAATCATGTTCAGGAACACTTTTTTTTTTCCCCTTAAGGACCGCCCTGGGGACGGGACGGTCTTGTGTGGGGGGACGGTTTCTTTCGAGAACGCCGAGCGTACAACCCGCAGCAGATGGGGTCCAACGGACAGCGGTTGGCGATTGACCGCGGCTCACGGGGCACCGAGGGCAGTTGGTGGTAAACCACCAGCGGGTTTCGAAAGGGACACACGGTGGCCCTTGTTTTCCAGGGCCAAGAAGCGCCCGGCGACAGGAACGTTACAAGTACACTATTCTGGAAATTGGAAACCCAGGGGAACTGGGGGGAAATGGGGGGAAATGGAATTTTCGGGGTTTTTTGATGCAAGAACAGGAAATTCTTTGCCAAGCCCCCCAAAAATCCTCTTTTTGTTGGGTGTTGAGGCGGGCAATTCCCATTTCCCCCCGTTTCCCCTGACTTTTCCCATGAGTTTCAGGTACCTTACCAGGCGCTTCAAGGCCCGACCCAGCCAGGCGCTTCTGAAGCCTGGTTTCCCCCCGAAGTTGAGGACTCGACTCGTTCAGCACTCGACTTGGCGGACGGTGGTTGACCGTCGGGGTGTGATAGTCAATCGACGGGCTGATCTCGTTTTTCGTCAGCCGGGCCGGGGGCGTGCCGAACGCCGTGGAACAAATCAATTGGGGAGCGAGGGGAAAGCCCTGTCTTGAGCCGGGGGTGTATTCTCTGTGCCGAGACACAGCAATGCTGCTGCATGGCCGGATGCAAATTTTGTGCTGGCGTGGAGGGCGGCAGAACAGGAGTGCGCGTTCAGACACTGACCTCTGCATCTGCATTTCCCTTTACCTCTGCGTCCGTGCAATCGAAACTGTAATGAAGCTTATTTTTGTGCGCATCCGTCCTGAAGCGTGATAATATTCTGGAATTGGTTTGCAATTGGCCGCCCACCCCCCGGCCCCGTAGCAAAAACTACTCAGTAATACCCGCCCCCTGCACGACCAGAACTCAGCAGGAACATGCTGCGTCCAGTGTGTGGCTCAGTAGGACCCTGCTCCATCTGATCATGCCTGAGATGGCAGACGGTAGTGGCAATTCTGGTTCCAACACGTAGTGCAATTCAATGGGGTACCAAATTAATACAATTTCAACGCATAGTGTTCGTTGGAAAAGGAGGTTCGTTGGTCACGACTGCCACGAGAACCAGTTTCCCTGCCGGACGCTAGTGGCATGTCTGGTGGGAACCGTATCGGTCTGGGATTTGAGTGATTGATGGACAAGGGGGAAGGGGACAGGGGGAAATCTGATGGCCTGTTACACGCAAGCTGTTGTGCGCAATGCAAGTAGGGGTAAACCCCCGGCTTCGACACTCGCTCAGGTGCCTCATTGAAGCCCCCATTTTAAGCCTAAAAAAATAGGCTCAAGAATCGGCCGGTAACAGCAGTCCCTCAGCAAGCAGGACCCTCTTCCCTCCGGCCAACACATGCACAGCAAAGTGCGGCGTCAATTTGTTTCTGGTTGTCACAATCTCGGTAGGCACTTGAAGGGAAGGCATCAGGCATTGCTGGTCAGTGCCCGTCCCCAGTGTGCTGTGCACCTCCACGCAACCAGCCAACGTCTGCTGCTCAAGGGCAAAGGGAGTGGAATCGCTGTTTTTGTGGTGCAAGTTCCAAGTGCACCGCTGACATACGATTGGCCCTCGGTGCGCATTTTTTGTCGAGTCTTGCTGGTTCGTCCTGTCATCCAATGCTGCCTGTTGCAGGGGTATTGTAAGGCAAATCATCAGTGGCCGAGGGGTACCCATCACTTCACAGCTGCAGTCCCACAAGATGTATTCGGCCAATTTTGAGTCATACCTGGACCTGTTTGATGCAAGTACTCTTCTGGACAACAACCATGTCTCTGCCAAAACCGTTGCAGCAAAGGGCAGTACTATCATGGCAAAAGAGGATGATCCAAAGGAGGTATTCTGGTGCCTTTGCTACTTCTCCCAAGCAGCCACAGCCACAGCTGGAACCAAGAAAAACATAATCACTCTCTTTCGAGCCGCCTGGCTGCGACAGATGACACCACTGTTTTCATCAATTTCGCCCCGCCTTTCGCAGCCCCAAGTACCGCACTGCAACTTGGTCTGTTGTACGGGCGTCAGAAATACAGCCTTCGCAGGTTGGGGTCTTCAAAGAAGGATAGGAGAGCTGCGAGGCAAGAGCAATTTGATGATAGCAGTTCTGGTGAGGAAGGAATGTTTCAGGCGATGAGGTCTTACGGATGCATCAGTGTCACTCCTCTCCTTCGTTCGATTCACGTGGATGGCAATTGTCAGACTCTGCTGCACATTGACAAATCCAGCATGGGTGCTTAGCCCTGCTATGAAGGAAGTAGGTAGCTGCAGTGGTTTCAGACAACTGCGCACCCCACATTTTTCTTGTAGCTTCAGATTCTGGACCCAGAGGCGTATGCCACTTTTCTACGCAAGCAGTACATCAATCCCGATGCATGTGGATCGAGCGACCTGTACACTGATGCATGAGGTTTGAGTGCCAACACAAAAAAGCCGCGAGTTTTCAGCTGATTCCAGTGGCTCACCCAGGCCAAAGACCACCTGAACTTTTTGCTGGCGGGATTTGGTGTATACAGAATTGCAAGATCTGGTGCAACAAATGCAAATCCTGATAGGCTTTTCTGCATTGATCCAAATTCTAAGACGCCAAGGTTAGGGTTACGGTCAGAGCTGTTGTGACCAGCAAGGTTTTGCAAACCCCTTTACGGCCATCGGTGGACCCTGACCCCACCCAGTTTCTGGCAGCATGCAGCAAGCTAGCCCAAATGGAGGAAAGATGGCAGTGCTATGCTGTATGCATGCTAGGGTAGGTTTAGCAATGTCACTGGGGCTGGGGCAGAGGTCTGCAGGGTCAAGAATGGATCAAGAACATTTTTTTCCAACGGTAATCCTCCCACATGGGTCCAGCCGAAATTTTGGTGGATGGTACTGTAGAGTATGACACATCACAAAAAGTTTGCAGAGTTGCAATGGCGGCCAGCAGGCACGGTGGGTTCCAAGGATTGTGAAAAATGGCCAAAAGAGGCCATTCGTCAAGTGCCTCCAGTGTGTGCAGGGAATGTGCCGTTGTCAGTGGTGCAAGTGCATGCCAAGGTCGATTTTGACTGGCTGTTGGGTCACATTTTGGCAGGTTGAATTGGTGAGCATAGTATTTTGATTTGAGTGCAGAAGGCAAAGAAAAAACAATACATGTTGAGAGTATCAAGGTAAGTCGGGTTGAGATGGTTCAACCCTGTTCAGGGATTGGACTGGGGGCATGCGCCACCGGAAGCATGCTATTGTGCACAATTTTTATTGTATGAATGGCACATGGCATTATTTGCGAGTACTCATTTCAGGAAGTGTAGATAGATGGTTTCTATTCTGGGGGGGGCTGGTTGCACACTATTTTTATTTGATTGGTAGGATGTCATTCTGCTGCATTGTCTCTGTCATAATTGGCAACCAGTTGACGTGAATGATATTCTACTACATTATCTCTGTCATATCTATCCATGGGCATTTCTCTCTGGCCTAATTCTGCTTGTAAGTGTTTGGAAGAGAGTGCACTGGCCTCTAGGGCAGGAAAAGAGTAGTTCCTTTTCAGCGCTGAAACTTTAAGCGCTGAATTTCCCGCAGACTGAATTTCTCAACATTCCTGCAAGAGAGCCATCGTTGTACAGAAATATTTTGCATTTTTGAGATTCGTATTTTGGTTTGTATGCTGTGTTCCAGAACGGCTCAACAGAAAAAATGTTCCAACGCAACATCCAACATCAATGTCAGCTGATTTGATCCAAATTTCTGCAACAGATTTTGTCAAAAGACTTCAAGATAATTGACTTGGATTCCGATTTTCAGCAAAATCTCGGCAGCGTTTTCTCTCTTTTGGGTATGCTGCTGAACAACAGCTTTGTGGTGCTATATCGCTTTTAACAATACTATTTTTTCCAATCTAGGTTAGCATTTATTTCTAATTTGACAGTAGCACAAATGGGCCCAGAATGACAGTGTAGGGGGGAATATTATGATGCAAATATTATGCCTATTTTGTTGCGAAAAAATTTTTGTAGACGGAAGAATGGAGTTTTTGGGTGCGGAGTGGCAAGGATTTGATGGTTTCAAACAAAACCATTTCAAACCTGGACCCATGCTGCACAGCAAGGTCGGTGATGGGAGATAAATGTGAGTGGTTGTATTTAAAAGGTTCTTTACCAACCATGAAATATCTTGTGTACAAAAATTTAGATAAAGACATGGTTGATTTTTCAAAGAATGAAACTTCGCTTCCGGTTTAAAAAAGGTTCTTTTGCGCATTTTCGAAAAAGGATGCTGAAAACCACAGAGATGGCGTCTTTTATGGTGGTTATTATAAAGATTATGTTTTCTGAAAAAAGATGAAATGTGAAAACATTCGCGCGCACGGGCACCTTTGGCACGTGACAAACCATTCTTCTCCTGTTTTTGTTTTGTGGAGTCCAAAAGTGTAGCCAGGTTCCCATGCTCCAAACTATCGTCCTACTGCAGCAGACCAGCAGGACCTGACCCAATGGGACCCTAGGATTGGCCTATGGCACTAGATAGGGCTGACGTGGACCTAGGGATTGTAGTTCGGATTCATTTGCAAATCGTTGGATTTTATAATGTAGGCTGATGCGCCTTTGTTTGTTCTATGGGTCTGTATTGTCCTTTTCATCACAGGCCCCTCTGGTATGGATTTAATGTCCTGATTTGGCTTTGTTGCTCTGCCGGATTTGCGATCGCGCCGTTGCCGCTGTTATCTGTGCCTTATGGTAGCATCGTCTTGTTGAAGTTCTGCGAGAGTTTTAGGAGCCCATTCTGAACAAATCAATTTGATTTGATTATTAATTGATCGATTTCATTCGTTTTTGCGAGTATCGAAATGTCGTTGGTTCCGACAAGTAATTCGACACCAAACACCATTCGAAGGTTATGGGCACGAGGACGGAGCATGATTAGTCCACCGGATCATCGTGGACATGGGGAAATTTCCGTCCGTGAACCCAAGCGCCTCTTCCAATAGTCAGAAAGCAGTAGTGCAGACATGGAGTGTGGGTTTGGTGAGGCTCGCCATGAACATATTAGGATTGAAGACGGCGGTCGCATATTCGAAAGGTGGCGCATGCTAACACATGAACCACAAGCTCCTCAACAAATGATGGAGGAGCTCAACAACACAGTAGATACACTCATTGCACAATTGACACAAGTGCATGGGTATTTGCAACAATGCCATAGGGATATCAATAGAATTATTAATGCCGGCAACAAATGTGAGAGACTCCAAGGAGACATGAGTCGAGTGTTGCAAGGACATGAGGAGCATTGGCAAAGTATTGAGAGTCTTGAGCAACACCTCAAACAACATCAAGAGTATTCACAACAATATTTTGTTCACAAGGAGGTGCATGCCGCCTCCGTGCAAGGAGTAGAACAAATGTGCACGTGGGCAACGCAAAACATTGAGAACGTCCGTGGCCAAGTGACTCAATTGCATGGCCAATTTCGCCAACAACAAGAGCACATCCAACAACATTTGGCAAGTAAAGATGTTTTGGAGGCACGAATTAAGGGAACGGAACAATATTGTCAAACAAGTGTTTCCGTGCTTGCTTCGCAGATTCCACAACATGTAGAGAATCATCTTCAATCACATGCATCTTTAATTCATGATATTGTGGAGCCCTTATTGCATGAACAGCGCCGACATTTTGATTCTTGCATGAATGATTTCAAGCGTGTGTGCAATGAACGAATTGATTCAAGTGTGCATGAGTTAACTTCGTTTGTTAAGACGTTTGTACATGAGTCATGTGAGAATATGGAACGTAAGGCCATCGAAGCGGCTCGTAGACACATTGTCACGGTATGTGAGCCGTTTGCCACAAAAGAGTCAAGTTTATTGCATGATGTGACATGCCGCATGGATGATTTTCAATCACGAGTCAAAACAATGATCGTCGATTCGTGCAATGTTGCATCTTGTCATTTAGCCATTGAAGCGGGTGCAAAACAGAATGAAGAGAAGTTTGGAACCATTGCCCGCAAATTTGAGAGAATCCGCAAGGTTTGCACTCGTAATGAGGAAATGCAAGACATGGTGCATGAGGTAAAAAAGGATTTGCAACGTGTTGTGTGTGGACGTGGATGTTCTCAAAATAAGATGAATTAAGGTCGAGGCGGCTACGGCCGAACGAACGAGCTCTATGAGTCGCCCACTACCTACGGTTGGTGTAGATGAGCGGTTCGCTATGCATGAATTGCTAAATAAGTTTGAGGCACATCAGGTTTCGGCCGCGAGCGATTTGACGTCGCTCGACACAAAATGGCGTGCATGCATTGATGCCAAACTCCATGACCTTGTTGGGCCTTTAAAAAAAAATGGTGAATTGTTGGCGCATTTCATTGAGCAATGGGTGCCCTCATCGGAGATGAGAGGCGACACCATGGAACACAAATTCCGTACGTGTGCACAGCAATTGTTGCTCCTTCAATCGTATGGGTTGTCGTATGGTGACGTGCGTGCGCGAGTTCTTTCGTGGGAAGAATGCGTTGGTGAGTGTGAAAAAAACATTGAGGCCTTGCATGATGAATGGGTGGACATTGAATTGCCCGAATTGGTAGAGGATGTGGATGCGTTGGGTGAGAGCGTGCGCACACTCAAGTGCCAGGTTAACAAATCTTGCCTGTCCGTAGACTTGGAGTCGCGGGGACCATCTGTGGACGATGAGGACCATGGTATGAATGAAACAACCAAGGTTGGTGCATGCTCACATGACAGTGTAGGAAAAGGAATTTCCTTTGCTGACGATGAGGTTGGGTGTGAGGAAACCACAGCCGCGGTCACTTCAACAGCGGCAGTTGACAGCATCCTCAAGTCTCCGTTGACGGGCGCAGGGCGCTTGGAGCTACTAAGGGGCAGGGACGCTGCGTTCGGGGAGCCACGGGTTAAACCTCTCACAGGTTTGGCGACGGTAACGGCGTCCCCCCTTAAGCGCGGATTGGTGGCACCAATCCTCCCAATGCCGGGTCGGACGGATACCATGGCTTTTGACACCGAGAAGGACAAGGTCCAAAAAAACCCGTGCAATTTTCTCTTTATTAGAGTCCCTGGAGGACTCCCCGGATGATGACGCTGTGAGGGGTCGAGTAAGTGCCACCATTCGGCGACTTTTTGCGGGGACGGGGGATGATAAGGAGTTTAAGTTTCTTGATCAGGACACTCGTGAAAGTATGCACAGATTCATGAAACGCCCGACTTGGAATGAGGACTATGCTCTATTGGCGAATTTTTTTGTTGAATGGAATTGGTGGTTAGATCTTTTCGGTAGTGCCCTCGATTCGGATGTCCAAGGTATTCTTCTTTTGTCTGCCATTCCTGAAAAAGACGCCCACTGTTTTCTGGAATGCATGATCTACCTCGGGTGGTCATACAAGGACATCTGGGGTATCCTGAGTGCGGAAGGGAAGGACTTGGTTAATCCGAATGTTGTTGAGGACGATTGGGAGGATAGTACTCCTGATGGGGACGATGTCCTTTCCTATAGGAGGTGGTTCACTTCCTGGTGTGTCAAGTTGGCTAAGGTGGGGGAGGTCACCAATCGCCACGCCAAAAAGCGATACACACGAGCACTTAGCAGGGCGGGGGGCCGGTATGAAGAACCCCTGAAAGACTTGGTCGAAGAAGAGGAGCTTCGAGGGCGTGAGTACACGTACGTGGAAGCCCATAATTTTATTTTCCCTAACTTGCTAACCACTCGGAGGGTTGATGCCATTAACGGGTACCGCCAGGGTACCTCTTCTGTAAACAGGATTGAGGGTGGTAAGGGTGGCGGACCTCGCCAAACCAGATCAGCACCGGGATACCGCAACAAAAAGGGCGACCAGCACGACCGGCCTCAATGCAAGCACTGCCAGGGACATCACTCCAGTGATAATTGCTATTTGAAATATGCAGAGAAGTGCGATTGCCTGCAGAAGGTGTTGCAGCAGTTCCCGCAACGAAAAACGCAAATGTTTGACAGGTGGAAGCAACGCAAGTGCATCCACTGCGGTAAGGACAGACATCCCAAGGGCACCCGGTGCTCACAGGACCCGCGCGGACACCCCGAGGAGAAAAAACAGGGGGGTGGTGCAGATTCTGGGGGCGAAGGAAGGCAGAAGTGTGGTAAGAAGGGACAGCCACAAAAGGATTGCCCCTCTAAGAAGAAGTCGGACCCTTCAGGCAAGGATCAGTCTGAGAGGGGTGGGGGCAAGGGCCAAGGGTGTGGGGGAGTAACCGTGGCGTCCCCGTCCAAAAGCCAAGTCCCGGGCCGTTGCACGCTTGAGCCGGGTCGTGTCCTGAGTAGGGCACGGGTGTGGCGGCTGAGGCGGACAATGGCCAGGATGGTCTGACCTGTTAAGGTCGAGATCACGGTGTTAGTCACTGTCACACTTTCTGGCGGCGCTGAGCACCAAGTCTTGGCACTGATTGACACAGGGTGTTCCATTTTTGCTGTTGCCCCTCGTAACTTTTTTCCGCAGGGGACTCTGGAGACGGCGGGGCATCCATTGCGCTTGTCGTCGGTCAACTTTGGGGGAGTGACAGGGGGCAAACTTGGAACATCGGTGACAGTGTTGCTGCCTATCTGTGACAGCCTTGGGGGACTCTTGTGTCACTACCCCGGGGCATTCGTCTATGAAGCAGGAGTGGCAAATGACCTCATTTTGGGATGGCCATTCCTGGTTGCTTATCAGTTGGTGCCGTGCCCCCTGGAGTCTTGTGTAATACCACGGGAGAGCATCACTGTTGACATGAACAGATTTCACAGTGACAGAGAGCGGCTCAGGACAAATAACGCAGCTTGTGGGACGGGTAAATGTTGTGCCCTTGTAGATTCTCCACAAGTTCTGACTACGACTCCGGCAGGTGGGGGGGGGGGACATCAGTGTGCCTTCCTCCCCTCTGCAGTTTTTTCAGGCTGGCTGCTTTGCTCGGCTTTCTGTTTTTGCTGTGTTCTGGGTACCTTGGTGTGTCACTATGGGAACGGCATGCCTGCCTTCAGGTATATCAAGAGCACAGCAACTGAGCTCGAATAATGGCGAAGCGTTCCACTGTGGATGTGCCGCCACGTGTGCATGTAAGCATCAATGCCTGCGGGCAGGTCGTACGTTTGCATGGCATCCACCGCTGAGGCCCGGAGAGGCTTTACAGCCGGGGGGGGGGGGGCGGCCCTGTCCTTGCAGCCATGAAGCCCTGATGCAGGGCCTGCAGCCGCAGCTACGACAGGCTTTTGAGTCAGCGCAGAAATCTGATGAAAAAAAAGTTGCTGCTGTGGCAGGGCAGGGGTTCTGCACCTGCGACAAGCATATCTGTGATTTTTGCATGTCAGGAGAAACGGACCAGAGTGCACAGGTCCGCTCCACAGGAATGACTGAGAAGGAGCCTTCGCTTACCAGGCTCCAATGTCAATGCGCCGATTTATGCGCCTTGACTGCAAGTGAGATTGACCGACGTCCTGAATTGGTCAGCCAAATTTTTGCAGACACGGCTCACCCTATGGAGGTTAAATTACGGGCATGTGAGGCACAGAGTAACACCTAGGGCGCCCCCACCAACGGCAACACCAAGGACGCCAGCACGGCTGGCGAACAAACGCCACCAGCGCCACCCACCAGGCCCCCAGCCAAGGGTAGAAACAGCAACACCACACACCATCACACCCACCGCATCGACATCACCCGGAGCTTCGTCAACATCAACCAGGGGTCCCCACCACCGGCACCAACCCCCAACACACCACCGTCACCAACGCCACCGACCCCTGACGCAACAACCACACAGCCCGCACAAACGGCACCTGCCGAACAGTCACCGACACCACTTGCACCACCCTCACCAGCGACCAAGCCCGGTGAACCACCTACGACCACGAAACACAGGCACTGAAAACCAGAGCATTGCCGACAACACTCCCGGCCAACTCTCAAGAACACCACCGAAAGCAGCACCGTCGACCGAAAGCCACGACACCCTCACAAACCACCAGGGTACGGGTCCCCCTTCCCACCCCCCACCATCTGCACAACCAGCGACACCATCACCAGCACCAACCGAAACACCGACAACGGCAGCCTCACCAACAACCGACACCCCCACTACCGCTGCCACCCACCAGTCACGCCACCCACCGTCGGCGCCACCCACCAACGCCGCACCCTGAACCACACCTACACCCGAAACCTGCACCAGCACACCCGGCCGGGCCGTCAATGGCACCGCCGCCCATGGCACCGCCTACACTCACCAGCGCCACCACCACCCCACGCAAGGCCAGGAACCCCTGGCGTCGCCAACGGCCTCAACGAACACCAACACCACCAACACCACCACCGCCGGACGGGGACTACCCACAAACCAAGAACAGCTCCACCACCAACAACCAATACACCACCCGCGGCACCCCACCGTCGCCAACGCCACCACGGCACCTATCACACCTCCACCACCGGAGGCGACGTGGGCCACACCACCCGTCATCTACAGCACCCTCGCGGCCACCGCCATGTCCGGCCCACAAACGTTACGCCCCAACGCCCAGAAACAACACCCTCACCAACGACACCACCGGCAACACCACATACGCCCCATACGTCACCCTCGCCATGCTCACCAACCATCACCCTCGCCATCAGTGTCCACGACATCAGAGTCACCAACACCACCGGCGACGACGACAGCGACAACAGCTGACCCACCAACTAACCACCATCAACCATAGCCCAACACCAACCTCATCTACGCTAACGCCCATACCACCCTCGCCAACAACAGCGCCAGCGCCACAATCATCCACTCCGACACCCACACTCCCCTGACCACCAACATCACCACCACCCCCCAAGGGTCAGGGCTCACGGGGAACGGAACGGCAGAGCGAGCACGCCACCATCCGCACGCGTCGCCCACCCTATCGTACACCGCTCCGCAACACGCCCCCCCGCTTCCCCCGACAGGACGTGCGCTGCAGCCCACTGCTGGGACGACGACTACGATGTCCTCCCGGCCATCCGACACCTACTGGCAGCCACGGCCCCGCGCCCACAAGCCCACCAGCAACCCACGGAACCGCAGGTGCCCGACCACCCCATGCCACCACGCTCCATATCCCCCGCGTCCACCGCAGACCAGAACGCGGAACACCAGCGAGAGGAGCCCGACCCCGACCGCGCCGCCACGCCCCGACCGCCCCCCCCCCCCCCCCCAAAGGACATCTACGCTACGCTAGCCAGCACCGTAGCCCCCATGGACGCCGAGCAGTACTACCAGTCCATCCAACGAGACCTCCCTGAGGACCACGCGACCCTCCAGGGGTGGAAGCAGGAGAAAAGGAACGACAACAAGTGGGGCACAGAGGAAGACCTTCTCTGGGATGACACCTGGCAAGGCACCACGGACGCCTTCCTGGAAGCAGCAGCCGAAACATACCCCCGCCCGCCCGGGGACACTAGACACGGCCTCCACGCCCTCCTAGCGTTCCACAGCTGGTAACACCGCCACACCATCACCCTCCAGCCCCTCGACCAAAATCCACACCGGTGGACACCTGAAGACGACGCCACCGCCGCCATCACCGTACAGCAAAGCCCCGAGAACCCGGAGGAATACCACATCACCTGGAACGATCCGGCACCCCACCCCCCCGCCTCCCCCACCCTCCCAGATGTCTTTGCCACCATCAGCGCAGAACTCCAGGAGGCGAAAGCCGCACAACAACTGGACGAAGAGATGCCCCAGGCACCATCACCACCAACCACACAAGAAAAACCCCGCACAGAGCCCCTCACCCACCCCATCACCACAATGGAGCTCCCCCCACAACACCGCACCACCCCGGACCGAAACGGGTTTCGAGACCTGCCGCGGGAATGGGCGGTCCACAACGGCACACTCCGATGGGACGAAATCACACCGGGGCTCCAGGGCATCCGCCTCCACTCGATCACCGAGCCCACCACCACCTGGGCACTACCGACGGGCCGCCACCTCCTCCTCCTCACCGTCCAAGGCGATGCCACAATCACACCCACGGAGGGAGAGCCCGTAACAGCAGCCCCCGCCCACGCCGTCCACATACCCCCGCAAGCATCGTCGGCACCTATGACGGTACATCCAGGCCCCACCCCATGGCAAGCCATCGTCATCACCTACCCCGCCCCCAACGACCACACACACACCTGGCAGCAACGGTGGGAGGACATCCGGGGGGACCTCCTCCAAGAACACCTAGGGCTCACGCGCACCCACCACACCCTACACCCGATACGGGGAGTAGGCCAAGCACCACACGGCATACACACCCCGGGAGTATGGGCGTACGCCACACCCATAAACCCACAAGCAGCGGAGGACATCAAGACCGCCCTATCCATCCAGCAAGCCCAGACCCAAACCCCGCACCGCAACACCCAACGAGGCTACACCATTTGGTGGGCATACCAGGACCACGACACCCTCACCCCCCAACCGGGGGCCCCCCCTCTAGACACCAACACAACCGCCCTCCTCCAAGCCGCAGCAGCGGCAGCCACACAGGTAGGGGCCCCGGAAACCTGGGGCCCACAATACCTGGTCGAAACCAAAGTGGCGCCCCACGCGAAGGCCCAAGACAAGCCCCCAACACCGAAGCCGCTACACCCCCCACTCAAGCTAGACCCGACAGAACACACCCCCCAGGACGAATGGGCGACCCACTACATCATCCCCCACACCACCACCCGCAAGAACGACGCCGCCAAGATCACCGTCACCCGCCACCTCCCCCACACCACACACGTGTATGAGCTGACGGCCCCCAACATCCTCGTCACCCGTCGCCGACACAACGAGCGATACAACATACAGGCGGAAGGGGCCGCCGCGACCACCCTGTACACATGGGCAACACGGGGGGGACCTTCCACACTCCACCCTCCCCCACACCCCCTCCTGGCCCAGCCCCTTCCACACAGCGGACCGCCCCAACAAGAAGCCCAAACACACAGGAGGCCCAGCACCGACACGATGCAAGGCGCAAGGCCCGCACCCTCCACGACGACCACACCATCTCCCGCATCAGCGCCCCCCCCGCCAGAGTGTCAGATGCCACCCACAACCGCCCGATCACAGGCATCACCACGGACTGCCTGAACCCAGCGGCGTCGCGGGCAGACGCCGTATGGATCAGCGAAGGGGGCTCCCACACACGGGCGGTGGCGCGCCTCCACAACATCCAGCCCCACAAACTGCAGCGCGCCGTCGGACCCTTCGCCGTACACGTCACCCCGTACGGCATCGACCACCCCCGGTGTGAGCACCATGACCCGCCCTGCTCCACCCCATGCACCTCGCCCCTGCGCCAACCGCTGCCGGCCCCCACCATCACAGGCAACATGTACCTGGGCACCGTACCGGGAGACCCGGGCATATACATCCTGCCCAACAGGTCCAGGGAACACGCCATCCCCCTCCACGGTGTAGAATCCCTCCCCCTGGGACCGCCCCCACCAAAACACCAACACCAGCACATCCCGGGGGACAAACGGACACAGGCGCCAGACGGGGGAAAAAAGGCCCACCAACGCGCCCTAGCCCACATCACCGTCCACCCCGCAGCCCACCTACCAAAGGACTTCGGCACGGAGCGCAACATCGTCCTGGAGGGGCAAGCCCACCACATCATCAACGCCGCCCTGTACACCCTCGCCGCCCACGAACGCCACTGGGACCCCACAACCATCCCAGCGATGCCCCCACCACCGCAGGGCCCCAAAGATCCCGTCACCCCCTTCCACATCGATCAACTCCTAAGCCGCAGGGCCACCCCACACCTCCACCCCTCCAGGATAGAACTAGCCATCGCATCGTGGGACACCCTGAACACCCCCCCCCAACAACCCGCCATCCACCTCCTCAAAGCGGACGCCCAATGGTGGGTCCTCCACTGGGCACACGGAGTCCTCATGGCGGCCCAGGCCCATACCCCGGAAATAGACCCAGAAGACCCCCCACGGGGCCGGCACCGACTCCTCCAGGCCACCACCCTCACAGGCCGCGAAGGCGCCCCCTGGGAAGCCCTCCACACAGCACTCTACTGGGCTCAAGGCTCCCCCAACGGCGCAGACACACCGGAACCCACGGAGGCCTGGGTCATGCAGGCCAAGGCCATGAGGAACTACCACCTTCACCACCCCTTCGACGACAGCCCGGCCGCACTGCCATGGCCAACAGATCCCCCGGAGACCGTGCGCAAGCTCGCCGACATCATGCGCAGCCACGCGAAAGCGAAAATGGAAACACCGGAAGAACCCCCACTGAGGGATCCTGGCCAGCAAGCAACGCACCCCTTCTTCAAACCCCACGCCCCCCCAGCCCCGCTACCTCCAGTCCCACCTAAGCGAACGAGACGAAAAAGGGGCGCACCCGCCCCCAACCAAGCCGGAAAAGCAGCGACCTCCCGACCCCCCGCATCCCACCCAACCCACCCGGCGAACCCAGACCAAGCATCCTCGTCATCCTCCCTCCCGCCATTACCACCGCCCCACCCGGACCAAGCATCCTCGTCATCCTCCCTCCCATCACTACCACCGCCCCACCCGGACCAGGCATCCTCATCATCCTCCCTCCCGCCACCAGCACCGCCCCCGCCCGAGGCGTACGAAGGATTCGAAAAGGGCGCGAAGGTCCAGCAGCCCTTCTGCAACGACCACACAGGCGACTGGATCTGGTGTGAGGGCACGATCCAGCACCGCCTCCGCGACGAGGGGGACAACGGGGGGCCACAGATCCGGGTGATCTGGCACCGCCAAAAGGAGCTAGACCAAGGTAGCAGCGCCCCGGACAAGCCACAAGGCTACACCCTGGAGCTCACCAGCGCCCACCCCATCCGACTCCGCACCCAAGAGAACAAGGCCCACAGAGGCACCAAATACACTGGGGAGCTCCCCCCCGGACTGGAGCCAAGGCCTCCCCCAGCCGCGCCTACCCAAGCGCCCACCAACCGGCAAAAAGTCCCCGAGCCCCAGTCCCCCTCCCAAGGGCACAAGCCTCCACAGCCCCGGCCCGCCCCCACCGAGGCCACCATCAACTTCCTCGACCTCAACCACCCGGCTGTCACATACTCCAAGGACGCCACAACCGCCCTCCAGGAGCTGCCGATGGCACAGGGGCCGGGGTGGGTTCCCCACCTCCTCACCTTCCAGGAACAAGGCCTACAACGCGACGACCCCCCAGAAACCACCCCCATATATACCCAGGACCAGAAAGCGTACAAATGGTACTGGCACAAGGGGACCCCCCTGTACGCCCGAACCGGCATCCACGTCCACCTCGTCCACCAGCTCAGCGTCCCAGGGAGGCTAGGTGTCTATGAGGTCGTCGGGGACGGATGGCAACTCAACGTCATCAACGCCCACGTCCCCTTCGGCGACGCCACGGAACCCTTCCTCCAAGCCCTGGCCGAGGCATACCGCCAGATGGCCATGCTCGCCCCCACAGTCATCATCGGCGACATGAACGCCGCCCCCACCCCGGCGGACCGAGGGGGACAGGCCACACCCCAGGACCAAGCAGTCCGCGACACCATCGAAATGCTGGGGCTCGTGGACCTGACAGCCAACCTCGAAGGCCAACCATCCCGCTTCCCCCACGAAACAGATGCCGCCCCATCCCGCATCGACGTATGCTATGGCGACCCCACCACCATCATCCGGGCGGAGGCCCGATATGGACCCCTCCCGCTGGGACCCACAGGCCATAGCCCCCTGCACATCCGCCTCACCATCCCCGAACTTCCCCCGAGCCCCCCAGAGGATGCGGACCAAGGCCTACCACCCCCCCTGAAGATGCCCCCACTGCATGACAAGCATGCCTGGTCCCAACATCACAGGGCCATAGACCGCGCCCGGCGCATCCAACCAGACCCCACGAACCTACTCACAGCCATGCGCACGGCCGCCGTCGCCTGCGGCTTCCAGCAACACCCCCACACAGACGACGACCAACCACCCACGGCCCTAGGGGACATGCTCCATGACCTCTGGCATGCGAAGCAACAACTGGCGACCCTCTTCCACACCGACACCCCCCAAACCCGCCGCCAGATACACCAATGCAGGACACAGATAGCCCACATCAGGGCAGACCTGCAGCGGTGGCACATCCACAAGCAACAGCGCATCGCCCAGGAACACCAACGGTATGCGCAACATGAACTCCCCTACAAGGCCATCCGCCACCTCAACGACGCCATGACCGACACCGGCCACCGCACCATCACCACAGTCCGGCAGGAGGACGGCTCCCTCACCAACGACCCAGCCACAGTGCTCCAAGCCACCCAAGACAGCTTCCTCCGGCAACACACCCCCACCCAAGACACACTGGACCCAGACACCCAGGCCAAAATCGACCGCCTCCCTCGGGTCTTCAACCACGCCCAGAGGAGGCAACTCCAAAAGCGCCCCTTCACCATCCACGAAGTCCGGAAGGCCATCCACAGTCTCCGGCAACACAAAACCCCAGGCTGCGACGGCCTCGCTGCGGAGGCGTACTACCACCTCCCCGCCCACCTTCTCCGCATCCTCGCCCACCGCCTCTGGGACATCATCACGGGGCAGACCCCCCTGCCACCAGACTGGGCAAACGTTGTCCGCCGCCTCTACAAAAAAGGGGACTGGGCAAACCCGGACAACTGGCGCCCCATAGTCTGTGCGGTCACGGAGGTAGAAATCGTCTGGACCATCCCCCTACGCCGCATCCGCCCCCACCTGGACCCCCACATACCAGCCAGCCTCTGGGGGGCCATCCCAGGCCGGTCCCCACACGAGGCAATCTCCTTCCAGGACACCATCGCAGACATGGACCCGGTGGACCTCATCATCGCCTCCCTCGACGTCAAAGGAGCCTTCCCGAACACCCCCTGGCTCCTTCTAGAAGCGGTGTGGAAACGCCTGGGCCTCCCCTTCTACAACTTCGCCTCCGGCTACATCCGCACCCGCAAATACACGGTCCGCACTGGAGCAGGCCTCACCCCCTTCCTGGAGCCAGGCAGCGGGGTCCCCCAAGGGGGAGCAGAGGGCCCCTTCCTGCACCTTCTAGTGACGCTCCCCCTGGCCCTCGCAATCGAGCAGGATTACCCGGCCTACGCACCCTACCCCCTCCTCTCCCCCGTGATGGGCTTCGCGGACGACACCAACCTCACGGTCGCACACACCCCACAAGAACCCCATGCCCCGGACCCCGGGCCAACGGTCACCCAACAGGCCAATGACTTACTGGACGTGACCGTCTCCTACCTCTCCCACAACAACCTCATCGTCCACCCCACAAAGTCAGTGGCCATGATCAAGGGGTCTGCCGGACCCCCACCCTAGGGCCACAAGGGCCCCCCATGCAAGTCGTGACAACCACCACCCACCTGGGGGTAATCCAGGCCGCCAACCCTGAGGATACCACCCTCCCTCCCAAGTTGCAATCACACCTCGCCCATCTCCCCAGATATGTGTCCCCGACCACCAAGGCCCTCTCCCTGTCCCACCAGAGCCTGGCGTACTACCTCACCGGGGTCTTGAACACCTCCATAGGCTTCCAAGCACTCCACCTGACACACCCCACCACCGCCCTCCAGCTGTCCACAGAAGCCGTGACCAAGGCATGGGCAGCACACGGGGGCTGGCCCACCTCCATACCCACCCACGCCATCCGAGCGGCATGGCCCCACTATGGGGACGCCATAGGGGACGAGGTGAAAGCGGCCTACACCAGACACACCGCCCTCCTCCTTCACCGCATGACCCACAACCACTCACCGGAGGTCCTCGAGGTCACCACAATCCGCCTCCAAGCCGCACAACGGGCCCGCAACACATGCCCGCGCTGGGTACTCCACCAGACGGGCATGCCCACCAACATAAACACGCGCCTGTGGAACCACCTGCAGCTTCTCCTCCCATCCCCACACCACGCCATACTCACCAACCACACGTGCCCAGAGGAAGGGCCTCTAGCGGTCCTCTGCGGGGACCTCCACCATCACCCCAAGGGCACCATTCACACTATAGACCTTCTCGGGGCCTCCATCACCGTAGTATACGTGACCCTCCCCCAAATGCGGGTCCTGCACCACAGCGGGGCACACCACACCCCCTTTCTACAGCTTCCCGAATGGTCTCAATACCGCCTCTTCCACCAGTACCTCACGCAGACGGCACGAGCAGCGGGACACACTCTGCCGGGAAGCAAAGACATGCAAACAGCCTACCGAGAATTCACAAAGCAACACCCCCGACCCATCCCAGCGACACCGCCCTACGCACCAACCGGCTCGAAACACGAACCCGTCCCCCCGGTGACGGGCCCAGTCCCACCACTAACCCTACTACTGGCCCCGAATGAAGCCAAACCCACGCAGACCACCGTCCTCCACCACGGGGCAAAATGGCGCATACCGAAACACCACATGACCGCCCGAGACCTACCACGGGTCCCCCATGACTCCCAGAGCATGCCACGCACATGTTGAGCCTGTGACCCCGAGGCACCAACCACACCATGGCCCGTACTACACCTCATAGCACGCCACCACACCCACCCCACAACCCACCTACCACCACAGGCCTACGCATGGGTAGCCCCATGGTTCTACCGCACCAACACTAACCCCACGGTAGCATGGAACCCCGACCACGCGCCCAAATGGCTCTTCACCACTACTCCCACATGGCCCCGCCCCGACCCGGCAGGGGTCGCCATCTGTTACAGCATGTACGAGCCAGGCAGAACGGGCAAGCAAGAGCACCCCTACTATCCACTCCACCACTCCTGCCACACACCGGAGCACCGAACACAAACCCTCACATGCCACGACCTAAACCCAGACACAGCCTACATCCTCCACTACATCTACTCCTACCTCACACAAGGACAGCCGGAGCAGGGAGTCATAGCCCTGTCCCCCCAAGCGAAACACATCATCTCCAAAGGAATAGGGGTATACGCCACCCCCATCCTGCAGCCCACCAACCCCAGTAGCCCACCTCACCACGGGCCTCGCCATATACGCCTACCTCCCCATGAACCCATGCCGCCTCCCACAACCATCACCAGCGGACCGGCTCTTCTTCACCGAAGCCTCAGGCGAATCCGCCCTCACGCCCATCACCGGGGGGGCCACCCTGCAGCTAACCCACACCGGGGGACACTACCGTATGGACCACCACACAGGCCACACCACCTATGGGGCCTCCTCCCACGGGGAGCTAGGGGCCATGGCCGACGCCATCACCGAGATCGCGGCCAACCTACCCGCCCACTCCCCGCACATCGTCCGGGTCTGGTTTGTGGTGGACGCCACTGTCGACACACACCTGCTCCTCCGCATAGCAAGGCAACCACTTCACAAAGCCACCGCGACGAGCCTCGGCACCCAGGCACTGCTGCTCTGGAAAGCCCTTCGCAGCCTTCCCCCCTACGTCCGACTCCACATCGTGAAACAAGAGTCCCACAGACACCAATACGGAAATGGTAAGGTCGACAACCAGGCAGTACACCAGCGCACAACGCACCTACCAGCCCTCCAGATCCCTGACCTCGGCCGAAACCACACACACCTCCAACACATACCCCCCGTACCCGAGCCCCATCAGACCCCGGACTGGGTACCAGAGGACGCCCCCTATTCCTCCCACGACAGAGCATACCACTACCCCAACCCCATCCAACATCTCGCCCGCGTGCTCGGCGACGCAGACAGCCGGGCGCACATCCAGGAGCTCCAGGACAGACTGCAAATCCCCCTCTACCACTCAGCGCTGCGCCCAGCAAACGTCCCAGCCCACCTCCAAAAACGACGCATCCAGCTCCTGAGGGAGCAACTACCATTCCTCACCAGGGTCGCCAGATGGCTCGCCTGCAAACACATCCACGTCCCCGAAGAACACACCCGTTGCCCGTGCGACCACACCACCCCGGAGGACTGGGAACACTTCAAGAAATGCCCCCTCCATACAGGCAGGGACACGCTAGTGGGCTGGTCCCCGGCGGAAACCCTACGACAACACGAAGGATGGCCAGCCCACAGCCACGCACACCAGGCCACCGAACACCTCTTCCGGGATCCCCTGGTCAAAGAAGCCACCATGAGAGGGGCGGTGACACAGGCCCTGCACCGACACCTCACCAAACACACGGAAAGCCCCATGGAGGCAGCAGCGCACCTCCTGCTAGAGGCAGTCCGCAGAGCAGCGGCCCAAATGGTACACCGCAAACACCTCCTGTTAACACACGCGGAGCAACTCACCGACCCCACCGCCAGGGAACACATGCAGCGTCTCATCCATTACCATGCCGTGCATGACCCAGACGTCCACTAACCCACTCCGCGCCCCGCACGCGCCCCCCATCTCCATCCGCAGGCCTCCAAGACACCACCACAGCGCCCAGAGGCCCATCTCTCACGCAAGAAGCCACCCGGCACTGCCCAGCCCGGCCGAGCCAAACCATGGCCAACCATACGTCGACGTAGACGCGCAAGACCCCGGCAGCCCATCCAGCCCACCCCCCCCGGACCCGGAAGACCCCCCCCTCACACCGACCACCATCCGCGACCCCGACCTCCTCCGAGCAACCCTCCAAGGCAGGGCCCCGACCACCCCCCCGGGCTGGTACCGCCTACAAGACGACTGGACCAAGCTCACCGTCACAGCCCTCCGGGACCTGACCACCCCAGGCAGCGGCCTCCACGAGGCCATCGTAGACCTCGTACTCTGGCGAACCCGCAAACACACCCAGGGCCAGCACGTCTGGATCCCCCCCATCGAGTGGGGCCAGGCCCTGACGCACGACACAGGCATCAACGTCACGCGTCGAGGGACCGTACGCCTACGACGGGCCCCAGCGGAGACGGACCACCCAGCGGACCCGAACCGCCCGGAGCAGTGGGAACAGGCCACCGCACCAACCCGCGACACTGCCCTCCGCGCCGCCGGCCTCCGTACCCCGGACGACGACCTCCCCCCCCCACCTACAGACAGTGACCACCCCCCGCCGGAGGTCTGGGTTACAGTCCTCGAGCGCGGGCACTACTACGTGATAGCCGCTACGGCTACGTCCCCCGGCCCGCAATGGCTCGTCAAAGGGACAGACACCATGTTCGCCCCAGGGACCGCCCCACCAGGAACAGTAGGGGACCCCACCACCCAGCACAGGGTCCTCAGGGGCGTCCTCCGGCCAGGGGACAAGCCCCCAGCCCGCGCCCTGGCCCAAATCACCTCAGGGAAGGCGGGCTACCACCTGGGATTGGCCATGCTCTGCCTGACCCACTGGATCCAGCGCCGCTGGCCACCCACGGGAACCGTGCCCTGGGTCTGGGCCATCCCCACCGCCCACACACAGGTCGAAGCGGGCCCGGACACGCAACCAAACCCCTCCCCCAGACCGCAGCAATCCCTCACCTGCGGGTACCAGGCCATCCACAGGGTCCTCAACCGCGTGGGTCTTAGCCCAAAGCTAGCAGACCCCCTTCCCACCACTGACCAGGAGGTCCACCAGATACGCAAGCTCGTCTGCGAAATCCTTGCCGCAGCAGCAGAAGACGGCAAGCTTCTCCTCCAAACCGCCCCGCCTACAACTGGCCACGCAAGCGCGCCGCAGCGAGCGGACACATACACCGACACAGCACATCCCACCGCACAATCCCCGCCCATGCCCCTCCCCTCTCGCTGCTCACCCGGAGACCCACACACGCCCACCATCGCGCGCACCCCCGGGCCCCGCGGCACGGGCCTCCCCCACCCGCCCGAACACCAGCACACGCCCGCCACACACCCACCCGCCGGACACCCCTCACCACCCCCCACACTCGACAACCCACACACACCCGCCGAGAGGAGCCCCGCGCCCCGCGGCACGCCCGGCCCACCCAGTGGCCCGCCCACGCCCCCCGCACACACCCCAGAAGACCCAGTCCCACCCCCCCCGGCCCCTGAATGCAGCCCACGCGAACTGTTCCCCCCCGCGGACGCCAACCCACACAACCTCGCACATTGCAGGACCCGGGCCCAGCCAAGCCCAGAAGGAGAAGGCCACAGCCCGGCGCCTCCCTCCCCCGCTGCTGCCGACCAGATCGGCCCGCCAGGCCGCCAGGTCACGACCGGGCCCCCCCAGCCGCCAGCCCCCAAACCTACAGCCCGAGGACATACCCTCCATCCTCCCCGCCGTGGCCGCAGCAGAAGCCGCCGCCCGCAAGCCTGCCCGCATCACAGCCCAACCCGCGTCCACCACCTCCTCCTCATCCTCAGCCTCGTGCACCTCCTCCACCTCATCCTCCAACCCCTCCCTCCCCGCCGCCCTCATCCTCAAGGCCACGGCAAAAGCCAAAGCCGCGGCCCCACGCACCGACCCCCCGACCCCCACACAGGCGACTCGGGCACCCCGGCAACGCACCGGGAAGACCCCCGACCCGACATCGGCGCCCTCACACCTCCGGACAGAGGTCCTCCTCAACCTGGAACCGGACCCCAACCCCAAACCCGACCCCAAACCCAAGCCGGCGCCCACGCGAGCACACACAACACCACAAACGCAACGACACAAACCCAACCGAAACCACCCCAACCCGGACCCTCACCCAAGCCAGGACCCCCCAGCCACCACAACCCA
This sequence comes from Eutreptiella sp. 'Long Island Sound 2002', assembly GCA_964036045.1. Lineage (NCBI taxonomy): Eukaryota > Euglenozoa > Euglenophyceae > Eutreptiales > Eutreptiaceae > Eutreptiella > Eutreptiella sp. 'Long Island Sound 2002'. The sequence continues at coordinate 29,815,243 of OZ038396.1, forward strand.
CGCCCCCCCTCCCACCGGCACCGACCATGACCGCAGAGGCGGCCACCCAACACGACCCGGTCCAAGCCCTCGTCCGCATCCCCGTCACCAAGCGCCCCGTCATCCATCCCCCGCAAACCACCACCACCGCCGGGCAAACCAACCCAGGGATGTGGGACCCCTCGACCACCGTCACCGTCAAGCCCGGCCCCCAACCCGCCCCCCCTGCCCACCACATAGTGCAGCCCCAGGGGCTGCCCACGATGCCCAACCCCCCACCCCCACAAGGGGGACCGGAAAACCCACAAGGGGTCCATGGGCCATACCCGCAACACCAACCCCACCACTACCAATACCACCACCACCAGCGGCCCCACCACCACCACTACCAACACCACCCCCACCACTACCACTGCCCAGCACCCTACCCCACCGGGCCACAACCCCCCGTGCACGAACAGCACCAGCGAATGGGATGGTAGCCACCGAGCGCTCCACCCGCATACCCCACCTACCGCCAGGGGCCACCCCCCCCGTACCAGCCACCCCCCCCCGTACCAGGAGCCGTATCCGTATCCCCCCGGCCACCACGTCCACGCCGAAGGGGCCCCCCGGGCCCAACCCCGCCAAGGACAGTCACTCCACCCATACCACCAGCTGCTGCCGCCACCACACCCCTACGTGGCGGATCCATGGACGACGGGGGACCTCCCCCCCTCCACCAGTACCAGGCGGCACCACGCGAAGCCCCCCAGGACCCGCCGACGCCTCCTGACTGGCCCGACTCGAGCGATGAGGCCCGGTCCGGCAAACGGCGGCGCTCCCGCTCCCCCCCCCGCACGGCACACTCGCCCACGGCGCCCACACTCCCCACACCGCCACCGCGCCTCAACCACCCACTTGCGCCGCTCCCGCTCCCCCGGGTGCCACCACGACCCCCCGAGCCCTGCTCCCGCCGCTCCCGCTCCCCCGGGCGCCACCACGAGCGCCACCGCCGCCCCATGTCCACCTCCCCCTCCCCCCTCCGGCCATACAAGACCCCCACCCCCAGCCCCCGCCACCACCGCTCCCGCTCCCCCCGACGCCGCCAGACACGCCACCGCCGCCCCACGTCCACGTCCCCCTCCCCCCACAGGCCCCGCCGGGCTCCCCGTTCCCCCGGCCGCCCATACCCATCCACCACCCCCAGCCCCCGCCACCACCACTCCCGCTCCCCCGGACGCCACCAAGCGCGCCACCGCCGCCCCATGTCCACCTCCCCCTCCCGTTCCCCCCTCCACCCGTACCCGTCCTCCACCCCCAGCCCCCGCCACCGCCGCTCCCGCTCCCCCAGGCACCCCCACCCCCGCCACCACCGCAGGTCCACGTCCTCCCCCCGCCGCTCCAGGACCCCAGACACGGACCCCTACCCCCCCCAGGCCCCCGCCCACCTCGCCTGGTGGTCTGCCCCCGCTTTGCAGCAGCTCCGCCGCTGGGTGAAGTGGGCCGGGGGAGCGGGAAGGCACGATGGGGTGCACATGGTGCATACCTTCGAGGAGGTGTGCACCCGCACCGCCGCCGACCCCAACGAGGCCGCCCTGGAGGCCATCATGCCACAAGCGGCATGGGGGGCCCTCCTCCGCAATGCGGTCCAGGGCCTCCGCCCCCCCTACACCCCCCAAGCCCTCCGCCAGTGGCTCCAGGCCACCCACCCCCAGGCCTGGGCCGTCGGCGCCCCCTCCCCACCCCGCCCCTCCCGCCACCACCACACCAGGAAGGGGGAGGACAAGGGCAAGGGGAGGGCAAGGGACACCAAGGGGCACTCAGGCAAGAGGGCACGGAGGGGGCCCCAAGTGAGAGCAGGCACTCACAGGGACAGGACGTCGCAAGAGACACCACATGGGGGCAGGAAACCACCCAAGAACCAAGAAGGGGCGGGAGCGGGGACCAAGGCACGGAGGAAAAGGGCACCACGGCAAACGCCACGACCCACACCCAGGAAGGGCATACCACGACGGGGGGACCAGCGCCGCCCCACCCCCACCGAACGCCCCACGACTCCCTGGGGCGCACCCCCCAACACACACCGCCGAAGCAAGCATCGGACGCTGTACGATCACGCCAGCGCACACCCACCAGCCAGCGGAAACCACACGGGGAATGGAGGGCACACCAACATGGGGAGAACGGGCCACACCCACAGACGAAGCCGCAGGGAACGCCGCCGCACGGCGCACCACCACGCCCTCACCGCCAGGCGACGACCCCGGCCGCCACAAGGGCCACCTCACAAGCACCGGAGGAGGACGAAGGCACGGCCACAGCGACCAGGACTAGGGACCGAAACCCCCCGAGGACACGGGACCAAGGCGCAGGCCCCCTGGGAGGGCAACCCCACGGACCGTCAAGCGATCGACCTACCCGACCCACCATTCCGAGCGGCACGCCGAAGCCCCCGCAGCACGGACCCAGCGAGACACCGACACCTAACCGCACTCCCCAGCCACCAGCCAGCCACACTCCGGCCCGCACTCCGCACCATGACACAGGCCAGGCTGACCTCCACTGACCCACCGCGGCACAACGCGAGACCACGGCACATCGCACCACAGCGCGCCACAGTGCAACGCACCACAGCACGACGCGACGCGACGCGGCACAGAGCGGCACAACACGACACAACGGACCATAACCTGAAGGAGTAACCGAACCAAGCCACCGCACACCCCGGAAGGCGCCGCACCAGCACGCCACACACCAGCACCGCAGGCCACACACGGGGCCACAGAGCGCCCGGCAACAACGGTGGCGGACCACCCAGAAGGTTCAAACCGGCACCGCAGAGGAGAAAGGACACGAACAACCCCAGCCCCCTAACCCAGAGCCACAAGCAGCCGCCTGGCGCAGCCGCCCAGCCGGCAGAGCCAGGACCTAACCCGGCAAGAAGGGGCGCCGAGCCCACCGTGTACATAGCCCACCCGACCCATGGGGCCGGAACACGGCCAAACAGAACGCAACCGCCAACAGCAGCCCGGGAGACAACACTGAATGCGGGCCAGTGCGTGCGCCAACCAGGGAAGGCAGAGGGTGGAACAGGCAGCCCCCCCCCCCCCCCGGAAAAAAAAAACAGAGGGGGGAGGGGGGGGGGGGGCGCGAAAACAGCCCACAGCCACCAAACCGCCCGCCAACACCACCAGAGGCGGCCAAACCCCCCCCCAGAAGACACCGAAGACAGGACCCCCGAAGACGTGGGGACCACCCAGCCAAAACCGGCAACACCAAGCCAGGAACAGCGGCCCACCAGGAAAAGGGACGCCGAAACATGCAGACACACACCCCGAAAAAAAAAAAAGAGCCAGCAGCCCAGCCCAAACACACCCACCCAAGACTCAGCCAGGACTGGCGGGGTTAACAAAACCCACACCCAACCGCAAACCAGACCCAAACACAAACGCCGCACAACAGTAGGAAACCCAGTGCCCACAGCCCGGGCACTGAGGCAGCCCGTGCCATGCAGGTGACCCGGCCAAACGAGATCCGGAGACCGGGGGTAAGGCTGCATCCTAAGGCCTGCGCTGCTTTGGGACTCGAGGCGGAGCGTGCGACACCCAAGCGCCTCGGAACCCTAGTACCAAGAACGTGCATGCATGCCTTGTAAACGGGATACGCCAGGAAGTCCGGTGGACCTCTAGGGTTCCGCCCAAAGGAGGGGACGTGCGCAAGCACGGGGGCACACCCTCCCGGCAAGACCAGCACGTCACGCTGGCGGCGATCAGCCCTCTTGTTGTTGCCCGGGGCCGCTTTGTTGGGGGCCAACAGTCAGGTCTAGCGGGATGTAAGCCGCCTCCCCTCTTCACGCGCGGAGCCTCTTCCTGTTAGTCACAGGGGCGACGCCAGGGGGAACCATGGGGCGCCTCTCCACGACCGAGAGCACCTACCTACCTACCTTTTTGAAATATGCAGAGAAGTGCGATTGCCTGCAGAAGGTGTTGCAGCAGTTCCCGCAACGAAAAACGCAAATGTTTGACAGGTGGAAGCAACGCAAGTGCATCCACTGCGGTAAGGACAGACATCCCAAGGGCACCCGGTGCTCACAGGACCCGCGCGGACACCCCGAGAAGAATAAATAGGGGGGTGGTGCAGATTCTGGGGGCGAAGGACGTCGATGCCAGCAGTGTGGTAAGAAGGGACAGCCACAAAAGGATTGCCCCTCTAAGAAGAAGTCGGACCCTTCAGGCAAGGATCAGTCTGAGAGGGGTGGGGGCAAGGGCCAAGGGTGTGGGGGAGTAACCGTGGCGTCCCCGTCCAAAAGCCAAGTCCCGGGCTGTTGCACGCTTGAGCCGGGTCGTGTCCTGAGTAGGGCACGGGTGTGGCGGCTGAGGCGGACAATGGCCAGGATGGTCTGACCTGTTAAGGTCGAGATCACAGTGTTACTCACTGTCACACTTTCTGGCGGCGCTGAGCACCAAGTCTTGGCACTGATTGACACAGGGTGTTCCATTTTTGCTGTTGCCCCTCGTAAGTTTTTTCCGCATGGGACTCTGGAGACAGGCATCCATTGCGCTTGTCGTCGGTCAACTTTGGGGGAGTGACAGGGGGCAAACTTGGAACATCGGTGACAGTGTCGCTGCCTATCTGTGACAGCCTTCGGGGAGTCTTGTGTCACTACCCCGGGGCATTCGTCTATGAAGCAGGAGTGGCGAATGACCTCATTTTGGGATGGCCATTCCTGGTTCCTTATCAGTTGGTGCCGTGCCCCCTGGAGTCTTGTGTAATACCACGGGAGAGCATCACTGTTGACATGAACAGATTTCAGAGTGACAGAGAGCGGCTCAGGACAAATAACGCAGCTTGTGGGACGGGTAAATGTTGTGCCCTTGTAGATTCTCCACAAGTTCTGACTACGACTCCGGCAGGTGGTGGGGGGGGGACATCAGTGTGCCTTCCTCCCCTCTGCAGTTTTTTCAGGCTGGCTGCTTTGCTCGGCTTTCTGTTTTTGCTGTGTTCTGGGTACCTTGGTGTGTCACTATGGGAACGGCATGCCTGCCTTCAGGTATATCAAGAGCACGGCAACTGAGCTCGAATAATGGCGAAGCGTTCCACTGTGGATGTGCCGCCACGTGTGCATGTAAGCATCAATGCCTGCGGGCAGGTCGTACAGTTGCATGGCATCGACCGCTGGGGCCCGGAGAGGCTTTACAGCCGGGGTGGGGGCGGCGGCCCTGTCCGTGCAGCCATGAAGCCCTGATGCAGGGCCTGCAGCCGCAGCTACGACAGGCTTTTGAGTCAACGCAGAAGTCTGATGAAAAAAAAGTTGCTGCTGTGGCAGGGCAGGGGTTCTGCACCTGTGACAAGCATATCTGTGATTTTTGCATGTCAGGAGAAACGGACCAGAGTGCACAGGTCCGCTCCACAGGAATGACTGAGAAGGAGCCTTCGCTTACCAGGCTCCAGTGTCAATGCGCCGAATTATGCGCCTTGACTGCAAGTGAGATTGACAGATGTCCTGAATTGGTCAGCCAAATTTTTGCAGACACGGCTCACCCTATGGAGGTTAAATTACGGGCATGTGAGGCCTGCAGCATGACTGATAGTGATGGGGAATCAGAGGGGATCTCTGACGCGGAGTCGTTGCACTCTGATGATTTTTTTGGAGCCCCTGACCAGTTGTGTCGGGGGTGGGGTTTTTCTCAAGGGCGCGCATCAGATTCCCCTACGGAGGCCATGTCGGAGGACCTTGATGATGCGCTGGGTTTGGCCAAACCTGAGATTGTCCCGTGATGCCTCCAGTTGTCAGGCCCCATGGCGTCCAGCACGTAAGATAGCTGGAGTCCGAAAGAGCCTCACGGAGAACTCTAAGGGCCTGTCTGTGTCTTCTGATTTTTTGAGTGACACAGAGAACGATGTCCTTGATTAGTGCCCTAGACATTGAGATGAAGTCCTGCAGGTTTTGAAGTTGAAAACCCAAACCAAAGCAGCAAGTAGAGCAAGAACAAGATGTGGATCGAATCAATGAATAGTTTAGAAATCCAGTGTAACACAGAAGGGCTGCAGATAGACAAAGCAGGTATAAATACAAAGATTCAATCACAAATGGATAGAACAAAAGGTTTATGTGAAAACTGGCCTGACTCTAGCCTCCAAGTTAGCATCAAGCACTTCATGTGCACTCTTTTGGGTGAAATGGTGCTGGTTAGGAATATGGGGCATAGGAGTTAGGCCAGACACAGATTATGACTTGGCGGGGCAACTGAATTCAGAAACAGTTAAAACGTAGAACCACAATAAGTGGTAGAAACAATTGAGTATAGGGGTCTTGGGGTGGGAGACCACTAGGCTTAACCGCCAAGGCCTTAGGCATGAAATGCCTATTTTTTTTCGGTAGAACCTCCATGAAGGAAGATACCTCCGCTCAGTTGAGTGGTAGAGGTGAACTTCATGGGAGGCTAGGGTTATGACGCTAGTTACTTTGAGAAAGTGTACTTAAAGCTTCAAAAGAGAGATAAAAATACTTAAGTAAGCCTTGGCATCAACAAAAGGGTTTGAAGGGGAGCTTGGCCTGGCTCAAGCCGTCCAAGAAAGACATGGCAGTGACTTTTTCTTACTCCCCCCTCGAGTACTAGTTGATCAAGCTAGTAGGACCAAGGAAAAAGGCTCAAATATTCCCAAAATTAACCCTGAAAATGTATTAAACCTACCAAAAACATTCCCATCAGTTGAAAGAAGCCTATCACACTGTGGGTACCCTTGAAAAACAGTGTAATGTACCGTGAATGATGTCCCTTAGGTGGGGCATTCCTCAAAAGTCGCCAGCGCGCGACGAAAACCTTTGGTAACAATTTTGGGGGTAGTGGGGTTTGAACCCAGGACTCCCTCCGCAGAGCACACATGCTTGCCCGCTAGGGTACAGTCGGACGCTCTAATGCGGACGGCTATCGCTGCATAAACAGCAATTCAGTAAACGTCTTGACCAAGGGCCAGGGCAGAGCAATACTCCCATTGGAGGACACAAATCTCCAGGAGCTGAAAAAAATAGAAAATGAAGCCAACAGGGAGTGAATCCTGTGGTTTAGGGAAAGGTGTAGCGATTTAAGAAGTCAAATCGCTAAATATTGACGAAACATTGCGAGAAATCGTCATTTTTACACTAAACTTAAAGTCGCAGACAAGCGCAACAGAAGCGGACTCCAGAAAAAGGGTTGCGCAAGCGTAAACGGCTCTAGAAAAAAAAGGTATGAGCCGTAGTTTTTCAAGTTCTAAAAGAAATTTTTGCACAGTTGCATCAAAATGTTTATAAACTTTAGGAAACTGTATTGAAAATGAACCCACACCACAGAGCAGGTGGACAACCCACCTCTCAGGTATGTCAGTGTCATTCCACACGCATGCATTGCATTCGTGTTGGTTGCTTTGTTGAAACGTTAGGGTTGTTACCGCTGTGTTTGTTGGGGGTTCGGGCGCTCACTTCTCTTGCTCTGAACAGGTCAAATCACAAATGAAAGGTATGCGAAGTGAAGGGAGCGTGCAGCGCGCCCGTAGGGTTAGAATATGCGCTGTGCTCGCGATGCATGTGCCTAATTTAGGCATTCACACGCTGTGTCACTTTCCCTGTGCCCCAATCCACCCTTGCTTTCTCTTCACAGGTAAGAAAGGAAAGTGCTTGCTCATGTTCGTGTTGCCGTGGCGCTAAAATAGGGTTGCTTAAAACGCTTCAGCTTGTTTTGCGTTGTGCAGAGCGCCACTCTTTCTCCTTTCTTTGCAGGAAACAAAGTCCAAAGAGCATGCATGACACACAATGCATCATCGCTTAGGGTAGTTTATAGTTCGCCGAAGGTTTGTTTAAGTGCTTAGGGTTGTTTTGCGCTCGTGTCTTCCTCGGCATTCACATGATACGTGGTGAGTAAGGTAGGTAAGCCCAGGAGGAGCTCACCTCCTGGTTGAGTCACGCTGTGATTGATTATGTTGGGTAAGATTAGGTAAAAGAAAAATGAATGGGAAAAATTGTGCATACCTGTGCATGCATATGGCGCATCAAAGGGTAGGCCACGCGTATTGCGCACGGTAAAACTCTTGTTTAGGCTACCCAGGGGCTCCACCCCACGTTCTATAAGAGAACGGCTGGAGCTCCTTAAGCTTGCTTGCTTGCACCTGGGTTTGAGGACAGTGTATTATAGGGCTACCTGAGAAGCGTATAATACGTGGAGGTAGTTTTGGTTCCTCAGCCGCGAACCCAGGCCATCTGCCTTTGCTTTACAGGTGGGAAGGTAAGGGCGATTGGTGCAGTCTCTCGGTGCAGCGCTAAGATATGCTGCGCAGATCACACAAACAAATAACTGCAACTCAGCCAGGAGTGGCGAGTGCAGTCCGACCTCATCGACATACACGCTGTGCACGCATAATGAGCACTCCTTCCCTCCAGGCCCTGACAGGGAAACGCGTAGTGGCGTCCCTGTTAGGCCACAGTTGCTTAGTAGCGCTGTGTTCTCTTGCTTTCTCACAGGAGGGTCAGTAGGACCCGTGACATCTTTGACAGCAACTCCAAGTAGCGTCTATAGGTGTTAGGGTCAGCAGGCATGGCAGGAGTTGAGTACAAGTGATGAGTGCTCACCCTGCCTTCGAAGGCCGGTGCTGGCGTTAGTGAGTGTAGTGTAGTGGTGTCTCCTGTCCCGCGTGCTTTTCCACGTGGGCAGGGTAGTGCGTTAGCTTTTGGCCTTTAGCAAAAATGGGCGTTTTGTATGCCTTTAGCACACTTGGCCACCCCTCCCCTCTAGTAGGTAGGGCTTTTGCCGTCTTCCCCCAAGGATAGGCGCCAGCACAGAAATTGGGCGCCATAGGTGTGGTAATAGTACCGTATTAGAACCTTCGGTCGAAAGTCAGCTAAGCACGGTCTCCGGGAGCCACGCCGGGGAGAGAAGTGAGACACACACAGACATACGTAGCACACTTAGGGGTATGGTAAACCCGGTAAGGAAGGGTAGAACCCCATGCAACTGGACCAGTCAGGGGTCCTAACTGTGGGCTCGCTTTTCCCCAAGGAGGGAAGACACACCTTGCCTCATAACACCTTGCTTGCCATTCCCCCCTGGTGTAGTAAGCCACCGTTCTTCGTTTGCTCCCCAAGGTCATTACATCAGGGCAGTCCCCATGCAACACATGGTCAACAAGGCATACACTCGCTGGGTAGCTGCAAACCTGATAAGCGGCCACCTGGTCCACGCTGGAAACCATGGGCATGGGACTGCAGGGCACAGACAGGGTCGGTGCAGTGCTCCGTAAACAGTGGTCTGTGAAAAACCAATGGCCTTCGGCCAGGGAGTGGTTGTCACGGGGGGCTAACGGTCCTGTCCCGCGATGCAATGCGGGGCAACTGTGACAACTGCTCTTACACCCATACACAGGCACATCTGCACAAGAGTGCTCACTGCACCTGTAAGGTTAGAACATAGTCAGTAGACTGACACAGGGTAATTGGTTTTTTTTTTACGCCGGGACAGAGTCTCAGCACGGGTTAGTAGCTGCCCCTCGTTGTTCTCAACGAGTCAGGAGCGGAAGCTGGGGTTGATCCTCCCATCTGGTTGTATGAAGGCTGACATAGGTTTGCAGGTCACCTCAGATAACCCATAGCCATCCCACAGTGTTAGGAATTTCTAGCCCTGTTTATACTCGTGGCGAGCGATACCTGCAACCACGTAGTAACCATCGACTGCATCTCATCGGCAGTCTTCTCTTCGAGTTCATCTGCCTCCTCTGGGCTGGCAGCATTCTCTAGGTCAATACGCTCGACCTCACTGTCGCTGAGGCGCCACTCATCCCAGGACAAATCGTCAGGGGAATGATAGTGCCTCAGCTTTTTAGGTGCACACAGCAGTTCACCACCTACACGTGGACTGCACCTGACATGGATCCTGGATCCATCTATCCTGATGATACGATAGGGTCCAAAATAAGGGTCCTGTAGGCAGTTACGTGGCCAGGAGGGTAGGCGTGAATGATGAACCAAAACAAGGTCACCAACCTTGAAGCTGGCAGGTCGCCGTAGGCGGTTCCGACAGCTCAATTCTCGGTCACGAATGTGTCTCAGGTTAGTACCCGCCTGGTTAGCCATAGACTGCTTGTGTTCCAGCCAATCTCCGACAGGGCTCTTGAAGTCCTCAGGAAAGGGGGTTTTGAAGAACCAAGCAGGTTGTCCTCCATGGAACATTTCATGGGGGGTGAAACCCGTAGAAGAGCTCCGCTGTGAGTTCATGGTCAGCACTGCCCAGGGCACTAGGCGTACCCAGTCTTTGATACGCTCCTGTTTCATCAGGATTCTCACGTTTTGCTCCACAAAACGTTTCTGTCTCTCACAAAGAGGGTTAGACGTGTGGGTATAGGGCAAACCTGTGGTTACCTCCACGTTGAGGGCATTTAGCACTCGCTTGTACCATCCAGTGTCGCTGCGGATGCGTACATCTTCATCAGAGTGCACCTGCTTAGGTGCCCCATAGGGTTCGAACCATTGTTCGATCAACAGTTTCACAGTCTGCTCACCTGTGATTTTCTTATTGCAAGGGAACACACGGCTGAAGCGGGATAGGCCACAGGTGGCCACTAGGCAACTGTCATAGCTGCCGAAGCGAGGTACACCGTGGATGAAATCCACATAGAGAAAAGAGTTAGTACAATAGGGTATGTGTAAGCTGGAAATCAGTCCCCTATCCCTCCTGTCGCTCTGCTTGCTGGCATGACAGCCACAAGCATCCACAATGGTCTGCATACAAGACCTCAGTTCTGTCAGGGTTAGACTAGAGTAGAAACACTCACGGAACAAGTCCACTGAGCGATTAGCGCCATTGTGACCAGAGCTAAGATGGGACCACTGTAGGCACCCATCAAGTCGGGCCTCAGGTACAACAATACGGTCCTCGTAGAAGAGGTGCTTTTTGTTTTTATACCACTGGTGCCGCGTCAATGAAAGGGGGTTCGAGACCAGTGATGAGGGTTTCTTTATACTCTGGCTGATAGTCGGTTAGGCTCCAACCCTCCAGGATTCCAGCAGTGCGCATGGACAGGTCAAGCTGGACATCCATACGCTGGAAAGCCTCTTTGCGAGCGCCTCAGAGCTCTCACCTATGAGCGCATCGAAGTTATTGCGCGATATATAGTCAGACAGTTCATTTTGTATACCGGGGATATGATGAACTGTCAGGCTGAACTAGCTCAGGTAAGTCCACCACCGCTTTAGTTTTGCTTTCTCTGGTGGTGGGCCCTTCTGAAAAGACGTCACAGGTTCCTGGTCACAGAGCCAGACAATAGGGTTAGATCCAAGGAGTCGGCATTGTGACGAAAGCACCAACATACCGGCCAGGAGCTCCTGGTCATAGGTGCTGTAATTGGAACGCGCTTGGTTCCATTTCCAATTCCAGTGTCCCAGTGGCACCAGCCGCCACTCACTGGTAGGATAGGCATGTTTCAAGGAGCCATCACGGTTCAGTCCACTAGTAGAATAATGGCAGTGGGTTAGTTCAGCTGGGTTAAGCTCCTGCCATTGGTAGATCGTTCCACCCCCCCGTACATCACTGGCATCACTGATCAGGACTATCTCGCCCTTAGGGCGGGGTACTCCCAGGCAGTTGGAGGAGGCAGCTTTCTTCTTCAACTCCTGGAAACACTCCTCCTCTCTGGCGGTCCACCTCCAGGGAGTAGTTTTCTTGATTAGGTCAATGAGGGGGGCAGAGGAGTAGGTAAAATTGTGGATGTGACGCCTATAGAAGCTACAGGCGCCCACAAAACTCCTCACAACGTGTAGACCCTTCTTAGGGTCATCGCGAATCTGCGTGTCCTGTAGGGACTGCATCTTAGACGCGGCTGGTTTCCACCAGCCATACCCTACGTTGAAACCCAAATACTCCATCTCCTCTTTCATAAACTCAAATTTTTCGAGTTTGATTCGAAGATGGTTTTCTTGACAAACAATGAAAAATTCACGGAGGAGAAGGACATGGTCCTCTTGGGTATTAGTACCCAAACTCACGTCGTCGATGTGGGCTTCCATTTCTGCACCCCGAGAAATCAACTCCTGTACTAGAGGTCTGCGCCTCAGTATGTACAAAATTTTGTTCATTAGCTCCTTGAAGAGCGCTGGGGCATTGGCCACCCCAAAAGGCATGACCTTCCACTTAAACACACGACCCTTAGGGGTTATGAAAGCCGGCAGCTCCTGAGCTGCGGTGGTTACGTCTACCTGCCAGAAACCACTGCGTTTGTCCATTTTGGTCTTGTACCTGCATTTGGCAATACGCTCCAGGGTATTTTCCATGTTAGGAATACTCCCTGAGTGGTTGTGGGCTTTCTTGTTGACCTCACCATAGTCAACAACCAGTTGTAGTGCAGTCGACCCTGGTTTAGCAACCAGGAAACAGGGACTGCAGTGATGGGGGCAGTCCCCATTCTTATATTCCTCCACGAGGCCAGCATCAATACATTTCTGGATCTGGCGCTCGATTTCTTCAACCTGTTCCTGTGCAGCGGGATAGGGACGACGCCTCACTCGCGTCTTTCAAAATTCGGGTTTCAGTTTCAGGTCCATCTGGACCAGTTTTTTACAAGAGAGGGGGGGCGGCAAGGCGCCGAACACCTCCTCATAGGTTAGCAGAAGTTTCTTCAGTCGGGGGTCAAGGTTAAGACTCTCGATTTTCTGCAGGACATCCTCCTCAGCATGGAGGTTGCTCTTTCCATGTTCTTTCTTTTTCTGCCGATCAGCAGTTTCGGCAGGTACAGAACGATCGTCCCACTCAGGGGGACATTGCTGCCCATAGTGCAATGAATACACTAGGGGTATCTCAGGGTCAGGCAGTGTGTAGGAATCATCGTCCTCCTCAGACCAGATGGAGGATTTTCAGGTCTGTCCGAGGTATTGCAGCCGCTCTTGGCGCTCAATACCTTCGGCCTTCAGGTACAACAGCCGTCGGAGTTCCTGAGTGTCATGCTCAGACAGTGGCATGTTATTAGAAGCAGGCCGCGCTAGAGCATCAGGACTTCGGGCCACGGGTTCATCTGTGTGCATAGGATGCATGTGTAGCACTGTTTTCCCAGCAGGGGAAGTGGGTTCTGAGGTGGACTCTAGATCTACCTCCTCCAGCAACAGCTGGGCTAAGAAGACACTGTGTTTTAGATCAACACGGCTGGGATCAACAGGAGGGATAGTGCTGGCGTTCTCAGACAGTTGGTCGTCAGCATCCTCCTTAACGGCTGCAGGTTCCAGATAGCTATCGGGAGATTCACACCCTGTAAATGTGGCAGATAGGTGCTCAGGAGATCGGGTTTTGAGAACAGAAAGAGTCAGGCCACGATTTTGGGCCATGACCTCTTTCAGTAGCACCTGATCTAGGTCACACAGGGGTACAGGACTGAGAGATCCATCGACGATGGATAAGAAACTGGCCCACTCAGGGGCCTGCATAGCTGTGTCTGAGTCCTCAGGCACATAGATGGGACCGTCGGGGAGTTGCACTCTTGCCACGGTCATTCCATCTAGCATACGGCGCCAGTAAGTGTGTTCACCAGAGCAGCCCCAGTCAGGGGTGCACATGACAACCTTTCCTCCCTCATAAGTGATTTTGGTTACAACCTTCCCGAGCAGGGAGAAGGGAGGGTTAGCATACGCTAGGCCCATTGCTTTCCAGAAGAAACGGAAAGCGTTGTTCAAATGTTTCGAGCAGTACAACTGCATGATGTGCTGTTGTCGGCTCGCAAACATTTCTACCTGGATCTCATCCAGGTTTATCCGAAGGGCCGCCAGTCCATTTTCAAGAACGTGACGGGCCAATTGATAGTTTTCAGTACGATAGTTACTCTTCGATGCGTAGCGCAACCCAGACTCTTTTCCTCCTGACAGCTCCAAAGGTACGGAGAAGAGCCCACTGCCAAAGTTGCAGTGCAGAGAATAGGGGCGCTGGAGAGACAGCATTTTCACCTGGGGGTTTCTTCGTAGGAAGTCGGTACCAATGACGATGTCAAAGGCGTCGGTGTCCAACACTCTGCAGTGTTGGGTCACAGTTTTGTCGTCCAGGCATATAGTCACATCGACCCCCCCAAAGGAATGGATGGTACACCCATCCCCTACTCTTATGGCCACGGTCTTAGTTTTCTTGAAAGTCTTTAGCAGGCGCCGGGCCACTATAGAAAGTGTTGCACCGGTGTCAAGCACCGCTCGAAAAACTTGATCCCCGGTTTTCACGAGGATTCAGAAAAACAGGTCCTCCTCTTCGGAGCCGCCCCCCTACTCCTCAGCAGGGAATTTGACCTCCGGCCCTGCAGCCATGAGACACTTGGCCATCCAGGCCAGTCGCCTCTTCTTTGAGTCATTCCCCTCAGGGGAGGCGTTATCCCCCTGTGGGTGCTTCTTGGGGTCACCTTCGGCAGGAGGGTGAGTAGCAGCGGGCGCTGATGAGCGCCTCTGGGGGTTAGGAGGTCCACCTTTGCCACCCACCTTGCTACCCCCTTTAGCACCTTTATCCCGATTCTGGGGGGTTCTGGTGGGTCTTTGGTTCTTCTGGCGTTCCGCCTCCTGCCGCTTCAGTTTATCACTCTCGCGTTTCTTTCTGTGACATTCGTCCTCGTAGTGACGACGTTTGCCACAATAGCCACAGGTGATGGTACACCTGAAATGATCCTGATGGGTCACAGTTTTTCCATCTTTGGAATGCTGCTGTCGTTTCATCTGCAGCATACAACTACTACGGTGGTCGCAGTCAGGGGCATGACAAGGTCCCCCCTTGTCATTGACAGGTTTACAGTAGAACAGAGGGGGTGTACCTGCATCAGGTTTAACCTCATTCATGGCACGTAGGATACCCCTTCCTTTACCACCTCCCTGGTTGGCGTTAGTGGGATTTTCAGGCCCTTTCCCTTCGGCACATTCGGGTGTAGGGGTACCACCTCGACCCAAGTGCTTCTTGAGGAATTTCTCCATGTGGGAGTCATTCTCCCTCTGAAAAGCTCGCTCGATCAGCAGGTCCACCAGGTCGTCGTAAGAGTGGGTCCGGCTCTTCCTCTGAGAGGTAGCGCGGCAGTCATCCCACATACGAGTAGGGATCTTACTCATGAGCCACAGGTGGGGCTCAGTGGCTGCATAGGAGCCCACGTTCATCCGTGAAAACAGATACTCCAGGTCGCACACGTATTCAGAGACTCGCGCAGCGGAAGGAAACTCAGGGAGCATAGGTAGCTCCTCTATCTGTGTGCGCACACTGAGGTCAGTCTCATAGAATGGGAATGTTTTCTCCAGTCTTTGGAGTACCTCAGCCCATGTTGAACAGTTTTCACAATCTGTTTCACCTGTTTTTGCAAAGATTTCTTTTTGCATGAGCGTTTCAGCAGTGAGCATTTAGGGGCCACATCCACATGGGATTGGCCAGTTAGCAAAAGATACTCAGCAAATTCTTCTGCCCATTCAGGCAGATTTTTTGGGTCGAACTCCTGCAATTCTAGCTGGATGTTCGCCTCCGCAATCGGTCTGCCCATCTTCCCACCCCCTGGGTTGAGGCCTGAAAGGGAAGGAGATACGCCGCCAAGGGGTGCCAGGGCTGACAGCCCTCTTTTCTCAGTCTCAGTCACAGGTACGTCCTGTAATTCAGCAAATGGGACTTTCCTAGCGCAAGGATGAAAATGGCTCGGGCAAGTAACCTTGGGTAGCAACCTGGACACCCTTGAGCTTTTGAGATCATCAGCCAACGTGCTCACTCCAGGTGAAGGTGAGAGTAGTGCTGGCTTGGGTAAGGGTTCGGTGATACCCAATTTTGCCTTGACAGCCTCTGACAGAGCTGTGACATCCGGGTCTTCAGATCCGGATAGAAGTTTGGCCAAAAGTTCGGCCGTGCGATCCAGAGCGCCATAGGTGGGCTCTGGGTGAAGAGGATCCAGACTCTTTTCAGGGGCCCTCGAAGT
Organism: Eutreptiella sp. 'Long Island Sound 2002'; assembly: GCA_964036045.1. Taxonomy (NCBI): domain Eukaryota; phylum Euglenozoa; class Euglenophyceae; order Eutreptiales; family Eutreptiaceae; genus Eutreptiella; species Eutreptiella sp. 'Long Island Sound 2002'. The sequence continues at coordinate 29,831,128 of OZ038396.1, forward strand.
TGTCGGCAGGTCTGGATGCCATGTTCCCCGGTGCTCGTGTACTCTTGGTCGTCTTGGTAATGATACTGTGTCCGCTATGTCTGTAGATGGCCCCGAATAAAGGAAGGGACCCATCTCAGTTTGAGGCGGAGACCCGAGGGCATCAAGAGGTACTTCTCCATCTTCCCCTACGGTGGACTTGTGGTACTCCTCGTGGAGCATAAACTCGTCCATCCTCCTTCGTAGGTCCTCTTGTTCTTCAGGACCTCCAAGAACCGTAGAAGAAGAGGCCGGACAGGCCAACTGAGCGATGGAGGCTTCGACTCGCCTGCGGACCCGTTGCAGGGTGTCCTCACCATGGGCCGCTAAGGTCTCCATGGTTAAAGGGTTTGTTCTGGGCGGATTTCGATTTGCCCTTCTGTGCTCTGGATCTTCCTGAGACCCAGATGCTGCTCTGAGTGGCGGTTTACTCTTTGTGTGGGCTACACTGCCAGGTTGGACTTGTACACTTCTGATCGGCCAAGTTCGGGAGGACAGTTGTGTGGACGTGTTCAATCACATAGGTTTTTAATTTACGATTTGTCTGTAAATTCAGAAAGTCAGCTTTTTCGGTTTCAAATCATCAGTCCCAAGGTGACTGTCGAGGAAATCGGGAAATTAATCGTCAATTTCTTATTTTCAAATCACTGTGGTTTGAGTTCCATCGCCAGAGCCGGACTGTACCCGCATGCAACTGCCGCGGCACCGATCGCCGCAAAATGAAAGTCAAAGAAATGCCATTTTCGCAAAATCTGCCACTGGGAGAGTAGCAGCGAATTGCTGAATAGTATTGATCGTAGCGCATCTATAGATCCGACTGTTCACATTTCCCCAGATCCAACCTCCCAGAGGTTTTTTGACGAAAATAAGCCCTTTTTGAGCCTTTTTGGCCTTCTTTTTTGCATAAAGGGCTCACATTAAGCCACCCAGCACCTTGGCAGAGGTGGCCATGTAGTCCTTATGTGGGACACATTAAGTAAGATGACTTTGTTGCACTTCTTGGCTATACAATTGACGGAACTAAACCCCACCGAGACTCTATATTGGGCACGAAATGGCCATTTTTGGATCCTTATTCTCGGAGAAGGACGAAGTATGATGCTGGTGTTACTAGTGTTAACCCTATCCGGTAGTAGTCTTTGATTCCAATTTAACAATTCCAACACGAAGGTGATTCCGGTGGAAAATAATGTGTATCCCAAGGTGCCCATTTGCATTCGTAACTACTGTGAGGTGGGGCGAGGGCTGGCGCTCTCGTGATGACGTCCGGTAGTAGGATACTAAACCCAGAGTGGGATATCTTGCCAATATCTCGGGGGAAGCTCTGGGGGAGTCAAGACTCCTCGAAGCCGGAAGAACCTAAGTGAAGGAGGCATTGATGAGGATGACGGGGGTGAGGCCTGAGGTAGGTGCACGACTCATACATCTTCCATTATCCGCAAACTTTTCTTGCAATTTTTTGCATTTTGAGGGGCCCATTTATAGGTTTTACCATTCCATGGACATTTTTGGAGCCTTATTCTCGGAGAAGGACGAAGTATGATGCTGGTGTTACTAGTGTTAACCCTATCCGGTAGTAGTCTTTGATTCCAATTTAACAATTCCAACACGAAGGTGATTCCGGTGGAAAATAATGTGTATCCCAAGGTGCCCATTTGCATTCGTAACTACTATGAGGTGGGGCGAGGGCTGGCGCTCTCGTGATGACGTCCGGTAGTAGGATACTAAACCCAGAGTGGGATATCTTGCCAATATCTCGGGGGAAGCTCTGGGGGAGTCAAGACTCCTCGAAGCCGGAAGAACCTAAGTGAAGGAGGCGTTGATGAGGATGACGGGGGTGAGGCCTGAGGTAGGTGCACGACTCATACATCTTCCATTATCCCAAATGCAATTTTTTGCATTTGGAGGGGCCCATTTTTGGGTGTTCCCATGCCTACTATGCCAACCATTTCAACCATGCCAACGAGGTGGCATGAATCAACGGACATCTCTGCTGGATAAACGTGATGTGTTCCCTCTTTTGCATTTGCTCACGTCGCTTTTACTTGGTGTTGATTTGGCGTGTTTACTTGATCTAATCGTCGATTCATGACACCCATTTCACAGGGGAACCAAAACCGGGAATAACTCATGCGGATTGCCTTTTGAACCCTTGAAATCAACGTCATATGTTGCATGGAGGCACCATTGGACACTTGCAAAAGAAACCAACCTCTTACTCCATGCTGGCAGCCCTCTAAGTCCGTTTTCAGCACCTCAAAGGCCGAACTACACCATGGCTGACCTTAAAAGTGCTCACAAAGTGCTAAAACCGGGAATAACTCATGCGGATTGCCTTTTGAACCCTTGAAATCAACGTCATATGTTGCATGGAGGCACCATTGGACACTTGCAAAAGAAACCAACCTCTTACTCCATGGTGGCAGCCCTCTAAGTCCGTTTTTAGCACCTCAAAGGCCAAACTACACCATGGCTGACCTTAAAAGTGCTCACAAAGTGCTAAAACCGGGAATAACTCATGCGCATTGCCTCTTGAACCCTTGAAATCAGCGTCATATGTTGCATGGAGCACCATTGGACACTTGCAAAGGAAACCAACCTCTTACTTCATGGTGGCAGCCCTCTAAATCCGTTTTTGGCACCTCAAAGGCCGAAACACACCATGGATGACCTTAAATGTGCTCACAAAGTGCTAAAACCGGGAATTTCAGGGATGGATGGTGAGATTTTGCCCCCCCCCCGTAACTTGAGGGTGCTGGACTCCAAGACAGATGTGTTGCATGCCATTGAAGCCACTGAACAAGTGTTTCAGGGGCGCCAGGACCAAAAAACACCATTTTTCGCCCAAAAAAGGCCCAAAACAGCTATATCTGCAGTTTTGAACACATAAATGTTGATTAAAGTGATACGGTCGCGCTTTCGTGTGATTTCAAATTGATGAAGTTTGTCCTCAATGCTACGTGAGGCTTGGCAAGCAACAATTTGTGACCGTGCATGCCCTTTACCCCAGATAATAACCCGGAGGGTGCCAAAAAAGGCCCAAAACAGCTATATTTGCACCTTTGAACACATGAATGTTGATTAAAGTGATACCGTCACGCTTTCGTGTGATCTCAAGTTGATCAAGTTTGTCCCTTGAGCTAGGTGAGGCTTGCCAAGCAACAAACTGTGACCCTACATGACCTTTACTCAAGATAATTATCCGGAGGGTGCCAACAATCTCCCAAGCAGCTGTATTTGCACTTTTGAACCCACAATGGTTGATTTCATTGATGTCGTTGTGCTTTCGTGTGATTTGGCATTAATGAAATTTTTCCCTAGAGCTCCGTTAGGCTTGCCAAGCAACAAATTGTGACCCTACATGCCTTTTACTCAAGATAATCTTCCGGAGGGTGCAAAAAGTGCCCCTAAATAGCCATATTTCCACTTTTGAGGCCACAAATGTGGATTAGAGTGATTTCGTTGTGATTTCGTCGTGATTACCAACCGGAGTGATTTGTGGAACCCAACAAGACAACTCCATGCATCTGTTGAGCCTTTGCTTGTTGCCTTTGGCATTGCGTTGTACACACATTTGCATTTGCATATTGATGGTATTTTGGGTGAATTGTATGGGAATGCTTAAGTTCAACGCAGTGGTGGAGGACAGAAGCAAGCGTTAGGGAGCTTGTGGGTCTATGCTAGAAATATCATACTTGAAATATCACAGAGGAAATATCACAGTTGTGTCGGTCATTTTTTGCCCGCCTGTCCCATCTCTCCATTCAAGTGGTGGTTTGGCTTGCCGTTGTGGTGGTTGATGATTTTGCTGCGGTTGCAATCCATGATGCATGATGCATGATGCTCCACTTCTCCTCTCAAAGCAATGTCGTCTATCCCGCAAATTGGCGGTACTCTTCCAGTGTTGGCAAGGGAGCACCTGTGTATGTGGCTGGTGTGTTGGAGTTCTTGAGCGCCGAGATGTTGGAGCTTGCGAGCAACGCATCAAGAGAAAACAAGAAGAAGCAACATATCACGCCTCGGCTCTTGATGGTATGCACCGTTTGCCCCGTGCACATCCCATGTTGCACACACGCACCAACTGTGCACACTGCACGCACGCAGTGTGCACACTGCACGCACGCAGTGTGCACACTGCACGCACGCATTGTGCACGCTGCGCGCACGCATTGTGCACATTGCATGCACGCATTGTGCACGCTGCACGCACGCACACATTGTGCACGCTGCACGCACGCACACACTGTGCCTACTGCATGCACGCACTGTGCACAGTGAAAGGGCAGGAGGGAGCAGCAGATTGGTCTTTGGTCCCATGTTCATGTGCAAATGAGTTGTGCCGAAGCACCATGAGCACAATGAGAGTTGTGGAAAACAAAAGAGTGCCGTGACAGAGAGCGGAAAGGATGCGGTGGAGCGTACCCGAACATTGCTGCAGTGTGGAAAGTCTGATTGTGGTTTCCAAAATTGATGGGTTTCACCCACACAACCACACACTGTGGCTGGGTTTCAGGGCAAGAGCTGTAGTGCGTTGGCGGCACAGTGTCAATATGGGCATTAGCTAGCCGCTCGAGGGCGGCCTGGCTGCAAGGATTGGACAATGAACACATTTTGCATTTTCGTGGATGAATAGTTGTGAAGCATTTGGTCATAGTCCACATCCAGCACATGCTAACCGCACCCTCCTTCATCAACCTCTCAAGGATGGGCAAGCCTGTGGAACAATCGTGTCCTTACTTGATAATGGATGCGCCTGCAAACGCTTTTTATTCCCCTCAAGGTGGAGCTGTGGTGGAGGGGTGCACCTGTTCATCCGAGGTATTTTTGGCCTCTCTATTTATTGTGTTGTCGTGCGTGTGTTCGTTTGGCCAAGAGTTGGACTATTTTGGCAGGAGCGGTCCAAGAAAGGGGGGTATTGGACCGTGACCAGTCAGGGGTATTGAGGGGTGTTGAGGATTGCTTGGGGCTGGTTGGGCTTGCTGAGGGCTCATGTGGGCTTTTAACCGTTGTTCTGGGGTGTTGGGGCATGGGTGGGGCAGGAGGGGTTTTGCTTATGGCCTTTCCGTCAAAAGTGCAGTTGGAGGCTGTTGGACAAACGCCTCTCTGCATACTCTGGGATCGTCTTCATCGTTGAGCGTTTTGGAATAAATGGCACATGTTCAAAAGTAATTGATGGGTTTCTTCAGAAGGCGAAGGAAATGAAGTGATCATTGGAGCAATGTGCAGGGATGCTTGCCTTGTGATGTCCATTGTTTGCACAGACTTCCCCATGCACAGGTAGCCCCTTCATGGGAGATCCGAGTTTGTGGTTTGTTATGGAGCTTTAGTTTTTTTGCTACCTACAGAACTGTCCAATGAACCGTGTCATTCTCATCAGTAGTTTTCTCGCGCTGAGAAGCCTTGTGCACACCAGCAATTTCACTTTACGGGAAATTCCAGCATGGCCTGCAGCCACTTGACACCACGCACTGTGCACACTGCACGCACGCACTGTGCACGCTGCACGCTGCACGCACGCATTGTGCACACTGCACGCACGCAGTGTGCACGCTGCACGATGCACGCACGCATTGTGCACACTGCACGCACGCACTGTGCACGCTGCACGCACGCATTGTGCAAACTGCACGCATGCATTGTGCACGCTGCACGCACGCACTGTGCACACTGCACGCACGCATTGTGCAAACTACACGCACGCATTGTGCAAACTGCACGCACGCATTGTGCACGCTGCACGCACGCATTGTGCAAACTGCACGCACGCATTGGCACGCTGCACGCACGCATTGTGCACGCTGTGCGCTTTTGCATGCAGCCCTTCTCTCCTTCTCAGGCGATGAATGGCAGTCTGGGCCATCACATGGCAGTATAAATGGATTTCAACCGAAAGCCTATGGGTATGAGCAGGCAGAAAAAGGGGCAGGCCCATCTACCATATGACTGACACGTGATAGTCTGGTGCTGGAATGGCGGTTTGTTAACCCCCTCCACCCCGACCCCCTCTTCTAGCCTCCTCTCTTATGTCTGAGCCACGAATTGGTTTTGGGCAAAAGTGTTTGGGTCATTTCCCCTTGTGGCCAAAAAGAAAGCCGAAAACCGTGTTTCGGCGCCACGAATTCTGCAACTGCACTGGCACAAGCAAATCTCCCATTCCTCCTCCTCCTTTTCAAGCACACACCTGCTGACCAGGGATGGAGCATGAAGAAGGTTCAGGGGGGGGAGGGGGGGGATGCTGGCCGTCCGATAATCTGTTTGAAGGTTTGATGCACGCTGCAGCTGCGCTGTACCACACCCGGCACAGTGCGTGAGAGGACCACCAGCTTGGAATGGAGACGATGCCCCTCTCTGGCTTTGATGCAGGCTCAGCGATAAAGGAAGGGGGCCTAACAGGCGCCGTGTGCACTGTGTGCAGAAATTAGCCATTCTTGGGGCTCCCACTCGGCACGCACTGTGCACACTGCACACACCCATTGTGCACGCTGCACGCACGCATTGTGCACACTGCACGCACGCACTGTGCGCACTGCACGCACGCATTGTGCAAACTGCACGCACGCATTGTGCAAACTGCACGCGCCTACTGTGCACACTGCACGCGCGCATTGTGCAAACTGCACGCAGGCAATGTGCACGCTGCACGCACGCATTGTGCAAACTGCACGCACACATTGTGCACGCTGCACGCACGCATTGTGCACGCTGCACGCACGCACTGTGCGCACTGCACGCACGCATTGTGCAAACTGCACGCACGCATTGTGCACGCTGCACGCACGCACTGTGCACACTGCACGCACGCATTGTGCACGCTGCAAGCACGCATTGTGCACGTTGCACGCACGCACTGTGCACGCTGCACGCACGCATTGTGCACGCTGCACGCACGCATTCTGCACGCTGCACGCACGCACTGTGCACACTGCACGCACGCATTGTGCACGCTGCACGCACGCACTGTGTACACTGCATGCACGCATTGGGCACGCTGCACACACCAACTGTGAACATGCACACTGTGCACACCGTACGCATGCACTGTGCACACTGCACTGTCTTTTGTTCTTTTCAGTGTGCTTTTCTTGTGCTTGTGCTCAGACTCGGTTCGAAAGGTATTCAGGGTTTGCCTCTGCTACCGGAAAGATGTCCTTGATTAGTGCCCTAGATATTTTGATGAAATCCTGCAGGTTTTGAAGTTGAAAACCCAAACCAAAGCAGCAAGTACAGCAAGAACAGGATGTGGATCGAATCAATGAATAGTTTTGAAATCCAGTGTAACACAGAAGGGCTGCAGATAGACAAAGCAGGCTTAAATACAGAGATTCAATCACAAAAGGATAAAACAAAAGATTTTATGTGAAACCTGGCCTGACTCTAGCCTCCAAGTTAGCATCAAGCACTTCATGTGCACTCGTTTGGGCGAAATGGTGCTGGTTAGGAATGTGGGGCATAGGAGTTAGGCCAGACACAGATTATGACTTGGCGGGGCAACTGAATTCAGAAACAGTTAAAACGTAGAACCACAATAAGTGGTAGAAACAATTGAGTATAGGGGTCTTGGGGTGGGAGACCACTAGGCTTAACCGCCAAGGCCTTAGGCATGAAATGCCTATTTCATTTCGGTATAACCTCCATGAAGGAAGATACCTCCGCTCAGTTGCGTGGTAGGGGTGAACTTCATGGGGGGCTAGGGTTATAACCCTAGTTACTTTGAGAACGTGTACTTAAAGCTTCAAAAGAGAGATAAAAATACTTAAGCAACCCCTGGCATCAACAACAGGGTTTTAAGGGGGGCTTGGCCTGGATCAAGCCCTCCAAGAAACACATGGCAGTGACGTCTTCTTACTCACAGGACATGGTCAGGTGAGCCTGAGAAAACGAAGTGGGTTGACGCATTCGCAGCGGGACGACGTCCCATGCCTGGCCCACGTGTAAAGTGTTCGGGGTGTCAGCAGGATGCCTTCGAACAGTGTTGGGGCACAGATGTGATGTTCTTATGCCCACCGCAGCACTGTTACAAACGCACAGTGGATCAAATCCTAGGGCACGCGGGGTCATCCTTGTGCCGGTAAAGAGGGAGGAGGCCTGGTCGTGGGCCTTGGAGGAGTTGTTTTTGGATTGGTGGGATATTCCACCTGACAAAAAAATATTTGAATCGTCAAAAGGCACCCCCGTACACAGTTCTGATGGTTGGCGCTTGGTGCTTTTTCATGCACAGGAGCCCGAGGGACATCACCAAGCCCCCAGACGCCATCGTCGGTCCATGCGAACCTGGAATGACTGACGATTTAGCCGCGACATCAGGTCAGTCGTTGAGGCAGATCAGGAGGACCCTCGTTGCCGGGTTTTTCGAGAGAAGCTTGAGCAGGAATATGAGGATGTATTGATGTTTAAGCCACACACGGAGGCCCCGTATCGTGGTCCTGATGGTGTCGCGACGATAATTGAAAAACCACATGCACAGCCAAAGAAAGTGGTACCCTACTGCTGTGTTTGGTTGCGGGCTGCAGCATTTAAAGCGCTTTTGGACAAATTTCAGTCCCGGGGCATGCTACAAGAGGCGGTAAATCCACAATGGATTAGCCCGGCCTTTGTGGTGGCCAAGCTGGGAGAAAAGTGACGGTTAGTGATAGACTACCGCCACCTAAACTCCCAAATCAAAGATTTTACTTTCCCCTTGCCGAATATAGAGGACAAAATTTTAAAGGAAGGCAAAAACGTCGTCTGGTCAACTTTTGACCTTGAAGACGGTTTTCATCAAATGCCGTGAGCCGAGTCCTCTCGGAAATATACGGCATTCATGACCCCATGGGGAGTCTACGAATGGCTCGTGCTCCCCATGGGGCTGAAAACAGCCCTAGCCCAGTACCAGCGTATGGTACAGTGGTGTTTGGAACAGGATAAGCGCATCAGTGCGAAGGCGTACATTGACGATGTGCTGGCAGGGACGCCAGGCCCGCCCCCGATAGTGCAGGAGGTACCCCCAGACCCCCAGAATCCGTCAGGTGGATACAGGGCCAGCGGGGATGGTCGGTACGGGAGAAGGAGAAGTATGCCCTTGTGGCTGCCCTCCACAAATTCCGTAGCTGGATTCAGTCTGGGGTGACTGTCAGGGCCAGCACAGACCATCGGGCTCTGGTCCATTGGTTCCGCGAGGACCTCGGGTCCATCAGCGGCCCTGTGGGCCACAGAGGGCAATGGCATGGGTTCCTCTCCCAATTTCACCTCGAGGTGGAATATAAGAGGGGGGAGGATAATGTTGGGGCGGACACCATGAGCCGCTGGGCCTATCCTGCGTGTGAGCATGCCCCTGACACATGCATGCATGGGAGCGAGGAGGATTTGGCTGGGGTCCAGCGCGACATTCACGATGAAAAGCGGTGGGAGGACCACACCCTGGCTAATCATACATCCTGGATTGTGGCCCAGGAGCATGCTGATCGGGCGCGGAGAATATTGGCTTTGGTGGGGAGGGAGTTAGCAGCTGATGATCGGCAGGACTTTTCCTTTTTGCCTTTCGCATATCTGGGGACCGATCTTTTTTTAGGACCCGGTGGTCCAGGGGCATCCGATTCCACAACTATAGCACAGCTTCAGGCAGGTGGGGATGTGAGGATACAGTGTGTGTGTAGCAGGCTGCGACATCAATGTTGGAGCTATGAGGCCCTTTTTCAGCTACGGGCTATGTCCTCCCCAGACCCCAGTGTTTTGGCTGAATTTCGTGCTGCCCCTAAGTCTGTTGCTTCCATTTCTGCCCTTAGACGGATGCTCGCGGTCGACAGCCATCGGATCGCGCCGGGAATCCTGCGGCCAGGTATCATGATGTTTCCACTCCTCCTGTTTCTGTTCCTTTCGACAGTTGGGCTGATGCCTACAGTCAGGACTCTCAGTGGTCTTCTGTATATAAGCAGTTGCAAAAAGGCGGGTATGTACGAAACTGCGCCTTGTATAAAGGGAAGATTAGGTGTAAAGGAAAGCTGGTGGTGCCCAAGTGCTTGGTACCAGCTGTCATTGCTGCCATGCATGCGTACAGCCATCCAGGCCAGCGCAAGCTGGATGTGATGTGTCGCCGCCTCCCACCCACACCCCGGCACCACAACCAGTCAAGAACCGCAAGGGCCGCACGGCGCACACACGCAACACCCACACGACCCACAGGGACGCCCAGACCCCCAGCCAGCACAACACCCACCCCCGCCCCCCCCACCACCAACAGCGCCACCCCCACACCACCCCCCCCCCGCCCCCCCCCCGAGACCAGGCCACGGACACAACACGCGGCAGCCAGCACCAGCCAATTGACATCGATACCCCCGCCGACACACGCCACCGCGAATCCCCCCTCCCGCGACCGCCACAAGAGACCCCATCACCGGACCCCACGCGCGACAACGAGGACCACCCCTCCCAACCCACACCACCCCCCCCATCACACTCCGCACCACCAGCCGCCGCACCGGCCGAAACCCTACGCCCTACACAACCCCGCAGCGGTACGGCAGCACCTCCGGGGACTCGGGGACCAGGACGTCGTGCTGTACCTCCGCACCTCCGGCACCAGCACCCCCATCCGGGCGGCCACCCTGGTCCAGGCGGCCACCCTGGGGGAAGGCGTCAGAGACTTCCTCTTCGACGCCTTCCTCCACGTCGCCCGACACGAGCGCCCCCCACGCGCCACCCCAGACGGCGAGGGCCCGCCCCCCAGGGGGAGCCGGATCTGGGTGCCCCCCATCGACTGGGGGCGACACCTGGTCGGACACCCCGTGCCGGGGCGGGTGGACACCAAGGGCCGCACCCGCTACCACGAGCCTGACATGGCCCACCCCCCACCCGGCGCCACCCCCGACAGCGGCAAAGAGTGGGAGCGGGAAACATGGGTAGCCCGGATGGCCTCCCTGAGCAACTTCCGGCACCACGTCCCGGGGGACATCCCCACCCCCGACGAGCAGCAGCCAGCCCCCTCAACGTACATGACCCTCATGTACAATCTGCACTACACCCTCTCCACCACCAACTACCACGCGCCCACAGACCACTGGGTGGTACACGGCACCGACTCCCTCCTCCCCGCCGACTACAGCCCCCCCACACACAACCCAGGCCCCGACACGTACGCCAGGGGGGACGAGCCGGACGACCCCCACATCTGGGGCACGTGGGAACCCAAATCCCTGGACACGCTGCTCTCCATCCGCAGCGGCTACCAGGGCCTTGGTAGGGCGATGTATTGCCTCGCCAAGTGGACCCAACGGACCTGGGGGATCCCCACGGACCGATGAGTGTGGGTGGTCACGCTCCGCCCCCAGCAGAGGGAAGCCCCCCCAAACCGCAGGGGACCCACCCCCCCACGCCCCACCACCGTACAACTATGCCCGTACATGGCGGCAGCCCGCCTCATGACGCTGCTGTGGCCGGGCCCAGAAACCCCCACCAAAACCTACCCCCACCTCACAGAGGAGGACATGCCCGGCATCCAGCGATGCTTCTTCCAGACCCTCGACTACCTCCAGCAAACACACCCGCACGTCCTGGAGCAGATATGGCCACCCCCCGGGTAACCCACGTGCCCGCGCAGCCGAGACAACGCCGCCACGCCAGCACCAGCACGCACGGATCACCAGGGAAAACGCGCGGACACGCCCGGTGCCCGAACCTGCACCCTTTTTCTCGCTACTTACAGGACCCAGCATCATACGCCCGCCCCTGAAGCCCAGGACCCTCCGCCGTCTCCCACAGCCCTCTCCTCCGCCTCCGACTCCACAACCTCCACCACCACGACCACCTCATCCACCACCACCACCACGTCCTCATCCAGCACTCCACCCCCCAGGGCCGCGGGGGACACCTCCCAAACGGGCCCCCAAACCCGCCCCCACCGCGAGCAGCCCCGCCGCCGCCAAGGCCCACGCCCCGACGAAGGCCACACCCACGACCCAGCCGAAACCCAAGACCGCCGCCAAACAGCCACCCAAACCCGTCAGCACGCCACGACCGCAACCCCCAGCCAAGCCCAAACCCAAGTCCAAATCCGGCGCCACGACGGCAGCGCGAGCCCGGCCCCCCGAGGACGTCCTCTATGACATCCGGCCCCAGCCGTCCCAGGCCCGAAGGCAGCAGCGCCCAGCGCGGCGCCCCCCCACCGTCAGCGACGCCACCGCCACCACCTTCATGGCGGAGCGCGCCGCGGCCGAAGCGCGACGCACCTCGTCCCGCCACCTCTCAAAGCCCGCACCCCAGGCCCACGGACCGCTCCCGACCAAGCCAGAACGACACCAGGGTCCGCCAGCAGCGTCCCCGCCCCCCTACCAACCCTCGATGACAGCCCACATACAACGCATGCCCCACTACCGCCGCCGCCGCGAGTCCCCGCCCAACCCCGAGGCGGAGACGGTACGCGCACACCCGCGGGTCCACATCCGCGTGCGCCCCCACTCCCCACGCACCCCCACGGAACAGGACTACGAGGAATCCCCCAGGCCCGCCACCGCCACCGGTCCCCACGACCCCGTCACACCCACCCATGCCCACTCCTCCGCCCAAGACCGCAGGCCCGCCCAGGAACAGTGGTGGCAGCGCTGGACCCACACGCAGCTCTGGGAGCTGCGAAAGTGGGCCCGGGGAGAGCCCTCCCTCGAGGGCCTGGTCCATCGGCCCCGCAAGGGGTCGGTGGAGAACTGCCGCCTCCGGCCGGCGGGGGGGTGGATGCCGCAGGCCGCATGGGAAGCCATGCTGGCCGATGCGCTCCACCCCCTGGGAGTCCACCCCCGCAACCTCCCCGCGCCCCAGGACCACCCGTCCTCAGGCGCCTGCGGGAGACCCTCCAGGAAACGCAGCGAGACGGCATCCGCCTGTGGGACATCACCCAAAGCCCAGCCCCGCACAAACACACCCCCTCACCACCCCACAAGCGTCGGCGCACCGACACCGGCGACACCCACAGCACCCCAGGAGCCCTGCGCGCCACACAACACGACGCGCCTGACCCCCCGGCCAGCGGCGCCGCCATCTAACCCCGTTACCCAGCAAACCACCAACACGGGGCGCCACGCCAGGCCCCGCCCAGAAGTCACCAAACGAACCGGACGCCGAAGGAAGCCAACGCACACGACAACGAGCACCACTACGCCCAAAGGCACCGAACCCAGGCCCGCTACCGTCGCAACCGCCTAACCGAGCCAGAACCCAAGCACAAATCAAACCCGAGCCACAGCCCGAAACCGCTAACCCTTGACTCCTAACCAAGCCCGCCGAGGGAACAACGTAACCACAGCCAACACCCACAGCCCACACAGCCGCCTAACCAGCCAGCTCCAGAAGCAAAGAGACACCTCACCAAACCCACCCTGACCCAAGCCCGTGTACATCAGGACGCGCGAGCCGCACCCCTGGGGCGCGACCGCCGCCACAGCACCGACGACACACGCCAGAGGACACAACGCTATTGCACCGCCGCACCAGCTGCCCATGCCTGTGCCTGCAGTGTACGCGCGCCCCTGTTTTTCTCTTTTTTGTTTTTTCTTTTTTTTTCCCAAACAAAAAAAAAAACAAGTAAAAAAAAGTTTAAAAAAAAAACAAGAAAAAAAAAACGAAAATTAGGGGGGGTGGAAGAGGGACACAACCACCGGTGGCACACGCGCACCGCACACAGCACGCACACCGGTGAACAGGAGCCCAGTGGCCCAGGACACCGCACATGCAACACAACACATCGAGCGAGCACACCGGTGAACAGGAGCCAGCCGGCCCAGGACACCGCAGACGCACCACAGCAAACCGCGCGGGCACACCGGTGAACAGGAGCCCAGCGGCCCAGGACACTGCACACACATAGGGCGGCCGAGGGACAGGAAAGAACCAATACCCCATGGGTCGGACGCACTGGGGCGACCCAGCCGACCCACCGGGCCAGTGGCAGGAGCGGTACTCCAAGGCCACTGGTCCGAGCCCGGCCAGGCTGCATCGGGGACCATGGCAAACGTCACCCGGAGCCATGGAAGCAACCGGTGACAGGCGAGCCGGTACACAGTCCAGCAGGGGGTCACCTGCCAAGCAGAGTGGCCCCGCAACTCAAGCCACAAGGGTGAGGCGGTCGTACCGTAGACAAGCGGGAGCAATACCCCTTGTGGTGAGAGATACTCCACACGGCTGGGCAGCCCCCCAGAGCTGCCGCCCAAAGGAGGGGGCATGTGGCCCTACCCATGGACACATGTGGGGACACCCTCCCACCTGGGACAGATGGACCGGGTGGCCGCGACAATGCCTTCCCAAGCACTTGCGGGAGCGGCTCAAGAGGCACCTGACATAGGGCAGTGGGAGGGACAGGACGTCCCCTTGGTAAGACCTTCTTCCTGCAATGTCAAAGGAGGCATCCCGAGCTCCCGAAGATACCTACCTACCTACCTACCTCAACTTTTGACCTTGAAGACGTTTTTCATCAAATGCAGTGAGCCGAGTCCTCTCGGAAATATACGGCATTCATGACCCCATGGGGAGTCTATGAATGGCTCGTGCTCCCCATGGGGCTGAAAACAGCCCTAGCCCAGTACCAGCGTATGGTACAGTGGTGTTTGGAACAGGATAAGCGCATCAGTGCGAAGGCGTACATTGACGATGTGCTGGCAGGGACGTCAGGCCCGCCCCCGATAGTGCAGGAGGTACCCCCAGACCCCCAGAATCCGTCAGGTGGATGCAGGGCCAGCGGGGATGGTCGGTACGGGAGAAGGAGAAGTATGCCCTTGTGGCTGCCCTCCACAAATTCCGTAGCTGCATTCAGTCTGGGGTGACTGTCAGGGCCAGCACAGACCATCGGGCTCTGGTCCATTGGTTCCGCGAGGACCTCGGGTCCATCAGCGGCCCTGTGGGCCACAGAGGGCAATGGCATGGGTTCCTCTCCCAATTTCACCTCGAGGTGGAATATAAGAGGGGGGAGGATAATGTTGGGGCGGACACCATGAGCCGCTGGGCCTATCCTGCGTGTGAGCATGCCCCTGACACATGCATGCATGGGAGCGAGGAGGATTTGGCTGGGGTCCAGCGCGACATTCACGATGAAAAGCGGTGGGAGGACCACACCCTGGCTAATCATACATCCTGGATTGTGGCCCAGGAGCATGCTGATCGGGCGCGGAGAATATTGGCTTTGGTGGGCAGGGAGTTAGCAGCTGATGATCAGCAGGACTTTTCCTTTTTGCCTTTCGCATATCTGGGGACCGATCTTTTTTTAGGACCCGGTGGTCCAGGGGCATCCGATTCCACAACTATAGCACAGCTTCAGGCAGGTGGGGATGTGAGGATACAGTGTGTGTGTAGCAGGCTGCGACATCAATGTTGGAGCTATGAGGCCCTTTTTCAGCTACGGGCTATGTCGTCCCCAGACCCCAGTGTTTTGGCTGAATTTCGTGCTGCCCCTAAGTCTGTTGCTTCCATTTCTGCCCTTAGACAGATGCTCACGGTCGACAGCCATCAGATCGCGCCGTGAATCCTGCGGCCAGGTATCATGATGTTTCCACTCCTCCTGTTTCTGTTCCTTTCGACAGTTGGGCTGATGCCTACAGTCAGGACTCTCAGTGGTCTTCTGTATATAAGCAGTTGCAAAAAGGCGAGTATGTACGAAACTGCGCCTTGTATAAAGGGAAGATTAGGTGTAAAGGAAAGCTGGTGGTGCCCAAGTGCTTGGTACCAGCTGTCATTGCTGCCATGCATGCGTACAGCTATCCGGGCCAGCGCAAGCTGGATGTGATGTGTCGCCGCTGCTTTTTATTTTCCTTGTCCCCAAAAAAGCTGATTGCTGAGGTCATTGCCCAATGTCAAGTGTGCCAGTCATGCAAAGCGCCGAACAGGTCCGGCGCTGATACACTGGAGCACTTTCCCATTCCTTCCACCCCTTTCTCGAGTCTTGCCATGAGTTTTGAGGAGTTAGATTCTGTCAATGTGGACGGACAGAATTTTGATTCCGCTCTGATAGTTGTGTGTAGGCTCAGTGGCTATATTATAGCCAGCCCGACCCGGAAGAAGGGGCTGGATGCTGCCAAATTGGCGCGCATTTATCTGGAGCGCTGTGTTTCTTTCATGGGGATTCCGCGTGAGATCTTTTCGGACATTGATCAGTTGATTACCTCCGAGTTTTTCAGAACTCTCTGTGCTCAAAGCGGAATCGAGCAGCATCAGGGGGTGATCTATAGGCCACAGAGCAACGGGAGGGTGGAGGTGGCGGTGAAGTCGGTAGTCAATGCCCTTGGGCATTTTCTGGAGGAGCGCCGGGGTAATTGGGTTGAGGCGCTGCCGATGGCGCTCTGGGGTCTGAATGACCTACCAGGGGCTGTCACCCCCTACTCCCCCCATCGGTTGGTGTTTGGGCGTGACCCCCCGAAGTTTGGGGACACACCCCCCATGGAGGATTGGCAGGGGCCCGAGGATGCCCCGCAGTTTTTCGAACGGGTTTCGCAGGAGCATACCCTGGTTCGCAAACGGCTTCATAAGCTACATAAAGCTGCGCGGAAAAAATTTGAGGCACAACACCCCAAGTTGAGCTTGTCTGTGGGAGATGCAGTGTGGGTTCGTAACTTGCCGGGGGAGAGCAAGCTTGAGCGCCTATGGCAGGGGCCCTGTGAAGTACTCCAAGTCGTCAGCGGTAGGAGATTCAAGATTGACACCCCTGACGGCGTACAGGTGCTGCCAGCGACCCGGTTGAAATATTATGTGGCACCGCAAGGCAAGCGGGAACCTTTTCATTTTTATCGCAAGAGGCACAACCCACGTGCCCATGTGGAGGAGGAATGGATGCTGGATAAGGTTCTGAAGGTGCAGTGGTTTGGGAAGGGCAGAAAAAGGCATAGAAAGTGGCGCGTTCTGTGGAAAGCCCATGACAAGCCCACGTGGGAGCCTGCCTTATCGTTTTTTCATCATGTTGCCCAGCCCTGGCGTGATTTTAATGCAGCCAAGGGGCTGGATCTGTGTATTTCAGACATTGTACAGTAACAGCTCTGCATGGTCTTGCTATTTTTTGGTCTGGGCTCTGGACAGGGAAAACCGGGGCTCCGGGGACACGATCGAGGCGATAGTCGTAGGATACAGTGGAGGATCATAATCGACACGTCCATCCCCAGACAAGCAACAGGGTGTCAGGTGAGGAACAGCGACAGGTCCTGGACTCCCACCCGCAGCGGCGGGGGGGGGGGGGTGCTGCGGATGCACAGTACTTGCTCTCAATTTTTTTTCCTATTTTTTAACGGGACCTGCCCCTGATCTGAGATCTTGAGACCCCCCCACCCGACCGTGGCAGGGTGGGAGTATTGTGCTGTTTCCTTCCCCTCTGTCCTACCTCCTTCTGTTTTGTGTCTCAGGCCCAGAGCAATATGTGAGTTGTGAGGATTCGTGATTGCGACAGTGGCAAGCATGTTCCTCAGTGCATTTTTTTTGCAGTGATTGCGTCATCAGATCATCACAGAATCTCAGATCGCAGGATCACAGGGTCGTGGACCTACGAGTCTGGTCTCAGTGCCTGGGGTCCGGATCAGCATGACGGTCTTGAGAAAAAAAAAGAAAAAAAGAAACCAGGAAACCACAGGATACACGACTGGTGGGATCACCCAGGTTCTCGGCCCCCCTGCGGGTTGTCGGGCTCTGAGCATTGGGAGGTAGTTGGGAAGTTCGGCTCCGCCCACATGGCAGTGTGGCTCTGCAAGACCAGCGCCCCGACCAGATTTATTGCTTTCTTCCCCTCTTGTTCTGTATGTCCGCTGCATTACTTGGGAGTTGGTGGTGCCGGCGCCAGGCAGTTGGGGGGGGGGGGTCTGAGTGTCACGACCCTCCGGACTGTTTGACAGAGTGGGGTGTGTTACTTTCCTCCCTCTCTGCTTGTGTACAGGTCTGCGTGCGGCTGGGGGCAATCAAGCCATCAAGGCAGTCCAATTCCCCCTGAAGTCAGAATTCGGATCTCTGGGTAACAGGACAGAGGTGACAGTGTCAAACACAGTCCCAGTGCAGGCAATGTTCTGTCACAAGTGCTGTACATGCTCCAGGCAATGGATTCACAGCGCTTTTGTTCTGCTTTGCCCATGATTGCTGTTAGAAAACAAAAATTTTGGTTGCATGGGTGTGTTTGTGCTGTTTTTGGGTTTCTGTTCTGATCATGCCAGGCATGTCAGGTCTGCTATTGGTCGCTACGGGTTGTCAGTCGGACCCAGCCCCTGGTTCTGACTTGGAGGGGCGTGCAGCAGGCCAGCAGGACCTGACCCAATGGGACCCTAGGATTGGCCTATGGCACTAGATAGGGCTGACGTGGACCTAGGGATTGTAGTTCGGATTCATTTGCAAATTGTTGGACTGTATAATGTAGGCTGATGCGCCTTTGTTTGTTCTATGGGTCTGTATTGTCCTTTCCATCACAGACCCCTCTGGTATGGATTTCATGTCCTGATTTGGCTTTGTTGCTCTGCCGGATTTGCGATCGCGCTGTTGCCGCTGTTATCTCTGCCTTACCTACAAATGCAGTACCCCTTCATGTTGCTGGATGCGTTGCATCTTAGAAAGAGTCCTTGATTAGTGCCCTAGATATTTTGATGAAATCCTGCAGGTTTTGAAGTTGAAGACCCAAACCAATGCAGCAAGTAGAGCAAGAACAGGGTGTGGATCGAATCAATGAATAGTTTAGAAATCCGGTGTAACACAGAAGGGCTGCAGATAGACAAAGCAGGTGTAAATACAAAGGTTCAATGACAAAAGGATAAAACAAAAGATTTTTATATGAAAACTGGCATGACTCTTGCTTTCCAATTAGCCTCAAGCACTTCATGTGCACTCTTTTGGATGAAATCGAGTTGGTTAGGAAAATGGGGCAAAGGGGTTAGGCCAGACACAGATTATGACTTGGTCAAGCAACTGAATTCAGAAACAGTTAAAACGTAGAACCACAATATGTGGTAGAAACAATTGAGTATAGGGGTCTCGGGGTGGGAGAGCAGTAGGCTTAACCTCCAAGGCCTAAGGCATGAAATGCCTATTTTATTTTCGTATATCCTCCATGAAGGAAGGTACCTCCGCTCAGTTGAGTGGTAGGAGTGAACTTCATCGGGGGGGCTAGGGTTATAACCCCAGTTACTTTGAGAAAGTGTACGTAAAGCTTCAAAAGAGGGATAAAAATACTGAATTAAGTCTGAGCATCAACAAAAGGGTTTTAAGGGGGGCTCGGCCTGGATCAAGCCCTCCAAATAAGACATGGTAGTGACGTTATCTTACTCCCCCCTGGAGTACTAGTTGATCAAGCTAGTAGGACCAAGGAAAAAAGCTCAAATATTCCCAAAATAACCTCAGAAAATGTATTAAACCTAGACAAAACGTTCTCATCCGTACATAGAAGCCTACCACACTGTAGGTACCCTTGAAAAACAGTGTAATGTACCGTGAATGATGTCCCTTCGATGGGGCATTCCTCGAAAGTCGCCAGCGTGCGGCGAAAACATTTGGTAAAAATTTGGGGTCAGTGGGGTTTGAACCCAGGACTGCCTCCTTAGAGCACACATGCTTGCCCACTAGGGTACAGTCGAACACTCTAATGCGGACGGCTATCGCTGCATAAACAGTGTTTTAGTAAGCGTCCTGACCAAGGGTCAGGGCGGAGCAATACTCCCAATGGAGGACACAAATCTCCAGGAGCTGAAAAAAATAGAAAATGAAACCAACAGGGAGTGAATCCTGTGGTTTTGCGAAAGGTGTAGCGATTTAAGAAGTCAAATCGCTAAATATTGACGCAACAACGCAAGTAATCGTCATTTTTACACTAAAACTTAATGTCGCAGACAAGCGCAACAGAAGCGGACTCCAGAAAAAGGGTTGCGCAAGCGTAAACGGCTCTATATGAGCCGTAATTTTTAAAGTTCTAAAAGAAAATTTTGCACAGTTGCATCGAAACTTTTATAAACTTCAGGAAAAAGTATCGAAAATGAACCCACACCACAGAGCAGGTGGGCATCCCACCTCTCAGGTATGCCAGTGTCATTTGACACGCATGCATTGCGTTCGTGTTGTTTGCTTCGTTAAAAAGGTTAGGGTTGTCACTGCTGTGTTTGTTGGGGGTTCGGGTGTTCCTCTCCTTTGCTCTGCACAGGTCAAAACAGAAATCAAAGGTATGCGATGCAAATGGAGCGCGCAGCGCGCACGTAGGGTTAGAATATGCGCTGTGCTCGCGATGCATGTGCCTAATTGAGGCATTCTCACGCTGTGTCGCTTTCCCTGTGCCCCAATCCACGCTTGTTCTCTCTTCACAGGTAAGAAAAGAAAGTGCTTGTTCGTGTTTGTGTTGCCGTCGCGCTAAAACAGGGTTGCTTAAAACGCTTAGGCTTGTTTTGCGTTGTGCAGAGCGCCACTCTTTCTCTTTTCTTTGCAGGAAACAAGGTCCAAAGAGCATGCATGACACACAATGCATCATTGCTTAGGGTAGTTTATAGTTCGCCGTAGGTTTGTTTAAGCGCTTGGGGTTGTTTTGTGCTCGTGTCTTCCTCGGCATTCACATGATGCGTGGTGAGTAGAGTAGGTAAGCCCAGGAGGAGCTCACCTCCTGGTTGAGTCACGCTGTGATTGGTTATGTTGGGTAAGATTAGGTAAAAGAAAAAGGAATGGGAAAAGTTGTGCATACCTGTGCATGCGTATGGCGCATCAAAGGGTAGGCCACGCGTATTGCGCACGGTAAAACTCTTGTTTAGGCTACCCAGGGGCTCCAGCCCACTTTCTATAAGAGAACGGCTGGAGCTCCTTAAGCTTGCTTGCTTGCAGCTGGGTTCGAGGACAGTGTATTATAGGGCTACCTCAGAAGCGTATAATACGTGGAGGTAGTCTTGGTTCCTCAGCCGCAAACCCAGGCCATCTGCCTTTGCTTTACAGGTGGGAAGGTAAGGGCGATTGGTGCAGTCTCTTGGTGCAGCGATAAATTATGCTGCGCAGATCACACAAACAAATAACTGCAACTCAGCCAGGAGTGGCGAGTGCAGTCCGACCTCATCGACATACACGCTGTGCACGCATAATGAGCACTCCCTCCCTCCAAGCCCTGACAGGGAAACGCGTAGTGGTGTCCCTGTTAGGCCACAGTTGCATAGTAGCGCTGTGGTCACTTGCTTTCTCACAGGAGGGTCAGTAGGAGCCGTGACATCTTTGACAGCAACTCCAAGTAGTGTGTGTAGGTGTTAGGGTCAGGAGGCCTGGCAGGAGTTGAGTACAAGTGATGAGTGCTCACCCTGCCTTCGAAGGCCGTCGCTGGCGTTAGTGAGTGTAGTATAGTGGTGTCTCCTGTCCCGCATGATTTTCCACATGGGCAGGGGAGTGCGTTAGCTTTTGGCCTTTAGCAAAGATGGGCGTTTTGTATGCCTTTAGCACAGTTGGCCACCCCTCCCCTCTAGTAGGTAGGGCTTTTGCCGTCTTCCCCCAAGGATAGGCGCCAGCACAGAAATCGGGCGCCATAGGATTGGTAATAGTACCTGATTCCCTAGATTATTGTTTTAAGGTCAAAGCCGTTCTACTCAACTCAATCAAGTCTACTCAATTGAATACCATAGATTTCAATTGAACAACTACGTTCCACCATGTCTAATTCCCATTTAGTGGCACCTCATGTGGTTTCATATTTCCAAAACCATGACAACCATTTCACAAAATGTACGTCAAACACCTACCATTGATTTTTAAATCCTTGCGACCCTTGTATACCCTATTTTATGCATTTTTCTCACAATTGATGGCGTTGAAAATCTCATTGAACAACAAGAGGATCAACACGCACAATACAATGGAATGAACACTATCATGAAAAAGTGTGAAGACCATGTATTGATGAATACACTTGTCCTACACCTTGGCATCCGCCTTGTATTGCACCCTCCGGGCCTCCGCCTCCTCATATGTCTTTTCACAATCAATCTTTTTTACGGCGACGAGGCTAATGTCATCCTCCCCGGGTAGTTGCGGGGGCATGATGAACATTCGCCAACCCGGACGGGTGGCCTTTGTCCTTTCACTCCTCGGAGCATCATCTAACTCCGAGCCACGCAAAAGCATGTCATCATACCCACAACAAACAACCCACTCCTTATCACACTCCAAGTCCTTTTCCATTTCCAATTGCATGGGAACCCCAAATTTTTCTAGGTCTTTAAGACGTAGAAAGGCCCTTGTTAGAGGGACCCCATCTTCCTCAACCACTCTCTCTACTTCCTTACATTCCTCTCCCTCATGCGCATCATTGGTTGGTTCCTCTTCCTCGTTTGGGTGATCCACATCATTGGTTGGTTCCTCTTCCTCTTCCTCTTCCTCCTTTTTTGCTTCCTCCTCAACGTTGCTTGCCACAGCTCCTTTGAAACTCACTTTGAGGCTCTAGAGAGAAAAGGCCACACCAACGGACAAAAGCAAAGGAAATATGCATTCACCTGCATGCAATACCACATAAGCAAGTGAAAGTTTGTCGACAAATCTCACGAAAGAAGTACAAACCTTTTGTTCCACTCTGTCCTCGCTCGTTGAGGTCGATTCGACAATCTCATCCTTCGGTTCTACCGCGGGCCTCGGTGTTGCCTTCTTGGGAGCATCCTTCCTCTTCGGCTTCTTCGGAGCACCCATGGCCTTCTTGTCTCCCTTTTTGGGTACCTCCTGGGGTTGTAAGGCGGCCAAGGCGGTATGTGGCCTCCGCGGCATGGGTACGCCAAATGGCATCGGTGATGAACTTATGTTCGGCCCTTTGCCAAATGGCAAATGTATATATACTAGCGATCTCGCAATATTCCGATAATCCCAACCATCGCCGCAACCACGGCTCGTCACCCCCGAACCAGACTTCGCAATGCTCCTTCTTCCCGAACCATACAGGTGTTGCACCATCAATGAGAGCTTGCAACAACTAGAAAGAGAAGAAGGTGCATTGTAAGTTGTAATGTTCAATTGAACGAGTTGAAACTTCAATTCGTCAATTGAACAATCGGATGTGAATAACCAAGAAGGACGCATCAGTACACATACCTTGATATTTGTTTCCCAAAGGTTGGCAAGGATTGTAGCATCCTTGGCATCGCAGTATGCCACACCAATGATGAATTGGTGTGACAACTTCCGCGCCAACTGGCCCCAATTAGCAAATGTGATGCATAATTGGGACCACTGAGTGCCCGCAACGGGGAATGCATCCCCACGGACAATAAGGGTCAAAGGCATGGAAGTATCCCATGCACTATGTAACACCTTATGTCGTTGTATAAATTTGACGACCTCTAGGATACTCCATGATATCCCAATAGCTCCGTCTTGTGTAGTAAGTTTTGGAGGCTCTGGCCACATTTCACTACACAATTCCCTCCACTTATCGTTGACGGACTTCAACGAAACTAAGCGTGGAGACCATAGTGCACGGAGCTTTTGGGTAAATTTGTGACCGAAGTCACTTATGAACTCTTGTAGGATAGGATACCTCGTACGTGGCATCCTTCAATCCACAATGAGCTCTACCGCACATATAGGTGTGCAAATAAGAGTACCATGGTCGGTCAACGCTTCTTGTGTACAACATTGAACGATATTGCCACCATGGGCCGTATCATACACCTTCTTTAGAAGGTTGCGGTATCGTGGTGTTCGTATGAAAAAGTTTGCAAGCACGTCAACGATGTCATCATCAAAGATGGAAGTTGCACGTGTTGCAATTACTAGGAAATCATGGAGTCCACAAGGGTCATAGATGTTGCGAGAGGCCATTATCTACACATAAAAATTGAACATGAGTAGCGCACAGCAATTTCGGGCAACACACAATTAACCTACATGAACAGGATTGTATTTTATCACCAGACACTGTAAAATCCTCAACTTTTATGAGCTTTAAAGCTGTCTGTGGCTCTACATGACGTCTATTTGCGTCTTTTTGACTGAGCGCGCGAGCGCAAAATGTCGGCGCGCTCTGTGTTCAATTTTGTCAATGTTCAATTTTATTCAATTCTGTTCAATTGACAGATTGAAAAGGGTTGAGTTGAGTAGAACGGCTTTGACCTTAAGACGATAATCTAGGGTAGGACCTTCGGTCCGACGTCAGCGAAGCCCGGTCTCCGCGAGCCACGCCGGGGAGAGAAGTGAGACACACACAGACATACATAGCACACTTGTAGAACCCCATGGATCTGGACCAGTCACGGGTCCTAACTGTGGGCTCGCTTGTCCCCAAGGAGGGAAGACCCACCTTGCCTCATAACACCTTGCTTGCAATCCCGCCCTGGTGTAGTAAGCAACCGTTCTTCGTTGGCTCCCCAAGGTCATTACATCAGGGCAGTCCCCATGCAGCACATGGTCAACAAGGCATACACTCTCTGGGAGGCTGCAAACCTGATAAGCGGCCACCTGGTCCACGCTGGAAACCGTAGGCATGGGTCTGCAGGGCACAGACAGGATCAGTGCAGTGCTCAGTAAGCAGTCGTCTGTGAAAAACCAATGGCCTTCGGCCAGGGAGTGGTTGTCACGGGGGGCTAACGGTCCTGTCCCGCGATGCAATGCGGGGCAACTGTGACAAGTGCTCTTACACACATACACAGGCACATCTGCACAAGAGTGCTCACTGCACCTGTAAGGTTAGAACACAGTCAGTAGACTGACACAGGGAAATTAGCTTTTCTTTTTACGCTGGGACAGAGTCTCAGCACGGGTTAGTAGCTGCCCCTCGTTGTTCTCAATGAGGAAAGAGCTGAAGATGGGGTTGATACACCCCTCTGGTTGTATGAAGGCTGACATAGGTTCCCAGGTCGCCTCAAATAACCCACAGCCATCCCACAGTGTTAGGAATTTCTAGCCCTGTTTATACTCGTGGCAAGCAATACCTCCAACCACGTAGTAGCCATCGACTGCCATCTCATCGGCAGTCACCTCTTCGAGTTCGTCTGCCTCCTCTGGGCTGGCAGCATTCTCTAGGTCAATACGCTCGACCTCACTGTCGCTGAGGCGCCACTCATCCCAGGACAAATCGTCAGGGGAATGATAGTGCCTCAACTGCTTAGGTGCACACAGCAGTTCACCACCTACACGTTGACTGCACCTGACATGGATCCTGGATCCATCCATCCAGATGATACGATAGGGTCCAAAATAAGGGTCCTGTAGGCAGTTACGTGGCCAGGAGGGTAGACGTGAATGGTGAACCAAAACAACGTCACCAACCTTGAAGCTGGCAGGTCGCCATAGGCCGTTCCGCCGGCTCAATTCTTGGTCACGAATGTGTCTCAGGTTAGTACCCGCCTGGTTAGCCATAGACTGCTTGTGTTCCAGCCAATCTCATACAGGGCTCTTGAAGTCCTCTGGGAAGGGGGTTTTGAAGAACCAAGCAGGTCGTCCTCCATGGAACAGTTCATGGGGGGTGAAACCCGTAGAAGAGCTCCGCTGTGAGTTCATTGTCAGCATTGCCCAGGGCACTAGATGTACCCAGTCTTTGGTACGCTCCTGTTTCATCAGGATTCTCACGTTTTGCTCCACCACACGTTTCTGTCTGTCACAAAGAGGGTTGGACGTGTGGGTATAGGGCACACCTGTGGTTACCTCCACGTTGAGGGCATTTAGCACTCGTTTGTACCATCCAGTGTCACTGCGGATGCGTACATCTTCATCAGAGTGCACCTGCTTACGTGCCCCATAGGGTTCGAACCATTGTTCGACAAACATTTTCACAGTCTGCTCACCTGTGATTTTCTTATTGCAAGGGAACACACGGGTGAAGCGGGATGGGCCACAGGTGACCACTAGGTAACTATCATAGCCACCGAAGCGAGGTAGACCGTGGATGAAATCCACATAGAGAAGAGACTTAGTACAATAGGGTATGGGTAACATGGAAATCAGTCCCCTATCCCTACTGTCGCTCTGCTTGCTGGCATGGGAGCCACAAGCATCCACAATGGTTTGCATACGAGACCTCAGTTCAGTCAGGGTTAGACTAGAGTAGAAACACTCGCAGAACAAGTCCACTGAGCGATTAGCACCAGTGTGACCAGAGCTGAGATGGGACCACTGTAGGCACCCATCAAGTCGGGCCTCAGGTACAACAATACGGTCCTCGTAGAAGAGGTACTGGTTGTTTTTATACCACTGGTGCCCGTCAATGACACGGGGTTAAAGACCAGTGATGAGGGTCTGCAGAATTTCTTTATACTCTGACTGATAGTTGGTTAGGCTCCAACCCTCCAGGATTCCAGCAGTGCGCATGGACAGGTCAACCTGGACATCCATACGCTGGAAAGCCTCTTTGGCGAGCGCCTCAGAGCTCTCACCTATAAGCGCATCGAAGTTATTGCGCGATATATAGTCAAACAGGTCATTTTTTATAACGGGGATATGATGAACTGTTAGCCTGAACTGGCTCAGGTAAGTCCACCACCGCATTAGTTTTGCTTTCTCTGGTGTTGGCCCTTCCGAAAAGACTTCACAGGTTGCTGGTCACAGAGCCAGACAATAGGGTTAGATCCCAGGAGTCGGGATTGTGACGAAAGCACCAACATACCGGCCAGGAGTTCCTGGTCATAGGTGCTGTAATTGGAACGCGCTTGGTTCCATTTCCAATTCCAGTGTACCAGTGGCACCAGCCGCCACTCACTGGTAGGATAGTCATGATTCAAGGAGCCATCACGGTTCAGTCCTGTGTTGTGATAATGGCAATGAGTTAGTTCAGCTGCGTTAAGCTCTTGCCATTGGTATATCGTTCCACCCCCCCGTACATCACTGGCATCACTGATCAGGACTATCTCGCCCTTAGGGCGGGGTACTCCGAGGCAGTTCGAGGAGGCAATTTTCTTCTTCAACTCCTGGAGACACTCCTCCTCTTTGGCGGTCCACCTCCAGGGAGTAGTTTTTTTGGTTAGGTCAGTGAGGGGGGCAGAGGAGTAGGTAAAATTTTTGGATCTGACGCCTATAGAAGTTACAGGCACCCACAAAACTCCTCACGTCGTGTAGACCCTTCTTAGGGTCATCGCGAATCTGCATGTCTTGTAGGGGCTGCATCTTAGACGCGGCTGGTTTCCACCAGCCATACCCTACGTTGAAACCCAAATACTCCATCTCCTCTTTCATAAACTCACATTTTTCGAGTTTGATTCGGAGATGGTTTTCTTGACAAACAATGAAAAATTCACGGAGGAGAAGGACACGGTCCTCTTGGGTATTAGTACCCAAACTCACGTCGTCGATGTGGGCCTCCATTTCTGCACCCCGAGAAATCAACTCCTGTACTAGACGTTTGCGCCTCAGTATGTACAAAATTTTGTTCATTAGCTCCTGGAAGAGCGCTGGGGCATTAGCCACCCCGAAGTGCATGACCTTCCACTTAAACACATGACCCTTAGGGGTTATGAAAGCCGGCAGCTCCTGAGCTGCGGTGGTTACGTCTACCTGCCAGAAACCACTGTGTTTGTCCATTTTGGTCTTGTACCTGCATTTGGCAATACGCTCCAGGGTATTTTCCATGTTAGGAATACTCCCTGAGTGGTTCTGGGCTTTCTTGTTGACCTCACGATAGTCAACAACCAGTTGTAGGGCAGTCGACCCTGGTTTAGCAACCAGGAAACAGGGACTGCAGTGATGGGCGTAGTCCCCCTTCTTATATTCCTCCACGAGGCCAGCATCAATACATTTCTGGATCTGGCGCTCGATTTTCTTCAACCTGTTCCTGTGGAGCGGGATAGGGATGACGCCTCACTCGCGTCTTTCAAAATTCGGGTTTCAGTTTCAGGTCCATCTGGACCAGTTTTTTACAAGAGAGGGGGGGCGGCAAGGCGCCCAACACCTCCTCATGGGTTAGCAGAAGTTTCTTCAGTCGGGGGTCAAGGTTAAGACTTTCGATTTTCTGCAGGAAATCCTCCTCAGCATGGAGGTTGCTCTTTCCATGTTCTTTCTTTTTCTACCGATCAGCAGTTTCGGCAGGTACAGAACGATCGTCCCACTCAGGGGGACATTGGTGCCCATAGTGCAATGAATACACTAGGGGTATCTCAGGGTCAGGCAGCGTATAGGAATCATCGTCCTCCTCAGACTACATGGAGGATTTCCAGGTCTGTCTGAGGTATTGCAGCTGCTCTTGGCGCTCAATACCTTCGGCCTTCAGGTACAACAGCCGTCGGAGTTCCTGAGTGTCATGCTCAGACAGTGGCAGGTTATTAGAAGCAGGCCGCGCTAGAGCATCAGCACTCCGGGCCACGGGTTCACCTGTGTGCATAGGCTGCATGTGTAGCACTGGTTTCCCAACAGGGGAAGTGGGTTCTGAGGTGGACTCTAGATCTACCTCCTCCAGCAACAGCTGGGCTAGGAAGGCACTGTGTTTTAGATCATCACAGCTGGGATCAACAGGAGGGATAGTGCTGGCAATTTCAGACAGTTGGTCGTCAGCATCCTCCTTAACGGCTGCAGGTTCCAGATAGCCATCGGGAGATTCACACCCTGTAAATGTGGCACATAGGTGCTGAGGAGATCGGTTTTTGAGATCAGAAAGGGTCAGGCCACGATTTTCGGCCATGACCTCTTTCAGTAGCACCTGATCTAGGTCACACAGGGGTACAGGATTGAGATAAGAAACTGGCCCACTCAGGGGCCTGCATAGCTGTGTCTGAGTCCTCAGGCACATAGATGGGACCGTCAGGGAGTTGCACTCTTCCCACGGTCATTCGATCTAGCATACGGCGCCAGTAAGCGTGTTCACCAGAGCAGCCCCAGTCAGGGGTGCACATGACAACCCTTCCTCCCTCATAAGCAATTTTGGTTAGAACCTTCCAGAGCAGGGAGAAGGGAGGGTTAGCATACGCTAGGCCCATTGCTTTCCAGAAGAAACGGAAAGCGTTGTTCAAATGTTTTTAGCAGTACAACTGCATTATGTGCTGTTGTCGGCTCGCAAACAATTCCACCTGGATCTCATCCAAGTTTACCTGAAGGGCCGCCAGTCCATTTTCAATTGGTAGTTTTCAGTACGATAGTTAGTCTTGGATGCGTAGCGCAGCCCAGACTCTTTTCATCCTGACAGCTCCAAAGGTACGGAGAAGAGCCCACTGCCAAAGTCGCAGTGCAGAGAATAGAGGCGCTAGAGAGACAGCATTTTCACCTGGGGGTTTCTTCGTAGGAAGTCGGTACCAATGACGATGTCAAAGGCGTCGGTGTCCAACACTCTGCAGTGTTGGGTCACAGTTTTGTCGCCCAGGCATATAGTCACATTGACCCCCCCCAAAAGAATGGATGGTACGCCCATCCCCTACTCTTATGGCCACGGTCTTAGTTTTCTTGAAAGTCTTTAGCAGGTGCCGGGCCACTATAGAAAGTGTTGCACCGGTGTCAAGCACCGCTCGAAAAACTTGATCCCCGATTTTCACGAGGATCCAGAAAACCAAGTCCTCCTCTTCGGAGCTGCCCCCCTACTCCTCAGCAGGGAATTTGACCGCCGGCCCTGCAGCCATGAGGGACTTGGCCATCCAGGCCAGTCGCCTCTTCTTGGAGTCATTCCCCTCAGGGGAGGCATTATTCCCCTGTTGGCACTTCTTGGGCTCACCTTCGGCAGGAGGAGGAGTAGCAGCGGGTGCTGATGAGCGCCTCTGGGGGTTAGGGGGTCCACCTTTGCCACCCACCTTGCCACCTCCTTTAGCACCTTTATCCCCATTCTGGGGGGTTCTGGTGGGTCTTTGGTTCTTCTGGCGTTCAGCCTCCTGCCGCTTGAGTTTATCAGTCTCGCGTTTCTTTCTGCGACATTCGTCCTCGTAGTGACGACGTTTGCCACAATAGCCACAAGTGATGGTACACCTGAAATGATCCTGATGGGTCACAGTTTTCCCACCTTTGGAGTGCTGCTGTCGTTTCATCTGCAGCATACAACCACTGCGGTGGTCGCAGTCAGGGGCATGACAAGGTCCCCCCTTGTCGTTGACAGGTTTACAGTAGAACAGAGGGGGTGTACCTGCATCAGGTTTAAACTCATTCATGGCACGTAGGTTACCCCTTCCTTTACCACCTCCCTGGTTGGCGTTAGTGGGTTTTTTAGGCCCTTTCCCTTCGCCACGTTCGGGTGTAGGGGTAACACCTCGACCCAAGTGCTTCTTGAGGAATTTCTCCATGTGGGAGTCATTCTCCCTCTCAAGAGCTAGCTCCATCAGCAGGTCCACCAGGTCGTCGTAAGAGTGGGTCCGGCTCTTCCTCTGAGAGGTAGCGCGGCAGTCATCCCACGTACGTGTAGGGATCTTACTCATGAGCCACAGGTGGGGCTCAGTGGCTCCATAGGAGCCCACATTCATCCTTGAAAACAGATACTCTAGGTCGGACTCGCGCAGCGGAAGGAAACTCAGGGAGCATACGTAGCTCTTCTATCTGTGTGCGCACACTGAGGTCAGTCTCATAGACTCGGAATGTTTTCTCCAGTCTTTGGAGTACCTCAGCCCATGTTGATGTAATGGAAATGAGTTGCAGCGCATGCGGCCGCGATAGTTGCAGATTATAGGTCGCGCGCTTGTGCAAATGTAAATCCGATTTCAAGATTGATTGTGTTTTGTAATGTAGATTTGCATTGTTGCATTGTAGAATACATTTCCATGTTCTGTATGTTATTTAGATATAACATGACCCCGTACAAAGGGATACGCCAATTTGGGTACTAATTGGCTAGTGATTTTTTTATGGAGTTTGAGTTCGTGCTTGTTTGCTGAAGTAAAGGCCAGTTACAAAATTGGCGTCCCGGATCATCGACAGGACTAAGAGATCTTGGTACGGGGTTGAGGTTCTTCAGCAAATTCAAGTCCAATCAGATTTTGACGAGCACTTCGCCGGCGCAACAAATCCTTTAGAACACACGCCGCCGACAGCACTGAGAGACAAGTTCCTAATTTTTTTTTGAAGTCCGGACGCCTAACCTTTGGGTCTTGCAGACAGTTCTATGGTAGGTCCGTGTCACGAACTAGCCGCCAAGGTGTATGTCCGTGGACTCGCTAGTGAGCCTGAACGAGCCCAAATTCGGCGGCTGTCAACCTTGAAGGAGCGTGAAGAGGCCCGCCACCGACTACATGCCCAACAGTATGGTGCAGCTCGCGTTCGCCTCCGCCAGTTGCGGCGCCCGTTGACAGAAGAGAAGTTATGGGAAATGGGTTACGGAGGCGTTGAGCAGGCAAAAGCCATCCTTCAAGGCGAATCAGAGGAAGAGGCCAAACTTCAAAGCCGGTTTTATGAAAAGGTGCATCCCAATCTTTCGCCACTCGTTGAGCAGCAACCAGAAGTTGCGGTGAACCGAAAAAAAGAGGACAGCCAACGTAACTTTTGGGAGTCTTTCATGGCGGCGCTAGATGCGGCAGAGGCAGAGTTGCAGTCGGCGTGTGAACAGCCTAAGACAAGAGGCAAGAGGACGCGGTGTCGCAAGCGACGAGCGACACAAACGACGAGTTCATCAGAGGCGCTTGACGCGTGATGACGTTTGTGGGAGGTTTCACAGCTTATGCATTCACGAGTGTTGATGTGTGTGCGCGTCCGCTCTTGGGTGTGTTTGTGCGAAACAGTGACACCAAGGGGTGTGGGTGTGTAGTGGATGTGCTTGCGCGTCCTGTGTGCCCTGCTCACTGAGTTTTGGTAGTGTTTATTCCCTCGTTTGTCAGTCGTTGGGTAGCGCCGTTTGTTTGGCACTTACTATTGCATGTTGTGCATGCAAATGAGGAGGATGAGAAAAACACGTATGTCACTGAGGCGCCGGCAGCCTCAGCCGACACGTGTTTTGCATTGGTTGGTGCATACATATCATCAGGTTTGCCTTACTTTTTTGCGACAGTGTCCTGGTGTGCCTTTGTGGCATCTGGGCTGTTTTGGGGTTCGAGTTTTTTCAGTGGCTTATATATATATATATCAGCGATGGCGCTGCCACTGCAGTTGCTCTTGGCGCTGACCCTCCTGAGTTCAGGCCTGTTTTTGCATGAGTTTTTTGGCTTTGCACCTAATTTTGTGGGTTGTCTTCTTTTGAAGAGCCACTCAGTGGACTCTAATGAGTCCTTGCGCTAGCGTGTTTGGCCAGCTTTGGAATTCTGCACGGCTTGTGTGGAAGATGCTTGCTCTTTTTTTTTCTTTGTTTTTTTGTCCTTGCAGGGATCGCAGGGAATTGGTTTTTACAGTGGCGCTGGTTGGAGCCCGGGCAACTCTGGCCTTTTCGCGTGGGGCATGAAAACTGTTTTTACGGGTCGTGGAAACAGTTTTGGTCTCTAGTGTGCGCCCAGAGGACCATTGTTTTTGCAGGAGTAGCCATACCACTGATGGCACTTTTTTGTGAAAACTGTTTGGAAAAAATCAGTAAGAAAAAGTGCTTTTCCATTGCTTTGAGGCATACTCTAGTTGTATTAGAGATGCACTGAGCATCCATGCATTTTAATCTTAGTATTGGTCCCACCAAAAATGGTGATAACACATTTTGACCTATGGAACCAAACACCCAATCAGGATATGGAGTGGACCCCTTAATCCCCTTTCAATGTGAAGTAAAACATCTTTTCCTGAGTTGACTGAGCACTGACATACCTAAGGTAGAGCCTATGGATTTATCTATGTTTTTCCCTGAATACTTATCTGCCCTAGTGGTATGCACCCTAGGGGGCTAGGCACCTCTTTTTGAGAGGTCCTAGGTTCAATTTCTGGTCAGCCTAGCTAAGTAGGAAGATCCCATGTGACATGGCACTGACCTCATCGCCACATACCATGCCACCTCAGCACATAGGGGACCCAAAACAAAGAGTGCACATCTCCTGAGATGGCACTATGGAGAGAGAGTGACCCTGAGGCAGTTTTCTAACTCTTTTCCAAAAACATTTCAGCTATCTTTGTGAATATGCATTCATTTGTGACCTGAGTTGCAGTTTCTGTGAATGTCCTATCATCTTTCACTGTTTACACTGCAGCCCTTCATGCTTTGATCCTGAATCCTCTTCTCTTTGCATACTATTGGCTTGGGCTATCCTGGAGTGACTTGGAGTGACTGTATTTCATCAAAACAAAGCTTTTCATCTCCAAAAACAAGCAGCAGGAAACCCTACACCAACAGCAAGCAGCAGGAGAGGCAAAACACAGTGCTGAAAACACTATAAAATT
The DNA here is from genome assembly GCA_964036045.1 of Eutreptiella sp. 'Long Island Sound 2002'. Classification (NCBI taxonomy): domain Eukaryota; phylum Euglenozoa; class Euglenophyceae; order Eutreptiales; family Eutreptiaceae; genus Eutreptiella; species Eutreptiella sp. 'Long Island Sound 2002'. Next base: position 29,864,233 of record OZ038396.1, read on the forward strand.
TTCTGGTAGCAAGAGGCAGCCTGTCTCTGTGCACCGGCAGCGACCCCGCGCCGTACAACCAGTGTTCCGAGTACAGGCAAACATAAGCAGAAGGGCGGACTAAGATGGATCCAGGAAAGGAGGACGCTGACGTGAAGACAGCGCCAGCGCCTGAGGCACCGGCAAGGCCGGCACCTGGCGCTGTACCTTCGGCGGAGCCCTTACATGGGCCAGTGGATGCAGCTGAGGATTCCCTGGACGGACTCCAGACAGCCTTCGGGGCCCTGTCCGTCGAAGAGGTGGTGGCGCAGCCTGCAAAGAGGAAGAGAGAGAGCGAGAAGGATGCTGGAGACGGAGCAGACGAAGGAGAGGAGCAAGGGCAAGACCCGACGGATGTCCCTACCTTCGAAGGCGCACCAAGCGCTTCTGGCCTCCATGCATCACCCTCTCCCATAACCACCACACTCCCAGCCGCCGCAGATCCACTTCCACAACCAACCCGCCTATGGCAGAGGGCACAGGCTTTACTGGCATGCCTCACTACCCCGCCTATGGTATGGGCCCACCTACCACTGCGCTCCATGAGGCAACTACTGCCAGTGAGCCGGTGGCTTCCAGCTGTGCGCCGCAATGGTATGCGGCTGACTATCCCCATCCACTCCACGCCACTGGAACCTACATGGATGTTCCTGGGTATGCTCCTGGGTATGCACCTGGGTATGCACCCTTGAGTGGGTTGAGGAGAGGACCAGAGTCTCTGGGAGGCAGGAGTAGAGGATCGGGAAGATCCTCCAACAGGTCCCTGACGCGGTCGGAGATCAACCAGGTGCTCCGAGGAGCCACTTCAAAAATCGTGGGCGACCTCACACAAGAGATCCGTGAGAAGCTGGAGCCCCTGATGATCCCGTCCCATGCGTCACCTACGACGGTGGGAATGTCACCCCACCGAGTACAGGCTAACCACCTGGCGGCAGGGTTGACAAATACCCTGGGGAGCCTGAGGAGCCGACCGATGCCGACTCCTGCAGCAATACCGAGAAGTCCATTTGTCCCGAGAACGGCCCAGCCGCCCTACAGCCACGTGACGAACTCGACGAGGGCCGAGCTGGACCAGCTGGGGCTGACAGCTTTAAGGGCTATGGTGGACGTAGAGCCCTATGGCTCGAGTGATCTTGGCGGAGACCCCTCCGATGACGAGCCGCCGTCGATGGATTCTTCTTCGCCCTCAGATGACGAAGGCCCTGAGGACCCCGAGGACCCCAAGGGTAGGAAGAAGAAGAAGAAGAAGAAGAAGACCCGACGCCCTGAAGGACGCCGAGCTCAGGAGGCGAAGGCTATTGCCACCTCCAAGATAGTGGTGAACCTGCCTGAGTTCACAGGCAAGGACCTCAGCGAGTTCGCTGAGAACTTTGGTCGGTTCCTACGACTGACCGGCCAAACCCACGCGAGTGGGCGAGTGAAGTGCAATCTGCTCCTGCAGTGCTGCAAGACCAAGTACCTGGAGAAGCAGGTCAGGCAGATCGTAACTAACTCCGCCACCTTTGCCGATGTGTTGGTTGCCCTGGAGAGGTAGTACCCAACCTACGAAACCGACCTCTCCATCAGGGCCGAGATCCAGAACCTGCCCGTGCTGCCCAACAACCCCAAACCTGGCAGGGTCTCCGAGCTGTTGGCCGACCTGGATCACTGGGCTGGACGACTGACGCCCGGTTCCTACAGCAGCGACGACCTGCTGTTCTGGTTGTGCGCCAAGCTCCCCCGAGAGCTATGGGACGAGTGCCGTTTGACGGCTGAGCGCAAGGCTAGATCCCTCCGCTACGAGGATCTATGCGTGCTGCTCCTGGAGATGGCGCTGGAGAAGGAAAGCGACCAGCACCTGAACAACTACCGTCCTGGTGGTGGAGGTTCTGGAGGCAAAGGGTACCAAGGATCCCGACCTGGGCAGGGGACTACCCCCAAACACGCCCACGCCCGTACCATGGAGAACGTGAAGGAGCTATTCTGGTGTGATGCCAGAGATGAGCAGGGCCACCTGCAGCACGCCTCTGACTGCGAGCAGCGAGACTGCTTCGTCGTCCAGGGGAAGCAGCAGGAGAAGAACACCGGCGCCAAAGCGAAGCTGCCGGATCATTACCGCTGCACCATCACGTGTGCATTCTGCGGTAAGCGGAAGCACTACGAGGATGAGTGCTACCATAAGCAACGCCTATCGGCGAAGCTTAAGGGGGAAGATCCTGGCAAAGGCTCAGGCAAAAGTGGAGGCAAGGCCAAAGGCAACGACTCCGGCAAGGGCAAGTCGAAAGGATGTGGTCAAGGTGGTCAAGACAAGGGTCAAGGTGGACGAGGAGGAGGCGCTAACCGCCAGACCGACAACAAGAACAAGGACAAGAACGGAGGCAACCCCAACCCTAATCCAGGGGGGAACTCCGAGCCCTCTGGAGGGCAGTCTGGACCTACCACACGCTCACAGACGCAGGCCCAGCAAGAACAAGGAGCCAAGCGTGAGCATGAAGGTGGTGATGACGGCAACCCTAAGAAGAGGAGCCGTTTCATGAGGATGGCCCGCAATTTGCGGAACAAGAGGTTCGAGGTGACCTGTCCCGCGGAGTTCTGACGGGGACGCTCTGGTGGCACCCAAGACCTGGTGTTTTGGGAACGTATCCGACTAGGGGGACGTGAATACCTGGGGGTACTGGATACTGGCGCCACAATATCGATAGTGGCCAGGAAAATTTTACCTTGTGGGAGCCTGAAGAACACCATGACCACCGCCGCTATACGCATGGGGGATGGACATGTGGTGCACAGCTGCGGGGACTGTGAAGTGGAGGTACCTATGGGCTCCAGGACTATCGCCCATCGGTTCTATGTGATGGACACTGATGCCTTCGACTTTGTACTGGGTACTGACTTCTTCGTACAGCACTCCCAGATACAATCCCTGACGCTGCAAGCGCCCTACCTCCTGTACGTGGACCACGGCAGTGGCAGAGAGTCTGTGCCACTGGAGCAGTCGGAACATACCTCGAGTTACCTGAGACTATCGAAGGAGGAGCCCTCGAACATGATGGCGGCCTCCAAAACTGAGGACTATCAACTATTGGGGGAAGTCCTAGACCAAGGTCTGAAGGAGTTGGGTTACTCTCGAGAAGACCTAAGTGTGGAGCTGTTCGCCAGCGACAAGCAGCATGTACTGGACCTTTACTGCAGCAAGGGGAAGAACTGCAGCTACAAATTTTACTGGCCCTCTTTCGGGGTGGCCTACGGGAACCCCAGATTCAGTGAACTGGGGAAGGTGCTGACCAAGGTGGCCTTGGAACGTTCCCGTATGGTCCTGTGTTCCCCCAATTGGGGAGCCCATGGGGGCAACGAGTACTGGCGAACCCTCCTTGACAAGCTGACTATCAGCTCTGTGCGGTTACCTGATGAGGCCATCTACGTGCCTCTGGGACGCAAGACGCCTATTGGGAAGCCCGGATGGGGGAGTATGCTCAGCGTGGTGGACGGAAGTCTTACCACCATCCCCTGGGAGGACCTGGACCCTACTCTGGTCCAGGCTATACAACGAGAAAGCGATGGACTCGCCTTGGGTGACTTGAAGGATCGTCTACGACCTCAAGATGCTGTTGAGACTACACCCGGAGGAGATGAGTACGTCGTGACCGACACCAACGCCCCCAACTCTCCCTGTCATGTACCTGTTCCTGATGGAGTCTCTGAGTGTGGACTATCTGAGCTACCAAGCTCTATCCACTCAGATGACGAAACTGAGCACGACGCCTTCTTCGTGCAGACCTGTGTGGAGGAAGTGGAGAACGCCGAATACGTCGCCCCACTAAAACCCCTACTCTCCATGAGGTCGGAAGACCCCGTGGACGAGGAGCTGGACCCTCGATCCAGGCTCAGGGAGTATGTGGATTCCAAGAGGAAGTTGGTGGCGAAAAAGCTATGCTACGCGAAGCCTACCCGCAGCTCGTGGCCACTGAAGCAAGGACGTATGGGAGACCTATCCCAATTGAAGGAGGACCTCGAACAGAAGATCACCACCTGGCAAAGGGAGGTAGATCTCAAGCTCATGAAGAGCGTGTGGGGCGCCCATGTGAGGACCCCAGAAGAGGACGACCTGTCGGAGGAATGTGTATGTGAACCCCCTCGAGCGTGCCTATGTTGCCATCGTCCACCGGAGATGGTTGAGCAAGACCTTCTATAGGCCTACCAAGGGCTGAAGGATGCTACCGCGGGCGAAGAGTCGGTGGAGGACCACCTCCCGACGTCTATTCAAGGGGCAAGCAACTTACACTCCGACGAGGACATGGAGGACAAGATCAAGGTATTGGACCCGCGGGTACAGAAGCTTATACGGACCTATCTGGAAGTGTTCGGAGAACTACCCCCTCCAGCCTCATGCGACAAGCTGGTACAGATGGACCTCAAGCTCAAACCCGAGTTCGTGGGTCACAAGATCCGGAGGAGACCCTATCCAGCTCCTAAAGAGCAGGCCGTCGAGATCGAGGGACAGATACAAGAATGTATCGACGCTGGCCTAGTCCTGGAGTATAAGGACGGGGACTACCCCCTACACTGCAGCCCCTGTTTCCTGGTGGCTAAACCTGGGTCTACAGCCAAACGGCTGGTAGTGGACTATGGAGAGCTGAACAAGAAGACGCTGAACCACTCAGGGTCCATTCCCAATATGGAGTCTACCCTGGAGAAGATAGCCTCCTGTCGCTACAAGACCAAGATGGACAAGCGAAGTGGATTCTGGCAAGTGGACCTGACGCCCAACGCGCAGGAACTACTGGCCTTCATCACCCCTCAGGGGAGGGTATTCAAGTGGAAGGTCATGCCATTTGGCGTGGCTAACGCACCCGCTCTGTTCCAAGAGCTGATGAACAAGATCTTGTCCATCCTACGAAGGAGACCTAAGGTGCAGGAGCTCATATCCCGTGGGGCCCAGATGGAGGCCCACATCGACGATGTATGCCTCGGGACCAATACCCAGGAGGATCACCTAATCCTCTTGGGTGAGTTCTTTGCGGTCTGCCAGGAGAACCACACACGACTCAAGCTGGAGAAGTGTGAGTTCATGCAGGAGACCATGCAGTACTTGGGGTTTGACGTTGGCTATGGGTGGTGGACCCCAGCGGCCTCTAAGGCCAAACCCCTGATGGATGCCAAGGTACGACACGAAGACCCCAAGAAAGGACTTCATGATGTACGCAGTTTCATTGGGGCGTGCAACTTCTATCGCCGCCACATCAAGAACTTCACCTATACCAGCGCCGTACTGACGGACTTGATCAAGAAGAGTACTACTTGGCGCTGGGGCCCACAAGAGCAACAAGCGTTTGACGAGCTCAAAGACAAGGTAGCCAACGCTAAGTGCTTGGGCGTGCCTAGAGCACAAGGGGAGATTATCCTGGTGACCGACGCCAGCAATGTGGGCGGTGGTGGAACGTTGTTCCAATGGCAAGCACTAGAGAAGGAGGAGTTCGACTCGGCCATTTCCCAATGGGGGACGGAAGGTCTCAACCGAGATGGAACTCTCAAGCACAGCTACCCTGACGACAAGTGGGTCCTAGTACCTCTGGGCCACTGGAACTGGAAGTGGAACCAGGCCAGGGGGAACTACTCCACCTATGAGCAGGAATTGCTCGCGGGTATGCTGGTGCTATCCTCACAAGCACGACTGTTGGGGAGTAACCCTGTGGTCTGGCTGTGCGACCAAGAACCGGTCCGCAGTTTCCAGAAGGGTCCCCCACCTGAGAAGGCCAAGCTACGACGTTGGTGGACCTACCTCAGTCAACTACGGCTGACGGTACACCATATCCAGGGAGTGAAGAACGAGTGTGCCGACTACATCAGCGGCAACAACTTCGACGCCCTGATTGGTGCCCGGTCTGAAGCGCTGGCTAAGGAGGCGTTCAGCCATATGGACGTACACCTGGACCTGAACATGACCATGATACGCCCCCTGGATGGACTCCAACAATCGGAGTACCTACAGGAGTTTGGGGATATCTACCGGCGCCTGGAGAAACGCCTTGAACCCCTCGTGGTCAACCAAGACCAGTGGAAGCGGGACAAGAGCTACCTCTGGCACCAGGACCGCATCGTGGTGCCTAGTGACCGAGTCCCAGCGCTGCTGAAGTGGACCCATGAGTCCAGTGGTCATGTGGGTGCTGACCGTACCCTGAGGCTGTTCAAGCAGTGGTTCCACACTACGTGGACTGACGACCAACTGCGGAAAACCCTCCAGCCTATCGTGGACAAGTGCCCGTGCAGGTCCTGTAAACCAGGGGATATCAGGGACAGAGGTCTCTACTGGACCCTGCCCATCCCACACTGTGCCAACAGTGTTCTATACGTGGACTACACGGAGATGCCGAAGTTCGGGGGCTATGACTTCGCCCTCGTGGTAACCTGTGGGTTGACCAGGTTTACCAGGGTGTTCCCATGTACCAAGCACATTACCGGAGAGGAGACTATCAAGATACTCCTGGAGGAGTGGTTTTGTGTCTATGGGGCGCCCAAGGAGATCAACTCCGATGAGGACGTACGAGTACGCTCAGATACTGGCTGGTACAAGAGGGTCCTGAGATCCCCCAATGTCCAGGTGTCTACGGGGATTCCCTACTCTCACACGAGCAACCCCCTATGTGAGCGACAGATTCGTGTCCTGAAGGAGAACGTCAGGATATGGTGCAAAACTGAACGCACCAGAGACTGGGTGAGACTACTCCCCGTCATATCCTTGATGATGAACTCCCAAGAGAGTTCAGCTACTGGCTACTCGCCACATGAGCTATTCATGGGGCGCCCGGCATGGTTCCTACATGCCCCCTATCCAGAGGACACCCATTCTTCAGCGGGTGAATGGGTCCAAGAGCAACAAGCGAAGGTGGACAAGGCCAAGGCTATGCTCCAGAGAGTGAGCGAGCGTCAGTGGAACAAGAAGAACAAGCACCGTGTACCGGCCACCTACCAAGAGGGGGACTGGGTGCTGGTGCACCACAGTCGACTACCCGCCTGGCCACGCTCTACCAGCGATGACCCATACTTCGGGCCGTACAAGATCCTATCTGTGGATGGACACCGTATCACCGTGCGGTGTTCTCCCCGTCTAGGGGGGACCCTGGTGTGCGCTGCTCAACACCTGAAGCGCTACCATGATCCTGAAGACCTCTGTGGGGAGGAGTGGGAGCTGAACGACGAGGAAATCGCCGCTCTGGACCTACAAGGGGCTGCCAGCCCTATGGAAGTTGAAGGTGAACTCCCCGACATGAACGCCGAGGAGATGGCTAAGGAGGGCTTCTACCTGGTGAAGTCTGTCCTACGCCACCGCTATCGCCAGGGTTGGCGCTTCCTCACCCTCTGGGAAGGGTTTGGAGTCGAAGAGGCCACCTGGGAGCCCTTCTCTGCATTTGTTCTACCTGAGGGACGCCTAAACTCAGTTCTGGTTGACTACTTGTCCCAGAACAACCTTGGTGAGTTGCTGAGGCTCGCTGAGACGCTTGCCTCCAAGACTAAAGCTAGGGACTGAACCTTACCCTTACCTGCCAAAGCGTATGTGTGAGTGTGCTATTCCTAAGGTCCTGAGAGCAAGCCGCAGAAGTGGTGTCCTAATTATACCCAAGTCTGCGCCCTTGCTAAACCTGGAGGGTTGGCTTATTGATGCCACGGGGTACGCCCCGGGTCTCCCCTCCCCTATGCACCCAATTTCTGTGCTGGCGCAAAACCTTGGGGGAATACCCAGCGTGCTAATCCAGGTATTGTTTTCCCTACCTATCTGTCTACTACAGGGAGGGGTGGCCAAAAGCTATGAAGGCATGAAAACGCCGTTTTGCTATGTGGCCAAAAACACTGACCTAACCACTGCCACAGCCCACCAACCCTGCTAAAATTGCAGGAAACGGGTGGGACAGTGACACACGCACTACAGGTCCTACACACCCTGCAGTGGCACCATCCTGGTGGGCGAGCACTGGGGCAACTGGCTCAAGCCCCCACGCAGGACTACCACTCCTACACGCACACTCTACTGGGCGTTGCGAAGGCAAAGATCTCGTGGGTCCTAGCGGCCCTCCTGTGAAATGACAAGAGAACACAGCGCTGCTAAGCAACTGTGGCCTAACAGGGGACGCCACAACGCGTTTCCCCTGCTAGGGCTTGGAGGGAAGGAGTGCTCTCGCGTGCAAGGCGCAGATGTCGATGAAGTCGGACTCCCTGCTCTGCCACAGGCGGAGCGGAGTTACTTGTTTGTGTGATCTGCGCCCTTGTTTAGCAGGGCATAAAAAAATGCTGCTGCACCAATCACCCTACCTGCCCACCTGTAAAACAAAGGCAAATGAAAGGGCGTTTGCGGCGGAGGAACCAAGCCACACTTCAGGTATTATACCCTTCTCAGTGTGACCTATAATACACTGTCCGCAAACACGCTGCAGAAGCAGCTACCCTTGTCAAGCAAGCAAGCGTTAAGGGACTCCTCAGGTTCTCTTAGAGACCGTACCGAGGAGATCCTGGGTAGCCTAAACAAGGTTTACCGTGCGCACTTCGCGTGGCCTACCCTTTAATGCGTGTGTGCATGCACGAGTATGCACGTGATCTTGGGCAAACCTGCCCATCTGCGCATCAATCCCGAACTCCACCAGGGGGTGGCCCCGCCTGGGCGTACCTACCTTACCTACCGCTGGGAAGTGAAGCAAGGTGAGAGGAAAAAAGGGGCGCACGCGAAGAACGTTGCAATGCACTTGTGTGTATGTCTAATCACCCTGATCTGACCGCTAATCATCTGCAATCTTTCTAATCAATCCCTCTATCGCGTCCTATCGTTGTTAGCGCTGCTACAAGGCTCGTTCACGGAGACACGAGACGAGCAATGTGTATGCGGCATACGAGACGAGCATACCTGTAGTTTATACCTGATTCTTTGAAGTCTTTTCGATTGATTCTTGAATTCTTGAATTTTTGAAGCTTCTATTAGTGTGGGTGGAATCTGTATGTTTATTTATTAATGTGTGTCTCGTCATTTTCAAGACTACGTGAGACATACGTTTATAATTCCATTATTTCTCCATTTTCCGGGGCTTCGCTAGGAGCCGCTCCTGCGCGCCGCCATTTTATGCGTATGAATTTCTAGATTTAAAAAATCCAGAGATGACTATAATTTCTATAAAAATGTGCTTCTGATGCACAATTGGATTCTGCTCAGGTGTGTCGTTTCAGAAAAATTCTACGCCGTCATTTGACGGATTTTGGTGTCCTCGCTTCGTTTTTGCGTGGATTCGTCCATAATTCTCCCATTCCTGCCTCTGCAGATACCCACGCGCAGCCTCGCTGAGTAGGCCGTGTTCGGGCCGAAACGCAGGTGCCTGGAGAGACTGAGCAGAACCAAGACCCCACCAAGGGGCAAATTGATTTTTCCTTCGACTCCCTTCGCCCTAAGACAGGTCACAGGTCGCCAGCAGGTTTACGAGAACCCATGCGAGTGTGTATAATGTGTCTTGCGTTTGGGTTGGTTCGACCCTGCGTCTTGGAGGGAGGGATGCATATGCACATGTTTGGCATGCACCCATACTAACCCAACCAAGCCACAGGAGCCCCGGCAGCGCCATGAGCGCTGAGTCTTCTGTAGGAAATGATACAATCAGAGCAGCAAAAGGACGCCAGCCATGGTGAGCACCCATTTTTCAGTGTGAGGGAAACCATAGGTATTTTAAAGTAGATGTGGAAACCAAGGAAAGGCCAAGAAAAATTCCCTTTTTCCTAAAATGCGACAGTGGTGGCCACCACAGCACAAGGGGGGAGTAAGAAAAAGTGCTTTTCCATTGCTTTGAGGCATACTCTAGTTGTATTAGAGATGCACTGAGCATCCATGCATTTTAATCTTAGTATTGGTCCCACCAAAACTGGTGATAACACATTTTGACCTATGGAACCAAACACCCAATCAGGATATGGAGTGGACCCCTTAATCCCCTTTCAATGTGAAGTAAAACATCTTTTCCTGAGTTGACTGAGCACTGACATACCTAAGGTAGAGCCTATGGATTTATCTATGTTTTTCCCTGAATACTTATCTGCCCTAGTGGTATGCACCCTAGGGGGCTAGGCACCTCTTTTTGAGAGGTCCTGGGTTCAATTCCTGGTCAGCCTAGCTAAGTAGGAAGATCCCATGTGACATGGCACTGACCTCATCGCCACATACCATGCCACCTCAGCACATATGGGACCCAAAACAAAGAGTGCACATCTCCTGAGATGGCACTATGGAGAGAGAGTGACCCTGAGGCAGTTTTCTAACTCTTTTCCAAAAACATTTCAGCTATCTTTGTGAATATGCATTCATTTGTGACCTGAGTTGCAGTTTCTGTGAATATCCTATCATCTTTCACTGTTTACACTGCAGCCCTTCATGCTTTGATCCTGAATCCTCTTCTCTTTGCATACTATTGGCTTGGGCTATCCTGGAGTGACTTGGAGAGACTGTATTTCATCAAAACAAAGCTTTTCATCTCCAAAAACAAGCAGCAGGAAACCCTACACCAACAGCAAGCAGCAGGAGAGGCAAAACACAGTGCTGAAAACACTATAAACTTTTCTAAATCCAGCAGTGGATTTTGGGGAGCAAAACGTTTTATGTAGATGCAGGGTTAAACTCACGCCACTGAAAACATCCACTTAGGCCTACACGTGTAAATTGCAGGTGCAATATATTATGCCAGGTAGGCATTGTGCCAGATGGGTTGCCATTTCTGTACACTGTTATTCCATTTCCCAATCTAACTTCACAATTACGGTATGTGGAGATACACGCTTAGGCCTAGACAGCTAAGGGTCAATGCATAGCACTCTAATCTATAGAAAGCTAGGGGCACTGAAGCATGTTATAGAGCAGTTTGAACGGCTAGGCCCTGAGGCATAGTAGGCCCGCCTTAGACATCTAGGGGCAGGGGTCCTCAACCTTGGTAGGGGAGTGTGTAGGGTCATGGTGACTAACCCTATGGTGTATTTGAACCAATTGCAGATTGCATTAAAGCACCCAACAAATTATATAACGCACAGCAACTCATCCCCATGAGATTTGATGATTTTGAAACCCTTCCATAGGTGTATGTCAGGTCTTAGGAGGGGAGTGTAATGGAAATGAGTTGCAGCACATGCGGTCGCGATAGTTGCATATTATAGGTCGCGCGCGTGTGCAAATGTAAATCCGATTTCAAGATTGATTGTGTTTTGTAATATAGATTTGCATTGTTGCATTGTAGAATACATTTCCATGTTCTGTATGTTATTTAGATATGACATGACCCCGTACAAAGGGATACGCCAATTTGGGTACTAGTTGGCTAGTGATGATTTGTGGAGTTTGAGTTCGTGCTTGTTTGCTGAAGTACAGGGCAGTTATAGTTGAACAGGTTTTCACAATCTGTTTCCCCTGTTTTTGCAAAAATTTCTTTTTGCATGAGTGTTTGAGTAGTGAGCATTTAGTGGCCACATCCACATGGGATTGGCCAGTTAGCAAAAGAAACTCAGCAAATTCTTCTGCCCATTCGGGCAGATTTTTCGGGTCGAACTCCGGCAATTCTAGCTGGATGTTCGCCTGGGCAATATGTCTGCCACTCTTCCCACCCCCTGGGTTTAGGCTTGAAGGGGGAGGAGATACGCCGGCAAGGGGTGCCAAGGCTGACAGCCCTCTTCTCTCAGTCTCAATCACAGGTACGTCCTGTAATTCATCAATTGGGACTCTCCTAGCGCGAGGATGAAAAGGGCTGGGGCAAGTAACCTTGGGTAGCAACCTGGACACCCTTGATCTTTTGAGATCATCAGCCAACGTGCTCACTCCGGCTGAAGGAGAGAGTAGTGCTTGCTTGGGTAAGGGTTCGGTGATACCCAATTTTGCCTTGACAGCCTCTGACAGAGCTGTCACATCCAGGTCTTCAAATCCGGATAGAAGTTTTGCCAAAAGTTCGGCCGTGCGATCCAGAGCGCCATAGGTGGGCTCTGGGTGAAGAGGATCCAGACTCTTTTCAGGGGCCCTCGAAGTTGTCGGCAGGTCTGGATGCCATGCTCTCGGGTGTTCGTGTACTTTTGGTCGTCTCAGTAATGATACTGTGTCCGCTATGTCTGTAGATGGCCCCGAATAAAGGAAGGAACCCATCTCAGTTTGAGGCGGAGACCCGAGGACATCAAGAGGTACTTCTCCATCTTCCCCTACGGTGGACTTGTGGTACTCCTCGTGGAGCATGAACTCGTCCATCCTCCTGCGTAGGTCTTCTTGTTCTTCATGACCTCCAAGAACCGTAGAAGAAGAGGCCGGACAGGCCGACCGGGCGATTGGGGCTTCGACTGGCCTGCGGCGCCGTTGCAGGCTGTCCTATGGGCCGCTAAGGTCTCCATGGTTAAAGGGGTTGTTCTGGGCGGATTTTGATTCGCCCTTCTGTGCTCTGGATCTTCCTGAGACCCAGATGCTGCTCTGAGTGGCGGTTTACTCTTTGGGTGGGCTACACTGCCAAGTTGGACTTGTACACTTCTGATCGGCCAGGTTCGAAAGGTAGCTACCGGAAAGATGTCCTTGATTAGTTCCGTAGATATTTTGATGAAATCCTGCAGGTTTTGAAGTTGAAAACCCAAACCAATGCAGCAAGTAGAGCAAGAACAAGATGTGGATCGAATCAATGAATAGTTTAGAAATCCACTGTAACACAAAAGGGCTGCAGATAGACAAAGCAGGTATAAATACAAAGATTCAATCAGAAAAGGACAAAACAAATGGTTTTTATATGAAAACTGGCATGACTCTTGCTTCCCAATTAGCCTCAAGCACTTCATGTGCACTCTTTTGGATGAAATGGAGTTGGTTAGGAATATGGGGCAAAGGAGTTAGGCCAGACACAGATTATGACTTGGTCAAGCAACTGAATTCAGAAACAGTTAAAAAGTAGAACCACAATAAGTGGTAGAAACAATTGAGTATAGGGGTCTTGGGGTGGGAGACCACTAGGCTTAACCTCCAAGGCCTAAGGCATGAAATGCCTATTTTATTTCGGTATATCCTTCATGAAAGAAGGTACCTCCGCTCAGTTGAGCGGTAGTGGTGAACTTCATGGGGAGGGCTAGGGTTATGACCCTAGTTACTTTGAGAAAGTATACTTAAAGCTTCAAAAGAGGGATAAAAATACTTAAGTAAGTCTTAGCATCAACAAAAGGGTTTTAAGGGGGGCTTGGCCTGGATCAAGTCCTCCAAGAAAGACATGGTAGTGACTTTTTCTTACTATCTTCAGTGGCCCATGCCAAACACGCGCAGTGGCGTAAATGCCCTTTTGGCCTGGCAAGGACATATTGTGCGCAAAAGTGGTGCAAAAGAGGATGTGTTTGAAGTACTTTTAACGGCTTCGGGAGACCTAATGTTAGTGACAACATTAATACGTTTTTATTGTTCGACATTTGTTGCTTTTTCTGCACAAATGCACTACAAAGCACATTTTCTTGGGCCTATTGACGGGATATTGTGCACAAAAGTGGTGCAAAAGAGGATGGGTTTGAAGTACTTTTAACGGCTTCGAGAGACCTAATGTTAGTGACAGCATTAATAAGTTTTTATTGTTCGATATTTGTTGCTTTTTCTGCACAAATGCACTATAAAGCACATTTTCTTGGGCCTATTGACGGAATGTGCCCAACAAAACTTGCAACAAAAGCAAAGGCAAATTTTTGGTGCAACTTAGAGACACGTAGATTTGCAAAATAATGACTTGTAGCAAAGTTTCCAACAAAGGCATCCCATAATGCAATACAACCAATGTGCCAATGTATGTACGCCCTAGTAGTGGTTCCGCATCCCCATTGATCTTTGCAATTCGGCCAGATTGTTGGCTTTGATTGATGTGTCTTCTGTACTTTGCCCGAAACTTGGCATCATTCCAAGTGGAACACACTATACCACATAGTAGTGGAACACAAAATGACTTCCCATCAGAGCAAAGCTTCAAATTGTGCACCCATGGACAAAAGTAAATAATTTCCTGACCTATAATAATAATAACTGAAATGTGTGGCTTAACTTATTGATAACTTGGTTGCCTCAACGGTACTTGCCACCTTTGGTGTGTGGAAAAGCAGTTTTGGTAACTTATGAATTGACTTCAAATGCAAAAAAAACAAAAATAGGTTTCCCTATTTCCAACTGGTATCATCCGTAAAAAAAAGGTAACGCATACGTAGCAGTACTTTGTCGTGAAGAAACCATGTCATGCACCCTTCCTTCGAAAACATGGAGAATGATGACATGCACACAAACATTGGCTGCATTGACAAAGTCTCAAAATTGTTTTGATTCTAAATTGATGCGATGGGCAATTGTTCGTGAAGCTTGGCCTTTGGCTCTAGCACGGCCGGGAGAACAAATTGGAAAAATACACGGAATGGCCGCATTGACAAACTCTCAAAATTGTTTTGATTCTAAATTGATGCGATGGGCAATTGTTCGTGAAGCTTGGCCTTTGGCTCTAGCACAGCCGGGAGAACAAATTGAGAGCATACACGGAATGGCCAACTCTAAAAACAATTTTTCTCATTTCTCAAAAATCGGGATTCCATTGAAAACACACATAACACTTCACGAATTTTCAGAGCTTTGCCACAAACACTTGTCGGAATGAGGTCACGCACGTCAAAATTATCTCATGTGCGAGATATTCTCTCGACAAAAATCAGAAAATGTGATGTGTTGGATCAAAAAATTAGTTTTCCCTTGGGCCCCCAAATACATCAAAAAGTGCATCCAAAAACTACAAAAGTGCCCATGACATGCTCAAAAGGGGTGGGTGCAACAGTAAATTGCAACATTAGTCCAAAAAACAAAAACCGACTTTTGGTGAACTACCCCATGGGGTTTTTAGCACACAACAATCACAGACTCTATCCATCTGAAAAATGGGTTTGCACCACAACAGTGACACCATCTTGCACTTCAGATTGCTGCCATCCACTTCAAGCGTTCTAAAATTGCTTCCCTGGGATGAACTAGGCATCAGATTCAAATAGAGAAAATTCAGGAGAATTTGTTTGTCTTGGATATCCAAGCAGGGAAGCCTATACCACAAACAACAACGAAATATTCATGTAATAGCCAAGCAGCCCGTGAAGACGAACCTTTGTCGTGTAAAGCAAACTGCAAACTGACCCATGCCATGTGATGGTAGAACTGTTTGGCAAAAATTCTTTGCAAAATCCCCCTCTTTTGGTTACTTCCCCAAAACAAGCCCCGAGGAGCCTACAATTTTCAGGCATGTGGTGTATGTGCACCACTTCAACCCTGGGACTTGCAATTTCGAAATCCCATGGTTCAGGTACCTTATTCACTGCAATTGCACCTTTGCGCAAGAACACTGCTGTGTTCACCTCATGCCGACTGCTGACCATAGGGAGCAAAGGGCATCGTATTTGAGCTCAGAGACAGCAGCAAAGGTTCATTCTGCATTTTGTTGGTGCAGATTTGGACCAATTGTATATCTCATGTCTGTCTGATACACTGTGGTATGTCATTGAACAAAAAAAAAATCGCTGTGCAATTTCACCATACCTTTTCTCAAACCACTGTCATACCCCACCCAACATCTTGCTTGCAAGTGCAATTGCTCTGTGCTTGCTTGTAAGTGCAATTGCTCTGTGGCTTTGTGGATTTCATCTGCCGTGTCTTGTTGAACCACCACGGCGTGCAAAAACCCCTTTGGCAGTTGATTGACTTCTCCAAAGTGGTTCCTGCACGTCACTCAAACCTGAAGCAACAAAATGATGGTGTTTTGTGGGGGGGGGGGGAAGGGTATGTCCCAAAGGCGCTGTTACCCAAATGCCCTGGCCCGAATATATCTGCTCAGAGGAACTGTGTGTCTGTGTGTGGTTGGTTGGGTGGGTGGGTGGGTGTGAGCGTGCAGCTGACCTCTGTGAAATGGCACATGCCTATTTGGTTGCCGTAGCCAAAACCCTGAGATGCGTTCTCGTTTCACCCCAAAGGATTGTTTTTCCGTCGTTGAAGATGACTTGAAAGCCGGTTTTCAACCTGGTAAAACACATGCTGCTGGGCAATAGTACCAATCGACCACAACGTTTGTATCGCGTGACGTTTGCTGCGAAAATGTGTTTCTTCATTGCCTCTTGTGTGACGTTTGCTCAGAAAATGTGTCTCTTCATTAGACGTTGCACGTATTCTGCGCTGGAAACGCACGACTGCGCCTTCAACCGGTGGAATAACCCGCTCACTCAGAGGGTGCTTAAGGCATGCAAGTTGCACAACCAACTAGATAAAGAACTGAAGGGGTTCCAGTGTCCATCATAGTCAAGCGCACCTCGGGTCTTGTTTTGCTGTCACCACCTCATTCCATCCCTGCCCTTCGTGTCGATGCCGTGTTGAGGGGCTTCCCGGGCGCTACCAGGTGTTTAGCGGGTTGGCAAGCAGCTCAGTACGAGTTGACAGGCAGCTTGACGTTGCAGATGTCTTCGATGTTGATACCACGCTTACGGATAAGGGCTGCAAACTGCTCCTCAAAGGTGCCCTTAATTGGGTCTCGTTGCCAGTTGTACGAAGTATGAAACTTTCTGGGTGCTGCAAATACCATGGTGAGGTGGAAGCACAAGAAAGGGCGAGCATTTTCACACGTTTTCTTTCTCTGCTTTCCGTGCGATAGCAAAGAGAAGGTGTACGCATACCCCATTTCGGGTGAGCGTAGATGTAGAACTTACGCTCATCAGCCAATTTTTTGATGGTGAAACTGTACCAGATCATTCCTGCCCCAGCCATCCAACCGATGGGGTGCAGCAGAAATGGCTTGGCTGCAATCCATCGAACGAAGGAGCTATTCCTGAAGAATAAAAAAGACACTCGGACACAGATCTCGATGGTTTTTCTGACGGGTTGAGCTCCACACACCTATAAGTATACACCATTGTTGAAGCGATCAATAACGGGCGCCTGCGCGCTAAACGCTTCTCAATGAGCTCCAATGAATCACAGGCTGCGTTGTTGCTCTGCAAACAGCTCAGAGGTATGATATAATTTACTGAAAAAGACATATCACTGTGTTCATCCGTCGACGCGATTTTTCACCTCTCAGAGCTGAACAAAAAGCCAGTGGAAGGCTTCTCGGCGGGTTTAACGGATGAGTCCAACCCTTTTGAATGGGATGTCTTCATTGTTGGACCCCAGGATACGTTGTAGTATGTCGTTTGCTAACTTTGCGTTCCTTCTTTGATGATGAAATCCTCCTCAAGAAGTCGTTTCATACGCTTGATTTTTTGGGACTCGGTGACATATAGACCCGGCTCTCCACCAAGCTTTTTGATTGTAGGTCGTGGGAGCCATTAGTTTGATGAGAATTTTCTCTTTGTGAACGGATCAGGTTCGCCTATTGTTTCTAGTGTGCTGTGAAAACGAAAATTTGTTTTCCGGTCTTGGAATGTCCACTGAAGATTCATGTGCCCTGTGTGAATGCCAATCCTTGTAGGCTGTCCAGTGAGACACTGAGATTATCTTGATTTATTGGCTTACATACGATTACATCGTAGAATACGATGTCGGCGGTGGATCGCATTCACTAATGGAAAATAGTTGTTTGGTGGATTACTGAGTTCGCTACTACTTCGGGGCGCCTCCTTTGGTTATCATCGTTCACGTTTGATTGCTCATTTTCGTATTTTTACCACGTGTCATTGGTGGATGCGTGTGCGCTTGTTCGAGGCTTTGCATTTTGGCATTCCGTGGTCCAAGTGGCATTTCCTTGAATTTCGTTGAAGTCCTCGTGTGGTGCATCGACGCTCATCCCAAGCGGTCGCCAACCCGGAAAAAGGCGTTTCCCATCATATGCAAATAAATGCACACCCACGCACCCATCCGTCCACCCTTCCCATCCCCCCCGGTGCGCAGCACCTTTCGACGTGTTGTGGAAATATCTTCATAAGCGCAAAACGTTCGCGGTCATGTGTGACATGCTATAGTCGAAAGTTTGTGCTCCGTGAGGGCGTGTGTGTGCGGGTGGCGTGTGACGGAGCACCCTTCTCACGTAGCCGGCATTGGTATTGCAAATCCTCGTCTGCGCCTAGTAGCTCTGCATCTCCGCTTGCACCACGGCTTGAGCTTGCGTAGCTTCACCTTTTTTCCCATGTTGGTATTCCTCATGGCGCGTTCCCTCGCGGGATATGAATTTTATTCTCCTTCGGGGAAAGTACATGTGTGTCTCACATTCGGCCCTCTTCAACAATTTCATGGAATTCTCAAATCGTTGCACCGTGTGTGTGTGTGTGTGTGTGTGTTGTGTGTGTGTGTGTGTGTGTGTGTGTGTGTGTGTGTGTGTGTGTGTGTGTGTGTGTGTGTGTGTGTGTGACACGTGCGCATGCTTGCGGAACTCAAAGAGAAATGGATGTGTGGTCAGCTCAATGCAAAGCGACGAGGAGCAACGGCGCCACAACCCACAAACACGTTGCAACCGAGCCCCAACGTGGCCGGTGGATTAAATGAATGTTGGTTGATCGTCTTTCGTGTGACGTTTTTTTGAACCCCAACCCACTCATCTCTTTGCATCAATCGTGTTGTTCGTGCCCTTGCTGTCTTCCCCTAGTGCGCGCGCCAAATTGTCACGAACGCAATTTGGTACGAAGTGCGTAAGTGTATTGGTGGTTGGTTTTGCACCCTTGTTCACACCATGCAAGACGGCCTAAATACCGGTTTCCGAAAAATTGAGGTGGTATGGGATAGCGTGCTTCTATGCATGTCATAGTCATTCCTGCGCGGACATGAGGGTTCGACATTGGTTCACGTCTCTAGTGAAGGAGGATTTTTCAATGCAAAGTTGACCTTCCCAAAAGATTATCCTGTGATGCCACCGACAATGTGTTTCACTTCTGCGATGTGGCATCCGAACGGTATGATTGCGTGGGACTGTATGCTTCGTTAGTAACACCAAGTCGCATTCCACAAACACAACGTGTACATCTCTTGAAACATGATGCAAGCCGTGTGCAAGCCCACGCCTCGCAAAATAGAGTTGTCGCATGTCGGTTGACGAGCTACCTTGCACATGACATTTTGGCTTTGGGAACCAAGCTGCCATACATGTAGAAAATCTACTTGCAACAGATTCAGAGGCCAAACAAGTGGCTCTGTGATGATTCGGGGCACATGCTAAGTATCAATGGAAGCTCATAGGCGTCCGTGCGTTGTGGGTGTCAATTGTTGATGGAGTGGTGAGCATCTTTTCTTTGTTTTCGTCATGCGCTGAGTCACTTGCTAGTCGGATTTTTGTGTGGCAACCATTTGGCGGGCTCTACCTTTGGCATTAGTAGTGCTCACGCTTTTGTGCCCTACTTGATTGACTTTGTATCATGTCAACAATGGAAGTTGGTTGTAAATTTGGTGCAGCACACAAATTTTGCACTTCAGTGATTCAGGGAGGATTGGGACGGTTTTCCATCTTGTTTGGGCTTGCTCATTTGGCTTTGTGTGCAAGGTGCATACGTAGTTGCCCCGGGAATTCTTGAAATGCCAGTGTCTCCAACATGTCGCATTTTTGCAGCACGGACCAATGAGCGGGAGTGGTTTTGGTGCAGTTGGTTATGAGTGGGGGGTTTGCCATCAAAAGGGGGGGGGGGTCCTTCTTGATCCCGAACAAGCAACGTATGGGCTAACTTGAAACTTGCACTATCGTTTAGCGGTTCTAAGGAATATATCCCTTTGCACTTGCCTCACACCACATCCATGGCATTGGTGGGCATCCATACCTACTTTGGGCCTACAGTGCAACTCTTTGCCGTGTTTTTCAACCTAATTAGGCTTGTAAATACCCACAATTGTTCTTCGGTGAATTTCGGCTCACCATGAACGCTTGTTATGCCCGTGGTCAGACCGCATAGTTTCCGGCGTGCCTCCAAAAACAAAAACTGTTTCAAGGAAATTATTGGCTTGCATTTACCACAAGAATCCAAGTGTACACCTACAATGTTCATTACAAGGTGAAACCATAAAATGTGTAAACGCACGTCTTTGTGCTTCGCCTTCTTCGGCTCCACGTGCAAAGTGGTCCGGATGAGTTGTTGCTACCATATTTCGGGGGGTAGGAGGGGGGGGGGGGGCACTTGGCCACCAAAGCCGAACACCACCAAGCAATCTTGTGAAACCTCTGGACTCCTCTCGCTAGTTTGGGTTGGAAAATGATGTTTCAAAATCCCGTAAAACGCAAAAGAACATGGTCAAGGCAAAAGACCTCACGTCGCTGTGTGATGAAAGTACATGCCCTTCGAGGAACCAAGCAACTTAGCTCTCACGGTGGATTTGACATCCAAGCGAAATCTACACACCATCCTAGCATCCTACCTGATGCCGGCGAGCTAAGGGGCCCAACTCAGTAGTCCCACCTACTCCGCACCATACCACCCACCCCGGCTGCCGGTGAGAACTCACTCAGCCTAGATGGATGGCAGGGCCACAGACTGTCAGCGCTAATAGATGTGCCAATGTGCGTGGTCAAGATAAGACGAAACATGCTATTGGCCCTGTTGCATTGTAGGGGTCCCCTTGTAAGTCGCCGGAGCCCCCGCACCTGGTACTCTCTGGCAATGGTGCCTTCTTGAAAGCAGCGTAGCTCACGGGGTGGACCATATTTCACCAGTGCATGTACAATGTACAACGCACAAGGCTTGGAAGGATTGTACGCTGGCTTGGCCGTTGTCCATCGTGATGCATGGCTGCACAATCCCACTTAGAAGTGTCCCTCCGCTTTCTTGCTAGTTGCGTAAGTGCCGGAAGCACATGTCCATGGCACCCTGGTGAGGTACTTGTGCTGCCACCTCACAATGTGCCTACGTGCCTCGAGCGATGGCAGACTCGAGGTGGGCAATAGGGAAGGGGGGGGGCGTTCCGACCCTTTTCTCTCTTGCCTCCGCAAGCAGCTTGCCCTTGGTGTTGCGAGTGGTGTGCTGTGTTTTATTGTCTAAGCCGTCTCCTGCAGCCACCTTTTCTGCTATGGCCAACGCGCCAACAACACCTAGTGCAGCTGTGCAGTTCCTTTCTTCTTCTCTTCGTGCACTCTGGCTGGGTGGATCTGTCGAGCCGAGGACATACATGCCATCTCCCCGATCCCATCGTGGGCGTCACTGGGCATGTTGATGTTCGGAACCAAGAATAATTGAAGGATACTGTCGTCTCAATCAACAAGAGTGAAACAAAGCCATGGACAAAAGATTGCCAGGAACTGTGCACATCGGGCCGCTGTGGCTACACTACTGAAAGAAACAAATATTAATGCTGTCTGCACGGTGATCCAAATTGCGTGAGTGCCAGAGGGTGACAAAGCAAATTATCCAGCATGATGATCCACAAGTATTCTATTGAGGTACACTGGGACGTCCCGGTCAAATTGAAGACCCGGGTTGAGTCCCATGGGGGGAAGGGGCGTTTGAGCCAAAGTGTAGAGCCATCCCAATTTGTTTTGACAGGGAAGCAAGGGGTGGTTTACATACACATATTGTTGCGCACTGCGTTTAACGGATGATCCCCTCTCACATTGCCCCATGCATTGTATGGAAGGGATTTTTGGGGGAGTGCTGTGTCATGCTTTTTACGCAGTGTACAGCGACGGGAGGGTTTGCATAAGTATTTTGCATCCTCCTGGAGACGATGAGTTTGGATATGAGTGTGCAAGTGTTCGATGGAGTCCCGTTCACACAGTGGAGACCATTCTCGTAAGCGTGATCAGTATGCTATCCTCCCCAAATGACGAATCTCCGGCGAATTTGGATGCGGCGAAGGAGTGGCGAGAGAACCGGGAGCAATTCAAGAAGCGTGTCAATGACATTGTGCGTCGATCACAAGAAATGTAAGTTCAACATCCTGTGCTCCACCTGGGGTTCAATGATTGATTGGCCATTGGCCGGTCTTTGATTGACTGGTTGGGAAGTAATATGTGAGTATCCTGCAAGCAGTTACTGGTTGGTTGGTGGGTGTTTTGGTCATTGGGTCATTGGGTGATTGTTGGTTTGTTGTATTGTTGTTCATGAGAAGGCAAGCTGACAGGGTGGATTGGGTATTGGGATTAGGGGGATCAATTTTGTTTGAAAATTGGTGCGGCTTGCAGGAGGTTCCTCATTCTGCATGCCAGAGTTTCATTTTGGTGGGCTTTCGGGCACCCTGAACCAATTGCCAGCACTGCAGTAAAGGGAACCATTGATTGTGACTGGGAGCCCCAAAATGCATGGACGAGAGCGGGGCAAGGCTTCAAGAGAAGCTCAAGGTCACGGAAACCCAAGACGCGGCGCCCTACCGAAGCCTGTGAGTGTTACCAAGGACTGAAAAGCACATGTTTTGTTGTTGTGTGTGCAATTTGGGATTTGGGATTACCGGATCTTTTGCCTGCTGTGAGCCCTTGGGAATACATGACGCATCTCAGTCTTTGTGTGGAGCCAAACCCCACATAGGCCTCTCAATGTCGTTGCCGAAGGAGAGAGTAGATGTAGGATCTTTGTCGTTCCTGCAGCGAAGCACCTGTCTAGACACCCAGGAGGCACAATTCATGGCTGTTGCCAAGAGTTATTTGGAATAACAAGGAAGTGTGCCATGGGAGTGCAGTGAAAGTGATCCGCTCCATGGCACCACCGGCGGCGGCCTTCAGCACAGGAAACGCTGCAAAGCCTCTATCGGCATCATGTTGTGCGATGTGCAGCATCACGGAGCGCAGCGCCAACATAACGCTGTGCCCCGCGCCAAGGAGGTAACCGATTTCTTTGATACGCACATCACCTGAAAATTTCCCGGGGAGAAATTGGAAGGGGTGGGACGAGACGTCTTTCCCCCAACAAGTAATACAAACCCAATCTGAACAATTTCTGGAGCTGTCAATTTCCCTCCTGGTGGCTTGCTTTAATTTCAAAGTGCCATTTGTCTGTACTGAAGAGGCACAGTGTTTTCGGCCAAAGAGAGGTGATTTTTGAAGCGTGCGGTTCACACTGGGGGGAACAAAAGTGCCACGGGCGAGCTCTTTGAGGTGAATGATCAACTAGGGAGGCCTTAATATTCCAGAGACAAGTACCTCCGCCTCGCCGATGAGACATGTTTGGAAATGGCTTTTGGAAACCCCATTTTAGCGGTGGCCACTTGCAAATTGCAAATCATGACTGGAAACTTCTACCCCACCTGGTGTTCTTTCAGGGTTGCTCTTTCTCTCGATCCCCCGTTGCACAATAGGTTGGCAGCCCCCCAAGCCATAACAACGGGCTGTGTCTCGCACCTTTGGCTTGGTTATCAACCGCCTGGGATATGGTTTCCATATTCATTATTCATTCCCGCTAAAAAATTGACAATTGAGGACAAATGTCTTCCGCTCGTATTTTATTCCGAGCGGTCCCAACAGTGATGCCCAGTTTTCAACACAAATGGTTCGGCAAAGGAAAAGGCAAGGGTAAAGGGAAGTGGTAATTGCCAAGGGGCATGACACCACAACCTCTTTGTGACAGTCAGTTGGATTAGCTGCCACAGAGCAGCAGGCCGTTTTAGCTGCCACTTAGTAGTGGGGAAAGGTCTGGATCTAAGGCATGGACATGGATTCAGGCAGCAATAAAACCTCTAGACCACCTGAGAGAGCAAAATAGGCATTGGAGGCTCAGCAGCGAGCCAGCCAAAGCAAAATTAATGCAAACCATGTCTGGTATGTTAATTACAAGGAGCTGAAGAAGATGAGTTTAGACAATGAATTCGTTGTAGGCGCAGGAGTCAGGGTGCAGTGCTTCGTTGCTTTGGGCTTCACAATGAAGTTCGGCGGCATTTCTGCGTAGATGCTTGCATGATGCAGCCTTGCTGCATTGTGCATTACCCGCGCTGCACTGTAACAGACACACTGTGGAGCTCATTACCGTCAGGAACCATGCCGTGCCAACTAACTGCGGTTTCATGGATTGGCACACGTGATGCCAGTGACAACAAAGAAGCTCAAAAGTCCCACCCGAAAGTGTCAGTCCGAAGCGACTGCTACTCTCAAAGGATGCACAGTACTGAGGAATTACGAGTGTCTGGTGGTACCGGATGTCATTGTGAAGAACCAAGGCTGCCTGTGCTGCAAAACTGTTAGAACCGCAAGTCAATTTTGGATTGGACAGTGATCAAGGTTTCTGATTGAAAGTTGAGCCATGTATGTAAAGGAAGAGACAGGGTCTGTGTACTAGACCAATAAAAGCAATGCTGACTGAAAATTTCTGATAATGTCGTTGTCAACAGAGCTGCAATTTCGATCAAATTTTTTGTTTCAATTGAATATGCTGAGTCAGATGACGTCATTGAGCAAAGGCGTTGTTTCGATCAAAATTCAACCGGTTTGTCTGACACACCAGCGACTGTGCCCCTCGCCCCTCAAACACCCAGACTGGCAACGTGTGCCATTCCACACTTTGGCGGCAAAGGTCTGAACTGCTTTGCCAATAAGGCGGCAATCAGCAGTGCAAGTCACCCGTCTGTTAGAATTGGCATTTCTCCAACTCACACAGCTCTAAGCCATGCCGTTGCCCTGGTGCATTGGGGGTTTTCGAATGCCCGGACCAGACTTCACACTGCAATGAGCGCATGCCCAGACTAAATTTCACAAAGCAATGAGCACACCATGAGTACAGGATGATTTCCAATTATTTTCGAATCGCACCACAACCACAACGCATTTCAGGATATGTAATTAGCACACCATGAGTGGCGGTATGGTGATGTAGGCGTGGTGCGTTCAGAGAAAGACAAGGTCCAATGCAGCTGATCCATCACTCATCTATGGCTTTTTGATCTACCTGCCTTACTTGGAGGTTTTTGGGGGACCCGAAGTTGCAGGCATACCTGTCTCTCTCACATTTCCCGTGGTTCACTGGGCTTCTGCTCCTCTTCGGATGCCTAATCCCCAATCCCTGATCCCCAAGGATGGAAAAAATCGGGTGTGTTTTTGTCAGTTTCTCCGAAGCACGCCTCCCAGATCTGTAGAGATGAAGAAAAATAGATGGCATTCTCAGACGGTATACGGCAACCAGTTTTCTTGCAGGGCTCGCCCCAACCACGAAACCAAAGTCAAATACCTCTGAACAAAACGGCCTCAGTGTAACCCGCCATTTTACACTACACCCAATTCCCAAGGAAGTAAGGGTCATCGGTTTGGGTCATCAGTTTGGGCATCCGGACTGGGTAAAGGATCCTCCATGTGGATCCAGAGGCACGCTGCAATTTGGTGGGTTATTTGTGGATGGCAATTTGGTGGGTTAGGGTTCAAGGCCCTTGGGGTGAGTTCAGGGCCGAGTCAGTCAAGCAATTATGCTACGAGGGCTGGGTTAGTTACCATATTCAAAGAATTGATAACGAAGGTGTGCACAGGCAGGCGAGTGATGGATGCAGGATCATGCAAACGTGGCCATCCATTGTCAACATATCTCTCGGGGACATCCGGTTTATGCCAACACGGAGCGAATTCGCAATTTTTCGGGGTTTTTTCAAGTTTTGGTCCAATGCACCAAATTTTCGTTCCGTAGGGGGGGGGGGGGGTATGTGTATGCTTTTTGAAATCTGTGAGAAAAGGCTGTTTCAGAAATGTATGGGTTGGGGGGGGGGGTCACAGTTTTGAGCACAGAGCTGAACAAGAGACGACACACAGGACGGGGCACTGCTCCAGGGATCACTCATTATTCGGAATCCGAGTCGCTGTCATTGTTGCCCCCCTCCACAAGGGCAGGGACTCCATTGGGGCACACATCCCCCTGCTTGTGACTGGGAGCGTGTTTCTTCAGTTTTTCCCAATCCTGTAGCCTGCGTGCCTTGACTGGCACCCATCCTGTGTTCAAGGGCATGGCCCACATCAGTTGTGAGGTCCACATTTCGCTTTTTCGTCAGCCGGACCTTGCGCCATGCGATGGCCTCACTGTACCCTGATTTCACCCAGACAAAGCCAGGATGGGCCTCAAGGTTTTCAGGCTGACACCCCCAGAGCGAGCTCTTTTCCGCACCAAAGGTTTCTGTGGTGCATCGGGGGAGGCAACAGCACGTTGCGTGAATTTGTAGGCAGACATGGTGCGTGCCTGTTAACAAAAGGGGGCAACAGGCAGCACACACATTGTCAGAAACAGACAAAAATCTCACACATGTTGTCAGCACAGCATGCAGACCTGGGTGTTCCAAATAGCCCTTTTCAAGGGCTTTCCAAATATACCCCACATACCTTTGGGACACTCAGTGGACACAAATGAGGCAACAATGGATCCGACCCCTGAAAACGCTCCGTGTTGGCATGATTGGTACCGTCCCAGAGAGATATCTGTCGGGCTGTGCCAACGCGGAGCGTTTTGGCACTTTTTGGGAGGTTTTGCAAGTTTGGGAGTTGTGGGGTGATGAGGGTGCCCCCCCATATTTTGAGGGTGGGGAATTCATTTCTGAAGGTTTCCAGTCATCATTTGACGATATGTTTGATAATCTCTGGTTTGGGTTGAATTTTTGGCCATTATTAGCTGCTGCTGCCAGGCTGCTGGCAGGCGAAGAAATTGCGACATGGTGGTCACCGGTGCCGCCTTTTCTATTTTTTGGTTGGACATCCACCCTGTAGCCCCTGTTGTTGTGGTGGGGAATCCATTTTTCAGAGTGTTGGGTTGTGGTTTGATGGTATGATGTGGGAATTTCTGATTTTCATCCCAGCTGCGTGCTGTCGGTGCCTGGAGTTTGGCACACTGGTGTGGCAAGTGGGAAAAAGTGGCAGTCAAGGCCAAGTGAGGTCAAGTTCTAACGGCGTTGGTGCCTTGCTTCCAAAAAATATGGTTCCAGACCCCCCCCCCCCACACACAATAACTTGGATTCCCACCCAAGAAGGTGGATGCCCACGGCAGTGCGGATGCCCGCAGTAGTACGGATGCCTGCTTGTCATAGCAGAAGGTTCAAAGGCGAGAGGCCAATAGGCGCCGCCACAGGCTAACAGAGCCAACCACCAAGGCCTTGTGCCAAACCCCCCCCCCACAAAGGAGGCAGCAATGGCTATGGCCCCCGAAAACGCTCCATTTTGGCACAATCCCCACCATCCCTTGTTTTGATATCCTCGGCTTTTTTGGAAACATTTGTACACACACAAATGGGTTTTTTTTGCCTGTTTTGGTCAGGTTTCAGACAGCCTGCACTGCACCGTAGGTATGCGGTCCACAAGATATTGAAATGAGAACTCTCTGCACATTGCACATCTGCTCTCCAATGCACCCAAGGTGGCTGTCAGTCAGATGCGAGTTGCACTTTACGACAAAGCTACGTCCCGTGGATTGATTTTTTATTGCAAATGCTGCATTGCCCAAGCCTGGTTCTGTTGTCTTTGCCTCTAACGCAGATCCCAACAGGCACCATGAAGCCGCTGCACTCCATTGTTCTCTTTGTTGCCACATGTCTTGCACTGCTGTTTGGGGCCTCGAACCCATGCTTGCTGCTATCCTGTTTCATGATCCTGCTGGTCGTGGTTTTGGCGTTGGGGGTAACCATCATCTATGTTGAGGATTTACGCAAGACTTTGGTGGTTCCTCTTGGTATGCAACGCTTCGTTGGCAAATAATCCCTTTGCCAGCAGCGACATGCCCGTCCCACAGCCCATACAATACCTGTAGCATGATTCTCTGACACACACGCCAATAAATATCTTTTTTGGAGCATATCCAACAGAGGTATGCCCAGCTTTCGGATCGCATGCTGCTGGATAATGCAAGGCAGCAAGTACTCGATGACCAATTTTTATTTTTTTTCCTCCTGGCATCTCTTCAGTGTGAGATTTCCTCAAAGCCTGTAATAATTCTATTGACTGCATGTAGCAAAATGAAAAGGCACGGGTGTGTCGAACCTGTGGAGTTCTGGATGCAAAAAGCTTGAGGACTCAGAACACTGCACACGCTCGGCTCTTGCCAATCCATCCTGCTCCTGTCTTGTC
Organism: Eutreptiella sp. 'Long Island Sound 2002'; assembly: GCA_964036045.1. NCBI lineage: Eukaryota > Euglenozoa > Euglenophyceae > Eutreptiales > Eutreptiaceae > Eutreptiella > Eutreptiella sp. 'Long Island Sound 2002'. The sequence goes on from OZ038396.1 coordinate 29,892,159, forward strand.
CTTTTTTTGCCTGTTGGTGTGGTAGCGCTTCTCCTGAGCTTCGGTGGGGTATTCAACGTTTTTCCTCCCATAAAATGCAGGTCTTCGGCAGCCCGAGGAGGCCACATTCCTGCAATATTGCGAGACTCACCACTCATTCTACTCCTGCTTTTTTGAAGGAAAGGACGCATGGGCAGGGCGGCCCCAGCGCCTGCTGCTTTATGTCACCAGGTCAGCCCATGCCTCTTTCTTCCGGCCTCCAAGCTTCCTACTACGTTTGGTCGATATTTCCTCTTCACATCCGTGCGCTTAGCCTCAGTGTTGTACACGACGAGACTAGTATGCCCACACGACCCGCCAAGGTATCAACAGTATTCGGTACATTCAACCAAGACCGCTGTTTGCGTTGTGGTTTTGATTTTGTCCGATAGGATATTTGCACAGTGCGCCTGTGGAATCTTTTGTCCGTCGTTCATCATTTAGTTTGTGGATCATGTTCATGTGGGCGTTATATTCTGATTCCAAGTTCGCCTTCCTTGCGTCGGAATTCGGCAGCCAGGTTGCAAAATGCCAATATTGGGTCACTATCTTGGGAATCCTTGCCATTCCCCGAGTTGTAGTGTGCTTTATGGAAAGCATGCTCATGCTGACAAGGGTGTGTGCTACAGTGATTGGCTTGATGCTAGGTAGCGAAATTGGGGCTCTGAGGTGTGATTATGCTGTTTTATCAGTTTGTTCGAGGCAAAGGAGGATCGTGCATCGCAGCACGCAAGGGGCTTTTAGAAACTCAGAATCTGCTTTGCTTTGTGGGTGCCCGGTGCTCCATTTTTGTTCAAATATTACTCAAGCACACCTGTCACACTTGATCTTTGCCATCGGGGCAGTGGACTAAGCATGTGAATGCGTTGTTGTGATTGTTTTGCTTGTGGTAGTCTATGGAAATGCTGTTTTTCTGCCCTACCCCCAGACTTGGCAGCTTCCAAGCCGTCTGACGGAACGGAAGGCCCAACGAAGATCGCTAATTCCCAACTCACACTTCTGGATCTAGTTATGAAGGCCTTTTCTGTACAGTGATTGCACAAGTGATGATGTTCCGATAGTTCCTCGGGCACGAACACCCCTCCCCCTCTGGATCCAGCCTACGCCTTGAAACCCTTGGAAACTGGGCGCCAACACAAAAGATAAAACAACAACGCGCCCAGGAAACATTTCACCCCACAATGTAGACCCCAAAAAGATCACTGCGACGCACTGATCATTTTGAGTTGTGTTCACGGGGGTCTCCTGGATCATCTCTCCGCCCCCCCCCCCCCACCTCGGACGCCCCCCTTGGCCCAAGCCCCGTGACCCCCTCCAGATCCCCGTGTTGGGCTCAGTTCCACACTTAAGTGCCTCATGTGCGAAGGCCTTCAAAAGTTGGTGCTCCAGGGCCCCAAGGCGCGAGTCCCCAAGCTGTTGCGCATGAGGTGGCACATGCAAGTGGTTGGTCCATGAGGCTGGACTATGTCCCAATATCTATTAGGGTTTGCGATTGTCATTACACTGCTGTTGCCGTCGCCTGAGCGCTGACGCAATTTGACCAGGAGACCACGTGTCTGTACCCGCGTTTTTCGGGCGCTGAATACCTTGCGATGGATGCTTGTCACTTTGCCAGAACCAATGAGGCGCAGTCGCTGAACTCACACCTTTGTTTTAACAGACACAGAAGGGGATCCAGGTTTGAATGCCTGGTGTGAGACCGGTTGCCGTTGCACTGCCCCTTTGCGTGTTTTTAGATTTAGCCTGGGCGCCTGTGCCTTGTGTTGTGCTGTAGAGATGTGATGATGCAACTTTGGTGGACCAAGTTGAGGAGAAAGTGGATATTTTGGCCAGTGGTGCCACAGCAGTGCAGCGTGAGGCTGCAGGTGTGCAACCTTTGGATCCCCTGAAATTGTACCCTGATGCACCCGCAAGGATGACACCTGGTGCGATCCCTCCCATCCAAGCCCTTGCTTCCCTTTATGCCTTCGTGGATTATCCCCCCCCCCTCCCTTTTGCCTGGTGTCGCTGCTACCGAATCAGTGGTGGTGAACGCCCTCCGAATTTCGCGGTCCTGGAAATGCAGTCATGCAGTGAAGCCTTCCGGCTACGGCAGGGGATTGAACGCATGGGGGCGGTATACTGCAAACGTGAGCAGTGGAACAGATATTCCACGCTCATGATAACCAGCGCAATTCTCACTACAATGAATGGATCCTTGTGTGCCTCTATTGTATTTCACCCAGATAGTCACAGTGTGTGACGTGCTTACATATTTTTCGATCTTCAACGCTCGTAGGTGCATACGTACGCTGCACCTCCGTTCGTACGATGGTTCATGTTTTCATTTGGTGTCGTCGGTCAATGTAAAGGCAGGGGCTCATTGTTTTGCGATACATCTTTCACTCTGTTTGCAGCGGAAAACCTGAGCTACTGCCTCTTGGCACTGAAGAATGGCCTCATTGTGAGCTTTTGCGTGGCAGTGTACGTTGTCACGCTTCTTGGAGTTGCCAGTGCCGCAAGCCACACGGGCTTCTTTGTCTGGTGTGACCGTAGCTATCGTTTTGAGTGTGGCGGTATAGCTTTGACGGAATTGTGTGGTGCTGAGCCACAGCTACGCGTCCGTGCTCCTCTGTGTGTCTGAAATGCGCCGTTTGCCACCTCACATGAGTCGGACACGTATTGATGTTTCGTTCTGTCACGTCCACTTGAGCAATGCCCCGGCTCACTGACCACTCGGTTTTCATTTTGCATCCTGGTCTGCAAATGCTGTTGGCCACCCTTTTCTGTCATACTCATGTCCACATGACAAAATGCGCGCAACCCCCCACCCTTTCTGGTTCTCCTCCCGCTCACACCTTTGGAGGCGAAGGTGTTTGTGCCGGGAGTACTGGGGAATGTGGGGGACCCACCCACCCCATTGTGGTCCAGGCGACCACTTCTTAGGGTTGGGACCTGTTTTGAGTGCCGGCCCTTCGTGTGTTCGGCAAGGGGCAGCTGCACCCTGGAAATGCCTCGCCGCCCCTCGCCGAACAGGGCAGTGGTGGCGTGGTCCACGTATTCCGCCACACACCTGTCGCTGATTGTGCAACATTATCACCCTGGATGGGGTAGGATTGGAGGCAAGCAGGTGTGGGTTTGTCCTAATTCTTGTCAATACTTTGTCTGTAGGTTCCTCTTTATCTTCCAATGCGCCTTGGCCCTAATCTTCGACACTGTGCAGACTTATGTGGCCTACTGGTTCTCCATTGAATATGGTGAGATCGCATACCTCAAGCCGCCACAATCCAATATGGACAGGTGATCGCTTGCATTTGAGAGCGTGGTCCGTATTGAACTTCAGCTTCAACTTCAACTTCAGCTTCCTGTCTCGAATGTTGAATGTTTTCTCCCCATGGAGGCTCGCTGCAGTGATTGATAGGATCAGTGTATTACTCGTACTGTGTCTCGTGTCGTATGTCGGAAATCATGATTATCCTTGACAGTGTGGTAGAACAAACTACAAAATTCTGACTGTCATCCGCAGATATAGTACCGTATCCTGTCCCTAAAATCCGGGGAGAGCTGAAAAATACCACACACACGCAGTTTCCGAGTTCCAGATCTTTCCAAACTGTGTTGCCACGCCGGGTGCTGGCATCGTGTGTTGCCCATCAACGGTCTACCACTGGTGCTTGACGTTCACCGGGGGAAAGTGGTCCTTGCCACACCCGTAGATGCAAGCCATTTGATCTGAGATGGTGCTGTGGGAAATATAAGCATGCATTTTTCCGCCCGCGCGGACCCTGGTGAGGATGTCTCAGGTCGTGCCATGCAGTATTTCGAGGGGTGCACTCCTGGCATGAGTGCATCGGATGGGGCTGGGGCAATCTACAGCCTTGCTTGACCCAAACGCTCATTGGTTTCCAGCTGTTCACTCAAAGGGGGATGTACAGTCAGTGGGCTCGCCCCAACAAGGGAGGCATGAAATCAAGAGATAATAATAAGGGATTCTGCTGCACTTGGGTCCAAGGTATACCCCGTCGATATTTTTGTCGCTTCTGTCATTCACATCCTATGCCACTGCAGGTATTACACTGACGACGGAGAGTTAGGAGATTTGGACGCCCAGAACGCTATCCATGAGGAATTGGGGCTGTAGCTCTATGGCTACTAAGCTGCATGTTCCCTGTACCAGCAGGACGTGATTCCTGCCAATCTGGAAGGGAGAATTGATTACTACTACGCAGGAGGCCAATGGAGGCACTTGTATTTATTTTATTCAGTGAAGCAAACTGCAACCACAGCAACAATCACCCCATCCAGAGATTGTGCTGCATGGCACAAATGGTGCTGGGGCAGTGGTTTGCACCATGTGTCAGCTGTTGGTGTGCAACGCAATTTGTCATTGATTTTCTGGTGACACATGAAGTCAGCAAATTGCGTGATTGGTTTTGTTTCCTTGCTGTCCATTGGGGCAGATACATGCTCATATATTATATATGTCGACAGCTGGCCGAGCAGCCCTCACCGAAGGAGAACATTTTACATAGACATTTTACATATTGGCTATTTCCAGCCGTTGAGGTGGTGCAATTTATGAAGTGCGTTGCCGCGGACAACTTTTTTCCAAGACGCAGTAGCAGGTTTCAAGGATCCTACTGCAGCAACGGAGCCGCACTGGGAATGCTGACTCGACCACGGTTTCCCATTTTGAGGGTGCCGCATTCAGTGGAAGCGGTACAAGACCCAGAAGCCATACGGAGGTGAAAAGGGAATCGGCCATGTCCTGCACCTACCGACATCTGCGGAGGAAGTGATGTCCGACACTCAAACAAGACAGAACAACACTGAGTCGCTTTGTCTGGCACACAGGGCTACATTGGGGCTGCAAGCGCGGGCGTGCTGGTCCACAGGGCAGCATCCGGGCGGCAATGGTGCTGCGTACACCTGTGCTTCGGCGCACAGGGTTGCATTGGGCCCTGTTGGAACAGAAACACAACACTGATGATGATACTCATGACCCGATTTCAAGTTTTGTTCTGGATGTAGAGGCTGGGCTCTATTGTGGCTCACCCCTTCTGTCCGAGGTGATGCGAGAGGGCACGGAGGTACTCAAGCAGAGGATGATTGCCAGCAGAGGATGGTGGCATGCAAGTTTATGCGATTTGCACGTGCCACGGCTGTGCCCTCTCCTCTGTGAACGCCCGACTGCAATATGCTGCACCGTCAAGCCATGCTACTCCAAACGCACACCTGCATATGCGCGCGTGCGCGTGAGCGTACGCGGTACAATATTGCCTGCTGGCGCCCTGAGGGGGCCAAGCGGCGGGACGTCCGGCTTGCCCAGTGTAGGCGCACTGTACCCAGGGCTGCCAGGGGCTCGTCTTCGCCCCACGGTTGCCGCTGCTGCCTCTGTTGCTGCCTGTGTTACTGTTGCCCCTCGCCGGATCAATGTCCGCAGGCGTCATCCACCCATCCCCATCAACGGCGCATATGATCAGTATTGCTGCACACACAAAGGTCAGAATTGGGTGGCTGCAGCATCAAAACGCTGTTTTCCCCGTTGCCGGTGTCCCTATTCAGTTGTGAAGACCTATTTGTTGACCCATTCTTGGCCCCTCATTGACCCCTCCATGACCCACTCAGCACATGCAACGCGGGCGGTTTTCTGGATGCCATTGGGCTGTCGCAAGGGCGTTTGTTTTGGGTAGTGGGCCTGAAGAAATTCCTGTTCACCATCATCGTGCAGCTACTAGAGGCAAAACATGCTACCAGTGGCGTTGAACGGTGCCCAAAGCAGTCAACAACATTCAATGTTGGAAATACTCTGCATTGCAGGTCATTTTCAGTAATGCCCTGCACCAAAGCTTACAGAGGGGCTATGCAGGGGCAAAGTAGTGGGAGTCAAAAGGTCTGCAGTGATGTTTGTCCAGCATTTCTTTGGTTGAGTTGGGTTGCGGACGGTGCCCGCATCCGACGTCCTTTGCCTCCGAAGCAGTCAAACGACTTTTGACCGGTCTTGAACATTTTGGGAGCTCCACCACTCAACTTGTGGTGCATGTGCCCGGGCGCCAGCATTGCGTTGGGAGCCCCAGCTTGGTGGTCTCATATGTCAAGGTATCATGCGCTGCATTTGATTTATTCATTTAACTATTATGCGCCATTTGAGCCACAGGGATGAGTTCAAATTTTCCTGCATTGTGGGCATGTTTCGGTTGAACTATAGCGGTTTCCACCAGCCCAGGGACCCTAACCTTACCAAACTGCTTTGTAACCACGCGTCAATTTTGATGGTTGAGGGGGAATGGGTGCCTTCTGATTGAACGATAGCGAGGCGGGCTTGTGTCCTGGTACCGTACCTAGGCTCTCGTCGTCTCGTCTGAATTTCACAGGATCACAGCTTCTTCTACTTCTGTTCCCCGTGCCCCTCTGCCCCAATGGGAAGGGGGCGGGGCACCCGAATGCTGCATGCCCGAAGGTGATGACCACTGCTGCATCGGCACCAAAAAGTGCAAAGGAGGGCACCCTATGGCACCTCGCTTTTGGTTGTGCCTCAGCCGGATCACATGGACCATCACATATGTGGGCACATCTATGCCCACGCGGTCGGTGCCAGATGCAAATTATCCATTTTTGGTCCCACAAAATCAGGGCGTTTTTGGTGCAGCGAGTCTTTTTAATCACTAATTAGTAACTTGGTAAAAAAACGCCCAGTCCAATTGCCGTCGGCTAGCCCACAACCGCAGTCGGTTAGCCAGGTAATCGCCATCGGTTGGCCCACAACCGCCGTCGCTTAGCCTGAAGCCTGTCCCTCAACTGCCGATTTTGCAGAGGAAGCGTGACAATATGGGTATGTTTGGCAAACCGTGATGAACAGCTGTGATGAAGGTGAGAGGTCGCACTGCATTGATGGTACTTACAGCTTGTACAGTTTGGTTGGTGCTTTCTTCCTGTGCTTTGCATGCTGTGACGGTCCAGAGCTGATCTTGTTGCAGGCCCCATCTCAGGTGTCAGAGGTCACCTCTGACACTGGAGGTCTCAGAGGTGTCAAAGCAGCAGCGCCAAACTACTCTCATATGGTTGTCCCCAACCCCACGTGAGCTTGCGCTTGCAAACCACACCAATGTTTTATGCACAGAAATTGCAGGTTCAACGGCGTTCACAAACCAGCATTCCATGATGCCGCATGGACTATCAGAAAATGCATTGCAACAATTCATCATGAAGTAAGAAACACAGGAACGTTGTTGATTGCAAATGCATAGAAGCCGAAGACATGACATGGCATGAAAATTTCTCACTTGCAAAGCGACAGTGTAAAAAGGGGATTTCCAGCAATGCACTACAACAGTTGGCGAAATCCGTTGTATGCCCCCCCCCCCCCACCTCTCAGAGACCTCTACCTGTTGCCGATACGCTCCCTAAAAAATACCCTTTCATGCTCTGCTGAAAGGGTTGTTTTGCTACGATACTGATTCGGATACCATGTCTTGTGTATGCAGTGATTTTATATTTTTAAGTGAGCTGACCTGCTGAGGTTAGTCATGCCTGTCGTACCAGGAACAATGCGAGAGGTCGTCGAGACCAGGAAAAGGCCATGTCCACCAGGAGGTAGAAAAACTAAGGGCCTTCGCAGACCTGTGGTGGCACCAAAAATAAACAACAACCATTCGGGTGGTACCAATAGTGTACAGCAACCTTCCACGAACACCAAGATTTCACAATAACCATCGGGATACCACAGGACTGAACAGCAACCATCCAGCCGCCACCAAGAATGAACTGTAACCATCTAGATGGCACCAAAAATTAGCGGTAACCGCCCCAATGCCACCATGAAGGAATTGTCCGTCCCAATGCAACCAAAAATTAATAGGAACCATCCAGTTGCCACCACAATTGAGCAACAACCACCGAGATGCCATTTGGAATTGGCAACAGCGATGCTGGAGAACACCTATGTGGGCGAAAAATTTCATACCACACCCTTGAAAAGGCGCCATGTAGGGAACCCCCCGTGCGATTATACTCTCCAATGGCACCCCATATCCACTTTCATCAATGTACACCTCCAATACCCCTAGGGCACCACGTGACGGTAGGCTTCCCCCCAATTATGTTTGTTGGTGCAATAGTTGTACCTCGTACTTGCGGGTGCAAAAAGCTCAAAAATTGATCAGGTCATCAAATTTGTTCTGCGATGTTGTTCTGCGATGGAGACACAAGCAAACCATTCCATGCCCACAGACAAACAACCAAGTAAAAGTGTTGTCGGCATGGGTGGTGTTGACGACAGCACTTGGGACGAGAGATATGAGAATAATTGAGATTTGCAATTGTGTGTCAACATACTACAGAATATGTTGGAGCCTGCAAGCACAAAGACGTACCAGCAAAAGCAGCATAGAGGGTGAGGATTCAAGAGGTACAGAGATGTGCAAAAAGTAGTTATGAGTGTGCGAATAGCGGAGGTTTTGTACACGGGCCCCTTGTACTGCACCTCCATCCTTGACCTACCCTTCCCAGCCCCCCCCTAGTCTGTTTTTTCATTTTGTGCTTCCGCCCAACGCCAAAGTGTAAAATGACGGGTGTTGTGTGAGCTCATGCGCAGGAGTGGAGCCAGGACTGCTTGCTGTCAACTAATACATCGATCCGGGATACCACCTGGGGAGCAGTGGTAGGATATCCCTAGCTGATGTAGCAAGTTCCACGGGACCCGAAGGAAGAAGGGCAAGGACAAGACAAGAAGGCATGAGGAGGCAACTAATCAATGAGCAGCAGCAACAACAACTCCAAAGGAAGCGACACGTCCTCCGACAGCACCGATGGGCCCAGCTCATCGGGGAGGTGCGGCAGAAGCAAAGGGTCACAACAACAAAGGAGCGGTGACAACGTGTAATTCAAGCACATTGACAAAGCACAGCATTTCAGGAGTGAAGAACAGAGAGTAGATCAACTGCAAGAACCCCATGAAGACAACATACGCAAAACAGCGGGCAGCACCGTTGGTGGCATGATCGGGCCAAGCTCGGGTGCATGCGCAAACTGCTGGAAGTGACTCGGCTTCTGCGAGCGCGGCGAGGAAGAGTTCCCCTGGGCGGCTGCGCGAGACGGCGCTGCGGTAGCTATTTGGGGGGGATATGGGGGCAGCTACGAGTCTGAGGGCTTGGGGAGGACACCCTCGAAGGGTACCTACGACAGCTACAATGGTTGGCGCGCATTAAGGGGATGTCACCTCGTGTCGGGGCGCGTGCGGTGTTGGAGGAAAGGTTGCTACAGGTGGTGAGAGCGGAACAATCATACGGTGCAGTCAAGCAGGTGCTGGCAGCGGTGAAAATTGCGGAAATATTCGGTTGGATCAAAGGAGAGGTGCGTGCGGGGAGCTAGTATGCAGTTGCAGTGGCGGACAAATGGCGATCAAAGGAAGAACGAGGAGCCCGGAAGGAGTGGGCCACCATGGAGGACCTGGTCGACCTTGCCAATAAGGCCAGAACCCCAGCAGAGTCGCACCGGCGTGCATCATGGTCACGCACTGCCTGCGGAGATCAGAGGATGTGTCGACCAGGGAGGGCGACGAGGGGGTTGGGTTCCAAGAGACGAAGTCCAGAAGGGGGGCGTAGGACCAAGTGAGGGAGGGCGTGGCTTAAGTCCCCCTGCCTCCTCCGGGCTAAGCATGGGCACCACCCCCACAGGGCAACATGGTTCACGGGGAGGGAGGGGCTGGGGCAAGCAATAGTGCGCTTGCTGGACAAAGAGGGGAAAGGAAGAAGGACAATTATGTGGCACAGCTTCACAAGAATGGGGGTGGCACATCTCTTCAAGCTCGGTCTGCCCTTGTCCCCGGTCATGTTGTGGGGGGGGGATGGAAAAGCCCCATGGTGGCAAAAGTGTATCCCCCCCCCCCAGATGGCCCTTTGTGCGGTGTGGCCCAATGCCAAGGCTAGTGTGGGGAGGGGGCAGTGGGGACCAGCCGGGGGTCGAAGTCTGCATGGGGTCCAGCCTAGCACTATGGCCCGGCTAGGTGCGTGGAGATCGCGCACACGGTCGCCCAAAGCGCACAATTTGCTAGGGAGAGAGATCTTGGGAGGGGGGATCGTAAAAAGTCTCGCACAACCTCCCCGTCTCAGTGGCGAGGGGCGGGGTGCAGGAGGCCTCCGCCGGCTTGAAGGGCCAGGGGGCCAGTGGAAAAAAATTCGCAAGTTTTTTTGTGCCCACCCCCCAACTGGGGGTACCCCCCGAAAAAGGCACTGCACTTGTTAGGAAATCACCTCGAAGAGAGGTTGTTAGATCAAGCGAATGCACGGGCGTCGTATACCCCCCTTTTTGGGGGTCATTCGCGCAGCATACCCCAAGGCATGATATTTGATGTCCAACCCCTTGTAAAATCATTATTTTGCCCAATAAGACCATCCCCCAATGGATTTTTTGGTTCTGAGGCCTCTATCCCCTAAAATTGGATGTCACTTTTTTGAGGGGGTGGGGGGGTGGGTTGGGGGGGGGTGTCAAAAGTTTCTCGCTCAGAAGGCTCCAAGCAGTGAGGACGCGTATTGCTGTCACACCAAACGCCGGTCGAATGGTAACGTAGCCGACTGCAGAATTGCAGTGCAGAATTGCAGGTCGGCGGTTCGAATCCTGGCCGGTCGCCTGTCGGCGGCGGCGGCGGCGGCGGCGCCATATTCACCCGACCGGGGTTCGAACCGCCGACCATGAAGACTCTGGGCTGCTGCATTACTATTCGGCCACTGCTTGCCGTGAACCGAATGCTCTCCCCACTGCTTGGGGCCGCGGCTGCCACTGACAAAAAACCCAAACTGTGTGTTTCTGTCTGACTGACTGCTGGCCTGGCTAAGGGACTGATTGGCTGACTGTCAGCCTCTCTTCGAGGTGCACTGCCAAAGGCAATAGAATTTTTTTTCTTAAGCAGAACCTAGGGAAGTGCCCGGCCGTCGGTGCCAAAGGCGCCACAAGAAAAATTTCCTTGATGCGGCATGGGTTTTTCGCCCCATGTGTCTATACCCAAAATCCTCACACTTTTTCAAGAGAAGTCAATAATGGATGAAAAACATATTGGACCAAATATAATACCATCCTTGAGCAAGGGGTTGTCAGAGTTGGCCTGTACCTTAGTGGAATCGCCATGGCGTTGCATTTGCAACAACGTGGCCCTACCATGGACAATGTGAAGGAACTCCAACATGGGTTGGGATACAAAGCCAAATTGTTTCCACCATGTTTTTTTGCTGTGCGGTGCTTTGATTCTAGGCACCCCTGAAAACTCAGGGGTTACATAGCAATTCTGCCCACTTTTGGGCCCCGAGAGGGGAGGGAAGATGCAGCCACAGAGAGCGGCATTGTGAAAGAGGGCATGGTTCAGCCTGGGTGGGGCGCCATCAACAAGGTGCCCTTAAACACCAAACCCGCCCATATTGGCTAAAATATCAATTGAGACCTTGAAAAATATCCTATTCACACCTTCCAAATTCAAAGGAGTGGGATAGATTCAAGAAATCTCAGTTTTTTGGGCCCAGAAAATTTTTTTGCACAAATTATTTTTTCCGCACCCCCCCCTCCTCCTCCCGGGGTACCCCCCGAAAAAAAAATGCCACAGTGGTACCATGAATTTTTTTTCTACCGGCCCCTGCGAATTAGCAAACTGCAGGGCGTGAAGAAGGCCCGGGCAGGGATGGTGTAGTCGATCGGCCAGGAGGCACAAAACCCACCGCATGGTTGCACAAAACCCATCACTAGATGGCACAAAGCCCACCTCATGGTGGCACAAGCCCACCGCGAGGTGGCACACCGCGACGCTACAAAGCGCGGAGCACGGCGAGCGCCTGCGGGAACGCGAGGAGCATATAGAGCGCGCGACGGCCGCACACACCACACATCATTATGGGGCGGTGCAGATGTTGTGCAAGGCGCCGGAGAAAATAGATGAAGGAGGGGGGCTGAGTGAGGATGAGGAGGGGTACTAGGTTTAGGTTTTAGATTTAGGATGGCCGTACACCATTGGCACACCTCAGGGACTGCCTGAGCCTTGCCGGCCAAAAGCAGTTGCCAACGTACACCCAAGCCACCTAGCGGTGGGCTTGGTGCCACCACGTGGTGGGCTTTGTGCCGCCATGCAGTGGGCTTTGTGCCACCATACGTTGGGTTTGTGGCCACCGTGCTCCGGGCTTGCATTGCCGCCAACCCCCGCTGCTAGAGGGGTGTTGCATCAGCTGCATCCTGGTGCGGCTTGCATGCTACAGCAACTTCAGCCGGTGTCCTGCGGTTGCTGTGCGTGCAGCCTGACCCCGCCCGTTACCCATCGAGCGGCGTGGGGGTGTTGTGCTAGCTGCACCCAGACTGCAGCTTTTGTACTGCAGTTGCTGAAGCCGGCGTCTTGCGGCTGCTTTGCCCCCAGCCTGTTTTCCACTCTAAGGCTTTGGGGGTGCTGTCCGAGCTATGCTGCGGTTGCTGCAGCTGGATGCCTGCTGTTGCTTTGGTACTGCAGCTGCACTGCAACAAACCCCTGCCCCGTTACCAATCAAGGGGCTATGGGGGTGCTGCAACAGCTGCACTCCGGCTGCAGCTTTCATGTTGCAGCCGTTGCAAATAGTGTCCGGTAGCTGCTTGCATGCCGTACCTCCTCTGCAACCACCCCTGCTCCGTTTCCACTCGAAGAGCTATGGGGGAGCTGCACCAGCTGTAGCTTACGTATTGCAGCAACAACAGCTGGTGTCTTGAGTAGCTGTTGTGCAGCAGCTGCTTTGCAGCCAACCCCCACCCTGTATACATCTCCGTGGCTTTGGGGGCGTAGCACTTGTTGCACTACGGCAGCAGCAGCTGGTTTCCCGTGGCTGCTTTTGTGTAGCAACCGCATCACAGCCAACCCCCGCCCCGTTACCAATCGAGGGGCTATGGGGATGCTGCAATAGCCGCACCTCGGTTGCAGCTTCCGTGTTGCACCTGCAGCAGCCAGTGTCTGGCGGTTGCTGGTGTGCTGCAGGCGCACAACAACCACCCCCGCCCTGTTACCAATCCACGGGCTATGGGGGGGCTGCACTCCAGCGGCAGCTTTCGTACTGCAACTGATGTAGCCGGTGTCTTGCTTTGTAGTCAACCGTGCCGCCCAGCTACACTGCGGCAGCAGCTTTCGTGTGGCGGCGGCTGCATTCAGTTTCCTGCAGCTGCTTTGGTATTGCAGCTGCATTGCAACCAACGCCCGCCCCGTTACCAACCGGGGGGCTATGGGGGTGCTACAATAGCTGCATTGCAGTTGCAATGTTGCTGTTGCAGCTGCAGTTGCCGTTGTCCGGTAGCTTCTTGTGCTTCTTGTGGTCAACAAGCCGTGTGCATCAGTGGCCTGCCACGTCCGGCAGCACATTCCGCGGTGTGTTTTCGGGCTCCGTGCCCAGGGCCACATCCAGCTCAGCACTTTCACAATGAGGTTGGAGAATAACCCAGCAGATCCGCTGAGCAGGAGTTGCGATTTCCCAAGCAAGCAGCAAGCACATGCAGTGGTGGAGCGCTGGCGCGCGATGTGGGAGGGGAAGAAACATGAGCGTAGATATGTGCATCTCACGACCCTCCCCAAGGGGCCCCGGGGACCTGGGGAATGAAGGGGAGGCGGGAAGTAGACTGATGCATCCAGGGCAAGGGGGTGGGGGGCGGGGAAGCACAGGCAAAAGCGCGCATCTGCGCGCGGCACTGAGGCCGTCCGTGGAATCTGAACTGCAAGTCGAGTGTTGCAGTGCAGGGGGCAGGACACGGGCAATCAGATTAAGAGACAGTTTGGGCTCAACTGACAGTGAGGCGCCACAACACCCAAAACCAAAAAAAAATGGGCACGGCCTATGGGAGGGCCAGATCCAGAGCTAGATTAGAGGTGGGCGCCAACGCTGAATGACCCCTAGTGCTTCCAGGACGGTGGGGGGTGGGGGGCAACAAGAGATGCCATGAGGGGAAGGACAGGCAGAACCTAGATCCGAGAACTGCCAAAGGAACTGCCACAGGCAACATTGCAAAAGAGAGGTGCCACGGAGCGAACAAGTGAACTGAGTGAGACAAAAATCATCCCCCATGGCGGGCCATTGGCCACTGGCACACACCCTTTAAACACCAAGCAATTTGGAGGTTCCCGCCCATTTCCCCTCGTTTCATCTGATTCAGCTTGTTTTGCAATTTTTTTTTTTAAAACAGGAGCCTTCAAGTGCTGCTCATTCACCTCAGCCTGCACAAATGCTACATAGCACGAGTGAACTTGACAGGGCAATATGGGTCCTATCGTTGTTCATTACCAAGTTGCAGGCACAGACCAATGGGTGCTGTCCACCAGTATCCACATAAACCCCACCTCTTTCCATCCACCCCACCTTTCTTTCGCTGGAAGATATTTTCAACGGTGTCTTATCGTTTCCTAAAACGTCGGTAGGTCTGAGATTGTTTTGGGGAGAACTCATGAAGTCATTGATTCATGGGCTGCTTCCTAATGTGTGCAGACATGGCCACATCTGGCAGAGCCACTGGTCTCGTGAAAAAGCTACTGGTTTCCAAGCCCAGTCTTGGTCGCAGCAGGAACACACAGAAGAAGAACAAAAAGCGGAGCCGCGGTATGTACTGTGCTCGCCAGGTTCCTGGCCCATCTGGGAGTCAAATAGCAAGCCGTTCATCAGCAGCCGCGCTACATAACCACCGCTGAGACAAGCGCCTCCATGCAGCATTCCTCGGGGTGCTTTTCCAAAGTCCGGGACATAAGTCAAACGGGTGATCAATGGCCAAACATGGGCCATAGGTTGATCTTCAGCCCTGTGGTGATATTTCCTGAGAAACTGCAATTGCACATGTGATTTCAGAGCCTTCCGTCTATTCTGCGCAGGATTCACTCCTAAAAGCCACAAGCAAAGCCCCCCCCCCCCCACCAGTCTCTCACCACTGTCATCCAGGGTGCAAACAGGTCGGTAAATGAAAGACACCTACAGGCTCTGCAGGCTCTAGGGTGTCCAGAGTGACCCCTGTGAGCCACAAGGGATACACCCACTGCGGTGGAGGCTGGAGTCTGGAGATCGCCCTAGCACCCTCCTTTTACCTTTACCAAGGACTTAGCTGCAGAGGTGCAGCTAAGCATGCCATTCAGCTCACCTGAAGACACCCAAACCCCCTCTGCAGGCTACTGAACTACATGGTCTGGATCATGAGGCGCTCAGTATCAAAGTCAAAAACACCAAAAGCCAAAAGAACCATTTTGGATTTTTGGGCATCAAAGTTTTTGAATGCAATGCTGGCAGACATCATCATTACCAGGTGACGTGTATTGTGGCGACTTTGTGCAAGGTAAAGATCATCATAAAGTGCCTGCTATCAGGAGCTTGCTGGTCTGTAATGCATGAGGTAGAAAAGCGGTTTATTTGCCCCCCCCCCCTCTCTTGCCGGAATTCCAGGCAATCTTTCGAGTGCGCCTATCACGCTTTCTAGAGGAGCGAGATGATGCGGAGCGAGACAGAAGGGATGCCGATCTGGCATCCCTTGGTCTGTCTTTGTCGGGACTTTCACGGCCAGTGGATAAGCGCCAAAGGCTCTCTCAGCCAGATGCAAACAAGACGTCCAAAGGTGCGCTGTGCATTTGCTTGCAAGTTTGGATGGGTGCTTCTTGGGGAGAGCACGTGACGTGGCGCGCGTGCAGTGCGGCACCTGGATCCAACCAGCAGGCATAGCGGCAAGGATGGATCCGCGTGTTTGTGTGTGTCTGTGGGGGGGGGGGTTTAGTACCTGAAATGGTGTGTGTGACGTGCACGCAGCGCAAGTGCTCCCAGTGCATTGGCAGAAACAGATAGCTAGGGGGGACCCGGGGACCCCCCCCCCCGCCCAGGGTATGCCCTGTATTTTGAGTGGCTGGTATCAGGTATCTTCGGTATAGTACAACGGTATCATCAGTGGCCCTGACGCCGGACGGCGGGGGTTCGATTCCCGGAGCGTGGCTTGTGGCGGCTCGCAATCTTGTGTTGTGATAATAAATACTTGGGTTCCATCTAGGAGGATTATTTGCTGTTGGGGATTGAGGGAGGAGCATACCTGAAAGTGCACGGGGGCCCATCCCCGCAGTGCGCTGCGTCACCGCGGCTCGTGGAGGCGACGGCGCAGGCCGCCCGATGAGCGTGTTGATGTTGGTGTAGCGTGCCTCTGGGGCGGGGGGAGAACAGAGTGCCCCCCCCAGGGATTGCCAGGTACCGACAGCTGGTGGTATTGGTGGGGTTTCCCACCACATCGGAAGCGTAGCATACTGGAAGTGCACGGGGGTCTCGTCACGCGGGCGTAGGTTCGATGCCCGCCGTGGAGGCGACGGAGGAGGCGGCCCTATCATCGTTGGGCTGGCCATTTTTCCACCAGGCCACGTTTGGCGTACACACCGGCACACACACAGACCACGCATGCAAGCGCCCAGGCGCTGCCCGCACCCCCCGTCCCTGTATGGCTGTATGTTGACCTCCGCAAAAGCCAGTACCCACTGGGGTTTTTAAATCCTAAGGACCTAAATATCCCAGGGCCGGTGGCAGTGGCCCACACGGGTGACCTCTGACCGCCCCACCCCCCATGACCTGGCACACCCGAACTGCAGGTATGTGGCCGAGAGGGGCCAGCTCACGCAAGCATACCAGTGACAACAGGGCGCCAAAGTGGGACACAATAAACGCTACGCCCCGAACTCAGTCCGACGGCGACAATGCCCTGAACCCAGTAGATGCAGCCCGACTCTTGCCCCATCCAGGGAGGAGGGAAGGAAAGAACTGCAGTACACTGTCCGCGTGACACGAACAAACTTGGAACTGAGTTGGCAATGAAGGCCGTGAGGCAGGCGCGGCTGGAGCTCAGTGGCGGGTCCACACCTGACCAATTGAAGCCCCGCCCAGGGTCCACTCGACAGGGGGCGGGGGTGGGCAGTGGGTGGGTGGATGGGTAGGATTGCATGGTGTTCAATTTTATGCTGCTGAAGTTGGGCGTGCTGGGCGTGCTGGGCGTGCTGGGCCTCAATCAATAGTACCGCTCTCCCATGAGGTGGTAAGTGCTGAAGGAAAGCACATCCATCCGAGGAGAAGAAGATGAACCTGAAGCTTAAGGGTAAGCGCAGGAGCAACAGGTGACCATCTGAGGCCCCGCACATGAGACCTAAACTACTTTGTGCCCGTGCTGGCCTAAGCATATTGTCAGACACACCAATAGGAAGGCCCACACGCACAACACACTCAGTGTACAAAGCTTGCCAGCAGTATGTTGACGCATCGGTTGGCACAATTGGCGTGCCTTGGGATGTGTAGTGCTACGCTTTCACATGAAGGAGACGGCAGTCCACAAAGAGCTTTTAAGTGTCAAAACAGACATCCGGAAGACATTTCGCATTTGTCATATGAGCACGTTGTTTAAAGACAATCTTTCATGGTGTCTCATAGGCATGAGTACACTGGAATGTGCAAGTGATGGCAACTCTCAGCAGTGGGGTATTAAGCATTTGGTATCCCCCTCCACCATGCGCTTTCTGGGGTGATTCAATGGTTTACATAAGGGTTTGCTAGGCACTCAAAGCTGGATAAATGGTGCACATTGCACACTGCAGAATGCAAAGTGTTCATTGCGCAGTGTGCACATTGCAATGTGAGGTCTGTAGACTGCACATGGCACGCTGTGGCAGCAATAATCAAAATATGCCCATGTACATATCTCAATCTGCAATGCAAACATTTCCAGGGGCACCGACACGAAAATACGGTGTGCAGGGATCAGTTCCCGTTCGCTCTTACACTGGCAGGTTTCTTCATGTGTCATTTTTTCAAGTTACGCAAGTCTAACAAGCCAAACACACTCTCATCCCGTGCCCTTGAGCTCCCTTACCAGCTCCATGGACATATAGTGCCGTTGGTCGCTTGGACCCAAAGAGTTGCACTTTATGCCGATGAACAAGGGTTGGCTAGTTTGGTCTCGCCAAACGATGAAAAAGAAAACGAAAAATCAAGTTTGCATTGCAAGCCGGGACTGAGTCCCTCATCGGTGTGCCACGGAACTAAGATGTCTATTGGTTGAACCATGGGTGCTGTTCGCTAGTCGTGTCGGCGTATCATGCTTTGGGGACTGTGGATCCATCAATTTGTACCCCCCCACACGTGGCTCCATGTCCCTGATTTGCCCAGACTCAACGTATGTTGTGGAGGGAGTCCTGGGCCAGGCACACAAGTGGCGACGCCACAAATGGCAGACCACCTCAGGGCAAGCACGCCATGTCGATTTGTGGACACAGGTACTAGACATATTAGATGACATAGGCCCAGAAATTCAATGGCTACATGTGCCATCCCATATCGGTATTTGTGGTAACGAAAAGGCAGACTCCTTCGCTGATGAGGGGCGCCGGCGCTCGCCGCTGCTGCGAGGACACGTCTCAGTGGGACCCCGAACAGCAGAGGATGACGACCCCCCCCCCCCCCAATGGAGGTGCTGTACCAAGAGCCGGTAGGAAGTGATTCAGCCATGACACCCCACAGCCAGCCCCGGACCCCAGTGCGACTGGAGGGGCCAGTAGAAGGAACGCCACGTCGGCCTCCTCCAACAGCCCGAGAGGTCCCAGACATTGAGATGCTGACCCCCACACCAGGGCGAAAGCACCAGAGACTCTGCTCCCCACAGCCCCCCCCCCGTACACGCCTGTGCATTTTGCCAAAAGTCAGCTGCCAGCCCTGAACCCCGCAACCCCGAGCACAATACGGGAAAGGGGCGAAGACACTCCCAGGGCTTTGGGTCCAGCGCACACCACGTTCAGGACCTGGCTCCCCCCATCCCGATGACACCGGGAGAGGCACAGAACCTACTGGGCTCGCTGAATCTGGTGGCCATGGATCCCCCCCCCCCCCTTTCAATATGGGCGCAGCGCCGGACAGCCCGGCGTCGTCGGGGACAGCGACAACGAACCAATGCAGCACCGAGGACTCCAGGTGTGTAAGGCCAGGACGTGACGTGGCATCTGATAGCGCCACCGAGTCCTGCAGTACACCGGGCTCATGGCGCGAAACTCCCTCACCCCTCGACCACTGAGCACACTTTACCCCCCCCCTTCCCCCCAAAACTGAATGTTGTATGTTGTATGTCCAGCGACTAACTCCAAACAACCTGTACCCACTGGGGTTTTTCAACTCTAAGGACCCAGTAACTCGCCAGGGTTGGTGGCAGCAACCAAACCGGCTGACCTCTAACCACTCGAACCTCGAGCCCTCCATGCCCTGGTGACCACTGAGTGTAGGGAGTGTGGCCAAGCGAGGCCAGCGCCAGCAAGCACGCCTAAAGCGCAGTCAACCCAAACATGGAACACCACCGAATGCACGCCACGACCCGAACCCCAGACTCAAGCGGCGAAGTGACCCAGGCGATAAAGCCCAGAACCCAAAGCCCTGATCCCACAGCCCTGACCCCAGCTAGGGAGGCAGGGACTGGAACACTGGGACAATGCAGCAGGCCACTGGCCACAAGCCCGAACTTGAGAACTGATTACGCAAGGAAGGCCGTGGGGCAGGCGCGGCTGGAGCGAAAGTGGCGGTTCCACACCTGACCAATTGCGGCCCCCCTTGTCTTTCCCCACCCCTTGTCCTTCCCCAGGGAGGGGTGGGGGACCGTCACTTGCTCAACCCAAAATTTTTCGTTGCAGCTCACTGTTTTGTTGTGGCAAAACCACCACCCAAGAGTGCTGCCCAAAGCATTCCAGTGGAAAGTGGTGAGCATGTGCAAGAGTTCAAGGTCAAGTGGAGCAGGACCAAGAAAATTTACACCGAGCTGGTCCAGCAGTAGGTCTCCGTACATTGGCAGCCCTTTGAACGTATCTTATGCTGAAATCTTTTGTTCTATGCTGCAATTTCTGTACCTGCAAATGTGCCTGTTCGGTGGTAGTGCGGTTCCCCAGGGGGGGTGGGGGACCGTCACTTGGTGACCGTCCTCCAGGGGGTGGTGGGGGACTGTCTTCCCTGGGGTGGGGAAGGACAAGGGGAGGGGGGGGTTATGAGAATGAAGTTTGTTGTTTTGCCTAGCTGAAGAGAGTGTGGAGCACTTGTTTCGACAATAAGAACAACAACAACAACAGCGACATTCGTAACCATTCAGTTCGTGACTAGGCCTGTGTACCACCCCGCCCAAAGGCTGCATGTGTACCATTTACATGCAATTTACCAACATACTTTGTTTCGGCATCTCTGCTTGTGAAAGGGAAAAGTTCCGTTTCCTGTTATCACAAGACATTCGCACAAAGGTCAAAATCCATCGGAGTCTTTCGATGCATGGCCTATCCAGTGGATTTCTCGAAAGCATGTTTATTTCTGAATCACTACATGAGAAAATGATACCGACTGACCTGGAGAGAAAAAAAGGCAAGACAGAGCACAAAAAAAAGAAAAAGAAAAAGACCCTCTATCACCCCCTTTAAACCCCCCTCAAGCTACCCCGTGGCAAAACCAGAAATTGACTAGGTGGGCAAGGCATTGTCATAACATTTTGGGCCCCGGAATAGTTTGGAGACGTTGTTTGGACACAATTTTGATACCTCACAGAGTTCCTCCAAAAATGACCATTGGCCACCCCCCCCCCCCCCCTCACACTCTTAACCCCCCCCAAAACAGGAAGGAAAAGAGAAGAGTAAGTGGTGAGAGGCCACTAGGCGCTGCCAGCTTCAGACAGCAGTCCACTTCATGCCAACACCCCCCCCCCCAAAAAAAATATCCTAGGTCCTAGATTGTTGGCAAATGTCTGCCCTGGCTGCAGCCTCCAATGGCCATCGTTGAATGCGCAATTTGTTTGGTGTTTTTAAGGATTTGCACGGGTGTACGTTAGGCTGTGCCATTGCCCACTTGTACCATGCCGGAGGATTTGGTAAATAATGATTACTTTCCCATGGGGTGCAGACAAGAGTGCTGGTTGATACACCAGGAAAATCAACCAGAGTCCACCAGGTAATAACAGTCACCATCCAGAGTCCTCCAGGGAACAACAGCAACCATCCAGACCCAGAGTCCACTGGGAAATGACAGCAACCGTCCACTGTTTCTCATGAGCAATTTTTCGGAACCGTACACAATTTCTTCGCTCATTTTTAACAAATGACACATATTTTGCCGTGCCAGAATTTGTAGAATCATGTTTCCTAGGCACGGAATCCCCCCCCCCCCTTGGTATGCAGCTCATTGACCAGATACATGTGTCTTTTTATAAATTTTGTGCTTTGCAATAACGTCAGCATCCACGACAAAAGTGGAGCGGCTTTCATTGCAGTGTACATTCTTGTGATTCACCCGGATCTCAGCAAACTGTCAGGCAATTCTGACTCCTGGTGTGTGATGTTGATGCAGGCAGCCATTTCCTCCACTATTTGAGGGCAAAACCCCTGCCCTTAGGTGATCCTGGCAAAAGGTTCCCGATTTCTCTTAGTGGGGCAGAAAGGTCCATTGGGGAACAAAAGTGCATCCTTGAGGAAGGGCATTCGGGGTCCATCTCGGTTTCTCTGGCATACAGGAGGTGCAAAGAAGATGAAGCCTGGCGCGTCGAGTGGAGGGAGCCATGAAGAGCAGTCTACAAAAAGTGTGGCCCATCACCCGTGCCTACACTGTGATTCATGGCCCACGTCTTGCGTGTCACATCTTCCCAAATACTGGTTGTTGTTTTATTGTCGTTTGACTTTGATTTGCCTTTCTGAACCGAAGCAATTCTTGCTCATGAACAATGGGGACACGATCTAGGCCACTTCTCTGAATTTTCATAGAGCCTGAGCACAGAACCAGGATAGTTTGATATCAATGCATCACTATGCTTGTGCGGCATGATGTTCATTTTCTCATAATTGATTTGTCTCCATGGGGGAAGCAAATTGCTGCTGCTGCTGCTGCTGTTGTTGTTGTTATGAATGCAATTCCCACCCAGTTAACAGTCCACTTCTGGTTTCCCCCTTTGGGTGGATGTCACACAGCAAACCATGGACCTTCGGGCTATGGATATGGCCCAAACATGCGTCCAAAGGAGTGAAGGGCGATTTCAGTCAAAAAGAGGCCAGAAATTGCCCAAACACAGCCAACGTCATTGGGGCCATTTGCTCTGCTCGAATTTGCTTCCTGAGGACTTCTCCTGCAAGTTTTCCATTGTAGTGACCGTCGCTCTGTCCAGTTCCACGACCACGAGCTCATTAAAACAACAGCACCCAAGGAGGAAGGAGGGAAGCTGTCATGCCAATGTGCAGTTCATCACCCGCGGTTAGGGGCTATGGGTATAGGTATGGGGGTAGTGCTCATGCCCAGTACCCGGCGAGCACTGTTGCCTGTTGCGCCGTAGTGCGTTGCCTCTTTGGCCTAATTAGGCCAAGAGACCGTCGCAACAGTGCGCGAACGACGGCTGAAACGGTATGTTTACGGAGACTGCCTGCCTGTGCGCCGTGCCACCGCGTCACTGCCACACTCACAGGCCGTGTTGCTGCACGGCGGCGGCCAGTAGACTGGTCAGGTCCGTGTTTCATGACTGCAGGGGTGCCTTGTGTGTCTTTTCAGCAAAGCAAATCTGCGTTCAACGTGTTTGGGGGTAAGCCACGTGCATGCGGCATCGGTTGCCTCATCATTTTGTTCAACCAAATCACCATCGGGGCACGATGCTCCATCTCAGGCACTTCCCGCCTCGTCTCCCTGCTACTTGCCCCCTCAGTCCCCTGCAACTTAGTGGGCTACTCAATTTTTTTTTTGATCATCCTGACAATCCTTTGCCGAAAGGCATCGCTGTGCACTGCAAGTGACGCCGACGAAAGCAGTTTGCGACAACATTTCGGGAGTAATACTGGGGCCTTTGACGATGAGGGCGGTGTACTCGAGGGCGTTGGGTCTGGGGAAATCGCCACGAGTGTCCTGCTCCCCCTGAGGAAGTACTTCTCTCTCCACCAATCCAAGCTTCATGGTACTCATTACACTGCTCTGCGGAATTTCTCAGAGCCAAAGCTGCCTCCCAAGCCCAGCAAGATGATCATCGACGTGACGAGTGAAAACCGGGCAAAAAAGTATTTCCGATTCAATAAGATGCGCAATGAGTTTGGGTGCTATGCTGATGAGCAAATCGTGGCCAAATTCTATGAAGGTGCGGCCGGGTGTTGGGCTTCAGGCGTTGTTGAATTTCTATGTCCGCCCTGCCCTGACCACAAGAGCACCGCAGGGGTTCCCCTGTCATGGGGTGATCAGACACTTCCACAAGGTACACTCGAGCTCGCCCATGCCAAACACCAGCGTTTGTCTGCGGTGGCAGGTGTTCCTGCGAAAGCTTGACGTGCGATTGTGTGGGCGGTGGTCAATGAATATGGCGAACAGATCATTGTAGGCTTAGAACTAACGGGGACGTCTCCCGACTGGTCCAGGTCTCGGGGGGTGGTGGGAAAAAATATCACGTCATGATACATTATTGTTACACAGTTACGCTTTTCTACAACAGACTTAGCCATGCTTCAAACCCCGCTTTTTCGTGTCACAAGCGCAGCTCTTGGTAAATTCTGCGTTGCATTGCTGCTTTATTAATTATGCACACAGCAAGTTCACAGCAAGTTGCAAGGCAAATGGTTGCAACAACTGCAGTTTGTGCTGGGGTACTCACATTTCGGGCATCCCATCCCCTGACCGAAACCGAAGGTCCAAGTCAGCAGGCCCGGTCTACTCCAAGAAAGGTCAAACAAGTGACGCTGTTTGGCATTGCTCAGTCCCCACCCCTTTTGTACGACGCACGGTCGGTGCACAGGACGTGCTTTGGGCACTGTTGTGGCTTCGGGGTAGGGTCCTGAGTGTGTAGACTTTTTCAATGGCACTCAGAAATCTGCAGTCTTCTGCAGTGCCAACCTGAAGCCCTGCATCCCGCGGCATCTTGCACATTATTAAGGCATTTTGGGCCGCAGGTTGGCCCCAAAGGCAACACCGTCTCCACAGGCACAAAATCCGATGCAAACGCTGCAGATATTTGTGCAAAATCTCGATTTCGAGTCGATTTTGAGGACGTCATGTCAACGGTGCTGCATTTTTGCCAATGTTTGTGTGTGACGCGAGGCGTGCTGCAAACGAATTGCAGGCTGCACATCAGAGAACGGCACTCCAGCAAAGACATGGTGTCGCATATCGTGTCACATTTCGTGTCACGGAAGGGGGGGGGGGCTGGGCAGGGATGTATTAGAACGGCTGTACACCGTAGGAGGAGGGGGGGGTACCCCCCCCTCCTCCCCTTCCAATGTTTGAGGCTGACAGCCAAAAAAGAAGGCGCCAAGAGGATTTAAGCTTCAAAATTATCGGCCTGCCTTCGGCGGGGACCACAGGGGGACCGAAGGAGGAGGGGTGTCCCAGCCACCACCCCCCCCCCCCCTTCTATTACATCCCTGGGGCTGGGGAACCCACACCCTGTGCTAGTTCCATCCCTGGATCAGTAGTGAACCACTTTGAACTCTGTGCCGTGTCTAGTGTCATCGCCCTGAGAACGGGGCTGCGCTCTGAGGACGGGGCTTTATAACCCCCCCCCAATACACTCCCCCAGAACCACGCACCCCGGAGAAATCACCTCGATCAATCAGCAGATCATACAACAAGCATGGCACCGACACCGGTTGAACACGGTGATAACCTACCAGCCTTCATCCAACCCCCCGACGGTGAAAAGTAAGCCTGTCCTTGTGGGTTGCACCAAAGGCTTTCTGATTGAAAGTCGTCGAAACCAAAGTTTCATCAAAAGGGGTGTGGCAGCTGTTTCGCTTCCCTAGCCGAGGAGTTGGCCACAATGAAGCGTTCTGATCAGCGCCTTGCGCAAGGTACTGTAGGAACCCCCAGGCTAGAAGAAGATGGGAGGGTGGTACACGCAAGCCTGATCGTTTGCCGCCTGATCTTCTGTGACCTGCAAGAGCCAAACAGAGGAATTAGAAGGGACATCTGGAGAATCAGCCCAGCCTGGGATGGTCTGCTACCCCTGGGCTACAATCTTCCTGTCAAGAGGACTGATTGGTGTTTCCAAGCGGTGGCACGTACATATGCTGAACATATATGCTAGGCCTTGGAGTCGAGCAAAGGTTATGCAGTCCTTCACATGGTGTTGAATGGGCCACACCGCTGTTGTGAGTGCGAATCGTGGTCACTTAGCCGAACGGAGGTCGTTTGGGAATATTCAGATGTAGCCGCGTTTGATTTTGTGGTGTCATTGTTTCAAAATAGCCTGCTCATCCCCACGATGCTTCGTTTGTGCTTGATAGGGGGCACGGGGGGAACGTTGGTGCGCCGGGCATCTTTTTAGGCCGAATGTTGTGTTGTGATGTCGTGTGCTCTATAGGGAAGGTTTTGATTCTGGTCTGCTTGGGGGGCTTCTCTACGGGAGGGTAAAGCTGGGACTAAAGTTGGGATATTTGGTACAAAAGTAGCGCACCGGGCGCGCGCTGGGCAAACACCGCTCCAAGTGCGTGCAGAACCATGTTCGTTTGTAATGCATGTACAACTGCACCACAAGTGTTCCATCAGTTGGCAACCCTGTCAGGGCAGGAGGAATTGCCATTGCCGGTTTGCAGGAAGTAGAATCCCTGTGGTGAAGGGAGGTGTGCATTTTGGGGCACAGGGTGGAAAGCAACCAATGACGATTGCCCAGGCGTCAGACACCACAAATGCAGCATTCCTTCTATTTGCAGAGCTCCAACCACCATGATAGAATCTTCCCCAGTCCCAAAGGGAGCTGGATCCAAGCAATACGCCAGTGATTTGCCTCACCAAACACCTGTGGAGAACATGTGTTTTTCAACGGGGGGGCCGATAGTGCCTCATGGCCCATATCGAATGGACCAACCAGTTAATCTGGAGATCAAACCATGAGCCTTGACTCCTGCTGTTTGTCAATGTTCATACCTGTTCCTACCTACCTACCTACCTACCTACCTAGCTTTCCACCTACCCACCCGCCGACCTACCTACCTAGAACTACCAATCAAATAATGACAACCCCCCCAAAAAGGCTCATTGCACCCCAAATACTTCATTGTTTACAATAGAAACAGCGAAAAAGGGGGGGGGGGGGCAATTCCCATGTTATGCATCATACATCTGGGTATGTTACATAGGGTTACACACGGGCAAGGGCTATTTTATGGGTAAAATGGCTATTTCAAAACTCCGGTTAGAATCTTGCCAGTCATGCATCTTACCGGATTCATCCTGAACCACTCAATCTCGACCTGATTCATCCTGAATCTTTGTGAACATTGGCTGAAATACCACCACCGTAAAAAAAAAATTTGCTTCAGACGATGATGGGCTTATCTCAATCTACCTCCTTGTCTCATGGCATTGCATTCTTCGGTCATCCTCAATTTGGCATGACACTCCACTTCCTTTTGTCACACACTGGGGTCCCATTTCCATGTTTCAGTCTTCTTCAATTGCTATTTGACCTTTTAAGTCCCGCATACCACTGACTGTTCTGCTCATGCCTCACCTCCGAAGAGTGTTCGCCCTCTGTGGCCTCTGCACATACAGTTTGTACCATCACCTCCCAGGAATTCATGAGGATCCGAAGGGTTTTGCATTACGGAACACGCACCATGGGCTGCGTATCACAGGTGTGCAAGAATGATGCTGCTGATTGTCCTCTTCTGAAGTTGTCCCTTTGCACATGGCCGAATTGGGAGCGTTATGGCTCCGCGTTACACCGTTGCTCCAGTGTGTGGCATGCAAACAGATTACATTTTAGGGTGCTTTTGCATTTCTCAGCCCAACTCTGCTTTGTGCCAGTATTGAGTTTGTTCACAGGGTGGTCAATGCTCATTGTGTCATAGCCCTGCAGTGGCACCCACACACGGATCCATGGCTATGCAAGCAGAAACAGGGGCCATGTGCACACAGGCATACACAACGTGTGTAGATCGAATGAAGGTTGGGCGTGAGAGATTGAACAAGAGGATCAAGGCTTTCAAGCCCAAGATCCCTGAGAACTTCACCTCAGATCTGACCCTGGGGGAGCTGAAGAAGGACTTGCCATTTCAGGTGCCATGCCTCACCCAAGTTCCCACCCATGCCCCATCCCAGCTCCATTCAAGCCCCACCTGAGCCTTACCCCACCCCTGCGCAAGCTCCACCTAAGCCTCGCTCAAGCCCACCCATGACACAGGGCTGTCCCCAAGAAGCAAGAATTTTTTTTTGACTAAGGACAGCCCTTAAGAATAGCCCCCAGAGACCACCAACTGCCAATCGCCAACCGCCGCCAACCGCCCCGCGACCAACTGCGAACCGCCAACTGCTGCCAACTGCCACCAACCGCCAACTGCCTGCCGCCAGCCCCCACCAATCACCAACCGCCAACCAACAACCGCCGCCAGCCCCCACCAACCACCAACCGCCGACCACCAACCGCCGCCAATCGCCACCAACCGCCAACCACCAACCGCCAACCGCCACCAACCACCAACCGCCAACCGCCAGCCGCCAACCTTTGAAGTAGAGAAGGTCCTATGACCAGGAAGCAGAGAGCGTCCCCGTGAACGTTCGTTTCTGTTGGCGTTACAAAGGTCATTTTTTCTCTCTTAAAGACAGCCCTGGCATGACATGATGCACGATGCATGACAGGCTTGATCTCAAATCTTCAAAAATCCGCTTGATTCGCATGGATTTGGGACCGAATTTGATTCAGCCAAGATGCTCCGATTGTGAGCATTTTCGGTTGTGGGCTGAGTCACAGCGGATCTGTTGTGATTTGGCTGACCGTCCTCCACCTATTTGGCTGCTCGTGCCCATTCCCAGAGCCTGAAAATGGACAGCCTTTGCTGAGTGTAACATGAGTTGCAAAATGAGAAAGACCCACGGACCATCATCCCAAAACTTCCCCTGTCCCATAGAGAACAAATTTTCGTATTTGCATTACACTCGAATTTTTTAGAATTGAACAAACAAGCAAACAATAGCGATAAGACACAACAATGCCGAAGCCTGTGCCATCCCACTACGTTGGTCATCCACTTTGAGGAGATTGATGGCATGTCCAATGCACTTCTTATTGGCCACTATATATTAACCGCAGTGTGCAGTCCATTGTCACTCTCCACTTGATATGGAAAATTTATTTCAGAACATGCCACCCAAAATGAAAATGAGTCAGAAGTATATGTGTGGGAACATTGATTACACCCTGACAGCGTCTTTTCCATCCAGAATAGCTTGGTGTGTGATGGTGTAGGGTCACGTCTGCATGATGTCCATTGCGGGTGCAAGGTGCATGCCATTGTACGCAGTAAGAACACCAGGTTGCACACCTTTGGGGCAGACTGTGATTTATTCCATATGCCTGATCTCTCTCTCCCTCCCTCTCTCTGTCTCTCTCTTATTTTGGCACCAATGATTCAACCAAAATGGCTTTTTTTGGCCCAAGGGGATGTGATGGGGGTGCTTCTGACAACAGTATGTGACCCAAAAAGTTGAAAAAATGCGGCTGTGTGTGCCCAGGCCTCTTTCCAAACCTGATTCCCCGACATCGTGTTGAAACCCCTGCGGCCAATTTCCATTTTGCATTGAAAAAAAAGTGTGGGGTATGGGTAAACCAGAAAAAATTGAGGCCCCATCACTGTCAAGAAAGCAAGAGAACCACAGCCACCATGTTGATGCAGATAATCCAACATGTACTGTCAAGGAGCAACAGCTGAGGAATGTACACATGCAATATCATATGGTGATTTGCTTTTTATTGCAGCTTGTTTGTCACAGGAGACATGATTGCTTCTTTTGCCGCAGCTGCTATTCTGCCACTTTTTCATTTTTCCCTTGTTGCTCAGAGAACATGTGCCGTGATATGCCAGTGTGATTTCGCAGATTTGTGTGATCAAGCCCTGGCCTACATTGTGTGCTTTGTCCGGCAAAACTATGAGACTTCCAAGCACATGTTTGTTGACGTCCTAAAGATGGCACCACGAGGGGACTCACAGGGGGCAAGCTGCAGCTAGTGGTCTGCCTGGCAGACACATGCAAGCTGCGGACAGTGTGGCATCGGACACAGTGTCAATTGCGACGTCTGTTTATATGTGACGCAGGTGAACGCATCTGTTCAGTGCTCGGGGGCGGCACCTTCGGCACACTGTGCACTCTGTGCCGTTCACTAGACACTACACACTTCACTCTCAGCACACCAGCAGGCCACAATGGAATTCCAGAGTGTGGTGTGTAAAGTGCAGAATGTACCCTGCCGCGTGTGCACCGCACCTCCTGTGCAGTGCAGTTTGCCAGGTGTCCTGTGGACTATGTGTAGTACCATAGGGGGGGGAAATTTAGCTGAGGACAAAATTGATGTGGACAAATTTGGAAGCCCTCCCTCGTACCAAATATTTCCTTCAATTTTAAGGATGCTATGCGCTAGAATGTGTGCACCGGACACGAGCTGCAGGGGGGGTTTTCTGCGTGCTACATGCAGTGTGAGTGTGCAACATGGAGATGTGACGCGGTGTCAACTGACACTGACACTCTCTGTAGGCATCAGGAAGGAACAGTAGCCATCCAGGACCCACCAGGAAATATCAGCAACCATCCAGAGCCCATCCGGTGACCATCCAGAGCCCATCAGGAAATAACAGTAACCACCCAGAAACCACTAGCAAATAACAGCAACCATCTCCTAGGAAGCAACAGCAAGGGGCCTTAAACCAAAAATTTCCTTCATTTCTAAGGAGTAATTCCAAATCCCCCCCCCCATTTTGGCCCCCCCGAAAAAAGCCTCTCAAATTATTCCCCTGATGGTGTGCACAACATTCTGTGTGAGTGCGCATCGCACAGCGTGCAGTGTGATGAGCGCACGGCACAGTGAGCACAAGGGCACAGGTGCAGAGTAAGTGCAAGGGCAGTGTGCAAATTGGACAGTGCAAAGTGTGCACCAAAGAGTATACTGCGTGCAGTTTGCATTGGGCAAGTGGGTAGTGTAAGGAGTGCGCGGTGTGCAGGGTGCACAGTGTGCAGTTCCACCTCTGAAGGATGCATTCAAGCGAGACCCGGGATTCTTTGAATTCCTGATCCACAACTAAAAAATAGCTTGAAGATATTTCCAAACTATGAATGACCAATCTTTTGTTCCCCGATCCAGTCCTTTGGGATGCATGTTGAGGTGAGAGTGCGTCATTGTTATTGGGTGCCAATCCCGCATACAGTATTGGGTAAATTTTCGGGTGGAGGAATTTTTGTTGAATTTTTTGTCTTTCGGGAAGGTGGCGAAATTTTCCTTGCCCAAAGTCAAAGATGTTGGCAGTGCAGTATGGGGAATGCCATGCACGCAATGCACACACAGTGCGCACGCAGTGCGAAGTTTTGAATGTTGGCCAATACTCAGACCCTACTTTTGGCCCCTTTTGACAAGTTTTTGGTTCCGTACTGGGGTTTTTTTTAGCTTCCTATGCATTTGGGATATGGCACATTTGAATGGTCACCCTTTGTTGCCCAACGTCAACCATTTTTACCCATTTACCCATTTTCCATCCCCCATATTGAACTCTCCCCACTATGGGGACCCCGAGAAGGCAGGGGTGATGTAGCCATACATAGCCCGCGGACCTTGAGGAGTTTGTGGTACAGCCTTCATCCCCACCACATCACTGACCTCGCTCGCCATCAATAAGTGTGTCGCGTCCACGCTCAGAATCACCACCGCCCTCCCCTTCACCCTATTCGCGGTCCCCATCACCCAAGAGACCACGGACAACGCATTCCCCGCGCTCCGAGTCAAGGGACACCTCATCGCCGCCTCCAAGAGCGAAGCCACGGGCACCGAAACACTCGAAGCAAGCGGACTTTACAAGGCTGAGTGGTTTGTTCCCAGGGACAATGGAGTACCAAGTTGAAGGTAGTTTCGTCCTTCTCATGTGGGCTTTGCTGCTTCGCTGTGCAACCAGTCAGGTGACAGGTATTCTTGGGTGAGTATCCCAGCCTCTGCGTGCGCAGTATGCACGAAGTGCGCACACAGTGCAACAACTTGGCCATGTGCTATCCATTCCTGCAATGATGCACACAATGTGGTACTACAAATTGCTGGTGGTCCACTTGTTGCAGACGTTGATGTGTGGGTTTTCTTTAACACCATTGCCGCCATTTCATCAGCACATCTTTCTGATCCCGGAGGGAGCATGTGTGTGCGCGTCACGGTACGCTTTGCGCTTTGAGCTTTGGGATTTGCAGGGTGGCGAAAAACTTCCCGGCCCGAAATTGTTCCCAGCAAAACAATTCCCACACAAAAAAATTCCCCTTCCTGCAATGGGGGAGATGGGTTGTTGGGGGTGGCCATGCACAATAGTATTAGTATATATATTTTAAACCTAACCCCAAAGTGAAAAATTTTCACCAGATTCTCCCTGTGCGCACGAGCCTCTGCGCGTTGCAGCCTTAGCAAACAGCACACTGTGCACTCCAACCTAATCCAAAAAATATACACAAAGGGCACTTGAATTCTGGCTCCAATGCCATGCTGTGCTGTGTTGTGGTGTGCTACATGTCATGCACAGCACGCCATGCCATGATGCCCCGTGCCGTCGTCACGCTATGTCACAGTGCAGCAGGCACAGCGAGGTACAGCATGGCAGAGTGCAGCAAGCGCCCAGGGGTGCACAGCACAGTGCACAATCCTGACCTAAATGGGGGAGGCCACTGTCTTCTTTGAGTTACACGTGGGGGACCTGGGTTGCTGTATTAACTACTGATTAATTGTCGCTCTTGTGTAAGCATGTCGTGTTTGCGTGCACACAACCCAGATTCTTGCTAACCCTGGTGCTACAATCCCAAACATATGGCTTGCAACTAGAGCTTGGGCACATGGGCAAACAACCCAATTGGGGTGCCGGAGGCTTACCCTGGGCAGTTACAATTGAACCAATGGAGACAGATTGGCGATTGAGCGTGCTTCACTGAACTTGCACACACGCACTCACACGGGTGACACATGCAGGTAATTTGAACGGCAAAACTTTGCAGCCACTGAGAATCTGTGCACACAGGTGGTTTTGGCACGCAACCACACACTTGTCTGAGTACACACGCATGCAAAAACACAGTCCAGTGAGGTGAGGTAGATTTTATCTGAGCTGATTTTCAATTTCGCACAGGTATTTCTGGCACACTTGTTTGGGCTGATTTGGTTTGGATTGCGCAGGGCCTTGGGCAGGGCAGGGCTCATTTGGGTTGGTTGGTTGGGTTGGGTTGGGCTTTTCATGGCTGGATGGGCCCCTTCTGGGTTGGGTTTGGCACGGCAGGATTTGTTAAATTTTGTTGGGCTTATTGAATTTCAGCTGGTATTTAGTTGTCATCTGCACTCACATGGTAACTGTGTATGCGTTACGTGAGGCTGTTTGGATTTGCAATTTTTGTAGTGGTGTGCAGGGGGGTCTTTTTGTGGAATCGGGGTTTAGGTGTATTTCTTGTAGTTTCGAATTTTTTTTCACAAAAAGCTGCTTTTCTGTGGCAGAGAGAACATCAGAATATTGGAACACAAATGATTTCACGCAGAAAAGCGGAGTTGCAGTCTGTGGTGGATTGTAAAGAATATTTGGTTCCAGTTGAGGGAGAACTATGAACAGTATGATTGGGGTTGGATTTTGGGTTCTTTTTTGGCGATGGGGTAATGTGGTGTAAAATCTATTGCTTTTTGCTATTATTGGTTTGCTTCCTTGGTCTGTGCGCTATTGAGTGCACCCCCCGCACAAGTATGTGTAACAGGCCAGAGCCCCAGCCCCTTTGGGTATCCTGATGATCTGGTGTGTGGTGCCCTACTTTACAGATTGGTGCCGTTGCCCTAGTTGGGGCGAAGTTTTGCAGAAGGTCACAGGCAGAGGTAGTTGCAAGTGTAAGATCGCTGCATTATTGTGCGCGCGTGAAATCGTGATTTTTCTGCTGGTTATTTGCAAATGTTGGTATTTGTTGTGCTTTTGCAATGAATCACCATCATGTGTACTAATTTGACGGTCATTTTTACAATGCAGCCGCTACGAGACCGTAGCGTCGCTAGAGAGTTTCACCGATTTCATGAGGATGTGATTTGATCGTGACCTGAATTGTTCCTGCAGAGAAGAAGTATCAAGTAAGGAGTGTGGCGCTGATCGTCGACAGTGATCTGAGAACAAACAACACGCGCTACAAAATTTGGTATGTTGTTGTGCGCGCTGCCGAACGACGGAGGTGAAGAGAGATCACGCACAGGCAAGTTGGTAAAGGACACTACGGACCAGAGTGTAGAGGAGTGCTTTGATTGAAAAGTTGGTTGAAGGCGCCGCCGAGTCCAAATCAGAGTATTGGAGCACATTGTGCCTGCGCTGCCGACGCGTAGA
This sequence comes from Eutreptiella sp. 'Long Island Sound 2002', assembly GCA_964036045.1. Taxonomy (NCBI): domain Eukaryota; phylum Euglenozoa; class Euglenophyceae; order Eutreptiales; family Eutreptiaceae; genus Eutreptiella; species Eutreptiella sp. 'Long Island Sound 2002'. Next base: position 29,925,454 of record OZ038396.1, read on the forward strand.
AACAACGTGCCGGCATCCTCTTCGGGAAGTGCGCCACGAAGCAATTTTGAACTATTGAGCGCTGCGCGCGCAATGCAAGTGATGATTTCCGCCAGTCTTCTAGTGCCAGGGTTGTCGCGCTGTGTAAGTAGCAATGGATTTCAAAGAAGAATTTGCGGCCCACGGCCTTGGGCCAGGCTCATGAAGGGCGGAGGCGAAAACCGCTCGGGCTTTGCCCTGAAAGAACCCCACTAAAGTTTGCGCTGTGTTTCATGCAGTGCTTTTGGAGGCACTGCTTGAATGTATCTCAGATGCTTTGATAAAAAAAAAACAGATTGAGCCCTAAGGCCTCGTCAGCAAAAGCGAAAAGCCTCGTTGACTCGCCTATGGCGCAGTGATATGTGCCTTTGCTTTTGGTTGGCCATCTGTTTTGCTTTTTTGTGCTTTTGTATGAGAACGGGTTTTTCACGGTACAAAAAGTGCATGCTGGTGAGTACATATTGACGTCGAGGTTGGTTGTAGAGCGCCGCACACATTGGCCCTCTAGGCTTGAACACTTTGCTGCCGTTGATAAGTGTTTGTACTCTGCAATGCTACAGAGTGTTGCAGTGACTTGCACTTTGCTTGGAGACACACAAATAAACACAGCGTGCCTCTGCTTTTTGCACTCTGACGTGTGTACTTTGCCTCTTGTTCTTTCGGCCTTTCAAAACAGCACGAAACCAAGCAGAGGAAAAAACATTGCACAACGTTGTAGCCTTTTGAAAACCAATTATATATATGTTTCGGTGAAAAGAAGTTTTGCTAATAATACAGAGTAAGAAAAAGTCACAGCCATGTCTTTCTTGGGGGACTGGATCCAGGCCAAGCCCCCCCTAAAAGCCTTTTGTTGATGTTGAGACTAACTTGATCATTTTTATCATTCTTTTGAAGTTTAAAGTACACTTTCGCAAAGTAGCTAGGGTTATAACCCTAGCGCCCCATGAAGTTCACCCCTACCACTCAACTGAGCGGAGGTATCTTCCTTCATGGAGGTAATACCGAAATAAAGTAGGCACTTCATGCCTAAGGCCTTGTAGGTTAAGCCTAGTGGTCCCCCAGCTCAAGACCCCTATACTCAACTGATTCTACCACTTATTGTGGTTCCACGTTTTAACTGTTTCTGATTTTAGTTGCTTGGCCAGGCTGGCAAAGCCATATCCTGTGTCTGGCCTAACTCTTGTGCCCCACTTTCCTAACCAACTCCATTTCATCCAAAAGAGTGCACATGAAGTGCCTGATGCTAACTTGGAGGCCTGAGTCATGCTAGTTTTCTCATAAAAATCATTTATTTTTTCCATTTGTGATTCAATCTTTGTACTTAAGCCTGCTTTGTCTATCTGCAGCCCTTCTGTGATACTGTTCATTCATTCGATCCACATCCTGTTCTTGGTCTACTTGCTGCTTTGGTGCTGTTTTTCAACACCAAAACTTGCAGGATGTCATCAAAACTGTTAGGGCAGTAATCAAGGATATCTTTGCGGTAGCAGAGGCAACCCATTGAGATCCTTTCGAACCGACTCTGAGAAGTACACAAGCCAAACCCAGCAAACAATATGTCCACACCATCAGTACAACTGTCCGCCAGGACTTGGCCAATTCGGAGTGTACAAGTACAACTGGGCAGCAGTGTGCCCATCTCAATGAATGAGCCCAAGCTCAGAGTTGCATCTGGGTCTCAAGAAGATCCAGGTCACAGAAGGGCGAAACAAGAAGCGCCCAGAGAAATACCAATACCCTTAACCCCTGAGGCCTTAGCAGCCCGTGGTGACAGCCCGCAGCACCTCCGCCGAAGAGTTGCTGTCTCCATCTCCCGCTCAGATTGCCCTGCATCTTCGTCTACGGCAGTTGGAGGCTCTGAGGAACAAGACGAACTGAGAAGGAGAATGGACGAGTACGTGCTCCACGAAGAGTACTACAAGTCCGTCCGAGGGGAAGATGGAGAGGAACCACTCGAAGCCTTGAGATCCCCACCACATACGGACATGGGTTCCTACCTTTACTCCGGCCCACGTACGGACCTGGCCGACACTGTATCTCTACCCAGGCAACCGAGAGGGTCATCTTGGCGTCCAGAGCTGCCATCAACTAGCAGGAACCCTTACGTGTGTCCCGCTTATGTGGAGGATTCCCATCTCCCAGGGGCAACCTATGGTGCCCTGGACCGTACGGCCGAACGACTGGCCAAACTACTGTTTGGGTCCGAAGATCCAGATGTGACAGCCCTGTCTGAGGCTGTCAAGGCACAATTGGGTATCACTGAACCCTTACCCAAGCCAGCGTTGGCCTCACCCTCTCCCGGATTGAGCACCCTCCCTGATGATCTCAAACGATCAAGGGTTTCCAGGTTGCTACCCAAGGTCACATGCCCTGGCCCTTTTCATCCCTGTGCCAGACGAGTCCCCATCGCTGAGCTACAAGATGTGCCCGTGACAGAGACTGAGAAAAAGGGGCTAACAGCTCTGGCACCGCTCGCTGACAGTCCATCCCTCCCTTGAGACCTAACCTCAGAGGGTGGGAAGAGTGGCAGACCTATTGCGCAGGCGAACATCCAGCTGGAGATGCCGGAGTTCGAGCCGAAAAACCTGCCCGAATGGGCAAAGGAATTCGCTGAGTTTCTTTTACTCACCTGCCAATCCCATGTGGATGTGGCCACTAAATGTTCTGTTTTGAAACGCTCATTCACAAAGAAATTTTTGCAAAAACAGGCGAAGCAGGTCCCTACCAGGACCGGCCCCTGCTGTACCCCTTCCACCATTTCCTGTCACTCCTATGGTCTTGCTTCTCACCAGGTTCTGCATGATCTTGCCCTATCCCGCACAATTTCCCACAAAAAATAGTAAACTATGGCTCCTTCACACATATCCTGATCCCTTGCAATAACCAACTCCAAAGTACAATAGCTCAATTCCAAATAATCGACACGGAGGGCTTCCAAGGATGTTTGAGGTCCCGCGTTGACACTCAAAATCTCCTTTCAACACGCCGGTCGTTTCACGGTGCACACGGAGAAACGGGCGTTGGGCATGTACATAGAATTGCACCAATAGAATAATGGAAAAAGAAGCCCTGAAATTGGCATATGAACACAAATCAGGCAAAATTGGGGAAAGAGGTAAACGTACACAGTCACAGCCATAGACCCCTCATTCACTGGACTCAAGACCTTCCCTTGACTCGCCAACATGATGCCCTGAACCCAGTCAAATAAGATGACTAAATGCCATGTGTCAAAAGTCACTACACAAACCCCAAAAATGTGTTCACTCCCAAGCCTCTAAATCCTAGCCCAATAGGGGAGGTGGCGTGTCATGGCCTAGAGTGGCACTCAGGACCATGCCCTACCCTGACATAACTTTGGTTGGACTTGGAGTCGATTGGGCTTGGAGAATTGCCCCATGAAGATGACCTCACAACATAGCAAAATCAGGCAAATCACACCGTAGTGCCCGAAATTCAATTATATACTCAAAAATGCATACGGCAAATGTTCAAATGCTCCATGCATGTGTCAAACCGGAAAGTAATATACAAGGGTGATATAGACCAAGGATCTATGCCCAAGAATATCCCAACATTGGTTCCCAAACCCCTCCGGATATACACATGCCATGCCTCACAACTCAACTCACGAATTTGAGACCTAACTTTGTGAGGCCTCGTGTGCCACGCCAAAGTGACCACGCGATGCGGCATATGGTGAGGTGCAACACCGAAGCATATGCCAACATATAAGCAACATACCATAGTTCACGGATCTCTAGGCACTTTACTGTTAGCCGACCAGTTGAGCCCATAAAATACAAAAATGAGCATAAAATGAGGTCAAAAACATGCAAATGTTGCCTAATTCAAGATAATCACAATAGTATATGACTTCGCTCACCCATGGTATCAACATATGGTTCAAAACACAATTGCTTGGGACCATTTGCGAACAACCCCCCGACTTGGATCCCCACATGGACGCATAGGGAGACCTTCGAACCTCCTCACGACACGCACCATGAAAATGGGAAAATTGATAGTGGCGCTTGTGGGTCGCTCCGTAAGCCTTCCCGCATGCACTATATGTGCGCTAAACTTAGTCTAGCGCTATGGAGCACACCATTGGGACATGGGCGAAGCCCTTGCCACGTATGACTCCACATGTCTTCCTACCAACGGAGATATATAACATGGGCGTGAGCATAGCGAAGCACATACCATCCATATAACACATACCCTCAAAAATGGCTCCCACCATGGTATGCCATGCCCCTCCATGGACATAACTCCACGTTAAAAATACGTAGGAACCCAAGGAAAGTTTCCATGCAACACCAACCCTCATGCGGTACACTCGAAAGTCGCATTAAAATGTTCGGTTGCATGGTCCAAGAGTTATAAATCACTTTCTTTCCTCTTGACGATTATCCCTTGCTACACTGGGCATAAGTACACATCAAAGACGTTTGACGCTTCCTAAATTAAGTTGAGACCAAGGCAATTCCAGCCCATATCTCAAAATTGTAACTCCTCGCAGTGAGCCGGAGATACGACTTTTCAAAGTGGCCCCACGAATCAATTTTGTTTCGCCTATATCTCCAAGAAAAATGAAGGAGACAACAAAAGGAAGGTTGATTCGTGATCAGGGAAAAATGTAGGGCCACTCGAAATTCATCATATCAAGTGCGGCGACCTCGAAATCGAAAATCCGATTCTGAATGTCTGAAAAAATCGGATTAATTTTGCGAGTGTATAACATGCAAATTGCGGAAGCAACGAAACCTTTTCTGATGAAATTTAACCCTTCATCGGGGTTTCCGCTAAAAAATCTGGAAATAACAGTTAACCAATCGGTTACCGCAAAATCGCGAGCCAACTGACAGTCGCCGATACATTGACAAGCCAAGCCTATCACACTATCACATCAGGTTAGGTCAGGTGGATGGAAGAGTATGATATCAGCCAATGGCGGCTTGCCGGCCCATAGATACACACCCCAAGGACCCAAAGATGGCCACGGGGGTCCGAACCGGCTTCACCCCCCTTCTCAGAGCGTTGTATCCGCTCGGAAGTCATTGAAGAGAGGACGGGAGGACCCCAATGGGCTCCAACCCCCCCCCCCCCCACGTCCCAAGGACACATGGAGGCCCCACATATGGCGTAGGCGTCTGCCATGCCCCAAGGGAGGGGTGAGGACACTCATAATCGGTGCCCTCCGCCATATCCGGTCTCCTCTTGATCTACAACATGGACCAAGGGGATCGAAGATAGAGAAACGTCGTCCACCGATCTAAATACGTATACCACAATGAAATATATATGTGGAGACCGAGTGAAGGGGGTATATGGCCAATCAAGGCCCGAAATCCCCGGATGAACGCCCTCACCCGTCTCCCAAGCACAAAAACAAACAAAAGTGCCAAGGGGGATCCAGTACGGTGCTGCTGCAGCCACCAAATGGACCAACACGTGTTCTTTTTCCTTAGATAATCCATCCAGACCGTGGTATACCTCGGCACAAAACTGCTCGGAGGCTCCCAGAAATCTCTGGATGCGGCAAATCCCTTCCAACGGACTTTGTACAGCCCCTCCCCAGGCGTCCCCGGGTCTGGCTTGTCCGTCAGGATCTTCTCGCCGGTGAAGTCGTCGTCCTCACCCTCGTCATCCGAGTCCACATCGCCGGCTGTGAACTCGAAGGTGACGGGACGTCCGCTGGGGTCTGGTGCTCGGGGCCGAAGCTGGGTATGGTCGCGGTCCAGGATCTTGTTATCCCCCACACGAACCGCATACACATCCTGCCCGACCTTCCGAACGATTACCCACATACCAAGACGCCTGCCGATGCCTGGACAGGACATCCTTGTGGTGCCGCTCCACCCATACGGTGTCTCTGAGAGCATATTTCTGGACTTTTCCCTGCTTGAAGTACTTGGCCCTCTTCTCATGCTCTTTCTGAAGTGCTTTGCACACCTTGGTCGCCGTGTGGTCCGCCTCAGCCATCATAGCACTCGCATCCCGGGCCACTTTGCCATGGTTCAACCACGGGAGAGTGCGTGACACTCGATCCCGTAGGAACAGGATACGATCGGGCGACAGTGCAGTGGGCCCCGGAAGGTTGTGGTACGCCTGGAGTACTCTCCACAGCGAATTATACCAATTCCGGCCCGGTTCGTCAATGTGCAGCTGGCGGAACCTTTCGAACATCTGCCGCCCGGCCACCTCAGCCCGGCCCTTCGACCGGCTGTGGTACGCCACGGTCTCGGCGTGCCAAATCCCCATGTGCTTGCACATTGTCTTGAACCACGTCCCTACAAGTTGACTGCCCCGATCGCTGCAGATGACAGCTGGGACATCAAAAATCGTCAGCCTATGCCTGATCACGGCATTAGCTACGGTCTTGGCCTGCAGACCCACCCCATACTTGTCCTTCTTGTCCTTCTTCTTGGACTTCTTGCCAGGGACCGCAACGATATACCCGCTGTGCCTATCCACCGCCAGGATGAGACAGTCGTAGGTCTCTCCTTCCACGGTGACCTCCGGCATGGCGAATACATCCATGGCCAGGGACCGCATAGGGGCCTCCGGTATAGCCGTGTACACCGGGTTGCCCGCTGTGGAATGGTTGGGGCTTTTCGTAGCCCGACACACGGCGCAGTCGCTGCAGTACTTGTCCAGGATGGCGTAGTACCCCGGTGGGAACTTGAAAGGCCACTCCAGGTCCTGCTGCATCTTGTCCCGACCAGGATGCATGAGCTTGGCGTTATGCCAGTGGTCAATGAGCTCCTCCATTCCGTTCTCAGGGACCAATAGCTTGTCCTTGAGGAAGAATTTATCCCCATCCTCGGTCAAGCCCTCAGGCCATTCGTCATCCGACGGGGCACTCACGGCATTCCAGTACCTGCTCCAGTGTTCGGATGCCGCATAGTCATCCGACCAGTCTTCTGTCAGCACCGACCTGACTAGCTCTACGGGGGCCACCATCCATTGCTCGAGGGTTTCCTCTCGAATAGCTTGGACTCGGGCGCCCCGGAACTTGGCCAGGTCTGTACGGTTTGCCATCACCACAAAGCACTTGACCCCCTCTTGCTCCATGGCCTTCTCCATCTCGATGATGCGCTTGGCCTCCTCGGTCTCCTCGGCGTCCCCATGGCTGGATATGTCCATCCAAGCCTTGCCCGCGGGGTAGGCCCATCGACTGAGGCAATCTGCCACAGTGTTGTCCTTCCCCCGGGACATATACGATGCTGAGGTCGAACTTGGCGAACGTCTCGTGCCACCAGGCCCTCCTTGTCGCCGGTCCCGAGGGGGTGTTGACGTGCTCCTTGTGCCAGCTCTGTAAGGACATATGGTCCGTGCAAACCACCACCGGTTGTAATCCGATGTGGCCAGACCACTTCCTGAGCGCACAAACAACGGCGTACGTGTCCTTCTCCCTCGCGGTCCAGGTTCGACGTTGGCCCTCGGCCAGGATCCGGCTCGGAAACGCCACGGGTACGTGCGACCCGTCATCTCGAACCTGCTCGAGGACTGCCCTTACAGCATAGTCCGAGGCGTCCGTCCGTAGCACGAATCCCTTGTCCGGGTCCACCAGGAATAGCCCCAGCTGCCCCAGGAGTCGCTCCTTCAGGCGGCTGAACGCATCTTCGGCCTCAGGGGTCCAGGCAAGCTTCTTCTTGCTCCCCTTCCGGCCATCGAACTTGCCCACCTGCAGCATCTTGTGCAGCGGCCCCGACAGTTCTGCATACATCCAGACATAGCCCGAATAGTAATTGCAGAACCCCATGAGGGATCGGAGTTCGCTGATGGGCTGGGGCTTCTCCCAGTGGTGCAGGGACGCCAGCTTCCCAGGCATGGGACGGCGTTGCCCGTGACCAACCACGTGACCCGCGAACTCCACTTCCCTCACAAAGAGTGAGGGTTTGGTGGGCTTGCACACCATGTTGTGCTTGTCCAGCTCGCTGAGCACTCGGCGCAGATCCTTCTCATGCGCTTCGATGAGCTCGTCCTCAGTCATGCCTTCCGTGCCGGACCCGATGATGATGTCATCCACAAAGGGGTCGGCACAGTCCCGGACAGGACCAAGTAGGTCCTCCATCATGCGCTGGAAAGCGGCGTTGCCATTCTTGGCGCCCATTGACGCGTTCCCGTGGGGGGCTGGCCACGGGACGCTGCGGTGACACGCACAGGTGAGCAGGCAGGCAAGGCACTACGCTCACAAGGGCATCAATACGCTCGTGTCATGTGACAAAGCGTTGTAGGATCCTTGCCACTCTGCAACAAGGGAACAAAGTATGTACAGCAACACATCAGGATATGTACACATGGGGTTAAGACTGGACTGGGGTAAGGGCATCAAGGAACAATAGACACTCAGTCCCAACTCATATCCCAATCCCAGGTCCGACCCTCTCAGTGGCTGGTGAGGGCGGGGGCTCAAACACAACCCATGCCCTGCTCAGTCCGGACCCTGAAACCCTGCCAATAGGGGAGATGTCCCGCCCAGCCACAGGCGAGTTCCTGGGAACCAAGGCGATCCAAGGCGGACCGACAGTGGCTCCCTATGCTCCCTTAACGGCAGGTCCCAACTCCTCTCTGAGCCAGAGATATGGCCCCGCCATTATCACCCAGGAGTTGGTAGCTGAAAATGGGCTGTTTCAGCCCAAACTGGAATTAGCTCACAAATTTCCAAAATTGACCTCTCGTCCGGACCCGCCAGAGGTAGGGACGAGGCAACTGACCCTATGCCCTTCGAGTACGAACTCCCTGGAGCCCTCACCCAACCTGGTTCCCTCTGAGGTCCCGGCATCAGGGCAACACGGATGAGTCAAGTGGGGTCATGATGCCAAAATCACCAAAATTGGCGTCATTCCCACGCGTGGCTCGCCCGGCCAAGGTGAGGCCAATGGCTCACAGGGTAGGAGGCAGGACCTAGGACTTATATCTGAGTGTACAACTTGGAGTTAGGTCCGGGCTCCCTATGGGCTTAGAGAAATGGGGCCGCCAATTGACCACACGGAAGGGGGAAATTGGGGTCCCAAAATAGGGTCATTTTGGCTGCTTGAAATGAGCCAAAATTCGGTGTGCTCCCAATAGTATATCTCCACGCCGGCTTGGAGATCGGATCCGCCATTCCATACGCGATCCACCGGGAGTCCAACGGAGACTCCCATGCCCTTGGCTCTCAATGATCTCCATGCCACCTGGCGTGGTGACGATCCCAATGGGGTCCACAAATGCCAAAATGGCAAAATTGCCCACACTCACTTTGGGCTAGCGCCTTAACGAAGGTTGCTCCGCTTCGCCCACGTGGTGTGTGAACCATGGGGACCAATATACATAACACCCATGTCATATATGGTCCATTGGTCCATGCGTCCGGCGTGCACGGGTGGGCTCAACATAGTGCACGGCGGGCAGCAAAAGTGGAAAAATGCTCAAAATGGCCAAACATGCGCACACTCATGGTTGGGGCAAATGAGGCACATGCCCAACTTGGACCGGAGTGTGCCATAGGATTGGTATCAAGTCATATATGTCCAACATATCTTTTGGGGGTCGCCCAACTCCTCCGGTATTGGGAATGGCAGGGTCGCCAAGTGAGCCTATGATTTGGGATAGTCCCAAATCGCCAACATGGCGGCCACGGTATGCCAAGCTCAAGAGGAGTTATTCGCCGGGTTCAAGATATGTTGGGGACCGAAGTATGTACCCTCATAACATACTTGGGTCATGATGTCAATTGAGTGCAACGTTGAGATATATGGTCGCCACTTGACATCATGACGAGCCAAAAACGGCAAAATTGGCACAAAGACACACAAAAGTGCATTGAAAGGTGCACAATTATATCACAATATCTTCGGCTTGGATCGTGCAATCAACTAATCCTTCTAAACACAATGACTTGACACCAATGACCTTCGATTCCACGTATGTGCTCCACTAGGGGCGCTTTGAAAGGTTACGAGCGCTACTTCCCAAGTGGGCACATGAAAATATGGAAAATTGTAAAATACACACCTTGCTCCCAACGCATCGCTTTGGGATCGCCACACAAGCTTCCCTTCACGAAGGTTAGGCTTGCAATTGATCGTGGGGAGTATGGAGAAGGGGCTTACACAATATGAGGTCCATTGGCGGGTTCGGCTTGGAGCGATAGACCCGCCAAATGGGCACGCAACACAACACATGGCACATACCACATATTGCCCAAAAAGGTAGCTCCCCCCACGATATGTCATGCCCCTCCAAGGGCATAACTTTGTGTCAATCGCTCATAGGAACTCAAGGAGAGTTCCTATACAACACCAACACTTGCGCGCTACACTCGAAAGTTATCTTAACGCACGCGATGTCATGGCCAAAGAGTTACAACGCAAACTCTACCCTCTTGACCATGATCCATTACACTAGCGCGCACGTGTGGAGACGCAAGGCATATGATGCTTCCTAAATTACATCGGGAGTATTGTGAATACATCCCACGTTTCTTTATTGTCATTCCTCGCAAGCAACACGAGATATGACCTTCACAAGTGGCCTCACGAATCAACTTTGTTTTGCCCATATCTTTAAGACAAATGGAGGGCAGGATAAAAGGAAAGTTGATTCGTGCATAGGGAAGCACGTAGGTCCACTCGAAAGAGGTCAAATCAAGTGCGGGGATGTCGAAGTCGAAGGTCCGATTTCGACATCCTGAAAAATTCGGATTAAGGTTGCGAGTGTAAGATGTGAAAATTGCGGAAGCATCCATGCAGTTCCTGACGACTTTGGAGCCTTCGTGACGGATTGCGTTAAAATTTCCATTAATTACAGTTAATCTGGCGGTTACGGTAAAGTCGCGATCCAACCGCCAGCAGTCAAAACAGTGAGTATCAGAACGGAAGCGTAAAAGTTGACGGAAACAATATGAAAATAAAACCCTGTTGATTCCTGATATTCTGATATACAAATCTCCGCTGGCGGTGCATCGGTTGCCGATGCGGGGCTTTACGGCACGGAACACGCTCCCGCCGGGCTCGCACCGGGCGTTAACGGGCGCCTTCCGTACATGGGGTTAGTGGACCGGAGGCCGGTCTTCCCTTCCGTACATGGGGTTAGTGGACCGGAGACCGGTTGTATGCCCTAACCTAGCCATGGGGTTCTGGGTACCGCTTCACCCCCCTCCTTAGAGCAAACCCTGGGGGGGGCTCGATAACACCCACGCATGGCAGCGGGTACCCAGGACCATATCCTGAAGGGGGGGGTGTCACATCCTCACTTCAGGCTGATTCGCAGGTTAGGCTCCAAACTCCACAGTAAGATAGGTATGATGCTGTAAAAGTCCGTAGCACATGTATAGTATCAAGTATCAAGTCCCGGGTCCTGGCGGCAATTGTTCGGCATCCAAAGGACCCGTTAACCCATACCAGGCGCACCGGGTGCCGGCTGCTACGGTCACTACCACAGTGGCAGTGGCATACACGGCCAACATAGGCGACACACAACGACCGAGGTGGTCCCACAGGTCGAGGGCGACCACAAAGATCCATCAGGCTACCCCAAGCTTCCCAAGGCCCGCCGACTGGGGAGAGTCCCCACGGGTCCTTCCTCGGGCGCACCATGTCCATATCCATACGGCGCGAGTCCAGAGTGATACAGCCGAACTCCTTAAGAGATCTTAAGGGAACTCCTCCTTAAGGGATCGGGCATCAAGGCCGTCTTTTCCCTCGCCCTATTACCACGAAGGCCATACATGAGGGAGTCCTCATGCAGTGTGGGCGGAGGCGTCGACTCCTCAAACCACCAGTTTCCCAGGCAGACTGACCGAGGTCAGGAGCACCGGAGGCCGCCATCCGAATGCAAGTGCGTCTGCGAATCGGTAGGCTCACACTGGGACTGACAGTGGCGGACCGCTGGGAGTGTAGTCAGGCAACTGGGCTTCCCGCCTGGCGCCATCAGGATCTCCACATCACAGCGAATAGGGCAACACGGTATCACGGGCACTCAAACAGTAGTATATGTTCTGCGGTACTGGTCCAGGCTGGACCATATGTATAAACATGTAAACGGCGACTCAGGGCGCCTCTGTATCCCGATTCGTGGTGAAAAACAGTCCATCCCTCAGCGATGGGCTGATGACACTTAACATACAGATGCACATATCCTGGAGGGCAGAGAAGCACAACAAGCGGGGTAAATAGGCGTGTAAACACACTCTGGACAGAGTGCCAAACCACGCCACGGTCAGGATAAGGCAAGTGCAGGAGGGTGGACAGGAAAACGCCTGAGTCCAGGCCATATATAGTCTCGAGACACACGTCGACTGGTCTGGATTCCGCAAGTGCCATGGAACCAGACCACACACCAAAAATCGCAATGCGGATGACAGCGGCATCCGTTGCGCAACGTCGTATGGGCTTCAAGGCCCCAAGAGCTCAGAAAAATGAAGGTCAGTCGCCCTACCTGGTTTCCCAAGGATTCAGCACGTGGGGAGTGACGAATAGAATTGAAGAGAGGGGCCATCCTCCTCTGGATTCAGCAGGGGGGGTATATGGCCACTCTGTCACCGAAAGATGGAAGAGAGCAAGCAAGTAAGGGACGATTCGTCGGCCTCACAAGCGCTCAAAACGCATCAGGGGAGAGCTCAGGGCGCTGATCAGGCACCCCTGGCTGCAATCGCCCGGGTGAGTGCTGCCAAGTCCGAAACATGGATCTTGGTCTTGTGCTTGCGGATGTACTCCATGAAGGGAGTATTGACCCGCGGCACAAACGAGGAGACGGGTTCCCAGGTGTCGTGGGACGGCCCATAGCCTCGCCAACGAACCTTGAACTCCAGATCTCCTGGTGCCGAGGCTTTCGGACGCTGAGCCAGGATCTTCTCGACCGTGTAGTCATCCTGCTCAGCATAGTCGTCGTCCGAATCAGCCTCATGTGCGGCGTAGCTCAGGGACACATGCTGGCCACGGAGGTCGGGTTCCCGCACACGGAGCTGACTCTCGTGGCGCTCCCGGAACTGTCCGTGACCCACCTTGATGCGGTAGGTGTCCTCACCAATCCTGCGGACCACCTCGCCGGGTGTGAACCAGGTCTTGGTGCGGTGGGTGCCCATAGGGCGGGGTCTGATCACCCACACCGGGTCTCCCACCCTGAACTTCTGCGCTTTCGAGCTCGGGGCGGACTTCTGACGCTCAGCATGCTCCTTTTCGAGCTGCTGGCGGATGTCCCGCGCCGTTTGCTCTTGCCGCGCGAAGAATTCCTTGGCATCCATAGCCATGCCATCACCAGACAAGGGAAGTCCCCTACCCAGGGGGTCCCTGCCGAACAGAATCTGGTGAGGGGACAAACCGCCCGGAGTGGGGGTGTCATGATGGGCCTTCAGAGCAGGCCACATCTCCTCAAACCAGTTCCGATGTGGATTGGTGATGTGGATCTTGCGCAGCTTCTCGAACAGCTGCCGTCCAGCCACTTCAGCACGGCCGTTGGACCGGCTGAGATAGGCGACGCTCTTGGCATGACGTATTCCCATGAGGGAACACATAGCCTTGAACCAGCCACCAGTAAACTGGGGCCCTCGGTCACTGCAAATGGTGCGGGGGATGTCAAAGACGGTCAGCCAGTGACGAATCATCATGACTGCCACTTCCTTGGCAAGCAACCCCTTTTTGCGTGCCGAAACGGCTACAACGTAGCCGCTGTGGCGGTCCACACAGAGAACCACACAGTCAAAGGTCTCCTTGCCAATCTGCACCTCGGGCATGGAGAAGACGTCCATGGCCACGCTCTCCATGGGCTGGTCAGGAACCGGGGTCCATTGGGGTTCCCCCTTGACGTTCCGGTTGTCGGGATTGCAGGCCTGACAGACCGAACAACCCTTCCTGACCTTCTTGATGGCGGTGTAGAGAACGATGTGGTCGATCTCGAACCGGCGCTGCATGTCAAGGGCTTGCTTCTTGACCCCTGGGTGCAGCATGTGGTGGTGCCAAGCTTCACAAAGCTCGAGCACCCGGGACTCCGGTACTAGCAGCTTACCATTCCAGTAGCGCTTGCCATCTTCCTCGGTCAGCCCCTTTGGCCACTTCTGCCCGTCGTCAGGGTCGGTCACAGCCCTATACTCGGCCGCAAAGGCCTCAGACTTGGCGTAGTCGTCGGTCCAGTCGTCCTGGAGGCAAGACTCCGGGAAGAGGTGCTTGTCGGACTCAGCTCCCTCAGGGGCGAGTACTCTGACCGCTCTGCTCACCCTCGTTGCGAGGGAAGCATCCGCGGCCATGACGACGAAGCATTTAGCACCCTCCTCCTCCATCAGGCGCTCCATTTCAATGATCCTCTTGGCTTCAGCGGTCTCAGCCTCATCGCCATGGGCAGAGATATCCTGCATGCCCTTGCTGGCGGGATAGGCCCACCTACTGATACAGTCCGCCACGGTGTTATCCTTTCCAGGAATATAAACAACCGTAAGGTCGAACTTGGCCAAGGTCTCATGCCATCTTGCCCGTCGGGAGGCGGGACCTGAGGGGGTGTCCACGTGCTCCTTGTGCCACGACTGCAGACTCTGATGGTGGGTGCAGACGGTGACGGGATGGAGGGCTATGTACCCGGCCCATTTCCTGAGAGCCATGACGATGGCATACGCCTCCTTTTCACGGGGCGTCCACGTCCGTCTCTGGCCTTCCGCCAGGACTCGGCTCCAGAAGCCCACGGGCACGTGCCTCCCATCGTCAAGCACTTGCTCCAACACGGCGCCAATGGCATAGTCGGAAGCGTCGGTGCGCAGGACGAACCCTCGGTCGGGATCCACGAGGTGCAGACCCACTGCGGATAGCAGCGCCTGCTTCATCCTCTCAAAGGCACGGTCGGACTCAGCTGTCCAGACCAGAGCCTTCTTGGACCCCTTCTTGGTCTCCTCTCGGTTGCCCTTGAGCATGGTCGTCATGGGGGCTGCATACTCGGCATACATCTTGATATACCCCGAGTAGTAGTTGCAGAACCCCAGATACGCCCGTAGCTCAGAGACCGTTTTGGGCTTTTCCCAGTGCTCGATCGCAGCCACCTTGCCAGGTATGGGCTTTTGCTGCCCGTTCCCGACTACGTGGCCAGCGAAGACCACCTCGCTTACCGCAATGGTGGCCTTGTCACTGCTGCCCGTGAGTTTGTGCCGAACCAGAAGGTCGGGCACTCGAGTGACGTCCCTTTCATGTGCCTCCAGGAGCTCCTCGTAGCTCATACTGGGGTCCCCGGACGCGATGATCACGTCGTCCACGAAGGGGTCCGCACAGTCACGCACCGGCTCAAGCAGGTTCTCCAGCATCCGCTGAAAAGCCGCATTGCCGTTGGTAACGCCCATAGGCATCACCTTCCACTGGAGAGGTCCAAGTGGGGTGCTCATGGCTGTGCAGGCACGGGACTCCTCGGCGAGAGGCATCTGATGATAACCATGTTTCAGGTCAATCACCGTGAAGATCCTCCGCCGGTGTTGCTTTTGCAGCATGTCCTCAATGAGGGGCAGCGTATAGCTGTTGTGCTGCGTTTGGGCGTTCAGGCCGCGGTAGTCGACCACGAGCCGCCACTCACCGGCAACCTTCTTGGGGACGACGAAGCACGGAGAGGCCCATTCGGAGTGGCACGGCTCGAGCCAGCCTTTCTGGATGAAGTCACGGAGGATCTTCTCCATGGCCTCTTTCCTCTCGCCCCTCAGGGCAAACTCCCGGTGCCGATACACACGGGGGTCCTGCTTCAGTCGTATCTTGGCCTCGCCATACGGTCCACGCACCGGTGGGGGAAACACAGGCTTACCGCTGAAGAAGGTATCACCATACTTCTGCTTCAGCCTGGCCCTCAATGCCTGGATCTTGGGGCAGTCATCGGACTCCGCGTTGGCTTTTCCGGGCACTTGAACCACGGAGCTTACTTGAGGGGTAGCGACCCCGCTCGCTTTCGGCTCAGGTGGTCTTCCCAGGTAGCCCAAAGGGCCATCTCTGGTCTTGCCTCGGAATAGATCGCCGTAGGTGGGTGGGTTACCCCCGATTGGCTCGTCCTGGCTGGATGGGTGATCCAGCACCCTCTGCACGAAGGTGTTCCCGTCATAGGAACCAGAGACGATCGAGTCCACTTCCCAGCAGGCTCTATCCTGGCCCTTGCCCTCACGCTGGTTTCCCCAGTCGTGAAAGGGCTGATCCATATACCCCTGAACCAGATCCCACTCCTCTTCAGTGAGGGGGTCTTCGGATTCCGATTCTTCCATGTCAACAGGGGGAACCGCAAAGCATTGCCTCCAAGGCTCTGCTATGATACGGTTGACACACATGAAGTCCGTGGTGTCGGCCTGATCAAGGCCCCCATCCACATAGTGGAATTCTGTTGGCCATCTCTGGGGTGGCATGGGCTGTCCCTTAGCGTCCTGATAGACACTCTCTCCAGCCGGTAGGAGGACCTTGTTTAAGGTCATGTTGGTCAATGAGGCTACCCAATGTCGGGTACTCTCCTCCTCGGTGCATCCCATAGGATCAACCAGCACTGCCTTGGAGCGGTCCTTGCGAATCTTCGCTATCGCTCTTGGAATGTCCCAACGGGGGCAATGGATCCACATCAATGCCTGATGCGGACCCCAGTGCTTCTTCCACGCGGAGTCCTGTGCGCTCCAGTACTTCTCGCACACCCGAAGATGGGCGGAGGTTCCTGAAGAGAACGCATCCAGGGCCAGATCCGAAGCTCCCAAGTCCGCGACAACTCGGCTCGCCACTTCCGGCCTTACGCCGTACTCCTGGTTTGCAGGACCAGTTGGCTCAGTGTCCAGCGCGGCCACTTCGAGCTGATTGCGTTCGGGGTGGATCCATTGGCATTCCACATGGTGCTCAGGTGACGAAAGCCACGAGAGCTGGTCGTCCTGGTACAGGGTCATGGAAGCCTGGGCCGGGAGGACGCCGGAGTCCGTCTCCATCATGAAGTCGTACCCGACGATCATGTCCCAGTCCATCTCGGCCTCGTAGAAGCGACCGTGCAGGAGGATTTCCTTGCCGAGGTCTGGGCGGCTCAGCTCACGATGGTTCACGAACTGCAGCCCAATGGCCGCTTCCTTCGTGCCTCCCACCATGTACTGGCCGTTCGCCACCTTCAGCCTGACAGGTTTCCGACTGTCGGTCAGACACTCTGGTGGAAGCAGGCCAGCCTTGACCAAGCTGACTTGAGCTCCCGTGTCGACCAACACGTCGAAAACCTTTTCCACTTCCCCGCATAGGGCACGGACCTTAAGATGCAACTGCCGCTCGCGACCGACACGGCGCACGGCGTGCAAACTCAGGATCTCCGGCCGTTCCAGAAGCTCGACAAGCGACTGGTGCAGGTCGTGGACAATGGGCTCAGGAAGCATTTTCGGCGGGGGTGATGTCCGTGCGTCCACAGAAAAATCGAAAATCCTTCAACCCATCACCCCAACCTCTCCAAGTACTACATGAAGTCTATTCCAAACTTCGATTCCAGTGGAGTTGCGTAAATGGTCTTGGAATCCTTGCTCACCCCACGGGGAGCGTCCGCGGACACAATCTGGCGTCTATGGACAAAGAGATGGTATATGTAACAAAATAAATGCGTTGACATGTACAATGTATATGTATCACCTCTAAACTATAAAATAGCTTAGAAAAAGGGACGAAATGAAGGCGACGGCGTCGCCGCCATCAGAAAATCTGAGGGCTACGAGGCGTCGCCATCAGGATCTCCACTGAGATCCTGCCCAAACTGGGCCAAGCAGTGGTTTTTGGGCGAAAAACAATGAAATAAAGTGATTTTTGAGTCAAAAACACTCCTTTCGTGCGTCTCCCCCCAACGCGTCGCGTAGCCGACACGACGCGTTTCTGTGGCAATTCAACCTACATATGAAAAGGCCCACTGTTGGGCTACGCCATAGGCGTCTGGGCGATTCCTGGAATCGCCTCAGCATTTTTTGAAAAATGCGTGAACGCGCCACTTTTCGCAAAAATGGACCTTCGCGGAACGCCGCGAAAAAGGTCACGCTATAATCTTTTATTTCTAAAAACGATAAAACAATAATAAAATTGCCTAAAATCTTTAGAAATCGAGAGTTAAATTCTCGATCTGGGGCTGCGTCGCGCAGGCGACGACTGTCGTCGCCAGCCCAAAAAAGACGTAAAATGACGATTTCTGGGGTATTTTACAGAAATCCCACAGAAATCAGGATGCCGTAGCATCCACAGGAAAATTCCTGATCTGGCCTGGCGAAGAGCGCCACAGGCTGGACAGCGGGTATGGGTGAAGCACCCCATACCGCTTCACCCCCCTCCTTAGAAGCCTTGCCTATATCCAAAAGAAGGCAAGGCCAAGGAGGCGCTCTGACCCCTGCAGTGCCCTGGTTTCAACTCTGATTCAGCAGGACAGTGGGGGGGGGGGGGGCTTCGTGAGTAATTTACATGCCACACACATGTGAAAAAAAAAAGTTTTTTTTTTTTTTGATCTTGAAATATTCATAGGGCAATTGCCCCTCAGGCGACCACACTGGTCCCTGGCACTCCTCGTAGCCTCTGGTGACCAAACCAGGGGCGCTGCAGGGCCTTCCGCCGTGACTGATGGCGCTTAGGCGCACATATTGGCCCTTTTTCTCCATGGGCATGGAAATCAATAATTCAATAAATTCGGAAAAAATTATTTAGGGTCAAACCCAAGGCAACGACTTCCTCGCGCCTGAATTTAGGGCCATTTCCTGCCCAAGGCGACGAATTCCTCGTGCCTTTTAGGGTCGATTCCCAACCCAGGGTGACGAATGAACGCACCTGATTTGGGGGATTTAGGGTCATTTCCTACCCAAGGCGCCCCACGCCTATTTAGGAAGGGACCTCCCGGAGGGTCAACCAACCCAAGGCGACGAATTAACGCGCCTGATTTGGTTACTGGTGGACGAGCAGCGCCTTCCGCGCAGCATGCTGTCGTCGCTTCAAGGATCAACCATCATAGAAGTCCACGCCACTTGTCAAGCTGCTGCAGAGTCCAGAATTCCTTAAGACCTCTGCTGGGATCGTCGTCGTCACCGCAGGAGCTCCTGGAGCTGATCTCAGGGCTGTTGTCGTCGCTGCTGTTGCCTTGGGGGCCAGTCTTGGCCCAGGCGTCCCTTCTTGCACTGTATTTCCACCAGTGCAATACCTTAGGCTGCAGTCTGTTGCGCTGCGGGAGTTGTCGAAAACCAGGCAGCAGGATACCACCTCGACGTTGTGGGAGCTCATCGACAGGTCCGCCAGTGAACCACGCGGACAGCGGCAAGACCATTTTGAAGCATTTTCGGCGGGGGTGATGTCCGTGCGTCCACAGAAAAATCGAAAATCCTTCAACCCATCACCCCAACCTCTCCAAGTACTACATGAAGTCTATTCAAAACTTCGATTCCATTGGAGTTGCGTAAATGGTCTTGGAATCCTTCCTCACCCCACGGGGAGCGTCCGCGGACACAATCTGGCGTCTATGGACAAAGAGATGGTATATGTAACAAAATAAATGCGTTGACATGTACAATGTATATGTATCACCTCTAAACTATAAAATAGCTTAGAAAAAGGGACGAAATGAAGGCGACGGCGTCGCCGCCATCAGAAAATCTGAGGGCTACGAGGCGTCGCCATCAGGATCTCCACTGAGATCCTGCCCAAACTGGGCCAAGCAGTGGTTTTTGGGCGAAAAACAATGAAATAAAGTGATTTTTGAGTCAAAAACACTCCTTTCGCGCGTCTCCCCCCAACGCGTCGCGTAGCCGACACGACGCGTTTCTGTGGCAATTCAACCTACATATGAAAAGGCCCACTGTTGGGCTACGCCATAGGCGTCTGGGCGATTCCTGGAATCGCCTCAGCATTTTTTGAAAAATGCGTGAACGCGCCACTTTTCGCAAAAATGGACCTTCGCGGAACGCCGCGAAAAAGGTCACGCTAGAATCTTTTATTTCTAAAAACGATAAAACAATAATAAAATTGCCTAAAATCTTTAGAAATCGAGAGTTAAATTCTCGATCTGGGGCTGCGTCGCGCAGGCGACGACTGTCGTCGTCAGCCCAAAAAAGACGTAAAATGACGATTTCTGGGGTATTTTACAGAAATCCCACAGAAATCAGGATGCCGTAGCATCCACAGGAAAATTCCTGATCTGGCCTGGCGAAGAGCGCCACAGGCTGGGCAGCGGGTATGGGTGAAGCACCCCATACCGCTTCACCCCCCTCCTTAGAAGCCTTGCCTATATCCAAAAGAAGGCAAGGCCAAGGAGGCGCTCTGACCCCTGCAGTGCCCTGGTTTCAACTCTGATTCAGCAAGACAGTGGGGGGGGGGGGGGCTTCGTGACCTTGGTGACCCCGTGCTACCCACTCTAAGAGTTGTGAGTGGGGATGTTGTGACAGTATATGCCTACTAGGATACAAAAGGACACTTTTTGCAGTCTCTAGCCTTGCCGAGGGCCGGTCAAAACCCGTGCCAAAGACGCCAAATGACTGTTTCCACCAACAATGGCTTACATGAATGAATGGGCCGGTACACAACGTGCTTCTGCTTTTTCACCCTAGGCAGCTCAAAAATCGAAGTTTCCGAAACCTATTTTTTTGATATTGTGACCACATCAAAATGACCGTCCAACCCATATAAAGCATGATTTAGGCAGTATCTGGTATTTTGGGGTGGCCAAGGGGGGGGGGGATCTCACCAGGGATTGGTACACAACCCGCTTATGCAGTTTTTCACCTTGGACAACTCAAAACTCGAAGTTTTCGAAACTTAAGGGATGACAATTTTTTTATTGGAAAATTGAAAGATATTTTGGGGTTCCAAATGACTCCAACTACAGAGCAACCAAAGGGGCCTGGGACTGAGATCCAGGGCACTGGGAACCTGTTTTGCTGGAAAATTGGTCCGCCGATTTGTTCCGCCGATTTGTTGGGATTTCTTCGCCGATTTGGGGGGCCGGGGGGGGGGGGGGGTTGGTATTGTGAAAGTGTATTGTCAGGACCGACTGGTCCAGCAAAGTTTACATAATCCGCTCTGACCGTCGACCGTTGTTCAAGTTGTTCATTGTGGTGAAAGATCACCAGCCTGCACATTGAGATTCAAGTGACCTGCGCAGGAGCGCAAGGAAAACTTCGGACAGATCGGTTGAAAGTCGTGAAGGCTCAGATATTTGAAGCTGGTTGTCCAATGCACTGGAGGTGGGGATGGTGAGGGATTAGGCTGGAGAGCGGCGTATTCTGCCAGCCCGCAGGATGCCAGTGGCATTTGAGGAACTGAACCCGCCATCACACTGACGGAGTGTTTGCCGATGTAATGGGGGCAGGGGTGGTTGGTAGGGCTACTGCGGGCTTGGTGAATGCGGCTTTTCTGAAGGAGCTTGCCCTTTTGATCAGCAAACAAAATTTGATTGTTTCTGCAGTAGAAAGGCTGAAACCCCATTTGCTGTCTTTTTTGCTGTCACCATGCAACCTGGTGCATCCTGTGCCATGCCCGATGCATGACCAGAACCAACCATGGACATCGCCTTGAAGAGGGTTTTGAGATCAAGGGCAGATGTGATTGCCATATACCCCCTCATCTCGAGGGTATTCGTGCAGCATACCCCAAGGTATGAAATTGGATGTTTAACCCCTTGTAAAAACATCGTTCTGGAACCGCACAGCATCCCCTAATGATTTTGAACCCCAGAACCTCTTGGCTGCATGCCACTTTTTCAGAACAGTGGTGGGTGGTCAAAAAGTTGACCCCCACCCCTTTCATGACCCCAAAATCACGAAATTTTGGGTTTTTCCGATGTTTTCAGGTCCCTAGTCTGTGGGGTTTGCCTGGCTGTGTGGTGCAGTTGATGCAGTATGCCTTTTTCACTTGATTAAGCATTGGGTGCCCGGGAGGTTCCCAAGTGACGGATCCACAAAATGCTTAAAGCAGTCTACGTCAACAGCTCAGACATTGAAAAATTTTAGACCACAGGACCCTGGCCCTGATGACCACCATGGGCGAATGGGCTTTCATATCCCAGGACACTCAATGAATTGTGTTGCCTTCGGCAAAGCACCTCAAAGAGTAAAGGGGAATCTGCTGGTGATTGTCACATAATGACGCCCATATTTGTTACATAATGGACATATATCAACCTCAAATCTTTGCCCTTGGGAGCGAAGCGAGATTTCAGATCGGTGATTGTTAGATGGGAACATTTCCTTAGAGTTGTTAGCTTGGGGGGCGAGAATTCAAGATGATAATTGTTAGATGAATATTGGTGGCATCTTGCTCGAGGTTTACTATACAAACGAGAACACTGCGAGGCAACACCATCCTTACTACCTGATGTTTCCACAACTGCCGCCACTTCGTCAGCCGCAGCCACAACATACTCTTGCAATCGTGTGCTTTGGTGATTTCAAGACGACAATCATTCCCACGCAACAATGACAAGCTGATTTCACGATGATAATCGTTACATGGGCCACATGATTCATCAGATGATTATCGTGCCAATACTACACGTGACATGTGAGTTCTGATCATAGTGAGTGCCTATGTTGTGGAATCTTCGTTTTTTGAGCTTTGTTGCTGAAAACTGCTTTAGAAGCCAATCCTTGCATGCCAATCCTTTGGGAACCTCCACCTCGACACCATGAGGGTGCCCCTTGTTCTCTGCAACGCGGCGGTGAATTGAGAGAGGCCCATTGCCCACTGCCCACGTGGCGGTGTGCTAGAGGAGGCCCACTGCCCATTGGCCCTGCAATGCAGTAGTATACTAAAGGAGGCCCCCGATCCGCTGCCCGCTGCATTGTGGTAGTGTGTTGAAGGAGATCCACTACCCATTGCCATGTGCTATAATTGTGATACCTGTGGACCATGTTGGAAGAGACGCAGAAAAATTCTGAGCCACCTGTGCAGAAACATTACTCCTTGAGGCTTCGGGAGGTTTGGTTAAGGCACTGCGATTTCCCCGCAAATTCCCTGCAATTTTCCCGCAATTTTTTTGCAATTGGATTTGAAGCTGCCTGACCCAATCCCCCCCCCCCCGCGCGTGGTTGCATTAGAGTGCCCAGCTAAGATTTTAAGCACCTGTGAAAAGGCTTCTGACATTGTTCCCACCACGGGGGGGGCGTAGCAACGGGCCATACGCCGACTCCCTCCCACTTTCCAGCCAATTCCGGGCCCGGGGGGGGGGAGGGTCTGGGGCCGGCTGAAGGGGAGGGGGCCACCCGGACCCCAACATATATGGCATAACATGACCCCCTCATCACGCTAGACATTTTTGCGGAATGTATGTTGGCAAAAAAAAATTGCAAGAGGGGGGGGGGGGCATGGTAGGTGGTACTTGTGTTTAAGGGCATAGCACCCCCGAGTCAATTCCCGGCCACTGTTGCCAGTGGCACCCCACCCGGGCCGAACCATGCGTGTTGTGAAGAAGGAGTTGATGTATGTTTCGAAACCCTTTGGAGGAGAGAGGGGGAAGGGTTTGCAACGCGCGCAAGTGGGCGGAAATGCTACATCACCCCTGCATTCTCGGGGGTCCCCAAAGAAATGGGGACAAAATCAGAATTGGTGGGGCCCACAAGTGGGCGGAAATGCTACATCACCCCTGCATTCTCGGGGATCCCCAAAGAAAGGGGGACAAAATCAGAATTGGATGCCTAACCCCTGCCTTCTGGGAGCCCCACAAGTGGGCGGAAATGCTACATCAACCCTGCATTCTGGGGAATCCCCAACAAAGGGGACAAAGTCAAAGCAAAAAAAAAGCAAAAAAAACAAAAACAAAAACTGTCCCATGGTGTAGCTGATCCTACCTACGGCCCTGCAGATTACCGTTCCTAGGGTTTGAACCAGGGACCTTCAATTGCAGAGGCACTGCTTTACCACTAGGGTATGGCCCAGATCTGACATACCTCTGCACAGGGGTGGTGTTCATATTTTGCCCAATTTGGTTTTGATCCACTATTGGGTTCTCCTCAAAAAACTGAGCATTTTGAGTATACACACATGGGGCGGAAACCCATTTTTTCACCCTCTACTAAGTCAAGCAGAATTTCCTTAGGGCGCCTTCGGCGCCCATGGTGCGGCACTTTCCAGCCAATTTCCAGGGGGGGGGGGAGTCGGCGTAAAGGGTCCGGTCCCGGCGCCCCCCCCGTGGTTCCCACATTGGGCAAGATGTCAAGCACATCAAAGTGGCCCACTGCATAGCTAGAGAGGAGGTTGCCCTGCCCATCAGCTGTCAATCATCCCTGTACCACACAGTGCGATGCAGGGCCTGACAAGCAGCCAATAGGTATGGTAGGCCCCCCCTTCCCCCTTGTGCAACCACTAGTAATGCCTCACCCTTGGGGGCAGGTGCTGCACAGCGTTGCAGTGTTGTACCTTGCAGGTCAGCCCTTGAACGCCACAGATCTGCTGCTAGATGTAAAATTGCGGATCTAGATAGTGATGGATGAATGTATTGAAAAAATTGGTCCATACATGGTCCTTGAGCAGTAGTCTACCAGCTGCAGTTTGCTCCAGTGGTATATATCCGGTGTGATGACCCAATTGACGGTGGCTCAAATCCCGCCATTGTAGGATGCACAAGGACACATCGTACAGTCCCCAGCCCTGTATGGGGCTCGCCATCAAACTACTGTTTGCACTGAAAATCACCGAAATAGCCTTAAATTATGCCCATGGTAGTTGACCGAAAGGCGTGTTTTGCAGCCTCTGATTTTTCCCAGGGTCAGCTGTAGCCTGTAGCCTGAAGGAATTTAAATAACTATTTGCATTGAAACTCAGGGTCACCAAAAAGTGTTTTTGCAGTTTTCACCCTCAACAGCTCAAACATTGAAAATTCCAAGCCGATTTTTTTGATAATGTGATCACTCACAACGACCATCTGTGATGTTTGTGGTTACAATTGCTCCTCCTTGCAGGCAGTGACCGATCTTGCACCTTCTATTCGAGCCCAAGAAGCTCAACGCCATTCTTAACTGCCAACAGATGCTGAAGTATGTTCCCTCTGTATAAGTTACTGTCAACCCTGTCCGTTTTTTGCTGCCAAACCTGCTGCTACAACTCTGAAGAACACCGGCACGCTGACATCCGCCACGTAGGTAAAAGCAGCCTATCCACACAAGAAGTAAGACACGTGGATACAGAATGCTGTCAATAATTAACAGAGCCAAGAATCCAACAAATCGGGGCACAAAAGCGGGGCAAATCGGGGAAATGGGCCCCCAACTTGGGGCCGGGGGGGGGCTGGGAAACAGGCAGCATTTGTCCAGTCATCGGATGCAGGCGGAGCGGTTTGCGCCGCGCCCCGCACAGCACGAGCAATAGGCCGATCTGGGTACTGAATATGTTGGTAGGTTGAATACAGTACATCTGAGGAATGTGCAGAGCTGCTGATAAGGCAAAGTGCAGCACGTGGCGCGGCATGGCATCGATACCGCATGCTGCACTACATGACGTTTGAGGGACTTAATGCCCCTCATGTGAGGGCAAAGAGGCTTATTGTGAGGCTTAATACCCTTGAGCCGGCGGTGGTTAGTAGCCTTGTGGAGGAGGTTGTGGCTGATATGGCGGCGGGGGGGGCCCTTGGAACTGACGTTTGTATGCTGGAGCACTCGGCTGGGCACCATCGTAGGTCTGAGGAAGAAGAGGGCAACATGGACAAAAGGGTACCACGAAACCAAGGCCCCGTTGGTGGCACTTCTCGACATGTGACGCAACAAAATGGTCGGGGGATAAGAAGAGGGAGCTGCAGAAGTCCTGAAGGGGCATCTGACATATTTCCGACGCTTCAGAGGGAACACGGGGGGAAATGAGGGTGGGCGTGAAACCCCCCTCCCCCTCCCCTCCTCCACATTGCTTCGCTTCCCTCTCCAACAGTACGTCTGCTCGTTGATGTACGGGGTCCGAAACAGTCCCCTATTCGATTGGTTGCCCTCTAACAGCCCCCCTGTGACATCGATTGCTTCAACTTGATCCGGCGGCTCGTGCCGCTCTCGCATTTGCTCCTTTTCGTTGCTGGTTAACGGCGCCTAAGATGTCTGCTGCAAGGCTGTTTGCCGCCTTGCACCTGGGGATCAGATGGGATTTCCAGTCTTTTCTCCATAGGGGCCTGGACCCCTGCATCGCCTTGTCTCTTCCCAGGGCCTCCTGCAGCTCCCGTAACAACAGTGAGCGTCTGTCCCCTGACTGCCGTGGGTCCCCCCACAGGGGGGTTTACGTGTCACCCCGGACCCCCCCCTCCCCCCCCTACCCCGCCCATTAGGAACCCCCCCCCACCCACACTGATGGTGAACAATGAGGAACAACCAACTTGGGCGCCCACAGCGCTCCGAAATTGTTTTTGGCCGCGTTGGACTGGGTTGCAGATTTTTTTCTCCCTTTGTGTCTCTTCCCAAAATGCTCAGGTTTGAATGGACTATTCAAGTTTGATTCTTATGAGTGTACAGGGTGCGTAGCCATTTCAGTTTCTGGGACAGCCAGGGTTATGTAGGCATGCCATTTCTCCCTGAGATGGTGGGGGTTACGCAGCCACGAAGGCATGGGCTAAGGAGGTGAGGGCGGGGGAAACAGCGACGCATAACCTAACACACTGCAAGGATTGTGCTTATTCCAACCCCAAGTGCAGCTGCAAGTATGCCATTGGCCCTCGTATTACCCGGCCCCATAAAGGCACCTTGTACAGCTTGTACAGGGCGATTGTTTCTACATATGGTGGATGGAATGGTGCACTGCGCTTGGAACAATAGCTTGTAAACAGTGGAATGGAAGCAGTGGATCGTGTTAAAGTGCCATGCCTTACACTGCTCGCCGGCGCCTTTTCTAGTTCTGTGTGTTGGCTGGAAACCCTGTTATTTTCCATTTGTGGTGTATGGCACCACCACCGCACCTCACTACAGTCGAAAGGGATTCGTCGCAGCCAACCCTTCGTGCCTGGGGCCTGCATCGCGGCGCAATTCATCCGGGTTGGACGAGGCGGTGGGCAGCGCGGCACGCCGCATACCTGGTACGGTGGTGCATACACGCCGGTCGGCGGCGGCAGCGACGTTCCCCTGCGGTTGTTGAAGTAATACAGAAAGTACATCAGAAACGCCATCGACGCCACGAACGGGACCTGCGCGTAGCATGGGAATGCCGCCTGGCTGGAGCAACGGAAGCCGAACGGGAATACCGCAGTGCAAAGGCTCCACGACCATTGCTGCCCGTGGGAGGGGGGCCTCAAAAAAGTCAGGTGTGGATCCGCCACTGAGCTCTAGTGGCGCCAGCCTTCACACGACCTACATTCCCTCATCAGTTCATCGAGTGACAGTTTGCGCAATTTTCTGCTGCAGGAGCGCTTCGAGTCCACACACATGTGAAAAAAAAAAGTTTTTTTTTTTTTTTTTGATCTTGAAATATTCATAGGGCAATTGCCCCTCAGGCGACCACACTGGTCCCTGGCACTCCTCGTAGCCTCTGGTGACCAAACCAGGGGCGCTGCAGGGCCTTCCGCCGTGACTGATGGCGCTTAGGCGCACATATTGGCCCTTTTTCTCCATGGGCATGGAAATCAATAATTCAATAAATTCGGAAAAAATTATTTAGGGTCAAACCCAAGGCAACGACTTCCTCGCGCCTGAATTTAGGGCCATTTCCTGCCCAAGGCGACGAATTCCTCGTGCCTTTTAGGGTCGATTCCCAACCCAGGGTGACGAATGAACGCACCTGATTTGGGGGATTTAGGGTCATTTCCTACCCAAGGCGCCCCACGCCTATTTAGGAAGGGACCTCCCGGAGGGTCAACCAACCCAAGGCGACGAATTAACGCGCCTGATTTGGTTACTGGTGGACGAGCAGCGCCTTCCGCGCAGCATGCTGTCGTCGCTTCAAGGATCAACCATCATAGAAGTCCACGCCACTTGTCAAGCTGCTGCAGGGTCCAGAATTCCTCAAGACCTCTGCTGGGATCGTCGTCGTCACCGCAGGAGCTCCTGGAGCTGATCTCAGGGCTGTTGTCGTCGCTGCTGTTGCCTTGGGGGCCAGTCTTGGCCCAGGCGTCCCTTCTTGCACTGTATTTCCACCAGTGCAATACCTTAGGCTGCAGTCTGTTGCGCTGCGGGAGTTGTCGAAAACCAGGCAGCAGGATACCACCTCGACGTTGTGGGAGCTCATCGACAGGTCCGCCAGTGAACCACGCGGACAGCGGCAAGACCATTTTGAAGCATTTTCGGCGGGGGTGATGTCCGTGCGTCCACAGAAAAATCGAAAATCCTTCAACCCATCACCCCAACCTCTCCAAGTACTACATGAAGTCTATTCCAAACTTCGATTCCATTGGAGTTGCGTAAATGGTCTTGGAATCCTTGCTCACCCCACGGGGAGCGTCCGCGGACACAATCTGGCGTCTATGGACAAAGAGATGGTATATGTAACAAAATAAATGCGTTGACATGTACAATGTATATGTATCACCTCTAAACTATAAAATAGCTTAGAAAAAGGGACGAAATGAAGGCGACGGCGTCGCCGCCATCAGAAAGTCTGAGGGCTACGAGGCGTCGCCATCAGGATCTCCACTGAGATCCTGCCCAAACTGGGCCAAGCAGTGGTTTTTGGGCGAAAAACAATGAAATAAAGTGATTTTTGAGTCAAAAACACTCCTTTCGCGCGTCTCCCCCCAACGCGTCGCGTAGCCGACACGACGCGTTTCTGTGGCAATTCAACCTACATATGAAAAGGCCCACTGTTGGGCTACGCCATAGGCGTCTGGGCGATTCCTGGAATCGCCTCAGCATTTTTTGAAAAATGCGTGAACGCGCCACTTTTCGCAAAAATGGACCTTCGCGGAACGCCGCGAAAAAGGTCACGCAAGAATCTTTTATTTCTAAAAACGATAAAACAATAATAAAATTGCCTAAAATCTTTAGAAATCGAGAGTTAAATTCTCGATCTGGGGCTGCGTCGCGCAGGCGACGACTGTCGTCGTCAGCCCGAAAAAGACGTAAAATGACGATTTCTGGGGTATTTTACAGAAATCCCACAGAAATCAGGATGCCGTAGCATCCACAGGAAAATTCCTGATCTGGCCTGGCGAAGAGCGCCACAGGCTGGGCAGCGGGTATGGGTGAAGCACCCCATACCGTTGCAGGATCCTTGCCACTCTCCAACAAGGGAACAAACTATGTACAGCAACACATCAGGATATGTACACATGGGGTTAAGACTGGACTGGGGTAAGGGCATCAAGGGACAATAGACACTCAGTCCCAACTCATATCCCAATCCCAGGTCCGACCCTCTCAGTGGCTGGTGGGGGCGGGGGCTCAAACACAACCCATGCCCTGCTCAGTCCGGACCCTGAAACCCTGCCAATAGGGGATGTGTCCCGCCCAGCCACAGGCGAGTCTCTGGGAACCAGGGCGATCCAAGGCGGACCGACAGTGGCTCCCTATGCTCCCTTAACGGCAGGTCCCAACTCCTCTCTGAGCCAGAGATATGGCCCCGCCATTATCACCCAGGAGTTGGTAGCTGAAAATGGGCTGTTTCAGCCCAAACTGGAATTAGCTCAAAGATCTGCAAAATTGACCTCTTGTCCGGACCCGCCAGAGGTAGGGACCAGGCAACTGACCCTTTGCCCCTCGAATATGAACCCCCTGGAGCCCTCACCCAACCTGGTTCCCTCTGAGGTCCCGGCATCAGGGCAACACGGATGAGTCAAGTGGGGTCATGATGCCAAAATCACCAAAATTGGCGTCATTCCCACGCGTGGCTCGCCCGGCCAAGGTGAGGCCAATGGCTCACAGGGTAGGAGGCAGGACCTAGGACTTTTATCTGAGTGTACAACTTGGAGTTAGGTCCGGGCTCCCTATGGGCTTAGAGAAATGGGGCCGCCAATTGACCACACGGAAGGGGGAAATTGGGGTCCCAAAATAGGGTCATTTTGGCTGCTTGAAATGAGCCAAAATTCGGTGTGCTCCCAATAGTATATCTCCACGCCGGCTTGGACATCGGATCCGCCATTCCATACGCGATCCACCGGGAGTCCAACTGATACTCCCAGGCCCTTGGCTCTTAATGATCTCCATGCCACCTGGCGTGGTGACGATCCCAATTGGGTCCACAAATGCCAAAATGGCAAAATTGCCCACACTCACTTTGGGCTAGCGCCTTAACGAAGGTTGCTCCGCTTCGCCCACGTGGTGTGTGAACCATGGGGACCAATATACATAACACCCATGTCATATATGGTCCATTGGTCCATGCGTCCGGCGTGCACGGGTGGGCTCAACATAGTGCACGGCGGGCAGCAAAAGTGGAAAAATGCTCAAAATGGCCAAACATGCGCACACTCATGGTTGGGGCAAATGAGGCACATGCCCAACTTGGACCGGAGTGTGCCATAGGATTGGTATCAAGTCATATATGTCCAACATATCTTTTGGGCGTCGCCCAACTCCTCCGGTATTGGGAATGGCAGGGTCGCCAAGTGAGCCTATGATTTGGGATAGTCCCAAATCGCCAACATGGCGGCCACGGTATGCCAAGCTCAAGAGGAGTTATTCGCCGGGTCCAAGATATGTTGGGGACCGAAGTATGTACCCTCATAACATACTTGGGTCATGATGTCAATTGAGCGCAACGTTGAGATATACGGTCGCCACTTGACATCATGACGAGCCAAAAACGGCAAAATTGGCACAAAGACACACAAAAGTGCATTGAAAGGTGCACAATTATATTACAATATCTTCGGCTTGGATCGTGCAATCAACTAATCCTTCTAAACACAATGACTTGACACCAATGACCTCCGATTCCACGTATGTGCTCCACTTGGGGCGCTTTGAAAGGTTACGAGCGCTACTTCCCAAGTGGGCACATGAAAATATGGAAAATTGTAAAATACACACCTTGCTCCCAACGCATCGCTTTGGGATCGCCACACAAGCTTCCCTTCACGAAGGTTAGGCTTGCAATTTATCGTGGGGAGTATGGAGAAGGGGCTTACACAATATGAGGTCCATTGGCGGGTTCGGCTTGGAGCGATAGACCCGCCAAATGGGCACGCAACACAACACATGGCACATACCACATATTGCCCAAAAAGGTAGCTCCCCCCACGATATGTCATGCCCCTCCAAGGGCATAACTTTGTGTCAATCGCTCATAGGAACTCAAGGAGAGTTCCTATGCAACACCAACACTTGCGCGCTACACTCAAAAGTTATCTTAACGCACGCGATGTCATGGCCAAAGAGTTACAACGCAAACTCTACCCTCTTGACCATGATCCATTACACTAGCGCGCACGTGTGGAGACGCAAGGCATATGATGCTTCCTAAATTACATCGGGAGTATTGTGAATACATCCCACGTTTCTTTATTGTCATTCCTCGCAAGCAACACGAGATATGACCTTCACAAGTGGCCTCACGAATCAACTTTGTTTTGCCCATATCTTTAAGACAAATGGAGGGCAGGATAAAAGGAAAGTTGATTCGTGCATAGGGAAGCACGTAGGTCCACTCGAAAGAGGTCAAATCAAGTGCGGGGATGTCGAAGTCGAAAATCCGATTTCGACATCCTGAAAAATTCGGATTAAGGTTGCGAGTGTAAGATGTGAAAATTGCGGAAGCATCCATGCAGTTCCTGACGACTTTGGAGCCTTCGTGACGGATTGCGTTAAAATTTCCATTAATTACAGTTAATCTGGCGGTTACGGTAAAGTCGCGATCCAACCGCCAGCAGTCAAAACAGTGAGTATCAGAACGGAAGCGTAAAGGTTGACGGTAACAATATGAAAATAAAACCCTGTTGATTCCTGATATTCTGATATACAAATCTCCGCTGGCGGTGCATCGGTTGCCGATGCGGGGCTTTACGGCACGGAACACGCTCCCGCCGGGCTCGCACCGGGCGTTAACGGGCGCCTTCCGTACATGGGGTTAGTGGACCGGAGGCCGGTCTTCCCTTCCGTACATGGGGTTAGTGGACCGGAGACCGGTTGTATGCCCTAACCTAGCCATGGGGTTCTGGGTACCGCTTCACCATAGGCACCACTTTCTACTGCATGGGCCCCAGCAGCGTCGACATCGCTGTGCACGGCGTGGAGTCCTGGTGTAGCGGCATCTGGTGATAGCCGTGTTTCAGGTCTTACACCGTGAAGATCCGCTTTTTTTGTTGTTTTTGCAGGATGGTGTCGATCAGGGGAAGCGAGTACAAGTCGTGCTCGGTTTGCTCGTTCCAACCCCTGTAATCAACCACCAACCTCCACTCGCCCTTCTCTTTCTTGGGCAAGATAAAGGCTGGGCTGGCCCACTCACTGTCGGAGGGTTCGATCCAGCCCCGCTCAATACACTCGGCCAACAACTTCTTCGTGGCCTCGGCCCGATCGCCCTGAAGTTGGTACTCCCGATGACGATAGATCTTGGGGTTCGGCTTCAGCTTGATCCTCGCTGTGCCAAAACTCCCACGATCTGGAGGGTTCTTGTTGGCGACGCCACTGAATAGCCGCGGATAGGCATTTATCAGCCTCTCCTTCAGCTCGGCGACCTTCAGGTTCTCCTGGGCCTCTTCAGCCGTTTGCTTCGGTATCGATACAACCGACCGCACTGCGGTATAGGCCTCTTCCGGGTCCGAGTCCGACTTCTCCTCGTGCGATATGCCGTCTTCATCGTCGTGGGGCGCGCTTCCCACCGATAATCTTCGGAAATTTGCGGCATCAGCCGAGTTCTTGTCACTACCGGCCCCCATTCTTGGAAAATCCCACGTCGGCGGGTCCGACCCAACCGGACCATCGTATTGGTCCGCGATGCGATCCATGACCCTCGCCACGAACTCATCCTTTTTGTACTTGCCGGTGACCAACATCTTGTCATCCCACCAATGCGGAGATGTGACCATGGCTCGCCCCTTCTTGGCTGCCACACGGTCGTGCATCCCCATCCGCATGTAGTTGATGACGTGGTCAATCTCGGCGTGGGACAGGACGTTAACGCCATCCATTGGCTGATCCGTCCCTTCCTTGGGCTCAAACATGACCCGCATGGGCACCGCCTCAACCCTACGGATGAATGCTTCATCACCCGTGGGCTGGGCTTGCGCCCCATCCACCAGGAACGCCTTGGTACCCCACGCTTGACCCGGGGAGGGCATTGATAAACCCTTGGCGTCGATGAACAACTCCTCCTGCGGCTCGAATGACATCTCGTTCAAGGTGATGGAATCCAGCGTCGATTTGAGACCTTCCAGCGGACATGGGGTGGATCCTATGCTGGTTATGACCAGGATCCCGTTCGCCCTATCCGCGACGATCTTCTCCACCGTACGTCTGGTATTTTCCAGGGAGCCATGCCAATACATGGGTCCCCACTCCTTCAAACCCCAATGCCTGTGCCAGGCTGAGTCTCCTCGATGCCAATGCCTCCTACACTTCCTCAAAGGTGGGGCATCGCGGGAAGCGAAGACGTCCGTCTCGGGCGCTTCGGCTCCCAGCGTCTGAATCATCCTAGCATACACCTGCGGCGCCATTTCATACTCCGTGAGCTGAACTCCGCGGTCTCCTCTGGACCCACAGCTTGCACCGCTTGGACGATCCGATCCTCTTCCTCAGCATTCCATTGGGATGATCCGCATGCATAGTCCGTAGACAGCCATGTAAGGCATTCATTATCCTCCCGGACCAGCGTTGCACGATGGGGAAGGGCTCCAATGGCGTTTCCCACCATGAAGTCATACCCCATGATCATATCCCAATCTGTAATGTCGGCCACATAGAAGTTCCCGGATAGAGTGCTTCTCTTCGCCAAATCAGGGCGGTTCAAGCGCTCATGCTCCCAGAATTCCATACTGATAGTGGCCTCATGGGTGCCACCACCCATAATCTCTCCATTGGCCACCTTCAGGCGTACCGGTGTACGGCTGGGCTGCAGGGATTCCTCCTTGAATAACGCTCTCCGGACCAGGCTCACCTGGGCACCCGTATCCACCAAAACATCCACCACCAACTCCTCTTGTCCGCACCGTACACGCACCTTCAAGTGCAACTGAGCGCTCGTCACCATGCGGTGTATGGACCACTCTCACGGCATGCCACTCTAGCACATCCGGCTGCATCAGGACTTCGAGGGTATGGTCATGGATGGTGTAGATCCTGGGCTGGTCCTGCCCGTCCACGGGGCTCTCCGTGGTCGCTCCTTCTTTCTTGCCACGTCCCTTGCCCACATACACTTCCCTTGGCAGGGTGCTCCAGGGGTTGGGAGTGGGGAAACTCAGTGGTTTTGGCTCTTCTGCAGCCTTCTTTGGCACCCGATGTGCCTTCGCTTTCTCTGGGATTCCACTGATTTTCGGAGGAGAGACCTCCGAGGTCCCACTCTCGTGAGGGCTCCTCTAGACGTGGCCTGCCGCAGCTCCCTCCTGCTGCGATCAGCTCAGACTTTGTTCACCACGTTGCAGGGCTTTGAGTTCCTCCAACGTCCTCAGCATGTCCTCAGCAACCTCCTCGATCGACCTCAGGCGTCGGTCTGGGCCGGGTCCTCCACCATAGCCTTTTCCTCCGCCCTTCGGCCCTTTCCTTGGCCTTTTCCACCGTCTCCGCCCTTTGCCTTCCAATCGGCAATTTTTTGCTCCTTGGGCTTCTTGTTGGGATGGGCGGCGAAGTAGATCTTTTTGTCTTCCTCATATACCTTCGTATGCTGGTGGTCATGTGCATGGTTGTTCCCCTTGCCGTACCCAGCAACCGTCATGCTGTGATCTGTACTCGTGGAACGAGAGCGGCGGGTTCCCGATCCTCCGCGGTTCCTTGCGGTTCTTGGTCCTCCCCTACGTGCTCATTTGGATCAGGTACCCTTGAATTACCCAAGTGAAACCGTGGTTCAACCGAGTTCAACCGCGCACTTTCATTACGGCTTCCCCACAGTTGAACCCCTATCGAGGTACAGCAACAAACTGCTAAGTAGCAACCTGAAAACCGCTATTTTTCAGCCCTGCAAGAGATGCCACACCCCCTGAAAAGAATGTTTTTGAAAACCTTCTTAACTCATTGGTGCAAAACACTGGAGACCTATTTCTCTAGGATCATATTTCACGGCGGTGGTGGTGTAGGTGCCAGTGGCGGCGGCTGTATCGGTGAAACCGCACGGCTTCACCATCAACGTTTCGTTAGGCGTGGTGACATACACCCCGGCGCCTTGTTTGGATTCCCCTTAGGACTTTGGACCCTTTTTAGTGAACAACAATTACATGCAAGCCTACACTTGATTGTCAGAAGCTTGTTTTCTCATGGATTGCACTAAAATGTAACCGGCTTTCGAGGTGGTTCAACCGCTGGAGAGGCGCGCGGTTGCACCGGCTTCACCGGTTCAACCGCTGTTGCACGAACCGCTACACAAAAAACACATCTTCACCTTGGGAAGCCAAACGTGACCAGTTCGTTCTGCATCGCCACAGGCAGACGTCCCCATGCAATGCCTGTGTACGGTACGAGCACAATGCGCTGTCCAGACCACGCCAGAGGCATGTGGGGCCTAAGAGCGTTAAACATGACCCCATATCGAGGATCCACAATGTGTCCCCATAATAAATCACGCCCCCAACGTATCCATGCAGGACGAGAAGGCCCATTTGCACAAAGTAGGGCACTGGTAAACAGTTCCCCCCCCACAAAATCACCCAGGGCTATTTCCCCCGTAAGGGGACTGTCATCCTTTGGATGCGAATGTACAAGCATGGGATGATCGCCCACCCCATGGACCACTGCGAGCGCAGTGTAGGTTAGTTGGGGGAGTACACTTCGGATGTGTGCGTTCACGCGCCGGACCAGGTCCGGATCTCTCCTTGTTTGCACTGCAACTTGCACACGGTGATGCCCCTGCACCATTACGGCCCCCCACAACTGCCTACGGTATCGTGCTCCATGTCGCTCCCGCCACTGCCACCCCCTCATTCCTTTGAGGCACGTGAAAAGTCAGTCGTTTGGGAGTGGCTCTTCCTTCACGTGAGGCACTGGTGCACCAACCTCTGGGGCTGCCTCTTCGTTATCTTCCTGCTTACATGCAGGCATTTCCTCGTCCTTCGGCGCTCCACCAACCTCCTCAATCTCCTCTTGACCAACCGGGGCTGCAGGCGAGTCCTCCCCACTGTCCTGGTGCTCCTGCACCCCTGGACCAGCAGACTCCACCTTTTCCTCTTTGACCACCTGTTCTTCACTCTCCTTTGGCTCTGGCACCTCCGGCGGACTGGGCACAGGAATGTGCTTCTCAGTGTCTTTTGGCTCTGGAATCACGGGCGGCGTCCGCACAGGAACCCCATTGTCACTGTCCTTTTCCGCTTCAGCTTCCGGCGCGGGAGTGACCTCCTTCTGCTCGAGTGGACTGTACGAGGGGGAGTCCTCCATTGTCTTCTTGCCCTCCTCATCGATCGCTTCCTGTTTCTGGGCGCGGCGCTCTTTCAACGCCTCCTCGGCAGCGTGGGGGTTACTGAAGCTTGTGCTGTCCTTGACTGCAATAACTGGCCACGTTGTCCCAGCTGCATCGCCCTCCTCCTCCCACTGCGGGGGAAGGAAGACCAATTCTTCCCCCTTTTTGGGCCGGGGGGTCCCCTTCGTGGCTTTACCCGGGGTACCCACGGCCAGACGTGGTTCGCCATCAGGACCGTCCACAATGACCCATCGAATCGGCTTGTTGGCCGCCCATCCGAACCGCTGTCGGAGCTGTTTGCGCGTGTCCTCAACCGCCAGTCTTCGTTGTTGGGCTTGATCCAGGCTCTGCAAAAAGGAAAAAATAGTGAAACCGTGGTTCAGGCGGTTCAAGCGTGCGGTTGGACTACACTTCACCGGTTCAACCGTGCACACCTCCAGAGCTGACGCATGCGCCGATTCTGCCCTGATCACTTTCTCCTCGTCGCCATCCTTCGATCCCGCAGCCAACTCAGTTGCCAGGGCCTTCACATCCTGCGCCGTGTCGCTGGGGAGCTTGCCGGAGTCACTCTCGGAACTGGGGGCCGGAACTACCCTTGGACGAATGGATCATATGTCCACCGATAGATAGCTGTTAGCAATTTTTCCATGTCCTCAACGGTAGTGGTGACATGTGGTGTTAGACGCAAACTCTTTGCAATGGGCAACCAATTGGCAAACAAGTGCCATGTCTCTTCCCCATCGGGGAAGGACCGGCCTTTCAAAGAAACATTGGTCTTAGCGTCCTTTAGGAGGCTTTGAACCTTGGATCGTTGTGGTACCGTCAACATTGTGGCTCGTGTGCGCACAAACGTTGTTAAGTATTCACCACATTGTATCACAAGATGAAGAACACACATGATGACACACCCTATACGGTCATCCACTTTCAATAGTGGACTTTCGATGCACCCTTTTGCACCAACACAACTAACTCCTTGTTTCCTATACTTTAGGAATTTTGCTTCAAGTCTTGTAATTCGTCGCCATTCACACCCTACCCATCTTTCTTTCTCCCTAGACCATGTCGCAAAAGAATAAATTGAACCAATTTCATAAAATGTTGATAGACCAAGTATATGACGAAGCCAAGGGCTATCGCCTCCAATAATGACAACCGTTCGCACCCAAAACCCTCGGAGCAACATGTAGCCACGGTCAATAATTTGTTGTATTTTTTTTAGTGTCTCTCCAAAGAGGACACGCACAAGATCCGTTTCATGCTCACTTACGAGAGCAAGGTCAAGGGTCCAATTGTAGAGCAAAGTTCGTGCTTTTTGCATGTGGTTTGCAAAACCACATGCAATTTGGCACCATGACCTTGCTCCACATGGAAACCCATCACCACGCACTATAAGTACATAGGGGTGATCATCCCTAAATCTTGGGAAGTGCATTTCCTCTAGCACATCCCTTTGATCACCTATATATTGTATCCAATCATCCACATCCCAACGAACCCCAACTCTTCCATCCTTTATGGTCGTTTTTAGTACTTGTCTCTCACTTAACGTGGACCAAGCTTTATCCATCGTTGCATACAACGGAAAGCAATGTGTCCATGGGACGGTGCTTGCACGGGTTTTCTTCTCTTTGGCATCGGCCCACGAAATAAGCTTCTTGTACCTAGGGACGGCTGAACCGAGAAATTGGGATAAAGTGCGCGGTTGAACCTGCGGTTGAATGGGTTGCCGTCGTGGCACCAAAAAGCATCCAATGGTACAAACCACAAAGTATTCACATTTGTGACGCGGGCAACACGTTGCAACTCATATGTTCATGCTTTGGGCAACATTAAGCGATTATCGCCGTGCAAACGTTGTCATGAAGCACAATCACAATTGTTCAT
This sequence comes from Eutreptiella sp. 'Long Island Sound 2002', assembly GCA_964036045.1. NCBI lineage: Eukaryota > Euglenozoa > Euglenophyceae > Eutreptiales > Eutreptiaceae > Eutreptiella > Eutreptiella sp. 'Long Island Sound 2002'. The sequence goes on from OZ038396.1 coordinate 29,963,694, forward strand.
TTGTGATAAGGGTTCAACCGCACCGTTGAACCACGTTGAACCACTTGTAGGCATGTGTGCATTATGCCACATACCTTCGCTTCGGCATCCCAAGGTCCAAAATGAGGCGCACAGCGTCGGATCCTGTGAAAGCTTTTTTTGTAGCCCTTTTTGTCTGTTTGGAAGCCCTCTGTGTGTTACCAACTCGGTCAGCAAGTTGGTTCCATAGGCGTTTTGTCGTGCCGTTTGTGCAAAAAAAGGTGAACAAGTCGTCGACCAGCTGTTGGTCCCCCCACCAGCTGTAGTGGTCGTTCACCAATTGCAGCCAGTGGTGGGACATTTTTTAAAAAAGGTTTGTCACGCGTCAGTTTCAGGCGGTTATGCAAATATTTTGTTCAGAAAGACGCGCGCCGCTGGCGCAGCCGCCGCCGCCAGCGCTGGCGGTGGTTCAACCGCGGTTCAACCGCGGTTCAGCGGTTGAACCGCACCCCTTCCGAGTTCAACCAGGTTAAACCCGGGTAAAACCACTGTGTGAAGTACCTGATCCAAATGAGCACGTAGGGTCGGGTCCAGGCGGTTCCACCTGGACCTGTCCTGCCCCTGCTCCTTCATATTGTGCGCTACCAACGCGAAGAAGTGGTCTTCTTCATGGTCCTCTCGGTTGGCCGCGGTCCAGAGATCTTGGCCGCTTCCACTTCCTTCCTCCGCGGTGCCGACCGTGTCCTCCTTGACCTCTCGGTGATGGCGATCTTCCCGATGACCTCGATGTCCATGGCCCTGTCGATCCTGCACGTTGGCCTCGTTCTTGGCGTTGAGCTTCAGCTCCACCGTGATGTACTTCACGATCTCGTCAAGGCTCATGCGGGCGGAGATGACCTGCATCCTCAGCGGCTCTCCGCGCCTCCACTCCGCGTTGTTGAGGCGCATCAGCCTTTGCCCCATGGTGTCGCCGAATACCTCCTCGTCGACGGCGTTCTTCAACCCCAACGTTCGGCTGGACTCGCCGAGGTTTCGCCGGAAAAACTCCATTATTCCGGCGTGGGTGTCCTCCGATGCCATGATCCGTATGGCCAGGCGCTTCTTTGCTCTCTTCTTGTCCTCATCCTCCACCCTTCTCTTCCAGTAGCCGGGGAGGACTTCCTTCAGCAGGTGTCGGATCTCGCTGGACTCATTCCAGTCCTCCACCAGCTTGAGGCTTCTTCGGTACTTGCGGATGTACCGATTCCATTCCTGGACCCTCAACTCCCCGCGCTCCAGGGGCAGCGGAATGGACCACAAATCCTGCAAATTCTGGTTGGGGGCGTCTACTCGCTCCTCGTCCTGCAGCCACTGGAGGCAGGCCTGCTCCGTCTGCATCAGTCCCTCGCGGATCTGATCCCTGAGCTCCTCCTTCAGGTCCTGCGCCAGCCTGTGTGGGAATTCCCAACATACCCACTTGTCCCTTGGCGCTCCCTTCATCTTGCCGACGACCTCCTCGGCGAAGTCCTCCCAATCCAGGATGAAGTGATTCAGGTTGGAGGGGTTGCCATCGTAGTAGGGGTTTTTGATTCCCCTGAGGTCGTCAATCCTGATGGCGTTTCCGACGCCCGCAGCCACCACTCCACCGAGACGGATACCACCTGTGGCCGGGGGGTGTGAGTACACTCCCCGTACATCCCTCTCCTCCATGGAGTGCGGTCCAGTTGGGCCTGAACCCATGGGGTTTGGGATGCAATGCGGGAAGGACTTGCTCCACCGGCTGTCCATATCCCCGTAGTGGCGTCCTTCACCCACAGGTTTCCGCCTGGATGGCCTCGACCATGTCCGTCGGCCCTTCCCATAGCTCGCCCCTGCATGGTCTGGATCACCTCTTCCGCATAAACTGCATGGGCAGTCATAGCGGTCGGTGGATCCTGAGCGGCATGGGACATCTGTACCGTCAGGTTCCTCAGGTCCGTGGTTGCTTGCTCCTCCCGCATGGACCCAGCCGGTGCCGTATGCTCCCCGAGCATTATGGATTCGCTGAACATGGGAATAAACGGCAGCGCACCCGGGTCAACACGCGGAGGCGCGTAAGGTGCCTCTGCAGGGCCGCCCATGGGTTTCTCCATGGCGCTCCTGAGGGTCATAACCCGCTCCACCAGCTCTGCCGTTGCCGGCCTTGCCGGGAGCTCCGGACCGGAGGCGAGGGGTTGTAACTCCTCTAGCTTTTTCAGGCGTCCCGACATGTCCTCCACCAGGTGGAGGAAGCTGTCCACCACTCGCTGCTGCTTCTGCAGGGCCATCTCCAGCTTCTCCCGATACCGGTCCTGCTCCGCTCGCAGCTCCGCCATGTCTCTCTCCGCTTCCGACTGGTCATCCAGGATCCCCGCGATGTCCTCCTCTAGGCCGTCCTTCTGGTTGTCGAGGCGGTCGAGGTGCTGCACGATGGCGTCCATCCCCATCTTTGGGTACTTGCCAATCAGGAAGGATACCTGCTCGCAGTGGCGCTCAACGTGCTTTCCACCCGATCTGGCGCATCCCGCGGTTCCCGGCGCCTCGGACTCCTCCGCCACGGGTGTGTCGCCCATATCATCCCGCTTTGGCTCCGTGTGCCGGGCCACAGGCGCCAGTCGGGCTCTGGTAGGCCTCTCCAACGCCTCGGCGTCATGCTCCAGGCTGGGTTCGGGGGCCGTGAGCGCCCTTGTGGGCGGTACGGCCATCTCCTCCGACTCCGAAGGGAAAGCGGTCCGATAGCGATCGGAATGCCCCTCGGAATCTGCAGCTGACCACAGCCTGACCGGGCTGGGATCCATCTTCATCGCCCTGGCTTCCACCGCGGGTTTCGGGGATCCGCGCTTCCGGTAACGCCGGGCTCTGCCATTGCTGCCAGTCTCCTCCAACTCCTCCGCAGCAGAGCGGAGATTGCAAGCCTTGCGGCATTGCCTTTCACACATGGAGGCCAGGTCCTCCATGTCTAGCCCATACTCTACAGGGGCTCTCCGTCCTGAGCATCTCCGCTTTTCTTGGTCTTGCAAATCCGGCGTCGACTCCACGGACTCCACGATCTGCACCCGGGGCGTCCTTGGACAGGGCTCATGAGGGCCCAAGTCCCCGGTGCGGCGGTCCAGGGCAGGTAATCCTCTGCTACCAAAAAGAAGGTTCCTACCAGGACCAGCCCCTGCTGTACCCCTTCCACCATTTCCTGTCACTCCTATGGTCTTGCTTCTCACCAGGTTCTGCATGATCTTGCCCTATCCCGCAGAATTTCCCACAAAAAATAGTAAACTATGGCTCCTTCACACAAATCCTGATCCCTTGCAATAACCAACTCCCAAGTACAATAGCTCAAATCCAAATAATCCACACGGAGGGCTTCCAAGGATGTTTGAGGTCCCGCGTTGACACTCAAAATTCCTTTCAACACGCCGGTCGTTTCACGGTGCACACGGAGACACGGGCGTTGGGCATGTACATAGAATTGCACCAATAGAATAATGGAAAAAGAAGCCCTGAAATTGGCATATGAACACAAATCAGGCAAAATTGGGGAAAGAGGTAAACGTACACAGTCACAGCCATAGACCCCTCATTCACTGGACTCAAGACCTTCCCTTGACTCGCCAACATGATGCCCTGAACCCAGTCAAATAAGATGACTAAATGCCATGTGTCAAAAGTCGCTACACAAACCCCAAAAATGTGTTCACTCCCAAGCCTCTAAATCCTAGCCCAATAGGGGAGGTGGCGTGTCATGGCCTAGAGTGGCACTCAGGACCATGCCCTACCCTGACATAACTTTGGTTGGACTTGGAGTCGATTGGGTTTGGAGAATTGCCCCATGAAGATGACCTCACAACATAGCAAAATCAGGCAAATCACACCGTAGTGCCCGAAATTCAATTATATACTCAAAAATGCATACGGCAAATGTTCAAATGCTCCATGCATGTGTCAAACCGGAGAGTAATATACAAGGGTGATACAGACGAAAAGTCCATGCCCAAGAATATCCCAACAGTGGCTCCCAAACCACTCCGGATATACACATGCCATGCTTCACAACTCAACTCACGAATTTGAGACCTAACTTTGTGAGGCCTCGTGTGCCACGCCAAAGTGACCACGCAATCCGGCATATGGTGAGGTGCAACACCGAAGCATATGCCAACATATAAGCAACATATGATAGTTCACGGATCTCTAGGCACTTTACTGTTAGCTGACCAGTTGAGCACATCAAAAACAAAAATGAGCATAAAATGAGGTCAAAAACATGCAACTGTTGCCAAATTCAAGATAATCACAATAGTATATAACTTCGCTCACCCATGGTATCAACACATGGTTCAAAACACAATTGCTTGGGACCATTTGCGAACAATCCCCCCACTTGGATCCCCACATGGACGCATAGGAACACCTTCGAACCTCCCCACGACACGCACCATGAAAATGGGAAAATTGGTAGTGGCGCTTGTGGGTCGCTCCGTAAGCCTTCCCACATGCACTATATGTGCAGTAAACTTAGTCTAGCGCTATGGAGCACACCATTAGGACATGGGCCAAGCCCTTGCCACATATGACTCCACATGTCTTCCTACCAACGGAGATATATAACATGGGAATGAGCATAGCGAAGCACATACCATCCATATAACACATACCCTCAAAAATGGCTCCCACCATGGTATGCCATGCCCCTCCATGGACATAACTCCACGTTAAAAATACGTAGGAACCGGAGGAAAATTTCTATGCAACACCAACACTCATGCGGTACACTCGAAAGTCGCATTAAGATGTTCGGTTGCATGGTCCAAGAGTTAGAAATCACTTTCTACCCTTTTGACCATTATCCCTTGCTACACCAGGCATAAGTACACATCAAAGACGTTTGACGCTTCCTAAATTAAGTTGAGACCAAGGCAATTCCAGCCCATATCTCAAAATTGTAACTCCTCGCAGTGAGCCGGAGATATGACTTTTCAAAGTGGCCTCACGAATCAATTTTGTTTCGCCTATATCTCCAAGAAAAATGAAGGACACAACAAAAGGAAGGTTGATTCGTGATCGGGGAAAAATGTAGGGCCACTCGAAATTAATCATATCAAGTGCGGCGACCTCGAAATAGAAAATCCGATTCTGAATGTCTGAAAAAATTGGATTACTTTTGCGAGTGTATAACATGAAAATTGCGGAAGCAACGAACGCTTTTCTGATGAAATTTAACCCTTCATCGGGGTTTTCGCAAAAATATCTGGAAATAACAGTTAACCAATCGGCTACCGCAAAATCGCGAGCCAACTGACAGTCGCCGATACATTGACAATCAGAACGGATAGCTGAAAAATTACAGAAACATTATGATAAAAAAACCCTGTTGATTCCTGATATTTTGATATATAAATCTCAGCCGGCGGCGCCTCGGTATTGAATATGGCCGCTCATAGCTGGAATGGCCAAGCCTATCACACAATCACATCAGGGTAGGTCAGGTCGATGGGAGAGTATGATATCAGCCAATGGCGGCTTGCTGGCCCATAGATACACACCCCAAGTGACCCAAAGATGGCCACGGGGGTCCGAACCGGCTTCACAGATTGTAAAAACCTGTTTTACTTAGGTGGAGGTTCTCCAAAGATTGGAGAAAACGTTCCCGGTCTATGAAACCGACCTCAATGTGCGCACACAGATTCAGGAGCTCCCTATGCTCCCTGAATTTTCTTCTGCTGCGCGAGTCTCTGAATATGTGTGCCACCTGGAATATCTGTTCTAAGGTTCGAAATTGGTTTCATGCAAAAATAACCGATACCTTTCAATTATTTCTATAAAAATAACCAATTATTCCGATTATATGACATAAAAATAATCGGTCATTTTGGATTGATGTCTCTACAAAATGCAATTATTGCCCAAAATCCGTGCACTTTTACCTAACGGATAGTAAACAGGAAAATAGAGGTGAAAGACATGCTAAACCTTTGACTTTTATCCCAAATTGCGTGTGATGTTGCAAAATCCTCTGGTTTTTGAGAAGAAACATTTCATGGCGTATCAACGAAATATTTCTTTTTCATACATAACTTGTCCGATTAAATGGTTTATACCAGTTTTCAAAATAAACAGTTTTACCGATTATTTGTCACATTAGACCCAATCAATCCAATTAATCCGATTATCCGATTAATTGGTAAAACCGGTTCCGAACCTTAATCTGTTCTCACGAATGAACGTGAGTTTCTATGGACCCACGGAACCCCACCTATGGCTCGTGAGTAAAATACCTACACGAACGTGGGACGATTGCCGCACCACCTCAGAGAAGAAGAGTCGGACCCACACGTACGATGACCTTGTGGACCTGCTCATCGAACTGGCCCTGGAGAGGGAGAATGACTCCCATATGGAAACATTCTTCAAGAGACACCTGGGTCGAGTTGCCACCCCTACCCCTGAACGTTGCGAACAGAAAGGGCCTAAAAACCCCACTAACGCCAACAAGGGTGGTGGTAAAGGGGGGGGTAACCTGCGTGCCATGAATGAGGTTAAACCTGAAACCGGTACACCCGTATTCTTCTACTGTAAGCCTGTCAATGACAAGGGAGGACCCTATCACACCTATGATTTTATGAAGCAGGCTCATCCCAAAATTAATTTTGGCTGATTTTTGACGAAAAATGTGACATTTTGGCGGAGAGAGGCTGCCAAAACTGGTCCATGTGCATTCCTTTGCTCCTGTGACGCGTTTTTGTTGCATCGGGCACCCTTGAAATAGGGGGGGGGGTCTTGGAAGTCCCCGCCAGGGCGAAAAAACCTGTTTCGGGCCAAAAAATGGCAAATTTTGGCACATTTTTGACAAAAAATGGCAGATTTTGGCGAAGACAGGCTGCAGAAATTGGTCTGTATGACTTTTCTTGATGCTAAGAAGTGTTTTTTTGTATTGGGCACCCTCAAAATAGGGGGGGGAGGTCGTTGCCAGTCCCCCACGGAGCAAAAAAACCTATTTTCGGCCAAAAAATGGCCTTTTTTTGGCCCATTTTTGACGAAAAATGTCAAATTTTGGCGAAGACGGGCTGCAGAAATTGGTCTTTATGAGGTTGTTTGCTCCTGGGACGTTTTTTCTTGTATCGGGCACCCTCAAAATAGGGGGGGGGGTCGTTGCCAGTCCATCACAGGGCAAAAAAAACCTATTTTTGGCCAAAAAAATGGCCTTTTTTGGCCCATTTTTGACGAAAAATGTCAAATTTTGGCGAAGACGGGCTCCAGAAATTGGTCAGTATGAACTTGTTCGTTCCTGAGACGTGTTTTTTTGTATTGGGCACCCTCAAAATAGGGGGGGGGGTCGTTGCCAGTCCACGACAGGGCAAAAAACCTATTTTTGGCAAAAAAATGGCCTTTTTTGGCCCATTTTTGACGAAAAATGTCAAATTTTGGCGAAGACGGGCTCCAGAAATTGGTCAGTATGAACTTGTTTGTTCCTGAGACGTGTTCTTTTGTATTGGGCACCCTCAAAATAGGGGGGGGGGGGTCGTTGCCAGTCCACAACAGGGCAAAAAACCTATTTTTGGCAAAAAAATGGCCTTTTTTGGCCCATTTTTGACGAAAAATGTCAAATTTTGGCGAAGACGGGCTCCAGAAATTTCTTACTCTTGAGACGTGCAACACATCAGCAAATTGCAACATGTATCCTTCCCATTTGACACAGATACAACAGGCGCACAAACAAACTCATCGGAGACGTGCAACACATCAGCAAATTGGAACATGCCGCCAATGGACAAATGGAGTCAAAGCTGACATTGGCGAAGGCAAAGCTGATCAACTCGGACACCCCCAAGATTCCATGTCTCAAGGAACTCTGAATGAATCGCAGGATGCAGAATGCTGATTGAATTCGATCCAGAAATTGGTCTGTATGAACTTTCTTACTCCTGAGACGTGCAACACATCAGCAAATTGGAACATGCCGCCAATGGACAAATGGAGTCAAAGCTGACATTGGCGTGACTGCGACCATCGCAGTGGTTGTGTGCTGCAACTGAAAAGACAGCAGCACACTAAAGATGGGCGAAAACAGTGACCCATGAGGATCATTTCAGGTGTACCATCACCTGTGGGTACTGTGGCAAATGTCGTCACTACGAGGACGAATGTCACATAAAACAACGGGAGGGTGACAAACACAAACGGCAGGAGGCTGAACGCCAGAAATCCCAAACAGCCACCAGAACTCCCCAGAATGGAGACAAGGGTGGTAAAGGAGGAGGCAAGGGGGGTGGCAAGGGTGGAACCCCCAACCCCGAGAGGCGCTCATCAGCGCCCGCTACTTCTTCCTCTCCTGCCGATGCTGACCCCAAGAAGCGCCCACAAGGGAATAACGCCTCCCCTAAGGGGTCTAACTCCAAGAAGAGGCGACTGGCCTGGATGGCCAAGTCCCTCATGGCTGCAGGGGTTGATGTGAAATTCCCTGCTGAGGAGTAGGGGGGCGGCTCTGAAGAGGAGGACTTGGTTTTCTGGATCCTCGTGAAAATCAGGGATCAAGTTTTTTGTGCAGTGCTTGACACCGGCGCAACACTCTCTATGGTGGCCGGGCGCCTGCTAAAGACCCTCAAGAAAACCAAGACACTGGCCAAAATAGTAGGGGATGGGCGTACCATCCATTCCTTGGGGGGTGTCGTTGTGCCTATTTGTCTTGGCGTTGAAACTATCACTCAACACTGCAGGGTGTTGGACTCTGACGCCTTTGACATCGTCATCGGCATGGACTTCCTGCGAAGAAACAGACAGGTAAAAATGTTTTCTCTCCAACGCCCCTATTCTCTGCACTGCGACTTTGGCAGTGGGCTCTTCTCCGTGCCTTTGGAGCTGTCAGGACGAAGAGAGTCTGGGCTGCGCTGCGCAGCAAGGACTAACTATCGTACTGAAAACTACCAATCGGCCCGTCACGTTATTGAAAATGGACTGGCGTCCCTGCAGGTATCCCTGAATGAGATCCAGGTTGAATTGTTCGCGAGCCAACAACAACACATCATGCAGTTGTATTGCTCAAAATATTTGAATAACTCTTTCCGTTTCTTCTGGAAAGCAATGGGCCTAGCGTATGCTAATCCCCCCTTCTCCCTGCTTGCGAAGGTTCTAACCAAAATCGCCTATGAGGGAGGAAGGATTGGCATGTGTACCCCTGACTAGGCCTGTTGAGGTGAACACGCTTAGGGGCGCCAACTGCTGGACCGAATGACTGTAGGAAGAGTGCAACTCCCCGACGGTCCCATCTATGTGCGTGAGGATTCAGACACAGCAACGCAGGCCCCTGAAGGGGCCAGTTTCCTATCCATTGTAGATGGATTCCTCAATCCTGTACCCCTGTGTGATCTAGACCTGGTGCTACTGCAAGTTGGAAAAAATTGATTTCTTTCAAGTTCGCTATAGTGCAGGTGATTGTGTTGCAGATTTGGACTGTAGAATGCCAGACAGATCGCAGATTACAGTAGGACAGATCGCGTTGCTTGCGGGCCGCGATCAGTACTGACAGGTGCATCATTCATTTCTTTGCTGTCACGCAATCATATTATTTCTGTTTAAAGATCGGGATCGGTTAGTTTACACCGTGTTGCAGCCTGCGCTGCCATTGCCCGAATATGCGAATATAACGATTCATTAGGTTTGGTTCTGATTGAGTGTTTATCCTCTTCAATTGATTCATTCCCTTTCGAGGTGGGAATTGTAGTTTCTTGATGGTGCACCACTGTTTTGCTTTGTCGCATTCCATGTGTTGCATTCATATGCTTTCATTACATTCGTTGCATTGTTATGCATTCATTCCATTCAAGCACATATTGTTTGTTTATTGTTGCTTGGATTTTAGTTGTTGCACGTAGTGATTTCCATTGCATGGTTTGTTATTGTTTAGTTACAAGCAAGGATAAAGGTAATGCATGTATGAGAGTTGGATTCGGTGTCACACGTCTCCTATGCTTTAGTTAGCATGAAGCCGTGGAGAGCCCAGCCCCATTCTTGGGTGCCTAAGGGGGGGGTAGAGCCGTATGAATCCCTAATGCCTTGGCCACCACGACCCGCCGCCGTGGAGAAACAGAAATGGTGGGGCCTTGGCAACGGCACGGCGGCCCCACACCGTCAACAACGACTCGGATGCGGACATGGTGATTTTCTTCGTATCTTCCTTGCTTTGCCTTTGCTCTTGTTTGTTTTTGTTATGTTGGTTGGGGATTGGATTAGGAATATTTTGTATTGAAAGTCAGAAAGTGTTCTATCAAAAAACCAATTGAGATATAGATTGGGATAAATTTTTGCTCGTGTTCAACCCTCCCAAAAATTCTATAGTCTAATGAGCGCATTTTCCAAACTTTGCTTTAAGATATCTTAGTGATAGTTTTCATTTAGTTTTACTTTTCTTTGATTAGTTAAAACATAATCATCTTGGGGATTTTAGGATGAATAGAAGCACATATCTAAAGGAGTCCAACCCCATTTTATCTTTCTGGTAGCAGAGGTTTGCCTAACTTTAGGGCAAGCCCTCAAAATTTAGGACTTTCTTCTGCCGACTACTGAAATGCTGAATTTTTGAGTAAGGGACCTTTTTGTTACCTTGGTTCCTGTTTCTTGTTTTATATCCTCACTCCCGGCGCTTCCGCTCGGGCGCTTCCGAAGTACCAATACCTCGCTTCCTCTTCGGCACTTTCCAAGTTCCAAGATGTGCCTCCTCTTGGGCACAAGAAATATCCAAGATGTGCCTCCTCTTGGGCACAAGAAATAACCAAGGATACTCACCATCTCCGTCGCCTTCTCCATCGACAAGTGGGGTCCTCATGCCCCAAGTGTTGTGCTGTGTTTGCGTTTTGGTTGCCCCTAGGGAGTTCAACAATTTTGCGAATTTTTATCCCTTAAATTTTGTTCCGTTATTTTCTTGCTTGTCTTGTTTTCCTTTGCGTGGTCTTGTTTTCAATTATCTCGTGAACAAGGAAGTAGATGACAGGGGGAACGACACCACTATCTCCAACGCTTCATGCTTCACCAACGTTATGTATGGTGTTTGCAAGCTTTTGGATGAGAACTTCGGCATTGAGTAGGGTACCATGACCCCCATCCACTCCGACAATGGAGACAAGATGATCTTGGACGGCCGTCACTCTGATTTACTCCGTGACTGAGCTGGAGCTATGAACATGGTGCCCAACTCATTGGAGTTACCGAAGCCTTCGTTATCTTCCTGCTCTAGGCCAGGGGCGAGTTGAACGGTATCGCTCCCCATGTTTCAACTCTTGATATGGGCGTCGTCGACTTGGTTGCAAAGACCTTCACAAAGACCGACGAGCACGCCGATATGAACGATGACTCATCCTCCACCGCGCCATCACGCTTGCCTTGCTGCCCGGCATGACGCCTCTTTGGGCCATGTGGCCAAAGAGAGAAGTTACAAGAATGACCTTTTTTCTCAATTAGGAATAATTTATGGTCTTTGTAAATTTTAAAGATATTCTTGGTGGACCCAAGCATTTTGCTTGGTGGGAAACTCCAGTACCACCCTGGTGTCGGTTTGTTGGTCTTGTCAAGTCGTTGTAGTTAATTGTTGTGTCTTTGTTTGCATTCGTCCTTCTGTTGCTCATTTTTGTGTGTGGCATCCCTTTGTTAGGGCATTGCCTTTGCAGCAGTAGTGCTTGTGCTTTGCTGTGCGTGTGAAGATTATTCTTAGGTGTGTGCATGATTCGGCTCAGCATGTTGCTTACTCTAAGAGTAGGAGGCACGGATGTGCACCAAAATTTGCCCGGTGCTTGGGTTCATGAATTTAGCCCTTCTCTTGCCTCATCTTCTCATGTGAGCCGGGGCCATCCCCAATGTATGTCTAAGCTACCGCCGTGTTCAAGCCGCGAAAAGGGTAGGTTTGATGCATTTGCCGGTTGTGAGTGCCTGCCTTCATGCGTACGTGTAGGCGTATTTGCGCTAATGTTATCACGACATCCATGGTGCTCAAAACCATTATCTGCACTCTAGCACCAGCCCCCTAATTTTTGGATGCCGTGATTAGAGCCTTTATGGATGAGCGATTGGCCCGTGGTGTTTATTCCTGTGTGTATGAGCACGAGGGCAAGGTAGGTAGGTAGGTAGGTGCACTCGGTCGTGGAGAGGCGCCCCATGGTTCCCCCTGGCGTCGCCCCTGTGACGAACAGGAAGAGCCTCCGCGCGTGAAGAGGGGAGGCGGCTTACATCCCGCTAGACCTGACTGTTGGCCCCCGACAAAGCGGCCCCGGGCAACACCGGGAGGGCTGATCGCCGCCAGCGTGACGTGCTTGTCTCACCGGGAGGGTGTGCCCCCGTGCTTGCGCACGTCCCCTCCTTTGGGCGGAACCCTAGAGGTTCACCGGACTTCCTGGCGTATCCCGTTCCCAAGGCATGCATGCACGTTCTTGGTACTAGGGTTCCGAGGCGCTTTGGTGTCGCACGCTCCGCCTCGAGTCCCAAAGCAGCGCAGGCCTTAGGATGCAGCCTTACCCCCGGTCTCCAGATCTCGTTTGGCCGGGTCACCTGCATGGCACGGGGTGCCTCAGTGCCCGGGCTGTGGGCAGTGGGCTTCCTAATGTTGTGCGGCGTTTGTGTTTGGGTCCGGTTTGCGGTTGGGTGTGGTCTTTGCTAACCCCGCCAGTCCTGGTGTTCGTGGTTGGGGTTCGGTTTCGGCCTGCTTATGGGACGTGTGTGGTTGCGTGGGCGCCCCGCTTGCCCCCCGCCGTTTCCGGTTCCGGCGTGCGGTGTGGGCGTGCGTGCTGGGCCCGGGTCTCGGCTGTGCCCAGCCCTTCTTGGCTGGGTTGTCGGGGTGTGTTTTTTGCGCTTTTTTTTTTTTTGCTGGGTGTCCCTGTCCCGGGCCTTGTGGTCCCTGTCCCCCTATCCCCTTTCTTTCGGGCTGGGCTGCTGGTTCTTTTTTTTTTTTTGGTGGTGTGTGTCTGCATGTTTCGGTGTCCCTTTTCCCGGTGGGCCGCTGTTCCTGGCTTGATGTTGCCGGTTTTGGCTGGGTGGTCCCCCTGTGCCTCTTTGGGGGTCCTGTCTTCGGTGCCTTCCGGGGGGGGGCACGGGAAGGGCGCGCAGGGGCACGGGCAGGGAGCCCAGGTGCAGGGGGCACGGCGAGGGGCGGTGGGTGAGCGGGCGGGCCAGGGCGTGGGGGACGGGGGGCGGGACCCGCGGCACGGGCAGGGGGCTGGAAAGGGGCCCAAGGGCAAGGGCAAGGGCGCCGCGGGCCCCAAGGGACAGACGGGAGGGGACATGGGAGCCCAGGGGGGAGGGCGGGACGAAGGGAGGGGGGCGGGGAGCGGGGCGCCCCTGCAGCCGAACGTGCAGCCGGTCAGGTGCATCCCCCCCGGCATCCAACAGATGCCGGCGCACCACACCCACCACCAGCACCACCACCACCACCACCACCTCTACAACATCGACCCTGGCGCGGGCGAGCTCGTCCCCCCCCAACCCCCACGACCCCGGCACCAGCCAGCCGCCCCCGCGCCGAGGGCGGAGCCGGCGCGGATGGCCTCGGCGGAGGGGGGGCGGGGCGCGGCATCAGCGCCGCAGGCACAGGGGCAGCGAGGGGAGCCGGCGCGGGGGGCAGACGGGGGCCCGCCATGGGACCGGGACTGGGGCGCGGTCCCGGACCCTCTGGGGGAAGAGGCCCTCCCCCTGGTGGGGAAGGTGTACGGGTGGTTGTGCTGGGCCAACCAGGGGACCACCAGGGGGTTGAGGAACCGGCCCTTCGATGCCGTGCTCCTCCGGAGAGACGGAGGAAACCGAGAGGTACCCCCAGGGGGGGTCGGCAGCCCCAGAGGACCATGAGAGGGTCCTCAGGTCAGTGATCCGGGCGGCGTGGCCCAACAGGGAGCCGACGTGGCCAGCCTTCCTGGAAGGGGGAGCGGTGCTCCGCATCACGGATGCGGACGCCAACAACTGGCTCCCCCGGGCTTTGCGCAGCGCCCTCGCCCACTGGCGCTGCCGCCGGCGCAACCCGCCGCCGCCACAGCCCCAGCCCCCACATAAGCGGAGGCGCAGGTGATGGCCCAGACGGCGGAGGCGAGAAAGTGGGGGGGGAAGCTGGGCCCGCCGACCCACGCCCCCCCCCCGGTACGGCATGACGCAGGAGAGCTTGCCACCTCCCGCGGGAGGGAGGGCGGAGACAACGAGCGCGGGGGGGAACCTGCTGCCCCGCAGCCCGCTAACCGCTGACCGCTAACCCTCACGGCCGCCCCCGGCCGGCGAGCGCCGCGCGACGACGGCCGGGGGGATGAGGGGCCCCAGCGAGGGCCTGCACGAGGGTCTGGCTCTAGGTAGAGGGGGGCGGGGGAAGGGCGCGACCCCCCAGCCGATGGCTGGCCCCCGGGGCCGGGACCGCCATGCCGCCCCCCCCCCGGCCGTCAGGAGGCGTCGCCAGGGGACAAGAGGCCCCCCCCCACTCTCCCCCCCCCTCCCATACAGGCCCAAGAGCGGGCGGGGGGGCGGCCCCCCCACCCCCCCCCCGCACCCCCCCCAGCTGGGGAGCCACAGGCTTGGCCCTCCGCCCCCCCGGAGCCGAGGGGACCCCCCCCCCCCAGAAGGGACGGCGACGCGGTGGGGGGAGAAGCGGCTGGACCTGTTCCCGCGAGCCCACACTAGCGTGCCGGAGCAACGCGCGCAACGGAACAGTATGGAGGCCGCGCCCCACATGACCCTCCCGTGACCACAGCCCACTCAGGGAGGGCAGAGGGGGGGTACAGGTCTGCAAGGGCCCCCGGGAGAGCGGTCCACGGGCCGGCCCTCACCCCCCCCCTCCCCGGGGCGGCACCTCGACCCCGACCGCACGCGCACGCCGGAAGGGAGCGCGCCGACGACACGAGGGGGGCCGGGATTGAGTACCGCAGGCCGCCGCCCAGAAGGGGAGCAGGGAGGCCGCGGCGCGACACCCCCCCCCCAACCCCCCACCCAGCCCGCAAGCCGCAGGGCCCCGGCCCCCACCCCCCGTGGCAGGGGGGATGGTCCCCCCCCCGCCCGAGAGAGGAGCCGGAGCGCGACCCGCCCCCCCGTCCCAGCCGCCGGCTCCCACGGGGGTCGCGGAGAGCAAGCGAGCCCGCGCCAACGCGCAAGGACGCCGCACAGATCGCACCCAGAGAAGCCTTCTGAGCACGAACCGGAGTGGTATGGGGGGCCACGCCCCCCTTGGACAGCCTAACGCCAGTGACACCCGCTTTGTTGCCTGTCCAGGGAAGGCAGAGGGACGGAACGGGGCAGAGCGACCCCCCGCCCTACAGGCCCCCCCCCGGCCGCACAAACGGGGGGTACGGCGCACCCGCCCCCCCCCCCCCCAGCCCGCCCCCCGGCACACGAACGCCACGGACCCGCCCCGCGGCGCGCAGCCTTCACAGGGCGTGCAGGCCGAGGGGACAGAGAAGGGCCCCCACACCCGCACGCCCGCGCCCACAACACGTGGATCGCGGACCCCGACAGCCCGCCCAGTGGGCGGGCAGTCGGGGGAGGGGGAGCGCCTGACCCCAGACGCCCCTCGCAACAGTAGAAGGCACCCCCCCCCGGGGACGCCCTAGTGACGCGTTCCCGTGGGGGGCCTGGCCACGGGACGCTGCGGTGACACTCACAAGCAAGCAGGCAGGCAAAGCACTGCGCTCACAGGGGCATCAATACGCTCGTGTCATGTGACAAAGCGTTTCAGGATTCTTGCCACTCTGAAACAAGGGAACAAAAGTATGTACAGCAACACATCAGGATATGTACACATGGGGTTAAGACTGGACTGGGGTAAGGGCATCACAGGACAACAGACACTCAGTCCCAACTCGTATCCCAATCCCAGGTCCGACCCTCTCAGTGGCTGATGGGGGCGGGGCCTCAAACACAACCCATACCCTGCTCAGTCCGGACCCTGAAACCTTGCCAATAGGGGGGTGTCCCGCCCAGCCACAGGCGAGTTCCTGGGAACCAAGGAGGTATGTAGGTAGGTATCTTCGGGAGCTCGGGATGCCTCCTTTGACGGTGCAGGAAGAAGGTCTTACCAAGGGGACGTCCTGTCCCTCCCACTGCCCTATGTTAGGTGCCTCTTGAGCCGCTCCCGCATGTGCTTGGGAAGGCATTGTCGCGGCCACCCGGTCCATGTGTCCCAGGTGGGAGGGTGTCCCCACATGTGTCCATGAGTAGGGCCACATGCCCCCTCCTTTGGGCGGCAGCTCTGGGGGCTGCCCAGCCGTGTGGAGTATCTCTCACCACAAGGGGTATTGCTCCCGCTTGTCTACGGTACGACCGCCTCACCCTTGTGGCTTGAGTTGCGGGGCCGCTCCGCTTGGCAGGCGACCCCCTCCTGGACTGTGTACCGGCTCGCCTGTCACCGGTTGCATCCATGGCTCCGGGTGACGTTTGCCATGGTCCCCGATGCAGCCTGGCCGGGCTCGGACCAGCAGCCTTGGTGTACCGCTCCTGCCACTGGCCCGGTGGGTCGGCTGGGTCGCCCCAGTGTGTCCGACCCATGGGTTGTTGGTTCTTTCCTGTCCCCCGGCCGCCCTACGTGTGTGCGGTGTCCTGGGCCTCCCGGCTCCTGTTCACCGGTGTGCCTGCTCGGTGTGTTGTGTTGGATGTGCGGTGTCCTGGGCCTCCCGGCTCCTGTTCACCGGTGTGCCCGCTCGGTGTGTTGTGTTGCGTGTGCGGTGTCCTGGACCTCCCGGCTCCTGTTCACCGGTGTGCCCGCTCGGTGTGTTGTGTTGAGTGTGCGGTGTCCTGGGCCTCCCGGCTCCTGTTCACCGGTGCGCCCGCTCGGTGTGTTGTGTTGCGTGTGCGGTGTCCTGGGCCTCCCGACTCCTGTTCACCGGTGCGTCCGCTCGGTGTGTTGTGTTGGGTGTGCGGTGTCCTGGGCCTCCCGGCTCCTGTTCACCGCTGTGCCCGCTCGGTGTGTTGTGTTGCGTGTGCGGCGTCCTGGGCCTCCCGGCTCCTGTTCACCGGTGTGCCCGCTGGTGTGTTGTGTTGCGTGTGCGGTGTCCTGGGCCTCCCGGCTCCTGTTCACCGGTGTGCCTGCTCGGTGTGTTGTGTTGCGTGTGCAGTGTCCTGGGCCTCTCGGCTCCTGTTCACCGGTGCGCCCGCTCGGTGTGTTGTGTTGCGTGTGCGGTGTCCTGGGCCTCCCGGCTCCTGTTCA
Source organism: Eutreptiella sp. 'Long Island Sound 2002' (assembly GCA_964036045.1). Lineage (NCBI taxonomy): Eukaryota > Euglenozoa > Euglenophyceae > Eutreptiales > Eutreptiaceae > Eutreptiella > Eutreptiella sp. 'Long Island Sound 2002'. The sequence continues at coordinate 29,980,792 of OZ038396.1, forward strand.
CCGGTGTGCCCGCTCGGTGTGTTGTGTTGCGTGTGCGGCGTCCTGGGCCTCCCGGCTCCTGTTCACCGGTGTGCCCGCTCGGTGTGTTGTGTTGCGTGTGCGGTGTCCTGGGCCTCCCGGCTCCTGTTCACCGGTGTGCCCGCTCGGTGTGTTGTGTTGTGTGTGCGGTGTCCTGGGCCTCCCGGCTCCTGTTCACCGGTGCGCCCTCTCGGTGTGTTGTGTTGCGTGTGCGGTGTCCTGGGCCTCCCGGCTCCTGTTCACCGGTGTGCCCGCTCGGTGTGTTGTGTTGGGTGTACGGTGTCCTGGGCCTCCCGGCTCCTGTTCACCGGTGTGCCCGCTCGGTGTGTTGTGTTGCGTGTGCGGTGTCCTGGGCCTCCCGGCTCCTGTTCACCGGTGTGCCAGCTGGTGTGTTGTGTTGCGTGTGCGGTGTCCTGGGCCTCCCGGCTCCTGTTCTCCGGTGTGCCTGCTCGGTGTGTTGTGTTGCGTGTGCGGTGTCCTGGGCCTCCCGGCTCCTGTTCTCCGGTGCGCCCGCTCGGTGTGTTGTGTTGCTTGTGCGGTGTCCTGGGCCTCCCGGCTCCTGTTCACCGGTGTGCCCGCTCGTTGTGTTGTGTTGCGTGTGCGGTGTCCTGGGCCTCCCAGCTCCTGTTCACCGGTGTGCCCGCTCGGTGTGTTTCGTTGCGTGTGCGGTGTCCTGGGACTCCTGGCTCCTGTTCACCGGTGTGCCCGCTCGTTGTGTTGTGTTGCGTGTGCGGTGTCCTGGGCCTCCCGGCTCCTGTTCACCGGTGTGCCCGCTCGGTGTGTTGTGTTGCGTGTGCGGTGTCCTGGGCCTCCCAGCTCCTGTTCACCGGTGTGCCCGCTCGGTGTGTTTCGTTGCGTGTGCGGTGTCCTGGGACTCCCGGCTCCTGTTCACCGGTGTGCCTGCTCGGTGTGTTGTGTTGCGTGTGCGGTGTCCTCGGCCTCCCGGCTCCTGTTCACCGGTGTGCCTGCTCGGTGTGTTGTGTTGCGTGTGCGGCGTCCTGGGCCTCCCGGCTCCTGTTCACCGGTGCGCCCGCTCGGTGTGTTGTGTTGCGTGTGCGGTGTCCTGGGCCTCCCGGCTCCTGTTCACCGATGTGCCTGCTCGGTGTGTTGTGTTGCGTGTGCGGTGTCCTGGGCCTCCCGGCTCCTGTTCACCGGTGTGCCTGCTCGGTGTGTTGTGTTGCGTGCGCGGTGTCCTGGGCCTACTGGCTCCTGTTCACCGGTGTGCCCGCTCGGTGTGTTGTTTTGCGTGTGCGGTGTCCTGGGCCTCCCGGCTCCTGTTCTCCGGTGCGCCCGCTCGGTGTGTTGTGTTGCGTGTGCGGTGTCCTGGGCCTCCCGGCTCCTGTTCACCGGTGTGCCCGCTCGGTGTGTTGTTTTGCGTGTGCGGTGTCCTGGGCCTCCCGGCTCCTGTTCACCGGTGTGCCCGCTCGGTGTGTTGTGTTGCTGTGCGGGGTGTCGCTGCGGGGCGCTCACTCGTCCATCCTGACGGCGGCTATCGTAGCCGGCAGGGGCTGGGTACCCTCCGGGCGCACACACGTCCATCCGGACGGCGGCTGTTCGTAGCCGGCAGGGGCTGGGTACTCTCTGGGCGCGCACTCGTCTATCCGGACGGCGGCTGTTCGTAGCCGGCAGGGGCTGGGTGTAAGTTCACCCTTTGTGGTGCGCTCGGTTCATATGGCCATTGTCTGGCGGTAGCTCCGTGTTCTGGACCTTTGGGTAGTCCGAGCGGCAGTGAAGGGGAACCTTGGGGTGCTTCCTGGCCCTGGTGCTTGGGGCCCGGCGACTCTGCGGCGCTTGCCCATGTAGGTGGCAACAGGCGTGGAGTGGACCTATTTTGAGGTGCTTGCTTCTGCCGTAGTTTGCTGCCCCACTTATTGTTTGAAGACCATATCATGATTCTCCTGCCGGGTCTCCGGCTGAGACAAAATCACAGTTTGAGAAAATAGTTGTGAGGAACAAGGGAAGCGACGGCAAAGACCAAAGCTGCAATACTTGTACTGATTTGTGATTCCGGTTGTCACGTAGGTCCACAACGCCAGAGACAATACATGGGCTTACAACACCCCTGAGCAACACAAACAGGATAGTATGTACATCTCTGTCAGATACAAACTCTGCAATAAAATCCCCACAAGCAGAAACATTGCGTAGCACTCTTGGTGTGCTGTCCTGGCTATCCTGCCGAGCATTCTCATCATTTCATGATACTGTACATGCGTAGGAATAGCACGTGTGCGCGTCTGTCAAAGGCGTCGCGCTTCAATTAAGTCGTCATACTGCCTGGAGGTGAAGGCAAAAAATATGCGTGGAATGAATTGTAGGTGTATATAAGATCAGAATTTGTTGTTGGATCGGGTGTCTGCCTTTGGTGGGCGACCGCAGTTACAACCCCCTACCAGGACGCACCCACGGGGGTGAGGCCGATACGCACAGAGTAATGCGGTCGGCCACACCTGGCACATGCTTGTGTACCCTGTGTGCTGGTCAAGCAATTCAATTACCTATCTCACTAACAAGTGGTTGGCAGCTCACTGCTGGTCCATGTATACCCTCGACAGCTGTGGTGTTACCTATCAACTTCCGGGTCTGCACATGTGTCCCACAAAACAGTGACTCTTCTTGCGGCTGTGGTTTGACCTATCAACCTGGTTCTGGTTTGACCTATGAACCTGACACATCGCAGCATGCCATGCATACACTGGAATTGTCGCTGCATGACAGTCAAAAGAGCTGTAAATATTGATAGTAATTTATGGAGTGATGCTGCGGATGATGATGAATGATGATGCACTGACACTGAAGTCATGTGTAATGCAATGTTACATGCTGACAACAACAGAATGTATGATGAATGATGATGAATCGATAGACTGCTGATAAACTCCTGATGAATTGATAAAGTGCTGAATGATGAATGATGAATGATGGATGAAACTGATGACATGAATGACACTGACATGATTGCTGAGATGAACTGCTGATTGAAATTGAAACTGAAATTCCAAACCTCCTGAATGCTCCATTTTCTTTGGCGTACCCAAACTGAGGTATGTACAAGGGACAGTGGCGCCTGAAGCTGGCACACAGATACATGGCTGGAGGACAGAAAGAATGTGCGAAAAAATGTCGGTATATGCGGGTGAGAAAAGGGATCAAGTGCACATTCTGCGGCTCTGCTGTGGTTGTGGGGTCTGTGGGGTCTTTTCCCTCTTTGCCTGCTGTGGTTGTGGGGTCTGTGGGGTCTTTGCTGCAGTGCTGCCACGGCCTGATACCCGGCAGCTAAGACCCACCAAACAAACACGTGGATTTCTTGTCTCTCCGAGCGAGTACAAGTCAGCCCTACTCCGGCAAGAGTAACTAGTTGCGTGTTGCCGCACGTCAACCGGCTTGTGTCCATAATGCAATGGCTAATTCAGACGCAGGTAGTGTGCAGAGCTAAAGTGGCGTGGAGTGGTGTCCGCTGTGGTAGTACCTATCAGCGCGAGACCCTGGTAATACCTATGAGTCCCCAGACAAGAACAAAACGGACACTGTGGTACAACCTATCAGTGTCTGTGATCTGAGTCGCCAAACAGAAGTAGATTTGTCGGAAGAAAACTGGATTGTATGGGTCACCGATGTACAGCAATTGAGTGGGTTAATCCTCTGCTCAACTACCATCAAGTCGGAAGAAAACTGGATTGTATGGGTCGCCGATGTACAGTAATTGAGTGGGTTAATCCTCTGCTCAACTACCATCATGGTCACTTCTTCAAGTCATGTGTCATGTGTCATGTGAACTGTCATTCTTGATGCACTGAACGTGGATGGTGAAAGATGTGAAAGGTTGTTACCAAGTTCTGACCATTCGTAACTCACTTACAGGTTCGCTCTGGCGAAGGAGTTGACTGCACATGAGCAGCCAAAATAGGCTGATTGACTTGAAATGGTGATGAATGATCACAACGATGAAATTCTCTCAAAGAGTGAAAAATGACCAAAATTGACCCAAAACTCACCTCAAAAACACCCAGGCGCACTCGGAGTGCCCCAGCAGCGCCGTGGCGAACGACGGAGGGCGTCGCCACGCGTCGCAGCTGTCGCTTGCGACCGATCCTGCCAAAAATGGCACATTTGGCCAGAAACAGGCCAAAAAGGTCTAAAAACCCAAAATGAGCCAGGATGAAGCCCTGAAACTGGGCAAGACGCTGGAAGAGAGCCGTCGACACACAATACCAGTGTCGACGAGTGCCACGAACGCACTCGCGCGTCGAAAAGCGACGACAATCGTCGCCGACAGAAAAAGAGAGCAAAATTTGAAAATTTGCAAAATTAAAGAATTGAAACAGAATTAGCTGCTACAGGTGGCGCAGGACAGTCAAACGCTGTCAGCGCAGCGTAGAGCGTCACGTTGTGAGCGTCGTAACCCTGTCCGAGCGCGTCGCCAGGGAACAGGGACTCTGATTCGCAACAAAATATCAAAATCCAACTTCAAACTTCAAAATTGCTTCAAGAACACCAAAATGAGAGAAACAAACACCTTGTGGACCTGTACTGTACTCCCCAAATTCCAACAAAAGGTAACAGACCAGGACTTCGTTCATTTGAATACGATGTCTCCACTGGAAGGGCAAACAGAACGACGATGGACAGTTGACCTTGTAGGAACAATAAAACAAACCAACAAACAGACCAAGACCTGGACAAATCAAACATGTAAAGAAAGGGAGGAACAGCACTTCAGGCACTTCAGGGCTGGTTTGTACAAGGGAGCTGGATACAATGTCGTACACCTGTATTGCTGTCGACGCACTGCAGCACCACCTCATCTTGAACCGACATGGCATGGCTTGAGGAAAGGATGAGTGGAGAGAAACGAAATGTTCAGCCCTGGCACCCAGCGTTGTTCAATGATGACACTTAGGAATGCTCTGAAATTTCCAGCCTTGAAACTTCAGGACCTCAAGCGTTCACTGCAGGTTATCAAAACTTCAGACAAGCAAACAGACATCAGGTTACCACAACCTGCTCCCAAGAATTAACCCTAAAAAATTGTGGACTCAAGTTCAACTCAACCAAGGCTATCTGGTCGCCACCCCCAGGCCATTGAGCTGGTACCTGGACAGCGCCGTGGCAAGCCCAGCACCACTAGTTGAAGAGGAAAAAGAAAAAGGAAGGGGGAATCATCCGTCAACAGCAATACTTCCCACTCCGTGAGTTTTAGTAAGAGTTGGACGGCCTTCGAACGCTTGGCCCAGCACTAGCAAGCACTGCCCCTCGGTCGCACAGGGGTCCAATGGCGAGCGGAGGAAGTGAGCAGCTGTCGTGGCGAAGGGGTACAAAGGGTCGTCGAAGCAATAATGCACTGTACAGAAGTCAACAAACTCTACTTGTGGCGGAAATGACACTGTCCTTCCTTGTGACGCCAGCACCGTGTGCCGTACCTGCACCACCGACTTTGAGAGTGAGTGGTGACAGACAGAGAATGAGCTGTCACAGGGACTGGTGTTGTAAACGAAAACGCATCATGGCTCTCTAGAGGTCCTACATCCTGCAAAGGAGAGGACAGTTCAGACCCATAGGACCGATTTTCCTTGCTCTCTGCAGGGTCGTCAGCTCCTCCAGAAAAAGACTCTTCAGGCTCGTGTTCTGAGCTCTCCTTATTCTCCGAGTTGTCGTCAATTTCTTCAGAAAAATCTTCTTCTGCTTCTGCCTCTTCCTCTTCGACGTGGTCTTGATAGTAGTATTCATTGGGTTGTGCCTCATCCTGATCAGCCTCGACATCTGCTTCTGCCTCTTCCTCTTGGGCATCGACGTCTGATTGTGCCTCTTCGTCTTCGACTTGGTCTTGGTAGTAGTCCTCATTTGTGTAGTACAGCTGCAACTGAGGGCCACTGTTCTTTAGGTACCACCACTCTAACTGTTCCTTCTCACCAATGATGAAGGAGTCCCAGTAGTCGTCAGCGTCCAATTCAATGGGCTCGCTACCGTCAGAAGCCTCTTCTCCGTCGTCTTCTTCATAGTGGTAGGCGGTCTGAAACTCGTTGTCCAAACGACCCAAGACCATAGTGTTTCCTTCACTTTGCATCCACACATTATACAGAACAAGATAAACAAAATCGTACAGCGCCTGAGAATCATGCCACGGCTCGCACTCGCCGCAAAGAACCTTGCAACAAATCCTAGCCCAGCACCTGACTGGGCTCGGTAGTAGCCTCGCAGCAGACAGTGAGTCGACGTGTCCGAACATATCTTGCAGCTGTTGCGCTGTTACTTCCCAGAGATTCTCCACAACCTCGGATCCAGATTTCCAGGCGACATCCAGTAGACTTTCCCAGAAATCCTCCAAAACCACGTGGACGGCGTCTGGCGCTCTCAGCCCTGCAATATGAAACACTTCGAGCGTCTCTTCTCCATCGTGGTTTGGCTCTTCGTCAGAAGTGTTCCTCTCTTCGTCGATCTCGTCCCACACAATACAGAAAGGGCAACCAAAGAAGCAACAGTCACATGTAACACTCGTGGCGAGCCCGCGAGCTCAGACTTCGGCTGCCTCCTTTTCAAACTGAGCACGTTCTTTCACAAGACTGGCAACGATGTCATCCCAGGAACATGATTTTGTTGTGCGCGGGCTGTGTAGCCTTGCATTGACGCACGACCAGCCAATCAAGCAGCGTCTGCATTCGCCGCAGCTCTGCTTCTGCTCTGTAGCACCGTAAACAAGCGCAGCAGACATAGAGCATGTATTGTCTTGTAAGTTCACCCTTTGTGGTGCGCTCGGTTCATATGGCCATTGTCTGGCGGTAGCTCCGTGTTCTGGACCTTTGGGTAGTCCGAGCGGCAGTGAAGGGGAACCTTGGGGTGCTTCCTGGCCCTGGTGCTTGGGGCCCGGCGACTCTGCGGCGCTTGCCCATGTAGGTGGCAACAGGCGTGGAGTGGGCCTATTTTGAGGTGCTTGCTTCTGCCGTAGTTTGCTGCCCCACTTATTGTTTGAAGACCATATCATGATTCTCCTGCTGGGTCTCCGGCTGAGACAAAATCACAGTTTGAGAAAATAGTTGTGAGGAACAAGGGAAGCGACGGCAAAGACCAAAGCTGCAATACTTGTACTGATTTGTGATTCCGGTTGTCACGTAGGTCCACAACGCCAGAGACAATACATGGGCTTACAACACCCCTGAGCAACACAAACAGGATAGTATGTACATCTCTGTCAGATACAAACTCTGCAATAAAATCCCCACAAGCAGAAACATTGCGTAGCACTCTTGGTGTGCTGTCCTGGCTATCCTGCCGAGCATTCTCATCATTTCATGATACTGTACATGCGTAGGAATAGCACGTGTGCGCGTCTGTCAAAGGCGTCGCGCTTCAATTAAGTCGTCATACTGCCTGGAGGTGAAGGCAAAAAATATGCGTGGAATGAATTGTAGGTGTATATAAGATCAGAATTTGTTGTTGGATCGGGTGTCTGCCTTTGGTGGGCGACCGCAGTTACACCCCCCTACCCTCCGGGCGCGCACTCGTCCATCTGGACGGCGGCTGGCGTGCGTGTGCTTGCTCTTTGTGGCCGGATCGGGCGGGCCGGCCTCCCGGGCGCGTTGTGGTGCGCCTCACCTTTTCTTTTGGCCGCTTTGTCTTTCTGCTTTGCTTGGCCCCCTCCGGGCTGGGGTTGCCCCCCTCTTTCTCGCTGCCCTTGCCGTTCCTCGTTGCCTTGGCGCTGTGCTTTGGTTGTTTTTCTCGTGCGCTCGCGCCTCGTTTTTGTCCCCCGCTTGGCCGTTGGCTGCTCTTTGGTGGTTTCTCCCCCCTCCCCCTCCCTTTTTGTGTCTCGCGGTTTTTGTCGCTCTTGCTTGGTGCCTTGGTGTTTTTTTTTCCTTTTTTTTTTCCTTCCCTTCTCCCCCTGTGCGCCCCCCTTGTCTCCGTTGTCTCCGTTGTCCCCGGCTTTCTCTGGTTTCCGGCCCCGGGTGCCCTGGGCCTCGGCGCTGTGCGTTGTTTGCTTTGTTGGCCTTCCGCCTCTCGGCTCTCCGTGCGCTTGTCCCTCTTTCGTGATTTCCGCCTGGCTGGTGGTTGCTCCCCGGTGGTTGCTTCCCCCCCCCCCCCCCCTTTTTGTCTCGCGGTTTTTGTCGCTGCCGCTCGGTGCTGTGTGCCGTGTGCTGTGTTGTGCTGTGCGTCCCTGGGTGCGGTGCTGCGCCGCGCTGCTGCGCGTTGTGTCCTCCGGTGTTGTGCTGTCCTGTGCTGTGTTGTGCTCGTTGGGTCCCGCTGCTTGTTGCGCCGTGCCCTCTGGCGCTGCCCGTTGCCCTGGGGCCCTATGTACAGCAACACATCAGGATATGTACACATGGGGTTAAGACTGGACTGGGGTAAGGGCATCACAGGACAATAGGCACTCAGTCCCAACTCGTATCCCAATCCCAGGTCCGACCCTCTCAGTGGCTGATGGGGGCGGGGGCTCAAACACAACCCATGCCCTGCTCAGTCCGGACCCTGAAACCCTGCCAATAGGGGAGTGTCCCGCCCAGCCACAGGCGAGTTCCTGGGAACCAAGGCGGTCCAAGGCCAGCCAACAGTGGCTTCCTATGCTCCCTCAACGGCAGGTCTCAACTTCACTCTGGGTCAGAGATATGGCCCCGCCATTATCCCCTAGGAGTTGGTAGGTGAAAATGGGCTGTTTCAGCCCAAACTGGAATTAGCTCAAAAATCTCCAAAATTGACCTCTCGTCCGGACCCGCCAGAGGTAGGGACGAGGCAACTGACCCTATGCCCTTCGAGTACGAACTACCTGGACCCCTCACCCAACCTGGTTCCCTCTGAGGTCCCGGCATCAGGGCACCACGGGTTCGTCAGGTGGGGTCATGATGCCAAAATTACCAAAATTCGCGTCATTCCTACGCGCGGCTCGCCCGGCCAGGGCAAGGCCAATGGCTCACAGGATAGGAGGCAGGACCTGAGACTCATATCTGAGTGTACAACTTGGAATTGAATCCGGGCTCCCTATGGGCATAGGGATATGGGGCCGCCAATTGACCACACGGGGGGGGTGAAATTCGGGTCCCAAAAGGGGGTCATTTTGGCTGCTCGAAATGAGCCAAAATTTGGGGGTGCTCCCAATGGTATATCTCCACGCCGGCTTGGAGATCGGATCTGCCATTCCATGCGCAATCCAGCGGGAGTCCAACGAAGACTTCCATGCACTTGACTTCCACAGATCTCCACGCCACTTGGGGTGGTGACAATCCCAATTGGGTCCACAAATGCCAAAATGGCAAAATTGTCCACACTCACTTTGGGCTAGCACCCTAACGAAGGTTGCTCCGCCTCGCCCACGTGGTGTGTGAACCATGGGGACCAATGTCCATAACACCCATGTCATATATGGTCCATTGGTCCATGAGTCCGGTGTGCACGAGGGTGCTGAACATGGTGCACGGCGGGCAGAAAATATGGAAAATTGCTCAAAATATCCCGAAAATGCGCACACTCATGGTTGGGGCAAATGAGGCACATGCCCGACTTGGACCGGAGTGTGCCATAGGATTGGTATCAGGTCACATGCGTCCAACATATCTTTTGGGCGTCGCCCAACCCCACCGGTTTTGGGAATGGCAGGGTCGCCAAGTGAGCCCATGATTTGGGATAGTCCCAAATCGCCAACATGGCGGCCACGGTATGCCAAGCCCAAGAGGAGTTACTCGCCGGGTCCAAGATATGTTGGGGACCGAAGTATGTACCCTCATATCATACCTGGGTCATGATGTCAATTGGGCGCAACGTTGAGATACACGGTCGCCACTTGACATCATGACGGGCAAAAAAAAAGCAAAATTGGCGAAAAAACACCCAAAAGTGCCTTGAAAGGCGCACAAATATATTATAATATCTTCGGCTTGGATTGAGTAATCGACCAATCCTTCTAAACACAATGACTTGACACCAATGACCTTCGATTCCACATATGTGCTCCACTTGGGGCGCTTTGGAAGGTCGCGCGCGCTGCCTCCCAAGTGGGCACATGCAAAAATGGAATATTGCAAAAAACACACCTTGCTCGCAACGCATCGCTTCGGGAGCGCTCCACAAGCGTCCCTTCACAAAATTTAGGCTTGGGAGTGCTGGTCGGGAGTACAATGAAGGGCCTCGTGCGATATGGGGTCCATTGGCGGGTTAGTCTCGGAATGGTGCACCCACCAAATGGGCACGCGATATGACACCAAATATGGCATACAACCCTACCCACGCCTTCTACACCCAACCTAGTGGCCTAGAATCAAAGTATGCCTATATTCTAATGTAACCTTGGTCCCTTAACACGCATGCAAGTGCTTTGGTCGAAAGTCGACCTCCTTTCGGAAAGCCGAATTTTAGCATGCACGCAAAATACATTGCCAATATGTATATGGAGATCATATATGCACTTTCCGGGGAAGACAAGTGATATGCCCCGGATGTAGAGGCAAGCAAGGGTGGGGCAAATGCCAACTCAACCTACTTCTACACGTACTTGGACGCCAAGTACGTGAACAAGTGCACTTCTTGGAGAACACTCAAAAAAAAAAACCCTATGGGCCTATTGAGTTGGGATCCTGTGGCCTCATCCTATGACTATGGGGGGCAAAACCTCATACACAGTGCCCATGAGGCACGTTAGTTCGTCCTTGGGCGCTTGAACGCTCGTAACCCTTGTTATTTCACTTGGGGGTTCGAAGCGCCTTCGGTCGCCCAGATTTTCTGGGAAAAATCTGGGACGCGATCCGTTATATCAAGGAAAAAATTGCGGATCACTCGAAGACTGTTTCAGTCTTAACTTCAAGAGAAATCGTATTACAGAAGAATCTAATGCAGTCCACGGAACGGGCGACGACAGGCGGCGCGACTGCGGCAATTTCACGACAATTGGAAATCGCGGTAGAAATCGGGTATTTCACCGATTTCCGACCGAAAATCGCCTAAGACAATAAAGTTATGGTAAATCTACATTGATTCAATGGTTAAGGATTGGATTCCAGATCACGCGGATTAGAGAACAGGGATGTCCCGCTGACAGCCGGTGTCAACGGGTGTGACGGCTCACAGGCCTCCGGGCCGAGGGCCACAGATTCTGGGTACCGCTTCACCCCCCTCCTTAGAGCAAACCCTGGGGGGGGCTCGATAACACCCAAGCATGGCAGCGGGTACCCCGGACCATCCCCTGAAGGGGGGGGGGTGTCACATCCTCACTTCAGGCTGATTTGCAGGTTAGGTTGCCCGAATCCCACAGTAAGACAGGTGCGGTGCTGTAGCTGTTAGTAAATGCAAGTATAGTATCAAGTATCAAGTCCCGGGTCCTGGCGGCGATTGTTCGGCATCCAAAGGACCCGTTAACCCATACCAGGCGCACTGGGTGCCGGCTGCGACGGTCACTACCACAGTGGTAGTGGCATACACGGCCAACATAGGCGTCACTCGACGACCGAGGTGGTCCCACAGGTCAAAAGCGACCACAAAGATCCATCAGGCTACCCCAAGCTTCCCAAGGCCGCTGTCTGGGGGAGAGTCCCCACGGGTCCTTCCTCGGGCGCACCATGTCCATATCCACGACGCGAGTCCAGAGTGGTACAGCGGAACGAGCTCCTCCTTAAGGGACCAGGCATCAAGGCCGTCTTTTCCCTCGCCCTATTACCACGAAGGCCATGCATGAGGGAGTCCCCATGCAGTGTGGGCGGAGGCGTCGACTCCTCAAACCACCAGTTTCCCAGGCAGACTGACCGAGGTCAGGAACACCGGAGGTCGCCACCCGACTGCAAGTGCGTCTGCGAGTCGGTAGGCTCACACTGGGACTGACAGTGGCGGACCGCTGGGAGTGTAGTCAGGCAACTGGGCTTCCCGCCTGGCGCCATCAGGATCTCAGCACATCACAGCCGCTAGGGCACACGGTATCACAGGCACTTAAACAGAAGAATCTGTACTTAGGTACTGGTCCAGGCTGGACCTTATGTAAGAGCATGTACAGGGCGACTCAAGGCGCCTTCGTATTGCGATTCGCATCCCCTCGGGGGAAAAAACAGTCCACATCCGGGTGATGGGCTGACAACACTTAACATACAGATGCACATATCCTGGGGGATAGAAAGGTGAGCAATAAACAGGTAAACAGGCGTGTAAACACACTCTGGACAGAGTGCCAAACCACGCCCCGGTTAGGATAAGGCATATGCAGGAGGGTGGGCAAGAAAACGCCTGAGTCCAGGCCATATATAGTCTGCAGACACACGTCGACTCGTCTGGACCCCGCAAGTGCCATGCAACCAGACCACACAAGAAAAAAATCGCAATGCCGATGACAGCGGCATCCGTTGCGCAACGTCGTATGGGCTTCAAGGCCCTAAGAGCTCAAAAAAATGGTCAGTCGTCCTGCCTGGTTTTCAAGGATTCAGCAGGCGGGGAGTGACGAATAGAAGTAGAAGAGAGGGGCCATCCTCCTCTGGATTCAGCAGGGGGGGGTATATGGCCACTCTGATGGCAGGTTACCGGAAGATGGGAGAGAGCAAGCAAGTAAGGGACGATCTGTCGACCTCACAAGCGCTCAAAATGCATCAGGGGAGAGCTCAGGGCGATGATCAGGCGCCCCTGGCTGCAATCGCCCGGGTGAGTGCTGCGAAGTCCCAGACATGGATCTTGGTCTTGTGCTTGCGGATGTAGTCCATGAAGGGGGTATTGATCCGCGGCACGAACGAGGAGACGGGTTCCCAGGTGTCGTGGGACGGCCCATAGCCTCGCCAACGAACCTTGAACTCCAGACCTCCGGGTGCCGAGGCGTTCGGACGCTGAGCCAGGATTTTCTCGATGGTGTAGTCATCCTGCTCAGCATAATCGTCGTCCGAATCAGCCTCATGTGCGGCATAGTCCAGGGACACATGTTGGCCACGGAGGTCGGGTTCCCGCACACGGAGTTGACTCTCGTGGCGCTCCCGGAACTGTCCGTGACCCACCTTGATGCGGTAGGTGTCCTCACCAATCTTGCGGACCACCTCTCCGGGTGTGAACCAGGTTTTGGTGCGGTGGGTGCCCATGGGGCGGGGTCTGATCACCCACACCGGGTCTCCCACCCTGAACTTTTGCGCTGTTGAGCTCGGGGCGGACTTCTGACGCTCAGCATGCTCCTTCTCGAGCTGCTGGCGGATGTCACGCGCCGTTGCCTCTTGCCGCGCGAAGAATTCCTTGGCGTCCAGAGCCATGCCATCACCAGATAAGGGAAGTCCCCGACCCAGGGGGTCCCTGCCGAACAGAATCTGGTGAGGGGACAAACCACCCGGAGTGGGGGTGTCATGATGGGCCTTTAGAGCGGGCCACATCTCCTCGAACCAGTTCCGACGTGGATTGGTGATGTGAATCTTGCGCAGCTTCTCGAACAGCTGCCGTCCAGCCACTTCAGCCCGGCCGTTAGACCGGCTGAGATAGGCGACGCTCTTGGCATGACGTATTCCCATGAGGGAACACATGGCCTTGAACCAGCCACCAGTAAATTGGGGCCCTCGGGTCACTGCAAATGGTGCGGGGGATGTCAAAGACGGTCAGCCAATGACGAATCATCATGACTGCCACTTCCTTGGCAAGCAACCCCTTTTTGCGTGCCGGAACGGCTACGTAGCGATCCACACAAAGGACCACACAGTCAAAGGTCTCCTTGCCAATGTGCACTTCGGGCATGGAGAAGACGTCCATGGCCACGCTCTCCATGGGCTGGTCAGAAACTGGGGTCCATTGGGCTTCCCCCTTGACGTTCCGGTTATCGGGATTGCAGGCCTGACAGACCGAGCAACCCTTCCTGACCTTCTTGATGGCGGTGTAGAGATTGATCTGGTTGATCTCGAACCGGCGCTGCATGTCAAGGGCTTGCTTCTTGACCCCTGGGTGCAGCATGTGGTGGTGCCAAGCCGCACATAGCTCGAGCACTCGGGACTCTGCTACTAGCAGCTTACCATTCCGGTAGAGCTTGCCATCTTCTTCAGTCAGCCCCTTTGGCCACTTCTGCCCGTCATCAGGGTCGGTCACAGCCCTATACTCGGCCGCAAAGGCCTCAGACTTAGCGTAGTCGTCGGTCCAGTCGTCCTGGAGGCAAGACTCAGGGAAGAGGTGCTTGTCGGACTCAGCTGCATCAGGGGCGAGTACTCTGACCGCTCTGCCCATCCTCGTTCCGAGGGGGGCATCCGCAGCCATGACGACGAAGCATTTAACACCCTCCTCCTCCATCAGGCGCTCCATTTCGATGATCCTCTTGGCTTCAGCGGTCTCAGCTTCATCGCCATGGGCAGACACGTCTGTCATGCCCTTGCTGGCGCGATAGGCCCACCTACCGCGACAGTCCGCCACGGTGTTGTCCTTACCAGGAACATACACAACCGTGAGGTCGAACTTGGCCAAGGTCTCATGCCATCTTGCCCGTCGGGAGGCGGGACCAGAGGGGGTGTCCACGTGCTCCTTGTGCCACGACTGCAGACTCTGATCGTCGGTGCAGACGGTGACGGGATGGAGGGCTATGTACCCAGCCCATTTCCTGAGAGCCATGACGATGGCATACGCCTCCTTTTCTCGGGGCGTCCACGTCCGTCTCTGGCCTTCCGCCAGGACTCGGCTCCAGAAGGCCACGGGCACGTGCCTCCCGTCGTCAAGCACTTGTTCCAACACAGCGCCAACGGCGTAGGCGGAAGCGTCGGTGCGCAGGATGAACCCTCGGTCGGGATCCACGAGGTGCAGACCCACTGCGGATAGCAGCGCCTGCTTCATCCCCTCAAAGGCACGGTCGGACTCAGCAGTCCAGACCAGAGCCTTCTTGGAGCCCTTCTTGGTCTCCTCTTGGTTGCCCTTGAGCATGGTTGTCATGGGGGCTGCATACTCGGCATACATCTTGATATACCCCGAGTAGTAGTTGCAGAACCCCAAGTACGCCCGTAGCTCAGAGACCGTTTTGGGCTTTTCCCAGTGCTCGATCGCAGCCACCTTGCCAGGTATGGGCTTTCGCTGCCCGTTCCCGACTACATGGCCAGCGAAGACCACCTCGCTTACCGCAATGGTGGCCTTGTCACTGCTGCCCGTGAGTTTGTGCCGAACCAGGAGGTCCAGCACTCGAGTGACGTCCCTTTCATGTGCCTCCAGGAGCTCCTCGTAGCTCATACTGGGGTCCCCGGACGAGATGATCACGTCGTCCACGAAGGGGTCCGCACAGTCACGCACCGGCTCAAGCAGGTTCTCAAGCATCTGCTGAAAAGCCGCATTGCCGTTGGTAACGCCCATGGGCATCACCTTCCACTGGAGAGGTCCAAGTGGGGTGCTCATGGCTGTGCAGGCACGGGACTCCTCGGCGAGAGGCATCTGATGATAACCATGTTTCAGGTCAATCACCGTGAAGATCCTCCGCCGGTGTTGTTTTTGCAGCATGTCCTCAATGAGGGGCAGCGTATAGCTGTCATGCTGCGTTTGGGCGTTTAGGCCGCGGTAGTCGACCACGAGCCGCCACTCACCGGCCACCTTCTTGGGGACGACGAAGCACGGAGAGGCCCATTCAGAGTGGCACGGCTCGAGCCAGCCTCTCTCGATGAAGTCATGGAGGATCTTCTCCATGGCTTCCTTCCTCTCGCCCCTCAGGGCAAACTCCCGGTGCCGATACACACGGGGGTCCTGCTTCAGTCGTATTTTGGCCTCGCCATACGGTCCACGCACCGGTGGGGGAAACACAGGCTTTCCGCTGAAGAAGGTGTCCCCATATTTCTGCTTCAGCCTGGCCCTCAACGCCTGGATCTTGGGGCAATCATCGGACTCCGCCTTGGCTTTTCCGGGCACCTGGACCACTGAGCTTACTTGAGGGGTAGCGACCCCGCTCGGTTTTAGCTCAGGTGGTCTTCCCAGGTGGCCCAAAGGGCCATCTCTGGTCTTGCCACGGAATAGATCGCCGTAGGTGGGTGGGTTACCGCCGATTGGCTCGTCCTGGCTGGACATGTGATCCAGCACCCTCTTAACGAAGGTATCGCCATCATAGGAACCGGAGACGATCGAGTCCACTTCCCACGAGGCTTTGTCCTGGCCTTTGCCCTCACGCTGGCTTCGCCAGTCGTGAAAGGGCTGATCCATATACCCCTGAACCAGATCCAACTCCTCTTCTGTGAGGGGGTCTTCCGATTCTCCGATGTCAACGGGGTAAACCGCAAAGCATAGCCGCCGTGGCTCCGCTACGATGCGGTTGACACACACGAAGTCCGTGGTGTCGGCCTGATCAAGGCCCCCATCCACATAGTGGAATTCCGTTGGTCATCTCTCGGGTGGCATGGGCTGTCCCTTAGCGTCCTGATAGACACTCTCTCCAGCCGGTAGGACGACCTTGTTTAAGGTCATGTTGGTCAATGAGACCACCCAATGTCGGGTACTTTCCTCCTCGGTGCATCCCATAGGAACAACCAGCACTGCCTTGGAGCGGTCATTGCGAATCTTCGCTATCGCCCTTGGAATGTCCCATCAGGGGCAATGGATCCACATCAATCCCTGATGCGGACCCCAGTGCTTCTTCCACGCGGAGTCCTGGGCGCTCCAGTACTTCTCACAAACCCGAAGATAGGCGGAGGTTCCTGAAGAGAACGCATCCAGGGCCAGATCCGAAGCTCCCAGGTCCGCAACCACTCGGCTCGCCACTTCCGGCATTACGCCGTACTCCTGGTTTGCTGGCCCAGTTGGCTCAGTGTCCAGCGCGGCAACTTCGAGCTGATTGCGTTCCGGGTGGATCCATTGGCATTCCACATGGTGCTCAGGTGACGAAAGCCACGAGAGCTGGTCGTCCTGGTACAGGGTCATGGAGGCCTGGGCCGGGAGGACGTCGGAGTCCGTCTCCATCATGAGGTCGTACCCAACGATCATGTCCCAGTCCATCTCGGCCTCGTAGAAGCGACCTTGCAGGAGGATTTCCTTGCCGAGGTCCAGGCAGCTCAGCTCACGATGGTTCACGAACTGCAGCCCGATGGCCGCTTCCTTTGTGCCTCCCACCATGTACTGGCCGTTCGCCACCTTCAGCCTGACAGGTTTCCGACTGTCGGTCAAACACTCTGGCGGAAGTAGGCCAGCCTTGACCAAGCTGACCTGAGCTCCCGTGTCGACCAACACGTCGAAGACCTTCTCCACTTCCCCGCATAAGGCGCGGACCTTAAGATGCAACTGCTGCTCACGCCCCACTCGGCGCACAGCGTGCAAGCTCAGGATCTCCGGCCGTTCCAGAAGCTCAACAAGCGACTGGTGCAGGTCTTGGACAATGGGCTCAGGCTGCCCATCTGCAGCGTCCAGCTGCGGTCCGGGTGATCCTCCGATACTGTCGGATAAATCCTGAAGCACATCGAATACATTCTTGGTCACGAAGGATGGACGGGTGCAAGGGTTCGTGCCTTCACTTGCCCTCACCCCGCCACCGCAACTGTCGGGTGCCGGACCGGGCTTTCCGGCCGAGGCAGTCCCTTTGTTCTTACCGACTCCCGACAGGGATGGTGTGGCGCTTCCCACGACACCATCCTGCGACCGCCCTAGCTGGGGCCCTTGGCTGCAGGGGCTCCGCTAGGGGGCGTCGGTTGTGGAGGTAGGGGTATTCTCCTACGCGTCAACCTCGTTGACACCCTTCTTCCTTCCCCTATTTCTAGGCTTCTTGTCCTTGTCCTTGTTCTTGTCGTTCTCGTTGTTCTCCTTGTTCTTGTTGTCCGACCTGGGGACCCAGTTCCTCTTGATCACCTGGATCTCCTTGGCCAACTCGGTCCCCACCGACATCAGCTTGGAGAGCTCGTCCTTGTCGACCTCCACTTTGGCTTCCCGGATACCCGCGGATGCACGCTTCTTCGACCCGTGCGCCTTCTTGTAGGCCTCCGTGTCGGCCTGGTGGATGGGGCATGTTCGGTGGTCATGGTTGAAGCCTTTCTTCCTCTCATAACACACCAAACAGCCCTGAGGGTGAGCTCGTATGAACTCCCCAAAGGACAGCGGAGGGTCGCCAATGCGGCGAGGGTCCCTCTTCTCCTTCTTCTTCCAACCCGGCTGCAGGGGCTTCCAGCTTCCCCGGTTGCTCCCCGCGCCGTTGTGGGCCACGAAGGCACAAACGGCCATCTCGGCGGGCTCATCGTCGTCGTCATCGTCGAAGAGAGCTTCATGGCCATCGGCTCCCGCTGGGTCCATGGCAGCTTCCCCGCCAGGCCCCTCGCCAACGTAGTTGACGTCACGGTCGCCGGGCCTCAACCCGCGGGTGTGGTGCAGGTTCCGGTACTCCTTGAGTACTTCCTCTCCAACCCACCCCAGGATCTCGTCGCAGCTCATCCGCGCCGGGATGGCCTGCAGACGGATGGTCTGGCCGCTCACGTCACACTCGTCAAGGCGCCACATCGCGGTCTTCTCGCGATCGCCCGAGACGGTGATGAGGAGAGCGTTCCGCAGGGAGTGCCGTTTGACATCCCGGGCCACGTTCTTGCTCGTCCAAGCCACCACGTTCGTATGATACTCTTTGGGGAGCATCATCTTGACCATGTGGTTGGACTTGGCCCTCTTGGCCTCCTCCTTGGTGACCCTCTTGATCCATGCTTCTGGCAGCATAGAGAGCAGGCGAGCCTGCTCGTCACCCTCGTTCCAGTCCTCCACGTTGTGGCGGGAGAGGGTGTATTGCCCCCGGAAGTCCCGCCAATCTCGTAGGCGGATCTCCCGTCCATCATGCTGAAGCTTGATGGACTTCCACCGCTTGGCAGCCACCTGCGGAGCGTCCACCCGCTCCTGCTCGTTGAGCCACTTCTTGGCTTCCTTGAGGGTCTTGATCTTCCCCTCCTTGGTTGCCACGAAGTATAGCTCTTGGAGTACTTCCGGCAGGCGGTACCTGAACCGTCTGAAGACATATTTCTCCGCATCCGCGGGATCCATGTCTTCAGTGACGGTGACCCCCCAGTCGTCCAGCTTTTCCAAGAAGCGGTCGAGGTTGAGGGGGTTGCCATCATACATGGGGGGCTTGATGTGCTTCAAGTCTTCCCACACGGCGGCATCCGCGGCCTTAGAGACCATGAACGCCGGCCGCGAGGTCGACCGAGGTTCCCATCGGCCTCTCCCACGGACTCCGACGGCCGCCACTTCCATCTCCTCCCCGGTATCCGCGTGGCTATGCCCTGGTTCCTCCATGTACGCTGAACCCAGATGTTGACGCCGTACTCCTTCCATGTATGCCTCCTCATCACGGCGCCGGCGGCTGCGTTCAGCGGCCTCCCGTCGTACACCATGCGGCGGGGAAAAGTCGAACTCCTCCAGGTCCAGGTCCAGGTCCTCACCTCCGCGGACATCCCACTCCACGTCTCCCCTGGGGACCTCATCCCTGAGTCCACCATAACGCCCACCAGCTATTGGGATTGGCTCCGGGGCTGGTGCGGGGCGTCAGGGGCGTACCGGCGTCCGCGGTGGAGCACGGCGGTTGTGGTACTCCGCGCTCAGCCACTCATCACGCCAATCCTCACTGCCACTGCCGGGCGGCACGCGCTCGTTGCGGCGGCCCGCGCTGTGGTGAGAGGGGGCGGTGAGAGAGGGGGCACTGGCGCTGGGGCGACTCCTGGGGGCTCTGCCAGGGGCGTGGGGTCTGCCTGGACCTGGTCCGCGTCCCCAGCCGTCGTCGGACGAGCCAGACTCCAGGGGTGGGTGGTCGCTGCCGACGCTCCCACGGGCTGCCAGTGCGTCCAGCCTCTCCTGCAGGCCGCTGACGACGTTGGTCAGCGACTTGGTCTCGGCCCTGGCGATGTCCAGCTGCCTCTGGGTGGCGGTGGCGACGTTGGCGCTCTTGACCATCTCGATCTTGGCGATGTCCAGCTCTCTCTGTGCGCGCGCGGCGACCCTGGCGATGCGAGTCATCTCGCCCTTGCCCGTGTCTACCTCGCGCTCGAGGAACTGGACCCTCCTGCGGAGGTAGACAATCCACCGCCGGGTGGCATCCGGGTCGCCGTCCCCCGGTGGGTCGTCGGGGTCCCCAGGGGGTCCTCCAGGAGGGCCTCCGCCGGGTCCGCCCGGTCCAGGGCGTCCTCCCCCGCCCGGTGGTCCGCCTCCAGGGGGTCCACTTGGTGGGCGTTCTCCAGGGGGTCCTGATGGTCCTCCGCCAGGGGGTCCCGATGGGTCTCCGCCGGGTTGCCTCGGCGGGTCCGAGGATGGGGGCTTCTTCGTGTAGTCAAAGTCCATGTCATCATCCTCGTCCATGTCGCCCCACCTGGGCGTCTCGGTTTCGGAAGACTGCGAGCTTCGGTAGGGAGGAGGGGGATCCTCATCCTCACCTTCCGGCTCCATGGGGACGTCTCCGCCTCCTCCGCCAGCCACTCTTCGGCGATGTCGGCGGCCTCGTTCATCCCCGTCGCTGGCGGTGAAGAAGGGGTCGGAGTCATGGGGGTGTCCGCCCGCTGGTCTCCGTGACCTCTCGGGGGTCCTCCCCTTACCCTTCCTCCGTCGGTAGGCAGTGGGGCCACTGCTCCCACTGCTGCCCGTGTCCACCTCCTCCGGATCCAGCGCCATCTTGGAGGAGGCGTCCCCTTCGAAAAGCTTTCGAAGGGTCTCCACTCGGGATCCTCCCGGGGGAGTCTCGCGGCGGAGTTTGGCCTCTGCCTCCTCCATTGCGGCGGCGGTGGCTGCGGCAGCTCGCCTTTCGGCCTCCTCCCGGGCACGAGCCGCTTCGGCTTCCCGGGTCTGCTGCAGCCGAGCCTTCTTCGCTTCCAAGGCTGCCAGCTCTGCCTCCGTCTTGGCCCTCTCCTCAGCGACCTTCCGTCGCGCGGCCTCGATGGCGTCCTTCTTGGCGGCGTCCGCCTGGGCCTTAGCTGTCGCTTCGGCGTGGGCCATTTCCTCCGCCTCCTTCTTTGCCCTCTCTTGGGCCAGCGCCTCTTCCAGCGCCTTCACCTCGGCCTCCTTGCAGGCAATGGCCTCCTGCGTCAGGCGGGCTTCCTCGTCGGCTGCCGCCACCTCACCCTTGACCTGGGCAGTCGCTGCCTCATGGGCGGCTGCGGCCGTGAGTCCGGCCGCAATGGCTGCCACGGTCGAGGCGTGGATGGCCATGCCATGCGCCCACTCCGCAGCCTCCTGCTGGGCGATGCCGACGGCGCCCTCCATGGCAGCGTTCTGCTGCGTGGCCCGTGCCGGGCAACCCGAAGGTTGCAGGGCACCCCACAGGTGCGCTCACAGGCGCGCGCCACGTCCCTTTGGTCGGGAGCGACGCTGCCGCTGAAGCTAGCCTGGTCGGCCGGCATCCTCCCGCGGTGGGCCAACTCCACGTCGCTGCTGGGGCCTGACTTCCTCAGGAGCAGCTGACGGGGCTTGGCCTTGGCGTGCTTGGCGACCTGGAGGAAGTCGCCGAGGGTGGTGTGGCCGGGCTGATGACCACCAATGGCCCGTTGGGGACTGGGGGCTGGGGTTCCGCCCTTGGCGCCTTGGGCGGCTTCGGCGGCCAGGGACTCCTGGTACTCCCGCCACTTCCGGTCCCGCTTCCTGTCCCCGGCGGACCGCTTCTCCTTCCCCGGAGACGCGCTGCTGCTGCTGCCCTGCAGCCTGCGCTCGCTCCCCGGTTCCGGGAAGTTCTTCTCGATCATCTCCCACATGGAGACATTGATCGTGGCGCCCGACGGGTACTCGTTGGGCTTCTCGTCCTCCTCAATCCCGTTGGGGCGCAGCTCTTCGCCGGTCCTGTCTGGCCGGGTCCAGACCCTCCAGCGCCTCTGGCGGAAGCGGAAGGCAAACCCTTCCACCCGCAGCCAGTCTTCGACTGCCTGCAGGCGGTCGGGGCCCATGTCCTCGCGGAGCTCGAAGCTCCCGGGCATGCCGCCTTCGCACTGGGGCTGGCTGTAGCGGTAGTGCTGGTCCCAAACCAACCCACGCACTAGGCGCGCTGCATGGGGGTGGGGCCGCGGCCACGTCTTGCCCGCTTCTTGCCAGTTCACCATGGCAGCGGGGGGCGTACTTGGTCTTGAGGGCCTTGGTGGGCTCTCGTTCCGCTCAACGGACTGGTCCTGGTGGTGGTTGTTGAAGCGGTTGAAGTGGCACTGGACTGGGAGTGCGGCCGGTGCTGGTCGGCCCGTGGTTGTGGAAGTGGTCGCTGTAGCTGGGGGTGCGGCCTTGCTGGTCGGCCGAGGGAACTCGTTGATGACGGAGTTTCGGTTGCTGCACTTCCTTCACGGTCTCGGCGCTGTCTCTGAGCGGCGCTGCGAGCCGCTGCGCTGCGCTGCGAGCTGCGAGCTGCGAGCTGCTGCGCCGCGCTGCTCGGGGTTGTGGGCTCCGAGTGGCACGCGAGGGATGGGTAACCCCGCGGCGGTGAAACGCTTTTGACGCGTTCTCGTGGGGGGCCTGGCCACAGGACGCTGCGGTGACACGCACAAGCAAGCAGGCAGGCAAAGCACTGCGCTCACAGGGGCATCAATACGCTCGTGTCATGTGACAAAGCGTTTCAGGATCCTTGCCACTCTGAAACAAGGGAACAAAAGTATGTACAGCAACACATCAGGATATGTACACATGGGGTTAGGACTGGACTGGGGTAAGGGCATCACAGGACAATAGACACTCAGTCCCAACTCGTATCCCAATCCCAGGTCCGACCCTCTCAGTGGCTGATGGGGGCGGGGGCTCAAACACAACCCATGCCCTGCTCAGTCCGGACCCTGAAACCCTGCCAATTGGGGAGTGTCCCGCCCAGCCACAGGCTAGTTCCTGGGAACCAAGGCGGTCCAAGGCCAGCCAACAGTGGCTCCCTATGCTCCCTTAACGGCAGGTCTCAACTCCACTCTGAGCGAGAGATATGGCCCCGCCATTATCCCCTAGGAGTTGGTAGCTGAAAATGGGCTGTTTCAGCCAAAACTGATATTAGCTCGAAAATCTGCAGAGTTGAGCCCTCGTCTGGACCCGCCAGAGGTAGGGACGAGGCAACTGACCCTATGCCCTTCGAGTACGAACTACCTGGACCCCTCACCCAACCTGGCTCCCTCTGAGGTTCCGGCATCAGGGCACCACGGGTTCGTCAAGTGGGGTCATGATGCCAAAATTACCAAAATTGGCGTCATTCCTACGCGCGGCTCGCCCGGCCAGGGCAAGGCCAATGGCTCACAGGATAGGAGGCAGGACCTAGGACTTCTATCTGAGTGTACAACTTGGAATTGAATCCGGGCTCCCTGTGGGCATAGGGATATGGGGCCGCCAATTGACCACACGGGGGGGTGAAATTCGGGTCCCAAAAGGGGGTCATTTTGGCTGCTCGAAATGAGCCAAAATTCGGGGGTGCTCCCAATAGTATATCTCGACGCCGGCTTAGAGATCGGATCCGCCGTCCCATGCGCCATCCACCGGGAGTCCAACAGAGACTTCCAGGCACTTGACTCTCACAGATCTCCATGCCACTTGGCGTGGTGACAATCCCAATTGGGTCCACAAATGCCAAAATGGCAAAGTTTTCCACACTCACTTTGGGCTAGCACCCTAACGAAGGTTGCTCCGCCTCGCCCACGTGGTGTGTGAACCATGGGGACCAATGTCCATAACACCCATGTCATATATGGTCCATTGGTCCATGAGTCTGGCGTACACGAGGGTGCTGAACATGGTGCACGGCGGGCAGAAAATATGGAAAATTGCTCGAAATGGCCGAAAATGCGCACACTCATGGTTGGGGCAAATGAGGCACATGCCCGACTTGGACCGGAGTGTGCCATAGAATTGGTATCAAGTCACATGCGTCCAACATATCTTTTGGGCGTCGCCCAACCCCACCGGTTTTGGGAATGGCAGGGTCGCCAAGTGAGCCCATGATTTGGGATAGTCCCAAATTGCCAACATGGCGGCCAGGGTATGCCAAGCCCAAGAGGAGTTACTCGCCGGGTTCAAGATATGTTGGGCACCGAAGTATGTACCCCCACCACATACTTGGGTCATGATGTCAATTGGGCGCAATGTTGAGAGACACGGTCGCCACTTGACATCATGACGGGCAAAAAACAGCAAAATTGGCGAAAAAACACCCAAAAGTGCCTTGAAAGGCGCACAATCATATTATAATATCTTCGGCTTGGATTGAGTAATCGACCAATCCTTCTAAACACAATGACTTGCCACCAATGACCTCCGATTCCACATATGTGCTCCACTTGGGGCGCTTTGGAAGGTCGCGCGCGCTGCCTCCCAAGTGGGCACATGCAAAAATGGAATATTGCAAAAAAAACACCTTGCTCGCAACGCATCGCTTCGGGAGCGCTCCACAAGCGTCCCTTCACAAAGGTTAGGCTTGGGAATGCTGGTCGGGAGTACAATGAAGGGCCTCGTGCGATATGGGGTCCATTGGCGGGTTAGTCTCGGAATGGTGCACCCGCCAAATGGGCACGCCATATGACACCAAATATGGCATACAACCCTACCCACGCCTTCTACACCCAACCTAGTGGCCTAGAATCAAAGTATGCCTATATTCTAATGTAACTTTGGTCCCTTAACACGCATGCAAGTGCTTTGGTCGAAAGTCGACCTCCTTTCGGAAAGCCAAATTTTAGCATGCACGCAAAATACATTGCCAATATGTATATGGAGATCATATATGCACTTTCAGGGGAAGACAAGTGATATGCCCCGGATGTAGAGGCAAGCAAGGGTGGGGCAAATGCCAGCTCAACCTACTTCTACACGTACTTGGACGCCAAGTACGTGAAAAAGTGCACTTCTTGGAGAACACTCAAAAAAAAAAACCCTATGGGCCTATTGAGTTGGGATCCTTTGGCCTCATCCTATGACTATGGGGGGCAAAACCTCATACACAGTGCCTATGAGGCACGTTAGTTCGTCCTTGGGCGCTTGAACGCTCGTAACCCTTGTTATTTCACTTGGGGGTTCGAAGCGCCTTTGGTCCCCCAGATTTTCTGGGAAAAAATCTGGGACGCGATCCGTTATATCAAGGAAAAAATTGCGGATCACTCAAAGACTGTTTGAGTCTTAACTTCAAGAGAAATCGTATTACAGAATAATCTAATGCAGTCCACGGAACGGGCGACGACAGGCGGCGCGACTGCGGCAATTTCACGACAATTGGAAATCGCGGTAGAAATCAGGTATTTCACCGATTTCCGACCGAAAATCGCCTAAGACAATAAAGTTATGGTAAATCTACATTGATTCAATGGTTAAGGATCGGATTCCAGATCCCGCGGATTAGAGAACAGGGATGTCCCGCTGACAGCCGGTGTCAACGGGTGTGACGGCTCACAGGCCTCCGGGCCATGGGCGATAGGTTCTGGGTACCGCTTCACTACCGCCACCCTCACTACCCCAAGCCAAGTAGGGGGGAACGGGGACCGGACCGCCCCCCCCAAGCACGCCAGACGGAGCAGAGGACCGGGGCAGGACACGCGGAGGGGAACGGACCACGTGGAACGGCCCTACCAGCGCCCAGTGCCGGGACCACGCGAGGTGCGCACGCCACACCACCCAGGGGGGGGGGGAGCGGACGCCGCGGGAGCGCGAGCGCACACACACGAAAGGGACACGCCGGGACTACCAGAAGGGCAACCGGACCGAGCGCGCGGAACGCACAGACCGCGTGGAATGGCGTACCAGCGAGCGAGGGTAAGGGACACCCGGACGGGACGGCCCGCCACACGCAGCGCGGAACAAGCGGGGCGGGGAGGGGGAAAAGGGGGAGACACAACACCAGGTACCGGCCTGAACCCCCCGAACCGGCCGCGAGCGCCGCGCACACACAGACGGGGCACTGCACCCGCCAAGGCAGTAGTGGCGCACAGCGCCACGCCCCAACCCCTAGGCTAGGCAGCCTCCGCGCCAGCCCAAGGGGGTCCCACTGGCAACAAGCCAGTAGCACGGGCCCGGCGGCGCCGGCGCCCCGGGCGACCACTCATTAGGGGGGCGAAGCAGTGGGTAAGCGCCCGCAGCCACGGCTGCGAATTGATGCACTGACCGGGGAGTGGCGAAACGGGGAAGCCGGGGAAGGACGGGGCTCCGAGCTCTGTGAAGCCGGGGGACTTCGCCACCAGGCAGGAGGTGCGTCTTGGAGGGCCCCCCACTAGGAGCCGGTGGGGAGGATATCACCTGGCCCGACCAGGTGGCCCCCCGGGGCCGAAAGGCGTCTAGTACCCGCAAAATCAAACCTCAAACCTCAAACCTTCTGGGGGGGGGCTTGGCCGCCTCTGGTGGTGTTGGCGGGCGGTTTGGTGGCTGTGGGCTGTTTTTGCGCCCCCCCCCCCTCCCCCCTCTGTTGGTTTTTTTTGGGGGGGGGGGGCCTGCCTGTTCCGCCCTCTGCCTTCCCTGGGCTGGCGCACGCACTGGCCCGCATTCAGTGTTGTCTTCCGGGCTGCTGTTGGCGGTTGCGTTCTGTTTGGCCGTGTTCCGGCCCCATGGGTCGGGTGGGCTATGTACACGGTGGGCTCGGCGCCCCTTTCTTGCCGGGTTAGGTCGTGGCTCTGCCGGCTGGGCGGCTGCGTCAGGCGGCTGCTTGTGGCTCTGGGTTAGGGGGCTGGGGTTGTTCGTGTCCTTTCCCCTCTGCGGTGCCGGTTTTAACCTTCTGGGTGGTCCGCCACCGTTGTTGCTAGGCGTGCTGTGGCCCCGTGTGTGGCCTGCGGTGCTGGTGTGTGGCGTGCTGGTGCGGCGCCTTCCGGGGTGTGCGGTGGCTTGCTTCGGTTAGTCCTTCAGGTTAGGGTCAGTTGTGTCGTGTTGTGCCGCTCTGCGCCGCGTCGCGTCGCGTCGTGCCGTGGTGCGTTGCACTGTGGCGCGCTGTGGTGCGGTGTGCCCCCGTCTCGCGTTGTGCCGCGGCGGGTCAGTGGAGGTCAGCCTGGCCTGTGACGTGGTGCGGAGTGCGGGCCGGAGTGTGGCTGGCTGGTGGCTGGGGGGTGCGGTTAGGTGTGGGTGGCTCGCTGGGTCCGTGCTGTGGGGGCTTGGGCGTGCCGCTCGGGCTGGTGGGTCGGGTAGGTCGCTCGCGTGACGGTCCGTGGGGTTGCCCTCCCTGGGGGCCTGTGCCTTGGTCCCGTGTCCTCTGGGGGTTTCGGTCCCTAGTCCTGGTCGCTGCGGCCGTGCCTTCGTCCTCTTCCGGTGCCTGTGAGGTGGCCCTTGTGGCGGCTGGGGATGTCGCCTGGCGGTGAGGGCGTGGTGGTGCGCCGTGCGGCGGCGTTCCCTGCGGCTTCCTCTGTGGGTGTGGCCCGTTCTCCCCCTGTAGGTGTGCCCTCCATTCCCCGTGTGGTTTCCAGTGGCTGGTGGGTGTGCGCTGGTGTGATCCGTACGGCGTCCGATGCTTGCTTCGGCGGTGTGTGTTGGGGGGTGTGCCCCCGGGAGTCGTGGGGCGTTCGGTGGGGGTGGGGCGGCGCTGCTCCCCCCGTCGTGGTATGCCCTTCCTGGGTGTGGGTCGTGGCGTTTGCCGTGGTGCCCTTTTCCTCCGTGCCTTGGTCCCCCCTCCCGCCCCTTTCTGGTTCTTGGGTGGTTTCCTGCCCCCATGTGGTGTCTCTTCGGGCATCCTGTCCCTGTGAGTGCCTGCCCTCACTTGGGGCCCCTCCGTGCCCTCTTGCCTGAGTGCCCCTTGGTGTCCCTTGCCCTCCCCTTGCCCTTGTCCTCCCCCTTCCTGGTGTGGTGGTGGCGGGAGGGGCGGGGTGGGGAGGGGGCGCCAACGGCCCAGGCCTGGGGGTGGGTGGCCTGGAGCCACTGGCGGAGGGCTTGGGGGGTGTAGGGGCGGCGGAGGCCCTGGACCGCATCGCGGGGGGGGGCCTCCCATGCCGCTTGTGGCATGATGGCCTCCGGGGCGGACTCGTTGGGGTGGGCGGGGGTGCGGGTGCGCACTTCTCGAAGGTATGCACCATGTGCACCCCATCGTGCCTTCCCGCTCCCCCGGCCCACTTCACCCAGCGGCGGAGCTCCTGCAAAGCGAAGGCAGACCACCAGGCGAGGTGGGCGGGGGCCTGGGGGGGGGAAGGGTCCGTGCCCGGGGTCCTGGAGCGGCGGGGGGAGGACGTGGACCTGCGGTGGTGGCAGGGGTGGCGGTGCCTGGGGGAGCGGGAGCGGCGGTAGCGGGGGCTGGGGGTGGAGGACGGGTACGGGCGGGGGGGGGAACGGGAGGGGGAGGTGGACATGGGGCGGCGGTGGCGCGCTATGTGGCGTCCGGGGGAGCGGGAGTGGTGGCAGCGGGGGCTGGGGGTGGTGGATGGGTATGGGCGGCGGGGGGAACGGGGAGCCCGGCGGAGGGGGAGGGGGAGGGGGAGGTGGACGTGGGGCGGCGGTGGCGTGCCTGGCGGCGTCAGGGGGAGCGGGAGCGGTGGTGGCGGGGGCTGGGGGTGGGGGTCTTGTATGGCCGGTGGGGGGAGGGGGAGGTGGACATGGGGCGGCGGTGGCGCTCGTGGTGGCGCCCGGGGGAGCGGGAGCGGCGGGAGCGGGGTCTCGGGGGGTCGTGGTGGCACCTGGGGGAGCGGGAGCGGCGCGAGTGGGTGGTTGAGGTGCGGTGGCGGTGTGGGGAGTGTGGGCGCCGTGGGCGAGTGTGCCGTGCGCGGGGGGAGCAGGAGCGCCGCCGTTTGCGGGACCGGGCCTCATCGCTCGAGTCGGGCCAGTCAGGAGGCGTCGGCGGGTCCTCGTGGGCTTCACGTGGTGCCGCCTGGTACTGGGGGGGGGGGGGGGAGGTCCCCCGTCGTCCATGGATCCGCCACGTAGGGGTGTAGTGGCGGCAGCGGCTGGTGGTATGGGTCGAGTGACTGTCCTTGGCGCGGTTGGGCCCGGGGGGCCCCTTCGGTGTGGACGTGGTGGCCGGGGGGATACGGATATGGTTCCTGGTACGGGGGGGGTGGCTAGTACGGGGGGGGTGGCCCCTGGCGGTAGGTGGGGTATGCGGGTGGAGCGCTCGGTGGCTGCCATCCCACTCGCTGGTGCTATTCGTGCACGGGGGGTTGTGGCCCCGTGGGGTAGGCCGGTGGGCACTGGTATTGGTGGGGGTGGTGTTGGTAGTGGTGGTGGTGGGGCCGCTGGTGGTGGTGGTGTTGGTATTGGTGGGGTTGGTGTTGCGGGTATGGCCCATGGACCCCTTGTTGGTTTTCCGGTCCCCCTTGTGGGGGTGGGGGGTTGGGCATCGTTGGCAGCCCCTGGGGCTGCACTATGTGGAGGGCAGGGGGGGCGGGTTGGGGGCCGTGCCTGACGGTAACGGTGGTCGAGGGGTCCCACGTCCCTGGGTTGGTTTGGCCAGCGGCGGTGGTGGTTTGCGGGGGATGGATGACGGGGCGCTTGGTGACGGGGAGCGCTCAAAATTTAGGACTTTCTTGTGCCAACTACTGAAATGCTCAATTTTCGAGTAAGGGACCTTTTTGTTACCTTGTAGGTTCGTGTTTCTTGGTTTACATCCTCACTCCCTGCTCTTCCGCTTGGGCGCTTCCGAAGTACCAATACCGCGCTTCCTCCTGGGCGCTTTCCAAGTTCCAAGATGTGCCTCCTCTTTGGCACAAGAAATATCCAAGATGTGCCTCCTCTTGGGCACAAGAAATAACCAAGGATACTCACCATCTCCGTCGCCTTCTCCATCGACAAGTGGGTTCCTCATGCCCCAAGTGTTGTGCTGTGTTTGCGTTTTGGTTGCCCCTAGGGAGTTCAACAATTTTGCGAATTTTTATCCCTTAAATTTTGTTCCGTTATTTTCTTGCTTGTCTTGTTTTCCTTTGCGTGGTCTTGTTTTCAATTATCTCGTGAACAAGGAAGTAGATGACAGGGGTAACGACACCACTATCTCCAACGCTTCATGCTTCACCAACGTTATGTATGGTGTTTTCAAGCTTTTGGATGAGAACTTCGGCATTGAGTAGGGTACCATGACCCCCATCCACTCCGACAATGGAGACAAGATGATCTTGGACGGCCGTCACTCTGATTTACTCCGTGACTGAGCTGGAGCTATGAACATCGTGCCCAACTTCATTGGAGTCACCGAACCCTTCGTTATCTTCCTGCCCTAGTCGAGGGGCGAGTTGAACGGTATTGCTCCCCATGTTTCAACTCTTGATATGGGCGTCGTCGACTTGGTTGCAAAGACCTTCACAAAGACCGACGAGCACGCCGAAATAAACGATGACTCATCCTCCACCGCGCCATCGCCCCTGCTTTGCTGCCCGGCATGACGCTTCTTTGGGCCATGTGGCCAAAGGGAGAAGTTACGAGAATGACCTTTTTTTCAATTAGGAATAATTTATGGTCTTTGTAAATTTTAAAGATATTCTTGGTGGACCCAAGCATTTTGCTTGGTGGGAAACTCCAGTACCGGCCTGGTTTCGGTTTGTTGGTCTTGTCAAGTCGTTGTAGTTAATTGTTGTGTCTTTGTTTGCATTCGTCCTTCTGTTGCTCATTTTTGTGTGTGGCATCCCTTTGTTAGGGCATTGCCTTTGCAGCAGTAGTGCTTGTGCTTTGCTGTGCGTGTGAAGATTTTTCTTAGCCGTGTGCATGATTCGGCTCAGCATGTTGCTTACTCTGAGAGTAGGAGGCACGGATGTGCACCAAAATTTGCCCGGTGCTTGGGTTCATGAATTTAGCCCTTCTCTTGCCTCATCCTCTCATGTGAGCCGGGGCCATCCCCAATGTATGGCTAAGCTACCGCCGTGTTCAAGCCGCGAAAAGGGTAGGTTTGATGCATTTGCCGGTTGTGAGTGCCTGCCTTCATGCGTACGTGTAGGCGTATTTGCGCTAATGTTATCACGACATCCATGGTGCTCAAAACCATTATCTGCACTCTAGCACCAGCCCCCTAATTTTTGGATGCCGTGATTAGAGCCTTTATGGATGAGCGATTGGCCCGTGGTGTTCATTCCTGTGTGTATGAGCACGAGGGCAAACATGCGCGAGAGCATGCTAGAGCGAGAGCAAGCATGCGAGACAGCATGCGAGAGCGAGAGCAAGCATGCGAGAGAGCATGCGCGAGCGAGAGCAAGCATGCAAGAGGGCATGCGAGTGAGAGCAAGCGTGACACTTATTCGTGTGTGCATGCGTATGTGTAAGTGCATGTAGAACACGCTCGTGTGTGCGTGTACGCAAGTAGTTCAACTTACTAGCGTATACCTAGGGCTGTAGGTCACATACAACCAGATAAGCCGAGATGGCACTACACGGCCATGTCCACTTGTGGGAGAATGTAGGACCGTTCTTTGGTTGTCCATTCATTCATTCATTCATTCATTCATTCTGTTCTTTGGTTGTAGGATGTCTTTGGATTACAGCAGAGCAACTCGGATTACGTGTCCAGTGGAAGGAGGGGCGTTGATGACATTCTCTTTGTGGTCGAGCTCCGTACCAAGTTCCAGCTTTTGGCTTGTTTATGTCTACATTGTAATGAAGACGTTCCGTTGACTCTTTGTATGTGTGTGACAACCTTCGTTATGTATGCAGTCACGGTCTGTGTTCTCTACCGGGAACCTTTAGGACCTAAGTGTTGAGAGCGGGGTCTTTAGGGCACCTGCTTATTCCCTTGCTGGGATGCGGCCCCCAGAGGATAAGATCGACTCCGCCGAGAACTCTGGGAGATCGGGCGTCAGCCGAGCACTCCTGCGGGTTGTCCCAGGCTTCCCGGCCAATACCTTGCCTATTTTCTGGCTAGAAGCATTTTGGGGACACTTTGTTCCCCCACCTCAAGGCGACCAAACTCGGGTTGCCTGTGAAAGGGAGTTTCCTTTCCCGTAGGATAGAAAACACCAAGCAAAAGAGTGGGGGAGATAAGAAATTTTGCCTTGCACCTGCATTCATTTTCTCTGCAAGGTGGCAAGGACCCCCCCCCCTTACACACAATGCTTGCGTGGGCGCTTCACTTGGGCGCCGATCAAATAGCAAGACTGTATTTGCTAACCTTAGTCTGGTTGATCCGATCTCTGTGTCCCTCTGTCGTCTGTTTATTGTTCGTTGGTCCGTGTCAGATAGTCTGCAGTGAATGCGCTTTTTCTGTCTGTGGCACAAATGTTACGTTTGTCTTCGTCCGGGTCGTTGACTGTTTCTTTTGTTTGTCAGACTGGTATAGCATCGTCAAGTTGCAGTCTGCCCTAGCTGGCGCTATCCGAAAATCAAGCATACTCTTAACCCTACCTGTCTATTCTTCCTGTGCCTTTCTCAGTGCCCCCTTTTGCCTGTTTCTCAGAGAGGCACCGACCTAGGGACCGGCGGACAGGGTGGTGATTGGTGCGTAAGTCACCAGTCCAAAATGGGGTGCTGATCACAACTCTGAGTCTGAAGGTTTCAAGCAGTCAGTGACAGTTACGTCTCTGCCGGCCGGTTTCAACCTGTGTGTTTGTTTAGTTAAATTCCTGTAGGCACCGTCCTTAGAACCGGCCAGCTCTTTGGCTGCTTAGTAGGATTTCTGAAGGCACCGTCCTTAGAACAGGCCAGCCTCTGCCTCACCACCATCGGGCGTCTTGGTTCCAGCCCTGTAGAGAGAGTGGACCGCGTCACCTGCCTCAACAACCACCATCGGGCGTCTTGGTCCCAGCCCTGTAGAGAGAGTGGACCGCGTCACCTGCCTCAACAACCACCATCGGGCGTCTTGGTCCCAGCCCTGTAGAGAGAGTGCACCGTGTTCCCTAGCTCCCCGGGGATTGAGGGGATGCATAGTGCAAAACAAGAGTGGACCGTGTCACCAGCCTCAACAACCACCATCAGTGCCATGGTCAGGTCTACGACTCTACCCCAGATCCTAACGGGGTGCAGATCACACTCAGCGTGCGACACCCGCGAAACCAAAGAGCCGTTGTTGTTTAGGTACAGTACCGTACCATGCTGCACTGTACGGTATTGCGTTGCTGAGTTTTTCACTGACTGTATTGTACTGCAGCGGGCTGGCTTGGTACTGTTGTTTCTGTGGAGTGTGCTATGGTTCAGGACTGTGGTATGTTCAGGGGACTATTTGAGCCGTCAGCTTCTGCCGTCACAGAAGCTTGGTTGCTGCGCCTGAGTATCTGGCCCCATTCAATGGCTGGTGCCAAGGAGAAGCGTGCTGCACACCAGATGCCTGGCGATCCGATCTGTTAGTCATGACAGTCCTCTCTCCAATGAAGCCACACTCTCATCAGTGACGGTGACAGTGACAGTGAGGGGACAGTGTGCACAGGCTTTGCAGGGACTACTGCATGGACCTAATGACACATTTTGGTAATGTGCTGGGGTCAGTGCTGAGGTGCATTGGGGCTTCCCTTCTGCATTTTTCAGTGACGCTGGCCACTGAGTCACTAGGTTCGGTCCAGTACGGGTCATTCAGGTGGTACACAGTATAGTGGTCCCTGGATTATCCCGCTAGCGATGCCCTGTAAATTTTCCCTGTGTTGAGGGTCTTTACCTCCAGGGGTGTGTCAGGAGTGTGCTGTGGGTACCCTGGGTACTGTATCTTCGCCCCTTGTAAAGTGAACTTTTGGTACATTACACTGAGGTTCTCTAGCCTCACAGTAATACTAAGTCACTGTGTGAATTGTGTCCTGTATTGGCAGATAGACTGTACGTAAGAATACTGAAAGCTTTGCAGGCCTTTAGAGCCATGCACTATTTTTGGTTAGTCATTGACCTGCCTTCCTGAAGATCTGTTTCGGTGAACTCCAGTCATAGGGACAGGATAGAGATTCGCCAATGTGACCAAAGTCTGTCTTATGGAGTGTGTGTGTTTTCTTGGGTTTACTTAGGTGAAGACCAGCCTGTGTGACTGAGGGTACAGTTACGTACCACTCTGTGGGAGTGTACTCAGGCATGGCAATATAGCTCAGTAGGGAGTAATTGAGTTGCCTGGACTTTGCCAGATTGCCACTTTGGCACCCAGATAAATTTTTGTTACCTTGTGATATACTCCCTGGATACCACCTCAGTATCCTGTCGCTCTGTGTGGTGTTCCGATTCGTTTGCGTTTGAGCCCAAGGGAGCCTGAGCATGGAGGCGATGATCGCAGTTCGCCCCATAAGTTTGAATTGTGTGTTACCCCTGAGCGTAACCTGAGCTACGGGTATTACCTGATTTACTGCAGCAGCACCTCAATTCATGTATTCCAAATTAGGAGGGATTCGCTGATGAGTCAGTAAACTCTGCTGCAGGTTCAGGTACGGTGTATTAGTCTTATGTTTACCTAGGGATGATACTGAAAGGAGAAGGCCGAATTCATCGGTGAGATGGAGCTCTCCCTGTATAGCCTCTTGGTGTTGTAACGTATGTTGACGGAGGTATACTGAATTTTACTGAGGGAATACGTGCACGAAATTGCGTGCTGAGATTTAGGTCTGTATGTAGCCCTGACAGGTACGCTCTGTGAGGTATACAATTTACATTTACTTGTTCTCTGAGTATACCGCTACCTGGCGCAAGGCCCCTGGCCCTGCTTAATGCAGGTCCGGGAAGCGCAGTACACATCGCCAGGCGCGGTATCGAGCGAAGACCTGAGCCTAACCTTGTCTGGTGCTCGGGTGAACCCCCATGATATTTATCCTGAGTTAGTTCCTTTGTGTGCCTTTGGCAGTGCGTTT
This sequence comes from Eutreptiella sp. 'Long Island Sound 2002', assembly GCA_964036045.1. Classification (NCBI taxonomy): domain Eukaryota; phylum Euglenozoa; class Euglenophyceae; order Eutreptiales; family Eutreptiaceae; genus Eutreptiella; species Eutreptiella sp. 'Long Island Sound 2002'. The sequence goes on from OZ038396.1 coordinate 30,015,246, forward strand.
GGCTGCCAGCCCCTCTCCATGAGGGTATTGTCTGAATTTATGCCAGGATATGAGTAGAAGGATGTCCTTGATTAGTGCCCTATGGATTTTGATGAAATCCTGCAGGTTTTTGATGTGGAAATCCCAAAACCAAAGGAGCAAGTAGAGCAAGAACAGGATGTGGATCGAATCAATGAATAGTTTGAAATCCAGTGTAACGCAGAAGGGCTGCAGATGGACAAAGCAGATACAAATACAAAGATTCAATCACAAATGGATCAAACAAAAGATTTTATGTGAAACCTGGCCTGACTCTAGCCTCCAGGTTAGCATCATGCACTTCATGTGCACTCTCTTGGATGAAATGGAGCTGGTTAGGAATGTGGGGCATAGGAGTTAGGCCAGACACAGATTATGACTTGGCCAAGCAACTGAATTCAGAAACAGTTAAAACGTAGAACCACAATAAGTGGTAGAAACGAATGAGTATAGGGGTCTTGGGGTGGGAGACCACTAGGCTTAACCTCCAAGGCCCAAAGCATGAAATGCCTATTTTATTTCGGTATATCCTCCATGAAGGAAGATACCTCCGCTCAGTTGAGTGGTAGGGGTGAACTTCATGGGGGGCTAGGGTTATAACCCTAGTTACCTTGAGAAAGTGTACTTAAAGCTTCAAAAGAGTGATAAAAATACTTAAGTTAGTCTTAGCATCAACGAAATGGTTTTAAGGGGGGCTTGGCCTGGATCAAGCCCTTCACAAAAGACATGGCAGTGACGCTTTCTTACTCCCCCCTGGAGTATTAGTCGATCAAGCTAGTAGGACCAAGGAGAAAGGCTCAAATATTCCCAAAACCACCTCAGAAAATGCATTAAAGCTACCAAAAACATTGTCATTAGTTCATAGAAGCCTATCACACTGTGGGTACCCTTGAAAAACAGTGTAATGTACCGTGAATGATGTCCCTTCGATGGGGCATTCCTCAAAAGTCGCCAGTGTGCGGCGAAAGCTTTTGGTAAAAATTCCGGGGTAGGCGGGTTTGAACCCAGAATCCCCTCCCTAGAGCACACATGCTTGCCCACTAGGGTACAGTCGAACGCTCTAATGCGGACGGCTATCGCTGCATAAACAGCAATTCAGTAAACGTCCTGACCAAGGGTCAGCACGGAGCAATACTCCCAATGGAAGACACAAATCTCCCGGAGCTGAAAAAAATAGAAAATGAAACCAACGGGGAGTGATCCCTGTGGTTTAGCGAAAGGTGTAGCGATTTAAGAAGTCAAATCGCTAAAAATCGACGAAACAACGCGAGAAATCGTCATTTTTACACCAAAACTTAAAGTCGCAAACAAGCGCAACAGAAGCGGACTCCAGAAAAGGGGTTGCGCAAGCGTAAACGGCTCCTGAAAAAGAAGGTATGAGCCGTAGTTGTTAAAGTTGTAAAAGAAATTTTTGCACAGTTGCATCAAGATTTTTATAAACTTTAGGGAAAAGTATCGAAAATCAACCCACACCACAGAGCAGGTGGACAACCCACCTCTGAGGTATGCTAGTGTCATTTCACACGCATGCATTGCGTTCGTGTTGGTTGCTTCATTAGAACGTTGGGGTTGTCACCGCTGTGTTTGCTGGGGGTTCGGGTGCTCCTCTCCTTTGCTCTGCACGGGTCAAAACAGGAATGAAAGGTATGCGATGCGAATGGAGCGCGCAGCGCACACGTAGGGTTAGAATATGCGCTGTGCCCGCGATGCATGTGCCTGATTGAGGCATTCACACGCTGTGTCGCTTTCCCTGTGCCCCAAGTCACTCTTCTTCTCTCCTCACAGGTAAGAAAAGAAAGTGCTTGCTCCTGTTCGTGTTGCCGTAGCGCTAAAATAGGGTTGCTTAAAACGCTTAGGCTTGTTTTGCGCTGTGCAGTGCGCCACTCTCTCTCCTCTTTCTGCAGGAAACAAGACAAGGAAAGCATGCATCACACACAGTGCATTAATCGCTGAGGGTGGTTAATAGTTCGCCGTAGGTTTGTTTAAGCGCTTACGGTTGTTTTGCACTCTTGTTTTCCTCGGCATTCACATGATGCGTGGTGAGTAAGGTAGGTAAGCCCAGGAGGAGCTCACCTCCTGGTTGAGTCACGCTGTGATTGGTTATGTGGGGTTAAATTAGGAGAAAGAGTGGGGAATGGAAAAACCAGTGCATACTTGTGCATACAGATGATGCATTAAAGGGTAGGCAACCCGAAATGCGCACGGTACAACCCTTGTTTAGGCTAACCAGGGGCTCCACCCCACGTTCTATAAGAGAACGGGTGGAGTTCCTTAAGCTTGCTTGCTTGCACCTGGGTTTGAGGACAGCGTATTATAGGGCTACCTGAGAAGCGTATAATACGTGGAGGTAGTCTTGGTTCCTCAGCCGCAAAGGCAGGCCATCTGCCTTTGTTTTACAGGTGGGAAGGTAAGGGCGATTGGTGCAGTCCCCTTGAGCAGCGCTAAAATATGCTGTGCAGATCACAGAAACAAATAACTGCAGCGAGTGCAGTCCGACTTCACCGCCATCCACGCTATGCACGCACACTGAGCACTCCTTCCCTCCAAGCCCTGACAGGGAAACACGTAGTGGCATCCCTGTTAGGCCACGGTCGCTTAGTAGTGCTGTGTTCTCTTGCTTTTTCCCAGGAGGGTCAATAGGACCCGAGACTTCATTGACGTCAGCTCCCAGTAGAGTGTGTAGGTGTTAGGGTCAGCAAGCCTGGCAGGAGTTGACTGCAAGTGATGAGGGCTAAGCCTGCCTTCGAAGGCTGGTGCTGGCGTTAGTGAGTGTAGTGTAGTGGTGTCTCCCGTCCCGCGTGCTTTTCCTCGTGGGCAGGGGAGTGCGTTAGCTTTTGGCCTTTAGCAAAAATGGGCGTTTTCTATGCCCCTAGCACACTTGGCCACCCCTCCCCTCTAGTAGGTAGGGCTTTTGCCGTCTTCCCCCAAGGATAGGCGCCAGCACAGAAATTGGGCGCCATAGGAGTGGTAATAGTACCTGATTAGGACCTTCGGTCCGACGTCAGTGAAGCCCGGTCTCCGGGAGCCACGCCGGGGAGAGAAGTGAGACACACACAGACATACGTAGCACACTTAGGGGTATGGTAAACCCTGTAAGGAAGGGTAGAACCCCATGGATCTGGACCAGTCAGGGGTCCTAACTGTGGGCTCGCTTGTTCCCAAGGAGGGAAGACACACCTTGCCTCATAACACCTTGCTTGTCATTCCCCCCTGGTGTAGTAAGCCACCGTTCTTTGTTGGCTCCCCAAGGTCATTACATCAGGGCAGTCCCCATGCAACACATGGTCAACAAGGCATACACTCGCTGGGTGGCTGCAAACCTGATAAGTGGCCACGTGGTCCACCCTGGAAACCATAGGCATGGGACTGCAGGGCACAGACAGGGTCAATGCAGTGCTCAGTAAGCAGTGGTCTGTGAAAAACCTACGGCCTTCGGCCAGGGAGTGGTTGTCACGGGGGGCTAACGGTCCTGTCCTGCGATGCAATGCGGGGCAACTGTGACAACTGCTCTTACACCCATACACAGGCATGTCTGCACAAGAGTGCTCACTGCACCTGTAAGGTTAGAACACAGTCAGTAGACTGACACAGGGAAATTAGTTTTTCTTTTTATGCTGGGACAGAGTCTCAGCACGGGTTAGTAGCTGCCCCTCGTTGTTCTCAACGAGGTAGGAGCGGAAGATGGGGTTGATACTCCCATCTGGTTGTATGAAGGCTGACATAGGTTCCCAGGTCGCCTCAGATAACCCATAGCCATCCCATAGGGATAGGAATTTCCAGCCCTGTTTATACTCGTGGCGGGCAATACCTGGAACCACGTAGTAACCATCAACTGCCATCTGATCGGCAGTCATCTCTTCGAGTTCGTCTGCCTCCTCTGGGCTGGCAGCGTTCTCTAGGTCAATACGCTTGACCTCACTGTCGCTGAGGCGCCACTCATCCCAGGACAAATCGTCAGGGGAGTGATAGTGCCTCAATTGTTTAGGTGCACACAGCAGTTCACCACCTAGACGTGGACTGCACCTGACATGGATCCTGGATCCATCTATCCTGATGATACGATAGGGTCCAAAATAAGGGTCCTGTAGGCAGTTACGTGGCCAGGAGGGTAGGCGTGAATGGCGAACCAAAACAAGGTCACCAACCTTGAAGCTGGCAGGTCGCCGTAGGCGGTTCTGCCGGCCTAGTTCACGGTCACGAATGTGTCTCAGGTTAGTCCCAGCCTGGTTAACCATAGACTGCTTGTGTTCCGGCCAATCTCCCACAGGGCTCTTGAAGTCCTCAGGAAAGGGGGTTTTGAAGAACCAAGCAGGTTGTCCTCCATGGAACAGTTCGTTGGGGGTGAAACCCGTAGAAGAGCTCCGCTGTGAGTTCATGGTTAACACTGCCCAGGGCACTAGACGTACCCAGTCTTTGGTACGCTCCTGTTTCATTAGGATTCTTAGGTTTTGCTCCACCACACGGTTCTGTCTCTCACAAAGAGGGTTAGACGTGTGGGTATAGGGCACACCTGTGGGTACATCCACGTTGAGGGCATTTAGCACTCGTTTGTACCACCCAGTGTCACTGCGGATGCGTACATCTTCATCGGAGTGCACCTGCTTAGGTGCCCCATAGGGTTCGAACCATTGTTCGACCAACATTTTCACAGTCTGCTCACCTGTGATTTTCTTATTGCATGGGAACACACGGGTGAAGCGAGATAGGCCACAGGTGACCACTAGGCAACTATCATAGCCACCGAAGCGTGGTAGGCCGTGGATGAAATCCACATAGAGTAGAGAGTGAGTACAATAGGGTATGGGTAAGCTGGAAATCAGTCCCCTATCCCTACTGTCGCTCTGCTTGCTGGCATGACAGCCACAACCATCCACAATGATCTGCATACGAGACCTCAGTTCAGTCAGGGTTGGACTAGAGTAGAAACATTCACGGAAGAAGTCCACTGAGCGATTAGCGCCAGTGTGACCAGAACTGAGATGGGACCACTGTGGGCACCCATCCAAACCTGCCTCAGGCACAACAATACGGTCCTCGTAGAAGAGGTACTGGTTGTTTTTATACCACTGGTGCCCGTCAATGACACGGGGTTCGAGACCAGTGCGGGGGGTTTGGAGAATTTCTTTATACTCTGACTGATAGTCGATTAGGCTCCAACCCTCCAGGATTCCAGCAGTGCGCATAGACAGGTCAAGTTGGACATCCATACGCTGGAAAGACTCTTTGGCGAGCGCCTCAGAGCTCTCACGTATAAGAGCTTCGAAGTTATTGCACGATGTATAGTCAGACAGTTCATTTTTTACACCGGGGATATGATGAACTGTCAGCCTGAACTGCCTCAGGTAAGTCCACCACCGCTTTAGCTTTGCTTTCTGTGGTGGTTGGCCCTTCTGAAAAGACTTCACAGGTTCCTGGTCACAAAGCCAGACAATAGGATTGGATCCCAGGAGTCGGGATTGTGACGAAAGCACCAACATACCGGCCAGGAGTTCCTGGTCATAGGTGCTGTAATTGGAACGCGCCTGGTTCCATTTCCAATTCCAGTGTCCCAGTGGCACCAGCCGCCACTCACTGGTAGGGTAGTCATGCTTCAAGAAGCCATCACGGTTCAGTCCACTAGTACGATAATGGCAGTGGTTTAATTCAGCTGGGTTAAGCTGCTGCCATTGGTAGATCGTTCCAACCCCCCCTACATCACTGGCATGAGTGATCAGGACTATCTCGCCCTTAGGGCTGGGTACCTCCAGGCAGTTGGAGGAGGCAATCTTCTTCTTCAACTCCTGGAAACACTCCTCCTTTCTGGCGGTCCACCTCCAGGGAGTAGTTTTCTTGATTAGGTCGGTGAGGGGGGCAGAGGAGTAGGTAAAATTGTGGATGTGACGCCTATAGAAGTTACAGGCGCCCACAAAACTCCTCACGTCGTGTAGACCCTTCTTAAGGTCATCGCGAATCTGCATGTCCTGTAGGGGCTTCATCTTAGACGCGGCTGGTTTCCACCAGCCATACCCCACGTCGAAACCCAAATATTCCATCTCCTCTTTCATAAACTCACATTTTTCGAGTTTTATTTGGAGATGGTTTTCTTGACAAACAATGAAAAATTCACGGAGGAGAAGGACATGGTCCTCTTGGGTATTAGTACACAAACTCACGTCGTCGATGTGGGCCTCCATTTCTGCACCCCGAGAAATCAACTCCTGTACTAGAGGTCTGCGCCTCAGTATGTACAAAATTTTGTTCATTAGCTCTTGGCAAAGCGCTGGAGCATTAGCCACCCCAAAAGGCATGACCTTCCATTTAAACACACGACCCTTAGGGGTTATAAAAGCCAGCAGCTCCTGAGCTGCGGCGGTTAGGTCTACCTGCCAGAAACCAATGCGTTTGTCCATTTTGGTCTTGTACCTGCATTTGGCAATACGCTCCAGTGTATTTTCCATGTTGGGAATACTCCCTGAGTGGTTCTGGGTTTTCTTGTTGACCTCACCATAGTCAACAACCAGTCGTAGGGCAGTCGACCCTGGTTTAGCAACCAGGAAACAGGGACTGCAGTGATGGGGGAAGTCCCCTTCCTATATTCCTCCACGAGGCCAGCATCAATACATTCCTGGATCTGGCGCTAGATTTCTTCAACCTGTTCCTGTGGAGCGGGATAGGGACGACGCCTCACTCGCGTCTTTTCAAATTCAGGTTTCAGTTTCAGGTCCATCTGGACAAGCTTTTTACAGGAGAGGGGGGGCGGCAAGGCGCCGAATACCTCCTCATAGGTTAGCAGCAGTTTCTTCAGTCGGGGGTCAAGGTTAAGACTCTCGATTTTCTGCAGGAAATCCTCCTCAGCATGGAGGTTGCTCCTTCCATGTTCCTTCTTTTTCTGCGGATCAGCAGTTTCGGCAGGCACAGAACCATCGTCCCACTCAGGGGGACATTGCTGCTCATAGTGCAAAGAGTACACTAGGGGTATCTCAGGATCAGGCAGCGTATAGGAATCATCGTCCTCCTCAGACCACATGGAGGATTTCCAGGTCTGTCTGAGGTATTGCAGCCGCCCTTGGCGCTCAATACCTTCGGCCTTCAGGTACAACAGCAGTCGGAGTTCCTGAGTGTCATGCTCGGACAGTGGCATGTTATTAGCAGCAGGCCGCGCTAGAGCATCAGGACTCCGGGCCACGGGTTCACCTGTGTGCATAGGCATGTGTAGCACCGGTTTCCCAGCAGGGGAAGTGGGTTCTGAGGTTGACTCTAGATCTACCTCCTCCAGCAACAACTGGGCTAGGAAGGCACTGTGTTTTAGCTCAACACAGCTGGGATCAACAGGAGGGATAGTGCTGGCCATCTCAGACAGTAGGTCGTCAGCATCCTCCTTAACAGCTGCTGGTTCCAGATAGCCATCGGGAGAGTCACACCCTGTAAGTGTGGCAGATAGGTGCTCAGGAGATCGATTTTTGAGATCAGAAAGGGTCAGGCCACGATTTTCGGCCATGACCTCTTTCAGTAGCACCTGGTGTAGGTCACACAGGGGTACAGGATTGAGAGATCCATCGACGATGGATAAGAAACTGGCCCGTTCAGGGGCCCTGCATAGCTGTGTCAGAGTCCTCAGGCACATAGATGGGACCGTCGAGGAGTTCCACTCTTCCCACGGTCATTCGATCTAGCATACGGCGCCAGTAAGCATGTTCACCAGAGCAGCCCCAGTCAGGGGTGCACATGACAACCCTTCCTCCCCCTTAAGCGATTTTGGTTAGAACCTTCGCGAGCAGGGAGAAGGAAGGGTTAGCATACGCTAGGCCCATTGCTTTCCAGAAGAAACGGAAAGCGTTCTTCAAATGTTTCGAGCAGTATAACTGCATGATGTGCTGTTGTCGGCTCGAAAACATTTCCACCTGGATCTCATCCAGGTTTACCTGAAGGGCCGCCAGTTCATTTTCAAGAACGTGACGGGCCAATTGGTAGTTTTCAGTACAAGAGTTAGTCTTGGATGCGTAGCGCAGCCCAGACTCTTTTCGTCCTGACAGCTCCAAAGGTACGGAGAAGAGCCCACTGCCAAAGTCGCCGTGCAAGGAATAGGGGCGCTGGAGAGACAGCATTTTTACCTGGTGGTTTCTTCGTAGGAAGTCAGTACCAATGACGATGTCAAAGGCGTTGGTGTCCAGCACTCTGCACTGTTGGGTCACAGTTTTGTCGCCCAGGCATATAGTCACATCGACCCCCCCCAAGGAATGGATGGTACGCCCATTCCCTACTCTTATGGCCACGGTCTTAGTTTTCTTGAAGTTTTTAGCAGGCGCGAGGCCACTATGGAAAGTGTTGCACCGGTGTCAAGCACCGCTCGAAAAACTTGATCCCCAATTTTCACGAGGATCCAGAAAACCAAGTCCTCAATTTCGGAGCCACCCCCCTACTCCTTAGCGGGCAACTTGACATCCAAGCCTGCAGCCATGAGGGACTTGACCATCCAGGCCAGTCGCCTCTTCTTGGAGTGATTCCCCTCAGGGGAAGCGTTTTCCCCCTTGGGGCGTTTCTTGGGGTCACCTTCGGCAGAAGGGGGAGTAGCAGCGGGCGCTGAGGAGTGCCTCTGGGGGTTAGGGGGTCCCCCCTGGCTACCCACCTTGCCACCTCCTTTACCACCTTTATCTCCATTTTGGGGGTTTCTGGTGGGTCTTTGGTTCTTGTGGCGTTCCGCCTCCTGCCGCTTGAGTTTATCACTCTTGCGGTTCTTCATGTGACATTCGTCCTTGTAGTGACGACGTTTGCCACAATAGCCACAGGTGATGGTGCATCTGAAATGATCTTGATGGGTCACAGTTTTCCCGTCCTTGGAGTGCTGCTGTCGTTTCATCTGCAGCATACAACTACTGCGGTGGTCGCAGCCAGGGGCATGACAAGGTCCCCCCTTGTCATTGACAGGTTTACAGTAGAACAGAGGGGGTGTACCTGCATCAGGTGTAACCTCACTCTTGGCAGGTAGGTTACCCCTTCCTTTACCACCTCCCTGGTTGGCGTTAGTGAGATTTTTAGGCCCTTTCCCTTCGCCACGTTCGGGGGTAGGGGTACCACCTCGACCCAAGTGCTTCTTGAGGAATTTCTCCATGTGGGAGTCATTCTCCCTTTCAAGAGCCAGCTCAATCAGTAGGTCCACCAGTTCGTCGTACGAGTGGGTCCGGCTTTTCCTCTCAGAGGTAGCGCGGCAGTCATCCCACGTACGTTTGGGGATATTACTCATGAGCCATAGGTGGGGCTCAGTGCCTCCATAGGAGCCCACGTTCATCCGTGAACACAGATACCTCAGGTCGGACACGTATTCAGAGACTAGAGCAGCGGAAGGAAGGTCAGGGAGCATAGGTAGCTCCTCTATCTGTGTGCGCACACTGAGGTCAGTCTCATAGACTGGGAATATTTTCTCCAGTCTTTGGAGTACCTCTGCCCAGGTTGAACAGGTTTTCACAATCTGTTTCACCTGTTTTTGCAAAAACTTCCCTTTGCATGAGCGTTTCAGCAGTGAGCATTTGGTGGCCACATCCACATGGGATTGGCCAGTTAGCAAAAGAAACTCAGCAAATTCTTCTGCCCATTCGGGCAGATTTTTTGGGTCGAACTCCGGCAATTCTAGCTGGATGTTCGCCTGGGCAATTGGTCTGCCCATCTTCCCATTCCCCGGGGTTAGGCCGCAAGGGGACGGAAATACGCCAGCAAGGGGTGCCAGGGCTGACAGCCCTCTTTTCTCAGTCTCCGTCACAGGCACGTCCTGTAATTTAGCAATTCGGACTGTCCTGGCGCGAGGATGAAAAGGGCTGGGGCAAGTGACCTTGCGTAGCAACCTGGACACCCTTGATCTTTTGAGATGATCAGCCAACGTGCTCAATCCAGGTGAAGGTGAGAGTAGCGCTGGCTTGGGTAAGAGTTCCGTGATACCCAATTTTGCCTTGACAGCCTCTGACAGAGTTGTCACATCTGGGTTTTCAGATCCGGATAGAAGTTGGGCCAAAAGTTCGGCCGTGCGATCCAGAGCCCCATAGGTGGGCTCTGGGTGAAGAGGATCCAGACCCTTTTCAGGAGCCTTTGAAGTTGTCGGCAGGTCTGGATGCCATGCTCTCGGGTGTTCGAGTACTCTTGGTTGTCTTGGTAGTGGTACTGTGTCCGCCATGTCTGTAGATGGCCCCGAATAAAGGAAGGAACCCATCTCAGTTTGGGGCGGCGACCCGAGGGCATCAAGAGGTATTTCTCCATCTTCTCCTACAGTGGACTTGTGGTACTCCTCCTGGAGCATAAACTCATCCATCCTCCTTCGTAGGTCCTCTTGTTCTTCAGGACCACCTCCAAGAACAGTAGAAGAAGAGGCCGGACAGGCCGACCGGGCGATGAAGGCTTCGACAAATTGCGGAGCCTTTGCAGGCTGTCCTCACCATGGGCCGCTAAGGTTTCCGTGGTGAATGGGGTCGTTCTGGGCGGATTTAGATTCGCCCTTCTGTGCTCTGGATCTTCCTGAGACCCAGATGCTGCTCTGAGTGGCGGTTCACTCTTTGGGTGGGCTACACTGCCAAGTTGGACTTGTACACTTCTGATCGGCCAGGTTCGGGAGGACAGTTGTGTGGACATGTTCAATGTGCTTTTCAGTGTGCTATTCTCATGCTTCTGCTCAGGGTCGGTTCGAAAGGTACTCATGGTTTGCCTCTGCTCCCGGAAAGATGTCCTTGATTAGTGCCCTATAGATTTTGATGAAATCCTGCAGTTTTTTGATGTGGAAATCCCAAAACCAAAGGAGCAAGTAGAGCAAGAACAGGATGTGGATCGAATCAATGATTAGTTTGAAATCCATTGTAACACAGAAGGGCTGCAGATGGACAAAGCAGGTATAAATACAAAGATTCAATCACAAATGGATAAAACGAAAGATTTTATGTGAAAAATGGCCTGACTCTAGCCTCCAAGTTAGCATCATGCACTTCATGTGCAATCCTTTGGATAAAACGGAGCTGGTTAGGAATGTGGGGCATGGGAGTTAGGCCAGACGGGGATTATGACCTCGCCAAGCAACTGAATTCAGAAACAGTTAAAAAGTAGAACCACAATAAGTGGTAGAAACAATTGAGTATAGGGGTCTTGGGCTCGGAGACCACTAGGCTTAACCTCCAAGGTCCAAAGCATGAAATGCCTATTGTGCTTCGGTATATCCTCCATGAAGGAAGATACCTCCGCTCAGTTGAGTGGTAGGGGTGAACTTCATGGGGGGCTAGGGTTATAACCCTAGTTACCTTGAGAAAGCGTACTTAAAGCTTCAAAAGAGTGATAAAAATACTTAAGTTAGTCTTAGCATCAACAAAAGGGTTTTAAGGGGGGCTTGGCCTGGATCAAGCCCTCCAAGAAAGACATGGCAGTGACTTTTTCTTACTTGAGTCAGTCTCAGTGGCTCTTAGTTCTCCGTGGTGCCAGACACCCCCCCCCCCCCAGAAAATTGCTTCTCCTGGCGGGGGGGAGAAAGAGAAAAAAAAAGAAAAAAAGAGAGACGGAATCCATTATGCTGTTTCGAGTAAGCGAGTGACCCTTGTGTTGACACTGCACCCCCTTTTTCTTCCTTGTTTGTGATTGGCATGTCATATGAGTTAATCTCGTTCATGGGACTTCCTCCCTACTTGGGGTTTCAGCTTTGTCGTCCTTGCTTACTTAACCGCTTGGTTACCCCTCCTGTGTTTGGGTACAAGGTGAGAGAGCCCCAGTGCCCCGGGGGTAACGCGGGGACACACAGTGCAAAAAAAGGTGAGAGAGTACGTGAGTTCCTTTTTCAGGACCACCCTGATGGTCGTGTTTCTGGAGTATGACAGTCCCTGGCAAGGGCTCGAGGTCTGACATCCCTCCCCCTTAACACAGTCCGTAACTAGGCATAGGTTTAGCTCAGCACCCTTTGTCCAATAGGAGGGTAGTTCTGCATCGCCTAGTCCGTTTTACTTGGTCTCAGGATGTTTTCCTGGTGGATGTCCCATGTTGCGTAATAGCTTGCAGGTAACAATGTGTTTGTTCTGGATTTGCCCCAGTGAAGAACGTTAGGTTTCATTCCAGGAACCTTACTTATTCTGAGTTTGGGTCTGTACTTTACAGACGCCTGAGTGTCAGCCAGGGCCTGTGTCTATGTGGCTTACTGCATCTGATGGCAGTTTTTTAATTCTGCATTTTTCCTCTATCAAGACAGGTAGGTAGGTAGGTGCACTCGGTCGTGGAGAGGCGCCCCATGGTTCCCCCTGGCGTGGCCCCTGTGACGAACAGGAAGAGGCTCCGAGGGTGAAGAGGTGAGGCGGCTTACATCGCGCTAGACTAGACTGTTGGCCCCCAACAAAGCGGCCCCGGGCAACACCTGGAGGGCTGATTGCCGCCAGCGTGACGTGCTTGTCTCGCCGGGAGGGTGTGCCCCCGTGCTTGCGCACGTCCCCTCCTTTGGGCGGGACCCTAGGGGTTCACCGGACTTCCTGGCGTATCCCGTTCCCAAGGCATGCATGCAGGTTCTCGGTACTAGGGTTCCGAGGCGCTCGGGTGTCGCACGCTCCGCCTCGAGTCCCAAAGCAGCGCAGGCCTTAGGATGCAGCCTTACCCCCGGTCTCCGGATCTCGTTTGGCCGGGTCACCTGCATGGCACGGGCTGCCTCAGTGCCCGGGCTGTGGACACTGGGTTTCTTACTGTTGTGGGGCGTTTGCGTTTGGGTCCGGTTCGCGGTTTGGTGTGGGTTTTGTTAGCCCCACCAGTCCTGGCTGGGGTCTTGGGTGGGTTTGTTTGGGCACGGTTTGTGGTGTTGTCCCTCTAGTGTTGGCTGTCTGTGGTGTTCGTGGTTGGGGTTCGGTTTCGGCCTGCTTATGGGACGTGTGTGGTTGCGTGGGCGCCCCGCTTGCCCCCCGCCGTTTCCGGTTCTGGCGTGTGGTGTGGGCGTGTGTGCTGGGCCCGGGTCTGGGCTGTGCCCAGCCTTTCTTGGCTCGGTTGTCGGGGTGTGTTTTTTGCGCTTTTTTTTGTTTTTTGCTGGGTGTCCCTGTCCCGGGCCTTGTGGTCCCTGTCCCCCCATCCCCTTTCTTTCGGGCTGGGTTGCTGGCTCTTTTTTTTTTTCCTTTTCTTTTCGTGGTGTGTGTCTGCTTGTTTCGGTGTCCCTTTTCCTGGTTGGCCGCTGTTTCTGGCTTGGTGTTGCCGATTTTGGCTGGGTGGTCCTCCCTGTGCCTCTTTGGGGGTCCTGTCTTCGGTGCCTTCTGGGGGGGGTTTGGCCGCCTCTGGTGGTGTTGGCGGGCGGTTTGGTGGCTGTGGGTTGTTTTCGCACCCCCCCCCCTCCCCCCTCTGTTGTTTTGTTTTTTTTCTTGGGGGGGGGTTGCCTGTTCCTCCCTCTGCCTTCCCTGGGCTGGCGCACACACTGGCCCGCATTCAGTGTTGTCTTCCGGGCTGCTGTTGTCAGTTGCGTTCTGTTTGGCCGTGTTCAGGCCCCATGGGTCGGGTGGGCTATGTACACGGTGGGCTCGGCGCCCCTTCTTGCCGGGTTAGGTCCTGGCTCTGCCGGCTGGGCGGCTGCGCCAGGCGGCTGCTTGTGGCTCTGGGTTAGGGGGCTGGGGTTGTTCGTGTCCTTTCCCCTCTGCGGTGCCGGTTTTAACCTTCTGGGTGGTCCGCCACCGTTGTTGCTAGGCGCGCTGTGGCCCCGTGTGTGGCCTGCGGTGCTGGTGCGTGGCGTGCTGGTGCGGCGCCTTCCAGGGTGTGCGGTGGCTTGCTTCGGTTAGTCCCTCAGGTTAGGGTCAGTTGTGTCGTTGTGTGCCGCTCTGTGCCGCGTCGCGTCGCGTCGTGGTGTGGCGCGTTGCACTGTGGCGCGCTGTGGTGCGGTGTGCCGTGGTCTCGCGTTGTGCCGCGGTGGGTCAGTGGAGGTCAGCCTGGCCTGTGTCGTGGTGCGGAGTGCGGGCCAGAGTGTGTCTGGCTGGTGGCTTCGGGGTGCGGTTAGGTGTGGGTGTCTCGCTGGGTCCGTGCCGTGGGGACCTGGGCGTGCCGCTCGGGCTGGTGGGTCGGGTAGGTCGACCGCGTGACGGTCCGTGGGGTTGCCCTCCCTGGGGGCCTGTGCCTTGGTCCCGTGTCCTCTGGGGGTTTCGGTCCCTAGTCCTGGTCGCTGTGGCCGTGCCTTCGCCCTCTTCCGGTGCCTGTGAGGTGGCCCTTGTGGCGGCCGGGGTCGTCGCCTGGCGGTGAGGGCGTGGTGGTGCGCCGTGCGGCGGCGTTTTCTGCGGCTTCCTCTGTGGGTGTGGCCCGTTCTCCCCCTGTAGGTGTGCCCTCCATTCCCCGTGTGGTTTCCGCTGGCTGGTGGGTGTGCGCTGGTGTGATCCGTACGGCGTCTGATGCTTGCTTCTGCGGTGTGTGCTGGGGGCCGCGCGCCCGGGAGTCGTGGGGCGTTAGGTTGGGGTGGGGCGGTGCTGGTCGCCCTGTCGTGGTATGCCCTTCCTGGGTGTGGGTCGTGGCGTTTGCCGTGGTGCCCTTTTCCTCCGTGCCTTGGTCCCCGCTCCCGCCCCTTCCTGGTTCTTGGTTGGTTTCCTGCTCCCATGTGGTGTCTCTTCCGGCGTCCTGTCCCTGTGAGTGCCTGCCCTCACTTGGGGCCCCTCCGTGCCTTCTTGCCTGAGTGCCCCTTGGTGTCTCCTGCCCTTCCCTTGCCCTTGTTCTCCTCCTTCCTGGTGTGGTGGTGGCGGGAGGGGCGGGGTGGGGAGGGGGCGCCTGCGGCCCAGGCCTGGGGGTGGGTGGCCTGGAGCCACTGGCAGAGGGCCTGGGGGGTGTAGGGGGGGCGGAGGTTCTGGACCGCATCGCGGAGGAGGGCCTCCCATACCGCTTGTGGCATGCTGGCCTCCGGGGCGGCCTCGTTGGGGTTTGCGGGGGTGCGGGTGCGCACCTCTTCGAAGGTATGCACCATTCGCACCCCATCGTGCGTTCCCGCTCCCCCGGCCCACTTCACCCAGCGGCGGAGCTCCTGCAAAGCGGGGGCCAGACCACCAGGCGAGGTGGGCGGGGGCCTGGGGGGGGCAGGGGTCCGTGCTCGGGGTCCTGGAGCGGCGGGGAGAGGACGTGGACCTGCGGTGGTGGCGGGGGTGGCGGTGCCTGGGGGAGCGGGAGCGGCGGTGGCGGGAACTGGGGGTGGAGGACGGGTACGGGCGGAGGGGGGAACGGGAGGGGGAGGTGGACGTGGGGCGGCGGTGGCGCGCTTGGTGGCGTCCGGGGGAGCGGGAGCGGTGGTGGCGGGGGCTGGGGGTGGTGGATGGGTATGGGCGGCGGGGGGAACCGGGAGCCCGGCGGGGCGTGTGGGGCGAGGGGGAGGTAGACGTGGGGCGGCGGTGGCGTGCCTGGCGGCGTCAGGGGGAGCGGGAGCGGTGGTGGCGGGGGCTGGGGGTGGGCGTCTTGTATGGCCGGAGGGGGGAGGGGGAGGTGGACATGGGGCGGCGGTGGCGCTCGTGGTGGCGCCCGGGGGAGCGGGAGTGGCAGGAGCGGGGTCTTGGGGGGTCGTGGTGGCACCTGGGGGGGCGGGAGCGGCGCGAGTGGGTGGTTGAGGCGCGGTGGTGGTGTGGGGAGTGTGGGCGCCGTGGGCGAGTGTGTCGTGCGGGGGGGGAGCGGGAGCGCCGCCGTTTGCGGGACCGGGCCTGATCGCTCGAGTCGGGCCAGTCAGCAGGCGTCCGCGGGTCCTGGGGGGCTTCGCGTGGTGCCGCCTGGTACTGGGGGGGGGGGGGAGGTCGCCCGTCGTCCATGGATCCGCCACGTAGGGGTGTGGTGGCGGCAGCGGCTGGTGGTATGGGTCGAGTGACTGTCCTTGGCGGGGTTGGGCCCGGGGGGCCCCTTGGGCGTGCACGTGGTGGCCGGGGGGATACGGATACGGTTCCTGGTACCGGGGGGGTGGCTAGTACGGGGGGGGTGGCCCCTGGCGGTAGGTGGGGTATGCGGGTGGATCGCTCGGTGGCTGTTTCTGCAGTGGGGGGTTGTGGCACGGTGGGGTAGGGCGGTGGGCAGTGGTAGTGGTGGGGGTGGTGTTGGTAGTGGTGGTGGTGGGGCCTCTGGTGGCGGTGGTGTGGGTAGTGGTGGGGTTGGTGTTGCGGGTATGGCCCATGGACCCCTTGTGGGTTTTCCGGTCCCCCTTGTGGGGGTGGGGGGTTGGGCATCGTGGGCAGTCCCTGGGGCTGCACTATGTGGTGGGCAAGGGGGGCGGGTTGGGAGCCGGGTTTGACGGTGACGGTGGTCGAGGGGTCCCACGTCCCTGGGTTGGTTTGGCCGGCGGTCGTGGTGGTTTGCGGGGGATGGATGACGGGGCGCTTGGTGACGGGGATGCGGACGAGGGCTTGGACGGGGTCGTGTTGGGTGCCCGCCTCTGCGGTGGTGGTGGGTGCCGGTGGGAGGGGGGCGTGGGTTGTGGTGGGTGGGGGGTCCTGGCTTGGGTGAGGGTCCCGTTGGGGGTGGTGTCGGTTGGGTTTGTGTCGTTGCGTTTGTGGTGTTGTGTGTGCTCGCGTGGGCGCCGGCTTGGGTTTGGGGTCGGGTTTGGGGTTGGGGTCTGGTTCCAGGTTGAGGAGGACCTCTGTCCGGAGGCGTGAGGGCGCCGATGTCGGTTCGGGGGTCTTCCCGGTGTGTTGCCGGGGTGCCCGAGTTGCCTGTGTGGGGGTCGGGGGGTCGGTGCGTGCGGCCGCGGCTTTGGTTTTTGCCGTGGCCTTGAGGATGAGGGCGGCGGGGAGGGGGGGGTCGGAGGATGAGGTGGAGGAGGTGGACGAGGCTGAGGATGAGGAGGAGGTGGTGGACGCGGGTTGGGCTGTGATGCGGGCGGGCGTGCGGGCGGCGGCTTCTGCTGCGGCCACGTCGGGGAGGATGGAGGGCATGTCCTCGGGCTGTAGGTTGGGGGCGGGCGGCTGGGGGGGCCCGGTCGTGACCTGGCGGCCCGGCGGGCCGATCTGGTCGGCAGCGGCGGGGGAGGGAGGCGCGGGGCTGTGGCCTTCTCCTTCTGGGCTTGGCTGGGCCCGGGTCCTGCAATGTGCGAGGTTGTGTGGGTTGGCGTCCGCGGGGGGGAACAGTTCGCGTGGGCTGCATTCAGGGGCCGGGGGGGCTGGGCCTGGGTATTCTGGGGTGTGTGCGGGGGGCGTGGGCGGGCCACTGGGTGGGGTGGGCGTGCCGCGGGGCGCGGGGCTCCTCTCGGCGGGTGTGTGTGGGTTGTCGAGTGTGGGGGGTGGTGAGGGGTGTCCGGCGGCCGGGTGTGTGGCGGGCGTGTGCTGGTGTTCGGGCGGGTGGGGGAGGCCCGTGTCGCGGGGCCCGGGGGTGCGCGCGATGGTGGGCGTGTGTGGGTCTCTGGGTGAGCAGCGAGAGGGGAGGGGCATGGGCGGGGATTGTGCGGTGGGGTGTGTTGTGTCGGTGTATGTGTCCGCTCGCCGCGGCGCGCTTGCGTGGCCAGTTGTAGGCCGGGCGGTTTGGAGGAGAAGCTTGCCGTCTTCTGCTGCCGCGGCAAGGATTTCGCAGACGAGCTTGCGTATCTGGTGGACCTCTTGGTCAGTGGTGGGAAGGGGGTATGCTAGATTTGGGCTAAGACCCGCGCGGCTGAGGACCCTGTGGATGGCGTGGTACCCGCAGGTGAGGGATTGCTGCGGTCTGGGGGGGGGGGGTTTGGTCGTGTGTCCGGGCCCGCCTCGACTTCTGTGTGGGCGGTGGGGATGGCCCAAACCCAGGGCACGGTCCCCGTGGGTGGCCAGCGGCGCTGGATCCAGTGGGTCAGGCAGAGCATGGGCAGTCCCAGGTGGTAGCCCGCCTTCCCTGAGGAGATTTGGGCCAGGGCGCGGGCTGGGGGCTTGTCCCCTGGCTGGAGGACGCCCCTGAGGACCCTGTGCTGGGTGGTGGGGTCCCCTACCGCCCCTGATGGGGCGGTCCCTGGGGCGAACATGGTGTCTGTTCCTTTGATGAGTCATTGCGGGCCGGAGGATGTAGCCGTAGCGGCTATCACGTAGTAATGCCCGCGCTCGAGGACTGTAACCCAGACCTCCGGCGGCGGTGGTCACTGTCTGTAGGTGGGGAGGGGAGGTCGTCGTCTGGGGTGCGGAGGCCGGCGGCGCGGAGGGCGGTGTCGCGGGGTGGTGCGGTGGCCTGTTCCCACTGCTCCGGGCGGTTCGGGTCCGCTGGGTGGTCTGTCTCCGCTGGGGCCCGTCGTAGGCGTACGGTCCCTTGACGCGTGACGTTGATGCCGGTGTCATGCGTCAGGGCCTGGCCCCACTCGATGGGGGGGATCCAGACGTGCTGGCCCTGGGTGTGTTTGCGGGCTCGCCAGAGTACGAGGTCTACGATGGCCTCGTGGAGACCGCTGCCTGGGGTGGTCAGGTCCCGGAGGGCTTTGACGGTGAGCTTGGTCCAGTCGTCTTGTAGGCGGTACCAGCCCAGGGGGGTGGTCGGGGCCCTGTCTTGGAGCGTTGCTCGGAGGAGGTCGGGGTCGCGGATGGTGGCCGGTGTGAGGGGGGGGTGCCCCGGGTCCCGGGGGGGTGGGCTGGATGGGCTGCCGGGGTCTTGCGCGTCTACGTCGATGTATGGTTGGCCCTGGTTGGGCTCGGCCGGGCTGGGCGGTGCCGGGTGGCTTCTTGGGTGAGAGATGGGCCTCGGGGCGCTGTGGTGGTGTCTTGGAGGCCTGCGGATGGAGATGGGGGGCGCGGTGTGGTAGGGCGGTGGGCAGTGGTAGTGGTGGGGGTGGTGTTGGTAGTGGTGGTGGTGGGGCCTCTGGTGGCGGTGGTGTGGGTAGTGGTGGGGTTGGTGTTGCGGGTATGGCCCATGGACCCCTTGTGGGTTTTCCGGTCCCCCTTGTGGGGGTGGGGGGTTGGGCATCGTGGGCAGTCCCTGGGGCTGCACTATGTGGTGGGCAAGGGGGGCGGGTTGGGAGCCGGGTTTGACGGTGACGGTGGTCGAGGGGTCCCACGTCCCTGGGTTGGTTTGGCCGGCGGTGGTGGTGGTTTGCGGGGGATGGATGACGGGGCGCTTGGTGACGGGGATGCGGACGAGGGCTTGGACGGGGTCGTGTTGGGTGCCCGCCTCTGCGGTGGTGGTGGGTGCCGGTGGGAGGGGGGCGTGGGTTGTGGTGGGTGGGGGGTCCTGGCTTGGGTGAGGGTCCCGTTGGGGGTGGTGTCGGTTGGGTTTGTGTCGTTGCGTTTGTGGTGTTGTGTGTGCTCGCGTGGGCGCCGGCTTGGGTTTGGGGTCGGGTTTGGGGTTGGGGTCTGGTTCCAGGTTGAGGAGGACCTCTGTCCGGAGGCGTGAGGGCGCCGATGTCGGTTCGGGGGTCTTCCCGGTGTGTTGCCGGGGTGCCCGAGTTGCCTGTGTGGGGGTCGGGGGGTCGGTGCGTGCGGCCGCGGCTTTGGTTTTTGCCGTGGCCTTGAGGATGAGGGCGGCGGGGAGGGGGGGGTCGGAGGATGAGGTGGAGGAGGTGGACGAGGCTGAGGATGAGGAGGAGGTGGTGGACGCGGGTTGGGCTGTGATGCGGGCGGGCTTGCGGGCGGCGGCTTCTGCTGCGGCCACGTCAGGGAGGATGGAGGGCATGTTTTCGGGCTGTAGGTTGGGGGCGGGCGGCTGGGGGGGCCCGGTCGTGACCTGGCGGCCCGGCGGGCCGATCTGGTCGGCAGCGGCGGGGGAGGGAGGCGCGGGGCTGTGGCCTTCTCCTTCTGGGCTTGGCTGGGCCCGGGTCCTGCAATGTGCGAGGTTGTGTGGGTTGGCGTCCGCGGGGGGGAACAGTTCGCGTGGGCTGCATTCAGGGGCCGGGGGGGGTGGGCCTGGGTATTCTGGGGTGTGTGCGGGGGGCGTGGGCGGGCCACTGGGTGGGGTGGGCGTGCCGCGGGGCGCGGGGCTCCTCTCGGCGGGTGTGTGTGGGTTGTCGAGTGTGGGGGGTGGTGAGGGGTGTCCGGCGGGTGGGTGTGTGGCGGGCGTGTGCTGGTGTTCGGGCGGGTGGGGGAGGCCCGTGTCGCGGGGCCCGGGGGTGCGCGCGATGGTGGGCGTGTGTGGGTCTCCGGGTGAGCAGCGAGAGGGGAGGGGCATGGGCGGGGATTGTGCGGTGGGGTGTGTTGTGTCGGTGTATGTGTCCGCTCGCCGCGGCGCGCTTGCGTGGCCAGTTGTAGGCCGGGCGGTTTGGAGGAGAAGCTTGCCGTCTTCTGCTGCCGCGGCAAGGATTTCGCAGACGAGCTTGCGTATCTGGTGGACCTCTTGGTCAGTGATGGGAAGGGGGTATGCTAGATTTGGGCTAAGACCCGCGCGGTTGAGGACCCTGTGGATGGCGTGGTACCCGCAGGTGAGGGATTGCTGCGGTCTGGGGGGGGGGGTTTGGTCGTGTGTCCGGGCCCGCCTCGACTTGTGTGTGGGCGGTGGGGATGGCCCAAACCCAGGGCACGGTCCCCGTGGGTGGCCAGCGGCGCTGGATCCAGTGGGTCAGGCAGAGCATGGGCAGTCCCAGGTGGTAGCCCGCCTTCCCTGAGGAGATTTGGGCCAGGGCGCGGGCTGGGGGCTTGTCCCCTGGCTGGAGGACGCCCCTGAGGACCCTGTGCTGGGTGGTGGGGTCCCCTACCGCCCCTGGTGGGGCGGTCCCTGGGGCGAACATGGTGTCTGTTCCTTTGATGAGTCATTGCGGGCCGGAGGACGTAGCCGTAGCGGCTATCACGTAGTAATGCCCGCGCTCGAGGACTGTAACCCAGACCTCCGGCGGCGGTGGTCACTGTCTGTAGGTGGGGAGGGGAGGTCGTCGTCTGGGGTGCGGAGGCCGGCGGCGCGGAGGGCGGTGTCGCGGGTTGGTGCGGTGGCCTGTTCCCACTGCTCCGGGCGGTTCGGGTCCGCTGGGTGGTCTGTCTCCGCTGGGGCCCGTCGTAGGCGTACGGTCCCTTGACGCGTGACGTTGATGCCGGTGTCATGCGTCAGGGCCTGGCCCCACTCGATGGGGGGGATCCAGACGTGCTGGCCCTGGGTGTGTTTGCGGGCTCGCCAGAGTACGAGGTCTACGATGGCCTCGTGGAGACCGCTGCCTGGGGTGGTCAGGTCCCGGAGGGCTTTGACGGTGAGCTTGGTCCAGTCGTCTTGTAGGCGGTACCAGCCCAGGGGGGTGGTCGGGGCCCTGTCTTGGAGGGTTGCTCGGAGGAGGTCGGGGTCGCGGATGGTGGCCGGTGTGAGGGGGGGGTGCCCCGGGTCCCGGGGGGGTGGGCTGGATGGGCTGCCGGGGTCTTGCGCGTCTACGTCGATGTATGGTTGGCCCTGGTTGGGCTCGGCCGGGCTGGGCGGTGCCGGGTGGCTTCTTGGGTGAGAGATGGGCCTCGGGGCGCTGTGGTGGTGTCTTGGAGGCCTGCGGATGGAGATGGGGGGCGCGTGCGGCGCACGAAGCGGGTTAGTGGACGTCTGAGTCATGCACGGCATGGTAATGGATGAGACGCTGCATGTTTTCCCTGGCGGTAGGTCGGTGAGTTGCTCCGCGTGTGTTAACAGGAGGTGTTTGCGGTGTACCATTTGGGCCGCTGCTCTGCGGACTGCCTCTAGCTGGAGGTGTGCTGCTGCCTCCATGGGGCTTTCCGTGTGTTTGGTGAGGTGTCGGTGCAGGGCCTGTGTCACCGCCCCTCTCATGGTGGCTTCGTTGACCAGGGGATCCCGGAAGAGGTGTTCGGTGGCCTGGTGTGCGTGGCTGTGTGTTGGCCATCTCTCGTGTTGTCGTAGGGGTTCCGCCGGGGACCAGCCCACTAGCGTGTCCCTGCCTGTATGGAGGGGGCATTTCTTGAAGTGTTCCCAGTCCTCCGGGGTGGTGTGGTCGCACAGGCAACGGGTGTGTTCTTCGGGGACGTGGATATGTTTGCGGGCGAGCCATCTGGCGACCCTGGTGAGGAATGGTAGTTGCTCCCTGAGGAGCTGGATGCGTCGTTTTTGGAGGTGGGCTGGGACGTTTGCTGGGCGCAGCGCTGAGTGGTAGAGGGGGATTTGCAGTCTGTCCTGGAGCTCCTTGATGTGCGCCCGGCTGTCTGCGTCGCCGAGCACGCGGGCGAGATGTTGGATGGGGTTGGGGTAGTGGTATGCTCTGTCGTGGGAGGAATAGGGGGCGTCCTCTGGTACCCAGTCTGGGGTCTGATGGGGGTCGGGTACGGGGGGTATGTGTTGGAGGTGTGTGTCGTTGCGGCCGAGGTCGGGGATCTGGAGGGCTGGTAGGTGCTTTGTGCGCTGGTGTACTGCCTGGTTGTCGACCTTACCATTTCCGTATTGGTGTCTGTGGGACTCTTGTTTCACGATGTGGAGTTGGACGTAGGGGGGAAGGCTGCGAAGGGCTTTCCAGAGCAGCAGTGCCTGGGTGCCGAGGCTCGTTGCGGTGGCTTTGTGAAGTGGCTGCCTTGCTATGCGGAGGAGAAGGTGTGTGTCGACAGTGGCGTCTACCACGAACCAGACCCGGACGCTGTGCGGGGAGTGGGCGGGTAGTTGGGCCGCGATCTGGGTGATGGCGTTGGCCATGGCCCCTAGCTCCCCGTGGGAGGAGGCCCCATAGGTGGTGTGGCCCGTGTGGTGGTCCATGTGGTAGTGTCCCCCGGTGTGGGTTAGCTGCAGGGTGGCCCCCCCGGTGATGGGCGTGAGGGCGGATTCGCCTGAGGCGTCGGTGAAGAAGAGCCGGTCCGCCGGTGATGGTTGTGGGAGGCGGCATGGGTTCATGGGCAGGTAGGCGTATACGGCGAGGCCCGTGGCGAGGTGGGCTACTGGGGTTGTGGGCTGCCGGATGGGGGTGGCGTACACCCCTATTCCTTTGGAGATGATGTGTTTCGCTTGGAGGGACAGGGCTATGAGTTCCTGCTCCGGCTGTCCTTGTGTAAGGTAGGAGTAGATGTAGTGGAGGATGTAGGCTGTGTCTGGGTTTAGGTCGTGGCATGTGAGGGTTTGTGTTCGGCGCTCCGGTGTGTGGCAGGAGCAGTTGAGCGGATAGTAGGGGTGCTCGTGCTTGCTCGTTCTGCCTGGCTCGTACATGCTGTAACGGATGGCGACCCCTGCCGGGTCGGGGCGGGGCCATGTGGCTGTAGTGGTGAAGAGCCATTTGGGCGCGTGGTCGGGGTTCCATGCTACCGTGGGGTTAGTGTCGGTGCGGTGGAACCATGGCGCTACCCATGCGTAGGCCTGTGGTGGTAGGTGGGTTGTGGGGTGGGTGTGGTGGCGTGCTATGAGGTGTAGTACGGGCCATGGTGTGGTTGGTGCCTCGGGGTCACAGGCACAACATGTGCGTGGCATGCTCTGGGAGTCATGGGGGACCCGTGGTAGGTCTCGGGCGGTCATGTGGTGTTTCAGTATGCGCCATTTTGCCCCGTGGTGGATGACGGTGGTCTGCGTGGGTTTGGCTTCATTCGGGGCCAGTAGTATGGTTAGTGGTGGGACTGGGCCACTACTACGTGATAGCCGCTACGGCTACGTCCCCCGCCCCGCAATGGCTCATCCAGGGGACAGACACCATGTTCGCCCCGGAGACCGCCCCACACAGGGGCAGTGGGGGACCCCACCACCCAGGACAGGGTCCTCAGGGGTGTCCTCCAGCCAGGGGACAAGCCCCCAGCCCGCACCCTGGCCCAAATTTCCTCAGGGAAGGGAGGCTACCACCTGGGATTGGCCATGCTCTGCCTAACCCACTGGATCCAGCGCCGCTGGCCCCCAACGGGGACCGTGCCCTGGGTTTGGGCCATCCCCACCGCCCACACACAAGTCGAGGCAGGCCCGGACACACGACCAAACCCCCCCCCCAGACCGCAGCAGTCCCTCACCTGCGGGTACCACGCCATCCACAGGGTCCTCAACCGCGCGGGTCTTAGCCCAAATCTAGCATACCCCCTTCGCACCACTGACCAAGAGGTCCACCAGATACGAAAGCTCGTCTGCGAAATCCTTGACGCGGCAGCAGAAGACGGCAAGCTTCTCCTCCAAACCGCCCGGCCTACAACTGCCCACGCAAGCGCGCCGCGGCGAGCGGACACATACACCGACACAGCACACCCCGCCGCACAATCCCCGCCCATGCCCCCCCCCTCTCGCTGCTCAACCGGAGACCCACACACGCCCACCATCGCGCGCACCCCCGGGCCCCGCGACACGGGCCTCCCCCACCCGCCCGAACACCAGCACACGCCCGCCACACACCCACCCGCCGGACACCCCTCACCACCCCCCACACTCGACAACCCACACACACCCGCCGAGGGGAGCCCCGCGCCCCGCGGCACGCCCACCCCACCCAGTGGCCCGCCCACGACCCCCGCACACACCCCAGAGGACGCAGGCCCACCCCCCCCGGCCCCTGAATGCAGCCCACGCGAACTGTTCCCCCCCGCGGACGCCAACCCACACAACCTCGCACATTGCAGGACCCGGGCCCAGCCGAGCCCAGAAGGAGAAGGCCACAGCCCCGCGCCTCCCTCCCCCGCCGCTGCCGACCAGATCGGCCCGCCGGGCCGCCAGGTCACGACCGGGCCCCCCCAGCCGCCCGCCCCCAACCTACAGCCCGAGGACATGCCCTCCATCCTCCCCGACGTGGCCGCAGCAGAAGCCGCCGCCCACAAGCCCGCCCGCATCACAGCCCAACCCGCGTCCACCACCTCCTCCTTATCCTCAGCCTCGTCCACCTCCTCCACCTCATCCTCCGACCCCCCCCTCCCCGCCGCCCTCATCCTCAAGGCCACGGCGAAAGCCAAAGCCGCGGCCGCACGCACCGACCCCCCAACCCCCACACAGGCGACTCAGGCACCCCGGCAACGCACCGGGACGACCCCCGACCCGACATCGGCACTCTCACACCTCCGGACAGAGGTCCTCCCCAACCTGGAACCGGACCCCAACCCCAAACCCGACCCCAAACCCAAGCCGGCGCCCACGCGAGCACACACAACACCACAGACGCAACGACACAAACCCACCCAACACCACCCCTGCCCAGACCCTCGCCCAAGCCAGGACCCCCCACCCACCACAACCCGCGCCCCCCTCCCGCCGGCACCCACCACCACCACAGAGACGGCCACCCAGCACGACCCCGTCCAAGCCCTCGTCCGCATCCCCGTCACCAAGCGCCCCGTCATCCATCCCCCACAAACCACCACCACCGCCGGCCAAACCGACCCAGGGACGTGGGACCCCTCGACCACCGTCATCGTCAAGCCCGGCCCCCAACCCGCCCCCCCTGCCCACCACATAGTGCAGCCCCGGGGACTGCCCACGATGCCCAACCCCCCACCCCCACAAGGGGGACCGGAAAACCCACAAGGGGTCCATGGGCCATACCCGCAACACCAACCCCACCACTACCCACACCACCACCACCAGCGGCCCCACCACCACCACTACCAACACCACCCCCACCAATACCAGCCCCCCCGGCCACCACGTCCACGCCGAAGGGGCCCCCCGGGCCCAACCCCGCCAAGGACAGCCACTCGACCCATACCACCAGCCGCTACCGCCACCACACCCCTACGTGGCGGATCCATGGACGACGGGGGACCCCCCCCCCCCCAGTACCAGGCGGCACCACGCGAGGCCCCCCAGGGGCCGCCGACGCCTCCGGACTGGCCCGACTCGAGCGATGAGGCCCGGTCCTGCAAACGGCGGCGCTCCCGCTCCCCCCCCGCACGGCACACTCGCCCACGGCGTCCACACTCCCACCGCGCCTCAACCACCCAATCGCGCCGCTCCGGCTCCCCCAGGTGCCACCACGACCCCCCCGGACCCCGCTCCCGTCGCTCCCGCTCCCCCGGGCACCACCACGAGCGCCACCGCCGCCCCATGTCCGCCTCCCCCTCCCCCCACCGGCCAAACAAGACCCCCACCCCCAGCGGCCCGCCACCACCACTCCCGCTCCCCCCGACGCAGCCAGGCACGCCACTGCCGCCCCACGTCCACCTCCCCCTCCCCCCACACGCCCCGCCGGGCTCCCCGTTTCCCCCGCCACCCGTACCCATCCACCACCCCCAGCCCCCGCCACCACCACTCCCGCTCCCCCGGACGCCACCGGGCGCGCCACCGCCGCCCCATGTCCACCTCCCCCTCCCGCTCCCCCCTCCGCCCGTACCCGTCCTCCACCTCCAGCTCCCGCCGCCGCCGCTCCCGCTCCCCCAGGCACCGCCACCCCCGCCACCACCGCAGGTCCACGTCCTCCCCCCGCCGCACCACGACCACGGGCACGGACCCCTCCCCCCCCCCGGGCCCCCGCCCACCTCGCCTGGTGGTCTCCCCCCGCTCTGCAGGAGCTCTGCCGCTGGGTGAAGTGGGCCGGAGGAGCGGGAAGGCACGAAGGGGTGCACATGGTGCATACCTTCGAGGAGGTGCGCACCCGCACCCCCGCAAACCCCAACGAGGCCGCCCCGGAGGCCATCATGCCGCAAGCGGCATGGGAGGCCCTCCTCCGCGATGCGGTCCAGGGCCTCCGCCCCCCCTACACCCCCCAAGCCCTCCGCCAGTGGCTCCAGGCCACCCAACCCCAGGCCTGGGCCGCCGGCGCCCCCTCCCCACCCCGCCCCTCCCGCCACCACCACACCAGGAAGGGGCACGACAAGGGCAAGGGAAGGGCAAGGGGCACCAAGGAGCACTCAGGCAAGAGGGCACGGAAGGGCACCAAGTGAGGGCAGGCACTCGCAGGGACAGGACGCCGGAAGCGACACCACATGGGGGCAGGAAACCACCCAAGAACCACGAAGGGGCGGGAGCGGGGACCAAGACACGGAGGAAAAGGGCACCACGGCAGGCACCACGACCCACATCCAGGAAGGGCACACCACAACGGAGGGACCAGCGCCGCCCCAGCCCCACCTAACACCCCAACACACACCACCGAAGCAAACATGGGACGCCAAGCGGATCACACCAGCGCACGCCCACCGGCCACCGGAAACCACACAGAGAATGGAGGGCACACCTACATGGGGAGAACGGGCCACGGCCACAGAGGATTCCGCAGGGAACGCCGCCGCACGGCGCACCACCACGCCCTCACCGCCAGGCGACGACCCCGGCCACCACAAGGGCCACCTCACAGGCACGGGAAGAGGACGAAGGCACAGCCGCGGCACCCACGACTAGGGACCGAAACCCCCAGAGGACACGGGACCAGGGCACAGGCCCCCAGGGAGGGCAACCCCACGGACCGTCACGCGAGCGACCTACCCGACCCACCAGCCCGAGCGGCACGCCCAAGCCCCCACAGCACGGACCCAGCGAGCCACCCACACCTAACCGCACCCCCCAGCCACCAGCCAGCGACACTCCGGCCCGCACTCCGCACCACGACACAAGCCAGGCTGACCACCACTGACCCACCGCGGCACCACGCGAGACCACGGCACACCGCACCACAGCGCGCCACAGTGCAACGCGCCACAGCACGACGCGACGCGACGCGGCACAGAGCGGCACAGCACGACACAACTGATCCTAACCTGAGGGACTAACCGAAGCCAGCCACCGCACACCCTGGAAGGCGCCGCGCCAGCACGCCACACACCAGCACCGCAGGCCACACACGGGGCCACAGCGCGCCTGGCGACAACGGTGGCGGACCACCCAGAAGGTTAAAACCGGCACCGCAGAGGGGAAAGGACACGAACAACCCCAGCCCCCTAACCCAGAGCCACAAGCAGCCGCCTGGCGCAGCCGCCCAGCCGGCAGAGCCAGGACCTAACCCGGCAAGAAGGGGCGCCGAGCCCACCATGTACATAGCCCAACCGACCCATGGGGCCGGAACACGGCCAAACAGAACGCAACTGACAACAGCAGCCCGGAAGACAACACTGGATGCGGGCCAGTGTGTACGCCAGCCCAGGGAAGGCAGAGGGAGGAACAGGCAACCCCCCCCCAAGAAAAAAACAAAACAACAGAGGGGGGAGGGGGGGGGGGCGCGAAAACAACCCACAGCCACCAAACCGCCCGCCAACACCACCAGAGGCGGCCAAACCCCCCCCCAGAAGGCACCGAAGACAGGACCCCCACAGAGGCACAGGGGGACCACCCACCCAAAACCGGCAACACCAAGCCAGTAACAGCGGCCCACGGGGAAAAGAACACCGAAACGAAAAAAAAACAAAAAAGAGAGCCACCAGCCCAGCCCGAAAGAAAGGGGATGGAGGGACAGGGACCACAAAGCCGTGGACAAAAAAAAAGCGGAAAAAACACACCCCGACAACCCAGCCAAGAAGGGCTGGGCACAGCCGAGACCCGGGCCCAGCACACACGCCCACACCGCACGCCAGAACCGGAAACGGCGGGGGGCAAGCGGGGCGCCCACAAAACCACACACGTCCCAAAAGCAGGCCGAAACCGAAGCCCGACCACGAACACCACAAACAGCCGACACTAGAGGGACAACACCACAAACCGTGCCCAAACACACCCACCCAAGACCCCAGCCAGGACTGGCGGGGTTAACAAAACCCACACCCAACCGCCAACCGGACCCAAACACAAACGCCGCACAACAGTAGAAAACCCAGTGCCCACAGCCCGGGCACTGAGGCAGCCCGTGCCATGCAGGTGACCCGGCCAAACGAGATCCGGAGACCGGGGGTAAGGCTGCATCCTAAGGCCTGCGCTGCTTTGGGACTCGAGGCGGAGCGTGCGACACCCAAGCGCCTCGGAACCCTAGTACCAAGAACGTGCATGCATGCCTTGGGAACGGGATACGCCAGGAAGTCCGGTGAACCCCTAGGGTTCCGCCCAAAGGAGGGGACGTGCGCAAGCACGGGGGCACACCCTCCCGGCGAGACAAGCATGTCACGCTAACGGCGATCAGCCCTCCCGGCGTTGCCCGGGGCCGCTTTGTTGGGGGCCAACAGTCAGGTCTAGCGGGAAGTAAGCCGCCTCCCCTCTTCACGCGCGGAGCCTCTTCCTGTTCGTCACAGAGGGCGACGCCAGGGGGAACCATGGGGCCCTCTCCACGACCGAGTGCACCTACCTACCTACCTACCTCCTACATGCTGTAACGGATGGCGACCCCTGCTGGGTCGGGGCGGGGCCATGTGGCTGTAGTGGTGAAGAGCCATTTGGGCACGTGGTCGGGGTTCCATGCTACCGTGGGGTTAGTGTCGGTGCGGTGGAACCATGGCGCTACCCATGCGTAGGCCTGTGGTGGTAGGTGGGTTGTGGGGTGGGTGTGGTGGCGTGCTATGAGGTGTAGTACGGGCCATGGTGTGGTTGGTGCCTCGGGGTCACAGGCACAACATGTGCGTGGCATGCTCTGGGAGTCATGGGGGACCCGTGGTAGGTCTCGGGCGGTCATGTGGTGTTTCGGTGTGCGCCATTTTGCCCCGTGGTGGATGACGGTGGTCTGCGTGGGTTTGGCTTCATTCGGGGCCAGTAGTAGGGTTAGTGGTGGGACTGGGCCCGTCACCGGGGGGACGGGTTCGTGTTTCGAGCCGGTGGGTGCGTAGGGCGGTGTCGCTGGTATGGGTCTGGGGTGTTGCTTTGTGAATTCTCGGTAGGCTGTGTGCATGTCTTTGCTTCCCGGCAGAGTGTTTCCCGCTGCTCGTGCCGTCTGCGTGAGGTACTGGTGGAAGAGGCGGTATTGAGGCTCTTAGGGAAGCTGTAGAAAGGGGGTGTGGTGTGCCCCGCTGTGGTGCAGGACCCGCATTTGGGGGAGGGTGACTTATACTACGGTGATGGAGGCCCCGACAAGGTCTATGGTGCGGATGGTGCCCTTGGGGTGATGGTGGAGGTCCCCGCAGAGGACCGCTAGAGGCCCTTCCTCTGGGCACGTGTGGTTGGTGAGTATGGCGTGGTCCGGGGATGGGTGGAGAAGCTGCAGGTGGTTCCACACGCGCGTGTTCATGTTGGTGGGCATGCCTGTCTGGTGGACTACCCAGCGCGGGCATGTGTTGCGGGCCCGTTGTGCGGCTTGGAGGCGGACTGCGGTGACCTCGCGGACCTCCGGTGAGTGGTTGTGGGTCATGCGGTGGAGGAGGAGGGCGGTGTGTCTGGTGTAGGCCGCTTTCACCTCGTCCCCTATGGCGTCCCCATAGTGGGGCCATGCCGCTCGGATGGCGCGGGTGGGTATGGAGGTGGGCCAGCCCCCGTGTGCTGCCCATGCCTTGGTCACGGCGCGTGTGGCCGGCTGGAGGGCGGTGGTGGGGTGTGTCAGGTTGAGTGCTTGGAAGCCTATGGAGGCGTTCAAGACCCCGGTGAGGTAGTACGCCAGGCTCTGGTGGGACAGGGAGAGGGCCTTGGTGGTCGGAGACGCATATCTGGGGAGATGGGCGAGGTGTGATTGCAATTTGGGAAGGAGGTCGGCGTCCTCAGGGTTGGCGTCCTGGATTACCCCCAGGTGGGTGGTGGTTGTCACGACTTGCATGGGGGGCCCATGTGGCCCTACGGTGGGGGGTGCGGCAGACCTCTTGATCATGGCCACTGACGTTGTGGGGTGGACGATGAGGTTGTTGTGGGAGAGGTAGGAGATGGTCACGTCCAGTAAGTCATTGGCCTGTTGGCTGACCGTTGGCCCGGGGTCCGGGGCATGGGGTTCGTGTGGGGTGTGCGCGACCATGAGGTTGGTGTCGTCCGCGAAGCCCACCAGGGGGGAGAGGAGGGGGTAGGGTGCGTAGGCCGGGTAATCCTGCTCGATTGCGAGGGCCAGGGGGAGCGTCACTAGAAGGTACAGGAAGGGGCCCTCTGCTCCCCCTTGGGGGACCCCGCTGCCTGGCTCCAGGAAGGGGGTGAGGCCTGCTCCAGTGCGGACCGTGTATTTGCGGGTGCGGATGTAGCCGGAGGCGAAGTTGTAGAAGGGGAGGCCTAGGCGTTTCCACACCGCTTCTAGAAGGAGCCAGGGGGTGTTCAGGAAGGCTCCTTTGACGGCGAGGGAGGCGATGATGAGGTCCACCGGGTCCATGTCTGCGATAGTGTCCTGGAGGAAGATGGCTTCGTGTCGGGACCGGCCTGTGATGGCCCCCCAGAGGCTTGCTGGTATGTGGGGGTCCAGGTGGGGGCGGATGCGGCGTAGGAGGATGGTCCAGACGATTTTGACCTCCGTGACCGCACAGACTATGGGGCGCCAGTTGTCCGGGTTTGCCCAGTCCCCTTTTTTGTAGAGGGGGCGGACAACGTTTGCCCAGTCTGGTGGCAGGGGGATCTGCCCCGTGACGATGTCCCAGAGGCGGTGGGCGAGGATGCGGAGGAGGTGGGCGGGGAGGCGGTAGTATGCCTCCGCAGGGAGGCCGTCGTAGCCTGGGGTTTTGTGTTGCCGGAGACTGTGGATGGCCTTCCGGACTTCGTGGATGGTGAAGGGGCGTTTTTCCAGTTGCCTCCTCTGGGCGTGGTTGAAGACCCGAGGGAGGCGGTGGATTTTGGCCTGGGTGTCTGGGTCCAGTGTGTCTTGGGTGGGGGTGTGTTGCCGGAGGAAGCTGTGTTGAATGGCTTGGAGCACTGTGGCTGGGTCGTTGGTGAGGGAGCCGTCCTCCTGCCGGACCGTGGTGATTGTGCGGTGGCCGGTGTCGGTCATGGCGTCGTTGAGGTGGCGGATGGCCTTGTAGGGGAGTTCATGTTGCGCATACCGTTCGTGTTCCTGGGCGATGCGCTGTTGCCTTTGGATGTGCCACCGCTGCAGGTCTGCCCTGATGTGGGCTATCTGTGTCCTGCAGTGGTGTATCTGGCGGCGGGTTTGGGGGGTGTCGGTGTGGAGGAGGGTCGGCAGTTGTTGCTTCGCATGCCAGAGGTCACGGAGCATGTCCCCTAGGGCCGTGGGTGGTTGGTCGTCGTCTGTGTTGGGGTGTTGCTGGAAGCCGCAGGCGACGGCGGCCGTGCGCATGGCCGTGAGTAGGTCAGTGGGGTCTGGTTGGATGCGCCGGGCGCGGTCTATGGCCCTGTGATATTGGGACCAGGCATGCTTGTCATGCAGTGGGGGCCTCTTCAGGGGGGGTTGTAGGCCTTGGTCCGCATCCTCTAGCGGGCTGGGGGGAAGGTTGGGGATGGTGAGGCGGATGTGCAGGGGGCAATGGCCTGTGGGTCCCAGCGGGAGGGGTCCATATCGGGCCTCTGCCCGGATGATGGTGGTGGGGTCGCCAAAAGCATACGTCCATGCGGGATGGGGCGGCATCTGTTTGGTGGGAGAAGTGGGATGGTTGGCCTTTGAGGTTGGCTGTCAGGTCCACGAGCCCCAGCATTTCGATGGTGTCGCGGACTGCTTGGTCCTGGGGTGTGGCCTGTCCCCCTCGGTCCGCCGGGGTGGGGGCGGCGTTCATGTCGCCGATGATGACTGTGGGGGCGAGCATGGCCATCTGGCGGTACGCCTCGGCCAGGGCTTGGAGGAAGGGTTCCGTGGCTTCGACGAAGGGGACGTCGGTTTTGATGACGTTGAGTTGCCATCCGTCCCCGACGACCTCATAGACACCTAGCCTCCCTGGGACGCTGAGGTGGTGGACAAGGTGGACGTGCATGCCGGTTTGGGCGTATAGGGGGGTCCCCTTGTGCCAGTAGCATTTGTACGCTTTCTGGTCCGGGGTATATATGGGGGTGGTTTCTGGGGGGTCGTCGCGTTCTAGGCCTTGTTCCTGGAAGGTGAGGAGGTGGGGAACCCACCCCGGCCCCTGTGCCATCGGGAGCTCCTGGAGGGCGGTTGTGGCGTCCTTGGAGTATGTGACGGCCGGATGGTTGAGGTCGAGGAGGTTGACGGTGGCCTCGGTGGGGGCGGGCCGGGGCTGTGGAGGCTTGTGCCCTCGGCCCCTGCCCCGTCAGGGAGGGGGACTGGGGCTCGGGGACCTTTTGCCGGTTGGTGGGCGCTTGGGTAGGCGCGGCGGGGGGAGGCCTTGGCTCCGCTCCGGGGGGAGCTCCCCAGTGTATTTGGTGCCTGTGTGGGCCTTGTTCTCTTCGGTGCGGAGCCGGATGGGGTGGGCGCTGGTGAGCTCCAGGGTGTAGCTTACTGGCTTGTCCGGGGCGCTGCTGCCTTGGTCTAGCTCCTTTTGGCGGTGCCAGATCACCCGGATCTGTGGCCCCCCGTTGTCCCCCGGTTCCTTGAGGCGGTACTGGATCGTGCCTTCACACCAGATCCAGTCACCTGTGTGGTCGTTGCGGAAGGGCTGCTGGACCTTCGCGCCCTTTTCGAATCCTGGGTACGCCTCGGGCGGGGGCGGTGCTGGTGGCGGGAGGGAGGATGATGAGGATGCCTGGTCCGGGTGGGGCGGTGGTAGTGATGGGAGGGAGGATGACGAGGATGCTTGGTCCGGGTGGGGCGGTGGTAGTGGTTGGAGGGAGCATGACGAGGATGCTTGGTCTGGGTTCGCCGGGTGGGTCGGGTTGGATGCGGGGGGTCGGGAGGTCGCTGCTTTTCCGGCCTGGTTGGGGGCGGGTGCGCCCCTTTGTCGTCTCGCTCGCTTGGGCGGGACTGGAGGTAGCGGGGCTGGGGGGGCGTGGGGTTTGAAGAAGGGGTGCGTTGCTTGCTGGCCCGGATCCCTCAGTGGGGGTTCCGCCGGTGTTTGCATTTTCGCTTTCGCGTGGCTGCGCATAATGTCGGCGAGCTTGCGCACGGTCTCCGGGGGATCTGATGGCCATGGCAGTGCGGCCTGGCTGTCGTCCGAGGGGTGGTGAAGGTGGTAGTTCCTCATGGCCTTGGCCTGCATGACCCAGGCCTCTGTGGGTTCCGGTGTGTCTGGGCCGTTCGGGGAGCCTTGAGCCCAGTAGAGTGCTGTGTGGAGGGCTTCCCAGGGGGCGCCTTCGCGGCCTGTGAGGGTGGGGGCCTGGAGGAGTCGCTGCCGGCCCCGTGGGGGGTCTTCCGGGTCTATTTCCGGGGTATAGGCCTGGGCCGCCATGAGGACTCCGTGTGCCCAGTGGAGGACCCACCATTGGGCGTCCGCTTTGAGGATGTGGATGGCGGGTTGTTGGGGAGGCGTGTCCAGGGTGTCCCGCGATGCGATGGCTAGTGCTATCCTGGAGGGGTGGAGGTGTGGGGTGGCCCTGCGGCTTAGGAGTTGATCGATGTGGAAGGGGGTGACGGGATCTTTGGGGCCCTGGGGTGGCTGGGGCATAGCTGGGACCACCACCTATGATTTTGTGGGGCATTCTGCGGCCAAAACCGCATTTACGCTACCGCACTGGATCTGAAACGGCCCAACGGATCTGAAACGGCCGCGGTGCCAAAAATTTGTTGTTCAAACATGAATTTTCGCAAAATCCATTGCTTGAATACATTTGATTCCTTGGCACAAAAGTGTGGATGTGTCAGAACATTACAATGCTGTGGTTGAATCTAAAGATGCCTGCCAAAAGTCGTTTTAATATTGTTGACAATGTGAATCGTGTGTAGATCAGGGTCAATCTATGTTGTCTACATACATTGCAATGGTTTCCATTTTGTATTGTGTTGGACAAGTAAGTAATTCATTTCTCCACACAAATTGAGTTTTTGTTTTGCCCGAAATATTGGATGTGCATGACATCTTGGCACTCAAAATGAGCCATGCGTCAACTGTTATTATGAATGATAGGCAAAAACCACAATATTTTCAAAACAAGCTTAATACACAACAAAGATGTGTCAATCTTGTCAACCATTTGGATAGAATCCGGGTTTTGGCCACTTTGTGCCCGGTAAAATCAAAGGAGCTGTGGGGTCCCAGTGGCCTTCGTGGGCGGCGAGGGTGTACAGGGCGGCGGTGATGATGTGGTGGGCTTGCCCCTCCAGGACGATGTGGCGCTCCGTGCCGAAGTCCTTTGGTAGGTGGGCTGCGGGGTGCACGGTGATGTGGGCTAGGGCGCGTTGATGGGCCTTCTTTCCCCCGTCTGGCGCCTGTGTCCGTTTGTCCCCCGGGATGTGCCGGTGTTGGTGTTTTGGTGGGGGCGGTCCCAGGGCGAGGGATTCTACACCGTGGAGGGGGATGGCGTGTTCCCTGGACCTGTTCGGCAGGATGTATATGCCCGGGTCTCCTGGTACGGTGCCCAGGTACATGTTGCCCGTGATGGTGGGGGCCGGCAGCGGTTGGCGCAGGGGCGAGGTGCATGGGGTGGAGCAGGGCGGGTCATGGTGCTCACATCGGGGGTGGTGGATGCCGTACGGGGTGACGTGTACGGCGAAGGGTCCAACGGCGCGCTGGAGTTTGTGGGGTGGGATGTTGTGCAGGCGCGTCACCGCCCGTGTGTGGGAGCACCCTTCGCTGATCCACACGGCGTCTGCCCGCGACGCCGCTGGGTTCAGGCAGTCCGTGGTGATGCCTGTGATCGTGCGGTTGTGGGTGGCATCTGACACTCTGGCGGGCGGGGCGCTGATGCGGGGGATGGTCTGGTCGTCCTGGAGGGTGCGGGCCGTGCGCCTCGCATCGTGTCGGTGCTGGGCCTCCTGGGCGGGGGTGTGCATACCTATGTGTTTGGGCTTCTTGTTGGGGCGGTCTGCTGTGTGGAAGGGGGTGGGCCAGGAGGTGGCGTGATGGAGTATGGGGTGTGGGAGGTCCCACCGTGTTGCCCATGTGTACAGGGTGGTCGCGGCGGCCCCTTCCGCCTGTATTGAAGTGGTACCCAGAACCCCATGGCTAGGGTAGGGCATACAACCGGTCTCCGGTCCACTAACCCCGTGTACGGAAGGGAAGACCGGTCTCCGGTCCACTAACCCCATGTACGGAAGGCGCCCGTTGACGCCCGGTGCGAGCCCGGCGGGAGCGTGTTCCGTGCCGTAAAGCCCCGCATCGGCAACCGATGCACCGCCAGCGGAGATTTATATATCAGAATATCAGGAATCAACAGGGTTTTATTTTCATATTGTTTCCGTCAATTTTTACGCTTCCGTTCTGATATTCACTGTTTTGACAGCTGGCGGTTAGCTCGCGACTTTAGCGTAACCGCCAGTTTAACTGTTATATACAGATATTTTAGCGCAAATCGTGACGAAGACTCTAAAGTCTTCAGGAATTGCATTGATGCATCCGCAATTTTCACGTCTTACACTCGCAACCTTAATCCGAATTTTTCAGGATGTCGAAATCGGATTTTCGACTTCGACATCCCCGCACTTGATTTGACCTCTTTCGAGTGGACCTACGTGCTTCCCTATGCACGAATCAACTTTCCTTTTGTCTTGCCCTCCATTTGTCTTAGAAATATGGGCAAAACAAAGTTGATTCGTGAGGCCACTTGTGAGGGTCATATCTCGTGCCGCTTGCGAGGAATGACAATAAGGAAACGTGGGATGTGTTCACAATACTCCCGACGTAATTTAGGAAGCATTATACGCCTTGCGTCTCTACACGTGCGCGCTAGAGTAATGGATCATGGTCAAGAGGGTAGAGTTTGCGTTATAACTCTATGGCCATGATATTGCGTGCGTTAAGATAACTTTCGAGTGTAGCGCGCGGGTGTTGGTGTTGCATACGAACTTTCCTTGAGTTCCTATGAGCGATTGACACAAAGTTATGCCCTTGGGGGGGCATGACATATCGTGGTGGGAGCCACCTTTTTGGGCAATATGTGGTATGTGCCATGTGTTGTGTTGCTTGCCCATTTGGCGGGTCCATCGCTCCAAGCCAAACCCGCCAATGGACCTCAAAATTCGCAAGCCCCTTCTCCATACTCACCACGATCAATTGCAAGCCTAACTTTCGTGGAGGGAAGCTTGTGTGGCGATCCCAAAGCAATGCGTTGGGAGCAAGGTGTGTGTTTTGCAATTTTCCATATTTTCATGTGCCCACTTGGGAAGTAGCGCGCGTAACCTTTCAAAGCGCCCCAAGTGGAGCACATATGTGGAATCGAAGGTCATTGGTGTCAAGTCATCGTGTTTAGAAGGATTAGTTGATTGCACGATCCAAGCCGAGGATATTATAATATGATTGTGCACCTTTCAAGGCACTTGTGTGTGTCTTTGTGCCAATTTTGCCCTTTTTGGCCCATCATGATGTCAAGTGGCGACCTTGTATCTCAACGTTGCGCCCAATTGACATCATGACTCAAGTATGTTATGGGGATACATACTTCGGTGCCCAACATATCTTGGACCCGGCGAATAACTCCTCTTGGGCTTGGCATACCGTGGCTGCCATGTTGGCGATTTGGGACTATCCCAAATCATGGGCTCACTTGGCGACCCTGCCATTCCCAAAACCGGAGGAGTTGGGCGACGCCCAAAAGATATGTTGGACACATATGACTTGAGACCAATCCTATGGCACACTTCGGTCCAAGTCGGGCATGTGCCTCATTTGCCCCAGCCATGAGTGTGCGCATTTTCGGCCATTTTGAGCAATTTTCCACATTTTCTGCCCGCCGTGCACTATGTTGAGCCCACCCGTGCACGCCGGACGCATGGACCAATGGACCATATATGACATGGGTGTTATGTATATTGGTCCCCATGGTTCGCACACCACGTGGGCGAAGCGGAGCAACCTTCGTTAAGGTGCTAGCCCAAAGTGAGTGTGGGCAATTTTGCCATTTTGGCATTTGTGGACCCAATTGGGATCGTCACCACGCCTAGTGGCATGAAGATCTTTGAGAGCCAAGGGCCTGGGAGTATCAGTTGGACTCCCGGTGAATCGCGTATGGAATGACGGATCCGATCTCCGAGGCGGCGTGGAGATATACTATTGGGAGCACCCCAAATTTTGGCTCATTTCGAGCAGCCAAAATGACCCCCTTTTGGGACCCGAATTTCACACCCCCCGTGTGGTCAATTGGCGGCCCCATATCTCTTTGCCCATAAGGAGCCCGGACCTAACTCCAAGTTGTAAACTCTGATATAAGTCTTAGGTCCTGCCTCCTACCCTGTGAGCCATTGGCCTTGCCCTGGCTGGGCGAGCCACGCGTGTGAGTGACGCCAATTTTGGTGATTTTGGCATCATGACCCCACTTGACGAACCCGTGGTGCCCTGATGCCGGTACCTCAGAGGGACCCAGGCCGAGTGAGGGCTGCAGAAAGTTCGTACTCGGAGGGCATAGGGTCAGTTGCCTCGTCCCTACCTCTGGCGGGTCCGAACGAGGGGTCAATTTCGGAGATTTTGGAGCTAATATCAGTTTGGGCTGAAACAGCCCATTTTCAGCTACCAACTCCTAGGGGATAGTGGCGGGGCCATATCTCTGTCTCAGAGAGGAGTTCGGACCTGCTGTTATGGGAGCATGGGGAGCCATTGTCGGTTGACCTTGGAGCCCCTTGGTTCCCAGGAAATCGCCTATGGCTGGGCGGGACACCTCCCCTATCGGCAGGGTTTCAGGGTCCGGACTGAGCAGGGCATGGGTTGTGTTTGAGCCCCCGCCCCCATCAGCCACTGAGAGGGTCGGACCTGGGATTGGGACACGAGTTGGGACTGAGTGTCTATGGTCCTGTGATGCCCTTACCCCAGTCCAGTCTTAACCCCATGTGTACATATCCTGATGTGTTGCTGTACATACTTTTGTCTCTTGTTTCAGAGTGGCAAGGATCCTGAAACGCTTTGTCACATGACACGAGCGTAATGATGCCCTTGTGAGCGTAGTGCTTTGCCTGCCTGCTCACCTGTGCGTGCCACCCGCAGCGTCCCGTGGCCGGCCCCCCACGGGAACGCGTCAAAAGCGTTTCACCGCCGCGGGGTTACCCATCCCTCGCGTGCCACTCGGGGCCACCAACCCCGAGCAGCGCGGCGCAGCAGCTCGCAGCTCGCAGCTCGCAGCGCAGCGCAGCGGCTCGCAGCGCCGCCCAGCGACAGCGCCGAGTTCGTCACAGAGCCCGCAGCGCCGTCCAGAGCATCGCCCTGACCGCGCCGCGACCGTGAAGGAGGTGGACAGACCAGGACTCCCTCATCAGCGAGTCCTATCGGCCGACCAGCAAGGCCGCACACCCAGTCGCGTCAACCACCTCCACAACCACCGGCTGACCAGCACCAGCCGCACTCCCAGTCCAGTGCTGCAACACCCACCTCAACAACCACCCCAGGACCACCCCATCGAGAGCACCGATGGTGAACTGGGACGAGGCGGGTAAGACCTGGCCGCAGCCCCACCCCCATGCGGCGCGCCTACTGCGTGGGTTGCTGTGGGGGCAGCAGTACCGCCACAGCAATCCCCAGTGCGAAGGCGGCATGCCCGGGAGCTTCCAGCTCCGCGAGGACATGGGCGAGGACCGCCTGCGGGCAGTGGAGGAGTGGCTGCGGGCGGAAGGGTATGAGTACCG
The DNA here is from genome assembly GCA_964036045.1 of Eutreptiella sp. 'Long Island Sound 2002'. Taxonomy (NCBI): domain Eukaryota; phylum Euglenozoa; class Euglenophyceae; order Eutreptiales; family Eutreptiaceae; genus Eutreptiella; species Eutreptiella sp. 'Long Island Sound 2002'. Next base: position 30,054,313 of record OZ038396.1, read on the forward strand.
CTTCCGCCACAAGCGCTGGAGGACCTGGACCCGCCCGGACAGGCCCGGCGAAGGGCTGCGCCCCGACGGGATCGAGGAGGACGAGACCCCCAACGAGTACCCGTCGGGCGCCTCGATCAACGTCTCCATGTGGGACATGATCGAGAAGGAGTTCCCGGAGCTGGGGAATGAGCGCAGGCTGCAGGGCAGCAGCGCGTCTCCTGGGAAGGAGAAGCGTTCCGCCGGGGACAGGAGGCGGGACAGGAAGTGGCGGGAGTACCAGGAATCCCTGGCCGCCGAAGCCGCCCAAGGCGCCAGGCCCGGAACCCCAGCCCACGGCCCCCAACGGGCCAATGGTGGTCACCACCCCGGCCACGCCACCCTTGGTGACTTCATGGAAGTCGCCAAGCAGACCAAGGCCAAGCCCCGTCCGCTGCTCCTGAGGAAGTCAGGCCCCAGCAGCGACGTGGAGTCGGCCCACCGTGGGAGGATGCCCGCCGACCAGGCCAGCTCCAGCGGCAGCGTCGCTCCCCACCAAAGGGATGTGGCGCGCGCCTGCGAGCGCACCTGTGGGGTGCCCTGCAACCTTCGGGTTGCCCGGCAACGGGCCACGCAGCAGAACGCTGCCGTGGAGGGCGCCGTCGGCATCGCCCATGAGGAGGCCACCGAGTGGGACAGAGGCATGGGCTACCACGCCTCGACCGTTGCAGCCATCCCGGCCGGTCTCACGGCTGCGGCCGCCCATGAGGCAGTGGCTGCCCGGATCAGAGCAGCCGACGAGGAAGCCCGCCTGACGCAGGAGGCCATTGCCTGCAAGGAGGCCGACGTGAGGGCGCTGGAAGAGGCGCTTGCCCAAGAGAGGGCAAAGAAGGAGGCGGAGGAAAGGGCCCACGCCGAAGCGACGGCTAAGGCCCAGGCGGACGCCGTCAAGAAGGACGCCATCGAGGCCGCGCGACCGAAGGTCGCTGAGGAGAGGGCTAAGACGAAGGCGGAGCTGGCGGCGTTGGAAGCGGACAAGGCTCGGCTGCAGCAGGCCCGGGAAGCCGAAGCGGCTCGTGCCCGGGAGGAAGCCGAAGCGCGAGCTGCCGCAGCCACAGCCGCCGCAATGGAGGAGGCAGAGGCCAAACTCCGCCGCGAGACTCCCCCGGGAGGATCACGAGTGGAGACCCTTCGAAAGCTTTTCGAAGGGGACGCCTCCTCCAAGATGACGCTGGACGAGGCCGACACGGGCAGCAGTGGGAGCAGTGGCCCCACCGCCCACCGACAGAGGAAGGGTAAGGGGAAGACCCCCGAGAAGCCACGGAGACCAGCGGGCCGACACCCCCACGACAGTGACCCCTTCTTCACCGCCAGCGACGGGGATGAACGAGGCCGCCGACATCGCCAAGTGGTGGCTTTGACGGGCGGAGGAGGCGGAGACGTCCCCATGGAACCGGAAGGTGAGGATGAGGATCTCCCTCCTCCCTACCGGAGCTCGGAGTCTTCCGAGACCGAGACGCCCAGGTGGGGCGACATGGACGAGGATGACGACATGGACTTCGGCATCACGAAGAAGCGCCCATCCTCGGACCCACCGAGGCGACCCGGCGGAGACCCACCGGGACCCCCTGGCGGAGGACGATCAGGACCCCCTGGAGGATGCCCACCAAGTGGACCCCCTGGAGGCGGACCACCGGGCGGGGGAGGACCCCCTGGACCGTGCGGACCCGGCGGAGGCCCTCCTGGAGGACCCCCTGGGGACCCCGACAACCCACCAGGGAACGGCGACCCGGATACCACCTGGCGGTGGATCGTCTACCTCCGCAGGAGGGTCCAGTTCTTCGAGCGCGAGGTCGACACGGGCAAGGGCGAGATGACTCGCATCGCCAGGGTCGCCGCGCGCGCGCAGAGAGAGCTGGACATCGCCAGGGGCGAGACCAAGTCGCTGAACAAGGTCATCAGCGGCCTGCAGCAGAGGCTGGACCCGCTGGAAGCCCGTGGGAGCGTCGGCAGCGACCACCCACCTCTGGAGTCTGGCTCGTCGGACGACGGCTGGGGACCCGGACCAGGTCCAGGCAGACCCCACGCCCCCGGCGGAGCCCCCAGGAGTCGCCCGAGCGCCAGTGCCCCCTCTCTCACCGCCCCCTCTCACCACAGCGCGGGCCGCCGCAACGAGCGCGTGCCGCCCGGCAGTGGCAGTGAGGATTGGCGTGATGAGTGGCTCAGTTCTGACTACCACAACCGCGGTGCTCCACCGCGGACGCCTGTACGCCCCCGACGCTCGGCACCAGCCCCGGAGCCAATCCCAATGGCTGGAGGACGTTATGGTGGACTCAGGGATGAGGTCCCCGGAGGAGACAAGGAGTGGGACGTCGGCGGAGGTGAGGACCTGGATCTGGACCTCGAGGAGTTCGACATCAGCCTGCCGCGTGGTGTACGACGGGAGGCCGCTGAACGCAGCCGCCAGCGCCGTGATGAGGAGGCATACATGGAAGGAGTACGGCGTGAACATCTGGGTTCAGCGTACATGGAGGAACCGCGGCGTAGCCACAGGGATTCCATGGAGGAGATGGACGTGCCGGCCGTGGGAGTCCGTGGGAGAGGCCGATGGGAACCTCGGTCGACCTCGCGGCCGGCGTTCATGGTCTCTAAGGCCGCGGATGCCGCCGTGTGGGAAGACTTGAAGGACATCAAGCCCCCCATGTACGACGGCAACCCCCTCAACCTCGACCGCTTCTTGGAGAAGCTGGACGATTGGGGGGTAACCGTTACTGAGGACATGCATCCCGCTGATGCGAAGAAGTATGTCTTCAGACGGTTCAGGTACCGCCTGCCGGAAGTGCTGGGAGAGCTATACTTCGTGGCGACCAAGGAGGGGAGATTCAAGACCCTCAAGGAAGCCAAGAAGTGGCTCAACGAGCAGGAGCGGGTGGAAGCTCCGCAGGTGGCTGCCAAGCGGTGGAAGTCCATCAAGCTTCAGCATGATGGACGGGAGATTCGCCTACGGGACTGGCGAGACTTCCGAGGGCATTACACCCTCTTCCGCCGCACCCTGGAGGATTGGAATGAGGGTGACGAGCAGGCTCGCCTGCTCTCCATGCTGCCGGAAGCATGGATCAAGAGGGTCACCAAGGAGGAAGCCAAGCGGGCCAAGTCCAACCACACGGTCAAGATGATGCTCCCCAAAGAGTATCATACGAACGTGGTGGCTTGGACGAGGAAGAACGTGGCCCGGGATGTCAAACGGCACTCTCTGCGGAACGCTCTCCTCATCACCGTCTCGGGCGATCGCGAGAAGACCGCGATGTGGCGCCTTGACGAGTGTGAGTTGAGCGGCCAGACCATCCGTCTGCAGGCCATCCCGGCGCGGATGAGCTGCGACGAGATCCTGGAGTGGGTTGGAGAGGAGGTGCTCAAGGAGTACCGGAACCTCCACCACACCCGCGGGTTGAGGCCCGGCGACCGGGACGTCAACCACGTTGGCGAGGGACCTGGCGGGGAAGCTGCCATGGACCCAGCGGGAGCCGACGGCGATGAGACTCTCGTCGACGATGACGACGACGATGAGCCCGCCGAAGTGGCCGTTTGCGCCTTTGTGGCCAACAACCTGAGCGCGGGGAACAACCGGGGAAGCTGGAAGCCCCTGCAGCCGGGTTGGAAGAAGAAGGAGAAGAGGGACCCTCGCCGCATTGGCGACCCTCCGCTGTCCTTTGGGGAGTTCATACGAGCTCACCCGCAGGGCTGCTTCGTGTGTTATGGGAGGAAGAAAGGCTTCAACCATGACCACCGAACATGCCCCACCCACAAGGCCGACAAGGAGGCTTACAAGAAGGCGCACGGGTCGAAGAAGCGTGCGCCCGCGGGTATCCGGGAAGCCAAGGTGGAGGTGGACAGGGACGAGCTCTCCAAGCTGGTGTCGCAGGGGACCGAGTTGGCCAAGGAGATCCAGGAGATCAAGAGGAACTGGGTCCCCAGGTCGGACAACAAGAACAAGGAGAACAACCAGAACGACCAGAACAAGGACAAGGACAAGAATCCTACTCGTAAGGGAAGGAAGAAGGGCGTCAACGAGGTTGATGCGGAGGAGAACACCCCTTCTTCCACAACCGACGCCCCCTAGCGGAGCCCCTGCAGCCAAGGGCCCCAGCTAGGGCAGTCGCAGGATGGTGACGTGGGAAGCGCCGAACCATCCCAGTCGGGAGTCGATAAGCACAAAGGGACTGCCGCGGGCGGAAGGCCCGGTCCGGCACCCAGTCGCGGAGGCGGGGTGAGGGCAAGTGAAGGCACGAACCCTGGCATCCGTCCGTCCTTGGCGACCAAGAATGTGTTTGATGTACTTCAAGATCTATCTGAGAGTATCGGAGGATCACCCGGACCGCAGCTGGATGCTGCAGATGGGCAGCCTGAGCCCATTGTCCACGACCTGCACCAGTCGCTTGTTGAGCTTCTGGAACGGCCGGAGATCCTGAGTTTGCACGCCGTGCGCCGTGTCGGTCGCGAGCGGCAGTTGCATCTTAAGGTCCGTGCCCTATGCGGGGAAGTGGAAAAGGTTTTCGACAGGTTGGTTGACACGGGCGCTCAGGTCAGCATGGTCAAGGCTGGCCTACTTCCGCCAGAGTGTCTGACCGACAGTCGGAAACCTGTCAGGCTGAAGGTGGCGAACGGCCAGTACATGGTGGGAGGCACGAAGGAAGCGGCCATTGGGCTGCAGTTCGTGGACCATCGTGAGCTGAGCAGCCCAGACCTCGGCAAGGAAATCCTCCTGCACGGTCGCTTCTACGAGGCCGAGATGGACTGGGACATGATCGTTGGGTACGACTTCATGATGGAGACGGACTCCGGCGTTCTCCCGGCCCAGGCCTCGATGACCCTGTACCAGGACGACCAGCTCTCGTGGCTATCGTCACCTGAGCATCATGTGGAATGCCAATGGATCCACCCGGAACGCAATCAGCTCGAAGTGGCCGCGCTGGACACTGAGCCAACTGGTCCTGCAAACCAGGAGTACGGCGTAATGCCGGAAGTGGCGAGCCGAGTTGTTGCGGACCTGGGAGCTTCGGATCTGGCCCTGGATGCGTTCTCTTCAGGAACCTCCGCCCATCTGCGGGTTTATGAGAAGTACTGGAGCGCACAGGATTCCGCGTGGAAGAAGCACTGGGGTCCGCATCAGGGATTGATGTGGATCCATTGCCCCCGTTGGGACATTCCAAGAGCGATAGCAAAGATTCGCAAGGACCGCTCCAAGGCAGTGCTGGTTGTTCCTATGGGATGCACTGAGGAGGAAAGTACCCGACATTGGGTAGCCTCATTGACCAACATGACCTTAAACAAGGTCGTCCTACCGGCTGGAGAGAGTGTCTATCAGGACGCTAAGGGACAGCCCATGCCACCCCAGAGATGGCCAACGGAATTCCACTATGTGGATGGGGGCCTTGATCAGGCCGACACCACGGACTTCGTCTGTGTTAACCGCATCATAGCAGAGCCATGGCGACAATGCTTTGCGGTTCCCCCTGTTGACGTCGGAGAATCGGAAGACCCCCTCACAGAAGAGGAGCTGGATCTGGTTCAGGGGTATATGGATCAGCCCTTTCACGACTGGGGTAGCCAGCGTGAGGGCAAGGGCCAGGACAGAGCCTGGTGGGAAGTGGACTCGATCGTCTCTGGTTCCTATAATGGGAACACCTTCGTGCAGAGAGTGCTGGACCACCTATCCAGCCAGGACGAGCCAATCGGGGGTAACCCACCCACCTACGGCGATCTTTTCCGAGGCAAGACCAGAGATGGCCCTTTGGGCTACCTGGGAAGACCACCTGAGCCGAAAGCGAGCGGAGTAGCTACCCCTCAAGTAAGCTCCGTGGTCCAGGTGCCCGGAAAAGCCAAGGCGGAGTCCGATGATTGCCCCAAGATTCAGGCATTGAGGGCCAGGCTGAAGCAGAAGTATGGCGAGACCTTCTTCAGCGGAAAGCCTGTGTTTCCCCCACCGGTGCGTGGACCGTATGGCGAGGCCAAGATACGACTGAAGCAGGACCCCCGTGTGTACCGGCACCGGGAGTTTGCCCTGAGGGGCGAGAGGAAGGAGGCCATGGAGAAGATCCTCCGTGACTTCATCCAGAGGGGTTGGCTCGAGCCGTGCCACTCCGAATGGGCCTCTCCGTGCTTCGTCGTCCCCAAGAAGGTGGCCGGTGAGTGGCGGCTCGTGGTCGACTACCGCGGCCTGAACGCCCAAACGCAGCACGACAGCTATACGCTGCCCCTCATTGAGGACATGCTGCAAAAACAACACCGGCGGAGGATCTTCACGGTGATTGACCTGAAACATGGTTATCATCAGATGCCTCTCGCCGAGGAGTCCCGTGCCTGCACAGCCATGAGCACCCCACTTGGACCTCTCCAGTGGAAGGTGATGCCCATGGGCGTTACCAACGGCAATGCGGCTTTTCAGCGGATGCTGGAGAACCTGCTTGAGCCGCTGCGTGACTGTGCGGACCCCTTCGTGGACAACGTGATCATCGCGTCCGGGGACCCCAGTATGAGCTACGAGGAGCTCCTGGAGGCACATGAGAGGGACGTCACTCGAGTGCTGGACCTTCTGGTTCGGCACAAATTCACGGGCAGCAGTGACAAGGCCACCATTGCGGTAAGCGAGGTGGTCTTCGCTGGCCACGTAGTCGTGAACGGGCAGCGAAAGCCCATACCTGGCAAGGTGGCTGCGATCGAGCACTGGGAAAAGCCCAAGACGGTCTCTGAGCTACGGGCGTATCTGGGGTTCTGCAACTACTACTCGGGGTATATCAAAATGTATGCCGAGTATGCAGCCCCCATGACGACCATGCTCAAGGGCAACCGAGAGGGGACCAAGAAGGGGTCCAAGAAGACTCTGGTCTGGGATGCTGATTCGGACCGTGCCTTTGAGGGGATGAAGCAGGCGCTGCTATCCGCAGTGGGTCTGCACCTCGTGGATCCCGACCGAGGGTTCGTCCTGCGCACCGACGCTTCCGACTACGCCGTAGGCGCTGTGTTGGAGCAAGTGCTTGACGACGGGAGGCACGTGCCCGTGGCCTTCTGGAGCCGAGTCCTGGCGGAAGGCCAGAGACGGACGTGGACGCCCCGAGAAAAGGAGGCGTATGCCATCGTCATGGCTCTCAGGGAATGGGCTGAGTACATAGCCCTCCATCCCGTCACCGTCTGCACCGACCATCAGAGTCTGCAGTCGTGGCACAAGGAGCACGTGGACACCCCCTCTGTTCCCGCCTCCCGACGGGCAGGATGGCATGAGACCTTGGCCAAGTTCGATCTCACGGTTGTGTATATTCCTGGAAAGGAGAACACCGTGGCGGACTGTATCAGCAGGTGGGCTTATCCCGCCAGCAAGGGCATGACGGACATCTCTGCCCATGGCGATGAGGCTGACACCGCTGAAGCCAAGAGGATCATTGAAATGAAGCGCCTGATGGAGGAGGAGGATGTGAAATGCTTCGTCGTCATGGCTGCGGATGCCCGCCTCGGAACGAGGATGGGCAGAGCGGTCAGAGTACTCGCCCCTGAGGGAGCTGAGTCCAACAAGCACCTCTTCCCGGAGTCTTGCCTCCAGGACGACTGGACCGAGGACTACGCCAAGTCTGAGGCCTTTGCGGCCGAATATAGGGCTGTGACCGACCCTGATGATGGGCAGAAGTGGCCAAAGGGGCTGACTGAGGAAGATGGCAAGCTCTACCGGAATGGTAAGCTGCTAGTACCGGAGTCCCGGGTGCTCGAGCTATGTGAAGCTTGGCACCACCACATGCTGCACCCCGGGGTCAAGAAGCAAGCCCTTGACATGCAGTGTCGGTTCGAGATCGACCATATCGTTCTCTACACCGCCATCAAGAAGGTCAGGAAGGGTTGCTCGGTCTGTCAGGCCTGCAATCGCGATAACCGGAACGTCAAGGGGGAAGCCCAATGGACCCCGGTTCCTGACCAGCCCATGGAGAGCGTGGCCATGGACATCTTCTCCATGCCCGAAGTGCACATTGGCAAGGAGACCTTTGACTGTGTGGTTCTCTGTGTGGACCGCCGCAGCGGCTACGTTGTAGCCGTTCCGGCACGCAAAAAGGGGTTGCTTGCCAAGGAAGTGGCAGTCATGATGATTTGTCATTGGCTTACCGTCTTTGACATCCCCCGCACCATTTGCAGTGACCGAGGGCCCCAGTTTACTGGTGGCTGGTTCAAGGCTATTTGTTCCCTCATGGGAATACGTCATGCCAAGAGCGTCGCCTATCTCAGCCGGTCTAACGGCCGTGCTGAAGTGGCTGGGCGGCAGCTGATTGAGAAGCTGCGCAAGATTCACATCACCAATCCACGTCGGAACTGGTTTGAGGAGATGTGGCCTGCTCTGAAGGCCCATCATGACACCCCCACGCCGGGTAGTTTGTCCCCTCACCAGATTCTGTTCGGCAGGGACCCCCTTGGTCGGGGACTTCCCTTGTCTGGTGATGGCATGGCTATGGACGCCAAAGAATTCTTCGCGCGGCAAGAGCAAACGGCGCGGGACATCCGCCAGCAGCTCGAGAAGGAGCATGCTGAGCGTCAGAAGTCCGCCCCGAGCTCGACAGCGCAGAAGTTCAGGGTGGGAGACCCGGTGTGGGCGATCAGACCCCGCCCTATGGGCACCCTCCGCACCAAAACCTGGTTCACACCCGGAGAGGTGGTCCGCAGGATTGGTGAGGACACCTACCGCATCAAGGTGGGTCACGGACAGTTCCGGGAGCGCCACGAGAGTCAACTCTGTGTGCGGGAACCCGACCTCCGTGGCCAACATGTGTCCCTGAGCTATGCCGCACATGAGGCCGATTCGGACGACGACTATGCTGAGCAGGACGACTATACCGTCGAGAAGATCCTGGCTCAGCGTCCGAAAGCCTCGGCACCCGGAGGTCTGGAGTTCAAGGTTCGTTGGCGAGGCTATGGGCCGTCCTACAACACCTGGGGACCCGTCTCCTCGTTCGTGCCGCGGGTCAATACTCCCTTCATGGAGTACATCCGCAAGTACAAGACCAAGATCCACGTTTCGGACTTGGCAGCACTCACCCGGGCGATTGCAGCCAGGGGTGCCTGATCAGCGCCCTGAGCTCTCCCCTGATGCGTTTTGAGCGCTTGTGAGGCCGACGGATCGTCCCTTACTTGCTTGCTCTCTTCCATCTTTCGGTGACAGAGTGGCCATATACCCCCCCTGCTGCATCCAAGGGAGGATGACCCCTCTCTTTCAACTCTACTCGTCACTCCCCACCTGCTGAATCCTTGGGAAACCAGGTACGGCGACTGACCTTCATATTTTCTGAGCTCTTGGAGCCTTGAAGCCCATACGACGTTGCGCAACGGATGCCGCTGCCATCGGCATTGCGTTTTTTGGTGTGTGGTCTGGTTCCATGGCACTTGCGGAATCCAGACCAGTCGACGTGTGTCTCGAGACTATATATGGCCTGAACTCAGGCGTTTTCCTGTCCACCCTCCTGCATATGCCTTATCCTAACCAGGGCGTGGTTTGGCGCTCTGTTCAGAGTGTGTTTACACGCCTATTACCCCGCTCATTGCTTGTTCTTCTGCCCCCCCCCCGGGTAAGTGCATTTGTATGTTACGATTGTCAGCCCATCAACGACAGATGGACTGTTTTCTCCCCCCCGAGGGGATGCGAATCGAAATACAGAGGCGCCCTGAGTCACCGTATACATGCTTTTACTTAAGGTCCAGCCTGGACCAGTACCTAAGTACATATTCTTCTGTTTGAGTGCCCGTGATACCGTGTGCCCTATTCGCTGTGATGTGGAGATCCTGATGGCGCCAGGCGGGAAGCCCAGTTGCCTGACTACACTCCCAGCGGTCCGCCACTGTCAGTCCCAGTGTGAGCCTACCGACTCGCAGACGCACTTGCAGTCGGATGGCGGCCTCCGGTGCTCCTGACCTCGGTCAGTGTGCCTGGGAAACTGGTGGTTTGAGGAGTCGACGCCTCCGCCCACACTGGATGAGGACTCCCTCATGTATGGCCTTCGTGGTAATAGGGCGAGGGAAAAGACGGCCTTGATGCCCGATCCCTTAAGGAGGAGCTCGTTCGGCTGTACCACTCTGGACTCGCGTCGTATGGATATGAACATGGTGCGCCCGAGGAAGGACCCGTGGGGACTCTCCCCCAGCCGGCGGGCCTTGGGAAGCTTGGGGTAGTCTGATGGATCTTTGTGGTCGCTCTCGACCTGTGGGACCACCTCGGTCGTCGAGTGACGCCTATGTTGGCCGTGTATGCCACTACAACTGTGGTAGTGACCGTAGCAGCCGGCACCCGGTGCGCCTGGTATGGGTTAACGGGTCCTTTGGATGCCGAACAATCGCCGCCAGGACCCGGGACTTGATACTTGATACTATACTTGCAGTTACTAAGGATTACAGCACCGTACATGTCTTCCTGTGGGATTTGGGCAGCCTAGCCTGCGAATCAGCCTGAAGTGAGGATGTGACGCCCCCCCCCCTTCAGGGGATGGTCTTGGGTACCCGCTGCCATGCGTGGGTGTTATCGAGCCCCCCCCAGGGTTTGCTCTAAGGAGGGGGGTGAAGCGGTACCCAGAACCCCATGGCTAGGGTAGGGCATACAACCGGTCTCCGGTCCACTAACCCCATGTACGGAAGGGAAGACCGGTCTCCGGTCCACTAACCCCATGTACGGAAGGCGCCCGTTGACGCCCGTTGCGATCCCGGCGGGAGCGTGTTCCGTGCCGTAAAGCCCCGCATCGGCAACCGATGCACCGCCAGCGGAGATTTATATATCAGAATATCAGGAATCAACAGGGTTTTTTTTTCATATTGTTTCCGTCAATTTTTACGCTTCCGTTCTGATATTCACTGTTTTTACAGCTGGCGGTTAGCTCGCGACTTTAGCGTAACCGCCAGTTTAACTGTTATATACAGATATTTTAGCGCAAATCGTGACGAAGACTCTAAAGTCTTCAGGAATTGCATTGATGCATCCGCAATTTTCACATCTTACACTCGCAACCTTAATCCGAATTTTTCAGGATGTCGAAATCGGATTTTCGACTTCGACATCCCCGCACTTGATTTGACCTCTTTCGAGTGGACCTACGTGCTTCCCTATGCACGAATCAACTTTCCTTTTGTCTTGCCCTCCATTTGTCTTAGAGATATGGGCAAAACAAAGTTGATTCGTGAGGCCACTTGTGAGGGTCATATCTCGTGCCGCTTGCGAGGAATGACAATAAGGAAACGTGGGATGTGTTCACAATACTCCCGACGTAATTTAGGAAGCATTATACGCCTTGCGTCTCCACACGTGCGCGCTAGAGTAATGGATCGTGGTCAAGAGGGTAGAGTTTGTGTTATAACTCTATTGCCATGATATTGCGTGCGTTAAGATAACTTTCGAGTGTAGCGCGCGGGTGTTGGTGTTGCATAGGAACTTTCCTTGAGTTCCTATGAGCGATTGACACAAAGTTATGCCCTTGGAGGGGCATGACATATCGTGGGGGGGGCCACCTTTTTCGGCAATATGTGGTATGTGCCATGTGTTGTGTTGCGTGCCGATTTGGCGGGTCCATCGCTCCAAGCCAAACCCGCCAATGGACCTCAGAATACGCAAGCCCCTTCTCCATACTCCCCACGATCAATTGCAAGCCTAACCTTCGTGGAGGGAAGCTTGTGTGGCGATCCCAAAGCAATGCGTTGGGAGCAAGGTGTGTGTTTTGCAATTTTCCATATTTTCATGTGCCCACTTGGGAAGTAGCGCGCGTAACCTTTCAAAGCGCCCCAAGTGGAGCACATATGTGGAATCGAAGGTCATTGGTGTCAAGTCATTGTCTTTAGAAGGATTAGTTGATTGCACGATCCAAGCCGAAGATATTATAATATGATTGTGCACCTTTCAAGGCACTTTTGTGTGTCTTTGTGCCAATTTTGCCCTTTTTGGCCCATCATGATGTCAAGTGGCGACCTTGTATCTCAACGTTGCACCCAATTGACATCATGACCCAAGTATGTTATGAGGATGCATACTTCGGTGCCCAAAATTTCTTGGACCCGGCGAATAACTCCTCTTGGGCTTGGCATACCGTGGCTGCCATGTTGGCGATTTGGGACTATCCCAAATCATGGGCTCACTTGGCAACCCTGCCATTCCCAAAACCGGAGGAGTTGGGCGACGCCCAAAAGATATGTTGGACACATATGACTTGATACCAATCCTATGGCACACTCCGGTCCAAGTCGGGCATGTGCCTCTTTTCCCCCAGCCATGAGTGTGCGCATTTTCGGCCATTTTGAGCAATTTTCCACATTTTCTGCCCGCCGTGCACTATGTTGAGCCCACCCGTGCACGCCGGACGCATGGACCAATGGACCATATATGACATGGGTGTTATGTATATTGGTCCCCATGGTTCACACAACACGTGGGCGAAGCGGAGCAACCTTCGTTAAGGTACTAGCCCAAAGTGAGTGTGGGCAATTTTGCCATTTTGGCATTTGTGAACCCGATTGGGATCGTCACCACGCCAAGTGGCATGGAGATCTTTGAGAGCCAAGGGCCTGGGAGTATCAGTTGGACTCCCGGTGAATTGCGTATGGAATGACAGATCCGATCTCCAAGCCGGCGTGGAGATATACTATTGGGAGCACCCCAAATTTTGGCTCATTTCGAGCAGCCAAAATGACCCCCTTTTGGGACCCCAATTTCAACCCCCTGTGTGGTCAATTGGCGGCCCCATATCTCTATGCCCATAAGGAGCCCGGACCTAACTTTAAGTTGTACACTCAGATATAAGTCCTAGGTCCTGCCTCCTACCCTGTGAGTCATTGGCCTTGCCCTGGCTGGGCGAGCCACGTCTGTGAATGACGCCAAATTTGGTGATTTTGGCATCATGACCCCACTTGACGAACCCGTGGTGCCCTGATGCCGGTACCTCAGAGGTAACCAGGTTGGGTGAGGGCTTCAGAAAGTTCGTACTCGAAGTGCATAGGGTCAGTTGCCTCGTCCCTACCTCTGGCGGGTCCGGACGAGGGGTCAACTTTGGAGATTTTGGAGCTAATATCAGTTTGGGCTGAAACAGCCCATTTTCAGCTACCAACTCCTAGGGGATAATGGCGGGGCCATATCTCTGTCTCAGAGAGGAGTTGGGACCTGCCGTTAAGGGAGCATAGGGAGCCATTGCCGGTGTATCGCTCATCGTGTCGGCGACGGGTGACGAGGACGTTGCGGGCCGTCAGCTCATACACCTGTGTGGTGTGGGGGAGGTGGCGGGTGACGGTGACCTTGGCGGCGTCGTTCTTGCGGGTGGTGGAGTGGGGGATGATGTAGTGGGTCGCCCATTCGTCCTGGGGGGTGTGTTCCGTCGGGTCTAGCTTGAGTGGGGGGTGGAGCGGCTTCGGTGTTGGGGGCTTGTCTTGGGCCTTTGCGTGGGGCGCCACTTTGGTTTCGACCAGGTATTGTGGGCCCAAGGTTTCCGGGGCCCCTACCTGTGTGGCTGCCGCTGCTGCGGCTTGGAGGAGGGCGGTTGTGTTGGTGTCTAGAGGGGGGGCCCCCGGTCGGGGGGTGAGGGTGTCGTGGTCTTGGTATGCCCACCAAATGGTGTAGCCTCGTTAGGTGTTGCGATGCGGGGTTTGGGTCTGGGCTTGCTGGATGGATAGGGCGGTCTTGATGTCCTCCGCTGCTTGTGGGTTTATGGGTGTGGCGTACGCCCATACTCCCGGGGTGTGTATGCCGTGTGGTGCTTGGCCGACTCCTCGTATCGGGTGTAGGGTGTGGTGGGTGCGCGTGAGCCCTAGGTGTTCTTGGAGGAGGTCCCCCCGGATGTCCTCCCACCGTTGCTGCTAGGTGTGTGTTTGGTCGTTCGGAGCGGGGTAGGTGATGACGATGGATTGCCATGGGGTTGGGCTTGGATGTACCGTCGTAGGTGCCGACGATGCTTGCCGGGGTATGTGGACGGCGTGGGCGGGGGCTGCTGTTACGGGGTCTCCCTCCATGGGTGTGATCGTGGCATCGCCTTGGACGGTGAGGAGGAGGTGGTGGCGGCCCGTCGGTAGTGCCCAGGTGGTGGTGGGCCCGGTGATCGAGTGGAGGCGGATGGCCTGGAGCCCGGGTGTGATTTCGTCCCATCGGAGTGTGCCGTTGTGGACCGCCCATTCCCGTGGCAGGTCTCGAAACCCGTTCCGGTCCGGGGTGGTGCGGTGTTGTGGGGGGAGCTCCATTGTGGTGATGGGGTGGGTGAGGGGCTCTGTGCGGGGTTTGTCTTGTGTGGTTGGTGGTGATGGTGCCTGGGGCATCTCTTCGTCCAGTTGTTGTGGGGCTTTCGCCTCCTGGAGTTCTGCGCTGATGGTGGCGAAGACATCCGGGAGGGTGGGGGAGGCGGGGGGGTGGGGTGCCGGATCGTTCCAGGTGATGTGGTATTCTTCCGGGTTCCCGGGGCTTTGCTGCACGGTGATGGCGGCGGTGGCGTCGTCTTCAGGTGTCCATCGGTGTGGATTGTGGTCGAGGGGGTGGAGGGTGATGGTGTGGCGGTGTTTCCGGCTGTGGAACGCTAGGAGGGCGTGGAGGCCGTGTCTAGTGTCCCTGGGCGGGCGGGGGTAGGTTTCGGCTGCTGCTTCCAGGAAGGCGTCCGTGGTGCCTTTCCAGGTGTCTTCCCAGAGAAGGTCTTCCTCTGTGCCCCACTCGTTGTCGTTCCTTTTCTCCTGCTTCCACCCCTGGAGGGTCGCGTGGTCCTCAGGGAGGTCTCGTTGGATGGACTGGTAGTACTGCTCGGCGTCCATGGGGGCTAGGGTGCTGGCCAGTGTGGCGTAGATGTCCTTTTGGGGGGGGGGCGGTGGGGGCGTGGCGGCGCGGTCTGGGTCGGGCTCCTCTCGCTGGTGTTCCGCGTTCTGGTCTGCGGTGGACGCGGGGGATATGGAGCGCGGTGGCATGGGGTGGTCGGGCTCCTGCGGTTCCGTGGGTTGCTGGTGGGCTTGTGGGCGCGGGGCCGTGGCTGCCAGTAGGTGTCGGATGGCCGGGAGGACGTCGTAGTCGTCGTCCCAGCAGTGGGCTGCAGCGCACGTCCTGTCGGGGGAAGCGGGGGGGCGTGTTGTGGAGCGGTGTACGATAGGGTTGGGGACGCGTACGGGTGGTGGCGTGCCCGCTCTGCCGTTCCGTTCCCCGCGAGCCCTGACCCTTGGGGGGTGGTGGTGATGTTGGTGGTGAGGGTGGTGTGGGTGCCGGAGTGGATGTTTGTGCCGCTGGCGGTGTTGTTGGCAAGGGTGGTATGGGCCTTAGCGTAGATGAGGCTGGTGCTGGGCTATGGTTGATGGTGGTTAGTTGGTGGGTCAGCTGTTGCCGCTGTCGTCATCGCCGGTGGTGTTGGTGCCTCTGATGTCGTGGACACTGATGGCGAGGGTAATGGTTGGTGAGCATGGCGAGGGTGACGTATGGGCGTATGTGGTGTTGCCGGTGGTGTCGATGGTGAGGGTGTTGTTTCTGGTCGTCGGGGCGTAACGTTTTTGGGCCGAACGTGGCGGTGGTGGCAAGGGTGCTGTAGATGACGGGTGGTGTGGCCCACGTCGCCTCCGGTGGTGGAGGTGTGATAGGTGCCGTGGTGGCGTTGGCGACGGTGGGGTGCCGCGGGTGGTGTATTGGTTGTTGGTGGTGGAGCTGTTCTTGGTTTGTGGGTAGTCCCAGTCCGGCGGTGGTGGTGTTGGTGGTGTTGGTGTTCGTTGAGGCCGTTGGCGACGCCAGAGGTTCCTGGCCTCGCGCGGGATGATGGTGGCGCTGGTGAGTGTAGGTAGTGCCATGGGCGGCGGTGCCATTGACGGCCCAGCCGGTGTGCTGGCAGTGATGCTGACGGTGTGGGTGCGGTGGCGGCAGTGTTGTGGTCTTTAAGTCATCGAGGTTTGTGTCTTTCCGGGTGTCGGCGACACTGATGATGGGTGGGCGTAGGCGCTGCTGGTGGGTGTGGGTCCGGGTGTGGGAGGTTTTTGGGTTTTGGGCGCTATGGGCTGGCTTTCCTGCTGGTGTTGATCATCGTCTTCTGGCGAAGGGTGGTGTCGCTGGTGGGGTGTCCGCTGGTGCTGCTGCAGGTTTTGGGTGTAGGTGTGGTTTAGGGTGCGGCGTTGGTGGGTGGCGCGGACGGTGGGTGGCGTGACTGGAGGGTGGCAGCGGTAGTGGGGGTGTCGGTTGTTGGTGGGGTTGCCGTTGTCGGTGTTTCGGTTGGTGCTGGTGATGATGTCGCTGGTTGTGCAGATGGTGGGGGGTGGGAAGGGGACCCGTACCCTGGTGGTTTGTGAGGTCGTCGTGGCTTTCGGTCGACGGTGTCGCTTTCGGTGGTATTCTCCAGAGTTGGCCGGGAGTGTTGTCGGCGTTGCTCTGGTTTTTGGTGCCTGCGTTTCGTGGTTCACCGGGCTTTGTCCCTGGTGAGGTGGTGTCGGTGACTGTTCGGCTGGTGCCGTTTGTGCGGGCTGTGTGGTTGTTGTGTCAGGGGTCGGTGGCGTTGGTGATGGTGGTGTGTTGGGGGTTGGTGCCGGTGGTGGCGGTCCGTTCCCGAGGGTGCCGGGGATGCCCGGTGGCTCCGCGTTGTTGGGTTTTCTCGTTGCCCTCCCTGGCGGAGGGTGCTGCTGGTGTCGCCGGTGGTGAGGGTGGTGGATGTGGTGGTGTTGCTGTGGTGTTTTGTGCTGCTTGGCTGGTGGGGACCCCTGGTTGATGTTGAGGATGCTCCGGGTGATGTTGATGCGGTGGGTGTGATGGTGTGTGGTGTTGCTGTTTCTACCCTTGGCTGGGGGCCTGGTGGGTGGCGCTGGTGGCGTTTGTTCGCCAGCCGTGCTGGCGTCCTTGGTGTTGCCGTCGGTGGGGGCGCCCTAGTTGTTACTCTGTGCCGGGGTCGTGGTGGTGGTGGTAGGGGTGTTGTAGGTGACGGTACCTCGGCTCGTCGTTGGTGGGGTTGGCGGTGGTGTGGATATTGCCGTGGGTGTTGGTGGCGTTGGTGTTGCCGACGGTGAGGGTGTCACGGTGGTGGTTGGCGTGTCCCGTGGTGGTCTGATGGCGTGGGTGGTGTTGGTGTTGGTGCTGCATGCCGCCTGCGTTTGGGTGGTCGGTGGTTCCGGGCGTGCCACTCGTGGCTGGTGTTTGGCTGGCTTGTGGTCCTGGTGGTGCCGGTTGTCTCTGGCGTTGGGATATTTCCTTCGGCTGTCCTTGGGTCTGTAGTGGCAGGTGTTGCTTCGGTTGTGGTCGTGGGTGTCGATGCTGCGGGTGCTGCGGATGCTGCGGTGTCGCCGTGCTGCCGCTGTCGGTGCTGCTGGTGTTGGTGTTGGTGAGGGCGGCGCCGGGGGAGCTGTGAGTGTTGGTGTTGTAGGGTGTTGTAGGTGATGCCCTGGTGGTGTTCTGACAGCGGAGGCGGGACCTCGCCACTCCTGGCGGAGGTTCCCTTGGGCGTCGCTGGCTGATGTGTTGGCCCTGGCCCCCTTGGTGTCCTTGTTGCCGATGGTGTCCTACCGGGTGGTGTCGCCGTGGTGGCTGTCGTTGACGCTCCGAGTTGCTGTTGGTGAGGTCGCACTGTCGGTGGTGCCGTCGGTGATGCCGGTGGTGACGTCGTTGCGGGCGTTGCTATGGTTTACGGCGTCTCTGATGTTGTTGATGCTGCTGGTTGTTGGTGTGGGTCTGTGTGTGGGTTGTCAGTGGCCTGTGTTTGGGGTTGGGCGTTGGCTGGTTCCTGTGGCTCTGTCTGGGCGGGTGTGCAGTAGGTGGCGTGGGCTGCTGGTGATGCTGTTGGTGAGGGTGGTGCCGCCGGTGGTGTGGGTGCCGCTGGTGACTGCGTGGTGGATGGCGCCCTGTGGTTGGTTTGGTGGCGGGGGTGTTGTTGTTGATGGTTCTGGGCGTGCGTCTTCGCCTCCTCTGGCCGGGGGTTGGTGGTTTGCTGGTGCACCGTCTGTGGTGGCTTTGGTTTCCTCTGGTGGCAGAGGTTGCCGGTGGCGACGCTGATGGTGGGTTGATGCTGGCGATGGTGTGTTTGATGCTGTTGGCTTGGGTGATCTAGGCGTTGTATCCGGTGTTGGTCGGTGTGTAGGTATTGTAGGCGATGGTGAGGACGGCGGTGCCGCCGGTGATGGTGATGTCGAGGGTGTTGTCTTGGCTTGATTGTTGGTGGTGTTGGCGTTTCCGTTGGTGTGGATGCTGCTGGTGGTGGTTCTGGGTGCGGGTTGGTGGGTGGCGCGGTTGTAACGCCTTGGGTGTAACATGGTCGTCGGGTGGTTTCTTGTGTTGGTTCGTTGTTGGCAAGGGTGTCTCAGGCGTCGCGCTGGGTGCCGGGGTTGCTGGTGTTGCCGACGGCGTCTTCGTTGGTTCCGGGTGTTTCCGCTGGTGAGGGTGTTGTGGCGTTCGGTTTTGGTGTGGGTGGCGGTGCAGTTGTGGGTGTTGCAGTTCCTGGTCCTGGGTTTGGGCGTGGTTGGTTGGGTGTTGCTGGGTGTGGGCGCTCGCCACCCCTGGCTGAGGGCTCGGTGGCGTACGTTCGTCAGACGTGCTGGCGTCCTCGGTGACGCCGATGGTGGGGGTGCCCTAGGTTTTACTTGGTGCCGGGGTCGTGGTGGTGGTGGTAGGGGTGTTGTAGGTGACGGCACCTTGGTCCGTCGTTGGTGGGGTTGGTGGTGGTGTGGATAGTGCCGGGGGTGTTGGCGGCGTTGGTGTTGCCGATGGTGAGGGTGCCAGAGGTAATACTTGGTGGCTGGCGTGTCTCGTGGTGGTCTGTTGGCGTGGGTGTTGTTGGTGTTGGTGCTGGGCGCGGCCCGCGTTTGGGTGGTCGGCGGTTGCGGGCGTGCCACTCGTGGCTGGTAGTTGGTCGGTTTGTGGTCCTGGTGGGGTGGTGCCGGTTGTTTCCGGTGTTGGGGAGGTTGGTGCTGTGGGTGGTTGGCGGTGGCGCTGTGTTGCCGCTGTCGGCGGTGCTGGTGACGGTGTTGGCGAGGGCGCCAACGGCGGAGCTGTGGGTGATGTCGAAGGCGAGGGCGCTGTAGGTGATGCCCTGGTGGATGGTGGTGTTCTGACGGTGGGGTCGGGACCTCGCCACTCCAGGCGGAGGTTCCCATGGGCGTCGTTGGCCCGCGTGTTGGCCCCCTTGGTGTCGTTGATGTCGATGGTGTTGTACCGGGTGGTGTCGCCGTGGCGGCTGCCGTTGACGCCCTGGGTTGTTGTTGCTGAGGACGCACTGTCGGTGGCGGTGTCGGTGATGCCGGTGGCGAGGTCGTTGCGGGCGTTGCTATGGTTTACGACGTCTCTAATGTTGCTGATGCTGCTGGTGGTTGGTGTGGGTCTGTGTGTGGGTGGTCAGTGGCCTGTGTTCTGGGGTGGGCGGTGGCTGGTTTCTGTGGCTCTGTCTGGGAGGGTGTGCAGTAGGTGGTGTGGGCTGCTGGTGATGCTGTTGGTGTAGGTGGTGCAGGTGATGCCACGGGTGGTGTCGTGGGTGAGGTGGTGTTGGTGGCGCTGGTGGTGTGGGTGCCGCTGGTCACTGCGTGGTGGTTGGCGCCCTGTGGTTGTTTTAGTGGCGAGGGTGTTGTTGTTGATGGTTCTGGGCGTGTGCCCTCGCCTCCCCTGGCCGGGGCTTGGTGGTTTGTTGGCTCACCGGCTGTAGTGGCTTTGGTTCCCTCCGGTGGCGGAGGTTGCCGGTGGCGACGCTGATGGTGGGGTGATGCTGGCGATGGTGTGTTGGATGCCGTTGGCTTGGGTGATGTAGGTGCTGGAACCGGTGTTGGTGTGCTTACGTTTCGTAGGCAATGGTGCCGGCGGTGATGGTGTTGGTGAGGGTGTTGTGCTGGCTTGATTGTTGGTGGTGTTGGTGTTTCCGATGGTGTGGATGCTGGTGGCGGTGGTTCTGCGTGCGGGTCGGTGGAGGACCAGACCGGCCGGGTGCGGTCGTTGGTCAGTGTTGGGTGGCTTTATGTGTTGGTTTGTTGTTGGTGAGAGTGTCCTAGGTGTTGTGCTGGGTGCTAGGGTCGCTGGTGTTGCCGACGGTGTCTCCGTTGGTTCCGGGTGTTTCCGCTGGTGAGGGTGTTGTGGCGTCCGGTTGGGGTGTTGGTGGCGGTGCTGGTGTGGGTGTCGTAGTGCCTGGTCCTGGGGTTGGGCGTGGTCGGTTGGGTGTTGCTGGGTGTGGCCCCTCGCCTCTCCTGGCTGAGGGCTTGGTGGGTCCACCTTTGTGTCCTAGCCGTGTTTCTGGCGGCCCTGCAGCTCCCCTGGCGGGGGGTCGCTGGGTTCTTGTTCTTTGGGTTTGCGTGTGTTGTGTTTGCGGTGCGGGCGGTGCTTGCGCTTTGGTGTGTGGTGTGCGTTTGTGGGGCTCGTGTCGGTGGCGGTTGTGGTGGTGTGTGTTGTGTGCATGCGCAGGCGTGTGTGCGGTGTGTTGGTGGTGCGTTTGGGTGCCTGTCCTCGCCTTTCTGGGCTTGGTTTGGCGGCTCTGTGTGGGTGTGGGGGCTGTGTGTCGTGGCCCCTCTCCCGTCTCGGCTGTGTGGTTCCCCGCCCCCCCTGGCTGGGGTCTGCTGGTGGTGTGTCCCCCCCCCGCCCCCTTTGCGTGCCCTCCTCCCTCTGTCCCTTTTCCGCGTCGCTTGGGGCGGTGTTCCCCTGGTGCCGTGCCCGGGCCTTCCCGGCTGTGGTGGGTTGGGGGGGGTCCTTGTCGTCGGCTCGGGTCCCTTCCCCTGGTGTTTCCCCTTTGGGGGGGCCGATGCTTGCACTCCCTGTCAGGGTGTAACTCTGTTGTACGGGCCGTCCATTTGTAGCCGCTCCGTACAAATGGACCTGCTCCGTAGCCAGGTACTCCAGCCGTTCCCCACACCGGGGTCGGGTACACTGTGGGTCGCAGGGGAGTCCTTGCGGGATAGGCGTGTCTCTTGCCTGCCCCGATGGACGGTGTGCCCTACCCGCAGCCCCTTGCCGGGCCCGAACCGCAGTACGTGCCGTGGGGAGTGCTCTTCGTCAGGCCCATTGGTCACCCCCCGAGGCCGGTGCCACCGCGGGCCGCTGACCAACGGTCCCGGGCGTATCCCACCTTATTGCGTGTGCTCAGGTGGGGCCGATACGGTCACCGGGGGGGCCCCCAAAACCCCTGAGGTTGGGTCCCTCGCCTGCGTCTTCCTTGGGCCCTTTTCGTCCCGCCCCACATTTTGCTGTGTGGTTTGCGGTGGTGGGTTTCCCGTCTCTCCCGGGTGGGGTGGTGGTGGTGGGGGGCGTTTTTTGCTTTTCCTGGCCGTGTTGCTTGTGTGCGTGTCCCCACCTCCCCTGGTTGTGGTTCGCCGTCGGTGTGTGTGTTCGCGGCGCGGTGCGTGCGCGCGTGGTGTCTGTGTTGGTGTGTGTGTCGGGCGTTCGTGGCGGCGTGGGTGTGGGTGTGCCTTCCGTGCGTGTTGGTGTGTGTGTGTGCGTGCGTGGGTGTGTGGTTGGGGCCGGCTGAGGCTTGCTGCTGGTGTGGGTGTGGGTGTGGTCGGTGTGTGCCGTGGTTGGTCCCTCGTTGGCTGGGGTCCACTGGCAGCGGTGGTGTGTGGTGTGTGGTGTGTGGTTTGTGGTGTGTGGTGTGCGGCGGTGGTGTGTTGGTGGGGTTGTGGCTGGTGTGTGGTGTGGTTGATCTCTCGCCACTCCTTGCGGAGTTTCCTGTGTGCTACTCCCTGCCACTCCTGGCTGGGTTTCGCTGCCGGTGGTGGTGGGCGGTCCTCGCCACTTCTGGCTGAGGGTCCCGGGCGCGGTTCACCGCCACTCCTGGCTGGGGTCCGCTGGCGGCGGTGGTGTGTGGTGGGGTTGTTGCTGGTGTGTGGTGTGGTTGGTCCCTCGCCACTCCTGGCGGAGGTTCCTGTGTGCTACTCCCCGCCACTCCTGGCTGGGTTTCGCTGCCGGTGGTGGTGTGTGGTGTGTGGTGTGTGGTGTGTGGTGTGTGGTGTGCGGCGGTGGTGTGTTGGTGGGGTTGTGGCTGGTGTGTGGTGTGGTTGGTCCCTCGCCACTCCTGGCGGAGGGTCCTGTGTGCTACTCCCCGCCACTCCTGGTCGGGTTTCGCTGCCGGTGGTGGTGGGCGGTCCTCGCCACTCCTGGCTGAGGGCCCCGGGCGCGGTTCCCCGCCACTCCTGGCTGGGGTCCGCTGGCGGCGGTGCTGTGTCGTGGGGTTGTGGCTGGTGTGTGGTGTGGTTGGTCCCTCACCACTCCTGGCGGAGGTTCCTGTGTGCTACTCCCCCCCGCCGCCACCGCACCCACACCCTCTATTAAGACATCTTTTGGTACTGTCGGTACGATGGACAGTAGGCTGGTATAACATGTCTGAAGTACATAAGTCCGCCTACTGTGCCTACTGAGGCAGCTGTTTGGGAAAATGCACAGTTTCCGCCCTCAGATGACCTTCTTTGCTGTTGCACAAACTTCTTTGTCGAGTACTTGTAGGGATTAGCGGTCAATAATGGGTATAATGCCCCAGTGAGAGGGGAACCACGAGTACCAGGATGTGCATAGCGCTGTACTGAATGATACGCGCCACCTGTTCTGTCCTTAGGGGCAGATTTTAACACGCCTGAAGACCAGCTTGAAAGTCAAGGCAGGTTGTGTCTGCGTGAACAAAGAGTCCTGTGTGGAACTCTGTTGCTCATTTTATTTGCGATGTCGCGTCTGTCTTTATTTGTCACCTTTCAGCTGATGCACTGGATGCCCCTGTAATGCGTCTCTGAGACCCAGGGTGTACAAGTGCTACTGACGGGAAGGTATGAAGTGCCTTTGAGCATGACCTCCTAAGCACCACCCAAGATACCACCTGAGTGTGTCTCAACTTCTGGGTGAGTGAATGCAGCTCACTTATTTCCGTGTGCCTGATCTTTTTATTTTCTTGTGATGGCAACTGCGGTGGCTGTAAAGCTAGTACACGTAGCCACTGTGCATTGCCGCGTAACGCTGTATCCGGTGGTGCTGTAATGAGTATTCTTAGGAATGAAGTGTGAGGAAACCTGGGTGTCACAGAAACCGCCTTTAGGTCAGTAACCTCTGGACTCTGGCGAGCATAAATGACTCTCCTGTTTCGCTATGGCTTAACTTTAGTCCACCCGACAAATAAGCCCTTAGGATTGCAGGACAGCCTACTGCAGGCGGTCTAGTTCACGTGTTGTGAGAGTATGAGTGAGTAACAGCCTGATTGAGGGCAAGTGCGTAGTGGAGTAAGCGGTAGTGTGTATTTGCGAGCATAGAGGTACGTTTGCCGCACTCCAGTGGCCTCTGATCTGAGTTCCTGCTTTGTTCTGCACTCACGTGTAGACCAGTTTTCAAATGCGAAGAAAGATTGGGAGAAGCTAGTGGTATCTAAGTTAGGGTGTGAGGTACTTACGCGGGAGACCCTCAGGGAGAAAACAACCCCATTTGCCTCATTGTGCTGGGAGTAGCTGACTCAGCACCAGGGGGGGTATGACGTTCTGGTCATGTATCCTGCCCGTGGTCACCCGGACTTGTAGTATACCCCCTGCCCCTACGCCAACCATCTACCGGTAGTGTGCAGTGGCCTACTGTAGGTTAACGTTCGGTGTGCCGTGGGAGTACAGCAGTGTTGGTTTGTACACGGACGATCGGTTCTTGCCGACTTCTGTTTTGTTGTATGAATGACAGTAACCATTGGGTCGAGAACAGTGTCATATCTGCAGACCACGGGTCTGGGGAGCGCCATGTCTTCTGCTACTATTCACTTATCTTATCTATTTTTTGTACCAACCATGAGCGGGTTGGCCCTCCTTTGGGAGGGGGAAGCCATGAGCGACACCCCCCCTATAAGGGGTCGCTGTAAGTACCTCACCTTTTTGCCTTGCATAACCGGACTGTCAGTTTGACATTGATGTTCAGCGCTTGCTCAGGTTTCTCCTGATCTCAAGGACTCCGAATGGTTCATAGGAGGTACTGATGCTTCCAGTTATTTTCTGGTATTCCGGTGAGACTGATCCTGAAGCCAATGAGCCTATGTGCCAGTGCACGGTCGGTAAGTTTGACCTTGGAGCAGACTTCCAGTTTGTTCAAGTATGAGGGTGCTCTCCCTAGTGGTAGACCCAGTAATGGCTTTATGGATACAGGGAGTTTGGTCTCTGGTGAAAGAAAGCTTTGTGGACTGTGTGACAGTCTGTGTAATATGGGTAAGTCTTTTTTTCTTTTCTCAGTCTCAGGCCTTTCAGTATGTGTGCAGTCCCTTTGTAGGGATACATGCATGACAGATGTTTGTCCTGTTCTAACCTTTGTTACCTGAGGCGTCCTGAATTTCTGGTTTTGTGGTACTGACAGCTGGTGGCGACTGCAGGCCCTGTCAGCGTACTAGAGAGTCTGGAGGGTCTGGAGGCCGTGTCAGCGTACTGGAGAGTCTGCAGGGTCTGGTTACCTGAGATTGCAGACATTGCCGGTATTACAGATATTGCAGGCGTTACAAACAGTGCAGTGCAAACGTGCTCAGACATTGCAGATGTTACGGACAGGGCAGACAGTGCAGACATGCGCCGAGGTTGCAGATACTACAGACGCGCTGTGTATCAACGGCCCGTGCTCTCTGGGCACCCTGGTCGCCTTTTTCCCTAGTGCTCTGATGTCAGTACCACAGTATTCCAGTATGCCTGTGATCCCCGATGGCAGAATACAGGGTACCCAAGTGTCCCAGTATGCCTGTGATCCCAGGTGGCAGGATTCAAGGTATTCCAATTCAGGACTGCTTGCTGTTTTCAGTGATCCTGAATCATTTGACATACTTCAGTTTTTCAATGGTGTTGAGTGTTAGTGTTTCCTCCGTCACATATCCAGATGTCCAGCTGTCTGTGTTGTCAGGTTAGTCCTTCGAAGTCTGTGGTGTAGCGCCCCTGTAGACATCCCCACTTTCGGTGTAGATTCTGGGGGGGAGTTGGAAAAAATTAATTTCCTTCAAGGCCGCTACAGTGCAGGTGATTGTGTTGCAGATTTAGATTGTAGAATGCCAGACAGATCGCAGATTACAGTAGGACAGATCGCGTCGCTTGCGGGCCGCGATCAGTACTGACAGGTGCATCATTCATTTCTTTGCTGTCACGCAGTCATATTTTTTCTGCTTAAAGATCGTGATTGGTTAGTTTAGACCGTGTTGCAGCCTGCGCTGCCATTGCCCAAATATGCGAATATAAGGATTCATTAGGTTTGGTTCTGATTGAACGTTTATCCTCTTCAATTGATTAGTTCGCTTTCGAGGTGGGAATTGTAGTTTATCGATGGTGCACCACTATTTTGCTTTGTCGCATTCCATGTGTTCCATTCATATGCTTTCATTACATTCATTGCATTGTTATGCATTCATTCCATTCAACCACATATCGTTTGTTTATTGCTGCTTGGATTTTGGTTGTTGCACATAGTGATTTCCATTGCATGGTTTGTTATGGCTCAGTTACAAGCAAGGATAAAGGTAATGCATGTATGAGAGTTGGATTCGGTGTCACACCTCTCCTATGCTTTGTTTAGCATGTAGCCGTGGAGAGCCCGGCCCCATTCTTAGGTGCCTAAGTGGGAATAGAGTGGTATGGATCCTTAATGCCTTGGCCACCACGACCCGCCGCCGTGGATAAACAGAAATGGCGGGGCCTTGGCAACGGCACGGCGGCCCCACACCGTCAACAATGACTCGAATGCGGACATGGTGATTTTCTTCGTATCTTCCTTGCTTTGCCTTTGCTCTTGTTTGTTGTTGTTATGTTGGTTGGGGATCGGACTAGGAATATTTGTGTGAAACTGTTTTATCAAACAACCAATTGAGATATAGATTTAGATAAATTTTTGCTCGTGTGCAACCCTCCCAAAAATTGTATAGTTTAATGAGTGCATTTTCCAAACTTTGTTTTAAGATATCTTAGTGATAGTTTTCATTTAGTTTTACTTTTCTTTGATTAGTTGAAACATAATTATCTTGGGGATCTTAGGATGAATAGAAGCACATATCTAAAGGAGTCCAACCCCATTTTATCTTTCTCTGAAAGAGGTCATGGCCGAAAATCGTAGCTTGACCCTTTTTGATCTCAAAAAACGATCTCCTGAGCACCTTTCAGCCACACTTACAGGATGTGAAACCCAGCATGACGATGTGGAACCTACTGCTGTGAAGAAGGATGCTGACAACCAGCTGTCTGAAATCGCTAGCTCTATTCCCCCTGTTGATCCGAGCTGTGTCGAACTCAAACACAGTGCCTTCCTGGCCCAGCTGTTGCTCGAGGAGGTGGATCTGGAGTCAACCTCATAACCAACTTCCCCTGCTGGAAAACCTCTGCTGCACATGCAGCATACTTGCTCAGGTGAACCCGTGGCTCAGAGTCCTGACGCTCTAGCACGGCCTGCCTCTAATAACATGCCACTGTCAGAGCATGACACTCAGGAACTCCGACGACTATTGTACCTGAGGGCCGAAGGTATTGAGCACCAGGGACAGCTTCAATACCTCAGACAGACCTGGAAACCCTCCATCTGGTTTGAGGAGGACGATGAGTCCTACACGCTACCTGACCCTGAGATACTCCTAGTGTATTCTCTGCACTATGGGCAGCAATGTTCCCCTGAGTGGGATGACGGCTCAGTACCTGCCGAAACAGCTGACCGGCATAAAAAGACAGAGCATGCTAAGAGCAACCTCCATGCTGAGGAGGATTTCCTGCAGAAAATCGAGAGTCTGAACCTTGACCCCTGACTAAAGAAACTGCTCCTAACCTATGAGGAGGTGTTCGGCGCCCTGCCGCCTCCCCTGTCCTGCGAAAAACTGGTCCAGATGAACCTGAAACTGGAACCTGAATTTGAGAAGACACGAGTGAGACGTTGTCCCTATCCCGCTCCTCAGGAACAGGTTGAAGAAATCGAACGCCAGATCAAGGAATGTATTGATGCTGGCCTCGTTGAAGAAGATAAGAAGGGGGACTAACCCCATCACTGCAGTCCCTGCTTCCTGGTTGCTAAACCTGGATCGATTGCCCCCCGACTGGTTGTTGACTATGGTGAAGTCAACAAGAAAACCCAAAACCACTCGGGGAGTATTCCCAACATGGAAAACACCCCGGAGCGTATTGCCAAATGCCAGTACAAAACCAAAATGGACAAACGCAGTGGTTTCTGGCAGATTGACCTAACACCCGCAGCTCAGGAACTGTTGGCCTTTACAACCCCTCAGGGTTGTGTGTTTAAATGGAAGGTTATACCTTTTGGGGTAGCCAACGCCCCGGCACTCTTCCAAGAACTGATGAACAAAATTTTGTACATGCGGAGGCGCAGACCTCTAGTACAGGAGTTGATTTCCCGAGGGGCAGAAATGGAGGCCCACATCGATGACGCGAGTTTGGGTACCAATACCCAAGAGGACCACGTCCTTCTCCTCCGTGAGTTTTTCATTGTTTGTCAGGAAAACCATCTCAGAATCAAACTCGAAAAATGCGAGTTCATGAAAGAGGAGATGGAGTATTTGGGTTTCGATGTGGGGTATAGCTGGTGGAAACCAGCCGCGTCTAAGATGCAGCCCCTACAGGACATGCAGATTCGCGATAACCCTAAGAAGGGTCTACACGACGTGAGGAGTTTTGTGGGCGCCTGTAACTTCGATAGGCGACACATCCACAATTTTACCTACTCTTCTGCCCCTCTCACTGACCTAATCAAGAAACTACTCCCTGGAGGTGGACCGCTAGAGAGGAGGAGTGTTTCCAGGAGTTGAAGAAGAAAATTGCCTCCTGCAACTGCCTGGGGGTACCCCGCCCTGACGGCGAGATAGTCCTGATCACTGATGCCAGTGATGTAGGGGGGGCCGGAACGATATACCAATGGCAAGAGCTTAACGCAGCTGAACTAACTCATTGCCATTATCGCAACACAGGACTGAACCGTGATGGTTCCCTAAAGCACGACTACCCATCCAGTGAGTGGCCACTTGTACCACTGGGACACTTGAACTGGAAATGGAACCAGGCGCGTTCCAATTACCGCACCTACGACCAGGAGCTCCTGGCCGGTATGCTGGTGCTCTCATCCCAGTCTCGATTATTGGGATCTAACTCTATTGTCTGGCTCTGTGACCAGGAACCGGTGAAGTCCTTTCAGAAGGGGCCACCACCGGGAAAAACGAAACTAAAACGGTGGTGGACTTACCTGAGCCAGTTCAAGCTGACAGTCCATCATATCCCTGGTATAAAAAATGAACTGTCTGACTATATATCGCGCAACAACTTCCATGCGCTTATTGGTGAGAGCTCTGAAGCACTCACCAAAGATGCTTTCCAGCGTATGGACGTCCAGCTTGACCTGTCTATGCGCACAACTGGAATCCTCGAGGGATGAAGCCTAACTGACTATCAATCACAATATGAAGAAATTCTCTGGACCCTCAGCACTGGTCTCGAACGCCGTGTCATTGACGGGCACCAGTGGTATAAAAATAACCAGTACCTCTTCTACGAGGACAGTATAGTTCTGCCTGAGGCGCAACCCGATGGGTGTCTACAGTGGTCCCATCTCAGCTCAGGTCACACTGGCGCTAATCGCTCAGTGGACTTCTTTCCTGAGTGTTTCTACTCTGGTCTAACCCTGACTGAACAGAGGTCCCGAATGCAGACCATTGTTGATGCTTGTGGCTGTCATGCCAGCAAGCAGAGCGATAGTAGGGATAGGGTACTGATTTCCAGCCTACCCATACCCCATTGTACTAACTCCCTACTCTGCGTGGCTTTCATCCACGGCCTACCTTGCTTCGGTGGCTATGATAGTTGCCTAGTGGTCACCTGTGGCCTGTCCCGCTTCACCCGTGTGTTCCCTTGTAATAAGAAAATCACAGGTGAGCAGACTGTGAAAATGTTGGTCGAACAATGGTTCGAACCATACGGCGCACCTAAAGAGGTGCACTTTGATGAGGATGTACGCATCCGCAGTGACACTGGGTGGTACACGCGAGTGCTGAATGCCCTCAATGTTGAGGTAACCACAGGTGTGCCCTATACCCACACGTCTAATCCTCTTTGCGAGAGACCAAACCGTGTGCTGGAACAGAACCTGAGGATCCTGATGAAACATGAGTGTACTAAAGATTGGGTACGCCTAGTGCCCTGGGCAGTGCTGACCATGAACTCTCAGATGAGCTCTTCTACAGGTTTCACCCGCCACGAGCTGTTTCATGGAGGACGACCTGCTTGGCTCTTGAAAACCCCCTTTCCTGAGGACTTCAAGAGCCCCGTTGGGGATTGGCTGGAACACAAACAGTCTATGGCTAACCAGGCTGGTACTAACCTGAGACACATCCATGACCGTGAACTGAGCCGACGAAATTGCCTACGGCGACCTGCCAGCTTCAAGGTTGGTGACCTTGTTTTGGTTCACCATTCACGCCTACCCTCTTGGCCCCGTAACAGCCTACAGGACCCTTATTTTGGGCCCTATCGTATCATCAGGATAGATGGATCTAGAATCCATGTCAAGTGCAGTCCACGTCTAGGTGGTGAACTCCTTTGTGCTCCTAAGCAGTTGAGGCACTATCACTCCCCCGATGATTTGTCCTGGGATGAGTGGCGCCTTGGCGACAGTGAGGTCGAGCGTATCGACCTAGAGAACGCTGCCAGCCCTGAGGAGGCAAGCAAACTCGAAGAGATGACTGCGTATGAGATGGCAGTTGATGGCTACTACGTGGTTGCAGGTATTGCCCGCCACGAGTATAAACAGGGCTGGAAATTCCTTACCCTGTGGGATGGATATGGGCTATCTGAGGTGATCCGGGAACCTATGTCCGCCTTTGTACAGCCAGATGGGAGTATCCACCCCATCTTTCGCTCCTCCCCCGTTGAGAACAACCAGGGACAGCTACTAACCCGTGCTGAGACTCTGTCCCAACGGAGGAAGAAAAACTGATCTCCTTGTGCCTATCTATTTACTGTTTTATAACCTGCCAGGGGCGATAAGCACTCTTGTGCTGATAGCTAGGCCTACGCAGTGTGTGCCAGGACAGGTTCAGGACTCCTGTAGAGCTCCAGTTACGGTGAATGCACTAACTCCCACCCTCAGTCAGGTTGGGCACTCCAGACACCTACACATCCGCTGCTTGCGGAGTACTGCTCTTGCCCTGGCTGTGCCCTGCAGTCCCATGCCTATGGTTACCAAGATGAGCCAGATGGCCGCTTGTCAAGTTTGCAGCCACCCAGCGACTGTGTACCTTGTTGACCATGTGGTGCACGGGAACTGCCCTGATGTGATGACCTTGGGGAGCCAACGAAGAGCGGTGGCTTATTACTGCAGGGGGGAATGACAAGCAAGGTGTTATGAAGCAAGGTGTGTCCACCCTCCTTGGGGACAAGTGTGCCCACAGCTAGGACCCCTGATTGGTCCAGACCCATGGGGTTCTGCCCTTCCTTACAGGGTTACCACACCCCTAAGTGTGCTACCTATGTCTGTATGTGTCTCACTGCACTCCACGGCGTGGCTCCCGGAGACCGGGCTTCGCTGACCTCGGACCCAAGGTTTAAATCAGGTACTATTACCACTTCTATGGTGCCCAATTTCTGTGCTGGCGCCTATCCTTTGGGGAAGACGGCAAAAGCCCTACCTACTAGAGGGGAGGGGTGGCCAAGTGTGCTAAGGGCATACAAAACGCCGATGTTTCTAAGGGCCAAAAACTAACACACTCCCCTGCCCACGTGGAAAAGCACGCGAGACAGGAGACACCACTACACTATACTCAATAATGCCAGCACCAGCCTTCGAAGGCAGGGTGAGCACAACTGCACTCAGTCCCTACCAGGCATGCTGACCCTAACCCCTACACACGCTACTGGGTGTCCAGGACGAAGAAGTCTCCAGCCCTATAGGCTCCCCTGTGAGATTACAAGAGAACACAGCGCTACTAAGCGACTGTGGCCTGACAGGGACGTCTCCAAATGTTTGCCTGCCAGGGCTTGGAGGGAAGGAGTGCTCTGTTTGCGTGCACAGCGTGTATGATGATGAGGTCGGACTGTCCTCGCCACTCCTGGCTGAGGAACAGTTTGTTCATTCTGTGCTCTGCGCCCTTTTTAGCGTGGGCGGAAAAATCGAAAGTCGCCAAAGGCAACTGCTGCTGCAACAAAATCCTGACCTTGCCCACCTGAGAACAAAGGCGGATGAGACTTGGTAAGCGGCTGAGGAACCTAACCAGCCTCCACGTATCATACGTTTCTTAGGCTGGAAAAAAATACGCTGTCCTCTAACCAAGCCGCAAGCAAGCAAACTGAGGACTCCGCCAGTTCCCTATAGAACGTACGGCGGAGCCCTGAGTAGCCTAAACAAGGGTTATACCGTGTGCACAGCGCGTGGCCTACATCCCTTTAATGCAACGTGCGTATGCAGGGAAGGGAGGCAATTGACAACAACTGTTTTACCTAATTTAACCCACATCATCCAACGATCACGTGACCCAACCAGGAGGTGAGCTCCTCCTGGGCTTTCCTACCTTACTCACCACGCACCATGTGCATGCCGAAGGGAACACCAACGCAAGGACAACCCTAAGCGTTTAAACAACCCTACGGCGAGTTGTAAACAACCCTATGCGATTAATGCATCGTGTGTCATGCATGCCCTTCTTACTTTGTTTCCTGCAGAAGAAGGAAGGGAATGGCGAGCAACTGCACAGCGCAAAACAAGCCTAAGCGTAAGTAATATCTGGGACATCCCTGGATCACCTGGCCACCAGGGACACGCCTCGGGCCACCGGCGGCCGCGGTCCCAAAACGTCCTGGAGCCCCCCAGGCAGGCGGCGCGCCAAAACTCACCGGAACACCCACGGGGTCCACCACCCGGTAGGGGTTCCCCCATTGGCACATACAGCAGCCCCCTGCGGCCGTTCGCCCCACGGAGGAGCCCGGGCAGTCCCCTCGCCTCGAGGGTGCAAGGCGACACGCCAGAGCAGCGCCAAGAAACGAGGCACCCTGGCCGATCCCGTCACCGCAGCCGCACGCCGCCCCCCGCAGCGCGACGAGTCGTCTTCAATGAGGATATGGACAGGGACCACGGGGGCCCCCGCGACCCCCACGCTCGGCGAACATCATCGACCTCCGACCCCAGACGCTGGTCGAAGAGGCCCCGCACCGAGCAGACGCACATCCCCACCATTCTCACGCCGGCCGAGCGCGAGCGGCAAGCAACGCTTCAAGCGGACCCTCGCCAGACGCCGGGCGAAACGTCCAGCTCATCCGCCGCCTCCCTCCCGGGGTCAGCGGCCGATCCGCTACCTAGAGGACCACACGCCACGGACACGCGACCAAGGGAGCCCGCGCCCGAACCCAGCCCTACGCAAGGGGCGGGGGGGCAGCCCTCCCCGCAGTCCAGAAGCCGCCAGACCACGGAGGGCACATCGCGGCAGCCGGGACACGACGCGAGCGGACCAAGGGCGGACACAAAGATGACAGGGACCTCCAG
Source organism: Eutreptiella sp. 'Long Island Sound 2002' (assembly GCA_964036045.1). NCBI lineage: Eukaryota > Euglenozoa > Euglenophyceae > Eutreptiales > Eutreptiaceae > Eutreptiella > Eutreptiella sp. 'Long Island Sound 2002'. The sequence continues at coordinate 30,086,654 of OZ038396.1, forward strand.
CCCCCAGGAGCCCGCTGGCCCGGTGCCCACCGCCACGCCCTGCTCGATGCCCCGGCAACGGGAACCCCCCACGGAGTACGTGCCTGGGGGACAACCGGGCGCCACCTCATGGCACCCCTCCCCGGCTGACGCGGCACTGGACCAAGACCGGGTGGCCATGCCCCCCCCGCCCCCCCGACCGCCACAGCAACAGGGCACGGGTCCCTTCGACGAAGCGGAACTGAGGGCGCTCTACGACATCCACGCTTCCACGCCCTCGAGCGAGCCGGTGGCCACCCTCCGGGAACACCTCCGTAACGTCGACCCGAACAGGCTTTTCGCCGTAGTCCCCCTGCCACATGCCCCGACAACCCAAATCTTTGTGCAACAGCTCAAGGCGCTCGTCACCCCCAGGACACAGGTCTCTGACGACCTCATTGAAGCGTGGATCTGGTGGTTCAACACCCACCAACCGGCCCAAGGGGGCGTGTGGGTCCGACACCCGGGCTGGGTACACAAGCTCATAGCGCCGCCGACGGACCCCAGGCCCGCACCCACCACCGGAGGCCGGGAGCGGGCCGCCCCACCACCGAGACCCGACAACCTCTGTATCAAACCGCACGAGGGCCTGGAGGCATGGGAAAGCGGGACCGCCCGTAGCAGGGGGCACAACCTCACGAACCTGACGGCGCACTACCCGGAGACGGCGCGCGCAGCGCCCCCGCCGCGCGAACATGACGGCGGTACCATCGCCATGATCGTGTTGGAGAATGGCCACTACTACCAGGTGCGGATCATCCCACACCCACAGGACAACCATTGGAGCCTGGACGCCGTCGACTCCATGCTCCGGGCGACCAGGGGCCTGCCGAACAACCCTACCCCCGTGCTCCCACACCAACCCCCGGACCCCCTGACGGCCATTGTGTCGGGGACGGCAGGCACCTGGCACCCAGGCCACGCCCTCTACTGCCTCTGGCGGTGGGCGCGGCGCCGCTGGCCGCACACCAGGGCGTGGTCAGCGGCGTGGAGATTCTACCTAGAGGGTCGGCAGCAGATGGAGACCATCCCGGAACCGACGGCGGAAACCCCCACTGAGCCGAACCTATGCCCCGTCTTCGCGATCCACCAGATCCGGGCACTGGCGCTGTGTGGGCAGCTGCAGCCCGCCATCCGCACTGAGACGGAGGCCCGGGCGGCGCACGCAGCCCTGGTGCACGAAATCTTCAGGGCCCTCCGCAGCGCCCTTGTACGACGTGTGGGTAACCCCCCAGGGGCCCTGACCCGCGGCCGACCACAGGACCTGCAGCGATGACGCACAGCCGCACGCGCACGGCACGAGTCCCACACCAGCCACGCGCAGGGAAGAAACGGCGCGGCGGACCCGGGACCGCCTCCTCCTGCCAGAGGACCGGACGATGACCGTCACGCCAGCGGCAGCGGGGTCAGCCACGAACCACAACGACCCCGACCGGGCAGACCTCGCCCAACAAGACCCCTCGTACAACCCAGCAACGCGCGGCCGCGCATAATGCTACGGTACCACCTGTCGCCCGGACACACCAGCCGGGACGGCGTCCACCTGCCCGGCACGCACGACAGACACCCAAGGAGTGGAGGCTAGCCTTAGCAGCCCACAGTGTCGGACACAAATACGACCCCAGCGACCTCTTCCCACATCCCCCGGACAGGGGCCGCACTTCCCGGACCCCAGCGACCCGCCTGCAACAAGGAAAGGGGGCAGCGCCACACCCGGGACCGCCATCCCACCTGACCCTCCTCTCCCACGTAACGGGTCCGCGAGGGGCCGGGCAAAGGGACCAGCCAAACACGCGGAGCCCGCGGCCAAACCGATGACCACGAGGGTGTTGTCCAACAGCGCACGCCACCGGATCCGGGCGCTGGCGCTGGGCATATGACGGCAACCCGCCGTCCGCACTGAGGCGGAGACCCGGGCGGCGAGCCCAGCCCTTGTGTCCGCAAACTTCAGTAACCTCCACGGCGCCCCGGTGCGACGCATGGGACGCCCCCCCAGGACCCTGAGCCGCGCCTGGCGACAGGTCCTACCACGACGACCCGGTGGCACACAGCCGCGCAACACAGCCCAGCAACACCTGACGGTCCGACAAACCGACGAGACGGACGCCAACCTGCCCGACACATGCAACAGATGCCCGGAGATTGGAGGCCAGCCTTCGCAACCCGTGGTGTCAAGCACGCACGGAAACCCCACGACTTCCTCCTACAGCCCCCCGGGCGAGGGCCACGCTTCTCGGACCCCGCGACCCACCTGCAGCAGGGAATGGGGCGGCGCCACGCCCGGACCTGTCCTCCCACCTCACCCTCCTCTCCCGCGAGCCGGATCCACAAGGGGCCGGGCAAAGGGCCGGGCCGATAACCACAAGAATGTTAACGAACCACCGGTCAGAGTATTACCGTCCAGGGCGAGCATCCGGAGATAAGTGCACCGCGGGGACCAGGGCGCACCTCCTCTGGGGAGTTGAGCGCCTGGGACGCGTAAGGCTACGACACGTGAAACCTATGCGAATGGTACGAGGGGCACACTCCCCGCAGACAGTTAACAGCGTCCATGAGAGGGAGGGGGGCTGCAACACTGCCCGGTACTCCTGTCCTCCACAACCCTACCCGGGGCATGCGGGGGGCCACAAGCTCACCACACAGGGCCGCGCCGACCCCCCTGCCAAAAGGGACGGGTGTGTTACGCCGAGCCCGACCCGCCACGTCGGACGGAGCGTCCCGACACCACAGCACAAGCCGAACCACCCTAACCATCCTAGCCACCACACCCGGCACCGTGACACAGACACGCCACCCGAATGACCCGCAACGCACGACACGAGAAGGCGCACGGCAGATAGACAGGCACGAGCACCAGCACAGCACCACGGAGCTGGAACAACACCCTGGGGCTCCCATGGGGAGCACAGGGACACACCGAGGGGGACCGGCGGGGCCTTGCCACGGACGCGGGGTGTACATATGAGTGGCACAAGCGAAACTGGAAGTACGGGTACGGAGCACCACGAAATACCGGATAATGGATTGTGCATGCAACACTGCCAGGGCGGGGCAGGGAACAGGGCACCGACAGGGGAAAAATCTTTTACAGCGGTCCGACCACTTGTCATGGCTTTTCTCCCCCGCGGCGGGCGGGCGGCGCACAGTACAAATGTACCGTGCCGGCCCCACACACCTGGCACCGACCAACATCGCAACAAGCGGAACACCTGCACACAACAAATCCGACTGCGCGAACAGCCGCTGCGACGACAAGGAACGAACGCCGAACAAACCAACCAAGAGGCGACTAACACGACCACACACCGCCAGAACCACTACAGCGGACGCAACGTGACCGCGAACAGACCGCGCGCACACCGACCAGCGCCAAGCTGGCCGGGCGTGCATGGGCCGGTGCGAGAGCGACGTCCAACGAGCTAGCGACACCGTAGCGAGCCGCGCCCCCCGACCACCATGGCCACAAACACAGAGGAACACTGTGACTCTACCGCTGCGGACGCGGCCCACGAACGTTCCCAAACTACACTACACGACACTTGTACAAACCAAGACGCCACAAACCGACGCAGACACAAACGTGCTGGCTAAAAGGGCAGGATTCGACGATAAGACCACCGGCAGCAGCGCAATGGAACCCACACGAACCCGGCCGACCATGAGGCGGCCACAGCAACCGCGCACCAACCACACCACAGCTGCAGCCACCACTTGACCGTAAACAGACCACACGCAAGCCGGCCAACGCCGAACCCGCCAGGCGTGCACGGGTCGAAACGGAAACGGCGCCCAACGGGTTGGCAACACCGTGGTGCGCCACGCCCACCGACGACCGTACCCACGAACACAGCGGAACACCGCAACGCTGCCAATACAAACGCGACCAACCAACGGTAACAAACTACACAACACTACACTTGGACCAACCACGACGCCACTGACCAGCACCGACACCGACATGCCGGCTTCATAAAAAACATGCGGCGGAACGACCACCGGCAGCAGCGCAATGGAACCCACGCAAACCAAGCCGACCATGAGGCGGCCAAGACGACCGCGAACCAACAACACCGCAGCTGCAGCCGCCACTTGAGCGTAAACAGACCACAAGCGAGCCGGCCAACACCAAACCAGCCAGGCGTGCACGGGTCGAAACGGGAACGGCGTCCAAAGGGTTGGCGACACCGTGGTGCACCGCGCCCGCCGACGACCATGCCCACGAACAAAACTTGGCTCTACCATCACGCAACCGACCAACCTACATTAACAAACTACACCCCAACAGTACCATACGACCGACCAACCGGCCACAACGACCTACTTCGAACCCCCGGCCCCCCGGGAGAGCGCAAGCTCGACCGAGTGAGGAGGTGTGAGTGTGCGCCACGGCATGGGAGTCCCGTAGCACGTGCTTCTTCAAGTCGCCTCACACCTACTGAAAACAAACCCAGGTCGGGGTGCCTGCAGGACAGGGCCTTTGGCCTGGCTCCGGGCCCCAGGGCCCCAGAATCCGGAGGTTGATGAGGATGTGCGGTGGGACCCTTCCCCACGTATCATCCGCCCGAAGGAGAGGAATGTGAGACTTCGGTCTAACATGGGTTACCTCTCTGGGCAGAACCCGCTGTAGGGTACTGCTCGCGGCGACCGCGCCCTTCCCCCATGTGGGGGAGCCGCTTTGTGGGTGCACGTGCAGTAGGGCCCTGGGTGGGTGAGCAAAAGCCCCTTGGTAAGTCCCCCCTGCGGGGCAAGCCCTGTCCCGAGTCGACCTACCTACCTACCTATGGTTACCAAGGTGAGCCAGATGGCCGCTTGTCAAGTTTGCAGCCACCCAGCGACTGTGTACCTTGTTGACCATGTGGTGCACGGGAACTGCCCTGATGTGATGACCTTGGGGAGCCAACGAAGAGCGGTGGCTTATTACTGCAGGGGGGAATGACAAGCAAGGTGTTATGAAGCAAGCTGTGTCCACCCTCCTTGGGGACAAGTGTGCTCACAGCTAGGACCCCTGATTGGTCCAGACCCATGGGGTTCTGCCCTTCCTTACAGGGTTACCACACCCCTAAGTGTGCTACCTATGTCTGTATGTGTCTCACTGCACTCCCCGGCGTGGCTCCCGGAGACCGGGCTTCGCTGACCTCGGACCGAAGGTTTAAATCAGGTACTATTACCACTCCTATGGCGCCCAATTTCTGTGCTGGCGCCTATCCTTTGGGGAAGACGGCAAAGGCCCTACCTACTAGAGGGGAGGGGTGGCCAAGTGTGCTAAGGGCATACAAAACGCCCATTTTTCTAAGGGACAAAAACTAACACACTCCCCTGCCCACGTGGAAAAGCACGCGGGACAGGAGACACCACTACACTATACTCACTAATGCCAGCACCAGCCTTCGAAGGCAGGGTGAGCACAACTGCACTCAGTCCCTACCAGGCATGCTGACCCTAGCCCCTACACACGCTACTGGGTGTCCAGGACGAAGAAGTCTCGAGGCCTATAGGCTCCCCTGTGAGATTACAAGAGAACACAGCGCTACTAAGCGACTGTGGCCTGACAGGGACGTCTCCAAATGTTTGCCTGCCAGGTCTTGGAGGGAGGGAGTGCTCTGTTTGCGTGCACAGCGTGTATGATGATGAGGTCGGACTGTCCTCGCCACTCCTGGCTGAGGAACAGTTTGTTCATTCTGTGCTCGGCGCCCTTTTTAGCGTGGGCGGAAAAATTGAAAGTCGCCGAAGGCAACTGCTGCTGCAACAAAATCCTGACCTTGCCCACCTGAGAACAAAGGCGGATGAGACTTGGTTAGCGGCTGAGAAACCTAACCAGCCTCCACGTATCATACGTTTCTTAGGCTGGAAAAAAATACGCTGTCCTCTAACGAAGCCGCAAGCAAGCAAACTTGAGGACTCCGCCCGTTCCCTATAGAACGTACGGCGGAGCCCTGAGTAGCCTAAACAAGGGTTATACCGTGTGCACAGCACGTGGCCTACATCCCTTTAGTGCAACGTGCGTATGCAGGGAAGGGAGGCAATTGACAACAACTGTTTTACCTAATTTAACCCACATCATCTAACGATCACTTGACCCAACCAGGAGGTGAGCTCCTCCTGGGCTTTCCTACCTTACTCACCACGCACCATATGCATGCCGAAGGGAACACCAACGCAAGGACAACCCTAAGCGTTTAAACAACCCTTCGGCAAGTTGTAAACAACCCTATGCGATTAATGCATCGTGTGTCATGCATGCCCTTCTTACTTTGTTTCCTGCAGAAGAAGGAAGGGAATGGCGAGCAACTGCACAGCGCAAAACAAGCCTAAGCGTTTTAAGCAACCCTATTTTAGCGCTACGGCAACACGAACACGAGCAAGCACTTTCGTTTCTGACCTGTGAAGAAAAGAGAAGAGTGGATTGGGACACAGGGAAAGCGCCACAACGTGTGAATGCCTAGATTAGGCACATGCATCGCGAGCACAGCGCATACACTTATCCTACGTGCGCGCTGCGTGCTCCATTCGTTTCACATACCTTGAATTTCCGTTTTGACCTGTGCAGACCAACGGAAGTGTACCCCCGAACCCCGGACGAACGCAACGGTGACAACCCTAGCGTTTTAGCAAAATTACCACTACAAACGAAATGCATGCGTGTGACCTGACACTAACATACCTGAGAGGTGGGTTGTCCACCTGCTCTGTTTGTGTGCGTTTCTGTTCAATACTTTTTCCTAAAGTTTATAAAGCTTTTGATGCAACTGTGCGAAAATTTCTTTTAAAAGCTTTAAAACCCACGGCCCATACCTTCCTTTTCTGGGCCCGTTTATGCTTGTGCAACAATTTTTGGGAGTCCGTTTCTGTTGCGCTTGTCTGCAACTTTAAGTTTTGGCCTGACAATGACGATTTCTAACATCTTTTCGTCAATTTTGAGCGATTTGACTTCTTAAATCGCTACCCCTTTCGCTAAACCACAAGATTCACTCCCTGTTGGTTCCATTTTCTATTTTTTTCAGCTCCTGGAGTTTTGTGCGCTCGATTGGGAGTATTGCTCCGTCCTGGCCCTTGGTCAGGACGCTTACTAAGACGCTGTTTATACAGCGATCAGCGTCCGCATTGGAGTGTTCAACTGTACCCTAGTGGGCAAGCATGTGTGCTCTAGGGAGCGAGTCCTGGGTTCAAACCCCACTACCCCAAAATTATTACCAAACGTTTTCGCCCGACGCTGGCGACTTTTGAGGAATGCCCCATCAAAGGGACATCATTCACGGTATATTATACTGTTTTTCAAGGGTACCTACAGTGTGATAGGCTTCTATGAACTGATGAGAGTGTCTTTGGCTGGTTTAACGCATTTTCTGAGGTATTTTTGGGGAAATTTGAGCCTTTTCCCTTGGTCCTACTAGCTTGATCAACTAGTACTCCAGGGGGGAGTAAGAAAAAGTCACTGCCACGTCTTTCTTGGGGGACTGGATCCAGGCCAAGCCCCCCCTAAAAGCCTTTTGTTCATGTTGAGACTAACTTAATCATTTTTATCATTCTTTTGAAGTTTAAGGTACACTGTTTCAAAGTAACTAGGGTTATAACCCTGGGTCCCCCATGAAGTTCACCCCTACCACTCAACTGAGGGGAGGTATCTTCCTTCACGGAGGTAATAGCGAAGTAAAGTAGGCACTTCATGCCTAAGGCCTTGTAGGTTAAGCCTACTGGTCCCCCACCTCAAGACCCCTATACTCAACTGATTCTACCACTTATTGTCGTTCTACTTTTAACTGTTTCTGAATTTGGTTGCTTGGCCAGGCTAGCCAAGCCGTATCCTGTGTCTGGCCTAACTCTTACGCCCCAGATTCCTAACCAACTCCATTTCATCCAAAAGAGTGCACATGAAGTGCCTGATGCTAACTTGGAGGCCTGACTCATGCCAGTTTTCACATAAAAATCATTTGTTTTATCCATTTGTGATTTGAACCTTTGTACTTAAGCCTGCTTTGTCTATCTGCAGCCCTTCTGTGATACACTGGATTTCAAAACTATTCATTGATTCGATCCACATCCCGTTCTTGCTCTACTTGCTGCTTTCGTCCTGCTTCTCAACACAAAACCTTGCAGGATTTCATCAAAGCTATTAGGGCACTAATCAAGGATATCTTTCTTTTAGCACCCAGCTGGCTAGCCCCACAATATCACCGTGTAGAAATAGCCCTCACCTTACCCCAGACCACCACCCCATAGCCCAGCTACTGGTCACTAAAACGGACACTATAGTGATTTTCTAGTTTTTGTGTTTTCTGTGTCATTCAGTGAGGTGAAAGTAAGGCAGAGAATTTGCATAGCACAACAAATCTCAGTTAAGTGCATTGCTGCAGAACGGCACCACATGGCTATTGTTGTGTGTAATTTCAGTGCAAGCTTGCGAGCTTTAGGAGGCGGTGAGTTCTCGGTGGTACTACCTAGACATCCCCTCTTCCTGTCAGAAGTCTCCTTTGGGCCACGCCTGCACCCCCCGGTGGTATGCTTCCCCCCCACCGAAGGAAGTAACACTGGGTGTCATCAGAATCCCATGGCTGCTTATCTAGATTGCAGCCATGGTCATTGGCTCTACTACCCTAGCCTCCCACGGTGCCATCAACCTGCACCGTGTAGTAGCAAGAACGCGCCCACGTGCTGAACTAGGTACCCTTGGGGTTGCTTCAGTCCTCGATTCCCACCTCCATACAACCACCTCACAAGCGGATCCCCTGAGGACGCTGGCCTATGTTAGTAGGGCTTGCTCAAGGGTGGGTCCTGAGTGGAGTGGTACTCGGTGTGAAACCCTTTAGCTGCAACCCCCCTCTATCTGCCTAAGCTCCCAAGGGCGGTTTGCACTCATAGTGCTTGCAACTAGGCCTAATCAGTGTGTACCAAAGCAGGTTCAGTAATCCGGTAGAGCTCTGGGATCCTTTTTTGCCAAAGCAGCTAACGCCCTCCGCCGCTGCTCTTGGAACCCCTACCCTGCCATGGTGGTGCCTTGCACTACTCATGCTTGTGGTTACCAGCGCCGTGAGAGCGTTCTCGCCTTGTTGACCATGTGAAGCGTGAATACATGCTCTGGTGTGATAACCTGCGGGGAGCCAATGTGTAGCGGTGGCTTCCTATAACAAGGAGGAGTAACAAGCAAAGTGACAGTAGGGCAACGTGTGGTGACCCTCCTTGGGGACAAGCGTGCCCACAGTTAAGAGCCTTGACTGGTGCAGACTTGTGGACCTCTAACCCTTTGTGCCGATATTGTTATGTCTCTACCCCACGATGTTCTATCTTGCTATATCTTGAGGCACGAAAAAGATGCCTTACATTCCATATGCGACCTTTGTGGTGTATGTGTCTCACTCACACTCCCCGGGCGAGGCTGCGCGATGCCTTTACTGGTGTTGGACCGCAGGTCCTGGCCAGCTACTACCGCCTCTCCTAAGATGCCCCATTTCTGTGCTGGCGCCCGCTGTAGGGGGAACAGAAAAGCCCTACCTACAAAGGGGAAAGGGTGACCACTATGCTATGGGCATACAAAACACCATTTTTGGCCGCGGGCATAAAACCACCCCCCAATGGGGGATAGAACCACCCTTAAAACAACCCCGGGTGGTTTTATGCCCCCTTTTATGGGGGATATAACCACCCCTTCGAGGGGATATAACCACCCCTTATGGGCGATAAAACCAGCCCCCTCGTTCAAACCACCCCCTTCGGGGTGATAAAACCACCCCAGGGTGATGTTATGCCACCAAAGCAAAAAAATGACACGACACAGCAAAACAAAGCAAAACAATCTAAACCAAAAAACTCTGAAGAGTGCACTGTGCGAGACTGATAGGGTCCCCCTTGATGGGGAGACCCGTAGCAACACACATGAAATGATGTCTTGCACACCTGAATAGCCGTCCTACATTCACCAGAACCATAGAGAATCCAATACCCACTGGTACAAAAAGTTGTGCGAGAGTTCGACCGCGGAACCGTGGGGGGAGGGGTTCTTGCACAAGACCGTTCCTAGGCACGGGGGGCGGGGGGTGCGTAAGGCTGTAAGGCACAACACAGCAAAGCAAAGCAAAACAATCTAAACCAAAACAGTCCGAAGAGTGCACTGTGCGTCTGTCTGCCTTCCGGGACTGAGTTTCCTGGTTCACATTGAGATAGGCCAACCACCCCCCCGGCAAATAGGGGGATAAAATTACCAAAAAAGGAACGATAAAACCACACCAAAGGGGTGATAAAGCCTCCCCAAATAACCAAATGGGAGGATAAAACCAACCCTTTGGGGGGAGAAGCCAGCCCCTACAAAAGGGGGGATAAAACAACCCCCAGGTGGCATAAGACCACCCCAGCGGTCAAAAATGGCCCAGAAAGGGGTTGGGGGCTTTTGTCTCCCCCATTCGGGGGTGGTTTTATACCCACCACCAACAGCCTTTTTTCTAAACGCCAAAACCTAACACAATTCCCTGGCTGCAAAGCAAAGCATGCGCGACAGGAAACACCACTACGCTACACTCACTACTGGTGGCACTGGCCTTTGAAAGACACTCTCCAGCCCCACCACCCCCAACAGCTACTCAGTCTACTGGCTGTTGCGATGACCATGTTCACTCAGGCCCTATTGGCCCTTCTGTGAGATAGACAACAGAACAGGGAGCTGCTAAGCAACCCTGGCCTGACAGGGACGCCATGGCGCGTTTCCCTGGCAGGGCTTGGAGGGAAAGAGTGTGCTAAAAGTGCGCAAACGCTTCCCAAACGTGTCTGTGGGTGTGGGGGGGGGGGGCACAAAGCCATGCAAACATCTTTATTTCGTTTCAACAGTTATCGGCGCCTCCATGTTTGGCTAGAGGAATTGTGTACCATTCACCCTGACCTGACCCACCTTCCAAGCAAAGGCAGATGACTTGGTTTGGGTTACTGCCCCGTCAAAATGAGGCTCCCCAGATTATCCGGCTCTTGGCCCCACCCTCTCAAGAGGGGGCATTTGGTGAAACCTAGTATGCACGTAGCAAAACCTAGTGAAATGTAGCAAAACCTAAGAAAATGTAGTGAAACCTAGTAAAAAAAGTTTTCGCAAATGTTTTTTTGGAAAAAAGAATTTTAGTAAGTAAAAAAAGCAAAATTGTCAAAAAAAATTTTCCTTACTCGGTCAATTCCCGGAGGGGGGGGAGGGTTGAGAAGGGGGACAAAATCCGAACTGGCTGTCTAACCCAGGCCTTCTGGAGGGCCCACAAGTGGGCGGAAATGCCAGGTCACCCCTACATCCTCAATGATCCCCAACAAAGGGGACAAAATCAAAGAACAAAAGACCAAAAAAAACTAAAAAGAAAATCCCCCCATGATGTCTATGAATCAGCCTCAGGGTCAAGGGAGTACCCCCAATGGGGTTTGAACCCATGACCTTCCACTTGCAAATGCATTGCTTTACCGACTAGGGTGGTGGCATCTCTGTTGTGTTTATGCACAGGGGTGGTATTAATATTTGGGCCAATTTGGTTTTAATCTATTATTTGGTTCTCCCGAAAAAACTGAGGATTTGGAGTATAGACACATGGGTGAAACCCATTTTTTCGCCCACTACTAGTTCAAGCAGAATTTTCAGCTGTGGATTGTGAGTCCCTAATCCCAACTCGAGGGGCCACACAACAAAGCGCGAAGATAAAAAAAAAGGACAGAAGGTGGGAGGCAAAATGGCATTCTCCGGGATCCCCAACAAAGGGGAGCAAAAGCAGAAGTGTTCCCCAACAAAGGGGAACAAAATCAGAAGTGGCTGCCTCACCCCTACCTTCTCGGGGGGGCAAAAGAGCGCAGAAGTGCTATGTCAACCCCGCTTTCTCGGGGTGCACTACAGAAGGAGAGGGAAACAAAAGTGCCCCACGCCGGGCTCGGGGAAAAAATCCCATATTGGAGGTCTTTAAGCGCGGTCCTTAACAAAACAAAATTGGTCCTAAAAGACCACCCTGCCTCACCAGGCCAGTGGAAAAAAGCACCTCAGAGCGGGGGGCAAGATCAGAAGTGGCCAATAAGTGGCCCAAAAGTTCTACAGCCTAGTTCTTTTGTTTTTGACGGTCTTGAAACCTAGTAAGAAATAAAACTTTTTTTTTACTAGGTTCTGAAACCTACGAAAAAAAAGATGTTTTTTGTACTAGGTTCCCGATGCGTAATAAAAAACTAGTGAACCTAGTAAACTGTTACCCAGTAAAAAGAAGACTTTTTCTGAAAAACGTTTTTTTACCCTCACCCCCTCCCGTGTCGTTCCCCACCCAAGGGAAGACGGTCCCCCACCACCCCCTGGGGGATGGTCACCTAATGACGGTCCCCCACTGCCCCCTGGGGGACCACACGACAACCGTACACGCACATTTGCAGGCACAAAAAATGCAGCATGAAACAAAAGCACTCAGCATAGGATGCGTTCAAAAGTTTGTCAATGTACGCAGACCTACAAGTTGACCGGCTAGGTGTAAAACTTCTTGGTCGTGCTCCTCTTTACCTTGAACTCTTGCACATGCTGACCACCTTCCACTGAAATGCTTTCGGCAGCACTCTTGGGTGGTGGTTTTGCCTTCTTGGTAGGAGGCTTGGCAGGCGCAAGCAGATTTTGGGGAACCCATTTCCCTTCAGGAATACCCCTTGTAAAATACAAATTGTTCCCAAAACTGTGTCCCATGCCACACACAGCACGTCCACTCTTTACCCACACAACCTCCGTGTCAGAATTGAAGTCACTATCATCATCTGCTGTGGGCGCATCAGGCAATTCTTCGGCACAATTCAAGCTAGACACATCACTTTCTGCCCCACCGTTTGCATGCCTTGCACTGTCCGGAGCATCCACACTACCAACGTAAAGTAAGAAAAACTGCTTCTCCAATGCTTTAGGGTATACTTTAGTTGTATTAGAGGTGCTCTAAGCACTGTTGCATTTTTCTCTTAGTATTGGCCTAACCAAAATGGGTGATAACACATTTTGACCTATAGAACCAAACACTAGATCAGGATATTGTGTGGACCCCTTAATCCCCAAGCAGTGTGCACTAAAACATCTTTTCGTGAGTTGACTGAGGCACTGATATACTGAGGCAGAGTCTATGAATTCATCTATGTTTTCTCCTGAATTCTTAGCTATCCTAGTGGTATGCACCCTAGGGGCTGGGGTACCTCTTGTTGAGAGGTCCTGGGTTCGATACCCAGTCAGCCTAGCTAAGTAGGAACTTCCCATATGACATGGCAGTGACTTCAGCGCCACAAGCCATGCCAGCTCAGCACCTATGGGACCCAAAACCAAAGAGTGCACATCTCAAGATGGCACTATGGAGAGTGTGAGCCCTTGGGGCAGTTTTCCAATCAGTTTTTCTCAAGCATGTAACATATTTCAACCTGAGTTGCATTGAATGTCTATTGCTGTGGTCCATTGTTGATATCTTTCTTCATCTAACTCATTGTGACTGCAGCCCTTCTATGCTTTGATCCTGTTTATCTTCTACTTGCATACTACTCTGGTTTGGGTTGCACTTGATTGGTTTTATATTACCAAAACTTTTTCAATATCAGAAACAGGCAGGGGGATCCCATCACCAGCAGCAAGCAGCAGGAGAAGTACATCAAAAACAAAGTGCTGAAAACACTATAAAACCTTCTGGTGGCAAGAGGCAGACAGTCTCTGCCTGCCGGCAGCAACCCTGTGCCATACACCCAGCGCGCTGAGGACTCTCCTGAGCAAGAAGGGCGAGTTTGGACACAAAGAAGGAGGACACCGACGCGAAGATGACGCCTGAGGCACCAGCAATGCCAGCGCCTGGAGAGCCCGGACCTGGACCTGACGCTGTACCTTCGGTGCCCTTACAGGGGCCAGTGGACGTGGCCCATGACTCGCTGGAGGGACTGCAATCGGCCTTCAGGGCCCTCTCAGTCGAGGAGGTGGACACCAACCCTGTGAGGAGAAAGAGGGAGAGAGAGAAGGATGCTGGGGAAAGCACGGCAGACGAAGGAGTGGACCATGGGCACGACCCGACGAGCAAGTCCACCTTCGAGGGCGCACCAAGCGCCTCTGACCTCCACGCATCCCCCTCTCCTACAACCACCACACTCCGTACTCCAGACCCAGCTGCTTCAACATCCACACCCATAACCACCGCGCGGATGGCCGAGGGCACAGCTTTACTGGCATGCCTGCCTACCCTGCCTATGGTGTGGACCCATCCACCACTGCGTTTCCAGAGGCAACTACTGCCAGTGAGCCAGTGGCCTCCAATTCTGCGCCGCGCTGGTATGCGGCGAATTATCACCATCCTCTACCGGCTACAGGGGCATATGTGGCTGATGTTCCTGGGTATGCAACCCTGAGTGGGCTGAGGAGAGGCCCTGAGCCATGCGGGAGCAGGAGTAGAGGATCAGTGAGATGCTCCAACAGGTCCCTGACGCGGTCGGAGATTAAAGAGGCCCTCGGAGGAGCCACCTCTGAGCTTGTTGGTGATCTCACTCAAGAGATTCGGACTAACCTGGAGCCCCTGATTCCTCCCAAAGCATCACCTACCATCGTGGGAGTTTCACCTCACCGAGTACAAGCCAATCACCTTGTGGCGGGGTTGACAAACACCCTGGAAAGCCTGAGGAGCCGACCGATGCCGACCCCTGCTGTGATACCGAGAAGCCCTTTCATACCAAGAACGGCCCAGCCTCCCTACAGCCACGTGGAGAATTCCACGAGAGCCGAGCTGGACCAGCTGAGGCTGACAGCCCTGAGGGCAATGGTTGACGTGGAGCCCTACGGCTCTAGTGACCTAGTCGGAGATCCCTCTAATGATGAGCCGCCGTCCATGACTTCTGCTTCGCCCTCGGAGGACGACGACCCTGAGGACCCCAAGAACCCGAGCGGGCGGAAGAAGAAGAAGAAGAAGAGGAAGACCAAGCGCCCTGAGGGACGCAAGTCTCAGGAGGCTAAGGCAATCGCAACCTCCAAAATTCTGGTGAACTTGCCTGACTTCACAGGCAATGATCTCAGTGAGTTCGCTGAGAACTTTGGCCGGTTCCTCCGAATGACCGGCCAAACCCATGCTAGTGGGCGAGTCAAGTGCAATCTGCTCCTGCACCGCTGCAAGACCAAGTACCTGGAGAAGCAGGTCAAGCAGATCGTGACGAAGTCCGCCACCTTTGCCGACGTGTTGGTTGCCTTGGAGAGGCAGTGCCCTACCTACGAAACCGACCTCTCCATCAGGGCCGAGATCCAGAACCTGGCCGTGCTACACAACAACCCCAAACCAGCCAGGATCTCCGAGCTACTGGCTGACCTGGACCACTGGGTGGGGCAACTGACGCCCGGTTCCTAAGGCAGCAACGAGCTGCTCTTCTGGTTGGTGGCTAAGCTCCCTCGGGAGCTGTGGGACGAGTGCCGGTCAATGGCAGAGCGGAAGGCGAGAGCCCTCAACTATGAGGATTTGTCTGTGCTACTCTTGGAGCTGGCGCTGGAGAAAGAAAGCGACCAGCACCTGAACGCCTACCGTCCTGGAGGAGGAGGCTCTGGGAGCCATGGCAAAGGGTACCAGGGCCCCAGACCTGGACAGGGCACTACCCCCAAGCACGCCGGTGTCATGGGCAATGTCCAGGAGCTCTTCTGGTGTGACGCCAGAGACGAGCATGGTCAGTTGCAGCACCGACTGCGATCAGCGCGATTGCTTCGTGGTCCAGGGGAAGAAGCAGGAGACCAACACCGGGGCCAAGCCTAAGATGCCGGATCATTACAGGTGCACTATCACCTGTGCCTTCTGTGGGAAGAGGAAGCACTACGAGGATGAGTGCTACCACAAGCAGCGCCTGTCGGCGAAGCCGAAGGGCGAACATCCGGCAAAGGCTTTGGCAAGGGCGGTGGCAAGGGCAACGGCAACGACTCCGGCCAGGGTAAGTCGAAAGGCCGTGGGAAAGGCCAAGACAGAGCCAAGGTGGACGAGGAGGAGGCGCTAATCGCCAGCCTGACAAGGATAACAAGAACTAGGACAAGAACGGAGGCAACCGCAACCCTGATCCAGGGGGAAACTCCGAGCCCTCTGGAGGGCAGTCTGGTCCTACCACACGCTCGCAGACACAGGCCCAGCGAGAGCAAGGGGCCAAGCGTGAGCATGAAGGGGGTGATGACGGCAACGCCAAGAAGAGAAGCCGTTTTATGAGGATGGCCCGCAAATTGCGGAACAAGGGGTTCGAGGTGACCTGTCCCGCGGAGGTCTGACGGGGACGCTCCGGTGGGGCCCTGGACCTGGTGTTCTGGGTACGAATCCGACTAGGGGGACTTGAATACCTGGGGGTACGGGATACTGGAGCCACCATATCTATAGTGGCCAAGAAAATTTTACCTTGTGAGAGCCTGACGAACACCATGCCCACCGCAGCTATACAAATGGGGGATGGACATGTGGTGCACAGCTGCGGGGACAGTGAAGTGGATGTACCAATGGGCTCCCGAACTATCGCCCATCGGTTTTACGTGATGGACACTGAGGCTTTCGACTTTGTATTGGGGACTGACTTCTGTCGTGCAGCACTCCCAGATACAATCCCTGACGCTGCAAGCGCCCTACCTCCTCTACGTGGACCACGGCAATGGCAGAGAGTCCGTGCCACTGGAGCAGTCAGAGTACACCTCGAGCTACCTGACGGAATCGAAGGAGGAACCCTCGAACATGATGGCGGCCTCCAAAACTGAGGATTATCAACTGTTGGGAGAAGTCCTAGACCAAGGTCTGAAGGAGTTGGGTTACTCCAGAGAACACCTGAGCGTGGAGTTGTTCGCCAGCGACAAGCAACATGTGTTGGGCCTCTACTGCAGCGGGGGGAAAAACTGCTGCTACACATTTTACTGACCGTCTTTCGGGATGGCCTACAGGAACCCCAGGTTCAGTGAACTGGGGAAGGTCTTGACCAAGGTGGCCCTGGAACGTTCCCGTATGGTCCTGTGTTCCCCTGATTGGGGAGCCCATGGGGGCAACGAGTACTGGCGAACCCTCCTGGACAGGCCCACTATCAGCTCTGTCTGGCTACCTGATGAGGCCATCTACGTGCCTCTGGGACGCAAGATGCCCATCGGGAAACCTGGATGGGGAAGTATGCTCAGCGTGGTGGACAGGGGTCTTACCTCTATCCCCTGGGAGGACCTAGACCCAACTCTGGTCCACACTATACAACGAGAGAGCGATGGACTCTCCCTGGGTGACTTGAAGGATCGACTACGACCTCAAGATGCTATTGACACTATACCAGGGGGAGATGAATACGTCGTGACTGACACCAATGCCCCCAACTCTCCCTGCCGTGTACCTGTTCCTGATGGAGTCTCTGAGTGTGGACTATCCGAGCTCCCCAGCTCTATCCACTCTGATGACGAAACTGAGCATGACGCCTTCTTCGTGCAGACATGCGTGGAGGAAGTGGAGAACGCCAAGTACGTCGCCCCACTGAAACCCCTACTCTCCATGAGGGTCGAAGACCCCTTGGACGAGGAGCTGGACTCCCGATCCAGGCTAAGGGAGTACGTGGACTCCAAGAGGAAGTTGGTGGCGAAAAAGCTATGATACGCTAACCCCACCCGCAGCTCATGGCCACTGAAGCAAGGATGTATGGGAGATCTATCCCAATTGAAGGAGGACCTCGAGCAGAAGATCACCACCTGGCAAAGGGAGGTAGATCTTAAGCTCATGAAGAGCGTGTGGGGTGCCCATGTGAGGACCCCCGAGGAAGATGAACGCTCGGAGGAATGTGTATGTGAGCCCGCATGAGCGTGCCTATGTTGCCATCGTCCACCGGAGATGGTTGAACGAGACCTTCTATACGCCTACCAAGGGTTGAAGGATACTACCAAGGGCGAAGAGCCGGTGGAGGACCACCTCCCGGCTTCTATTACCCAGGGGGCAAGCAACCTACACTCGGACGAGGACATGGAGGACAAAATTAAACTATTGGACCCGCGGGTGCAGAAGCTTATAAGGACCTACCTGGAGGTGTTCCGGGAACTACCACCCCCAGCCTCATGCGACAAACTGGTACAGATGGACCTCAAGCTTAAACCCGAGTTTGTGGGTCACAAGATCCGGAGGAGACCCTATCCTGCTCCTAAAGAACAGGCCGATGAGATAGAGCGACAGATACAAGAGTGTATCCACGCTGGCCTGGTACTGGAGTACAGGGATGGGGACTACCCCCAACACTGCAGCCCCTGTTTCCTGGTGGCTAAACCTGGGTCTACAGCCAAACGGCTGGTAGTGGACTACGGAGAGCTGAACAAGAAAACGTTGAACCACTCAGGGTCCATTCCTAATATGGAGTCTACCCTTGAGAAGATAGCCTCCTGTCGCTACAAGACCAAGATGGACAAGAGGAGCGGATTCTGGCAGGTGGACCTGACGCCCAACGCCCAGGAGCTACTGGCCTTCATCACCCCTGAGGGGAGGGTGTTCAAGTGGAAGGTCATGCCCTTTGGCGTGGCCAACGCACCCGCTCTATTTCAAGAGCTGATGAACCAGATCCTGTCCATTCTACGACGAAGACCCAAGGTGCAAGAACTCATATCCCGTGGGGCCCAGATGGAAGCGCACATCGACAATGTATGCCTCGGGACCAATACCCAGGAGGTTCACCGAATCCTCTGGGGCAACCGAAGGAAGCCACCGCACACCCCGGAAGGCGCCGCACCAGCACGCCACACACTGGCACCGCAGGCCACACACGGGGCCACCGCGCGCCCGGCAACAACGGTGGCGGACCACCAAGAAGGTTAAAACCAGCACCGCAGAGGGGAAAGGACACCAGCAACCCCAGCCCCCTAACCCAGAGCCACACGCAGCCGCCTGGCGCAGCCCCCCAGCCGGCAGAGCCAGGACCTAACCCGGCAAGAAGGGGCGCCGAGCCCAACGTGTACATAGCCCACCCGACCCATGGGGCCCGAACACGGCCAAACAGAACGCAACCGCCAACAGCAGCCTGGAAGACAACACTGAATGCGGGCCAGTGCGTGCGCCAGCCAGGGGAAGGCAGAGGGAGGAACAGGCAGGCCCCCCCCGAAAAAAAAAAAAAAACAGAGGGGGGAGGGGGGGGGGCGCGAAAACAGCCCACAGCCACCAAACCGCCCGCCAACGCCACCAGAGGCGGCCACACTCCCCCCCCAGGAAGGCACCGAAGACAGGACCCCCAAGGAGGCACAGGGGGACCACCCAGCCAAAACCGGCAACACCAAGCCAGGAACAGCGGCCCACCGGGAAAAGGGACACCGAAACATGCAGACACACACCACGAAAAAAAAAAAGAGCCAGCAGCCCAGCCCGAAAGAAAGGGGATGGGGGGACAGGGATCACAAGGCCCGGGACAGGGACACCCAGCAACCGACACCACAAAGCAAAAAAGCGCAAAAAACACACCCCGACAACCCAGCCAAGAAGGGCGGGGCACAGCCGAGACCCGGGCCCAGCACTTACGCCCACACTGCACACCGGAACCGGAAACGGCGGGGGGCAAGCGGAGCGCGCACGAAACCACACACGTCCCATAAGCAGGCCGAAACCTAAGCCCAACCACGAACACCACAAACAGCCGGCACTAGAGGGACAACACCACAAACCGTGCCCAAACACACCCACCCAAGACCCCAGCCAGGACTGGCGGGGTTAACAAAACCCACACCCAACCGCAAACCGGACCCAAACACAAACGCCGCATAACAGTAGGAAACCCAGTGCCCACAGCCCGGGCACTGAGGCAGCCCGTGCCATGCAGGTGACCCGGCCAAACGAGATCCGGAGACCGGGGGTAAGGCTGCATCCTAAGGCCTGCGCTGCTTTGGGACTCGAGGCGGAGCGTGCGACACCCAAGCGCCTCGGAACCCTAGTACCAAGAACGTGCATGCATGCCTTGGGAACGGGATACGCCAGGAAGTCTGGTGAACCTCTAGGGTTCCGCCCAAAGGAGGGGACGTGCGCAAGCACGGGGGCAAACCCTCCCGGCGAGACAAGCACGTCACGCCGGCGGCGATCAGCCCTCCCGGTGTTGCCCGGGGCCGCTTTGTTGGGGGCCAACAGTCAGGTCTAGCGGGATGTAAGCCGCCTCCCCTCTTCACGCGCGGAGCCTCTTCCTGTTCGTCACAGGGGCGACGCCAGGGGGAACCATGGGGCGCCTCTCCACGACCAAGTGCACCTACCTACCTACCTCCTCTGGGGTGAGTTCTTTGCGGTCTGCCAGGAGAACCACACACGACTCAAGCTGGAGAAGTGTGAGCTCATGCAGGAGACCATGCACTACCTGGGGTTTGACGTTGGCTATGGGTGGTGGACCCCAGCGGCCTCTAAGGCCAAACCCCTGATGGATGCTAAGGTACGACATGAAGACCCCAAGAAAGGACTCCATGATGTAGGCAGTTTCATTGGGGCGTGCAACTTCTCCCGCCGCCATATCAAGAACTTCACCTACACCAGCGCCATTCGGACGGACTTGATCAAGAGGAGTACTACTTGGCGCTGGGGCCCACAAGAGCAACAAGCGTTTGACGAGCTCAAATACAAGGTGGCCAACGCTAAGTGCTTGGGCGGTCCTAGAGCACAAGGTGAGATTGTCCTGGTGACCGACGCCAGAAATGTGGGCGGTGGTGGAACGTTTTTCCAATGGCAAGCATTAGAGAAGGAGGAGTTCGACTCGGCTATTTCCCAATGGGAGACGGAAGGTTTCAACCGAGATGGAACCTTCAAACACAGCTACCCTGACGACAAGTGGGTCCTAGTACCCCTGGGCCACTGGAACTGGAAATGGAACCAGGCCAGGGGGAAGTACTCCACCTATGAGCAGGAGTTGCTCGCGGGTATGCTGGTTCTATCCTCTCAGGCACGACTGTTGGGGAGTAACCCTGTGGTCTGGCTGTGCCACCAAGAGCCGGTCCGCACTTTTCAGAAGGGTCCCCCACCTGAGAAGGCCAAGCTACGGCGCTGGTGGACCTACCTCAGCCAACTACGGCTGACGGTACACCATATCCGGGGAGTGAAGAACGAGTGTGCAGACTACATTAGGCGCAACAACTTTGACGCCCTGATTGATGCCCGGTCTGAAGAGCTGGCTAAGGAGGCGTTCAGCCAGATGGACGTACACTTGGACCTCAACATGACTATGATACGGCCCCTAGTTGGATTCCAACAAGCGGAATACCTGAAGGAGTTTGGGGATATCTACAAGCGCCTAGAGAAGCGCCTTGAACCCCTCCTGGTCAACCAAGAGCAGTGGAAGAGGGACAAGAGCTACCTCTGGCACGAGGACCGCATCGTGGTACCCAGTGACACAGTCCCAGCGCTACTGAAGTAAACCCATGAGTCCAGCGGTCATGTGGGTGCTGACCGTACCCTGAGGCTATTCAAGCAGTGGTTCCACACTATGTGGACTGATGACCAACTGCGGAGTACCCTCCAGCCTATCGTGGACAAGTGCCCGTGTAGGTTCTGCAAACCTGGGGATATCAGGGACAGGGGTCGCTACTCGCTGGCTCAGCTAGCACTACACAATCCCCATATATGGGCCAACTCCTTAAAACCGGTTTGTTTTCTCTGTTTTCTGCTCTTTTGGTGCCCTTTGCTACCTTTCATTGAAACGGGCACCCTCAAAATATACACAAAAATGGTATTATACATGAAAAATGAATTTTTGACCTCAAATACCCCCTCCATGGGGTTTGAACCCACACTCTACCAACCTTAGAGTTGTGTTTTTTCTCTAAGCTACGACCTGTCGTCGACGATCTCAGAGAAAACCGTAGTATAATAAAAAATTTGGAAAATCAGTACTCCTTACATGCTCTTAAAACCGGTCACGCGCTCACTGAGTTGTTCAACTAGTGATTTGCTGTACCCAGAGCTTTGATTTCTGATGCAATCCAAAATGTTTTAAGGATATAAATTTTAACAAAATGACAGAAGGAAATGAGACACTGGATTTTCACGAGTTCGTGCTGAAATTGCCGGATTCGGCGTGGAACCTGAGTTCTGAGTCGTTGGAACATGCAGCACAGTTGGCAAAGGAAGGCGCAATGAGTGGTCTCAGTCCTTGGCAGGCAGCGTCACTGTATTCCAAACTTACAGGAAAGAAAACACTGGCCACTGTCAAAGACACGATGGCCTTGGTTCGTGATGCCTTAGTCACCTTAAAGGGCGACGACATTGGCAGAACAGGAACGTCGTCGCATCGCGAAGACGTCTTCTTGGCATGCGAAACTTTGAGCGGTCCCAAGGACCACGCTGGCCCCGCGTCGGACAAGGAGTCCACGTTCGTGTGGCGCGATGAGGTTCTGTCGCTTCCTTCACGCTTGTCTGCACTCCTGGAAGAGCGAAAGGTTTTGCAAGACGAGTTTCGCAGAAAAAAGATGTTGAAGCACCTTCCAGTGTTCGACGAGTTCCATAGGGCAGCTGTTAATAACGCGCCAACGCACAAACATCCAGCGGACGCAGAGAAGCGTCGTTGGGAACAACAGGTAAAAGACGCCATGCGAGTCCTGGGAGTAGTCTTAGCACGCGAAGATGACACAACGGTAGCTCCGGAAGCACCTGTTTCATTGGTACTATGTGAACATTTGTTTGCAATGTTGGGTGCGTTGGACTACAGCATCCAAAGCTCCCGGCGAGTGGCAGTAGATAAACGGTTTGAACAACCTGCGATTGCACCAGAGTTACTCTCGAAGGATGACATGTCACTACTTCAGTCGCGCAACAAATTACAAAAAGACCTGAGAGGCACGCGTTTCTCCCCTTACTCGCATCGTAGTTCTTTCCGTTCGTTTTCAACACGAGGTCGTTTGGATCCACGGAGATCTGGCAAAGGAGGCAAAGGCAAAGGTAAGGGTTTCACCCAAAGATTTGTGCCACGTAACGACAAGTTAGATGAACGACCACAGCAGTAGCTTGACTGTAGAGGATTTATTGGCGCCAGCCGTGTGCGTGCCACCGCCGATCCATCCCCACATGCCACTCTATTCGCGCTGTCGTGCACAATTGCATGAATGGGAAGCGTTGAAGGACACATACGCGGCGTCAGTGATTCGCAATGGGCTGCAGCTTGATTGGGTTGACGGTTTTGATCCGGATCGGCCAACCGACGACTTCCGTCCTCGTTCTTCCCACGCAGAGGTAACCGACCCTGAATTGGTAAAACACGTGTTGGATGCAGTGCAACAGGGTTGCATGGAACGCGTCGAGCGAAAAGACATTAAGTGTTGTGCAAGTATGTTCGCAGTGGACAAAGCGTCAGACGAGGCACATCCTGAGGGAGGCCGTCGACCTATCACCAATTTGAAGAACGTGAACCAGTTTGTACAGACCACCTATTTTCGTTTGGTCACTCTGTGGGGCATTTTACCGTTCTTGAGACCCCGTCAGTATGCTTGCAAAATTGACTTGAAAAGTGCTTATTTTCACATGGGTATCCATCCGCGGGATCGACCTTATTTGGGGGTCTACGTCGACGGTGAATTTTACAGGTGGTGCGTTTTGCCGTTTGGATTAAACGTTGCACCACGGGAATGGCAACGCCTCATGCAACCAATTTTAAATGCCGTGCGCGAACGCGGAGCACTCGTTTGGGTCTACTTGGACGATTGGCTCATCATTGGCAGTACTTACCGTGAATGTCTGGAACACACACGTTTTTTGGTACAACTTTTGCATCGGTTGGGTATATTGGTCAATGTCCCAAAATCATGTTTGGAGCCGTCGCAAGAAATTATAATGCTTGGTTTTATGCTAAACTTCAGGGAAGGATTCGTCGCGGTACCTCCAAAGCGCCTACAAGCAGTTTTTCGGGACGTGAACAGACTGGCACACAGTCACACACCATCAGTGAGGCGATGCGCCTCCGTTCTTGGAAGAATCCGTTCCTTGTTGTTCACCATGCCCCATATCCGACTCCTCAGCGACGCCCTGGCGGTGCACGTGGCGGTGGCAGTCCAGGCTGGCTGGGAGGCAGACGTGGCGCTCCCGGAGCGCGTGTCACGTCAGTTGATGGATCTGGCGGACGAGTTACACCAGTGGAAGGGACGCACCTTCGTAGTTTCCATGGGTCACGTCAGGGACATGTACTCGGACGCATCAGATCTGGCGTGGGGCGGAGTCCTTCAAGGGAATGCCCAAGCAGCGTTCGGTTGGTTCCTGAATCGAGAGGAACACATAAACGTCAAAGAGTTCAGGGGAGCCCTACTGACTATTCAAGCGTATGCGCTGAGGGACACCACGCTGCAATTTTTCACCGACTCAATGGTCCTTTACTGGTATCTCCGCAAGTGGGGAGGTCGCAAGCCGCGGTTCAACGCATTGATTCTCCAACTGTGGAATTTTACACAAGCCAATCGCATCGAGATTCAACCGTTTTACGTGCACACCTCGGTGAATCCGGCGGACATTTGGTCTCGGCTTCGTTGGACACCGTCGGAGGCTACCTTCCCGTCGGACGTGTTGACTTGGATCCTGGAGGACTTCAAAAGTTGGATTCAGCCGGAAATCGATTGGATGTCAAGGAGTTCCAATGCGCTGTGCAGCAAGTTCGTCAGTCCGTGTCCTCAGCCGGGGGCTTACGCCATCGATGTCTTCTCCCAGAATCTAACTTTACTTTCACCGGGGTGGGTTTTCCCGCCGTTCAAGCACATACCTCAGTTGGTCAACAAAGTGTTGGAGTCACCAGGGCTGAAGGTTCTCATGGCTCTGCCGTACAGGCCGCGCGAAGTTTGGTGGAACCTATTGATGAAACACGTGAAGTTCGCAGTGAACACGTCGGAGTTCCGTTTGCAAATGCCAGACGGCACGGAGACACAACCACGTTTCGTGTTGACCTTGGCGTATGTTTGCGTGAATACTATCAATTGCGAGGAGCTACCAACGAAGAGGCGACGCTTATCATCAATGAAATCGGGAAGGACACCTTGAAACGTTACAATTCTGCGTGATCATGTTTGGTACGTTCTTGTTACAAGACGCGGCGCTTGCTCCACTGTTAAAGGTGGAGCGCTTTGGTCAAATCCCACTGATGACGGTGGCGGTGCAACTTTTAAAGTTTTCACGCACGCATTCTTTAAGTGCTGGGCGTATGGCGTATTCAGCAGTGTGTTTATTCCCGTGCTTTTCGCAACTACGTTTCGAGGGTATGCTACGCAACTTGAAACGTGACTGGTTCGTCAGTGTTCCTCATTATCATCGTTTCTATGATGTACGGCGTCTTATACAAGTCATGCATCAGCAACCTGTGGAGACGGAAGCTCAGCTGCGCTTGCAAGCCATTTTGTCCTTGAGATTCTTTGCCTTGTTCCGAGGCGTTGATCTGGCGCGATCACGTAGGGATATCCAACGCGCTGCTCAGCCTTGGTTCATTTCTGCTAAGCGCAAAGGGAGGAGATACTATGCACGTTATCCTATTCACAATGTTACGCCACTGTCAATTGATCCGCAGCGCTGCTTAGCGCGTTATTTGGAGGCTACTGGTGATTACGAGGGTTCTGAGATTTTTGTGTCCCTACGAAAGCCACGGAAGCCTTTATCATCTGATACCATCAACGGTCTCACTACTCGCTGGTTAAGGAAACACCTACTGGAATTGGGGGAACTGGGGACGGATTCGTTTTCCGCGCATTCTACACGAGGAGCAGCAGCAACTGCACTAATCTATCTTGGCGTGGATCCGCATGTGGTAGCAGCATTGGGTGATTGGTCCTGTTACGATACATTCAGAAAGTTTTACGACAGGACCAGAGCTCTGTTGCGCATCGCGCAAGTTCTGGTCCCTCCTGATCTGGCGACTGGAGAAGCGGCGCGCGCTTCGCGCCTGGCGATTAATTAATTCTTATAAAGGGTTCAGTTCACGGGAGCTCAGTCTTCCGTTCTGTTGCCCATATATGGGGATTGTGTAGTGCTAGCTGAGCCAGCTCGGATTTACCCGAATAGGTGAGGAGGAAAGAAGAGATGGCGAAGCAATAGCACTACACAAGACACATATATGCCCACCCTGTCCCTCCCTTAAGTTCTTCGCTCACCGTGAAAAGCAGTTGACACTTGGGTCGTCGGTTGCCACGGTTTTAAGAGCATGGGAGGTTAATAGTGGTTGGAGCATGTAAGGAGTACTGATTTTCCAAATTTTTTATTATACTACGGTTTTCTCTGAGATCGTCGACGACAGGTCGTAGCTTAGAGGAAAAACACAACTCTAAGGTTGGTAGAGTGTGGGTTCCAACCCCATGGAGGGGGTATTT
This sequence comes from Eutreptiella sp. 'Long Island Sound 2002', assembly GCA_964036045.1. Classification (NCBI taxonomy): domain Eukaryota; phylum Euglenozoa; class Euglenophyceae; order Eutreptiales; family Eutreptiaceae; genus Eutreptiella; species Eutreptiella sp. 'Long Island Sound 2002'. The sequence continues at coordinate 30,112,902 of OZ038396.1, forward strand.
GAGGTCAAAAATTCATTTTTCATGTATAATACCATTTTTGTGTATATTTTGAGGGTGCCCGTTTCAATGAAAGGTAGCAAAGGGCACCAAAAGAGCAGAAAACAGAGAAAACAAACCGGTTTTAAGGAGTTGGCCCATATATGTGTCTTGTGTAGTGCTGTTGCTTCGCCATCTCTTCTTTCCTCCTCACCTATTCGGGTAAATCCGAGACCCTGCCCATACCCCACTGTGCTAACAGTGTTCTCTACGTGGACTACACGGAGATGCCGAAGTTTGGAGGCTACGACTTTGCCCTCGCGGTGACCGGTGGGTTGACCAGGGTTACCAGGGTGTTGCCATGTACCAAGCACATTGCCGGAGAGGGGACTATCAAGATACTCCTGGAGGAGTGCTTTTGTGTCTATGGGGCGTCCAAGGAGGTCAACTCCGATGAGGACGTACGAGTACGCTCAAATACCGGCTGGTACAAGAGGGTCCTGAGATCCCTCAATGTCCAGGTGTCTACGGGGATCCCCTACTCTCACACGAGCAACCCCCTATGTGAACGACAGATTCGTGTCCTCAAGGAGAATGTAAGGACATGGTGCAAAACTGAACGCACTAGAGACTGGGTGAGACTACTCCCCGTCCCTCCCAAGAGAGTTTGGCGACTGGCTACTCGCCCCATGAGCTATTCCTAGGACGCCGGGCGTGGTTCCTACATGCTCCCTATCGGGGGGATACCCATTCTTCTGTGGGTAACTGGGTCCAGGAGCAACAAGCGAAGGTGGACAAGGCCAAGGCTATGCTCCAGAGAGTGAGGGAGTGTCAGTGGAACAAGAAGAACAAGCCCCGGGTGCCTGCTTCCTACCAAGAGGGGGACTGGGTGCTGATGCACCACAGCCGACTGCCCGCCTGGCCACGCTCTACCAGCGATGACCCCTACTTCGGGCCCTACAAGATTCTATCTGTGGATGGACACCGTATCACGGTGCGGTGTTCTCCCCGACTAGGGGGGACCCTGGTGTGCGCTGCTCAGCACCTGAAGCGCTACCATGATCCTGAAGACCTATGTGGGGAGGAGTGGGAGCTGAACGATGAAGAAATCGCCGCTCTAGACCTACAGGGGGCTGCCAGCCCTATGGAAGTTGAAGGAGACCTCTCCGACATGAACGCCGAGGAGATGGCTAAGGAAGGCTTCTACCTGGTGAAGTCTGTGCTACGCCACCGCTATCGCCACGGTTGGCGCTTCCCCACCCTCTGGGAAGGGTTTGGAGTCAAAGAGGCCACCTGGGAGCCCTTCTCAGCGTTTGTCCTACCTGAGAAACGCCTAAACTCAGTTCTGGTAGACTACTTGTCCCAGAACAACCTTGGTGAGTTGCTGAGGCTCGCTCAGACGCTTGCCTCCAAGACTAAAGCTAGGGACTGATCCTTACCCTTACCTGCCTAAGCGTATGTGTGAGTGTGCTATTCCTAAGGTCCTGAGAGCAAGCCGCAGAAATGGTGTCCTAATTATACCCAAGTCTGCACGCTTGCTAAACCCGGCGGATGTCTTACCGGTGCCACGGGGTACGCCCCGGGTCTCTCCGCCCCTAAGCGCCCAGTTTCTGTGCTGGCGCAAAACCTTCGGGGAATACCCAGCATACGAGTCCAGGTATTGTTTTTCCTACCTACCTGCTTACTACAGGGGAGGGGTGGCCAAAAGCTATGAAGGCATGAAAACGCCTGTTTGCTATGAAGGCCAAAATTTAGATTAACCACTGCCACTGCCCACCAACGCCGCTAAAATTGCAGAAAACGGGTGGGACAGTGACACACGCACTACAGGTCCTACACAATCTACAGTTACACCATCCTTGGTGGGCCAGCACTTGCTCAACTGGCTCAAGCCCCCACTCAAGACTACCACTCCTACACGCACGCTCTACTGGGTGGTGTTGAGGAAGATGTCACGAGCCCTAATGGCTCACCTGTGAGATGGCAACAGAACACAGAGCTACTAAGCCTCTGTGGCCTAACAGGGACGCCACAACGCGTTTCCCTGCTAGGGCTTGGAGGGAAGGAGTGCTCTTTTGGCGTGCACGGCGCAGATGTCGATGGAGTCGGACTCCCTGCTCTGCCACAGGCAGAGGCGGAGTTAGTTGATTGGTGTGTTCAGCGCCCTTGTTTAGCAGGGCAGAAAAAAAACAATCGCTGCTGCACCAATCACCCTGACCTTCCCACGTGTAAACCAGAGGCAAATGACTTGGGTTTGAGACGGAGGAACCAAGACAGCCTCCACGTGTTATACGCTTCTCAGGCTGCCCTATAATACACTGTTCCCAAACCCAAGTACAAGCAAGCAAGCTTAAGGAACTCCAGCCGTTCTCTTATAGAAGGTGGGGTGGAGCCCCTGGGTAACCTAAACAAGGGTTTTACCGTGCGCACCACGTGTGGCCTACCCTTTGATGCGTCATATGCATGCACGTTCATGCAGGAATTTTGCAATCACCTCTACCAATCTCACTTCCATACCCAGATCACGGACTCTACCAGGGGGTGGCGCCTCCTGGGCTTACCTACCTTACTCACCACTGGAGAGAGAGAGCAAGGTGGAGTGGAGATCAAAACACAAGCGAGCAAATCGTTTATGCATATGTGTGTATGTCTAATCACCCTGAACTTTCCTCTAATCATCTGCGATCTTCTAATCTATCCCTCTATCGTGCGTAAGCGGTGCTACACGGCTCGGACACGGAGACACGAGACGAGCTATGTGCATGCAGCATACGACACAAGCACACCTGTGGTTTATACCTGATTCATTGAAGTCTTTTCGTTGATTCTTGAATGCTTTGATTTTTGATTCTTTCTGTCAGTGTGGGTGGAATCTCGATGTTTATTTATTTATGTGTGTCTCGTCATTTTCTTCATTATACGTGACATACGTTTATAATCTTATTAATCCTTTGTTTTCCGGGGCCTCGTTAGGACCTGCTCCGGCGCGCCGTCTTTTTCTGCGTGGGAATTTCCTGATTTAAAAAGTCAGGAGATGACCGCAAAATTTATAAAAATGTGCATCTGATGCACAATGGGATTCTGGTCAGGTATGTGCTTTCAGAAAAATTCTAGGCCGTCGTTTGACGGATTTAGGTGTTGTCGCTTCGCGTTTGCGTGGATTCCTCCCTCATCCTTCCATTCCTCTGTTGTACAGATATCCTCGCGAAGCGTCGCTGAGTAGGCCGCTGTTCGGGCCTAAAAGCAGCAGCAAGAGACTGAACCAGAACCCAAGACCCCACTGGGGGGCAAATTTAATTTAATCGTCGCCCCGTCGCCCCAGTATCAGGACAGGTGTCTCCATCAGATTCCAGGGGACTCAGATCGAGCATCCTATGAGAGTCTGGCGTTAGGTTGTGTCACGCTGCACCTTGGAGGGAGGGATGCATATGCATATGGTCTTTGCATGCCCTATTCTAACCCCCCAAGCCACAGGAACCCCCACAGAGCCAAGAGCGCTCAGTTTTCTGTCGGAAATTGTGGTGAACAATGCAGCAAGAGTCACTGGCCATGGTAAAGCGCTCTTTTCCAGCGTTAGGGAAGCTATAAGTATTTTAAAGTAGGTGTGGAAACCAAGGAAAGGCCAAGAAAAAATCCCTCTTTCCTGAAAATGCGACAGTGGTGGCCACCACAGCACAAGGGGGGAGCAAGAAAAAGTGATTTTCCAATGCTTTAGGGTATACTTTAGTTGTATTAGAGGTGCTCTAAGCACTCTTGCATTTTTATCTTAGTATTGGCCTAACCAAAATGGGTGATAACACATTTTGACCTATAGAACCAAACACTAGATCAGGATATTGTGTGGACCCCTCAATCCCCAAGCAATGTGCACTAAAACATCTTTTCCTGAGTTTACTGAGGCACTGATATACTGAGGCAGAGCCTATGAATTCATCTATGTTTTCCCCTGAATTCTTAGCCATCCTAGTGCTATGCACCCTAGGGGCTAGGATACTTTTTGTTGAGAGGTCCTGGGTTCAAGCTAGGTAAGTAGGACGTTCCCATGTGACATGGCAGTGACCTCAGCGCCACAAGCCATGCCACCTCAGCATCTATGGGACCCAAAAACAAAGAGTGCACATCTCAAGATGGCACTATGGAGAGTGTGAGCCCTTGGGGCAGTTTTCCAATCAGTTTTTCTCAAGCATGTAACATATTTCAACCTGAGTTGCATTGAATGTCTATTGCTGTGGTCTATTGCTGATATCTTTCTTCATCTAACTCATTGTGACTGCAGCCTTTCTATGCTTTAATTCTGTTTATCTTCTACTTGCATACTACTCTGGTTTGGGTTGCACTTGATTGGTTTCATATCACCAAAACATTTTCAATATCAAAAACAAGCAGCAGGATCCCATCACCAGCAGCAAGCAGCAGGAGAAGTACATCAAAAACAAAGTGCTGAAAACACTATAAAACTTTGTCGGAAGAGTCATCATCGGTGGAAGAAATCACAGAACCTAAATCTGAATCTGAATCTGAATCTGAATTTGAATCAGACGAAGATGATGAACCTTGTTCATGTCCATGTTCCCTGAAATATGTAGTATGGAACAATTGCAAAAGCTTCAAGCCATCCGGGAAGTAGGCAGCCAAAGTGGCCCCACGCAATGCATCATCATCCACTCTTTTTCAACTATCTGTAATCCACTTTGCCATTTCATGACGATCGAGCGTTGGTACCTTCTCATTTGCACCAAGGTTCTCAGCCTCATCGCCGAACCACGCAGTAAAAAATTCTGTCAAAAAGTCGCCAAAAGCCCTATTAATATGCGCCTTATCACACCCTTGGCACCACGGGGTGGTGTTGGGTGGGCTAATGTACATAAAAAAAAGCAACACTGCCAATGCAATGCACAAAGATGCATGCATGTGCGGCGGTGCACCATCAAGTGTGTACAAGTGGCGGGCATCGGTCTTCCGAAAAGTATTTTGAAAACAAAATAGAGAAAGTTAAAACAGGCTTCCACTGTTGATTGCTTTGATGACATTGTTTTATTTGTGCCTCTGCTTGCTCCTGCTGCTTCTTGATGTAGCTCAGGTTTTCCAAATATAAATGTTTTGTTGAAATAAACCAAAACTCCAAGTGCCCACAATACAAGAGAGGAAACACAGGATCAAATCCACAACATGAAGGGCTGCAGTCAAAGGAGATAGTGTATCAACAAAGGAACTCACTATAACTACCAATGTAGGAAAAGATAGTTAGAAAATATCCTACAATCATCAGAAAGCTGCCCACATGGGCACTCTCTCTGTTATAGTGCCATCTTGAGATGTGCACTCTTTGTTTTGGGTCGCATAGGTGCTGAGGTGGCATGGCTTGTGGCGCTGAGATCACTGCCATGTCACATGGGATCTTGCCACTTAGCTAGGCCGACTGGGAATTCAACCCAGGACCTCTCAAAAAGAGGTGACCCAGCCCCCTAGGGTGTAGACCACTAGGATAGCTAAGCATTCATGAGAAAATATAGAAAATTGTATAGGCTCTGGATCGATGTCAGCGCCTCAATCAGTCCACAAAATGGTGCTTAAGTCCAATGAGTTGGGGGGTCAGGGGTCCACACAACATCCAAAGTTCAATGCTTGTTTTTACAGGTCAAAATGCTTTGTCGCCCCTTTTTGGATAGGCCAATACTAAGATAAAAATGTAGTATGCCTTTAGGCATCTCTAAAACAACTAAAGCTTACCTTTTGGCATGGAAATACACTTTTTCTTACTTATAGCATTGTTTTTTCTGTGGACTTCTGTCTTGCTTTCACCGTGTTCAAGATGCGCGGCAAACTTGCGTTGATTTTCCGCACCACTCGGTGCACCTTCCCCTTTTCTTCCCCAACCCAAATGACAAGAAAAGGATACCGCTTCACTTGTTCTGGCACTAAATACTGGTCCCCATCCTTATCCACTCCATGTTTGAGGCGGACACTGTAATGCAAATGAACTGTGATATTACTTTTTTGCCGCCCTGCCACACGGGTAGCCACTCTCTTCTGTCCAACACGGCCACGCACATCCACCGTCTTCTCGGCCAAGGGCTCCAACCAGACGCAAATTTCGTCCCCGTGGTCAAGGTAATCGAACTGCTTCCTGAAAACAGCACACCGATGTATCAGACTAAAAATTAAAAATTGAGCATGCGACAGCAAGTGCCCGTGCACCCATTTTTCAGCACCCTATGACCCATGAAGCACATCAGACTAAAAATTGAAAATTCCTAATGCGACAGCAAGTGCCCATGCACCCATTTTTCAGCACCCTGTGACACATGAAGCACATCAGACTAAAAATTGAAAATTCTTAATGCGACAGCAAGTGCCCATGCACCCATTTTTCAGCACCCTGTGACCCGTGAAGCACATCAGACTAAAAATTGAAAATTCCTAATGCGACAGCAAGTGTCCATGCACCTTTTTTTCAGCACCCTGTGGCCCATGAAACACATCAGACTAAAAATTAAAAATTCCTGATGCGACAGCAAGTGCCCATGCACCCATTTTTCAGCACCCTATGACCCATAAGACAAACCTGCGAAACACACGGTGGATGTTCGCACGGTATAGGCGGACTAAAGCCTCCAAAAATTGTTTCGTGCCGCCCTTGCCGTATGAACTGATGCGGCGTGTAGTAACACCCTCCCGGCGACGAAAATCTGCCCACCATCAGGCCCGTTGGTCCTCCGTTAAAGCAGCAAGCCTTACGTTTCACAACTTGGCTCGGCTCATCACCATTCGACAGGTCACCACAATCCTGCGATCCCGATGATCCGTAATCCATACCCTCAGCCGCACCTCCACATTCTTGTACCTTGTTTGTTTACCCTTGTGCAGAGTTTTTCTCCGCAAACTCTTGGCGGCCAACTTCTCCAATCGGGGCCCTATTGCCCTCCAGTCCCGCAACGACTTCGGGGAGGAGATGTTCGAATCCTGGGCAGCCACGGAGTCGTTGTGGATTTTGGCGTAATCGAAATACATCAGTTTCTGGGCAGCCGTACGCACAATCTTCTTAGGCTTGGCCATTTGCAAAGCCTTGGGCCGCCTACAACACAAAAACAAACAAATTGTCTAGCGCCTAGTGAGCTCAAAAAGAACGGCCCCAATAAAGTGGTAAGCACATCTCTTAACGGGACCTTTGCGACAATCAAGCGGAACCGCATCCACAGCCACAACCGGTTCAGTGGGCTCCGTTTGTGGCAGGGACCCTGCGAGATGAATCACGTCCTCATCCTCCTCTTGGGGTGGATCCCGGGGCTTCAAAAAGGCATGGAGGGTGCTCTGCAAAGACCGCTTCGGGCGGCGGTGAACTAGTGCCCGTTGCTCTGCCCGGGTCGAAGATGAAGCCTCCGATTGGGTAGGGCGGGGCGGAGAGGGAGCACGTGGCAGTGAGAAGCGCCAAACAGACGCACGGTCGGGCAAGACGGTCTTGCCATCGCGATCATAAGAGATGCGGCGATATGCATCACCGTGCTGTGAATGTCCAACGACCTGCGCCAAAACAGGTTCCCCCGTGGAGCGGATGAACATCACACTTGTCCCGTGGGGAAACATGGTTGTGCTATCAAGTTCCATTTCAGCGAAAGTGAGCAAAATGTCCGACCATGAATGCAGGGGTTCAAGTGGTAGTGCCCCACAACACAGCCACCCACACAACAACACAATGAGCCGCAACGAAAAATTTTGGGTTGACCAAGTGACGCCCCCCATCCCCCCCGGGGAACGACAAGGGGTGGGGAACGACACGGGGGGGGGGTACTAGGTTCAATTACAGACCCCTCAAGAGGTCACCAAAACCAAGCAACAAGCAAGCAAGTGCTAAGGACTCCAACCGTTCTCTCACAAAACGTGGGGTGGAGCCCCAGGTAGCCTAAGCAAAGTTTACTGCGCGCATTTCGTGTTGCCGTGCGCTCCACGTGTGACGCGTATCAACAGACTTACCTGTGTATGCGACCACAACACAAATTCATTGTGTCGGGCAACTGAAGAGTTGAGAGGGCATGGTCACACTTGCTGCGACAGCTAGAATCCACGCCGAATCCTCTGATGATCGAGTATCGCTAGAAACCACCTTCGGAGCCTTTTGGAACCAGTGTACAGCACAAAGTGGAAATTGTGCCTTGTATTCCCCTTGGTCATATAAATAAAACTGGGAACCTTAATGCGCAGCCGATGAGGGAACCCAAAATGTACTGTTCTCTCAACCATTCGCATAGAAGGAGTGTCACTAGTCGACTACAGACTGCATTCATATGTATATACACATATCGAGTATACCCTTCTAGATTGTCTTTTGGCCCACAGCTAGCAACAGTTGACTCCCATGCTCTAGGTAATGGCTACACGAGTGGACGACACTCAACCCACATGTGATCATGTGCAACCCCCAAATGCTACCTTTGCATACCAGCTTCATACTGCGCCCCATACCTCCGCCCAGCAGAGCCCCCTGCCCCTCAGATTTTTGATGAAGCGAAAACACCACCCCAATTGGTGCTGCCCACAACATGTTGGTGCCGAGAAAGAGCAAGCTACGCAAGAGTGTGCAGAGCGCGGCAGCAAACACTGATACGTCAGGTACCGGCACCGGAAGGGAACGTTTGCCAAGAGACACTGAGGCTTTCTACTTTGTATTGGGGACTGACTTCTGTCGTGCAGCACTCCCAGATACAATTCCTGACGCTGCAAGCGCCCTACCTCCTCTACGTGGACCACAGCAATCGCAGAGAGTCCGTGCCACTGGAGCAGTCAGAGTACACCTCGAGCTACCTGAGAGAATCGAAGGAGGAACCCTTGAACATGATGGCGGCCTCCAAAGCTGAGGACTATCAACTATTGGGGAAAGTCGTAGACCAAGGTCTGAAGGAGTTTGGTTACTCCAGAGAAGACCTGAGCGTGGAGTTGTTCGCCAGCGACAAGCAACATGTGTTGGGCCTCTACTGCAGCGGGGGGAAAAACTGCTGCTACAAATTTTACTGACCCTCTTTCGGGATGGCCTACAGGAACCCCAGGTTCAGTGAACTGGGGAAGGTCTTGACCAAGGTGGCCCTGGAACGTTCCCGTATGGTCCTGTGTTCCCCTGATTGGGGAGCCCATGGGGGCAACGAGTACTGGCGAACCCTCCTGGACAGGCCCAATATCAGCTCCGTCCGGCTACCTGATGAGGCCATCTACGTGCCTCTGGGACACAAGACGCCCTTCAGGAAACACGGATGGGGAAGTATGCTCAGCGTGGTGGACAGGGGTCTTAGCTCTATCCCCTGGGAGGTCCTAGACTCAACTCTGGTCCAGACTATACAACGAGAGAGCGATGGACTCTCCCTGGGTGACTTGAAGGATCCACTACGACCTCAAGATGCTATTGAGACTATACCAGGGGGAGATGAATACGTCGTGACTGACACCAATGCCCCCAACTCTCCCTGCCGTGTACCTGTTCCTGATGGAGTCTCTGAGTGTGGACTATCGGAGCTCCCCAGCTTCATCCACTCTGATGACGAAACTGAGCATGACGCCTTCTTCGTGCAGACATGCGTGGAGGAAGTGGAGAACGCCAAGTACGTCGCCCCACTGAAACCCCTACTCTCCATGAGGGTCGAAGACCCCTTGGACGAGGAGCTGGACTCCCGATCCAGGCTAAGGGAGTACGTGGACTCCAAGAGGAGGTTGGTGGCGAGAAAGCTATGATACGCTAACCCCACCCGCAGCTCATGGCCACTGAAGCAAGGATGTATGGGAGATCTATCCCAATTGAAGGAGGACCTCGAGCAGAAGATCACCACCTGGCAAAGGGAGGTAGATCTTAAGCTCATGAAGAGCGTTTGGGGTGCCCATGTGGGGACCCCCGAGGAAGATGAACGCTCGGAGGAATGTGTATGTGAACCCCCAAGAGCGTGCCTATGTTGCCATCGTCCACCGGAGATGGTTGAACGAGACCTTCTATACGCCTACCAAGGGTTGAAGGATACTACCAAGGGCGAAGAGCCGGTGGAGGACCACCTCCCGGCTTCTATTACCCAGGGGGCAAGCAACCTACACTCGGACGAGGACATGGAGGACAAAATTAAACTATTGGACCCGCGGGTGCAGAAGCTTATAAGGACCTACCTGGAGGTGTTCCGGGAACTACCACCCCCAGCCTCATGCGACAAACTGGTACAGATGGACCTCAAGCTTAAACCCGAGTTTGTGGGTCACAAGATCCGGAGGAGACCCTATCCTGCTCCTAAAGAACAGGCCGATGAGATAGAGCGACAAATACAAGAGTGTATCGACGCTGGCCTGGTCCTGGAGTACAGGGATGGGGACTACCCCCAACACTGCAGCCCCTGTTTCCTGGTGGCTAAACCTGGGTCTACAGCCAAACGGCTGGTAGTGGACTACGGAGAGCTGAACAAGAAAACGTTGAACCACTCAGGGTCCATTCCTAATATGGAGTCTACCCTTGAGAAGATAGCCTCCTGTCGCTACAAGACCAAGATGCACAAGAGGAGCGGATTCTGGCAGGTGGACCTGACGCCCAACGCCCAGGAGCTACTAGCCTTCATCACCCCTCAGGGGAGGGTGTTCAAGTGGAAGGTCATGCCCTTTGGCGTGGCCAACGCACCCGCTCTATTTCAAGAGCTGATGAACCAGATCCTGTCCATTCTACGACGAAGACCCAAGGTGCAAGAACTCATATCCCGTGGGGCCCAGATGGAAGCGCACATCGACGATGTATGCCTCGGGACCAATACCCAGGAGGATCACCTAATCCTCTGGGGTGAGTTCTTTGCGGTCTGCCAGGAGAACCACACAGGACTCAAGCTGGAGAAGTGTGAGTTCATGCAGGAGACCATGCAGTACCTGGGGTTTGACGTTGCCTATGGGTGGTGGACCCCAGCGGCATCTAGGGCCAAACCCCTGATGGATGCTAAGGTACGACATGAAGACCCCAAGAAAGGACTCCATGATGTAGGCAGTTTCATTGGGGCGTGCAACTTCTCCCGCCCCCATATCAAGAACTTCACCTACACCAACGCTTTTTGGCGGACTTGATCAAGAAGAGTACTACTTGGCGCTGGGGCCCACAAGAGCAACAAGCGTTTGACGAGCTCAAATACAAGGTGGCCAACGCTAAGTGCTTGGGTGTGCCTAGAGCACAAGGTGAGATTTTCCTGGTGACCGACGCCAGAAATGTGGGCGGTGGTGGAACGTTTTTCCAATGGCAAGCACTAGAGAAGGAGGAGTTCGACTCGGCTATTTCCCGATGGGGGACGGAAGGTCTCAACCGAGATGGAACTCTCAAGCACAGCTACCCTGACGACAAGTGGGTCCTAGTACCCCTGGCCCACTGGAACTGGAAATGTAACCAGGCCAGGGGGAACTACTCCACCTATGAGCAGGAGTTGCTCGCGGGTATGCTGGTTCTATCCTCTCAGGCGGGACTGTTGGGGAGTAACCCTGTGGTCTGGCCCTGCGACCAAGAGCCGGTGCACACTTTTCAGAAGGGTCCCCCAACTGAGAAGGCCAAGCTATGGCGCTGGTGGACCTACCTCAGCCAACTACGGCTGACGGTACACCATATCCAGGGAGTGAAGAACGAGTGTGCAGACTACATTAGCCGCAACAACTTCGACGCCCTGATTGGTGCTCGGTCTGAAGCGCTGGCTAAGGAGGCGTTCAGCCCTATGGACGTACACTTGGACCTCAACATGACTATGATACGGCCCCTAGTTGGATTCCAACAAGCAGAATACCTGAAGGAGTTTGGGGATATCTATAAGCGCCTAGAGAAGCGCCTTGAATTCCTCCTGGTCAACCAAGAGCAGTGGAAGAGGGACAAGAGCTACCTCTGGCACGAGGACCGCATCGTGGTACCCAGTGACAGAGTCCCAGCGCTACTGAAGTGGACCCATGAGTCCAGCGGTCATGTGGGTGCTGACCGTACCCTGAGGCTATTCAAGCAGTGGTTCCACACTACGTGGACTGATGACGAACTGCGGAAGACCCTCCAGCCTATCGTGGACAAGTACCCGTGTAGGTCCTGCAAACCTGGGGATATCAGGGACAGGGCCCGTTACTCGACCCTGCCGATACCCCACTGTGCTAACAGTGTTCTCTACGTGGACTACACCGAGACGCCGAAGTTTGGAGGCTACGACTTTGCCCTCGCGGTGACCGGTGGGTTGACCAGGTTTACCAGGGTGTTCCCATGTACCAAGCACATTGCCGGAGAGGAGACTATCAAGATACTCCTGGAGGAGTGCTTTTGTGTCTATGGGGCGCCCAAGGAGATCAACTCCGATGAGGACGTACGAGTACGCTCAAATACCGGCTGGTACAAGAGGGTCCTGAGATCCCTCAATGTCCAGGTGTATACGGGGATCCCCTACTCTCACACGAGCAACCCCCTATGTGAACGACAGATTCGTGTCCTCAAGGAGAATGTAAGGACATGGTGCAAAACTGAACGCACCAGAGACTGGGTGAGACTACTCCCCGTCATATCCTTGATGATGAACTCCCAAGAGAGTTCAGCGACTGGCTACTCGCCCCATGAGCTATTCCTAGGACGCCGGGCGTGGTTCCTACATGCTCCCTATCGGGGGGATACCCATTCTTCTGTGGGTAACTGGGTCCAGGAGCAACAAGCGAAGGTGGACAAGGCCAAGGCTATGCTCCAGAGAGTGGGGGAGTGTCAGTGGAACAAGAAGAACAAGCACGGGGTGCCTGCTTCCTACCAGGAGGGGGACTGGGTGCTGATGCACCACAGCCGACTTCCCGCCTGGCCACGCTCTACCAGCGATGACCCCTACTTCGGGCCCTACAAGATTCTATCTGTGGATGGACACCGTATCACGGTGCGGTGTTCTCCCCAACTAGGGGGGACCCTGGTGTGCGCTGCTCAGCACCTGAAGCGCTACTATGATCCTGAAGACCTATGTGGGGAGGAGTGGGAGCTGAACGATGAAGAAATCGCCGCTCTAGACCTACAGGGGGCTGCCAGCCCTATGGAAGTTGAAGGAGACCTCCCCGACATGAACGCCGAGGAGATGGCTAAGGAAGGCTTCTACCTGGTGAAGTCTGTGCTACGCCACCGCTATCGCCACGGTTGGCGCTTCCCCACCCTCTGGGAAGGGTTTGGAGTCAAAGAGGCCACCTGGGAGCCCTTCTCAGCGTTTGTCCTACCTGAGAAACGCCTAAACTCAGTTCTGGTAGACTACTTGTCCCAGAACAACCTTGGTGAGTTGCTGAGGCTCGCTCAGACGCTTGCCTCCAAGACTAAAGCTAGGGACTGATCCTTACCCTTACCTGCCTAAGCGTATGTGTGAGTGTGCTATTCCTAAGGTCCTGAGAGCAAGCCGCAGAAATGGTGTCCTAATTATACCCAAGTCTGCACGCTTGCTAAACCCGGCGGATGTCTTACCGGTGCCACGGGGTACGCCCCGGGTCTCTCCGCCCCTAAGCGCCCAGTTTCTGTGCTGGCGCAAAACCTTGGGGGAATACCCAGCATACGAGTCCGGGTATTGTTTTTCCTACCTACCTGCCTACTACAGGGGAGGGTTGGCCAAAAGCTATGAAGGCATGAAAACGCCTGTTTGCTATGAAGGCCAAAATCTAGATTAACCACTGCCACTGCCCACCAACGCCGCTAAAATTGCAGGAAACGGGTGGGACACTGACACGCGCACTACAGGTCCTACACACTCTACAGTTGCACCATCCTTGGTGGGCCAGCACTTGCTCAACTGGCTCAAGCCCCCACTCAAGACTACCACTCCTACACGCACGCTCTACTGGGTGGTGTTGAGGAAGATGTCACGAGCCCTAATGGCTCACCTGTGAGATGGCAACAGAACACAGAGCTACTAAGCCTCTGTGGCCTTACAGGGACGCCACAACGCGTTTCCCTGCTAGGGCTTGGAGGGAAGGAGTGCTTTTTTGGCGTGCACGGCGCAGATGTCGATGGAGTCGGACTCCCTGCTCTGCCACAGGCAGAGGCGGAGTTAGTTGATTGGTGTGTTCAGCGCCCTTGTTTAGCAGGGCAGAAAAAAAACAATCGCTGCTGCACCAATCACCCTGACCTTCCCACGTGTAAACCAGAGGCAAATGACTTGGGTTTGAGACGGAGGAACCAAGACAGCCTCCACGTGTTATACGCTTCTCAGGCTGCCCTATAATACACTGTTCCCAAACCCAAGTACAAGCAAGCAAGCTTAAGGAACTCCACCCGTTCTCTTATAGAAGGTGGGGTGGAGCCCCTGGGTAACCTAAACAAGGGTTTTACCGTGCGCACCACGTGTGGCCTACCCTTTGATGCGTCATATGCATGCACGTTCATGCACGAATTTTGCAATTACCTGTACCAATCTCACTTCCATACCCAGATCACGAACTCTACCAGGGGGTGGCGCCTCCTGGGCTTACCTACCTTACTCACCGCTGGAGAGAGAGAGCAAGGTGGAGTGGAGATCAAAACACAAGCGAGCAAATCGTTTATGCATATGTGTGTATGTCTAATCACCCTGAACTTTCCTCTAATCATCTGCGATCTTCTAATCTATCCCTCTATCGTGCGTAAGCGGTGCTACACGGCTCGGACACGGAGACACGAGACGAGCTATGTGCATGCTGCATACGAGATGAGCACACCTGTGGTTTATACCTGATTCATTGAAGTCTTTTCGTTGATTCTTGAATTCTTTGATTTTTGATTCTTTCTGTTAGTGTGGGTGGAATCTCGATGTTTATTTATTTATGTGTGTCTCGTCATTTTCTTCATGATACGTGACATATGTTTATATTCTTATTAATCCTTTGTTTTCCGGCGCTTCGTTAGGACCTGCTCCGGCGCGCCGTCTTTTTCTGCGTGGGAATTTCCTGATTTAAAAAGTCAGGAGATGACCGCAAAATTTATAAAAATGTGCATCTGATGCACAATGGGATTCTGGTGAGGTATGTGCTTTCAGAGAAATTCTAGGCCGTCGTTTGACGGATTTAGGTGTTGTCGCTTCGCATTTGCGTGGATTCCTCCCTCATCCTTCCATTCCTCTGTTGTACAGATATCCTCGCGAAGCGTCGCTGAGTAGGCCGCTGTTCAGGCCTAAAAGCAGCAGCAAGAGACTAACCAGAACCGAAGACCCCGACGGGGGGCAATTTTAATTTAATCGTCGCCCCGTCGCCCCAGTATCAGGACAGGTGTCTCCATCAGGTTCCAAGGGACTCAGATCGAGCGTCCTATGAGAGTCTGGCGTTGGGTTGTGTCACGCTGCACCTTGGAGGGAGGGATGCATATGCATATGGTCTTTGCATGCCCTATTCTAACCCCACCAAGCCACAAGAACCCCCACAGAGCCAAGAGCGCTCAGTTTTGTGTTGGAAATTGTGGTGAACAATGCAGCAAGAGTCGCTGGCCATGGTAAAGCGCTCTTTTCCAGCGTTAGGGAAGCTATAAGTATTTTAAAGTAGGTGTGGAAACCAAGGAAAGGCCAAGAAAAAATCCCTTTTTCCTGAAAATGCGACAGTGGTGGCCACCACAGCACAAGGGGGGAGCAAGAAAAAGTGCTTGTGCAATGCTTTAGGGTATACTTTAGTTGTATTAGAGGTGCTCTAAGCACTCTTGCATTTTTATCTTAGTATTGGCCTAACCAAAATGGGTGATAAGACATTTTGACCTATAGAACCAAACACTAGATCAGGATATTGTGTGGACCCCGTAATCCCCAAGCAATGTGCACTAAAACATCTTTTCCTGAGTTGACTGAGGCACTGATATACTGAGGCAGAGCCTATGAATTTATCTATGTTTTTTCCTGAATTCTTAGCTATCCTAGTGGTATGCACCCTAGGGGCTGGGATACCTTTTTTTGAGAGGTCCTGGGTTCAAGCTAGGTAAGTAGGAAGTTCCCATGTGACATGGCAGTGCCCTCAGCGCCACAAGCCATGCCACCTCAGCATCTATGGGACCCAAGAACAAAGAGTGCACATCTCAAGATGGCACTATGGAGAGTGTGAGCCCTTGGGACAGTTTTGCAATCAGTTTTTCTCAAGCATGTAAAATATTTCAACCTCAGTTGCATTGAATGTCTATTGCTGTGGTCTATTGCTGATATCTTTCTTCATCTAACTCATTGTGACTGCAGCCCTTGTATGCTTTGATCCTGTTTCTCTTCTACTTGCATACTACTCTGGTTTGGGTTGCACTTGATTGGTTTTATATCACCAAAACATTTTCAATATCAAAAACAAGCAGCAGGATCCCACACCAGCAGCAAGCAGCAGGAGAAGTACATCAAAAACAAAGTGCTAAAAACACTATAAAGCTTTCTCGGAAGAGTCATCATCGGTGGAAGAAATCACAAAACCTAAATCTGAATCTGAATCTGAATCTGAATTTGAATCGGATGAAGAGGATGAACCTTGTTCATGTCCATGTTCCCTGAAATATGTAGTATGGAACAATTGCAAAAACTTCAAGCCATCCGGGAAGTAGGCAGCCAAAGTGGCCCCACGCAATGCATCATCATCCACCTTTTCCCAACTATCTGTAATCCACTTTGCCATTTCATGACGATCGAGCGTTGGTACCTTCTCATTTGCACCAAGGTTCTCAGCCTTATCGCCGAACCACGCAGTAAAAAATTCTGTCAAAAAGTCGCCAAAAGCCTTATTAATATGCGCCTTATCACACCCTTGGCACCACGGGGTGGTGTTGGGTGGGCTAATGTACATAAAATAAAGCAACACTGCCAATGCAATGCACAAAGATGCATGCATGTGCGGCGGTGCACCATCAAGTGTGTACAAGTGGCGGGGATCGGTCTTCCGAAAAGTATTTTGAAAACAATATAGAGAAAGTTAAAACAGGCTTCCACTGTTGATTGCTTTGATGACATTGTTTTGTTTGTGCCTCTGCTTGCTCCTGCTGCTTCTTGATGTAGCTCAGGTTTTCCAAATATAAATGTTTTGTTGAAATAAGCCAAAACTCCAAGTGCCGGCAATACAAGAGAGGAAACACAAGATCAAATCCACAACATGAAGGGCTGCAGTCAAAGGAGATAGTGTATCAACAAAGGAACTCACAATAACTACGAATTTAGGAAAACATAGTTAGAAAATATCCTACAATCATGGGAAAATTGCCCACATGGGCACTCTATCTGTTATAGTGCCATCTTGAGATGTGCACTCTTTGTTTTGGGTCCCATAGGTGCTGAGGTGGCATGGCTTGTGGCGCTGAGATCACTGCCATGTCACATGGGATCTTCCTACTTAGCTAGGCCGACTGGGAATTGAACCCAAGACCTCTCAAAAAGAGGTGACCCAGCCCCCTAGGGTGTAGACCACTAGGATAGCTAAGCATTCATGAGAAAATATAGAAAAATGTATAGGCTCTAGATCGATGTCAGCGCCTCAATCAGTCCACAAAATGGTGCTTAAGTCCAATGAGTTGGGGGGTCAGGGGTCCACACAACATCCAGAGTTCAATGCTTGGTTTTACAGGTCAAAATGCTTTGTCGCCCCTTTTTGGATAGGCCAATACTAAGATAAAAATGTAGTATGCCTTTAGGCATCTCTAAAAACAACTAAAGCTTACTTTTTGGCATGGAAATACACTTTTTCTTACTTATAGCATTGTTTTTTCTGTGGACTTCTGTCTTGCTGACACCGTGTTCAAGATGCGCGGCAAACTTGCGTTGATTTTCCGCACCACTCGGTGCACCTTCCCCTTTTCTTCCCCAACCCAAATGACAAGAAAAGGATACCGCTTCACTTGTCCTAGCACTAAATACTGGTCCCCATCCTTATCCACTCCATGCTTGAGGCGGACACTGTAATGCAAATGAACTGTGATATTACATTTTTGCCGCCGTGCCACACGGGCAGCCACTCTCTTCTGTCCAACACGGCCACGCACATCCACCGTCTTCTTGGCCAAGGGCTCCAACCAGACGCAAATTTTGTCCCCGTGGTCAAGGTAATCGAACTGCTTCCTGAAAACAGCACACAAATGTATCAGACTAAAAATTAAAAATTGAGCATGCGACAGCAAGTGCCCGTGCACCCATTTTTCAGCACCCTATGACCCATGAAGCACATCAAACTAAAAATTGAAAATTCCTAATGCGACAGCAAGTGCCCATGCACCCATTTTTCAGCACCCTGTGACCCATGAAGGAACATCAGACTAAAAATTGAAAATTCTTAATGCGACAGCAAGTGCCCATGCACCCATTTTTCAGCACCCTGTGACCCGTGAAGCACATCAGACTGAAAATTGAAAATTCCTAATGCGACAGCAAGTGTCCATGCACCCATTTTTCAGCACCGTGTGGCCCATGAAACACATCAGACTAAAAATTAAAAATTCCTGATGCGACAGCAAGTGCCCATGCACCCATTTTTCAGCACCCTATGACCCATAAGACAAACCTGCGAAACACACGGTGGATGTTCGCACGGTATAGGCGGACTAAAGCCTCCAAAAATTGTTTCGTGCCGCCCTTGCCGTAGGAACTGATGCGGCGTGTAGTAACACCCTCCCGGCGACGAAAATCTGCCCACCATCAGGCCCGTTGGTCCTCCGTCAAAGCAGCAAGCCTTGCGTCCCACAACTTGGCCCGGCTCATCACCATGCAACGGGTGACCACAATCCTGCGATCCCGAAGATCCGTAATCCATACCCTCAGCCGCACCTCCACATTCTTGTACCTTGTTTGTTTACCCTTGTGCAGAGTTTTTCTCCGCGAACTCTTGGCGGCCAACTTCTCCAATTGGGGCCCTATTGCCCTCCAATCCCGCAACGACTTCGGGGAGGAGATGCCCGAATCCTGGGCAGCCACGGAGTGGTTGTGGATTTCGGCGTAATCGAAATACACCAGTTTCTGGGCAGCCGTACGCACAATCTTCTTAGGCTTGGCCATTTGCAAAGCCTTGGGCCGCCTACAACACAAAAACAAACAAATTGTCTAGTGCCTAGTGAGCTCAAAAAGAACGGCCCCAATAAAGTGGTAAGCACACCTCTTAACGGGACCTTTGCGACAATCAAGCGGAACCGCATCCACAGCCACAACCGGTTCAGTGGGCTCCGGTTGTGGCAGGGACCCTGCGAGATGAATCATGTCCTCATCCTCCTCTTGGGGTGGATCCCGGGGCTTCAAAAAGGCATGGAGCGTGCTCTGCAAAGACCGCTTCCGGCGGCGGTGAACTAGTGCCCGTTGCTCTGCCCGGGTCGAAGATGAAGCCTCCGATTGGGTAGGGCGGGGCGGAGAGGGAGCACGTGGCAGTGAGAAGCGCCAAACAGACGCACGGTCGGGCAAGACGGTCTTGCCATCGCGATCATAAGAGATGCGGCGATATGCATCACCGTGCTGTGAATGTCCAACGACCTGCGCCAAAACAGGTTCCCCCGTGGAGCGGATGAACATCACACTTGTCCCAGGGGGAAACATGGTTGTGCTATCAAGTTCCATTTCAGCGAAAGTGAGCAAAATGTCCGACCATGAATGCAAGGGATGCAAGTGGTAGTGCCCCACAACACAGCCACCCACACAACAACACAATGAGCCGCAACGAAAAATTTTGGGTTGACCAAGTGACGCCCCCCAGCCCCCCCGGGGAACGACAAGGGGTGGGGAACGACACGGGGCCATGAGGCAACGGAAACTGGGCTCGCATACGCCCCCGTGTCACAGGCAACGACACGGGGGGGGGGGGGTACTAGGTTTAATTACAGACCCCTCAAGAGGTCACCAAAACCAAGCAACAAGCAAGCAAGCGCTAAGGACTCCAACCGTTCTCTCACAAAACGTGGGGTGGAGCCCCAGGTAGCCTAAGCAAAGTTTACTGCGCTCCACGTGTGACGCGTATCAACAGACTTACCTGTGTATGCGACCACAACACAAATTCATTGTGTCGGGCAACTGAAGAGTTGAGAGGGCATGGTCACATTTACTGCAACAGCTAGAATCCACGCCGAATCCTCTGACGATCGAGTATCGCTAGAAACCACCTTCGGAGCCTTTTGGAACCAGCCTACAGCACAAAGTGGAAATTGTGCCTTGTATTCCCCTTGGTCATATAAATAAAATTGGGAACCTTAATGCGCAGCCGATGAGGGAACCCAAAATGTACTGTTCTCTCAACCATTCGCATAGAAGGAGTGTCACTAGTCGACTACAGACTGCATTCATATGTATATACACATATCGAGTATACCCTTCTAGATTGTCTTTTGGCCCACAGCTAGCAACAGTTGACTCCCATGCTCTAGGTAATGGCTACACGAGTGGACGACACTCAACCCACATGTGATCATGTGCAACCCCCAAATGCTACCTTTGCATACCAGCTTCATACTGTGCCCCATACCTCCGCCCAGCAGAGCCCCCTGCCCCTCAGATTTTTGATGAAGCGAAAACACCACCCCAATTGGGGCTGCCCACAACATGTTGGTGCCGAGAAAGAGCAAGCTACGCAAGAGTGTGCAGAGCGCGGCAGCAAACACTGATACGTCAGGTACCGGCACCGGAAGGGAACGTTTGCCCAGAGTGCGCCCGGCATCCAAATCCATATTCCAGCTATCTATCTCAATGTTTTACCCCTGTCATACCCAGCTTGGTGTGTCCTTTTCACAATTGCAAAAGCACAAGTCGTTCATGCATGATTGGAAGAAGTGGTGGCGAGGGAGTGTAATGACAATGAGAATGGCAATATTGACCTCCCTTAGAATCTTTGCTTGCTTTCTTGGGCACTAGAATAAGGGCCCAAATCCGATTGTGCTGGGCTAGGTCAGAAAATCCCATACAGGCACAGGCCCCCAAACGGTTGAAAGTGGGAGGGTGACCGTTGAAACTTTGCCCAGCGCGCTAACGTTCCCTCAAGAGATGGCACATGAGACATGAATATGTCACAGGTTCAATGCATTTGACTCTGATAGGTCCTGTGGTAGCCTTTCGCCCCAAGACCAATTGGGACACCCTGATGTGCCCTACAAGGTACAACGCATCAAGGGTGGTGGTAAACATGATCCCACCCCTCCTTGTCCCCTTGTCTCCCCTCCCCTGACACACCCACTCGCCAGTACCCCTTGTATTGCCCTCAAACAGCAGAGGAACAGCTGGGTAACTTTTTAGCAGATGTTAATTGCGTGCTGTAGATAATTCATAGTTTACATGACACAACTTGCTCTGAATGTGAGCCCAGGTGGGGGAAACTGCCACATGCAAAAGTAAAAAAAAATAAGTCGCGATTACAAACTTTCAGGTGCCCCTGGAATATCCTGCAATCATCTTTGGACTAGACCCTCCCTGCTGGTTTGGCAGGCCTCAATAGAACAAATCTTGTTATATTGCTGATGTACAGTGCAATCAAATGATGGCTGAAACCAACACCGCTGCCACTGGAGAGTATTGTTCAAAGGCCCAGCAGCACAGAGAATTTGCAAATGCCCACATTCAGGGCAAGAATCATGCAAGCCTTACACCAACAGCCCCCCCGACATTTTGGCCCCTTAGACGGCATAGGGGGGGGGGGGGGTATTGACTGGTGGTGTGCGCCAATGACAGGGCCAACAATATTGAACCCCCCACCCCACCCCCAACCCCCAACCCCCAACCCCTGTCCAGGTATCGGGGACTCCAAAGCGAAGAGCATTCAAAGTGGCTGCATAACCAGTGCCGTACCAGGGTCTTCAAAGCACAGAGGAACCACAAAGGCTACATAACCCAACCGTCTTAGGGTTCTCAGAATGGGAACAAATGAATATGGTTACAGAATGGCTGCTGTCTGGGTCCCAGAAGCGAGGAAGCATCAATGCCGCTACATATCCCCTGCTATCCCAGGGTCCCCACACTGGAGAGGAAAGAATATCGCTACATAAACCCTGTTAGGGTGGCAACAATCACACAATTTGAGTGCCATATTTGGAATCTCCATGAAATCTGGAACATGCTGAGCATAGTGAAGTGGTGTCTTTGTTCGCGGATCGCATACAGGCAGCAATGACTCGCAGCACCTGCGGCGCCGAGTAAGGTCTAGACCACCTCAACATTTTGGCCCCAGAAGGGGGGGGTCTCAGTGTAAGCATTGAAGCTGGGTCCCCGCCATGGCAAGGATTGCCTGTGGACGTAATCTATTGCACGTCCCATGCATCTTGGCTAACACCCTTGTTCGAGGCCCAGATCCAGCCCCCTGGAATGGACCGGTGCGAAATGGGCTGGTGTCTATTGTGCTCCAACAACTAAGGAAGCGATTCCAAAGCTTCCCGGAGTCATTTTGAGACCGTAACTGTGCTAGCTGTTCAGAACACGCTCTTCCCACCATGCAGCTATCAAAACTCGCGCATATTGGCACTGAGATTTCAAATTTAACAAACTTGGAAGGGTAGTACGTCTATGGGGTATTAAGAGGGTTAGTGGCGGAATCTCTGTTCCCTAGAAACTCCAGCTCCTCCAGAAACTCCACCACATAGGACATGCCACATTCAAAAAGAGCCTTGCAGGATGTCCACTAGGACAGGCCCAGATTACGATTTTTTTTATTACGATTTTACGGCATTTTTTTTACGATTTTACGGCGTTTTTTTACGATGTCGTTACGATGCTTCGGGAGCATTCACTACCCTACCGTCCCATGTTTTCCCTTGTTTTCAAGCAATTTTTTCAAGCAATTTGGCAATAGGGGCAAGGGACGTGCATATCTCAATGATTGTTGTGTATGTCGGGATCAGGGATGTATTAGAAGGGGGGGAGGCATTCGCCTTTTCAAGTCCTGGATGCTAGTGCGATTGAGGGGATCAGGGGGTTAGCGGGTGAGAGCTCATCTATATACAGCTGTATACAGATATATAAGGCCCTTACCCCCCCCGCCCCCCCAGCGTATCACGGCGCGACGGAAGGACCCGGGCCTCCGTCCTATGTGGGATCCTCTGAGGAGCGACCCTGCCCAGACCTCGGGCTGTGCGCTCCCCCATCCGCGCCCGCAGGTGCAGGTGCGGCTGTGGGGGGTTGGGCGCCCCCCCCTCCCGATGACTGCACTTGCCGAGTGAAGCCAAGGCTCAAGAGCCCCCCCCCCCGCGGGGCGGCAAACGGGCTGCCGCACCCCTGCGCTGCGAGGGGCGCCCCTGACGGTCTGCCCCACGCGCTGCCCTGCCCCCCCGAGTCGCACTGCCGCGCTCCTGCGCCTGTGCTGCCCCCCCACGAAGGGAGGGGGGGGGGTGCGCCGTGCCGGGGGGGGGGGGGGGCGGGACCACCCTGTCCCCGACCCTGGCCCTGTCCCTGACACCCCTGACCCAGAGCAGCAGCCTCTGGCTGCCCCTGTGCCTGCACCACAGATCGGCCTTTTGGCTAAGATCAAGTGTAGTATTAGAAGGGGGGGAGGGGGGGGGATGGGGGGGTCCGAAGGGGGGGGGGGAGGGGGGTCTGGCTGGGTGTCCGGCAAAAAAATGGGGAAAATCTTTTTTTTTCTGCCGAAGATGGCAATGGCACCCAAAAAAACGAAAATCTGTGGGACATCATCACCAGCAAAAATATGCCTCCAGTAGGGTTTGAACCAACTACCTGTAGACCTGCACCTGTAGTCCTGAACTGTGACAGTTTCCACTGCCTTCTTCACAGGAAAGAAACGGTCCATGGTGTGTCCTACAATGCAGTGGGACACAGCAGACGGCCGGAAACCAAGAGCACGATAGACCATCCACCCAGCCTTGAATCAAGTAGTCTTGAGGACCTACAGAGAGCACAGTGTCAGTTGACACCGCGTCTCATCTTTACAGTAACAGCAACAGGCCGATCAGGTGTTCAATCACACATTAGAAGGGGGGGAGGGGGGGGGAGGGGGGTCTAGGGGGGGGAGGGGGGTCCAGGGGGGGGTACCCCCCCTCCTCCTACGGTGTACCGCCGTTCTAATACATCCCTGGTCGGGATGCGGTGGCTTAGAGAAGCGAACATGTGGACCAAAAAAAAGGGGACCCTCCACTCCTGGTCCGCGGCATCGAAAACTGGCCGCCCACCCCGCTTCCTCCCCCTACGCATGGTTTGGATCCAAGAAAACGATCCGGGGAAGAGGATGTTTGCATGTAGGGGAGGCCTTGTGGAGGAAGAAGAGGGCCCCCGGCACTCAAGGGTTTGGGAAGACGAGGGAAGAGGTGGAAGACGAGGGAAGAGGTGGAAGACGAGGGAAGAGGTGGAGGACAAGGGAAGAGGTGGAGGACGAGGGAAGAGGTGGAGGACGAGGGAAGAGGTGGAGGACGAGGGAAGAGGTGGAGGACGAGGGAAGACGTGGAAGTTGAGCCACTAGAAACATCCTTCAACGTCACCGTTCACGAAGAGTGCCACGGCACAGCGACGCAAATCAGGGCGCGTGTTGCCCCGATTCGGGTCATCCAGCAAACCAGCAAGGTTGAATGAGCGCTCCACATCCGCGCTGGTCAGTGGCATCCCAAGCAGTGCCACCACTAGTTCCGACAGTGGACCTGACAAGGCTGACCAAAACTGCATTGGATCCTCAACTTGCTTGGCCTTCTGGCTGTCCATGTTGACATATAGTTCCCAGACAATGGTGGGTCCGGTGCCCGAGCACCGTGCGAGTGTATGAACACTCTCCCGACCCACCAAAGTAGCTCACCTGTCCTACCACTGACCCCACGGCTACTCACCCCACGGAACAGGTGGCCGGGTACGGGTGGTATTGGCAGTACCAACCATTCTCACGAAATTTCATCGTTTGCACGGTACCTTTAATATGAGCTCTTGCAAAATTCTCGTTCCCTTCTTTTTGCCCATGGAGACAAAGAGCGAAAAGGAAAAAAAAATCGCCTGCCACATAAACATCACAGCCACGCGTGCGCACGCAACAAAGGGGTTGTGTACAGGGAAGGCAATGGGGAAGGGGCAAAGGGGATAGGGAAGGAGAAAGGGGGAGGGGGCACAGTGACAGTGAGGTGGAGAGGAGAGACGTACCATACAACACAGCGCCAAAAACGATGAAAAAAATCGCCGAAAATTACGAAAATTACGAAAATTACGAAAAATTACGATCGTAATCTGGGCCTGTCCTAGTGTCCACCAGTGGCCTGAAGGGTGACGCGTGGGTGTATTCCATGTGTCCTACTGTGCACATACTTCCACCACAAACAGCAGTAGCGCGGATTTGGCGTCAGTCGGTGTCTGCAATCGGAGCCGGCCATAAGTCTGTCCGCCCAAATGCTCTATTTTAGATTATGTATGCCGATGCTGACGATACTGTGGCAGGGCAGGGACAACACTGCAGCTGAGGAAGTGGCATGGGCTCAGCCTTTGGCGGGTCAGAGAAATGAGATGGCGACACGTCGAGTGGCCACAAAGAGTTCTGGGGCCTTTTGGCAAGTGCACCACGAAGAATCAGCAGGCAAGAAGTACTGCAGGGCCACTCCCTCGGGCTACGGTGCCACCGCGCAGGAGGCGGGGCGCCTATTGCCATCAGTGCACGGGTACCGCCGCTGGATGGGGTTGTGGTGTGCCTCTGGTTCACTTTGAGGGAGAGGAGGGCTTTGGTGTTGGTGTTGTGTTGTGGTAGGAAGGTATGTCACTTCCCCCAACCAGAAGGAGTGGGCCAACTGCAGAAAGGTACCGGGGGTAGTTTAGAGAGGCAGGGGAATCCAATGTGTGAAAACCCCCGCCGAGGGTCTTCCGCGGTCGGAATACCGCTTTCGGGGGATTTCGAGTATAGCGGAGGACCCTTTTCGGGTTTTTTTATCATCGAGGGAACCCTTTTCGAGGCTTTTTTGCAGAATAGCCCGAGGGTATTGCAGTTTGGCCACCTTCTGACAAAGGGTTTTCTGGGTTGTGTGGAAGACCCTTTCGAGGGGTTTTCCCCCAAAATGGTGGCTGTTGTCCTTCGACTAAACAAAGCATATTGAACCCCTTTTGTTGAATACCGCCCAGGACCTTGCAGTTTGGCCACTTTCGGACTTCCTGACAAAGGGCCACCTTTCATCAGAAAGCGGCCCAACTGCCAACTCCTGGGCGGTATTCCACCAGAAAACCCCAAATAGGTTCAACCCCGGAGTGGGTCTTCCGCGCTCGAGGTACCCCGAAAAGGGCCGATATTCTGAGATCGCGCATTACTCTTTTCAGGGTCTTCCTATTTGGTATTTTCCCGCAAAAAACCCGCAAACGATAATCCAACACATGTCCGTGAAAATACCCTGGCCTCCAAAGGTCCGGCGATTGGGTATCATCGGAGAAACTCTGTGCTGCCGAAGTCGTCCGATGCAGATTCAGGTGATCTCATGGCATTCAATCGGAGCATCGAAGCCTGGCTCATGAGATTCGGGATTATCTCTTGTTCTGCTTCGTCGAACAGTTTCAGGGCTTTGTGCAAGGCGTACCACTTCGGGCTGTTGGGCGTCAGAGCGTCCATGACCTCCTGCTTTGCCAGCCGGCCATCCCCCGCTGCATCCATCACCTTGAAACCTTCCTTTTGGAGCTCCTCCTTGTGCTCCTCAAAGTACGTATGCTTCTGGTCTAAATCCTCCTTCCACGCCTTTTGCAGCGCCTTGCTCTCCTTCTTCAACTCGTCTGGGGGGCAGTGAAGCATTTTGCCCTGCAACACCGCAGACTTTTTGAGCATGGCCACGCCCATCCTTTTCTGGAAAGGCACAAACAAATCCACATAATGGCAGAGCAGGGCATAGCCCTCCTCTGGATTCAGATGCCCAGACCCGTCTTTGTCATGGGCAGTGAAGGCTTCAGAGACGTACCGCCTCAAAACATAGTCCTCGTCCCCCTTTTTCAGCTGCGCCTGTCTCTGGGCCTCGGCATCACCACTGATCTCCAGGGCCTGTTCCGGCTCAAATTCACTAACGGCCTTCTCAAGGGTTTCGAAGTACCCTTTGAGGTAGGGCGCCGCCTTGCCTGCTTTGTTCGCCGCACTCCACGGCACCAAGTCAGACAAAGGCATCCTGAAGGACAGATTCCCTTTGGACATGGGGGGCATGTAAAATGAATGTGCGCGCTCGTGGAGACGCGAGGGTTTGTAGGGCAGAAGCCTTTTAAGGGCCACAACGCGAAGGCTGAAGGGTTAAGACACGAAATGTTGAAGAGCGGCTTGCCTTCGCCCAAAGCCTTCTCTCCAGCCTTTACAGGGCAGCGTGCGTGTCCATAGCAAAGAGACCACGAGCGTGATCGTGTCCAACTCGGTGGTTCGTCAGAAAGCTGGCGATGGATTTCTGAAATGGGTTTGGCCTGGGCAAGGCAAAGCAGTGCAGCAGCATAACAACAAACAAGCGCAACTCCTAGAGGGTGCATGGCAGCATTCAAGCAACAAAGCAGCAGGCAAGCGGCGCAACCAAGCTCGTGCCCCGGTGCAAGCGCTCTCCAACCCCCGAGACTCTCAAATGGAAAGTGGCACAAATTATGTTGGGGTTAGGTTGAGTCGGAGGAAAACCCAGAATGCATATGCGGAGGGTCAGGTGACAGGAAAGGCGGGATTTGCCAGGCGCGCAAAGTGAGGCCCGCAGTAGCCCGACCAACCATCCCTGCCCCCTATACATCGGCAAAAACCTCCGTCGGTGTGATGACGGGTTCCGTTCCTCCAGTGCCACTGGCATCCTGTGGGCTGGCAGACATACGCCGCTCTCCAACCTAATCCCTCGCCATCCCTACCTGCACTGCAGGGCCACAACCAAATTTCAAACATCTGAGGAGTCCATTCCAATGTGTTGATGACTGGCTCAGGAAGCGCAGCCCAGTGCGCAGAGCTGCTGATATGGCAAAGCAGCAACCTTCAAGGCTAGACCAGGCTGATTGTTCCTTCCAATGGGTGAGGGGGTCATTGATATTTATAATAGCCCTTCTCACCAGCTGTTGTCACTTACTGTTAACACCCTTTATGACTAAAAGCACTTGGACGTCTGACCATCCTGGTGCCCTGTGGCAGAAATGCTGGTTCGCAAAGCACAATTGGTGTAATAGCTAGTGTGTTCTGCCTCGGAAGTTAAATTGACCCAGCCGGGCGTATTTGGATGGTACATTTGGTGTGCGCAATTGGCACAGCCTCTTGGTGTGCAATTTTAGTAGTTTGGAAATGCAGGAGGGAAACCACACCAACTGCACACACCAACATTACATGCAAAACTACATGAACTACACACCAGCAACTACACCAGCTGTGCACGAGTGTATTGATTCGTACGTCACGTGTGTGCGATTAGTGGTTTGCAAGGTATGGTTGATGTCTGCACCTTGAATGGTTGCTATCATAGGTTTGGTGTGCACAGCTAGTGTGGTTTGCATAACATGTTTGGTCTGCAGAGTTGGTGTGGTTTTATTGTATGTTTGCTATTTGCACTCCACAGCACCATGCCCCACAAAGGCATCCTAAAGCACTCACAATCAAGGTGATCAACATCACATTTGGGTGGGTGGAGGTAGCAGCATTGGACTGATACCCCATGGGCATTGTCATGATTCCACCGGACTCCAAGGGCTATTGGTGGACTGCTCCTGTACTAGGTCGGAGTAATGCACTCCACCTAGGGGGGGCAGCATGGCAAACCTTAGGGACAGTCATGTGTTCTCGGGCCAGTGACCTTTAGGAGTAGGTACATGCATAGGGGGTTGATGCTTGTTCCTATCATTGCCATCTTTTGACGAACGAACGAACGAACGAATTCAATAGACCAGACTGTGGGGTAAAATGAGACAAAATTCCCTCTCATGTACAAACCAGGGGTAATAAACAGGCTCACAAACTTGCTAAGGCGGCCAAGCTTACCAGTCCCATGATCCTGAGCCCCGCTGCAGGTTCGCAAAGCACCAAGCATATCCAAGGCAATTGGCTCCACACGAGCAAATCCAGAAATGCTTGTTGTGCCCCTAGCTAAACCACCATGAAATGCTTTCGTTTATGTAGATAATATCATACAACATTCAGAATGATTTCTTTTTCGACTCCTTCTCATATCCTCAGGTGAGGGATATTTTCCTCCCCTCATGTTTCAAACCACTTGAGGGAGCGTTTACCCGAAGCATGCCCGGCACGCTACTTTTGTGCCAAGTATCCCGACTTTACCCACCCCAAGAGAAGCCCCCTAAATAGACAAGAATCAACCCCAAACCAGGATTGAGTATTGGGACCGAGCTGGTGGTGAAGGGATATGGTGGTGCTGGGATCTTATCAAAACCCAATCACCCCTTGCCAGCAACAGCACCAAGACGTAATCAACTTTCAACAATACATCAAACCGGCAATACATACGCAAAGGTGCTGAGGAGTCATTGTGCATGAACAAAAGTACACGTGTGCATCGGTGGTGATTAGTTAGCAAGCTCCAACCAACCTTCCTTGCCTTGCTTAAGACTGCTCCACCCACGGTCCAAAAACCGATTGTGCGGTATGTTGTAACACAAACATATGTGGTGAACCTGTCATCGTTCTTACCCACCCACGTAGCAAGGGGGAGGCTCTTCAATGGTAAAAATGGGTTTTGAAGCCGTGAACAGCCACTGTTGCTCTGTTTGTGTTAATACAAGGTGCAGAAATGCCTTGGAAATGGCCCAAGTGGGACCAAAAATGGTCAAAAATTGGTAAAAAATGTCTTTTTTGCAAAACTGCACCAGGAGCAGCAAGGGTATTGAAACTCATATTTGTGGGAATGTGCGGGTCATTTGGCCTGGATTTCATCCCAAGACGTCCCCAATCACTTTTGGAGAAAATCAACGTTGACCCATTTCTGACGCGATCTTCCATAACCCTACCCTGGCACGCGCAAAAGGTGTTGCCTACTGGAACCATTGGGCCATTGAAGGAAGGATCGCAAGTACAGATGGATAGCTGGCTGACATGGAAGCTCGGAGTGATCTCTTTTGTTGCACACACGCCATGGTGTTTGTAATGTGTAAGAGGCCTTGCAAATTCCTCTTGGCCATCATTCACCACTCTCATGGTGGAGAAGGGAGTACATGGCGTTCAAAGCCTTCCCAACTAGGCAAACTGGTGAAAACTGGGTATTTTGGGTCACTCAACATGTCTTCATCACCACGATGACATTTATGAACCACTTCTGGAATGTTGTTTTCAGGGCAACGGACCCACTGGTTGAAGGGTTTGGATTCCCCCTACCCCTTCAGAACCATGGGCACAACTCCCTCTTCCTAACACATAGGCATAACCCCATTCATTTGCAAATGCTTCATCTTATGGAACATTCATGGGGCCAATAATGTACCCAAGGCCTTCCAAATGGATGCTATGATCCCATCCAGTCTCAGGCCCCGCCAAGTTGAATCTGCATAGCCACTCATCTACAATATCCTCTGTTAGCGGCTTGCACAGAGCTTGAGCTATTTATGCAAAACCTGATACATAAAGTCCTTTATACACCAAACCATAGTCTTGCCAAAAGACAACAAACCCGTAGTACAAAACCTAGCTAGTTTTACGATGACCTGTCGCAGTTTGTATAGCACCACTCCCAAGGAGGCCAACCTTTGTCGGTGTTTTTCCTGTTTTGCAGCTCCCTCATTTGTTTGTTAGGTGATCCTTACAACTTTTGATTTCTTCTTGTTGACTCATGGTAGTCAACAGCAAGGATTTGATCGCCAGTAACACCTTCAGTTTTGCACGAGTGCATCGTGTTTTACATGTGACAAACATCACATAAGCCTCCTTATCATTCCTAACATCTCCTTGGGCGACAGTGGAACGTAGTCGCAGATACACCCCTTCGTCAGTGCTGGATCTCCTGCTCGACCACAGCTTGCACGAGACCCCCAGCCCCATCCCCCAGGGACTGCACCCGAAAGAGGATCCACCCAGGGAGGGGGGCGGGCATTGCAAGGGTACCAAAACCCAATCCCAACACCTGTCTAACACCTGCCCCCATCCTTGCAGTACACAAGCAACACACATAATCAGCAGGACATGGCACTACTCAGGTGTCCCATCATCAACCACTGGCACAGTGTGGAATTTCTGATCACGAGACCTCACCACTTTGAATTTTTGGACATGTTCGATTGGCATCAAAAGCACTGGGTTTGGCAGCTCGCTTTGAGGCAGGAAAACTCCCCAAAACCTTGTCACCAAGCGTCCAAGAATAGCATCAAACATTATCACCTTTTGAATACATGTGTGCCTGACAATAGGGAGAACCAAGCAAGGCATGAAGGCAATTGCGCTTGGAAACAAAAAATACAAAAAATAGAAGCAGAAACAGAAACAGACAGAACCATCGAATTGAACAAATGGCCAAGTGACTCTCTTTCCAGCCGAGGGGGGATTGCAAGGGAGGGGCAGATTGCAGGGGGGGGGGGGGGGGGCATCACCACCTTGTAATTGAAATGAACCCGACTGTTCTGCCACCAAAAGCTGATATCCCATTTTTTTATAGTTTACGGGGGACCACCTGGAACTGCCGCTATGCAACAGCAACTCCTTCCCTCCCCTTTGGGTTGAGCGCTCTGTTAATGAAAAATCGCGACTGGTCCACATACAAGGTACCGCTTCGAATGGCCTGCATTGCACGGGAGTAGATGGTGGAGCGATGTCATGGGTGTGCTCGTTGTGTCAGTGAGTCTCTCGTCTTGGACTGAGACTGTATGAAGCATCAGGGCCGCAACAGGAGTGCCTACGAGAGAGACGACTTAACGACGCTGCACACAACACGCTGCTCTGAAGGTGTGGCAAAAGATTTCGTGGTTGGGGTTGTGGTGTTTCGGGTGTTGGTGTTGCTAGTGTCTGTAATGCTTCTGGCGTTGACGCTAGCACAACTCACAAGCCACAGTGGTATTCGGTGGGCTAGCGTTCGTTGTTGGCGCTGTCGTTCGTCTGTTGGCCATCACTCGGTTGTTTGCAAACCCAGTCTCAAATTGAGGCTGGTCAGCGACGGCGCATTCTTCAACGCAGCGAGTGCTTTTGCACCATCGTCGCCGACTTGATTGCGGCAGAGATTAAGGCTAAATGCGGTGAGCGAAGGTGTATCCTTGAGGGTGGCCAGAGCTTGTGCCCCACTGTCACCAATTTGATTATGCCAGAGGTCCAAATTCAGCACTGTCAGCGACGATGCATGCTTCAGGGTGGCAAGTGCATGTGCACCACTGTCACCAATTTCATTGTACTCCAGGTTCAGCTTCAGCGTTGTCAGTGAGAATGCATCTTTGAGCGCAGCGAGCCACAGAGCACCAAAATCTCCGATTTGATTATTTTCGAGATTCCATTGGATGCTCGTCAGCAAAGGAGCATCTTTCAGTGTCGCAAGCTCCTGCACGAAACAGGGTCCAGTAAAATTGTACGACAGATTCAATGTCAGTGCCGTCAGAGAGGGTGCATCTTTCAAGGACGCAAAAGCTTGTGCACCGCTGTCTCCGATCTCGTTGTTTTCCATGTTTAAACACAGCGCTGTTAACGAGGGCGCGTCCTTGAATGCAGCAAGCGCTTGCGCACCGCAATCTCCGATGTGATTGTTCTCCAGGTTGAAATCGAGGGAAGTCAGCAACAATAAATTCTTTAGCGCAGCAAGTGCACTAGCACCAGATGCGCCGATGTGATTGTGCGACAGATCTAACGAAATGGCTGTCAGGGAAAGTGTATGAGACAGCGCGCCAAGCGCTTCCGCACCGCGATCTCCAATTTCGTTGGTTGATAGATGCAACACGAGGGTACTCAGTACGGGGGCGTCCTTCAATGCAGCAAGTGCTTCTGCTCCACAATCCCTGATTTCATTGGCATGGAGGCTCAAATGGAGGGTTGTCAGCGAGGGCGCTTGCTGCAGCATGGCAAGAGCTTGTGCTCCTCTGTCTGTGATCGGGTTGCCCTCGAGTTTCAAAGTGAGGGCTTGCAATGAGGGCGCATCTTTCAGAGTGGCAATGGCTTCTGCACTAACGTGACCTATGGCATCTTCGTAAAGATCACAATCCTCACTGCCATACAGATTGAAATCGTCGCTCATCTTCTCATATTTGAGAACAAGTGTCCGTAATGCATCGTCACCCCTCAACAAGGCGACGAGTGCTGAAATGTTGCTCCTGTTGGCACGCAGAGACAGATGTCGCCTTTGCAGGGCAATCCATGTCTTGTGGCATACATGGCTCAGTGCAGCGGCTTGTAAATAGTCAGAGATGCACCGCCACTCATCGATCGACAATTCTAAGGCGGGGCAGTCCCTGGAAACGCGTGATTGTAGAGTCAAGGAGAATCGGTGGTTGCAGGCGGCACCCATCAAGCATGCTTGAAGGAGTGAGCCGCCTTGGTTTTTCCCGTGTTGAATGATGGCTGACCGCCATGCTGTGGTGTGGGGACACCCGTATACATTGCAAAAGATACAGCATGGGGACGTTGTATTGAAAATGACCGCATCTTGGACGGCCAGGACACCACATGTTTGCACACACTCACTCCGATAATGCATCGGTTCGAGATTCCACGGATCATGCTCCATTGACACTACTGGCGGGCGACTAATTCAAAATGGTGCACAGTTGTGACGTTCAACCATGAGGAAATGATTTGACGTCTTGATCCATTGGACATACGGTGTCTGAGAAAATTTCACGGCATTTGATTTGTCTTGAAGGCATCTTGATGAGTTTTAGTTTAGTTGACTGATGTGTTCGTTAATTCCATCCTTCTGCGAAGTGTAATGATGGAGGATGGGAAGCGAGGCTACAACAAGCGGCGGCAAGTCGTGGCTCGCAATCTTTGCATCGCCACCCCTTCCTTACAGTGAGGCATTCACAAAATCCAAAAGACGTGGGAGAGGGAGCAAGGAAGGACAATTACGGTGTGGATATGTGTGTGTGTGGGGGGGGGGGGGGGTTGGCACAAGGCCTTGGTGGTTGGCTCTGTTAGCCTGTGGCAGCGCCTATTGGCCTCTCGCCCTTGAACCTTCTGCTATGACAAGCAGGCATCCGCACTATCGTGGAGGGGGGGGGCTTGGCAAGGCCTCGGTATGGGGGGGGGATCAATTTGAAAACTACTTGTACACTCTCTCCTAAGGTATATTCATGCAAAGGTTTGCACATTCTACGCACACGATGTTTGTCTTGCTCTTTAACGTCCTCCACCGCTTCACACCTTGGCACACTCTTCATCTTGCTCCATATCCCCTTCCACGACCCCAAACATCACCTGCCTACATCTCCCTCTCGGTGTACCAGCCTTTCATCATGTCGTACAGCTTCTGCAGCTCGTTCCCCCCGAATGAGGTACGTCGCCTCCTTCTTGCCTCCGCCCTGCAGCGTTCCTTGAAACTACAGGGATGTGGTTCCAACATGGCTCCTGCAAGAACCTACGTTCTCCACACTTCGCAAGGATGGCGTACGCCTCTGCACTGACATGCAGTTTTCTGACCCTCCGCTTCGCCCCTTTCCGCCCCTTGAGGCGCGAAGAGGTCCGCACACTATGGCTTCCTTGACCCAGCCTCGTTGGCCTTAGTCCCTCACGTGCCTAAACAGGAGGACCAAGCAAATGGTCTCCGGTGAATGGTTGCCTTGCAATTTTCCCGGTTGGCCCGAGCGCGGTGTTCATGCCAAGCTTGACTATGGCGGCAACGCCTCTTCCTGGGGTGTGGCACTCACCGTGTGTTCCAGTGAACAATCATAGACAAGGCAATGAAGTATCTTGCGAAAACCGAATTCCTCTCCTCGCTTTGTGAGCTTTATTGGGCCTCTACGTGTGGCTCCAAAGAGGGGGTGGGCATCCTCACGGAGCCCGGGGCGCAGCTATGCAGCCTGTCCCATTGCTCACATCACAACTTTGAGTGTTTGTGGTTTGGGCTTGTGATTGTGCATAGTGCTGTCTTTTCACATGCCAAGGCCAATCGTTCCGCTCAGGCCATTGCTTAGTGACCCCGGGGGGGGGGGGGTTAAGTTGGGCCCCGGCCAGGGCTCAGCCACCCACCCACCCACCCATCCATCCACCCACCCACCCAACCCTACCCCCCCCCCCCCCTGTGGGGCGTCTATGCCCTACACCCACAGTCACATACAAGCAGAGCAGAACCGACCAGTAAAAGTTTGCCGGTAGTAGGAATGGAGCCTGGGACCTTTTAAAACTGTGTCAAGCACCACAACCAACTCAACTACCATCCAGTTCATGCACTTCTGCGCAACAAAGGGTTAAGAGGCTTGAAATGTTATGGAAAAAAAAGTGAAAAATTCAGGCCGATCTCAGAGCCCTGCACAAACCCCAAACCCCCCAAAAGCGCACCCCCCCCCCCCGGGGGGGGGGGGGAGGTATTTTGCCCACTAAGCAATAGCCTGGTTCCACTTTGTTCGAAAAGAAGGTTTTTACCTGGTGGGGACACTGGAACTCAACAATGCGTTGCATTGTGCCAAAGTCACGAGGGAGAAATGAAACCACATACACGGTTATGTCTCCTTCCTACTGCCTACTTCCTACTTCCTCCGGGTGGCTTGCAACGTAAAATTGCCACTAGGGCATAGCGGACAGTGGCAGGCTAATGACAACTTCACTTGCGTGCAGCGTATTACAACACGAGCAAATGCCTCAGACTACGATCATCACATTCTCAAGCTCCCGGATGACACCTACGATAAGGCTGGTATTCAATCCGGCACGCACAGCTCCTGCTGGGGCTTTGAAGTTGCTTCGAGTGGAGGAGAAGCCAAGCCGATGATGTTCCATAATGAGTCAACGCCATAATTGAAAGCTTGACGCGGCATTAATACAAGGCAAGACCCATGCGTTTCGGGCTCATGTCCTAACGAGACACAGTAGTTTGCGCGGATGGGACACATCGATGCTTTTGAATGGTAACAACCACACCCGTCCCCAAACTTTGGCAATTCATCTTGTGGCACCTTACCCATGCAATTCCCTTTTTGAAGGTGCTCCCTCTTAGTCGAGGTGTTTGCATGCTCCCTTGTTCCCCTGGCAGCTTAGTAAACCAAGGTACAACGCACCCCTGTAAATTTGATCCGTTTTTTTTTTCGGACCGGCCATTAGATTTGCAGTTTATTACCGGCTTTCATTGTCACAACCGTTTTTTTTTTTGGCACAAAAACGGGACCAAGGCGACGTAAAGGTTCTACTAGGATGAACCACGTGTGAAAGGTGTGGGTTTCCGTTGACACATGTCAAAGAGCAAGGAGCAAGTAGCTCAGAGTATCCGGGGGCGCCCACAAAATAGCGTGCAACACAAAAAGCTATTTCGTCAAATGATCATGAGTCTACGAGACGGCACAGTGCCTGGGGTCCTTGAACTCACCCACACCCTGCGTTGGGTCACCGTGGTTTCCACCGTGTCCCACCAACACGTACGTGTTGTCACGGCAACTCATACGCGTTGGTACGCCATAGTGCACCTTCTGCTTCTTGTTTGATTTGAGATTTGGACGCAAAACAATGCGTGCGGGTGGTTGCGCGCTTTGTGGTGCGTTTCTTGAGGAACACATGCTCAGAACTATGCGTAAGCAGTGTCGCAGTTGAGATTGGTGCAACAAAATCTCACAGCGATGCTACACGTTGTACGCACAACTCGTACGCATTGATGAACCGTAACGCACGTTGGACCAACGCACTGTGAACAAATCGTTGCACAACTTAGCAGTTACGTTGGCTTGTCGGCAAATCATCGAGAACCACTGTCATGCGGGCGCCAAACTGCCACCAAACAACAGACTTTGCAACAAGGCAAATGGAAACGCACAAGTGCTCTTGACACCATGGTTCTTGGATACCAATAACCAAAGTGTTGTGCTGGTGGCCGGGCGGGCAGTTGGCCAGATGGATGTTTTGTGGTATCATTTGAAATTGCATGACATGCTTTGTACCTTACGGGACATTGAGGTTTGAAGGATTGGGTATTTCGGAAGTACTTGATATGAGATCGCTTGCCGTGCCCTAACCCTGGTGTTAGCGTTCGGGTTAGGGTTATTCCATGGAGCTTACCCATGCCACGGCACGTGCCGCGGCGCACTTTCCGATGCCCCCCCCCCCCCCCTCCATGTCATGGTGGCACGGCCGGCACAGGTGACACAGGTGACACAAGTGCCGATCACCCTCGTACACGAACCGTTGCATTGCGGCCCCGTGTGACACGACACACCCTATGTGGCGGCACCGTGGCACGGCATGGCCCAAGCCCCCCCCCCCCCCGTGGCTGGGTAAGCTCCCATGCCCCTCATTTGGTTCTCAGCAAAAAGATGCCTACAAAAATGGTTCAACTGAGGCGATTTCGTTACTTGCAAACATTGAGATCTGTAAACCCCCCCCCTTTTTTTTAAAAGAATGGGACGGGCTGTTCCTAACCCGGTTTAATGGTAGGAAAGGGGCTACGGGAAATTTCCCTGACTATAATATTCCTAATTTTAGCACATGGACGGTATTCCTAATTTAGCACTGGGTGATGCAAGCATTGACCATATTCCTAATTTAGCACTGGGTGATGCAGGCATTGACCATATTCCTAATTTAGCACTCTGCTCCCTAGGAAAATGGCCCCCTGGGCAACGGTTGTGGGGGGCAGGTTTGGACCTAAGTGGACCGCAAGGTTTGTAGGGCCCCGCTACTGTTGGTTTTGTTTTGCGAAACGTAGCTCAACTCCGGGAGAATTTTCCATTGCCCACACCTGGGCCCAAAACGGCCTCAGTTTTGCGCTACGGCAGTTCGGGGGAGACCCATGAAAAACAATCCAAACTGCTGCTCAATCTGTACCTGAGGCTGTACAAAGGACACATCGACACACATACAAAAGCACGAAAGAAGTGCATTGACAATGTTGAAGAACAAAGAGTCAAGCACATGTTCTAGGCCACTTTTTGCCTCTTCGTGGGCCGCCGGAACATAGAACAACGGTCCTCCAGAGCCAAACCTGCAGTGTCCTCCACATGTCATGGTTTATCTAATGAATACATCTTCATGAGAGGAATGGCGCAACTCAATGATGCCAAATAGCTTGGCAAGGAATGTCCTAAGACACCAACTTGTGGAGGGACAAGCTACCTTGATGTGGTGTCCCATAGCTTCAACTCCTTGGCATACAAATGCACCAACACCAACATGGTGAGTGGCGTGTACATCCCGGAACTCAAGCTCCAATTCCCATTCGCACATGTGAAAGTAAGGAAATAATTCATTCCGAGAACACCAAATCTCCCGGAATGATGTAGCCAATGTACCCCAAGGCTTCGTCGCACAGCTACCAATCAACTCGACAAATCAACATACATACATCAGTGAAATGAAGCGACGCTGCAGCAAGGGCCATTAAATGTATCATTTCCAAGAGAATTAGGTTGGTTATGATTTCGATGTTCAAATCAGAAAATTTGTTCATGTTGGGAAGGCACATATTCCCAATCTGAGAAGTTACGACAAGGGGGGTTCCGGAGGTCGAAATTCTCAAGTGGTATTGAAAGCGGTCCCCACACTGGGTCTGGGCTTGGGGGCTGCGTTCATGACAGCGCGCGCCGGCGGAACTGCTCGGATGCCTTTCCTCTTGACAGTCCGTCGCCAAAAAATCCAATTTTTTTGCAAGATAAGATGCGCTTTTTGAACTGCTTGATTTCCTTCATTTCTATGTGGATCCTGTGAGCTTTTTCGCACCGACGGCTGCGCTTTGGATTGGTACAATTTAGCATGAATCTACTTCTTACTTTGTGTCATGTTGCCGTTTTGTCACTTGCAACGGCGGGAAATACCGGTGGGAGGGGGGGGGTCCGGACGGTCTCAATTCTCAGCAGTAACTTCTCAAATTGGGAATATGTGCCTTCCCGTTTGAAGGCGTTTCCTGAACGACAAAATTTTACGCTACCGCGAAGACGCCTGTCGCATAGGGAGCACTTGAGTGGGGCTTGGGGAGAGAATATGCGACAATCTGAGAATTTTCGGCTGAGAATAGGAATGGCCGGACCCCCCCCCCCTCCCTCCCTCCCTCCAACACAGGTCGGTGGCCCCACACTCCCTCCTGCACCTGTGTAACCCCGTAGCAAAAGACACAAGCACCACATAAAGACCAGCATCCTCAACACACTGCATCTCCTTTCGAAAATCTGTAACCTCTCAGTGGCGAGAAACCCAAATCCCCAGGAGCGCGTGAACGGGCAATAGAAAACGTATGCAAGCTACAAACACAACATATGGTGCAGTGTAATACGGCCCCGTTGTTGGTTCATACATGATGCGCTTTCTATGCTCCGGGACTTAGCCTTCTTGTCATTCCTACTCAAACACCAATACATTTCCAAGTTGTCCTCAATGTCTCATACATTTCCTGTAACGCAATGAGGTCACACTTTGGAACCTTACAACGAGTCAGCCAACTAGATTTACGGATTGTAGCAGTGGCGACAATGTCCAACTTGTTCTTCATAGTGTGAAAATTGGCGCCATATTGGCGCTACGCAAAAAAAAGTACGAAAAAGCGACTTTTTCCAAAACCAGCCAGAACAGGTCGAAAACGCAAGGCAATATCGACGGGCCGATTAAATCACAATTATGCTGATCTATTGATTCGTCGTCTTACAAGCAAGCAAACACGCAGCAGAAAAGAACAAGGTTCCAGCCACAGAGGTAGAGGTGCTAGAGGTTCATAACGAAAATGGAAACCGTGACATCACCAACAAAGGGAGGGTGGGAGCACTTTCCTTTGATATAGAGAGGCCCGCTACACCTTTTTTTTGCTTGGCCCGTCCACCAAAGTGCCAAAGTGCCAAATCATGCTCATTTTGGGGGCAAAAAGTCCCTCCGGAACGCATCTTCAAGCCTAAAACAAGTGTAAAATGGTGCCTCATGCGCTACATATGTATACAATGTGGAAGGGAAAGATACGTTTGTGGTGCAAATTGCATTGGGGACCGTCATGCCACCTCGGTGAGGCAAAAAAGCAAAAAAAGCAAAAAAAAGCACTTGTTAGGAAATACCCATACTCCCTCCAACGAGACGAAACAAGAAAACACGCTTTATGAAAAGGTAGTAACAACTTTTGGGGGGATGTCAACATTAAGAAATGGTGCAGAATTGATTCTGACATTCTAACACACTGCGCCACGACGCGCTGCAAACCCACTTCTTGCAAAGGTGGCATCGCAGCTTTTTCGCATTAGTGGCCATAATTCTGAATACATCAATGTGTTCGTAATTGCAATGAAATCTCGTTCATAAAAAAATCTTTGGCATCTATGGCGGATTTCGAGTTTTACATTAATTCGACCAAAAACCGGGAAAAATCGGCCTCAGAATCTGGTTTAAAAGTCAAAGCACGATAAAAATCGATTAAGAATGACGCTGAGGCCAGTACTATCGGTTCAAATAGGGCCATTAGGCCCATATCCAGCTTTCCCACCACCGGACCCCCTCCGACGGCCGCACCTAAAAGCCGCGCGGCCCTGTAGCACCTCTATCTGACAGAGGGTCGATTTTGGGTTTCCGGCAGTCCCGATGACGGACTAGAGAATGGGAATCGCTGGAGCCCCCCCCCCTCCCCCCCAAAGTTCTCAGATTGTCGCTTATTCTCCCCCCGTTACATTTGTGACCTTCATGGTAAAGCCGGGCGCAAAAATGGGTATCCTCCAATGGCTTCACAATTTGATGTGCCACTGGCGGTTGCCTACGTTTTGCGTTCTTTTCATGGCCATCGTCTAGCACCCGAGGAAGAGGGATACAATGACCAATAGGCCGTGTCAAGGTCGCTGGCGCTGCAAGGTATCTTGGGAATAGGAACCGATTTGCCACGGCAGCAAAATTTGGTCCTTTAGACCCCACCGTCACTTTCATAGTCATGACATCATCTACCTATGCAATTGTTACCTCATGTACAAAACCGTTTTTCAGTTAAAATAAAAATGTGGAAAGAGCACAAGAAAATATGTGCGTAGAGGGGTCACAAGCCATAGTACAATTGCGTCGAGCTTTCAAAAGGGGGTTTTTGGCCAAAAAAGGGCATCTCAAGCGCTTGTGACCGCCTGCGACCACTACGGTGGGCACCCCCGGGATGAATAGCACAATTTTTACATCCATCGATGAAATTTATAGGATTTCCCCATCCAAATCCCTTCTAGGATTTTCCCATCCAAATCCCTTCCCCACATTGGATTTCACCCTCTCCATGCATCCCAAATCTTGTGCCCTGTGACCTAGTTCTCTTCCAATTTATAGATCCAAATCTTCCTTTTCGTCCTCCAAAATCTTCCTTTTTCTTGGCATTTTTCACCCCAGTCACCATTACTATAGTCAAGTAAACTACAGCAATTTTTTAACGTACGTCAAGTATTGGTGAGGGGTGAGGAAAAGCCTCCACGCTTCGCCACGCGCCTCGCAACGCCCTCGGCTTTTCCTCTATTGCATCCTTGTTTGTGC
Organism: Eutreptiella sp. 'Long Island Sound 2002'; assembly: GCA_964036045.1. Taxonomy (NCBI): domain Eukaryota; phylum Euglenozoa; class Euglenophyceae; order Eutreptiales; family Eutreptiaceae; genus Eutreptiella; species Eutreptiella sp. 'Long Island Sound 2002'. Next base: position 30,154,188 of record OZ038396.1, read on the forward strand.
CGTGCCTTTGGTGTCCACGGCATCCATGCTGAATGTGAACGATATTGTTTTTTGCTACGTAATGTGCAAACTGGTGCACATAGACCCGGAAGAATATGAGTTGAAAGGCGGATTGGTTGCACTCGCCAACAACAATGAGTGTTGCCTTCGTGCTTGGTTGGCGGATTGGTTGTACTCGCCAACAACAAGGAGTCCATGCCTTCGTGCTTGGTTGTTCCCTGGCATACTAAATGCGATTGGTTGGAACATTTCCTCCCGTACACAAGTCCATCATATTCGCCATCAACGGCATAACACAAAGTCGTTTGCGTGGAATCCACCCGTCCGAAAGTCGCGAAGAGGACATTGAAATAGACGTTATCAATTCCAATTGTGGGTTCATCACAGCGTCCGTCACTCCAGAACATGAGCCTTTTGGCGACCTCAAACCCAAAATGAAGTAACAGGGTCAACATTTATTGACAATCAATATCGTAGTTTAACGCAATGCGCACGCAGTCTAAAGTGGTTTGATGCCAACCGATCTCAAAAGAACGAAGAGTGGGCCATGGTTCATTTTGACGGACGAATAAGCTACATCGTTGCTAATGCGCTTCACCCCAAAGAGTACGTTTGGGCTGTGAATTGAGAACCGCCGTTAAACCAAACTTGATGTGAAGGTTTGGGCCATGTTTCGGCCACGTTTCTTGTGCCCGGTTCTTGTTGCTAAGGAGAGTGCAACATGGCGTCCAACGCCCCTGCCCAACAAAAAGCAATTATCTCAAGGTAGGCACCTCGTTTATTCCTATTGCCATCATGTTGAAAACTGAAAACTACAAGATTTTGAAAGACCAAGGAGGGCATGGCGTGCAAACACAAGTTTGTTCGCATGAGTCTGTGCGAGGTGAGGCAATCAATGTGTATGTCACGTGACCATCATTCATCGGAGAAATATTTCAGTAGCTTAAACCACTTCAATTACCACCAACTTCAGCACGATGTGCGCACGTGCTTTGTTGAGTACCAACCACACAAAGGTGCCCCTTGCTTCACATGGTTGTCAAAAGTTGGTCCATGCGCGGTCTCCATCTTTGCATCGCTACTAGCATTAGGCCGGGCATTCGCCTGATTTTTTTTTTGGCGTGTTGTGCCAACCGCATGCAATCGGACCACTGCTTGCCCATCGTTTCCACAATCTCCGTCGGCGTATCCTTGTTGCTTGGCACCGTAGCCGTTGCTCATTTCTTTGGCAAGAGGAAGATGCCTAGCGTTGAACCCCCACAGATCGCATCGAGAGGTGTTCAAACAGATTCTTGCGACATCGATGCCAAGCGCCAAAAAGAGATCCAAAGTTTGCAACGGCAAGTGAAGCACCAAAAGACCGTTGCGTGCAACATGGAGGAAGAGAATGAATGTTTGACGGAGCAAGTGTGGCTCATGCTTGATGTTCTTTGCTGAGGGTCGCACGCGGCGGCTTTTGTTGTCCCCTCGTGGACCAAAGCCCATTAGTCCAAAGTTCCCAACACTTTTGAAAAGGAGAATTTGAGCGTTGATCGTGATGTAGCTGCTAATCGTCTTCTTCATGGCATTTTTGCCGGTTTTTGCAGATGGTTTGGCGCTTGACGCGTGTTGCCTTGTGTTCAAGCACCGCCGATGAGCCATGCTTTTGGTGACTTCTCATTTGAGTGTGCCCGTGCCAACGACATGATTTAGTTGTGTGATAGCGTTTAGGACATGAAAAGTTGTGCGTTGAGAAGTCAAGTCAACATAGTTCTGTGGCCTGATTTGTGCTTCGTTCGATGGTTGTGCATTTAGCATTCACCTCTGTGTAGTGATTTTAGCCTAAAATGCATTTGTCAGCATTGTCCTTGCGTTCGCGCTATCTGCTTGCCCTGCTCAAATGCATTGACATTAGGATTGCAACGTAAGTTACAAACGTAAGTTACGACGTAAGTTACGGCCGTAAATTACGTAAGTTACGGCGATCATAAATTACGGGCCGTAAGTTACGCCCCGCCCGAATTTTTCGCCACCCCTTCTCCATAGGCCTCTTTTCACACACATGAAGACTAAAGGGGCTATTTGGGATGAATACACCATTGTTGAGTTCAAAGATGATGGGAAGACACCCAAAACGGTTCCATGCAAGCACCCTGGTTGTGACTACCGCAAGGCTGCGAACCAAAACCGGATGCTTCAACATTGGAGGGACAAACACACTCAACCTGAGGAGGTCGAAGATGCCCTACCCGTGGATACTCCTCTAGATACTCCACTTGGGAAGGTGGAAGGTTGTGGCTCGCCCATGGGGGCCCCACAAAAGTTGCCAACAACTCCCCCACCCCTCACCCCCCCTACAAAAGCGGGAAAAGTACAATTTTTGGCAAAATTACATGCTTTTGGCGTAAAACCTTGGTCCGGACCATAAATTACGTAATTTTTGTAAGTTACGGCGTAAGTTACGGCGTAAGTTACGGCCCGTAATTTAAAAACCTTAAATTACCGTAATTTATCAATCCTAATTGACATACATTATGGTGCATATTGTGGAACTGTGTGTTAGTTGTCGTGCTTTTCGACATCTTTTGCAAGACGAAGTGATTCTTCTCGGATTATTACTTACTAACGTGTCTCAGGTGAGTAATCTAAAGAAAATTTGTGGGGATCGAAAACACGAGATCGCAAGTTTAAAAGGACAATTGGAGCACGCTCACGCAACCATTGCGCAGCTCTCCGCAGCTCTTACAAAGGAGCGAAGTAAGCCAGGTGCGTCTGATGGGAATGGGATGCGGGCACACTGCGCGGGCAAGCAATGGATTTTCTCTTGTACCCAAGGTCGTTGTGGCTTGAATTTTAGTTTGATTATCTCCGCCATGGTGATGTTGGCTTCATGATTCACGATGGATGTCTAGGGTTTAACGCCTATCATGGTTGCCATGTCGAAATGGTTGCTAAAGAAACGGTTGGAAGCCGTTCACAACCTCGTGCCTCAAGCTCAAACAGTGGGCCTTAGAAGGCTCACATTGCCGATTCTATGGGAAGGGGTGGCGGTTGCAAACACACACAGGAATCGGGGTGTTGTTCTTCAGACGTATGATTTGCACGGGATGTGGCTTTTGCACAGTGAGGTGGCATTTGCATAGGGGAGGTGGCGCATCTGCGGACGGGATGCCGTGTGTCAAAAGCAATGCCCAAGAACGAACAAATACTCAATAGTGTCAAAAACACATGACACATGATCTGTCAGCGACCGTCCAAATGGGCGAGAAGTCGTCTTTGAATTTTACATCTCTTGATTAGTCATCAGATTTTCACCTCAATCCTCATCAAGCAAGTACCAAATGGTGGTGTATGGGTGTGTGTCGTGTGTCACTCCCATTGCCTCGGTGTTGATCGCCCCACCAAAGGAAACCAAGCCATGCCCTTACCACACGGCACGCGTAGTAGTGTGGTTCGCCCCTTCGACAAAACTGTGGACCAAGCATGATGTTCCATGGCTTCTAGGTGCCCCTTGAGTGCGTGTCCTTATCCCGCATGCATGCCACTATCCGGTGTAGGACCGAAGAAAGCAGGGTCCCCAAAGAAATCAGACGACGAATTTCAGAGCGCTATGGCCCTACTTCTGGACCTCGCAGAGCAGTCCGTGACGCGAGAGCTGCGCACGGTAGGCCACGATCTGGTCCAGGCCTCCTGCGGCGGCAATGCCATCCAGGATCTGAAAGCGGAGGACTTCTCTGCCGCGGATTGGGCGTTTATGATGAGCGTCGCGGGGGTGAATAAGGACGAGGCATCGCTGGGGGATGACAGGGAGTGTGTAGGACCACAAGCGCGGTCTCCCGACGCCGACACGTCTACGCACGTGGGGCTTACTGACGGCAGCACTGCGAAGCCCCGCTCACCGAGCACCAAGACCGCAGGACGCAAAACAAGCACCAGCCTGGGGAAGCCCGAGAGAAAGCCTTCTGTGGGGTCGTGCACCAGTACAAATGAACTGGAGTCGACGTCGCACGGCGACATTGACGGTGTGTCAAATGAAGCAAGCTCCACAGCGACCGAGCTCAGCGCGACTGAGGTCGGCCCAGGGAACCTGAGCGGCGAGCGCGCGGCGAGCGACAACGCCGCCGAGAACCCAGTTCCGAGCTCGGTGGAAAACATGTCTGCCGAAGATGGAGGCAAGGGGCCCAAGGAGCCCAAACCCAAGGGAAAGCGGAGGGCGGACCCCGATTTCTTAGACCTTTCCGACCTCGACAATTATGGATCATGGGCCAGTGAGACCAGTAGCCCTGCGTTCAGTGAAGCCGGAGGTCCCGACACTGCGGGCGTCTTCAGTCCCAATCCCAACGCTGCACCTTTTGTGCCCAAAAGGCAGCATTTGCAGGAGGAGATTCAGAAGCGCCTACAGCAGTGGAAAGATTTCTACTACTCAGAGGTGCGTTGCTTGACAGAGGTTGCTTGACAGAGTGGTGCTCCCTTTCCTTTGGGGGTAGCACAAGGGGTTGGTGGCAGGGTATCCCAGTCACTCCACGGACAACAGCCACTTGGACATTAAATATTCTAGTGCCCTCCTTTTGTGAGGTGAATCCACGCTGCATATTGGGACCCAGGCAGATGGTGGAGCAAGAGTCTTCGCAATGTTATCCAAATGTGCACACAAATCACAAGCACCTTACCCACTGCTAAATGCATCAAAACAGACAGAAAATTGGCTGAAAATATTTTTTGGCTTCCTAGGTGGTCCATGATGCACTTTGGCAACACACATCCCAGGATCAGGCAGTATTTTCGGGAAAGCACGTTTTTGACCGAATTTTTAACTCATTGAAGGTTACTCGGTCTTGCTTTTCCTTTGTGCACCACTCCCCATCTCCCCATAGAATTTGTGCCTTTCTTCTACTTCGAGTGGTGACCGGTGTGCTTCTTATCAATTCAACCATTGGTGGGGGTAACATCCTCTACTGGAGACTCAGTGTTGCCGGCTTTCCAAACAAGAGCAGCAATAAGAACACAAAGCAATAGCTGGAATTTCCCCAGTTTCCCATATGTCTCCTTGTTTCCCCTATTCTTCCCCAATTTTTTTCCCACCCCTGCCCCCAATTTCCCCCAGGTAACACTACGGGCACGTTGCTGTGTACCTTACTGGCCACCTGGTCTGGGTGTTTTCTGAGGCCTGTATGCATACATGCCCCCCTCCCCCACAGACCCTAGCCGTCGTTGGGGCATACTCGCATCGTCGCAGCCTGGGTTGGCAAGGTCTGTTGGCGAGGGGGTTGGGGGCAGGATGCATTGTGGCAGGGCACTCTCTCTTTGACACCATGGTCCAAGACCGGCAACCGGGCAGCTCACACGCTGCACAGACATTGATGGAATTGCACTGGGTTCGACACCATTCGTACCCATTTCCCAAGCCCTGCAGTGGAAGGCACGCACATGTCTGCTCTATGTCCGTTGGGACTGAGATTTACCGTCCTGATGTTCGCAGGTTCGTCCGAAAGAGGTCGCGAACCAGCAGTCACACCAATCGGCCGCCCGGTCCGTCCCACAGGCTGCGCCGCCCCCGACACCCCAGAACAAGCCCGGGGTGCCCGACCGAGCGCCAGGGGCTGTGCCGGATCCACGTGGCGTAGAGCACCCGGTGGAATGGCACGGGGATCACGGTGGGTACTACCAGCACCAGTACTCTGAGCATGGCTGGGCCGGACAGGCGCAGCCATACGACCCCAACGGCTGGCATGCACCCGAGAGCCAGCCTTGGCCTCCGGGCCCCTACGCATGTGCGGAAGGCCATGCCTACGCGTACCAGAATGCCCTGCCGCTGGATCTCGCCCATGCGGTTGAGCCCGGGTGCCCGGCGATGCACGAAGGACCGCAGCCAGTCGCAGCCCATGTGCCTCAGGACATGCCCCCGGTCGCGCCTCCGATGCCTCAAGACGCGCCCACCGCATACCCCGGGGATGTGTTCGCGAACGACGACATTGGGCTCCGCTTCCGCTTCCCGGCGCTCCCAACGGCGCCCGGATCTGCCGTGCCGGCGCCCCAGTGGACCCTGGCTCACGAGGCGCAAGAGCCCTTCTTCATCATGCGGTTTGTGCCGGCGAAAACGCTCGCATGCCAGCTGGTAGTCACCACCGAGGTCCTGCACAACCGGTGCAGCCTCAGCAGTTACGTGCTACTGAGCAAGAGACAGACGGAGAAGACCCTGGCGGCGTACTGTCTGGTGTTCCATAGCGAGCGGCAGCTGCGGGTCTGCGGGCACCCCGCGTACGAGATTGTATATACTCAAGGCGGCCAGGGGGAGAGAGGGGATATGCTGGTCTGGAGCCTCTGTGTGCACACCTTCAACCGTGCTCTAACGCTGCAGGTTGCCATTTCTCCTCTTAGCACTCTGCTGTTCCTCCCTTCTGGTGAGACAGAAACTGGTGGAGAGCACAGTCTGACTGCATGTGAAGCCTTTCAGCGCTGGCATGGCAGTGGACGCCACGGGGGCAGAAGCCTGCAGCTGTGAGCAGTGAGATGAATCGCTGCGCCCCACGAAACATAAAGCGGAACGAAGTGCCGCAAACGATGAAAACCGGTCCACAGAGCTCGAAACTTGGGGGGGGGGGGGGCTGTCTGGAACCCCGCAAGTGCTGCAACGGTACGGTCATACAAGGGGGCGTGGTCACAAGTCAAAAGTGAGTGTGCCTGATGTGTGGTCGAAAATGCGGCCTCTTCAGACCGTTGATTTCTGCTTCAAAAACTGTCCCCTGGCCCAAAGTTGCTAGGCATCATTACAAGATGCATCAATCCTCATGGTCCGTATTTTGCTCCTGAGGTGTCTCGCACATAACGCATGAAGCATCGGCTGCCAATTTTTGTGGGATTGGCAGGGCATAGGGCCAACGTCTCCTCCGTCTCAGACTGCCTTTCAGCCTTTTCCCAACTTGCTGATACGTGACTTTGCTCTGCGCAGATCGTTGCCTCCCCAGAGGCCAAGGACGTCATGGCGCAGAGCCTGGAGGCACTGCTGGGCTCCGTTCAGCTGGCGCCCCCGCGGCGCGCACAGGACGTGCGCGCGGCCTGCGTCGCGATCCAGATGATGGGCCGCGCGTGGCTGGCACGCCGGTACGTCCGGCGCCTCCGGAGCCACGAGGCGCAGAGGGATATGGAGGAGAATGACGTATTCATCCGCGTAACCACGCGTATCAACCCCGAGTTCTCCCGCTAGTGCTGTTGTGCCGCCCACGAGGACACCTGCAGTCAGGGGCTCACAATAGTCCAAAGCCCAGCTCCAGAGAAACCCAGATTTGCAACAGCATTCCACATCTGGAATGTGCCCTGGAGCTTAGCGCCCGCTTTCCCCAACAGGCCTGCTGCTCGCGTTGCATGTGTATATGGATGGCGAATATGCCCCCTCTTGTCCTGGCCTGCCTCGTATTCAGTGGGCCCAGCAAAGCGCTTCTCGTGACGTCCGCCTTGGAGGTGCGGTCCGTACCCCGTGGGTCAACTGGAGGGAGCTGGGCCCTCATTTTGCTGCCCCGACCCCATGTTGATCAGCATTGCCCTGACCCAACCGCCTGTGTTGCTCAGTTCGACCCACCCATTAGTGATTAGGCGAGCGGGGCAACCCATCAAACGTGTGACAGCGATCCCGTCTGCGATGCACGCCTGATCCGAAGGCGTCCAGCAGGAGGCTCATACTGGGAGGAGGGCAAGAACTGTCCGCGTATCCATTCCACAGCCTCGCCCCAATGCATCACCTTGTTCATAGGTTCAGACCGGTCACTCCCCTTTCTGTCCCATCCCTCGGTGGTTTCAGGATGCAGTCCGCAGGTCTCATGCCACGATGTTGGTGGGCCTGTCCAAAACACCCCGACAGTATACCACATGGGCACTCTTCATTGAAAGGATACCACTCGTGCCTGTTGCCGCTTGCTGCCATCCGCAGTTGGGGAGACGAGGTGCCGCTCCTTGGGTCACCCCCAGTTCACCTCCGTTGCCAACGGGCTTCTGCAAGTTGCCCGTGGATCTGGCCCTGCGGCACCGGCAGGCGCCGAACCATTTTGGGTTGTGCTCAGCATGGTGCTGCACAGAGGTGTCTGTTGCAGATTAATGCCGCAGTGGACAACAAAATAGCGCTTCAATTCTGGATTTGCGCTTTCAGCTCCCGGTCTGAAGCTACGCCTGTGGGCCACGCACTGTGTTTGTTCGGGGCCCTGCAACCGAAGCACACGACGAGCCCGCAGGTTGTGGGTGGGCCACGCAATGACATTCGAATGCGATATGATGAGCGACGCCGTAGACACCTGCTGTCGCTAGCCTACGTGCTTCGAACAGCCTTTCAAGACGCCTGGACAAGACGCTTGCCACCAGCGTCCGCCGGCTCAGGCATGATCACGAAGAGCTGGGTATTGATCCTGGGCGCTGCATGCACCTGTTTCTGACTGAGTTCTGAGTGTAAGGCTGGTGGCAAGTATGTACCGGTACAGATTCTAAGGGGCGCCCTGAGTTAGCCCCGATTGCATTTTCCTCTGGCCACGATGATGGTGAGCCAAACCCACCCTGGATTACCCTGCTAAGGCCCACTGTTATTGTATGTTGCGTTTCTGCTGATTGTTTCCTTTGCCCCATTTTCATCTTTGGCACCTCACACTCCCTCCCACTCACAGACTGTCCCTAGGGGTGGCATTTCAAAGCATGCCATCACTCCTTTACCCCCCCCCCCCCCGCTCAGCAGCCATCCCCAGTACGACTGGACTGTGGACTGGATCTCGCAGCGCAAACCCCACTTCCCCCGGCCCCGTCTCATCACATGCTGTGTTTACACTATGAAGGTGCGCTTGACATGGAGTGGCCCACCATACGCCCTGGGCGTGCAAAATTTCTTCATGGACTGGCAAATGCTGCAAAGCTGCCACAATCCCCTGTTACAGCAAATGTGTGCTGCATATCAGCCCCAGAAACTCGTTACATGGATGGAATACGACCTCAATCCGCTTCCATGTGCTTCCATGTCCTTCCCCCTTACTCTGCTACCCTGCCCAGGTCCAGCCAGGATGTGCAAGGGGGCACCTTAGTGCAAAGTTAAGAGTGCTCTGCCTGGGGGTGGGTCTCTGACGACAATCGGCCCCACGGCTTTGCACTGGGCACCCTGATTGCCAGACCGATTGTGAAGAGTTTCTGTTTGCTTTGCAACAGATCCCCTGCAACGTTCTGCAACAACAACGTTTGTCGTTGCTAATGGGGTACATATGTCTCCATGTTCAACACAAGCAAACATTGTTGCGCAATGACACACTGTTGTACAGTTTAATTACATGACTCCTCAAGAGGTGGAAAGGGCCTCTCTGCTGTCACAAGCCAGGCCCGTTTTCCCCTTTTGAATTCATTTTCCTTTCGTTTTCCCTTCTGATACTCCCCTGCTGGGCCTGCCCTTCTGTGTCCGTTGTCGTAATTTGGATTTTTGGTGAAAATGTTTGTAAGCCTATGTGCCTAATGTTTGTCAGCATGATTGGAGGCCGGGGCAAGTTCACTATAGCTTCCCCTCAGTCTTCAGAAGAATGGAATATATCCACGTTTCTTTGTGCTCCCTCAAGGCACTGCAGTTCCGGATTTCCATTTCTGTTTGTACATATTGGGTGCAGGTTTTTGCATCTTATGGCTTGAAAACAAGTCTATCTGTCCAAGTACAATGATTGACTGATTACTGCAATTTGTCAATAATTAGAGCTACATACTCATGCAGGCGATTCATAGCGCAGTCATCTTGTGATGAGAAATCATCCAAGTGCTGATCCGGTGCATTCCTGCAAGTCTGCTCAGGAAGGCTGTTGCATATTACACAGCACGTCATGCAATGCATGGATCAGCAATCTGTGTGACCCTGGTATAACCTTTGACCTTATTTGCGATGTGCAGTGTGACTTAAATGATTAGAGTGAGCATTTTCTCCACAAATCTTGCATGTCATGTGTTATTTTTGAACCGTCAAAAGATGTCAAAAGAAGACACCTACAGTAAGTTCTTGTGCATGAATACAATTATCTGTATTTGGATGGATCTGTGTTGCGCAGAACAAACTGGGAATGTGCAGAGCTGAATTTGAGTTGGTGCACCTTTGCATGTATGATTTAGGAGGTGGCCATTGCAGGCCACTAACCCAGGTCTGCTTCATTGATTGTATTATTGTATTTGGGGGCGCACCGTGCGCCGTGCCCGCGCTGTGCGAAAAGTTGGCTGTTTTTCACCACTGGTAGCCACAGGTCCCAGGGTCCTGAATTCTGCATCCTACAGCCCCTGCTGGTACACAAGGGATTTTTTGTTTTAGCCTGATGCTTGCCACGGGTCCCAGGGTCCTGAATTCTGCACCCCCGGTGCTGTTTTGAATGGACCATGCACGCTTCTGTAGGTGGGTGGTTTTCAGGGGTGTTCGCAGGATAAACAACGTAATAATTGGTGCTGTCCGAAAACATGTTTTTTGAATTCTTGGTGTGCACAGTCGTAAAATATGACGGTTATTCGGAGAACCCGGATGCTGTTCCCTCCATTTCCCCTCTATGGAGCCTAAATATTTAAGATGATACCAAGCTGCACAAAAGTCACAACGGAAGCAATCATGCTTCATTGCTTCATCTCTTTCATCATTTGCTGCAACCCGATATTATTTAACACCAAAGTGGGTCGTGCGGTGATCCCGGTGCTGCCAAATCCGGCATCACCTTTTGCTGCCAGGGGAAGTGTATCAATTTCTACAACTGTTGATGTGCACTAAGCTTCTGCTTTGAGTTAAGAAATCATGGTTATCAGAATTTATTAGACGGATTCACATGACTGCGGTAGTCTAGGCGAACTCCGTGAAAACAACGGCACTATTTTTATTTGGGATCACTAGATTGTGTGTATTCATTCTTACCGCACTAGTGGTTCTCTAGCAGGGAGGCGGGCGTGTTCGGAAAGGTAGCTGAATTTGAACTGCGGTGATATGGATGGGCAAATGGTAGGTATGGAATTTTAACATCGACACCCCAACGGCCGAAAAAGTCCAAATCAAGGTGCCAATCAAGCATGCCTGCAATGTGAATGCATTCTACATAGACAATTTTACATCGCGCCCGTTGCTAAAATCGCTCTGGTACGCGATTGGGCATCTTTATGCATTTTCACAATTTTGCCCAAATCTCCACCTAGGGCCAAATCATTTTCATTTTTTCAGAGGTAGGGTTATTGCTAATGTGTTTTTCCGTATGTCACGTGTGGGATTCGGTTTGACGATGGAGGCCAAAACATAATATAGTGTGCGGCTCGGTACAAACCGGCCTATTCTGCAACGGCATTCATTAAGACGATGATGTGTTTTGCAATTTAATCACGGATACAAAGTAGATAGCTATTTCTGTCTCTTTTGTTTTTTTCGGAAGAAAGATAGAAGTTTTTTTGTCAATTCTTACGAGGTAGAAAAATCCCATAAGCGAGATTCAAAACATTTTTGGTGCGTGCAATGTGAATACATAGAATGATAGTATGTTTTGATGAATTTAAACTTCCCGGAGGAAGCTGTCGTTTTTTCTCAGAGCACGGCCTTTTCACCTGACAATCCCACCCCTAAGGAAAGTGTGATTTTTTGCAGACCTTCATGATGACATAATGAATAATTTATTTATCATAGCAAAGCGGTTTTTGTCTAAAACCACAATCGCCAGCAAGCCACATTGGGCGAGTTCATACGATCTTTACATTGCGATGGCGCGAGGCATTGTTGACTGTATCGAATTTGGAGACAAATAACCTAACTGCAATTTCGGGTGACCATAAGTTCATGGAGGAATGGGACTTCTTTGAAGTAAGGTAAAATGACCAGTCTTCAGTCCAGTGACCAGTTGTGGGTCCAGTTGTCCCAATTTTCAAAATAGACAGAAAAACAACACAAAAACCTTGCCTTTTTGTTTGCAAAATGTTTCTTGCCCCTGCAAAATGTTTTTTTTCCATTTTCATACAAAAACCTTGCTTTTTTTGTTTTTGAAATATGTTTCTTGGCCCTGCATGATGTCTTCCTTGCCTTTCTTACCTTGCCTTGAAGCACCCACGCAGTGACACAAGCTGCAAGGCTGCAAAACTGTGTCGCATTTTTTTTGTTTCTGTGAGATTGTCGTGTTGAGGAACACACTTCCCTTACACTTGTCCTTAAGAGCTTGAGCAATATGACACATAGACTGTGGGGACAAAGTCTCCATCGGAGTCGGAGCTGTGTTCCACGTCCTGGGGGGAGGGGCTGGGGGTTCTGGGTCTGCATGCGCAACTGCACTGTCGTCTGGGGGGGGGGGGTCCTGCCGTGCCCTCTTTGCCCTTGGTTGTTGGTGCTGTGGCAAGGCCTGAGGCCTTACACGTCATGCTTGGCGCCTTGCTGCAGGCCTTTCCTTGTTCCTCTCCTGTTCTTTCTGATAATTGGCCATTGCTTCTCTGAAAGACTGGGAAGTGACAAAACCACCAAGCCTCATGTTCCATGGGTCATGCCGAGTAGCCATGTTGATTGCTCGACTAGTGGCTTGGCACTGGAAATCTACCTTCTGAACTCTCTGGGGAGATGCTTCAAGTGAGGGTAGCACAGCTTCAGCAGCAGGTTCTGCAGCAGGTTCTGCAGCACATGGAGGCGGGGCTTGATAGGCCAAACGACTGGGATCCAAGCTGGCAAGGAGTTTTTCCGGGGAGAATGGAGCGATGCCTCCCCTCCTGAACCCACTCATGATGACACTAGGGGTGACACACTGCATCCAAGCCTCAGTGACAAATTTCACAAACAAAGAGGGTGTGATGCTCTTGCCTCTGTTCTTCGCGCGCCAGTCGCGCTGTCTTTTTTTCAGCGCTGCCTTGAAAGGCTTAAAAACACTCAGGTCCAGAGGTTGGACCACATCAGTCAAGTGGCTGGAGAGCGCCACAAGGTGCACTCCTAACTTTACAGCCTTTTCAATGATGGCTCTTGTTAAATGGGTTTTGCTGCCATTCACAATGAGGACCACATCCTTATAGGGGTTTGCAGTTGGGCTGGTGAGGGAGGCAAACTCCCTCAGCCACTCGAAAAAAATGTCCTCTGAAGACCAGCCTGTTTTGGTGACTTTCACTGAGATAGGGCAAGCCTCATGCTGAAACAGGTCTCCGCTGGTCAGCGCACTAGGCCACAACAGAGCAGGACGAACATAAAAGCCATCAGCACGGACACATGCCACCAGGGTGACGTGGCGTCTGTCGTAGCCTCTCCTCCCGGCGCAAGTTTTAGTACCTCTTAGGACATACACTTTAAGGCTGCCTGTGTCGAAGTCAATGAACATGCCTAAGTCGTCTTCATTGAACACATACTTTGGGTTGTACCCCACTTTGGCGAGCGCGGGACTCAGGGACTCATTAAACCAGGTCGTCCACTCATCCTTCGTCAGCTTCTTGTCCAGGCGCACACTCTCAGCATGCTGCGCAAGGCGACCACACACCTCAGGGTGGCGACGAAGGAAGAGGCGCCACCACTTCTCCATGCTCTTAAGCGCCAGCGTCGTCGACGGCCTGTCATCTGTTCGCACGCTTTCATTGTATATCCTGGATGCCTCGCTGATGATGTTGTCCCTTGTGGGTGGGCTTCCTTGCTGGCGCTCTCGCTCCAACCATTCAACCAGCGCGCTCACGTCCACCAAAGGCTTGGGCCCTCTGCACTTGGGCTGCAAGGTGTCTCCCACACTGCAGAGACAGAAGATGAAGATGGCAGACAGCAATGCAAGGTTAGATCCCAGATGACAAACAGGGCAGAGACAAGTCCGTGCTCCGTGCTGTGGTGTACCTGTGGCGATCAACAGCGCGCTGTACATCTGAGCGGCTGACGGCGTGCTCCCTTGATGCTTGTCGCTGGCTCATCTTTCCAGCAATGGCAGCGGCGGCGAACTTGGTAACCTCACAGACGTCCTTGGGAAGCGGGTAGATGCAGCACGGGGTGGCCTTGGGGCTTGGCGGCTTCCTTTGCTTCTACTGAGGCCTTCGAGACCTCCTTCCCTCCCTTGAGGTGACCTCCATGAGCCAGGCCTTGGCACGACCCTTCGCCGCCCGCATCTAAATATTTAAATAAAAGGAATCCAATTTAAAAACAATCAAACAGGCACTAATAGTAAGAAAAAGTCACAGCCATGTCTTTCTAGGAGGGCTTGATCCAGGCCAAGCCCCCCTTGAAACCCTTTTGTTGATGCCAAGGCTTACTTAAGTATTTTTATCTCTCTTTTGAAGCTTAAAGTACACTTTCTCAAAGTAACTAGGGTTATAACCCTAGCCCCCCCACGAAGTTCACCCCTACCACTCAACTGAGCGGAGGTATCTTCCTTCATGGAGGTTATACCGAAATAAAATAGGCATTTCATGCATTGGGCCTTGGAGGTTAAGCCTAGTGGTCTCCCACCCAAAGACCCCTATACTGAATTGTTTCTACCACTTATTGTGGTTCTACTTTTTAACTGTTTCTGAATTCAGTTGCTTGGCCAAGTCATAATCTGTGTCTGGCCTTACTCATATGCCCCACATTACTAACCAGCTCCATTTCACCCAAAAGAGTGCACATGAAGTGCTTGATGCTAACTTGGAGGCTAGAGTCAGGCCAGTTTTCACTTATAATCATTTGTTTTATCCATTTGTGTTTGAATCTTTGTACTTAAGCCTGCTTTGTCTATCTGCAGCCCTTCTGTGTTACAGGGGATTCCAAAACTATTCATTGATTCGATCCACATCTTGTTCTTGCTCTACTTGCTACTTTGGTTTGGGTTTTCAACTTCAAAACCTGCAGGATTTCATCAAAATATCTAGGGCACTAATCAAGGACATCTTTCCGGTAGCAGAGGCAAATTCTGAGTCCTTTCGAACCGACTCTAAGCAGAAGCACAAGAAGAGCACACTGAAAAGCACATTGAACATGTCCACTCAACTGTCCTCCAGAACCTGGCCGATCAGAAGTGTACAAGTCCAACTTGGCAGTGTAGCCCACCCAAAGAGTGAACCACCACTCACAGCTGCATCTGGGTCTGAGAAAGATCCAGAGCACAGAAAGGCGAATCAAGATCCACCCAGAACAATCCCTTTAACCATGGAGGCCTTAACGGCCCATGGTGAGGACAGCCTGCAACATCTCCGCAGGCGAGTCGCCGCCTCCATCGCCAGGTCGGCCTACCCGGCCTCTTCTTCTACGGTTCTTGGGGGTCCTGAAGAACAAGAGGACCTACGAAGGAGGATGGACGAGTATATGCTCCACGAGGAGTACCACAAGTCCATCAGAGGGGAAGATGGAGAAGTACCTCTTGAAGCCCTGGGGTCTCCGCCCCAAACACAGATGGGGTCCTTCCCTTATCCGGGGCCATCTACAGATATAGCAGAGACGGCATCACTACCGAGACGACCAAGAGTACACGAGTACCCGAGAGCATGGCATCCAGACCTGCCGGCACTTCAAGGGCGCCTGAGAAGATTCTGGATCCTCTCCACCCAGAGCCAACCCATGGGGCTTGTAAGTGCAGCTTACGATTGTCTTGTAAGTGCAAGGTCTATTGTTTGTTTCCTTTTCTCGGGTCTCTTGAGTTGCCTTGATTGGCAAAGCCTGCTGCTTGTTTGCTTGCTTGTTTCACCCGGTGCCTGCTGGTTTTACCGGAAGCCAAAACACTCCTCAAAGCAGTACATGCAAGACACCCATATCCCACGGCGGTAACGTACAAGAGTCAAATATGTCGTGAACCGGATCCAGTCACAGTAGCAGTGTTGTTGTCGGCACCAAAAGCAGCAATGACGGCAAGAGACAATTCAAGGGCTCATCATACCCTATATAAATACATAGCATCAGGGGCTGAATTGTCATGCGGGAATACTATGCACGCATTGAAAGGTCGCAAATATTATGCATGCACCGAGGAGCGCTCACAGAAAAGGCGAGAAATTATGGTCACTATTACCCGGCGCGACCTCTGTAGACTAGCGCTTCTGTCGCTAATGGTAGCGTTTGACGGCCGCAGTTACACCCCCCTACCAGGACTTACCCACGGGTGTAAGGCCGATACCCACAGAGTAGCGAGGCCGGCAAACGTGGCACTCACATGCAAATGTATGGGGTATACCACTGCTTGTCCCCCAAATTAGAGGCAATCGCAAAGGCTCCGACCAAGGGCAACGCCCCCTCAAGTCGTCGAATAGGACGCATTGGGTTCGTTCACACCATGCCAGTACAACATTGTATTGTATTGTATTGTATTGTATTGTATTGTACAACATGGTTATTCTGTACACCACGTATTTCAACTACTCCTTAAACCGCATGACTCAAGACATCATCAGTCTGGCACAGTCCCACGACCTCTATGTCTCACTTGCATGTCCACTGTGGCGTGGTGTCACTCCAAAACCGAAGAACGCATGGAGCTCACTGTGGCATTAGGAGCACCTGTGACGCGTAGGGTTGGTATGTGTGCCTGTTCTGGTCATGTTGTCACCTATAAGGACCTTGATGTGAGTGGTCGAGTGAATTGGTCATGTAGCGCCATGTCAAAGACACCTCAAGTCCCTCAACCCCACGTCCCTAGGTATTGGACACTGTTACCACAGACTTGTGTGTAGCGTGCGGCGTCACTCCACTGAAGGAAGAAAATGGTCTCAGTTCTGAGAAACGAGACATGGACGCACCCAACTGGGTCGTAGTAGTGTTGCTGAAGCTCGAGGCTACTGCCCATGCTCCCCAATCTTCACCCTTCCCACAGAGCTTACCACCTTCGATATTTACAAAGGTTATTTCAGGACAGAGATACATACAGGGAGGCGGTGGAGCGTCATTGAGCAAAGCCAAAATCAAAACTTCACTTGGCTTCCCAACACTCCTGTAGTTCTGGCGCCAACAAATATATATAGAAATGAAGAGAGAGAGAGAGAGGTGACCACAGGCATCAAAACGAATGGGGCTGCGCGCTGTTGAGCGCATGCTTGACGGCACATGGAGAGCACTCCAAGCTCTTGAGTCCTCAACAAGGCTATGCTGTCGCCTGACGCCTAGTACTCCTGACTGGCGTTCACGGCCGGTCGCCCTTCGCTGAGACTCGCTGATGCTGGAGACTGTCGCCTGACGCGCAGTTTTCTGACTCCCGTTTATGGCTGGTTGCCCTTCGCTGGGACCCGCGGATGCTGGAAGCCGTTGTCTGACGCGCAGTACTCCTGACTGGCGTTTACGGCTGATTGCCCTTTGCTGGGACCCGCTGATGCTGGAAGCCGTTGGCGTTTACGGCTGGTCGCCCTTCGCTGCGACGCGCTGATGCTGGACGCCGTTGCCTGACGCGCAGTACTCCTGACCGGCGTTTACGGCTGGTCGCCCTTCGCTGGGACGCGCTGATGCGTGAAGCTGTGGCCTGACGCGCAGTACTCCTGACTGGCGTTTATGGCTAGTCGCCCACCACTTGCTGGCTTAGCGACGCTTTGATTGCTTGGACTTGCGCTTGTTTTGAATTGTTTTGTTTTTGCTGGAAGATGGCACGGTCCGAAAATCTCGGAGGACTGATGTCAACTCCTTCGCCCACCAGTACTCTAGGCAAGTTGTTCCCTCCTCATTCACTAATTGTTGGCACGAATGGTTGCTTGGCAACTCTCTGGTCAAGAGGCAATAAGCAAGGCCACGAATACACAAAGGCTTGTCCTGTAATTCTTCTGCGTGGGTAATTTTTCCCACGACCCTCTCAAAGAGCTCTTCAGAAATCCAGTCGTTACCGAAGTTCAAACCCTGCACCATGTTTTTCGTGAACCTCTTAAAAAAGGGACCCTCGTACGGTAGCAACGCTCTTGTGAGTTCCTTGTTTTTGACCGAATGTGTAGCACCTTGAATATAAAAGTTCGACAGACAGTCCTCGTACTCAGGACGCCACCAGTCATCAGTGCGTGTCGCTTCGAGAACATCGGTGCCGGTCACTTCAAGAACGTTTTCTGGTCTGGACACTGGTTCTTCGTCACTGTCCACCCGTGCAACCACATACTCCTGATCAAGAATTTTCCCCGCTGCCCAACACCAGGCTTGTGATTCTGACCATCGAGGATAAGCATGCCTGAGGCGCACCCTCTCAGTAGGAGTTAGTTGCACCCAGACAGTTTGGTTGGAGGACTCATACCAGGCTTGTGGATCAGAGTAACCTTCAGACTCCTTCAAATATTGTAACATCACCTCTCGCCAGTTTGTTTGACTCACCACTTCGGGGACTTCTGCGTTCCAGGCCTGTTCAGACGCTTGTTCGAGCCCTGTAACCAACACGGTAAGGACCTTCTGAGCCTCGTACCATGGAACCACGTCTTCCGACTCAAAATCGATAGTTAATTCCAGCGCGGCTGCAGAAAGCTGGCAGGAGGTCTTGGCATTTCTTGTCACCTGTGGCGCCCGCTGAAGGAGAGACACTGGTTCGTCCACTTCTGTTTCATCACAATCCGAATGAAAGAAATATTCAGGGAAGTAAGGCGCGGTTTGAGACAGGGGCACTGGTTGTAACGGCGCCTGAGTCAAGGCTCTTGCATGGGCCAACAACGCAATAGGCTCCTGTGTGAGATCTTCGTCGCAATCTGGCATTTTTTCTGTTCCTTCTGGCTGTTTTCTGTTACGGCGACGCTGCGCGCCTGGGAGACGACGTTGTGTCTTGTCTGGCTCTGCACCAACATTGTTTCCTTCATCCGAATCCTGGCTGACCTTCAAAACACTTCCTTTGTCTCCGTACGTCGGATGAGCGTCAGCTTGTCCAGAAGCACCTTCGGAGTGCACATTCGGCAGTGCCGCACCAGCACCCGAATTTGGACAACGCTTGGCGCTTGAACCAAAGCGCTTGAACCAGGTCTTCCACCACTTAGACTTGGAACTTGATATCATTTGATGACTTGAATTGTCTTGTAAGTGCACCTTACGATTGTCTTGTAAGTGCAAGGTCTATTGTTTGTTTCCTTTTCTCGGGTCTCTTGAGTTGCCTTGATTGGCAAAGCCTGCTGCTTGTTTGCTTGCTTGTTTCACCCGGTGCCTGCTGGTTTTACCGGAAGCCAAAACACTCCTCAAAGCAGTACATGCAAGACACCCATATCCCACGGCGGTAACGTACAAGAGTCAAATATGTCGTGAACCGGATCCAGTCACAGTAGCAGTGTTGTTGTCGGCACCAAAAGCAGCAATGACGGCAAGAGACAATTCAAGGGCTCATCATACCCTATATAAATACATAGCATCAGGGGCTGAATTGTCATGCGCGAATACTATGCACGCATTGAAAGGTCGCAAATATTATGCATGCACCGAGGAGCGCTCACAGAAAAGGCGAGAAATTATGGTCACTATTACCCGGCGCGACCTCTGTAGACTAGCGCTTCTGTCGCTAATGGTAGCGTTTGACGGCCGCAGTTACAGGGCTCTGGATCGTACGGCCGAACTTCTGGCCAAGCTTCTATCCGGATCTGAAGACCCGGAGGTGACAGCTCTGTCAGAAGCCGTCAAGGCAAAGTTGGGTAACCGAACCCTTGCCCAAGCCAGCACTACTCTCACCTTCACCCGGATTGAGCACGTTGGCTGATGATCTCAAAAGATCAAGGGTGTCCAGGTTGCTACCCAAGGTCACTTGCCCCAGCCCTTTTCATCCTCGCGCAAGGGCACTCCCTATTGCTGAACTACCGGACGGGCCTGTGACAAAGACTGAGGAAAGAGGGCTGTCAGCCGTGGCACCCCTTGCTGGCGTACCTTCCCCCCCTTCAGGCCTAACCCCAGGGGGTGGGAAGAGTGGCAGACCTATTGCACAGGAGAACATCCAGCTGGAATTGCCAGAGTTCGACCCGAAAAATCTGCCCCAATGGGCAGAAGAATTTGCTGAGTTTCTTTTGCTGACTGACCAATCCCATGTGGATGTGGCCACTAAATGTTCACTGCTGAAACGCTCATGCAAAAAGAAATTTTTGCAAAAACAGGTGAAACAGATTGTGAAAACCTGTTCAACATGGGCCGAGGTACTCCAAAGACTGGAGAAAACCTTCCCAGTCTATGACACTGACCTCAGTGTGCGCACACAGATATAGGAGCTACCTATGCTCCCTGAGTTTCCTTCCGCTGCGTGAGTCTCTGAATATGTGTGCGACCTAGAGTATCTGTTTTCACGGATGAACGTGAGTTCCTATGGAGCCACTGAGGCCCACCCATGGCTCATGAGTAAGATCCCTTCACGTACGTGGGATGATTGCCGCGCTACCTCTGAGAGCAAGAGCCGGAACCACTCGTACGACGACCTGGTGCACCTGCTGATCGAGCTAGCTCTTGAGAGGGACAATGACTCCCACATGGAGAAATTCCTCAAGAAAGACTTGGGTCGAGGTGGTACCCCTACCCCCGAACGTGGCGAAGGGAAAGGGCCTCAAAATCCCACTAACGCCAACAAGGGAGGTGGTAAAGGAAGGGGTAACCTGTGTGCCATGAATGAGGTTCAACCTGAAACAGGTTCACCCCCTCTGTTCTACTGTAAACCTGTCAATGACAAGGGAGGACCTTGTCATGCCCCTGACTGCGACCACCGCAGTAGTTGTATGCTGCAGATGAAACGACAGCAGCATTCCAAGGACGGGAAAACTGTGACCCATCAGGACCATTTTAGGTGTACCATCACCTGTGATTATTGTGGCAAACGTCGTCACTACGAGGACGAATGTCACATAAAGAAACGAGAGATTGACAAACTCAAGCGGCAGGAGGCCGAACGCCAGAAGAACCAAACACACACCAGAACTCCCCAGAATGGAGATAAAGGTGGTAAAGGAGGTGGCAAGGGGGGTGGCAAAGGTGGACCCCCTAACCCCCAGAGGCGCTCATCAGCGCCCGCTCCAACTCCCCCTCCTGCCGAAGGTGACCCCAAGAAGCGCCCATAGGGGGATAACGCCTCCCCTGAGGGGAATAACTCCAAGAAGAGGCGACTGGCCTAGATGGCCAAGTCCCTCATGGCTGCAGGGGTGGATGTCAAATTCCCTGCTGAGGAGCAGGGGGGCGGCTCCGAAGAGGAGGACTTGGTTTTCTCGATCCTCGTGAAAATTGGGGATCAAGTTTTTCGAGCACTGCTTGATATCGGCGCAACACTTTATATAGTGGCCCGGCGCCTGCTAAAGACTTTTAAGAAAACTAAGACAGTGGCCATAAGAGTAGGGGATGGGCGTACCATCCCGTCCTTGGGGCAGTCGATGTGACTATATGCCTGGGCGACGAAACTGTGACCCAACACTGCAGAGTGTTGGACACCGACGTCTTGGACATCGTCATTGGTACCGAATTCCTGCGAAGAAACCCCCAGGTAAAAATGCTGTCTCTCCAGCGCCCCTATTCTCTGCACTGCGACTTTGGCAGTGGGCTCTTCTCCGTACCTTTGGAGCTGTCAGGACAAAAAGAGTCTGGGCTGCGCTACGCATCCAAGAGTAACTATCGTACTGAAAACTACCAATTGGCCCGTCACGTTCTTGAAAATGGACTGGCGGCCCTTCAGGTAACCCTGGATGAGATCCAGGTAGAATTCTTCGCGAGCCAACAACAGCACATCATGCAGTTGTACTGCTCGAAACATTTGAACAACGCCTTCCGTTTCTTCTCGAAAGCAATGGGCCTGGCGTATGCTAACCCTCCGGTCTCCCTGCTCGCGAAGGTTCGAACCAAAATCGCTTATGAGGGAGGAAGGGTTGTCATGTGCACCCCTGACTGGGGTTGCTCAGATGAACATGCTTATTGGCGCCGTATGCTAGACCAAATGACCGTGGGAAGAGTGCAACTCCCCGACGGTCCCATCTATGCACCTGAGGACTCAGACACAGCTATGCAGGCCCCTGAGTGGGCCAGTTTCTTATCCATTGTCGATGGATCTCTCAATCCTGTACCCCTGTGTGATCTAGATCAGGTGCTACTGAAAGGGGTCATGGCCGAAAATCCGGGCCTGACTCTTTGTGTTATCAAAAAACGATCTCCTGAGCACCTATCCGCCACACTTACAGGGTTTCAATCTCCCAATGGCTATTTGGAACCTGCAGCTGTAAAGGAGGATGCTGACGACCAACTGTCTGAGATCGCCAGCACTATCCCTCCTGTTGATCCCAGCTGTGTTGAACTAAAACACAGTGCCTTCCTGGCCCAGCTGTTGCTGGAGAGGTAGAACTAGAGTCAACCTCAGAACCAACTTCCCCTGTCGGGAAACGGGTGCTACACGTGCAGCCTATGCACACAAGTGAACCCGTGGCCCAGAGTCCTGATGCTCTAGCGCGGCCTGCTTCCAATAACGTGCCACTGTCTGAGCATGACACTCAGGAACTCCGACGGCTGTTGTACCTGAAGGCCGAAGGTATTGAACGCCGAGAGCGGCTGCAATACCTCAGACAGACCTGGAAATCTTCCATCTGGTCTGAGGAAGACGATGATTTCTATACGCTGCCTGACCCTGAGATACCCCTAGTGTATTCTCTGCACTATGGGCAGCAATGTCCTCCTGAGTCGCACGATGGTTCTGTACCTGCCGACACTGCTGATCGGCAGAAAAAGAAAGAGCATGGAAAGAGCAACCTCCACGCTGAGGAGGATTTCCTGCAGAAACTCGAGAGTCTTAACCTTGACCCCCGACTGAAGAAACTGCTCCTAACCTATCAGGAGGTGTTCGGCGCCTTGCCGCCCCCCCTTTCTTGTAAAAAGCTGGTCCAGAGGACCTGAAACTCAAACCTGAATTTGAGTAGGCGCGAGTGAGGCGTCGTCCCTACCCCGCTCCACAGGAAAAGGTTGAAGAAATCGAACGCCAGATCCAGGAATGTATTGATGCTGGCCTCGTTGAGGAATATAACAAAGGGGACTACCCCCATCACTGCAGTCCCTGTTTCCTGGTTGCAAAACTAGGATCGACTGCCCTACGATTCGTTGTTGACTATGGTGAGGTCAACAAGAAAACCCAAAACCACTCAGGGAGTATTCCTAACATGGAAAATACCCTAGAGCGTATTGCCAAATGCAGGTACAAGACCAAAATAGACAAATGCAATGGTTTCTGGCAGGTTGACCTAACCGCCGCAGCTCAGGAACTCCTGGCTTTTATAACCCCTAAGGGTCGTGTGTTTACGTGGAAGGTCATGCCTTCTGGGGTGGCTAATGCCCCAGCACTCTTCCAGGAACTAATGAACAAAATTTTGTACATACTGAGGCGCAAACCTCTAGTACAGGACTTGATTTCTCGGGGTGCAGAAATGGAGGCCCACATCCGTGACGTGAGTTTGGGTACCAATACCCAAGAGGACCATGTCCTTTTCCTCCGTCAATTTTTCATTGTTTGTCAAGAAAACCATCTCCGAATCAAACTCGAAAAATGCGAGTTCATGAAAGAGGAGATGGAGTATTTGGGTTTCAACGTGGGGTATGGCTGGAAATTAGCCGCGTCTAAGATGCAGCCCCTGCAGGACATGCAGACTCGCGATGACCCTAAGAAGGGTCTACACAACGTGAGGAGCTTTGTGGGCGCCTGTAACTTCGATAGGCGTCAAATCCACAACTTTACCTACTCCTCTGCCCCCCTCACCGACCTAATCAAGAAAAATACTGCCTGGAGGTGGACCGCCAGAGAGGAGGAGCCCTTCCAGGAATTGAAGAAGCAAATTGCCTCCTCCAACTGCCTGAGAGTACCCCGCCCTAAGGGCGAGATAGTCCTGATCACTGATGCCAGTGATGTAGGGGGGGGGTGGAACGATCTACCAATGGCAGGAGCTTAACGCAGCTGAACTAACCCACTGCCATTATCGTACTAGTGGACTGAACCGTGATGGCTCCTTGCAGCATGACTACCCTACCTGTGAGTGGCGGCTTGTGCCACTGGGACACTGGAATTGGAAATGGAACCAAGCGCGTTCCAATTACAGCACCTATGACCAGGAACTCCTGGCCGGTATGTTGGTGCTCTCGTCACAGTCCCGACTCCTGGGATCTAACCCTATTGTCTGGCTCTGTGACCAGGAACCGGCGAGGTCTTTTCAGAAGGGCCCACCACCGGAGAAAGCAAAAGTAAAGCGGTGATGGACTTACCTGAGCCAGTTCAGGCTGACAGTCCATCATATCACTGGTATAAAAAATGAACTGTCTGACTATATATCGCGCAACAACTTCGATGCGCTTATAGGTGAGAGCTCTGAAGCACCCGCCAAAGAGGCTTTCCAGCGTATGGATGTCCAGCTTGACCTGTCCATGCGCACTGCTGGAATCCTCGAGGGTTGGAGCCCAACCGACTATCAGTCAGAGTATAAAGAAATTCTCCAGACCCTCAGCACTGGTCTCGAACCCCATGTCATAGATGGGCACCAGTGGTACAAAAACAACCAGTACCTCTTCTACGAGGACCGTATTGTAGTACCCGAGACCCGACTTGATGGGTGCCTACAGTGGTCCCATCTCAGCTCAGGTCACCCTGGCGCTATTCGCTCAGTGGACTTCTTCCGCGAGTGTTTCTACTCTAGTCTAACCCTGACTGAACTGACGTCTGGTACGCAGACCATTGTGGATGCTTGTGGCTATCATGCCAGCAAGCAGAGCGAAAGTAGGGATGGGGGACTGATTTCCAGCTTACCCATACCCTATTGTGCTAACTCTCTTCTCTATGTGGATTTCATCCACGGCCTACCTCGCTTCCGCGGCTATGATAATTGCCTAGTGGTCACCTGTGGCCTGTCTCGCTTCACCCGTGTGTTCCCTTGCAATAAGAAAATCACAGGAGAGCAAACTGTGAAAATGTTGGTCGAACAATGGTTCGAACCCTATGGGGCACCTAAGCAGGTGCACTCTGATGAGGATGTACGCATCCGCAGTGACACTGGGTGGTACAAACGAGTGCTGAATGCCCTCAACGTGGAGGTAACCACAGGTGTGCCCTATACCCACACGTCTAACCCTCTTTGTGAGAGACAAAACCGTGTGCTGGAACAGAACATGAGAATCCTGATGAAACAGGAACGTACCAAAGACTAGGTACGCCTAGTGCCCTGGGCAGTGCTGGCCATGAACTCTCAGAGGAGCTCTTGTACTGGTTTCACCCCCCACGAACTGTTCCATGGAGGACAAACTGCCTGGTTCTTCAAAACCCCCTTTCCTGAGGACTTCAAGAGCCCCGTTGGGGATTGGGTTGACCACAAGCAGTCTATGGCTAACCAGGCTGGGACTAACCTGAGACACATCCGTGATCGTGAACTGAGTCGGCGGAACAGCCTACGGCGACCTGACAGCTTCAAGGTTGGTGACCTTGTTTTGGTACACCATTCACGCCTACCCTCCTGGCCCCGTAACTGCCTACAGGACCCTTTTTTTGGGTTTTATCGTATCATCAGGATAGATGGATCTAGGATCCATGTCAGCTGCAGTCCACGTCTAGGCGGTGAACTGCTTTGTGCACCTAAACAGTTGAGGCACTATCACTCCCCTGACGATTTGTCCTGGGATGAGTGGCGCCTCAGCGACAGTGAGGTCGAGCGTATCGACCTAGAGAACGCTGCCAGCCCTGTGGAGGCAGACGAACTCGAAGAGATGACTGCCGATGAGATGGCAGTCGATGGTTACTACGTGGTTGCAGGTATTGCTCGCCACGAGTATAAACAGGGCTGGAAATTCCTAACCCTGTGGGATGGCTATGGGCTATCTGAGGCGACCTGGGAACCCATGTCCGCCTTTATACAACCAGATGGGAGCATCAACCCCATCTTCCGCTCCTACCTCGTTGAGAACAACGAGGGACAGCTACCAACCCGTGCTGAGACTATGTCCCAGCGTAAAAAGAAAAACTAATTTCACTGTGTCAGTCTATTGACTGTCTTCTAACCTTGCAAGGGCAGTGATCACTCTTGTTTAGATGTGCCTGCATGTGTGTGTGAGAGCATTTGTCACAGTTGCCCCGCATTGCATCGCAGGACAGGACCGTTAGCCCCCCGTGACAACCACTCCCTGGCCGAAGGCCATTGGTTTTACTCAGACCACTGCTTACAGAGCACTGCACTTACCCTGTCTGTGCCCTACAGTCCCATGCCTATGGTTTCTAGCGTGAACCAGGTGGCCGCTTATCAGGTTTGCAGCCACCCAGCAAGTGTATGCCTTGTTGACCATGTGTTGCACGGGAACTGCCCTAATGTAATGACCTTGGGGAGCCAACGAAGAACGGTGGCTTACTACACCAGGGGGGAATGACAAGCAAGGTGTTATGAGGCAAGGTGTGTCTTCCCTCCTTGGGGACAAGCGTGCCCACAGTTGGGACCCCTGATTGGTCCAGACCCATGGGGTTCTACCCTTCCTTAAGGGTTTACCTTACCCCTAAGTGTGCTACATATGTCTGTATGTGTCTCACTTCTCTCCCCGGCGTGGCTCCCGGAGACCAGGCTTTGTTGACGTCCAACCGAAGGTCCTAATCAGGTACTATTACCACTCCTATGGCGCCCAATTTCTGTGCTGGCGCCTATCCTTGGGGGAAGACGGCAAAAGCCCTACCTACTAGAGGGGAGGGGTGGCCATGTGTGCTAAGGGCATGCAAAACGCCCATTTTTCTAAGGGCCAAAAGCTAACGCACTCCCCTGCCCACGTGGAAAATCACGCGGGACAGGAGACACCACTACACTACCACTCACTAACGCCAGCACCAGCCTTCGAAGGCAGGGTGAGCACTCATCGGTAGCACTCATCACCTGCCAGGCTTGCTGACCCTAACTCCTACACACGCTACTTGCGGTTGCTCTCAAAGAGGTCACGGGTCCTATTGACCCCCCTGTGAAAGAGCAAGAGAACACAGCGCTACTAAGCAACTGTGGCCTAACAGGGACGCCACTACGCGTTTCCCTGTCAGGGCTTGGAGGGAAGGGGTGCACAGTATGCGTGCACAGCGTGTATGTCGATGAAGTCGGACTGCACTCGCCACTCACGGCTGAGTTGCAGTTTGTTGTTTGTTTGTGATCTGCGCAGCATGTTTTAGCGCTGCAAGGGACTGCACCAATCACCCTCACCTGCCCACCTGCAAAGCAAAGGCCAATGACTTGGGTTTGCGGCTGAGGAACCAAGACTACCTCCACGTATTATACGCTTCTCAGGTAGCCCTATAATACACTGTCCTCAACCCCAAGTACAAGCAAGCAAGCTTAAGGAACTCCACCCATAGAACGTGGGCTGGAGTCCCTGGGTAACTGAAATAAGAGTTATACTGTGCGCAACACGGGTGGCCTACCCTTTAATGCGTCATATGCATGCACAGGTATGCACAGGTTTACCAGTTCGACTTTCTCTCTCCTAATTTGAACCATCACAACCAACCACAGTGTGACTAAACCAGGAGGTGAGCTCCTCCTGGGCTTACCTACCTTACTCACCACGCATCATGTGAATGCCGAAGATGACACGAGCGCAAAACAACCCTAAGCGCTTAAACAATCCTACGGCGAACTATAAACAACCCTAAGCGATTAATGCATTGTGTGTCATGCATGCTCTTTGGACTTTGTTTCCTGCAGAGAAAGGAGAGAGAGTGGCGCACTGCACAGCGCAAAACAAGCCTAAGCGTTTTAAGCAACCCTATTTTAGCGCAACGGCAACACGAAACACGAGCCAGCACTTTCTTCAGGGTTGGGATTAACAAACGTTGTTTGGTAATTTTTTTTGGAAAATTAACGAACAAACGCACGAACGAACGAACGATGAAATTAAACGAACGTCGTTTGTTAATTTTTTCCCTTGTTAATCTCCTTTCGGTTTGGTTCTAATGGTTTGCTTGTTTTTACTCTGCCCCATCAGTCCTTTCGACAATTTTTTCCAAAATGTTTTTCCAAAAAGAATTTTCCAAAAGTTTGTTTCTAAATTTTTTCCAAAATTTTTCGTGCCATCACTGAGGATGTCACGGATGATGTCAGGGGCGATGATGTCATCAGGTGACATGTCCCCATTATATGCAACAAAAACAAACAACATCACATCCTTTGAAATGAAATTCCTGCTTGAGTGATTTTCTGATCTTCCTGTACTGCAGACGCCATAATGAAAGATCAGACAAAAGAAAAACATTTCCACCGTCGCGGCGCTGTCAATCACCCCACTGATTGGACGTGCAACTACTGCGACAAAACACTGAAATGCCTGATGGCCCCTGGTCGTGCACGGGACCATTTATCCGGTGGCAGCAAGAATGTGGCTGCGTGCAAATCCGTCCCTGACGCGGTTTTTAACGAGATGGTGTTGCAGAGAAAAGAAAAAGATGACCAGCAGAAGGCACTGGACAAGACCAAGGCAGCGAAAGCTGAGCTGAAGAAGAGAGTGCTGGAGGATGCTGAACAGATTGGAAGCAGCAAAAATCAAACATCCATTGCAGCAATGGAGACGAAAATGTAGTCAGACCTTGATCAACAGTGGGGTCGATTCGTGTTCCATGCAGCAGTCCCATTCAATCACAAATGGATAGTACAAAAGATTTTATGGGAAAACTGGCCTCACGCTAGCCTCGAAGTTAGCATCAAGCACTTGATGTGCACTCGTTTGGATGAAATGGAGCTGATTAGGAATGTGAAGCATAGGAGTAAGGCCAGACACAGATTATGACTTGGCCAAGCAACTGAATTCAGAAACAGTTAAAAAGTAGAACCACAATAAGTGGTAGAGACAATTGAGTATAGGGGTCTTGGGGTGAGAGACCACTAGGCTTAACCTCCAAGGCCTAAAGCATGAAATGCCTATTTTGTTTCGGTATAACCTCCATGAAGGAAGATACCTCCGCTCAGTTGAGTGGTAGGGGTGAACTTCATGGGGGGCTAGGGTTATAACCCTAGTTAGTTTGAGAAAGTGTACTTAAACCTTCAAAAGAGTGATGAAAATACTTAAGTTAGTCTTAGCATCAACACAAGGGTGTTAAGGGGGGCTTGGCCTGGATCAGGCCCTCCAAGAAAGACATGGCAGTGACTTCTTCTTACTCCCCCCTGGAGTACTAGTTAGCTAAGTTAGTAGGACCAACGAAAAAGGCTCAAATATTCCCAAAATTACCTTAGAAAATGCATTAAACCTACCAAAAACATTCTCATTAGTTCATAGAAGCTTATGGAACTGTAGGTACTCTTGAAAAACGGTGTAATGTACCGTGAATGATGTCCCTTCGATGGGGCATTCCTCAAAAGTTGCCAGCGTGCGACGAAAGCTTTTTGGAAAACTTTGGTTTAGCGGGGTTTGAACCCAGGACTCCCTCCCTAGAGCACATATGCTTGCCCACTAGGGTACAGTCGATTGCTCTAATGCGGACGGCTATCGGTGCATAAACAGCACTTTCGTAAACCTTCTGGCCAAGGGCCAGGGCGGAGCAATACTCCCAATGGAGGACACAAATCTCCAGGAGCTGAAGAAAATAGAAAATGTAACCAACACAGAGTGAATCCTGTGGTTTAGCGAAAGGTGTAGCGATTTAAGAAGTCAAATCGCTAAAAATTGACAAAATCAGGCGAGAAATCATCATTTTTACACCAAAACTCAAAGTCGCAGACAAGCGCAACAGAAGCGGACTTCAAAAACAGGGTTGCCCAAGCGTAAACGGCTCTGGAAAAAGAAGGTATGAGCCGTAGTTTTTGAAGTTCCTGTAAAGGGGAGCTCAGGACAGGACAGGACAAGGTTCATTTTGATTCCTTCTGTGGACCTCTGCAATTGGCAGGGTCAGGATTACAGCAATTATGTCTAAATTTTGTTTGTTGTGCATGACATGGCCCCATATAAGTTATGTGCTGTGGTGCGTCGCAGATGCCGCCTTTTTGGGCACTGCAGAACACGCGCGCGCACAGATTTGTGCATAGAAGCAGCTTTTGAAAAGCTTTGTTTTTGTTATAAAAAGATCTGATGTTGTAGGAATTTAGTATGTGGATGCATGCATAAATTCTGGTTGTCATTTATTGTGCATTGTTTTAGTGTGCAAAGGGATCGTTAAGATCTCAGCATTATTTACAATGTCTGCTGAGAATTAAGCAAAAATCGTGTTTTTGGAGTTCTTGCACGTTGAGGACGGGTTGAAGGAGTTTTACTTGAAAGATTTAACAATACGACCCGAAATCAAGCACGCGAAATACAAAACTGGGTTTTGTAATGAAAGATCTTAACGCCCGCAAGACTCCGCTGCAGATCAATAACCCCTACGCCACGGAAGACGCCGCCATTACACGCATGACAGTGGGGCCAACCACCGCCGCCGGCCAAAGTTCTAGTCCGACGTCTACAACTCCCTTCTCTCACGAGGTAAGCCATGGTAGCTCCGCCGCTACGGTAGAGTTGCCGCCGCCAAAGAGGCCTGCACCTTCACCGCCAGGGCAGGAACAACGAACAGAGTTCTCCAATAAAATGAAGGAGTTGGAGCAGTTGGAGTCCAATGAACGGCACTCACTCAGGTACAGCACCGACCTCCATCGGGCCAAGAGTTTCGCAAATTTCGGGTATGAATTTCAACAACTCTATCGCCGAATTTTTCAGTGTGGTCAAGACCTTTCGTTGGAGTCACCGAAGCTAAAAGACCAAGAGAAAATTCAAGCGAAGGAACCATAAGTACACGGCGAAATGGAGCACAGGTGCTACGAACAGCGTGTGTCAGGTTTGTACGAGGGTTTGGAAAAGTCACTGCGTGAGCTGAAGGACATGGTGACTGCACTTCGACAACGTGCAGATTGTGGCACAAATCCGTTTGCGCTGTTCAGACCAAGAAGATCAAGGTTGCCGAAGCACGCGCAGAGTGAGGATTCGCCAAAACAAGCCCAATGACACTTGCCGAAGCACGCGCAGAGTGAGGACTCGCCGAAAAAGGCCCAGTGGAACTTGCCGAAGCACGCGCAGAGTGAGATTTCGCTGAAACAAGCCCAGTGGAACTTGCCGAAGCACGCGCAGAGTGAGATTTCGCCGAAACAAGCCCAGTGGAACGGGCCGAAGCACATTCAGAGTGAGGACTCGCCAAAAAAGGCCCAGTGGAACTCCCCGAAGCACTCCCAGACTGAGGATTTGCCTAGACCAGCGCAGTGGAGTTGGCTGAAACGAGGTCAAAGGGAAGAGTCGAAACGAATTCAAGAAAGCGTGCAACAACCAGGTGAGGAAGGGTATGTGCCAACGCGTTCTCAGAAGCGAGGGAAACGGAGTGGCCAAGCTGTACGACGTCGGCAAGCAGCATCAAGCCTCTGGGAGCTTTTGGAGGCCATGACAGCCTCATACAAGCTTCGAAGAGGGGACGATGTTAGAAGGACGACACTGATGTGCCCAACGCGTGAGTCCTGGGGTCAGGTTGTAAGGAACAAAGACAAGGAGGACGCGACAAACCCGTTCTTGGTATAAGCCTTGTGCTTTTGTTTCTGGTTGTCAAGTGTATAGCGCTGGACGAGCGCTTTGTTTTCTGTGCTGTTATAGCGCTCAGAGCGCTCTGTGTTAACTGTCGTGAGCGCTGCTACAAGTGTAGGCGCTGTAGGTGCTCATTCGTGCCCTGCGAGCGCATTGTTCTGCCAACCACTGTGCCTTGCACAGTGTGAAGCCTGTTTGGCTGCATATATGCAGGAATCTGATTTAGATTCCCTGGCATGTACATTTTCAGTATGTCAACGAGGTCTTTTCTGGCCTCTTCTGGGGCGCCAAGCGCCTTGTTTGCTGGCACTGACATGTGCCTTTGCTATCTTTTTCGTTGTAGATATTATTTTGTATCTCTAATGAGCAGTGGTGGGGTACACCCTGCTTGGGACTTTGAGTGAACTACTGTTTACTCAGTTTTTTCATTTTTGTTTTGCTGTGCACATGCCTGCTTGTGAGCAGTGTGTCTTTTTTTGTTTTTCAACTGCTTCTGTCTTGGAGAAAAAGCAGAGTGGTTTTCCTTTTGGCTTTTCTGCTTTTGTTGGGAAAAAGCAGGGGTTTTGTTTCAGTATTTTTATACTATTTTTTTCCTGTGCCATGAGCACTTCAGGCTGTGTGCCATGAGCACTTATCAGGTTTTACACGCTTTGAGGAGTTTGACTTGGTGTAGGTTGAAACACCACCTCACCACTCCCTTAGGGCACTGTCTTGTGACAGAAATCCCTTTCAGGAGGGTAAAACTATCTATGGTACCAGTGGTATTCCACTAGCATGATCTGCACATAGATAGTAGCTGTTTTTACCTGGAATGGGTAGAAATAGCCAGATCACAGACAATAACATTTGTATATTATTGTAGGTCAAGCCTGCATGTTTTGCTATTTTTTTTCTCGGGTCAGCAACTCATTTGGGGAGTGCTGAGCCTGGGGGGGGAGTGTAAACATGCAAGGCAGCCTTTTGGGTGCTTGCGTTTTACACCCACCCAGCTCTGTCTGAGCTTTTCCCACCCCTATGGTAAAACCCTTCGCACCCTTTTGTTTTGGGGTCTCAGCCACACATCAGGGTATGTGTGGGCTTGGGGGGGGAGTGTAAAGGGGAGCTCAGGACAGGACAGGACAAGGTTGATTTTGATTCCTTCTGTGGACCTCTGCAATTGGCAGGGTCAGGATTACAGCAATTATGTCTAAATTTTGTTTGTTGTGCATGACATAGCCTCATATAAGTTGTGTGCTGTGGTGCGTCGCAGATGCCGCCTTTTTGGGCACTGCAGAACACGCGCGCGCACAGATTTGTGCATAGAAGCAGCTTTTGAAAAGCTTTGTTTTTATTATAAAAAGATCTGATGTTGTAGGAATTTAGTATGTGGATGCATGCATAAATTCTGGTTGTCATTTATTGTGCATTGTTTTAGTGTGCAAAGGGATCGTTAAGATCTCAGCATTATTTACAATGTCTGCTGAGAATTAAGTTCAGATTCGTTGTTTTTGGAGTTCTTGCACGTTGAGGACGGGTTGAAGGAGTTTTACTTGAAAGAGTTAACAATACGACCCGAAATCAAGCACGCGAAATACAAAACTGGGTTTTGTAATGAAGTTCCAAAGGAAATTTTTGCACAGTTGCATCAAAAATTTTATAAACTTTAGGGAAAAGTATCCAAAATCAACCCACGGGACGCTGCGGCGGACACGCACAAGCAAGCAGGCAGGCAAAGCACTCCGCTCACAAGGGTATCGTCATGCTCTTGTCATGTGACAAAGCGTTTCAGGATCCTTGCCACTCTGAAACAAGGGAACGAAAATATGTACAGCAACACATCAGGATACGTACACATGGAGTTAAGACTGGACTAGGGTAAGGGCGTCATATGACAGTAGACGCTCAGTCCCAACTCATATCCCCATCCCGGGCCTGACCCTCTCAGTGGCTCGCAGGGGCGGGGGCTCAAACACAACCAATACCCTGCTCAATCCGGACCCTGAAACCCTGCCAATGGGGGAGGGGGTCCTGCCCAGCCACAGGCGAGTTTCTCGGAGGCAAGGGGCTCCAAGGCCAACCAAAGGTGGCTTCCTATGCTCCCTTAACGGCAGGTCCCAACTCCCCTTTGAGCCAGAGAGAAGGCCCCGCCATTATCCCCTAGGAGTTGGTAACCAAGTATGGGCTGTTTCAGCCCAAACTGATATTAGCTCGAAAAACCCCAAAATTGACCCCTCGTCCGGACCAGCCAAGGGTAGGGACGAGGCAACTGACCCTATGCCCTTCAATTACCAACTCCCTGGAGCCCTCACCCAACCTGGTTGTCTCAGAGTACTCGGCATCAGGGCGCCACGGGTTCGCCATGGGGGGTCATGATGCCAAAATCCCCAAAATTGGAGTCATTCCCACGGGTGGCTGGCCCGGCCAGTGCAAGGCCAATGGCTCACCGGATGGGAGGCAGGACCTGGGACCGATATCTAGGTGCACGACTTGAAATTAGGTCCGGGCTTCTCAGGAGCATAGAGATATGGGACCGCCAATCGACCACACGGGGGGCTGAAATTGGGGTCCAAAAAAGGGGTCATTTTGGCTGCTCAAAATGGGCCAAAATTGAAGGTATCCCCAATGGTATATCTCCACGCCGTCTTGGAGATCGGATCCCCCGTTCCCTATGCGGTCCACCGGGAGTCCAACGACGACTCACATGTACTTGGCTCTCAAAGATCTCCATCACACTTGGCGTGGTGACGATCCAAACTGGGTCCACAACTGCGCAAATCGCAATGTCGGCCGTCACGGGCGTCTGTCCAGGGTAGAAAATCTTGGCGATTCTGTCGCGCCAAGCCTTGTTTCACAACCCTTGGCATCCCCTCTGGTCCCATGCCTTGGGGTTTGGCTTGCTGTCACACTGGCCGCTTACTGTTCACCGAGGGGATGGTCACACGGATGGAGCAGAAAGCAGCATGCGGTGCAAAGGGGGGGATCATGGATCGCACTAAAAGTTGAATAACTCCGGATGAGCGGGAGGAGCAAATGCGAAACTCAATGGCGTTCAACCCTGGGTCATATGCTACAATAATCGCCCTTCCTTCCTTGCTTGCTAGGTCCCGCGCCCCATGGAGATATGGCAGTTCCAATATGGCATACAATGGCAAAAACAGCAAAATTGAGCCGAAATGTCCCGCACTCATGATTCCATATCTCCATGGCCACGGCGAGGATTCTTCCAACCAAAGATGCTATAGACACATGGGACTAAGGTCCCAATATATGCCACTTGCCAACCCTTGTAGTCGCCTTTAGCGATTTTCCCCCTTGGAGGGAAAATGACACGCAAATTGGGCAGACTGGCAACGTACCCAAAATTGGGCAACTCACAATTCTCCCTTCATGAGGAGAGGCCACATGGGAACACACCCCATTCCATGCGGGTTTATGTTCCCTCTCCGAATCGCCCTTACCCTTGATCAAGTGGCGCACGCAACCCTGGGCTGAACATTAAGGGAGAGTTGGGGTTTGTGGCCATTCTGGGTAATGTGGCCAAAATTCACCCAAAAGTGGTCACTTCAAAAATTGTATCTCCGTATCACAAGAGAGATCGGCCTTGGGCTTTTGCATGGATGCCAATCGAAGCTTTGCCTCCCTTTTGCAACAAGGGTTGGGGTTCAAAGCGTGAGGGAAACATTTTTAACACTTCAATCCTTGAGGCACACTATATATGGGGAAAAGTGCATATATGGGCGATATTGGTACGCATATATCTATGGACCCTTGAGGAACAAAAATATGGGCAAACGGTTTTGGAGCAGGCCCATAGTAAGTGTTTTCAAATGTACCCACTATGGTTAGATTGTCTTCGCCCACCCATGTCATTAGCGTTTGCATACGAGCGCGTGTGCAAAGAGGCAGTATGGCACGCGTGCTCACAAGGCCACGCTATATAAAATAGAACGCAAGGTTGCAAAAGTCAACCAAGCCATCCATGATGTCCTTCCTGGTCTCTACTTCACATATTGCGTTGGTTCAAGGCTCAACTCCCCATAGGCTTCGAGTACGAGTCTCCGGGGATTGGCCATTTTGACCTAATTTTCGACCAAACTTTGCCCTTTCTGAAAAAACGGGTTTTGGTACACATTGAATTGCGTGGAGCCATCGTTGAGCTGGCTCAAAAAACGAAAATGGCCTAGGGCTTTTGGTCTTGAGAGCATTGTGTTCGGTGATTAACGTGCATGCTCAAAAGCACACGAAGTTAGCGTTTGCGCACGCCAATAACCTGGGTTTACAACATCCACATTCTGCCTCAAACATCCCTATTGCCCGCTTCCCTATACAAAGTGATATGCCCACGTGAGGGGGGCGTGGATGAAAGGCATAGGGGGGAGATGTGGGGTGCCTTCCAAACTCATGGTCCTTGAGATCCATGAGCTCGAGCGATCGACGGAAAACCTTGCGCACTGATTTTCTCGCAGACGCCACGGCGAAGAATTCGGGTGAACACACCAGATGAAAGTGCATCCAAAACCCTCCAGATCCAGCCCTTAACTTCCCCTAGAACGTCAAAGGTACAGGAGAAAAATCAATCGCAAAACTCGCCACGGAGAAGCGGCGCAAACGCGAGAACAGGCGGCAACAGGCGGCGATTTCACGGCAATTAGAAATCGCTGTAGAAATCGGGTATTTCACCGATTTGTAACCGAAAATCGATCACGAAAGTAAAACTATGGTAATTCTACATCAATTTAATGGTTAGGGATCGGATTCCGGATCCCGCAGATCAGAGAAAGGGGATTTCCCGCTGACGGACGGCATTGACGGCGTCGGAGCTGGTGTAACGGCTTCCGGGCCTCCGGGCCATGGATCATGGGCTCTGGGTACCGCTTCCCCCCCCTCCTTAGAGCAAACTCTGGGGGGGCTCGATAACACCCACGCATGGCAGCAGGTACCCAGGACTATCCCCCGAAGGGGTGGGGCGGGGTTACACCTCACACTTCAGGCTGGTTTTTGGGTCAGGTTGCCCATTACATCCCATGGTAAGACAGTTATGGTGCTGTAGATGTCTGTAGTGCATGTATAGTATCCAGTATTGAGTCCCGGGTCCTGGCGGCGATTGTCGGCATCCAAAGGACCCGTTAACCCATACCAGGCGCACCGGGTGCCGGCTGCGACGGTCACCACCACAGTGGCAGTGGCATACACGGCCAACATAGGCGTCACACGACTACCGAGGTGGTTGCACTGGTCGAAAGCGACCACAAAGATCCATCAGGCTACCCCAAGCTTCCCAAGGCCGCAGACTGGGGGAGAGTTTCCGCGGGTCTTCCCTCGGGCGCACCATGTCCATATCCACGACGCGAGTCCAGAGTGGTAAAGCCGCGCGAGCTCCTCCATAAGGGATCGGGCATCAAGGCCGTCTTTTCCCTCGCCCCATTACCACGAAGGCCATACATGGGGGAGTCTGCATGCAGTCTGGGCGGAGGCGTTGACTCCTCAAACCACCAGTTTCCCAGGCAGACTGACCGAGGTCAGGACACCGAAGGTCGCCACCCGACTGCAAATGCGTCTGCGAGTCGGTAGGCTCACGCTGGGACTGACAGTGGCGGACCGCTGGGAGTGTAGTCAGGCAACTGGGCTTCCCGCCTGGCGCCTTCAGGATCTCAGCACTCATAGCCACTAGGGCACACGGTATCACGGGCACACACACGTGACAATCTGTATTTAGGTATGATCCAGGCTGGACCTTATGTAGAGGCATGTACAAGGCGACTCAGGGCGCCGTCGTATCTCGATTCATCTCCCTCGTGGGAAAAACTATCAATCGGTCCTCGACGGGTCGTTAACAACCAACATACAGATGCACATATCCTGGAGGGCGGAAAAGTGAGCAAAAATCGGGTAAATAGGCGTGTAAACACGCTCTGGACGGAGCGCCAAACCACGCCCCGGTCAGGATAAGGCATATGCAGGGGGGGTTCACAGAATAACGCCTGAGTTCAGGCAATATATAGTCCGCAGACACACATAGACTGGTCTGGACTCCGCAAGTGCCATGGAACCAGACCACACCCCCAGATTCGCAATGCCGATGACAGCGGCATCCGTTGCGCAACGTCGTATGGGCTTCAAAGCCTCAAGAGCTCAGGAAATGTCAAGGTCAGTTGCCCTGCCTGGTTTCCCAAGGAATCAGCAGGCGGGGAGTGACGAACAGGAGTAGAAGAGAAGGGCCATCCGCCCCTGGATTCAGCAGGCGGGGGTATATGGCCACTCTCATGGTGTAATGGGATTTTTGCAGCCCTTGGTGCAGCGGGCTGATTTTGTTTTTGAAGCAAGGACTGTTTGTCTGTATTTTTTTTGGCGTGTGTGCTTTTAGTAGATACCATGTCAGTTTTGTTTTTTGTAGGTGTGAGTGCATGCAGTGCATAGTTAGCTTTAACGTCTAGCTTGGTGTGTGTGCACAAGTGTTTGAGTTCTTTGGTCAATAGCTTAGTGCAGCACTTGCTTAGCCACTGCTGCAGGTGTTGTTTCACACTTGTAGGCGGGTTAGTATTGTAGGTGTGCATTGAGTTGTTGTCCCTTTTGGCTATTTTGTTTTTCAGCACACTTTCTGAGTGTCTATTTTTTAGGCACTTGGAGGGTGTTGCATACTATCTCAGTCATCCAATTATGTTTTTTTGTGCTATGCTGAGTCCATCAAGCCTCTTGTCAGCCCTGTGCCTGGTGCTTCAGCACCCTACATATGGCTTGTGAGGTGAAGTGTAATGGAACTCAGCACAGGCCTGCATCGCAGCGCATGCGGACGCGCGCGCGCAGCAGAAGAAAAAAAAACCAAGAAAAAGACGCACAGCCAGAAAAAATAAAGCGAAAAATCGTCTTTTCCGACAAAATTTCATGCCGCTGTTTGGCGAAGTCGCAAAATCTAGGACACTCACAAAAAAAGAAGAACAATAGAGTCGCGACGGCGAAGAAGCTGAGCGTTGCTTGCCCAAAACCACCTAGCAAAGTGCGTGCCCTAGGCGCTAGGGACTTGTGCGCGCCCCAAAACAAAACACACACAAACAACGACAACGCCACCGGCCGCCGAAAAACAAGTATGTTATGTTATATGCCGCGCAACGCTAAATAACGACGTAGCAAGCACAACACGGTAAGATGTAGGCAAGGAGAGAGCAAGTATGTAACAAACCGCGCCACGGTGGAGACATACCGCAGTTGTGAGACCATGCATTGCAAGCCCACTTGCATAGGGAGTACGACGGCGCCGCAACACGTGAAACACGAAAAGATGTGGGTAAAAAGGGACCCACACAAGTATGTTACATGTCATGCCGCGCACGCGGGAAGGACAACGAACAAAGCTGACCAAAGAGGTGCCGGGTGCAAGAATAACACACACAAGCAACAACAACGCCGCCGGCCGCCGAAAAACAAGTATGTTATATGCCACGCAACACTACATAACGCCGTAACAAACACAATACACAAAAAGATGGCAAGGAGGCAAGTGTACGTTACAAACCGCGCCATGGTGGAGGCATATCGCAAGTGTGCTCACATGCATGCAAAAGCCCCGCCCCAGCAAGCCCAGTCGCATAGGGGGTACGACGGGGCCGGATCACGCCAAACATGAAAAGAGGTGGGTAAAGAGGGAGCCACGCAAGTATGTTACATGTCACGCCGCGCACGCGGGAAGGACGACGAACAAAGGTGGCCAAAGAGGTGTGTGGAGACGTGTCGAGTGCAAGTAGGATATAAACCTACGCCAAACAACGCACGCTAAAATACGCCGTAACAAGCACAACACGGTAAGGAATAGGAGAGGGGAGAACACGTACGAGGCATAAGTAGGTAACATACCACACCACCGCAAGCGTATGAGACTAACCGAGGATGGCAATGGCAAGATGCCATGGCACGACAAAACCCCCGCTGCCACACGCCCGTTTGTTTGCATAGGGAGCACAACGCCGCCGCGACACACGGAACACGCAAAGATGTGTGTAAGATAAGTATTTTACACCCATGCAAGGAGCATAACGGCGACAAGGCACGCATCGCACGAAAAGATAAGGAGGGAAGGGAGCAAGAAGCAAGGAGCAAGTATGTTACCATGTCGTGCCACGCCACGCACAGGAGAGAAGCAACGAGCGCCCGGCCCCTGCACCAACCGAGACCAAAAAAGTAAAAAAAAAACAGATGGCCTTCGGCCAGGGAGTGGTTGTCACGGGGGGCTAACGGTCCTGCCCTGCGGTGCAATGCGGGGCAACCGAGACAACTGCTCTTACAGCTCAACCACCCTTTTTGTTGCACTGATTAGAACATACACACCTATGCATAGCGTCGTGTCTCGCTTGTGCTTTGGTTCGTCCCACACCCTGCTTCACTCTAAGATTAAGAGGATTAGGACTCTAAGATTAGGAGGAAAAAGAAAGATAGATCAAAGTTTGTCACCCTCGCAAGTATGTTACATGTCACGCCGCGCACGCGGGACGGACAACGAACAGAGGTGGCCAAAGAGGTGTGTGGAGCCGTGTCGAGTGCAAGTAGGATATAAACCTACGCCAAACAACGCACGCTAAAATACGCCGTAACAAGCACAACACGGTAAGAAGTAGGAGAGGGGAGAACACGTACAAGGCATAAGTAGGTAACATACCACACCACCGCAAGAGTAAGAGACCAACCGAGGATGGCAATGACAAGATGCCAAGGCACAACAAAACCCCCGCTGCCGCACGCCTTGCGTCGTTTATGCGTTAAAGTAGGGTTGTCTTAGACGCTTAGTCTTGTTTTGCGTTGTGCCGTCGTCTCTCATTCGCCATTCCCTGTTCTCCTTTTGGCAGATGGGAAAACAGGCACAACAGGAAGAATCGTGCAAGCCACTGAATGTAATTAAACGCTTAGGGTTGTTTATAACTCGCAATAGGGTTGTTTAAACGCCTAGGTTTGTTTTGCGTTCGCTACACTTTGGCATTCACACGATGCATGGTGAGTAAGGTAGGTAAGCCCAGGAGGAGCTCACCTTCTGGTTGAGTCAGTGTCGTTACCGTGGTATTGACCTCGCCTCCCTTTCCTGCATGCGTGCACACGATGCATTAAAGGGATTAGACAGTAGGCCACGCACTGTGCACGCGGTATGAACCCTTGCCAGGTTACCCAGGGCTTTGTCCTACGTTCCATAAGGGAACGGGCGAAGTCCTTAAGCTTGCTTGCTTGCAACTGGGTTCAGGAACAGTGTATTATAGGGCACACTAAGAAGCGTATAATACGTGGAGTGTGGGTTGGTTCCTCCGTCTTGAACCCAGTCCATTGGCGTCTGTTGTACAGGTGGGAGGGTCAGGATGAACTGGTGCAGTCCCTTGAGCCGTGATAAAATATACGGCGCTGAACACACAATCAATTGACTGCGCCTCAGCCAGGAGTGGCGAGGGCAGTTCGACTCCATCGACATCCGCGCTGTGCACGCCACCTGTGCGCCCTTCCCCTCCAAGCCCTAGCAGGGAAACGTGTTGTGACGTCCCTGTTAGGCCACAGTTGCTTCGCAGCGCTGTGTTCTCTTGTCTTCTTCACAGGAGGGTCATTAGGACCCACGACTATATCTTCAACACCACCCGTGTTGGGCCCCCACACCGGCACACCCGCACCCACGGCATGTGGGTGACAGACCCCAACAGCACGCCCAGAGGGCAGGCATTCGGGGGAGGGGGAGCGCCTGACCACAGACGCCCCTCACAACAGTGGAAGGCACCCCCCCGGGGACGTCCTTCCGCCACCCCAACAGCGAGCAACGCCGGCCCGCAAGGGCGCACGCTGTGGGGTCGGTGCTGGGTCCCCACGCCCGCACCGACCGCACCCGGGACACACGGGTCGCAGAGCCCCAGCTGCCCACTCCAGAGGACAGGCAGCCGGAGGAGGGACAGCGCCTGACACCAGACGCCCCTCGCAGCGGTGGCAGGCCACCTCCCCGGGGACGGCCCCCCACCAGCCCCGCGGCACGCAGCCCCCACAGGGCATGCAGGCCAAGTGGACAGTGTTGGGCCCCCACACCCACACACCCGAGCCCACAGCACGTGGGTGGCGGACCCCAACAGCCCGCCCAGTGGGCGGGCAGTCGGGGGAGGGACAGCTCCTGACCTCAGACGCCCCTCACAATGGTGGAAGGCACCCCCCCCCGGGGACGCCCTTCCGCGACACCCACAGCGAGCAACGCCGGCCCGCAAGGGCGCACGCTGTGGGGCCGGTGCTTGGTCCTCACGCCCGCACC
This sequence comes from Eutreptiella sp. 'Long Island Sound 2002', assembly GCA_964036045.1. Classification (NCBI taxonomy): domain Eukaryota; phylum Euglenozoa; class Euglenophyceae; order Eutreptiales; family Eutreptiaceae; genus Eutreptiella; species Eutreptiella sp. 'Long Island Sound 2002'. The sequence continues at coordinate 30,195,728 of OZ038396.1, forward strand.
GACCGCAACCGGGACACACGGGTCGCGGAACCCCGGCTACCCGCTCCAGAGGACGGGCAGCCGGGGGAGGAACAGCGCCTGACACCAGACGCCCCTCACAACGGTGGCAGGCCACCCCCCCCCCGGGGACGCCCTTCCTCCACACCCACAGGGAGCAACGCCGGCCCGCAAGGGCGCACGCTGTGAAGCCGGTGCTGGGTCCCCACGCCCGCACCGACCGCACCCGGGACACACGGGTCGCGGAACCCTGGCTGCCCGCTCCAGAGGACGGGCGGCAGGGGGAGGGACAGCTCCTGACCTCAGACGCCCCTCACAATGGTGGAAGGCACCCCCCCCCGGGGACGCCCTTCCGCGACACCCACAGCGAGCAACGCCGGCTCGCAAGGGCGCACGCTGTGAAGCCGGTGCTGGGTCCCCACGCCCGCACCGACCGCACCCGGGACACACGGGTCGCGGAACCCTGGCTGCCCGCTCCAGAGGACGGGCGGCCGGGGGAGGGACAGCGCCTGACACCAGACGCCCCTCACAACGGTTGCAGGCCACCCCCCCCGGGGACGGCCGCCCACCACCCCCGCGACACGCAGCCCCCACGGGGCAGGCAGGCCAAGGGAACAGTGTTGGGCCCCCACACCCACACACCGGCGCCCACAGCACGTGGGTGGCGGACCCCAACAGCCCGCCCAGTGGGTGGGCAGTCGGGGGAGGGACAGCGCCTGACCTCAGACACCCCTCACAATGGTGGAAGGCACCCCCCCCGGGGACGCCCTTCCGCCAGCCCCACAGCGAGCAACGCTGGCCCGCAAGGGCGCACGCTGTGGGGCCGGTGCTGGGTCCCCACGCCCGCACCGACCGCACCCGGGACACACGCACCCCCCCCGGGGACGCCCTTCCGCCACCCCCAAAGCGAGCAACGCCGGCCCGCAAGGGCGCACGCTTTGGGGCCGGTGCTGGGGCCCCACGCCCGCACCGACCGCAGCCAGAACACACGGGTTGCGGAACCCTGGCTGCCCGCTCCAGAGGACGGGCGGCCGGGGGAGGGACAGCGCCTCACACCAGACGCCCCTCACAACGGTGGCAGGCCACCCCCCCCGGGGACGGCCACTCACCACCCCCGCGGCACGCAGCCCCCACAGGGCACGCAAGCCAAGGGGACAGTGTTGGGCCCCCACAACCACACACCCGCGCCCACAGCACGTGTGTGGCGGAACCCAACAGCACGCCCAGTGGACGCACAGTCAGGGGAGGGGCAGCCCCTGACCTCAGATGCCCCTCACAATGGTGGAAGGCACCCCCCCGGGGACGCCCTTCCGCCACCCCCACAGCGAGCAACGCCGGCCCACAAGGGCGCACGCTGTGGGGCGGGTGCTGGGTCCCCAAGCCCGCACCGACCGCACCCGGGACACACGGGTCGCGGAACCCCGGCCGCCTGCTCCAGAAGACGGGCGGCTGGGGGAGGGACAGCGCCTGACACCAGACGCCCCTCACAACGGTGGCAGGCCACCCCCCCCGGGGACGGCCACCCACCACCCCCGCGGCACGCAGCCCCCACAGGGCATGCAGGCCAAGGGGCCAGTGATGGGCCCCCACACCCACACACCCGCGCCCACAGCACGTGGGTGGCGGACCCCAACAGCCCGCCCAGTGGGCGGGCAGTCGGGAGAGGGACAGCGCCTGACCTCAGACGCCCCTCATAAGGGTGCAAGGCACCCCCCCCCGGGGACTCTTCCGCCACCCCCACAGCGAGCAACGCCGGCTCGCAAGGGCGCACGCTGTGGGGCCGGTGCTGGGTCCCCACGCCCGCACCGACCGCACCCGGGACACACGGGTCGCGGAACCCTGGCCGCCCGACCTCTGGAGGAGGAGGGACAGCGCCTGACACCAGACGCCCCTCGCAGCGGTGGCAGGCCACCCCCCCGGGGACGGCCCCCCACCACCCCCGCGACATGCAGCCCCCACGGGGCATGTAGGCCAAGGGGACAGTGTTGGGCCCCCACACCAACACACCCGCGCCCACAGCACGTGGGTGGCAGACCCCAACAGCCCGCCCAGTGGGCTGGCAGTCGGGGGAGGGGGAGCACCTGACCTCAGACGCCCCTCGCAACGGTGGAAGGCACCCCCCTCGGGGACGCCCTTCCGCCACCCCCACAGCGAGCAACGCCAGCTCGCAAGGGCGCACGCTGTGGGGCCGGTGCTGGGTCCCCACGCCCGCACCGACCGCACCCGGGACACACGGATCGCGGAACCCTGGCCGCCCGACCTCTGGAGGAGGAGGGACAGCGCCTGACACCAGACGCCCCTCGCAGCGGTGGCAGGCCACCCCCCCGGGGACGGCCCCCCGCCACCCCCGCGGCACGCAGCCCCCACAGGGCATGCAGGCCAAAGGGGCAGTGATGGGCCCTCACACCCACACGCGCGCGCCCACAGCATGTGGGTGACGGACCCCAACAGCCCGCCCAGTGGGTGGGCAGTCGGGGGAGGGGGAGCGCCCGACCTCAGACGCCCCTCACAACGGTGGAAGGCACCCCCCCCGGGGACGCCCTTCGGCCACCCTCACAATGAGCAACGCCGGCCCGCAAGGGCGCACACGGTGGAACCGGTGCTGGGTCCCCACGCCCGCACCCACCGCACCCGGAACACACGGGTTGTGGTACCCCGGCTGCCCGCCCCAGAGGACGGGCGGTCGGGTGAGGGACAGCGCCTGACACCAGACGCCCCTCACAATAGTGGCAGGCCAGCCCCCCCCCGGTGACGGCCCCCCACCACCCCCACGACACGCAGCCCCCACAGGGCGTGCAGGCCAAGCCAGGTAGGGAGGAACCGGGACCGGACCGCCCCGCCTCGAGCACGCCAGACGGAGCAAGGGACCGGGGCAGGACACGCGGAGGGGAACGGACCACGTGGAACGGCCCTATCAGCGCCCAGTGCCGGGACCGCGCAAGGTGCGCACGCCACACCACCCGGGGGGGGGGGGGCGGACGCCGCGGGACTGCAAGCGCACACACACGCAAAGGGCACGCGGGGACTACCAGAAGGGCAACCGGACCAAGCTCGCGGAACGCACAGACCGCGTGGAATGGCGTACCAGCCAGCGAGGGTAAGGGACACCCGGACGGGATGGCCCGCCACACGCAGCGCGGGACACGCGGGTCGGGAAGGGGGAAACGGGAGAGACACAACACCAGGTACCGGCCCGAGCCCCCCGAACCAGCCGCGAGCGCCGCGCACACACGGACGGGGCACTGCACCCGCCAAGGCAGTAGTGGCGCACTGCGCCACGCCTCAACCCCTGGCCAAGGCAGCCTCCGCGCCAGCCCCAGGGGGTCCCACTGGCGACAAGCCAGTAGCACGGGCCCGGCGCCGGGCGACCACGCATTAGGGGGGCGACGCGGTGGGTAAGCGGCCTCAGCCACGGCTGCAAATTGATGCACTGACCGGGGAGTGGCGAAACGGGGAAGCCGGGGAGGGACGGGGCTCCGAGCCCTGTGAACCCGTGGGACTCCGCCACCAGGCAGGAGGTGCATCTTGGAGGGCCCCCCACTAGGACCCGGTGGGGAGGATATCACCTGGCCCGACCAGGTGGCCCCCTGGGGCCGAAGGTCGTCTAGTACCCGCAAAATCAAACCTCAAACCTCAAACCTCGCCCCATTACCACGAAGGCCATGCATGCAGGAGTCCCCATGCAGTCTGGGCGGAGGCGTCAACTCCTCAAACCACCAGTTTCCCAGGTAGACTGACCGAGGTCAGGACACCGAAGGTCGCCACCCGACTGCAAATGCGTCTGCGAGTCGGTAGGCTCACGCTGGGACTGACAGTGGCGGACCGCTGGGAGTGTAGTCAGGCAACTGGGCTTCCCGCCTGGCGCCTTCAGGATCTCAGCACTTATAGCCACTAGGGCACACGGTATCACGGGCACACACACGTGACAATCTGTATTTAGGTATGATCCAGGCTGGACCTTATGTAGAGGCATGTACAAGGCGACTCAGGGCGCCGTCGTATCTCGATTCATCTCCCTCGTGGGAAAAGCTATCCATCCGTCCGTGACGGGTCGTTAACAACCAACATACAGATGCACATATCCTGGGGGGCGGAAAAGTGAGCAAAAATCGGGTAAATAGGCGTGTAAACACGCTCTGGACGGAGCGCCAAACCACGCCCCGGTCAGGATAAGGCATATGCAGGGGGGGTTCACAGAATAACGCCTGAGTTCAGGCAATATATAGTCCGCAGACACACATAGACTGGTCTGGACTCCGCAAGTGCCATGGAACCAGACAACACACCCAGATTCGCAATGCCGATGACAGCGGCATCCGTTGCGCAACGTCGTATGGGCTTCAAAGCCTCAAGAGCTCAGGAAATGTCAAGGTCAGTTGCCCTGCCTGGTTTCCCAAGGATTCAGCAGGCGGGGAGTGACGAACAGGAGTAGAAGAGAAGGGCCATCCGCCCCTGGATTCAGCAGGCGGGGGTATATGGCCACTCTCATGGTGTAATGGGATTTTTGCAGCCCTTGGTGCAGCGGGCTGATTTTTTTTTAAGGCAAGGAGTGTTTGTCTGTATTTTTTTTGGCGTGTGTGTTTTTAGTAGATACCATGTCAGTTTTAATTTCTGTAGGTGTGAGTGCATGCAGTGCATAGTTAGCTTTAACGTCTAGCTGGGTGCGTGTGCACAAGTGTTTGAGTTCTTTGGTCAATAGCTTAGTGCAGCACTTGCCTAGCCACTGCTGCAGGTGTTGTTTCACACTTGTAGGCGGGTTAGTATTGTAGGTGTGCATTGAGTTGTTGTCCCTTTTGGCTATTTTGTTTTTCAGCACACTTTCTGCGTGTCTATTTTTTAGGCACTTGGAGGGTGTTGCATACTACCTCAGTCATCCAATTATGTTTCTTTGTGCTAAGCTGAGTCCATCAAGCCTCTTGTCAGCCCTGTGCCTGGTGCCTCAGCACCCTGCACATGGCTTGTGAGGGGAGTGTAATGGAACTCAGCACAGGCCTGCATCGCAGCGCATGCGCATTTGATCTGTGATTTGTCAATGTGATTCGCTTTGAATCTCGATGGAATTTAATGATAAAAACATTGTGTCTTCTCACAGAACAACAGGATGAGATTCAGTAATGGTTCCGTGATGGATTTTGCGTAGTCGTGCATATTGGGATGTGAGACAACAACGTTGAAGATAAAGAATAGCTGGAGAGCTACGCCGGGAAAATAGTCACTCTGGGTAATCCCATTACAATTGTTTGTCACCGGAAGATGGGAGAGAGCAAGCAAGTGAGGGACGATCCGTCGACCAAACAAACGCTCAAACTGCATCTCGGGAGAGCTCAGGGCGGTGATCAGGCGCCCCTGGCTGCAATCGCCCGGGTGAGTGCCGCCAAGTCCGAGACATGGAGCTTGGTCTTGTGCTCGCGGATATAGTCCATGAAGGGGGTGTTAATCCGCGGCACGAACGAGGAGACGGGTTCCCAGGTGTCGTGGGACAGCCCATAGCCTCGCCAACGAACCCTGAACTCCAGGCCTCCGGGCGCTGAGGCGTTTGGACGCTGGGCCAGGATCTTCTCGACGGTATAGTCGTCCTGCTCAGTGTAGTCGTCGTCCGAATTGGCCTCCCCGGTGTAGTCCGGGGACACATGTTGGCCACAAAGATCGGATTCCCGCACACGGAGTTGACTTTTGTGGCGCTCCCGGAACTGTCGGTGACCAACTTTCATGCGGTAGGTGTCCTCACCAATCCTGCAGACCACCTTTCCGGTTGTGAACCAGGTTTTGGTGCGGTGGGTACCCATGGGGCGGGATCTGATCACCCACACCGGGTCTCCCACCCTGAACTTTTGCGCTTTCGAGCTCGGAGCGGACTTCTGACGCTCGGCATGCTCCTTCCCGAGCTGCTGGCGGATGTCCCGCGCAGTTGCCTCCTGCCGCGCAAAGAATTCCCTGGCGTCCATGGCCATACCTTCACCCGACAAGGGAAGTCCCCGACCCAGGGGGTCGCTGCCGAACAAAACCTGGTGAGGGGACAATCCACCCGGAGTGGGGGTGTCATGATGGGCCTTCAGGGCAGGCCACATCTCCTCAAACCAGTTTCGACGTGGGTTGGCGAGGTGAATCTTGCGCAGCTTCTCGAACAGCTCCCTTCCAGCCACTTCACCCCGGCCATTGGACCGGCTGAGGTAGGCGACCCTCTTGGCATGCCGTGTCCCCATGAGGGAACACATGGCCTTGAACCAGCCGCCAGTGAACTGGGGTCCTCGGTCACTGCAAATGGTGCGGGGGATGCCAAAGACCGTCAGCCAATGACGGATCATCATGACTGCCACTTCCTTGGCTAGCAACCCCTTTTTGCGTGCCGGAACGGCCACTGCGTAGCCGCTATGGCGGTCCACACAAAGGACCACACAGTCGAAGGTCTCCTTGCCAATGTGGACTTCGGGCATGGAGAAAACGTCCATGGCCACGCTCTCCATGGGCTGGTCAGGTACCGGAGTCCATTGGGCTTCCCCCGTGATGTTCCGACTGTCGGGATTGCAGGCCTGACAGACCGAGCAACCCTTCCTGACCTTCTCGATGGCGTTGTAGAGACCGATCTGGTCGATCTCGAACCGGCGCTGCATGTCCAGAGCCTGCTTCTTGACCCCTGGGTGCATCATGTGGTGGCGCCAAGCCTCACACAGCTCGAGCACTCGGGACTCTGGGACCAGCAGCTTACCATTCCAGTAGAGCTTGCCATCCTCCTCGGTCAGCCCCTTTGGCCACCTCTGCCCGTCATCAGGGTCGGTCACAGCCCTATACTCGGCCTCAAAGGCCTCAGACTTGGCGTAGTCGTCCGTCCAGTCGTCCTGGAGGCACGATTCAGGGAAGAGGTGCTTGTCGGACTCAGCTCCCTCAGGAGCGAGTGCACTGACCGCTCTGCCCACTCTCCCTCCGAGGGGGGCATCCGCAACCATGACGACAAAGCATTTAACGCCCTCCTCCTCCATCAGGCACTCCATTTCTATGATCCTCTTGGCCTCTGCAGTCTCGGCCTCATCGCCATGGGTGGAGACACTCGTCATGCCCTTGCTGGCGGGATAGGCCCACCTGCTGAGACAGTCCGCCACGGTGTTGTCCTTGCCAGGAACATACACAACCGTGAGGTCGAACTTGGCCAAGGTCTCATGCCATCTTGCCCGTCGGGAGACCGGACCAGAGGGGGTGTCCACGTGCTCTTTGTGCCACGACTGCAGACTCTGATGGTTGCTGCAGACGGTGACAGGATGGAGCGCTATGTACCCAGCCCATTTCCTGAGAGCCATGACGATGGCATACGCCTCCTTTTCTCGGGGCGTCCACATCCGCCTCTGGCCTTCCGCCAGGACTCGGCTCCAGAAAGCCACGGGCACGTGCCTCCCATCGTCAAGCACTTGTTCCAACACAGCGCCAACGGCGTAGTCGGAAGCGTCGGTGCGCAGGACGAACCCTCGTTCAGGATCCACGCGGTGCAGACCCACTGCAGATAGCAGCGCCTGCTTCATCCCCTCAAAGGCACGGTGGGACTCATCATTCCAGACAAGAGCCTTCTTGGACCCCTTCTTGGTCTCCTCTCGGTTGCCCTGGAGCATGGCCGCCATGGGGGCCGCATACTCGGCATACATCTTAATATACCCCGAGTAGTAGTTGCAGAACCCCAAGTATGCACGTAGTTCAGAGACCGTCTTGGGTTTCTCCCAGTGCTCAATGGCAGCCACCTTGCCGGGTATGGGCTTCCGCTGCCCGTTCCCAACCACGTGGCCAGCAAAGACCACCTCGCTTACCGCAATGGTGGCCTTGTCACTGCTGCCCGTGAACTTGTGCCGAGCCAGGAGGTCCAGCACTCTGGTGACGTCCCTCTCCTGTGCCTCCAGCAGCTCGTCATAGCTCATACTGGGGTCCCCGGACGCGATGATCACGTCGTCCACAAAGGGGTCCGCGCAGTCACGCACCGGTTCAAGCAGGTTCTCCAGCATCCGCTGAAAAGCAGCATTGCCGTTGGTAACGCCCATGGGCATCACCTTCCACTGGAGGGGTCCAAGTGGGGTGCTCATGGCTGTGCAGGCACGGGACTCATCGGCGAGAGGCATCTGATGATAACCATGTTTCAGGTCAATCACCGTGAAGATCCTCCGCCGGTGTTGCTTTTGCAGCATGTCCTCAATGAGGGGCAGCGTATAGCTGTCATGCTGCGTTTGGGCGTTTAGGCCGTGGTAGTCGACCACGAGCCGCCACTCCCCGGCCACCTTCTTGGAAACGACGAAGCACGGGGAGGCCCACTCGGAGTGGCACGGCTCAGGCCAGCCCCTCTCGATGAATTCACGGAGGATCTTCTCCATGGCCTCCTTCCTCTCGCCCCTCAGGGCAAACTCCCGGTGCCGATACACACGGGGGTCCGGCTTCAGTCGTATCTTGGCCTCACCATACGGTCCACGAACCGGTGGGGGAAATACAAGCTTTCCGCTGAAGAAGGTTTCACCATACTTCTGCTTCAGCCTGGCCCTCAATGCCTGGATCTTGGGGCACTCATTGGACTCCGCCTTGGCCTTTCCGGGCACCTGAACCACTGAGCTAACTTGCGGGGTACCTCCGCATGGTTTCGGCTCTGGTGGTCTTCCCAGGTGGCACAAAGGGCCATCTCTGGTGGTGCCTCGGAACAAGTCGCCGTAGGTGGGTGGGTTCCCGCCGATTGGCTCGTGCTGGCTGGACATGTGGTCCAGCACCCTCCTTACGAAGGTATTCCCATCATAGGAACCAGAGACGATGGAGTCCACTTCCCACCAGGCTTTGTCCTGGCCTTTGCCCTCACGCTGGCTTCCCCAGTCGTGGAAGGGCTGATCCATATACCCCTGAACCAGGTCCAGATCCTCTTCAGTGAGGAGGTCCTCCGATTCGCCGATGTCAACGGGGGAAACCGCAAACCATTGCCGCCAGGGCTCCGCTATGATGCGGTTGACACACACGAAGTCCGTGGCGTCGGCCTGTTCAAGGCCCCATCCACATAGTGGAATTCCGTTGGCCATCTCTGGGGTGGCATGGGCTGTCCCTTAGCGTTTTGATAGACACCCTCTCCAGCCGGTAGGACGACCTTGTTTAAGGTCATGTTGGTCAGTGAGACCACCCAATGTCGGGTACTTTCCTCCTCGGTGCATCCCATAGGAACGACCAGCGCTGCCTTGGAGCGCTCCTTGCGAGTCTTCGCTACCGCCCTTGGGATGTCCCATCGGGGGCAATGGATCCACATCAAGCCCTGATGCGGACCCCAGTGCCTCTTCCACGCGGAGTCCTGGGCGCTCCAGTACTTCTCACACACCCGAAGATGGGCGGAGGTTCCTGAGGAGAACGCATCCAGGGCCAGATCCGAAGCTCCCGGGTCCGCAACCACTCGGCTCGCCACTTCCCGCATTACGCCGTACTCCTGGTTCGCTGGCCCAGCTGGCTCAGTCCCCAGTGCAGCTACTTCAAGCTGATTGCATTCCGGGTGGATCCATTGGCATTCCACATGGTGTTCAGGTGACGAGAGCCACGAAAGCTGGTCGTCCTGGTCATGGAGGCTTGGGCCGGGAGAACGCCGGAGTCCGTCTCCATCATGAAGTCGTACTCGACGATCATGTCCCAGTCCATCTGGGCCTCGTAGAAGCGGCCTTGCAGGAGGATTTCCTTGCCGAGGTCCGGGCGGCTCAGCTCACGGTGTTTTACCAACTGCAGCCCAATGGCCGCTTCCTTCGTGCCTCCCACCATGTACTGGCCGCTCGCCACCTTCAGCCTGACAGGCCCCGGACTGTCGGTCAAGCACTCTGGCGGAAGTAGGCCAGCCTTGACCAGGCTGACCTGAGCGCCCGTGTCGACCAACACGTGGAAGATCTTCTCCACTTCCCCGCATAGGGCACAGACCTTAAGATGCAACTGCCGCTCCCGCCCAATACGGCGCACGGCGTGCAAGCTCAGGGTCTCCGGCCGTTCCAGAAGCTCGATAAGTGACTGGTGCAGGTCGTGGACAATGGGCTCAGGCTGCCCATCTGCAGCATCCAGCTGCGCTCCGGGTGATCCTCCGATGCTCTCGGAAGGATCTTGCAGCACATCAAACACGTTCTTGGTCGCGAAGGATGGCCGGGTGCAAGGGTTCGTGCCTGCACTGGGGACCTTGGTCGGACCCGAGGATCCGCCTAGGGCGCTCATCCCTCGAACACTTGCCCCAACCCTGCCACCGCGACGGTCTTTCGTCTTGGTTGCCGGGCCGGGCCTTCCGCCCGCAGCAATCCCGTTGTGCTCAGTATCTCCCGAATTGGATGGTGTGGCGCTTCCTACTACACCATCCTGCGACCGCCCTAGCTGGGGCCCTTGGCTGCAGGGGCTCCGCTAAGGGGCGTCGCTTGTGGGAGTAGGGGTACTCTCCTCCGCGCCAACCTCGTTGACGCCCTTCTTCTTTCCCCCTTTCTTACCCTTCTTCTCCTTGTCCTTGTTCTTGTCGTCCGACTTGGGGACCCAGGCCCTCTTGATATCCTGGATCTCCTTCGCCAACTCGGTCCCCACCGACATCAGCTTGGAAAGCTCGTCCTTGGTGACCTCTACCTTGGCCTCCCGGACACTAGCAGGTGCACGTTTCTTCGACTCGTGCACCTTCTTATAAGCCTCCGTGTCGGCCTTGTGGACAGGGCATGTCCGGTGGTCATGGTCGAACCCTTTGTTCCTCCCATAACACACAAAACAGCCTTGGGGGTGAGTTCGTATGAACTCCCCAAAGGTCAGGGGAGGGTCGCCCATGCGGCGGGGCTCCTTCTTCTCCTTCTTCTTTCAACCCTTCTGCAGGGGCTTGCAGCTTCGCCGGTTGCTCCCCGCGCTCAGGTTGTTGGCCACGAAGGCACAAACGGCCATCTCGGCGGGCTCATCGTCGTCGTCATCGTCGTCGAGGGCCTCACCGCCTTCGGCTCCCGCTGGGTCCATGGCAGCTTCCCCGCCAGACCCTTCGCCAACGTAGTTGACGTCACGGTCCCCGGGCCTCAACCCGCGGGTGTGGTGGAGATTCCTGTACTCTTTGAGCATTTCCTCTCTGACCCACTCCAGGAAGTCGTCGCAGCTCATCCGCGCCGGGATGGCCTGCAGACGGATGGTCTGGGCGCTCAACTCACACTCATCCGGGCGCCACATCGCGGTCTTCTCGCGATCGCCTGTGACGGTGATGAGAAGAGCATTCCGCAGGGAGCGCCGCTTGACATCCCGGGCCACGTGCCTCTTCGTCCAAGCCACCACGTTTGTATGATACTCTTTGGGGAGCATCATCTTGACCGTGTGGTTGGACTTGGCTCTCTTGGCTTCCTCCTTGGTGACTCTCTTGATCCATGCTTCCGGCAGCATGGAGAGCAGGCGGGCCTGCTGGTCACCCTCATTCCAGTCCTCCACGTTGCGGCGGACGAGGGTGTATTGCCCCCGGAAGTCCCGCCAATCTCGTAGGCGGATCTCTCGACCATCATGCTGAAGATTGATGGCCTTCCACCGCTTGGCAGCCACCTGCGGAGCGTCTACCTGCTCCTGCTCGTTGAGCCGCTTCTTGGCTTCCTTGAGGTTCTTGATTTTCCCCTCCTTGGTCGCCACGAAGTATAGCTCTTGGAGCACCTCCGGCAGGCGCCATCTGAACCGTTTGAAGACATATTTCTCCGCCTCTGCGGGATCCACCTCTTCAGTGACCGTCATCCCCCAATCGTCCAGCTTCTCCAAGAAGCGGTCGAGGTTGAGGGGGTTGCCATCGTACGTGGGGAGCTTGAGGTCCTTCAGGTCTTCCCACACGGCGGCATCCGCGGCCTTAGAGACCATGAACGCCGGCCGCGAGGTCGACCGAGGTTCCCATCGGCGTCCCCCACGGACTCCCACGGCTGCCACTTCCATCTCCTCCGCGGTGTCCATGTGGCCACGCCGTGGTTCCTCCATGTACGCTGAACCTAGATGTTTGTGCCGTACTCCCTCCATGTATGCCTCCTCACCACGGCGCCGGCGGCTGCGTTCAGCGGCCTCCTGTCGTACACCACGCGGCGGGGTAATGCCAAACTCCTCCACGTCTTCCTCGCCTCCGCCGATATCCCACTCCACGTCCCCTCCGGGGACCTCATCTCTGAGTCCACCATATCGCCGCCCTGCCATTGGGATTGGCGCTGGGACTGGTGCGGTACGTCGGGGGTGTACTGGTGTCCGCAGTGGGGCACGGCGGCTGGGGTACTCCGCACTGAGCCACTCCTCACGCCACTCATCACTGCCACTGCCGGACGGCACACGCTCACTACGACGGCCCGCGCTGTGATGAGAGGGGGCGCTGAGAGAGGGGGCGCTAGCGCCGGGGCAACTCCCTGGGGCTCCGCCAGGGGCGTGGGGTCTGCCCGGACCTGGTCCAGGTCCCCCGCCGTCGTCCGATGAGCCGGAGTCCAGGGGCGGGAGGTCGCTGCCGATGCCCCGCCGGCCTTCCAGCTTGTCCAACCTCCGCTGCAGGCCGTTGATGACGGTGCTCAGTAGCCTGGTCTCGCCCCTGGCGATGTCCAGCTCCCTTTGGGCGGCAGCGGCGACCATGGCGATCTTGACCATCTCCGTCTTGGCGATGTCCAGGTCCTTTTGGGCGCCCGCGGCGACCCTGGCAATGCTGATCATTTCGTTCCTGCCCGTGTCCACCTCGCACTCGAGGGCCTGGACCCTCCTGCGGAGGTATACCATCCACCGCCAGGTGGCCTCCGGGACACCATCTCCCGGTGGGCCGTCGGGGTCGCCAGGGGGTCCTCTAGGAGGGGCTCTGCTGGGCCCGCCCAGTCCAGGGGGTCCTCCTCCGCCAGGGGGTCGACCTCTGGGTGGTCCACCTGGTGGACGTGCTCCAGGGGGCCCTGGTGGTCCTCCACTCGGGGGTCCCAGCGGGCCTCCGCCAGGGGGTCCTGGTGGGCCCCCGCCTGGTCGCCTCGGTGGGCTCGGGGATGGGGGATTCTCCGTGTAGCCGAAGTCCATGTCATCATCCTCGTCCACGTCGCCCCACCTGGGCGTCTTGGCCCTGCACGCCGTTGGCTCCGAACTCCGGTAGGGAGGAGGGGGATCCTCATCCTCACCTTCCGGCTCCATGGGGACATCTCCGCCTCCTCTGCCAGCCACTCCTCGGCGATGTCGGCGGTCTCGTCCGTCCCCGTCGCTGGGGGTGAAGAAGGGGTCGGAGTCGTGGGGATATCCCTCCGCGGGCCTCCGTGCCCTCTGGGGGGTCTTCCCCTTACTCTTCCTTCGTAGGTGGGTAGCGGGGCCACTGTCCCCGCTGCTGCCGGTGTCTTCCTCCTCCAGGTCCAGCTTCATCTTGGAGGAGGAGTCTCCTTCGAAGAGCCTCCGAAAGGGTCTCCACTCTGGATCCTCCCGGGGGCGTCTCACGCCTGAACTTGGCCTCCGCCTCCTCCGTTGCGGCGGCGGTGGCCGCGGCAGCTCGCCCCTCGGCCTCGTCTCGGGCATGGGCAGCCTCAGCTTCCCGAGCCCGCTGCAGCCGAGCCTTCTCCGCTTCTAACGCCGCTAGTTCCGCCTCGGTCTTGGCCCTATTCTCAGCGACCATCCGTCGCGCGGCCTCGATGGCGTTACTCTTGGAGGCGTCCGCTTGGGCCTTGGCTGTAGCCTCGGCATGGGCCTTTTCCTCCGCCTCCTTCCTTGCCCTCCCTTGGGCAAGCGCCTCTTCCAACGCTTCACCTCGGCCTCCTTATGGGCAATGGCCTCCTGGGCCAGGCGGGCTTCCTGGGCAGCCGCCGCTTCCTGTGCGGCTGCCTCCACCTCACTCCTGACCTGGGCAGCCGCTGCTTCCTGTGCGGCTGCAGCCGTGACTCCGGCCGCAATGGCCGCCACCGCCAAGGCATGGAAAGGCCATGCCTCTGCCCCACTCTGCAGCCTCCTGCTGGGCGATGCCGACAGCGCCCTCCACGGCAGCGTTCTGCTCCATGGCCCGTTGCCGGGCAACCCGAAGGTTGCAGGGCACCCCGCAGGCGCGCTCCCAGGCGCGGGCCACGTCCCTTTGGTTGGGGGCGACGCTGCTGCTGCAGCTGGCCTCGTTGGTTGGCCTCCTTCCCCGGTGTGCTGACTTCACGTCGCTACTGGGGCCTGACTTCCTCAGGTGCAGCTGACGGGGCTGGGCGTTGGCCTTCTTGGCGACTTCAAGGAAGTCGCCAAGGGTGGTGGTGCCGGGGTGGTGACCGCCACTGGCCCGTTGGGGGCTGGACGCTGGGGTTCCGCCCTTGGTCTCGTTCTCCGCGGCGCGGGCGGCTTCGGCAGCCAGGGATTCCTGGTACTCCCGCCACTTCTTGTCCCGCTTCCTGTCCCCGGCGGAGCGTTTCTCCTTCCCGGGAGACGCGCTGCTGCGGCCCTGCAGCGTGCGCTCTTCCCCCGGTTCGCGGAACTTCTTTTCGATCATGTCCCATATGGAGACGTTGATTGTAGCGCCCGACGGGTACTCGTTGGGTTTCTCGTCATCCTCAATCCCGTCGGCGTAGCCCTTCGCCGGGCCTGTCCGGGCGGGTCCAGACCCTCCAGCGCTTGTGGCGGAAGCGGTAGGCGTATCCTTCTGCCTGCAGCCAGTCTTCCATTGCCTGCAGGCGGTCGGCGCCCATATCCTTGCGGAGCTCGAAGCTCCCGGGCATGCCGCCTTCGCACTGGGGATTGCTGTGGCGGTAGTGTTGACCCCACACCAACCCACGCAGCAGGTACACAGCATGGGGGTGGGGCTGCGGCCACGTCTTGCCCGCCTCTTGCCAGTTCACCATGGCAGCGGGTGCCGCAGCTGATCTTGAGGTCCTCGGTGGGCGCTCGTTCCCCTCGATGGACTAGTCCTGGGGGTGGCTGTTGAAGCGGTTGCTGTGGTCCACTCTCTCTACAGGGCTGGGACCCAGACGCCCGATGGTGGTTGTGGAGGTGGTTGATGCAGCTGGGAGTGCGGCCGGTACTGGTCGGCCGAAGGAGCTCGCTGATGCCTGAGTTCTGGTCGCTACACTTCCTTCACGGACTCGGCGCTGTTGCTGGTGCTCGGGGCAATGCTCCGGGCGGCGCTGCGAAAGCCGTGGTACTCGGGGTTCAGGCGACCCCGAGTGGCACGCGAGGGATGGGTAACCCCGCGTCGGTGAAACGCTTTTGACGCGTTCCCGTTGGGGGCCTGGCCACGGGACGCTGCGGCGGACACGCACAAGCAAGCAGGCAGGCAAAGCACTGCGCTCACAAGGGTATCCTCATGCTCTGGTCATTTGACAAAGCGTTTCAGGATCCTTGCCACTCTGAAACAAGGGACCAAAAGTATGTACAGCAACACATCAGGATATGTACAAATGGGGTTAAGACTGGACTGGGTTAGGGGCATCATATGACAGTAGACGCTCAGTCCCAACTCATATCCCAATCCCGGGCCCGGCCCTCTCAGTGGCTGGCAGGGGCGGGGGCTCAAACAAAACCCATACCCTGCTCAATCCGGACCCTGAAACCCTGCCAATAGGGGAGGGGGTCCTGCCCAGCTACAGGCGAGTGTCTGGGAGTCAGGGAGCTCCAAGGCCAACCAACAGTGGCTCCCTATGCTCCATTAACGGCAGGTCCCAACTCCCCTTTGAGCCAGAGATAAGGCCCCGCCATTATCCCCTAGCAGTTGGAAGCTAAGTATGGGCTGTTTGAGCCCAAACTGATATTAGCTCGAAAAACCCCAAAATTGACCCCTGGTCCGGACCAGCCAAAGGTAGGGACGAGGCAACTGACCCTATGCCCTTCAGGTGCCAACTGCCTGGAGCTCTCACCCAACCTGGTTCCCTCAGAGTCCTCGGCATCAGGGAGCCACGGGTTCGCCATGTGGGGTCATGATGCCAAAATCCCCAAAATTGGAGTCATTCCCACGGGTGGATTGCCCGGCCAGGGCGAGGCCAATGGCTCACCAGATGGGAGGCAGAACCTGGGACCTCTATCTAGGTGTACGACTTGAAATTAGGTCCGGGCTCATCACGAGCGTAGAGATATGGGACCGCCAATCGACCACACGGGGGGCTGAAATTGGGGTCCCAAAAAGCGGTCATTTTGGCTGCTCAAAATGGGCCAAAATTGAAGGTATCCCCAATGGTATATCTCCACACCGGCTTGGAGATCGGATCCGCCGTTCCCTTTGTGGTTCACTGGGAGTCCAACGACGAGTCACATGTACTTGGCTCTCAAAGATTTTCATGACACTTGGCGTGGTGACCATCCAAACTGGGTCCACAACTGCCAAAATGGCAATGTCGGCCGTCACGGGCGACCGTCCAGGGTAGGAAATGTTGGCGATTTTGTCGCGCCAAGCCTTGATTCACAACCCTTGGTATCCCCTTTGGTCCCATGCCTTGGGGTTTGGCTTGCTGTCACACTGGCTGCTTACTGTTCACCGAGGGGATGGTCACACGGATGGAGCAGAAAGCAGCAGGCGGTGCAAAGGGGGGGATCATGGATCGCACCAAATAGTTAATAACTCCGGATGAGCCGGAGGAGCAAATGCGAAACTCAATGGCATTCAACCCTTGGTCAAATTCTACAATAATCGCACTTCCTTGCTTGCTAGGTTCCGTGCCCCATGGAGATATGGCAGTTCCAATATGGCATACAATGGCAAAAACAGCGAAATTTGGCCAAAATGGCCCGCACTCATGATTCCATATCTCTATGGCCACGGCGAGGATCCTTCCAACCAAAGATGCTATAGACACATGGGACTTAGGTCCCAATATATGCCACTTGCCAACCCTGGTAGTCGCCTTTAGCTATTTTCCCTCTTGGAGGGAAAATGACACGCGAATGGGGCAGAATGGCAACGTACCCAAAATTGGGCAACTCACAATTCTCCCTTCATGAGGAGAGGCCACATGGGGACCCACCCCATTCGATGCGGGTTTATGTTCCCTCTCCGAATCGCCCTTACCCTTGATGAACTGGCGCACGCAACCCTGGGCTGAACATTAAGGGGGAGACGGGGTTTGTGGCCATTCTGGGTAATGTGGCCAAAATTCACCCAAAAGTGGTCACTCCAAAAATCGTATCTCCGTATCACAAGAGAGATAGGCCTACGGCTTTTGCATGGATGCCAATCAAAGCTTTGCCTCCCTTTTGCAACAAGGGTTGGGGTTCAAAGCGTTAGGGAAAAAGTTCTAACACTTCAATCCTTGAGGCACACTATATATGGGGAAAAGTGCATATATTGGCGATATTGGTACGCATATATCTATGGGCCCTTGAGGAAAGAAAATATGGGCAAACCTTCTGGAGTAGGCCCATAGTAAGTGTTTTCAAATGTACCCACTATGGTTAGATTGTCTTTGCCCACCCATGTCATTAGCGTTTGCATACGAGCGCGTGTGCAAAGAGGCAGTATGGCGGGCGTGCTCACAAGGCGACGCTATATAAAATGGAAGGCGAGGTTGCAAAAGTCAACCAAGCCATCCATGATGTCCTTCGTGGTCTCTACTTTACATATTGCGTTGGTTCAAGGCTCAACTCCCCATAGGCTTCGAGTACGAGCCTCCGGGGATTGGCCATTTTGGCCTAATTTTGGACCAAACTTTGCCCTTTCCCAAAAAACGGGTTTTGGTACACATTGAATTGCGTGGAGCCATCGTTGAGCTGGCTCAAAAAACGAAAATGGCCTAGGGCTTTTGGTCTTGTGAGCATTGTGTTCGGTGATTTACGTGCATGCTCACAAGCACACGAAGTTAGCGTTTGCGCACGCCAATAACCTGGGTTTACAACATCCACATTCTGCCTCAAACATCCCTATTGCCCGCTTCCCTATACAAAGTGATATGCCCACGTCAAGGGGGCATGCATGAAAGGCATAGGGGAGAGATGTGGGGTGCCGTCCGAACTCATGGTCCTTGAGAACCATGAGTTTCAGCGATCGACGGAAAACCTTGCGCGCTGATTTTGTCGCAGACGCCACGGCGAAGAATTCGGGTGAACACAGCAGATGAAAGTGCATCCAAAACCCTCCAGATCCAGCCCTTAACTTCCCCTAGAACCTCAAAGGTACAGGAGAAAAATCAATCGCAAAACTCGCCACGGAGAAGCGACGCAAACGCGAGAACAGGCGACAACAGGCAACGATTTCACGGCAATTAGAAATCGCGGTAGAAATCGGGTATTTCACCGATTTCTAACCAAAAATCGATCACGAAAGTAAAACTATGGTAATTCTACATCGATTTAATGGTTAGGGATCGGATTCGGGATCCCGCAGATCAGAGAAAGGGGATTTCCCGCTGACGGGAGGCATTGACGGCGTCGGAGCTGGTGTAACGGCTTCCGGGCCTCCGGGCCATGGACCATGGGCTCTGGGTACCGCTTCACCACAGAGCAGGTGGACAACCCACCTCTTAGGTATGCCAGTGTCATTCCACACGCATACATTGCGTTCCTGGTGGTTGCTTCGTTAAAACGTTAGGGTTGTCAACGCTGTGTTCGTTGGGGGTTCAGGTGCTCCTCTCCTTTGCTCTGCACAGGTCAAAACAGGAATGAAAGGTATGCGATGCGAATGGAGCGCGCAGTGCGCACGTAGGGTTAGAACATGCGCTGTGCTCGCGATGCATGTGCCTAATTGAGGCATTCACACGCTGTGGCGCTTTCCCTGTGTCCCAATTCACCCTTGTTCTCTCTTCACAGGTAAGAAAAGAAAGCGCTTGCTCGTGTTTGTGTTGCCATCGCGCTAATGTAGGGTTGTTTAAAACGCTTAGGCTTGTTTTGCGCTGTGCAGTGCGCCACTCTTTCTTCTCTTTCTGCAGGAAACGAGACAACGGAAGCACGCATGACACACAGTGCATTAATCGTTTAGGGTGGTTTATAATTCGCCGTAGGTTTGTTTAAGCGCGTAGGGTTGTTTTGCGCTCGTGTTTCCTCGGCATTCACATGATGTGTGGTAAGTAAGGTAGGTAAGCCCAGGAGGAGCTCACCTCCTGGTTGAGTCACGCTTGTGATTGGTTATGTTGAGTTAAATTAGGTAAGAACAACAGGAAATGGAGAAATTGTGCATACTTGTGCATGCATATGACGCATCAAAGGGTAGGCCACGCGAAGTGCGCACCGTAAACCTTGTTTAGGTTACCCAGCGGCTCCACCTTACGTTCTATAAGAGAACGGGTGGACCTTCTTAAGCTTGCTTGCTTGATAGGGGCGTTTGTGGACAGCGTATTATAGGGCAGACTGAGAAGCGTATAACACGTGGAGTCTGTCTTGGTTCCTCCGCTGAAAACGCTCCTGCATTCGCCTTTGCTCTTCAGGTGGGAAGGTAAGGGTGATTTGTGCAGTTCACTTTGGCAGCGCTAAACTATGCTGCGCGGATCACAAAAAAACAAATAACTGCAACTCAACCAGGAGTGGTGAGTGCAGTCCGACTTCATTGCCATCCACGCTGTGCACGCACGCTGAGCACTCCCTCCCTCCAAGCCCTGACAGCAAGACGCGTAGTGGCGTCCCTGTTAGGCCACAGCCGCTTAGTAGCGCTGTGCTCTCTTGCTTTCTCACAGGAGGGTCAGTAGGACCCGTGACTCCTTCAACAGCAACATCAAGTAGCGTGTGTAGGTGTTAGGGTCAGCAGGCCTGGCAGGAGTTGAGTACAAGTGATGAGTGCTCACCCTGCCTTCGAAGGCCGGTGCTGGCGTTAGTGAGTGTAGTGTAGTGGTGTCTCCTGTCCCGCGTGCTTTTCCACATGGGCAGGGGAGTGCGTTAGGTTTTGGCCTGTAGCAAAAATGGGCGTTTTGTATGCCCTTAGCACACTTGGCCACCCCTCCCCTCTAGTAGGTAGGGCTTTTGCCGTCTTCCCCCAAGGATAGGTGCCAGCACAGAAATTGGGCGCCAAAGGAGTGGTAATAGTAACCGACTAGGACCTTCGGTCCAACATCAGCGAAGCCCGGTCTCCGGGAGCCACGCCTGGGAGAGAAGTGAGACACACACAGACATACGTACCACACTTAGGGGTAAGGTAAACCCTGTAAGGAAGGGTAGAACCCCATGGGTCTGGACCAGTCAGAGGTCCTAACTGTGGGCTCACTTGTCCCCAAGGAGGGAAGGCACACCTTGCCTCATAACACCTTGCTTGTCATTCCCCCCTGGTGTAGTAAGCCACCGTTCCTCGTTGCCTCCCCAAGGTCATTACATCAGGGCAGTCCCCATGCAACACATGGTCAACAAGGCATACACTCGCTGGGTGGCTGCAAACCTGATAAGCGGCCACCTGGTCCACGCTGGAAACCATAGGCATGGGACCTCAGGGCACAGACAGGGTCAGTGCAGTGCTCAGTAAGCAGTGGTCTGTGAAAAACCAATGGCCTTCGGCCAGGGAGTGGTTGTCACGGGGGCTAACGGTCCTGTCATGCGATGCAATGCGGGGCAACTGTGACAACTGCTCTTACACCCATACACAGGCACGTCTGCACAAGAGTGCTCACTGCTCCTGTAAGGTTGGAACACAGTCAGTAGACTGACACAGGGAAATTAGTTTTTCTTTTTACGCTGGGACAGAGTCTCAGCACGGGTTAGTACCTGCCCCTCGTTGTTCTCAACGAGGTAGCACCGGAAGATGGGGTCGATACTCCCATCTGGTTGTATGAAGGCTGACATAGGTTCCCAGGTCGCCTCAGATAACCCATAGCCATCCCACAGGGTTAGCAATTTCCAGCCCTGTTTATACTCGTGGCGAGCGATACCTGCAACCACGTAGTAACCATCGACTGCCATCTCTTCGGCAGTCATCTCTTCGAGTTCGTCTATCTCCTCTGGACTGGCAGCGTTCTCTAGGTCGATACGCTCGACCTCACTGTCCCTGAGGCGCCACTCATCCTAGGACAAATCGTCAGGGGAGTGATAGTGCCCCAACTGTTTAGGTGCACACAGCAGTTCACCACCTAGACGTGGACTGCACCTGACATGGATCCTGGATCCATCTATCCTGATGATACGATAGGGTCCAAAATGAGGGTCCTGTAGGCAGTTACGTGGCCAGGAGGGTAGGTGTGAATGGTGAACCAAATCAAGGTCACCAACCTTGAAGCTGGCAGGTCGCCGTAGGCGGTTCCGTCGGCTCAGTTCACGGTCACAAACGTGTCTCAGGTTAGTCCCAGCCTGGTTAGCCAGAGACTGCTTGTGTTCCAGCCAATCTCCCACAGGGCTCTTGAAGTCCTCAGGAAAGGAGGTTTTGAAGAACCAAGCAGGTCGTCCTCCATGGAACATTTCGTGGGGGCTGAAACCCGTAGAAGAGCTCCGCTGTGAGGGCATGGTCAGCACTGCCCAGGGCACTAGGTGTACCAAGTCCTTGGTACGCTCCTGTTTCATCAGGATTCTTAGGTTCTGTTCCAGCACACGGTTCTGTCTCTCACAGAGGGGGTTGGACGTGTGGGTATGGGGCACACCTGTGGTTACCTCCACGTTGAGCGCATTTAGCACCCGTTTGTACCACCCAGTGTCACTGCGGATGCGTACATCTTCATCAGAGTGCACCTGCTTAGGTGCTCCATAGGGTTCGAACCATTGTTCGACCAACATTTTCACAGTCTGCTCACCTGTGATTTTCTTATTGCAAGGGAACACACGGGTGAAGCAAGATAGGCCACAGGTGACCACCAGGCAACTACCATAGTTGCCGAAGCGTGGTAGGCCGTGGATGAAATCCACATAGAGAAGAGAGTTAGCACAATAGGATATGGGTAGGCTGGAAATCAGGCCCCTATCCCTACTGTTGCTCTGCTTGCTGGCATGACAGCCACAAGCATCCACAATGGTCTGCATACGAGACCTCAGTTCAGTCAGGGTTGGACTAGAGTAGAAACACTCACGGAAGAAGTCCACTGAGCGATTAGGGCCAGTGTGACCAGAACTGAGATGGGACCACTGTAGGCACCCATCCAGCCGTGCCTCAGGCACCACAATTGGGTCCTCGTAGAAGAGGTACTGATTGTTTTTATACCACTGGTGCCCGTCAATGACTCGGGGTTCCAGACCAGTGCTGAGGGTTTGGAGAACTTCTTTGTACTCTGACTGATAGTCGGTTAGACTCCAACCTGCCAGGATTCCAGCAGTGTGCATGGACAGGTCCAGTTGGACATCCATACGCTGGAAAGCCTCTTTGGCGAGCGCCTCAGAGCTCTCACCTATAGGCGCATCGAAGTTATTGCGCGATATATAGTCAGACAGTTCATTTTTTATACCGGGGATATGATGAACTGTCAGCCTGAACTGGCTCGGGTAAGTCCACCACCGTTTTAGTTTTGCTTTCTCGGGTGGTGGGCCCTTCTGAAAAGACTTCACAGGTTCCTGGTCAGATAGCCAGACAATAGGGTTAGATCCCAGGAGTCGGGATTGTGACGAGAGCACCAACATACCGGCCAGGAGTTCCTGGTCATAGGTGCTGTAATTGGAACGCGCTTGGTTACATTTCCAATTCCAGTGTCCCAGTGGCACCAGCCGCCACTCACTGGTAGGATAGTCATGTTTCAACGTGCCATCACGGTTCAGTCCATGACGTGGACGATTCCAACAGGGAGGGCATGTCCGTGGATGATTCGAACAAGGAGGGCACGTCCGTGGACGATGCCAACAAGGAGGGCATGTCCGATGCCCTCAACAACCCCAAGGTGGAGCACGATGCCAAGGAGAATGAACAACCTCATGTTGGAGATGATGCAAAGGAGGAAGGTGGACCTCAAGACGGCATGCACGAAGGTGGGAGCGAAAGGACAATGGCGAGCACAAGGGAGAAGGAGTGTGCCGATGATGGGAAGGAGGAGGTCGGACCGGAGACGCAAGCGCTATGGGCCGTGGACTCAAAGTGACTAGCCGACAAGGTCCATGAAGCCTTACAAGGCTTGAAGGGATGGCTCCACAAGAAGAAACATGGAGGAGAGTACCGCCGGATCCTATGGGGAGCAACAAGGAAGTTTCCGACGTTTACACACGTGGGCATGTCTAAGAGGACACATGATGATGCACATGTTGTGCGCCTTGTAAATAATTTCCTCACGGTTTGTTTACCGTCCCCCAGTTACACCGCAATTTCCATCGTGTGGGGCAACGGATGTGCACCCATGGATGTACACAAACATCCAAGGGATGACTCCGCGTTGAGTGGGGTGGTGGCGGTGGGTGATTTCCGTGGTGGTGGTTTCTTTACTACGGCGTGGATGGGTGGTGGGGGGGAGGGGGGGGCGCAGCGTCAAGCATGGATGCAATGTGGGCGTCAAATTGTGCAAGTGGTTGTTGTGGATGCACGAAAGGGGGTGATTTTCAATGCGTGGCGTACGCATGGGCCGGAGCGATGGGAGGGTGAAAGGTATGCCATCGTGGCGTATACATCTATCGCGTGGCACCGCCTTCCCGCTCCGATGCGCACTGAACTCCTGGACCTGGGGTTCCCATGGTGACAGGCACTGGGATTGTTCATCCAATTTGACGTGAATTGTTGGTGCCATTGTTGTGTGATTGCGATTACGTGCGGCATTTCTCCTAACGCGCTCCAGTGTGTGTTCAACCCTGTTCAACCGTGTTCAACCGTGTTCAACCGCGCGGTTGAACACGCAGTTGAACATGGCCGAACGCGTATGGGCGGCAATATGAAAGTAGCAGAAAATCCATGGTTTTGTGGTTATAATTGATTTGGATAAGGCAGGTGCACACTGCAAAAACCTCTGAATACCATCCACGATAGAATGGAAGCCAAAGGACCACAATGAAGGTCAAAGCTTAGGGGAATGTGTCAAGTGGGGTGTTCAACCGCATGGTTGAACACCAAGGCGGCGTTGACGCTACTCTTGGACATGATAGAAAGGGAGTGGCAATGTGAGGGGTATGGCATGGAATAGTGCATTGGGCATTAGTATGTTGTTAAAAGCATGGTACATCGTCATGGATGGTTTGGAATGGCATGGTGATACGTCAAAAGTTTAATTTTTGGTAAAATTGCACTACGCGCGGTGGGGGTGTTCAACCGCTGTTCAGGGGTGGTTCAAGGGCCCAGGTGAAGTCAGTTGAACACCGGTTGAACATAGGACATGGCACCATGGTGTGCAAAAGGGGTCACTAGGGTAGTACAATAATGGCAGTGGGTTAGTTCAGCTGGATTAAGCTCCTGCCATTGGTAGATCGTTCCACCACCCCCTACATTACTGGCATCAGTGATCAGGACTATCTCGCCCTTAGGGCGGGGCACTCCCAGGCAGCTGGAGGAGGCAATTTTCTTCTTCAACTCCTGGAAACATTCCTCCTCTCTGGCGGTCCACCTCCAGGGAGTATTTTTCTGGATTAGGTCGGTAGGGGGGGCAGAGGAGTAGGTAAAGTTGTGGATCTGACGCCGATGCAAATTACAGGCGCCCACAAAAATCCTCACGTTGTGTAGACCCTTCTTAGGTTCATCGCGAATCGGCATGTCCTGTAGGGGCTGCATCTTAGACGCGGCTGGTTTCCACCAGCCATACCCCACGTCGAAACCCAAATATCCCATCTCCTCTTTCATAAACTCACATTTTTTGAGTTTGATTCGGAGATGGTTTTCTTGACAAACAATGAAAAATTCACGGAGGAGAAGGACATGGTCCTCTTGGGTATTGGTGCCCAAACTCGCGTCATCGATGTGGGCCTCCATTTCTGCCCCTCGGGAAATAAACTCCTGTACTACAGGCCTGCGCCTCAGTATGTACAACATTTTGTTCATTAGCTCCTGGAAGAGCGCTGGGGCATTAGCCACCCCGAAAGGCAGGACCTTCCACTTAAAGACACGACCCTTAGGGGTTATAAAGGCCAGCAGCTATTGAGGTAGGTAGGTAGGTACCTTCGGGAGCTCGGGATGCCTCCTTTGACATTGCAGGAAGAAGGTCTTACCAAGGGGACGTCCTGTCCCTCCCACTGCCCTATGTCAGGTGCCTCTTGAGCCGCTCCCGCATGTGCTTGGGAAGGCATTGTCGCGGCCACCCGGTCCATGTGTCCCAGGTGGGAGGGTGTCCCCACATGTGTCCATGGGTAGGGCCACATGCCCCCTCCTTTGGGCGGCAGCTCTGGGGGCTGCCCAGCCGTGTGGAGTATCTCTCACCACAAGGGGTATTGCTCCCGCTTGTCTACGGTACGACCGCCTCACCCTTGTGGCTTGAGTTGCGGGGCCACTCTGCTTGGCAGGTGACCCCCTCCTGGACTGTGTACCGGCTCGCCTGTCACCGGTTGCTTCCATGGCTCCGGGTGACGTTTGCCATGGTTCCCGATGCAGCCTGGCCGGGCTCGGACCAGTGGCCTTGGAGTACCGCTCCTGCCACTGGCCCGGTGGGTCGGCTGGGTCGCCCCAGTGTGTCCGACCAATGGGGTATTGGTTCTTTCCTGTCCCTCGGCCGCCCTACGTGTGTGCAGTGTCCTGGGCCGCTGGGCTCCTGTTCACCGGTGTGCCCGCGCGGTTTGCTGTGTTGCGTCTGCGGTGTCCTTGGCCCCCTGGCTCCTGTTCACCGGTGTGCTCGCTCGGTGTGTTGTGTTGCATGTGCGGTGTCCTGGGCCCCTGGCTCCCGTTCACCGGTGTGCGCGCGGGGTGCGGTGCGCGTGTGCCATGGGTGGTTGTGTCCCTCTTCCTTCCCCCCTAATTTTCGTTTTTTTTTTTTGGAAAAAAGAAGAAGAAAAACAGGGGCGCGCGTACACTGCAGGCACAGGCATGGGCAGCTGGTGCGGCGGTGCAATAGCGTTGTGTCCTCTGGCGTGTGTCGTCGGTGCTGTGGCGGCGGTCGCGCCCCAGGGGTGCGGCTCGCGCGTCCTGATGTACACGGGCTTGGGTCAGGGTTGGTTTGGTGACATGTCTCTTTGCTTCTGGAGCTGGCTGGTTAGGCGGCTGTGTGGGCTGTGGGTGTGGGCTGTGGTTTTGTTGTTCCCTCGGCGGGCCAGGTTAGGAGTCAAGGGTTAGCGGTTTCGGGATGTGGCTCGGGTTTGATTTGCGCTTGGGTTCTGGCTCCGTTAGGCGGTTGCAACGGTAGCGGGCCTGGGTTCGGTGCCTTTGGGCGTAGTGGTGCCTGTTGTCGTGTGCGTTGGCATCCTTCGGCGTCCGGTTCGTTTGGTGACTTCTGGGCGGGGCCTGGCGTGTCGCCCCGTGGTGGTGGTTTGCTGGGTAACGGGGTTAGGTGGCGGCGCCACTGGCCGGGGGGTCAGGCGCGTCGTGTTGTGTGGTGCGCAGGGCTCCTGGGGTGCTGTGGGTGTCGCCGGTGTCGGTGCGCCGACGCTTGTGGGGTGGTGAGGGGGTGTGTTTGTGCGGGGCTGGGCTTTGGGTGATGTCCCACAGGCGGATGCTGTCTTGCTGCGTCTCCTGGAGGGTCTCCCGCAGGCGCCTGAGGACATACGGGTGGTCCTGGGGCGCGGGGAGGTTGCGGGGGTGGACTCCCAGGGGGTGGAGCGCATCGGCCAGCATGGCTTCCCATGCGGCCTGCGGCATCCACCCCCCCGCCGGCCGGAGGCGGCAGTTCTCCACCGACCCCTTGCGGGGCCCATGGACCAGGCCCTCGAGGGAGGGCTCTCCCCGGGCCCACTTTCGCAGCTCCCAGAGCTGCGTGTGGGTCCAGCGCTGCCACCACTGTTCCTGGGCGGGCCTGCGGTCTTGGGCGGAGGAGTGGGCGTGGGTGGGTGTGACGGGGTCGTGGGGACCGGTGGCGGTGGCGGGCCTGGGGGATTCCTCGTAGTCCTGTTCCGTGGGGGTGCGTGGGGAGTGGGGGCGCGCGCGGATGTGGACTTGCGGGTGTGCGCGCACGGTCTTCGCCTCGGGGTTGGGCGGGGACTCGCGGCGGCGGCGGTAGTGGGGCATGCGCTGTATGTGGGCTGTCATCGAGGGTTGGTAGGGGGGCAGGGACGCTGCTGGCGGACCCTGGCATCGTTCTGGCCTGGTCGGGGGCGGTCCGTGGGCCTGGGGTGCGGGCTTTGAGAGGTGGCAGGACGAAGTGCGTCGTGCTTCGGCCGCGGCGCGCTCCGCCATGAAGGTGGTGGCGGTGGCGTCGGTGACGGTGGGGGGGCGCCGTGCTGGGCGCTGCTGCCTTCGGGCCTGGGACGGCTGGGGCCGAATGTCATAGAGGACGTCCTCGGGGGGTCGGGCTCGCGCTGCCGTCGTGGCGCCGGGTTTGGACTTGGGTTTGGGCTTGGCTGCGGGTTGCGGTCGTGGCGCGCTGACGGGTTTGGGTGGCTGTGTGGCGGCGGTCTTGGGTTTCGGCTGGGTCGCGGGTGTGGGCCTCGTCGGGGCGTGGGTTTTGGCGGCGGCGGGGTTGCTTGCGGTGGGGGCGTGTTTGGGGGCCCGTTTGGGAGGTGTCCCCCGCGGCCTGGGGGGTGGAGTGCTGGATGAGGACGTGGTGGTGGCGGTGGATGAGGTGGTCGTGGTGGTGGAGGTCGTGGAGTCGGAGGCGGAGGAGAGGGCTGTGGGAGACGGCGGAGGGTCCTGGGCTTCGGGGGCGGGCGTATGATGCTGGGTCCTGCAAGTAGCGAGAACGAGGGTGCGAGTTCGGGCACCGGGCGTGTGCGCGCCTTTTCCCTGGTGATCCGTGCGTGCTGTTGCTGGTGTGGCGGCGTTGTCTCGGCTTCGCGGGCACGTGCGTTACCCGGGGGGTGGCCATATCTGCTCCAGGACGTGCGGCTGTGTTTGCTGGAGGTAGTCGAGGCTGGAAGAAGCATCGCTGGATGCCGGGCATGTCCTCCTCTGTGAGGTGGGGGTAGTTTTGGGTGGGGGTGTCTGGGCCCGGCCACAGCAGCGTCATGAGGCGGGCTGCCACCATGTACGGGCACAGCTGTAGGGTGGTGGGGCGTGGGGGGGTGGGTCCCCTGCGGTTTGGGGGGGCTTCCCTCTGCTGGGGGCGCAGTGTGACCACCCACACCCACCGGTCCGTGGGGATCCCCCAGGTCCGTTGGGTCCACTTGGCGAGGCAATACATCGCCCTACCAAGGCCCTGGCTGCTGCTGCGGATGGAGAGCAGCGTGTCCAGGGATTTGCGTTCCCACGTGCCCCAGATGTGGGGGTCGTCCGGGTCGTCCCCCCTGGCGTACGTTTCGGGGCCTGGGCTGTGTGGGGGGGGGGGGGCGTAGTCGGCGGGGAGAGGGGAGTCGGTGCCGTGTACCACCCAGTGGTCAGTGGGTGCGTGGTAGTTGGTGGTGGAGAGGGTGTAGTGCAGATTGTACATGAGGGTCATGTACGTGGAGGGGGCTGGCTGTTGCTCGTCGGGGGTGGGGATGTCCCCCGGGACGTGGTGCCGGAAGTTGCTCAGGGAGGCCATCCGGGCTACCCATGTTTCCCGCTCCCACTCTTTGGTGCTGTCGGGGCTGGCGCCGGGTGGGGGGTGGGCCATGTTGGGCTCGTGGTAGCGGGTGTGGCCCTTGGTGTCCACCCGCCCCGGCACGGGGGGTCCGACTAGGTGTCGCCCCCAGTCGATGGGGGGCACCCAGATCCGGCTGCCCGTGGGGGGCGGGCTCTCGCCGTCTGGGGTGGCGCGTGGGAGGCGGTCGTGTCGGGCGACGTGGAGGAAGGCGTCGAAGAGGAAGTCTCGGACGCCTTCCCCGAGGGTGGCCGCCTGGACCAGGGTGGCCGCCCGGATGCGGGTGCTGGTGCCGGAGGTGCGGAGGCACAGCACGACGTCGTGTTCCCCGAGTCCCCGTAGGTGCTGCCGTACCGCTGCGGGGTTGTGTAGGGCGTAGGGTTCGGCCGGTGCGGCGGCTGGTGGTGCGGGGTGTGATGGGGGGGATGGTGTGGGTTCGGGGGGGTGGTCGTCGTTGTCGCGCGTGGGGTCCGGTGATGGGGTCTCTTGTGGCGGTCGCGGGAGGGGGGATTCGCGGTGGCGTGTGTCGGCGGGGGTATCGACGTCAATTGGCTGGTGCTGGCTGCCGCGTGTTGCGTCCGTGGCCTGGTCTCGGGGGGGGGGGCGGGGAGGGGTGGTGTGGGGGTGGCGCTGTTGGTGGTGGGGGGGGCGGGGGTGGGTGTTGTGCTGGCTGGGGGTCTGGGCGTCCCTGTGGGTCGTGTGGGTGTTGCGTGTGTGCGCCGTGCGGCCCTTGCGGTTCTTGACTGGTTGTGGTGCCGGGGTGTGGGTGGGAGGCGGCCGCATGAGTGCCCGGGTGGGGCTGTGGTCCGTATGTAATGGGTGGCTGCTGGTGGATGGTGCTCGCTGGTATGGGGTGTGGGTGGGGGGGCAGCTGGTGGTGGTGGGGTGGGGGGGGCGGGGGTGGGTGTTGTGCTGGCTGGGGGTCCGGGCGTCCCTGTGGGTCGTGTGGGTGTTGCCTGTGTGCGCCCTGCGGCCCTTGCGGTTCTTGGCTGGTTGTGGCGACGGGGTGTGGGTGGGAGGCGGCTACATGAGCGTCCGGGTGGGGCTGTGGTCCGTATGCGATGGGTGGCTGCTGGTGGAGGGTGCTCGCTGGTATGGGGTGTGGGTGGGGGGGCTGCTCGTGGTGGTGGGGCGCTCCTACTAGGCCCTGGTGTTGCTGGTGTGCGTGCGCGGCTCCTCTCGGGTCCATGGGGGTTTACCGTGGCTCGTGTGTCGTGGGCCCGTGTAGCGGGGGCGGCGGGTGGTGCTGGACCGCGTGGTGGTGGTGTGGAGGGTGTGCTGGTTGTGTGTGGTACCGAGGCGTTTGTGGGTGTGGTGGCAGGGCCTGGTGGTGGTGGAATACGTGATGGTGTGGTGCGGTGATGTGCGCTATGTGGGGTGGGTGGTTCCTGGGGCCCGGTTGTGCTGGGGCGTGGTGGGGATGTAGCTGGTGGGGGTCGCTGTAGCATGGGGGCATTAGGGGGTAGGGGTTGGGAGGGACGGGGGCGTGGTGATGGTGTTGGTGGCGCCATGTCCCCTGGCTCTGCGCGTATGGTGGTCCTGGCATGGTGTGGACGTGTGTGGGCGGTGGTGGCTGACTGGGCTGCAGGGTTTGGGTGCTGCGGTACGGTGGTGGTGGTGGGCGCTGGCGGTGGCGATGTTGTTGGTGTGCCCCGGGGGTCTGGGCGTGGGGTGGTGCGGTGTGGCTGGACCCGGGCCCTGGTCGGGGCGTCGTGCCCTGCTGGCGGGCGCGTTGGCGGGCCCCCTGACCTGTCTTGGTCTTCTTGGCCTGGTGGGTGTCGGGGGCGGGTGAACCCCCCCGTCCCCGTGGGGGGGACGGGGAGCGGGCGTGCCAGCGGTGTGCCTCTTGGAGGCTCGTTTTGAGGCCTCTGACGTAGGTTTCCTGGTCCGTGAGGCCCATCCGCGTGGCGGTGGCCTCGTCGGGGGCGGCCAGGTGGGCGTCCTGAAAAGACGCCCTGCCCTCCGGGGGCTTCTGTTGTGCGGGGTGGGGGTGGTGTGCCGGGTAGAGGAGTGCGCTGAGTGGGTAAGGTGTTCCCTTCCGGGGGCCGAAGGCGTTGTTGAACCGGCTGCAAGTGATTCGGAGGTAGGCTGCTATCTCCTCTGGTGCCGTGTCGGCCCACGCTTCTGGCGTCAGGGCTGCTGCTTGGGGGGCCGGGAGTTGTGGGTCTGGGAGGTGTAGGTCACGGTGGTGGAGGTATAGGGCGAGGAGGATGTGGCGGGCCGCCACGTTCAGGCCGCCTCCGCTGTGGCGTAGGGGTGGGCTGTGGGGGGGCAGGGGTGTGTTGCCCGTGGCCACAGCTATGGCCCATGCGTGGTTCGCCGCGTCCGCCACGTAGTACCCTCCCAGGTGGTCCCGGAGGGTGTCGGTGAGGAACCGGAAGAAGCTGGGGTGGCTGGCGGGGGGGGGTGCGGCTGGGGCCGCGGGCCGCTCGCGGTGGTGGGGGTTGAGGTCCCCGCAGTGGGGGCAGTGGGTGAGGCGGTGCGCGGCTCCCAGGCAGACCCAGTGGTCTGGGTTGCAGGCCTCATCAGAGTGCACCTGCTTAGGTGCTCCATAGGGTTCGAACCATTGTTCGACCAACATTTTCACAGTCTGCTCACCTGTGATTTTCTTATTGCAAGGGAACACACGGGTGAAGCGAGATAGGCCACAGGTGACCACTAGGCAACTATCATAGTTGCCGAAGCGTGGTAGGCCGTGGATGAAATCCACATAGAGAAGAGAGTTAGCACAATAGGATATGGGTAGGCTGGAAATCAGGCGCCTATCCCTACTGTCGCTCTGCTTGCTGGCATGACAGCCACAAGCATCCACAATGGTCTGCATACGAGACCTCAGTTCAGTCAGGGTTGGACTAGAGTAGAAACACTCACGGAAGAAGTCCACTGAGCGATTAGGGCCAGTGTGACCAGAACTGAGATGGGACCACTGTAGGCACCCATCCAGCCGTGCCTCAGGCACCACAATTGGGTCCTCGTAGAAGAGGTACTGATTGTTTTTATACCACTGGTGCCGGTCAATGACTCGGGGTTCCAGACCAGTGCTGAGGGTTTGGAGAATTACTTTATACTCTGACTGATAGTCGGTTAGACTCCAACCTGCCAGGATTCCAGCAGTGTGCATGGACAGGTCCAGTTGGACATCCATACGCTGGAAAGCCTCTTTGGCGAGCGCCTCAGAGCTCTCACCTATAGGCGCATCGAAGTTATTGCGCGATATATAGTCAGACAGTTCATTTTTTATACCGGGGATATGATGAACTGTCAGCCTGAACTGGCTCGGGTAAGTCCACCACCGTTTTAGTGTTGCTTTCTCGGGTGGTGGGCCCTTCTGAAAAGACTTCACAGGTTCCTGGTCAGATAGCCAGACAATAGGGTTAGATCCCAGGAGTCGGGATTGTGACGAGAGCACCAACATACCGGCCAGGAGTTCCTGGTCATAGGTGCTGTAATTGGAACGCGCTTGGTTACATTTCCAATTCCAGTGTCCCAGTGGCACCAGCCGCCACTCACTGGTAGGATAGTCATGTTTCAACGTGCCATCACGGTTCAGTCCTCTGGTACAATAATGGCAGTGGGTTAGTTCAGCTGGATTAAGCTCCTGCCATTGGTAGATCGTTCCACCACCCCCTACATTACTGGCATCAGTGATCAGGACTATCTCGCCCTTAGGGCGGGGCACTCCCAGGCAGTTGGAGGAGGCAATTTTCTTCTTCAACTCCTGGAAACATTCCTCCTCTCTGGCGGTCCACCTCCAGGGAGTATTTTTCTGGATTAGGTCGGTAGGGGGGGCACAGGAGTAGGTAAAGTTGTGGATGTGACGCCGATGCAAATTACAGGCGCCCACAAAACTCCTCACGTTGTGTAGACCCTTCTTAGGTTCATCGCGAATCAACATGTCCTGTAGGGGCTGCATCTTAGACGCGGCTGGTTTCCACCAGCCATACCCCACGTCGAAACCCAAATATTACATCTCCTCTTTCATAAACTCACATTTTTTGAGTTTGATTCGGAGATGGTTTTCTTGACAAACAATGAAAAATTCACGGAGGAGAAGGACATGGTCCTCTTGGGTATTGGTGCCCAAACTCGCGTCATCGATGTGGGCCTCCATTTCTGCCCCTCGGGAAATCAACTCCTGTACTACAGGCCTGCGCCTCAGTATGTACAACATTTTGTTCATTAGCTCCTGGAAGAGCGCTGGGGCATTAGCCACCCCGAAAGGCAGGAATTTCCACTTAAAGACACGACCCTTAGGGGTTATAAAAGCCAGCAGCTCTTGAGCTGCGGCGGTTAGGTCCACCTGCCAGAAACCAGAGCGTTTGTCCATTTTGGTCCTGTACCTGCATTTGGCAATACGCTCCAGGGTATTTTCCATGTTAGGAATACTCCCTGAGTGGTTCTGGGTTTTCTTGTTGACCTCACCATAGTCAACAACCAGTCGTAGGGCAGTCGACCCTGGTTTAGCAACCAGGAAACAGGGACTGCAGTGATGGGGGTAGTCCCCCTTCTTATGTTCTTCAACGAGGCCAGCATCAATACATTCCTGGATCTGGCGCTCAATTTCTTCAACCTGTTCCTGTGGAGCGGGATAGCGACGACGCCTCACTCGCGTCTTTTCAAATTCAGGTTTCAGTTTCAGATCCATCCGGACCAGCTTTTTACAAGAGAGGGGGGGCAGCAAGGCGCCGAGCACCTCCTCATAGGTTAGCAGCAGTTTCTTCAGTCGGGGGTCAAGGTTAAGACTCTCGAGTTTCTGTAGGAAATCCTCCTCAGCATGGAGGTTGCTCTTTCCATGCTCTTTCTTTTTCTGCCGATCAGCAGTTTCGGCAGGTACAGAACCATCGTCCCACTCAGGGGAACATGGCTGCCCATAGTGCAAAGAATACACTAGCGGTATCCCAGGATCAGGCAGAGTATAGGAATCATCATCCTCCTCAGACCAGATGGAGGATTTCCAGGTCTGTCTGAGGTATTGTAGCCGCTCTTGGCGCTCAATACCTTCGGCCTTCAGGTACAACAGCCGCCGGAGTTCCTGAGTGTCATGCTCAGACAGTGGCATGTTATTAGAAGCAGGCCGCGCAAGAGCATCAGGACTCCGGGCCACGGGCTCACCTGTCTGCATAGGGTGCATGTGTAGCACTGGCTTCCCAACAGGGGAAGCGGGTTCTGAGGTTGACTCTAGATCTACCTCCTCCAGCAACAGCTGGGCTAGGAAGGCACTGTGTTTTAGGTGGACACAGCTGGGATCAACAGGAGGGATAGTGCTGGCGATCTCAGACAGTTGGCGAATTGAGCCAAATTAAGACAAAAAGCGAATTAAGAAGGGACAGGGCTAACCTTACACACACCAGCCATGCATGACCCATGACCCGCGACCTTACCTCACCTCTTGTATGTTATACCCCCAACCAATGTACTTAGCATGGGGTGGTGCCCCGGCCCAGAACTTTTTCCGAACTGGTCTACGTAAAACAAAAGTTGGTCGTCAGCATCCTCTGTAACAGCTGCAGGTTCCAGATAGCCATCAGGAGATTCACACCCTGTATGTGTGGCAGATAGGTGCTCCGGAGATCGATTTTTAACATCAGAAAGGGTCAGGCCACGATTTTTCGGCTGTGATCTCTTTCAGTAGCACCTGATCTAGGTCACACAGGGGTACAGGATTGAGAGATCCATCAACGATGGATAAGAAACTGGCCCACTCAGGTGCCTGCATAGCTGTGTCTGAGTCCTCACGCACATAGATGGGACCGTCGGGGAGTTGCACTCTTCCCACGGTCATTCTATCTAGCATACGGCGCCAGTTAGCGTGTTCACCAGAGCAGCCCCTGTCAGGGGTGCACATGACAACCCTTCCTCCCTCATAAGCGATTTTGCTTAGAACCCTCGCGAACAGGGAGAAGGGAGGGTTAGCATACGATAGGTCCATTGCTTTCAAGAAGAAACGGAAAGCATTGTTGGAATGTTTCGAGCAGTACAACTGCATGATGTGCTGTTGTTGGCTCGCGAAGTTTTCCACCTGGATCTCATCCAGGTTTACCTGAAGGGCCGCCAGTCCATTTTCAAGAACGTGACGGGGCAATTGGTAGTTTTCAGTACGATAGTTAGTCTTGGATGCGTAGTGCAGCCCAGACTCTTTTCGTCCTGACAGCTCCAAAGGTACGGAGAAGAGCCCACTGCCAAAGTCGCAGTGCAAAGAATAGGGGCGCTGGAGAGACAGCATTCTTACCTGGGGGTTTCTTGGTGGGAAGTTGGTACCAATGACGATGTCAAAGGCGTCGGTGTCCAGCACTCTGCAGTGTTGGGTCACAGTTTCGTCGCCCAGGCATATAGTCACATCGACCCCCCCCAAGGAAATGGATGGTACGCCCATCCCCTACTCTTATGGACACGGTCTTAGTTTTCTTGAAAGTTTTTAGCAGGCGCCGGGCCACTATGGAAAGTGTTGCACCGGTGTCAAGCACCGCTCGAAAAACTTGATCCCCGATTTTCACGAGGATCCAGAAAACCAAGTCCTCCTCTTCGGAGCCGCCCCCCTACTCCTCATCAGGGAACTTGACATCCACCCCTGCAGCCATGAGGCACTTGGCCGTCCAGGCCAGTCGCCTCTTCTTGGAGTTATTCCCCTCAGGGGAAGCGTTATCCCCCTGTGGGCGCTTCTTGGGGTCACCTGCGGCAGGAGGGGGAGTAGCAGCGGGCGCTGATGAGCGCCTCTGGGGGTTAGGGGGTCCACCTTTGCCACCCCCCTTGCCCCCTCCTTAACCACCTTTATCCCCATTCTGGGGAGTTCTGGTGGGTGTTTGGGTCTTCTGGCGTTCAGCCTCCTGCCGCTTGAGTTTATCACTCTCGCGTTTCTTTATGTGACATTCGTCTTCATAGTGACGACATTTGCCACAATAGCCACAGGTGATGGTACACCTGAAATGATCCTGATGGGTCACAGTTTTCCCGTCCTTGGAATGCTGCTGTCGTTTCATCTACAGCATACAGCGACTGCGGTGGTCGCATTCAGGGGCATGACAAGGTCCCCCCTTGTCATTGACAGGCTTACAGTAAAACAGAGGGGGTGTACCTGCATCAGGTTTAGCCTCATTCATGGCACGTAGGTTACCCCTTCCTTTACCACCTCCCTGGTTGGCGTTAGTGGGATTTTTAGGCCCTTTCCCTTCGCCACGTTTGGAGGTAGGGGTACCACCTCAACCGAAGTGCTTCTTGAGGAATTTCTCCATGTGGGAGTCATTCTCCCTCTCAAGAGCTAGCTCGATCAGCAGGTCCACCAGTTCGTCGTACGAGTGGGTCCGGCTTTTCTTCTCAGAGGTAGCGCGGCAGTCATCGCACGTACGTTGGGGGATCTTACTCATGAGCCACAGGCGGGTCTCAGTGGCTCCGTAGGAGCCCACGTTCATCCGTGAAAACAGATACTCTAGGTCGCACACGTATTCAGAGACTCGCGCAGCGGAAGGAAACTCAGGGAGCATAGGTAGCTCCTCTATCTGTGTGCGCACACCGAGGTCAGTCTCAAAGACTGGGAATGTTTTCTCCAGTCTTTGGAGTACCTCTGCCCAGGTGGAACAGGTTTTCACAATCCGTTTCACCTATTTTTGCAAAAATTTCCTTTTGCATGAGCGTTTCAGCAGCGAGCATTTGGTGGGCACATCAACATGGGACTGGCCAGTCAGCAAAAGAAACTCAGCAAATTCTTCTGCCCATTCGGGCAGTTTTTTCGGGTCGAAATCCGGCAGTTCTAGCTGGATGTTCGCCTGGGCAATAGGTCTGCCCACTTTCCCACCACCCGGGGTTAGGCCAGAAGGAGAAGGAGATACGCCGGCAAGAGGTGCCAGAGCTGACAGCCCTCTTTTCTCAGTCTCCGTCACCGGCACGTCCTGTAGTTCAGCAATTGGGACTGTCCTGGCGCGAGGATGAAAAGGGCTGGGGCAAGTGACCTTGGGTAGCAACCTGGACACCCTTGATCTTTTGAGATCATCAGCCAACGTGCTCAATCGGGGTGAAGGTGAGAGTAGTGCTGGCTTGGGTAAGGGTTAGGTGATACCCAATTTACCCTTGACAGCCTCTGACAGCGCTGTCACATCCGGGTCTTCCGATCCAGATAGAAGTTTGGCCAAAAGTTCGGCCGTACGATCCAGAGCCCCATGGGTGGGCTCTGGGTGAAGAGGATCCATTATCGGCAGGTCTGGATGCCGTGCTCTCAGGTGCTTGTGTATCAGTAGTGATATTGTGTCCGCCATGTCTGTAGATGGCCCAGAAGAAAGGAAGGAGCCCATCTCGGTTTGGGGCGGCGACCCGAGGGCATCAAGAGGTATTTCTCCATCTTCCCCTACGGTGGACGTGTGGTCCTCTTCGTGGAGCATGAACTCGTCCATCCTCCTTCGTAGGTCCTCTTGTTCTTCAGGACCAACTCCAAGTACGGTAGAAGACGAGGCCGGACAGGCCGACCAGGCGATGGAGGCTTCGACACGCCTTTTTTTGCACTGAACGGCGCCTTTTGTAGCTGGCCAGGCCGGGGAGAAAGGCTCTTGCGCGCCAAGCTTTTTCAGGGAGGGGCTGGAGCCCGAAACCAAGTTCAATCGCGGGCTGAGTACCGCTGCACGTTGCTGTCCTCCTCTGCCTTATCTCAATGAGACCTGGCAGCCCCGTTATAGACAACAGCAGAGCCGGGGTCTCTGCCTGATTCCCGAAGGCTGTACGGTTGCGGTTTGGGGGTTAGAGCATGACGGCTTGAGCACGGGGGGTGGCTTGGGGGAGGGATTCATTTGCAGAAGTGACTGGTGAGTGCCAGTGTGGTAGTACTGATTGGTTGCGCCGTGTTAGGGCTGCTGAGGGCTGGCGTGAGAGAAACCTGTAAGTGTGGCTTTTTCAAAGAGATGACACGTTGGACGAAGATGAGGACGAATGTGGGTTTGTGCTCGCGGCTGAGGAGGGGGCTGGTGCGAAGTACCTTGTTATGCGGGGAGAAGGGGCGGAAACAGGGGCGGAGGCGGCGAGGGGGGGGTGCTGGCCGAGGCGGGGGGGGGGGAGGTTAAACATGTCCCGGATCAATTCCCGAGTCCAAATCCACGCTCGCAACCTTTCATTTGACGCCAAGTCGCCTTTTCGTTCATCCCGAGAACACCATGAATTTCACCCTATTTGGAAGCTCCAAAGCCGCCGATGATGGCCTTTCAACGCTATTTAACTATTCCCCGTCACACCTCTTTCAAAAACACCAAGCCTCAAATTCGCCGCTACAAACACGCTTTCCGTCACCCCAATTTGAAGCCGTGGAAGGCAAAATATTTGACACACGCCAACGCATTTTCGTTCCCGAAGTTTACCGCCGTCCACAAGAATACTCCGAGTTCTACCTGGATGTGGAAGGCACCGATATTCAATCCGCCTTTGTTGGGAGCAACTCCACGGAAATTCTAGACCGAGGCAGGGTCTCTTCCGTTGCGCACAATAAGTACAACGAGCTTGAAAAGCTTTTGTTCAAGCACAAGTGTTTCTACCTAAAGCCGTATGAGTTGGACTGTTCTCAAACCGAAGCCAAGAAGTCTCCGCCTACCGCCACCCCGTGGGCTAAACAATTACGAATCGTGCTAGATAAAGCCAAAGAAGAGAACAAAGACCTCAAAGGATGGTTCGTTATTCCGGCGTGGGACGCTCAAGTGGTTGCCGCCACCTTTCGCATGCTGGGCTCAACTTCCGCCCTTTTTCCTCCCCTTCCTTACATTTCTAGCGTGATATGTATGCACGGAGCACAACTTCGGGACGCCTACAAGGTCAAAAAGGACGGCAAAGACTCCTACGAGTTCCGCACAAGCGGCCATCAAACGATGCCGTATGTTGCCTTACTCCTAAACACCTCTTCCTTTGACGGGTGCCGATATGAAGGTAGGTAGGTGGGTAGGTATCTTCGGGAGCTCGGGATGCCTCCTTTGACATTGCAGGAAGAAGGTCTTACCAAGGGTACGTCCTGTCCCTCCCACTGCCCTATGTCAGGTGCCTCTTGAGCCGCTCCCGCATGTGCTTGGGAAGGCATTGTCGCGGCCACCCGGTCCATGTGTCCCAGGTGGGAGGGTCTCCCCACATGTGTCCATGGGTAGGGCCACATGCCCCCTCCTTTGGGCGGCAGCTCTGGGGGGCTGCCCAGCCGTGTGGAGTATCTCTCACCACAAGGGGTATTGCTCCCGCTTGTCTACGGTACGACCGCCTCACCCTTGTGGTTTGAGTTGCGGGGCCACTCTGCTTGGCAGGTGACCCCCTCCTGGACTGTGTACCGGCTCGCTTGTCACCGGTTGCTTCCATGGCTCCGGGTGACGTTTGCCATGGTCCTCGATGCAGCCTGGCCGGGCTCGGACCAGTGGCTTTGGAGTACCGCTCCTGCCACTGGCCCGGTGGGTCTGCTGGGTCGCCCCAGTGCGTCCGACCCATGGGGTATTGGTTCTTTCCTGTCCCTCGGCTGCCCTACGTGTGTGCAGCGTCCTGGGCCGTTGGGCTCCTGTTCACCGGTGTGCCCGCGCGGTTTGCTGTGGTGCGTCTGCGGTGTCCTGGGCCAGCTGGCTCCTGTTCACCGGTGTGCCCGCTCGGTGTGTTGTGTCGCATGTGCGGTGTCCTGGGCCCCTGGGCTCCTGTTTACCGGTGTGCGTGCTGTGTGCGGTGCGCGTGTGCCCTGGGTGGTTGTGTCCCTCTTCCTTCCCCCCTAATTTGCGTTTTTTTTTTTTTTTGTTTTTTTTTTTTTCTGTTTTTTTTTTTTGTGGAAAAAAGAAAAAGAAAAAACAACAAAGAGGAAAACAGAGGCGCGCGTACACTGCAGGCACAGGCATGGGCAGCTGGTGCGGCGGTGCTATAGCGTTGTGTCCTCTGGCGTGTGTCGCCGGTGCTGTGGCGGCGGTCGCGCCCCAGGGGTGCGGCTCGCGTGTCCTGATGTACATGGGTATGGGTCAGGGTGGGTTTGGTTAGGTGTCTCTTTGCTTCTGGTGCTGGCTGGTTAGGCGGCTGTGTGGGCTGTGGCTGTGGGCTGTGTCTACGCATTTCCCTCAGCGGGCCTGGTTTGGAGTCAAGGGCTGACGGTTTCGGGATGTGGCTCGGGTTTGATTTGTGTTCGGGCTTCGGCCCGGTTAGGCTTGGGTCAGGGTGGGTTTGGTGAGGTGTCTCTTTGCTTCTGGAGCTGGCTGGTTAGGCGGCTGTGTGGGCTGTGGGTGTGGGCTGTGGTTGCGTTGTTCCCTCGGCGGGTTTGGTTAGGAGTCAAGGGTTAGCGGTTTCGGGGTGTGGCTCGGGTTTGATTTGTGCTTGAGTTCTGGCTCGGTTAGGCGGTTGCGCGGGGCCGGGCGTGTGGGTAGCGGCGTCCACGGAGTCGTGCGCCCGAGGTGGGTGCGGGGTGGTGCGTGCGGGCCGGCCGTTGGCCGGTGGCCTCACTGGGAGTCCCACACGGAGGGGTCGACGGGCGTGCCGGCGGCGTACGCAGCGTGCAGGTTGGGCAGCAGCGGGCGCACGTGCAGGGCGTCGGCGTGCCCGATGGGGACCTCACTGAGGACCGAGGGGTTGGCGGTAAGTAGTATGCGATGCCCGGGAGGGGTGGTGGCGAGGAGCGGGAGGATGTCCGCGGCCCGCGACGTGGGGGCGAACACGGCGTGGGTCAGGTGCGGCCCCGGGAGTGGTGCTGGGGGGAGCGGGACCACAGGACGGCGGTCTACTGTGAGGTGCCAAGTGCCGCGATGGTGGAGGAGCCGGACTAGGGCGATGCTGTGGCGCAGTGTGTGGGGCTGGGTGCTGGGCGGCGTGGGGACGTGCGGCGGGAGGGGGGGGGGGGGCGGGGCGGTGGCGTGGGAGGGGGCACGGCGGAGGAGTGACGTCAGTGACGTGTGTGTCGTGCTGAGGGTGGAGGAGCCCAGGGTATCGGGCCCGGGTTCGGCGCCTTTGGGCGTAGTGGTGCTCGTTGTCGTGTGCGTTGGCTTCCTTCGGCGTCCGGTTTGTTTGGTGACTTCTGGGCGGGGCCTGGCGTGGCGCCCCGTGGTGGTGCTGTGCTGGATAACGGGGTTAGATGGCGGCGCCGCTGGCCGGGGGGTCAGGCGCGTCGTGTTGTGTGGCGCGCAGGGCTCCTGGGGTGTTGTGGGTGTCGCCGGTGTCGGTGCGCCGATGCTTGTGGGGTGGTGAGGGGGTGTGTGCGTGCGGGGCTGGGCTTTGGGTGATGTCCCACAGGCGGATGCCGTCTCGCCGCGCTTCCTGGAGGGTCTCCCGCAGGCGCCTGAGGACGTACGGGTGGTCCTGGGGCGCGGGGAGGTTGCGGGGGTGGACTCCCAGGGGGTGGAGCGCATCGGCCAGCATGGCTTCCCATGCGGCCTGCGGCATCCACCCCCCCGCCGGCCGGAGGCGGCAGTTCTCCACCGACCCCTTGCGGGGCCGATGGACCAGGCCCTCGAGGGAGGGCTCTCCCCGGGCCCACTTCCGCAGCTCCCAGAGCTGCGTGTGGGTTCAGCGCCGCCACCACTGTTCCTGGGCGGGCCTGCGGTCTTGGGCGGAGGAGTGGGCGTGGGTGGGTGTGACGGGGTCGTGGGGGCCGGCGGCGGTGGCGGGTCTGGGGGATTCCTCGTAGTCCTGTTCCGTGGGGGTGCGTGGGGAGTGGGGGTGCACGCGGATGTGGACCCGCGGGTGTGCGCGTACGGTCTCCGCCTCGGGGTTGGGCGGGGATTCGCGGCGGCGGCGGTAGTGGGGCATGCGTTGCATGTGGGCTGTCATCGGGGGCCGGTAGGGGGGCGGGGGCGCTGCTGGTGGACCCTGGAGCGGTCCGTGGGCCTGGGGTGCGGGCTTTGGGAGGTGGTGGGACGAGGCGCGTCGCGCTTCGGCCGCGGCGCGCTCCGCCATGAAGGTGGTGGCGGTGGCGTCGGTGACGGTGGGGGGGCGCCGCGCTGGGCGCTGCTGCCTTCGGGCCTGGGACGGCTGGGGCCGGATGTCGTAGAGGACATCCTGGGGGGGCCGGGCCCGAGCTGCCGTCGTGGCGCCGGGTTTGGGCTTGGGCTTGGGCTTGGCTGCGGGCCGCTGTTTGGCGGCGGCCTTGGGCTTCGGCTGGGTCGTGGGCGTGGGCTTCGCCGGGGCGTGGGCTTTGGCGGCGGCGGGGCTGCTCGCGGTGGGGGCGGGTTTGGAGGCCCGTTTGGGAGGTGTCCCCCGCGGCCTGGGGGGTGGGGTGCTGGATGAGGACGTGGTGGTGGTGGTGGTGGATGAGGTGGTCGTGGTGGTGGAGGTTGTGGAGTCGGAGGCGGAGGAGAGGGCCGCGGGAGACGGCGGTGGGTCCCGGGCCTCGGGGGCGGGCGTATGATGCTGGGTCCTGTAAGTAGCGAGAACGCGGGTGCAGGTTCGGGCATCGGGCGTGTGCGCGCGTTTTCCCTGGTGATCCGTGCGTGCTGGTGCTGGCGTGGCGGTGTTGTCTCGGCTGTGCGGGCACGTGGGTTACCCGGGGGGTGGCCATATCTGCTCCAGGACGCGGGGGTGTGTTCGCTGGAGGTAGTCGAGGGTGAGGAAGAAGCATCGCTGGATGCCGGGCATGTCCTCCTCTGTGAGGTGGGGGTAGTTTTGGGTGGGGGTGTGGGGGCCCGGCCATAGCAGCGCCATGAGGCGGGCTGCCACCATGTACGGGCATAGTTGTGGGGTGGTGGGGCGTGGGGGGGTGGGTCCTCCGCGGTTTGGGGGGGCTTCCATCTGCTGGGGGCGCAGCGTGACCACCCACACCCATCGGTCCGTGGGGATCCACCAGGTCCGTTGGGTCCACTTGGCGAGGCAATACATCGCCCTACCAAGGCCCTGGCAGCCGCTGCGGATGGAGAGCAGCGCGTCCAGGGATTCGGGTTCCCACGTGCCCCAGATGTGGGGGTCGTCCGGGTCGTCCCCCCTGGCGTACGTGTCGGGGCCTGGGTTGTGTGTGGGGGGGGTGTAGTCGGCGGGGAGGAGGGAGTCGGTGCCGTATACCACCCAGTGGTCTGTGGGTGCGTCCTAGGTGGTGGTGGAGAGGGTGTAGTGCAGATTGTACATGAGGGTCATGTACGTGGAGGGGGCTGGCTGCTGCTCGTCGGGGCCGGGGATGTCCCCCGGGACGTGGTGCCGGAAGTTGCTTAGGGAGGCCATCCGGGCCACCCATGTTTCCCGCTCCCACTCTTTGGTGCTGTCGGGGGTGGCGTCGGGTGGGGGGTGGGCCATGTTGGGCTCGCGGTAGCGGGTGCGGCCCTGGGTGCTGTCCCGCTCTGGCACGGGGTGTCCGACCAGGTGTCGCCCCCAGTCGATGGGGGGTACCCAGATCCGGCTCCCCGTGGGGGGCGGGCTCTCGCCGTCTGGGGTGGCGCGTGGGGGGCGCTCGTGTCGGGCGACGTGGAGGAAGGCGTCGAAGAGGAAGTCTCTGACGCCTTCCCCCAGGGTGGCCGCCTGGACCAGGGTGGCCGCATGGATGGGGGTGCTGGTGCCGGAGGTGCGGAGGTACAGCACGACGTCCTGTTCCCCGACCCCCCGGAGGTGCTGCCGTACCGCTGCGGGGTTGTGCAGGGCGTAGGGTTCAACCGGTGCGGCGACTGGTGGTGCGGGGTGTGATGGGGGGGATGGTGTGGGTTGGGGGGGGTGGTCATTGTTGTCGCGCGTGGCGTCCGGTGATGGGGTCTCTTGTGGCGGTCGCGGGAGGGGGGATTCGCGGTGGCATGTGTCGGCGGGGGCATCGACATCGATTGGCTGGTGCTGGCTGCCGCGTGTTGTGTCCGTGGCCTGGTCTCGGGTGGGGGGGCGGGGGGGGGTGGTGTAGGGGTGGCGCTGTTGGTGGTGGGGGGGGCGGGGGTGGGTGTTGTGCTGGCTGGGGGTCTGGGCGTCCCTGTGGGTCGTGTGGGTGTTGCGTGTGTGCGCCGTGTGGCCCTTGCGGTTCTTGATTGGTTGTGGTGCCGGGGTGTGGGTGGGAGGCGGCTGCATGAGCGTCCGGGTGGGGCTGTGGTCCGTATGTAATGGGTGGCTGCTGGTGGATGGTGCTCGCTGGTATGGGGTGTGGGTGGGGGGGCTGCTGGTGGTGGTGGGGTGGGGGGGGCGGGGGTGGGTGTTGTGCCGGCTGGGGGTCCGGGCGTCCCTGTGGGTCGTGTGGGTGTTGCGTGTGTGCGCCGTGTGGCCCTTGCGGTTCTTGACTGGTTGCGGTGCCGGGGTGCGGGTGGGAGGGGACCGCATGAGCCCCCGGGTGGGGCTGTGGTCCGTATGTGATGGGTGGCTGCTGGTGGATGGTGCTCGCTGGTATGGGGTGTGGGTGGGGGGGCTGTTGGTGGTGGTGGGGCGCTCCTACTCGGTCCTGGTGTTGCCGGTGTGCGTGCGCGGCTCCTCGCGGGTCCATGGGGGTGTACCGTGGCTCGTATGTCGTGGGCCCGTGTAGCGGGGGCGGCGGGTGGTGCTGGACCGCGTGGTGGTGGTGTGGAGGGTGTGTCGGTTGTGTG
Source organism: Eutreptiella sp. 'Long Island Sound 2002' (assembly GCA_964036045.1). Classification (NCBI taxonomy): domain Eukaryota; phylum Euglenozoa; class Euglenophyceae; order Eutreptiales; family Eutreptiaceae; genus Eutreptiella; species Eutreptiella sp. 'Long Island Sound 2002'. The sequence continues at coordinate 30,239,448 of OZ038396.1, forward strand.
TGGTACCCCGGCGTTGGTGGGTGTGGTGGCAGGGGCTGGTGGTGGTGGTACACGTGATGGTGTGGTGCGGTGATGTGCGCTATGTGGGGTGGGTGGTTCGCGGGGCCTGGTTGTGCTGGGGCGTGGTGGGGATGTAGCTGGTGGGGGCCGCTGTAGCTTGGGGGCATTCGGGGGTAGGGGTTGGGAGGGACGGGGGCGTGGTGGTCGTGTTGGTGGTGCCATGTCCCCTGGCTCTGCGCGTACGGTGGTCCTGGCATGGTGTGGACGTGTGTGGGCGGTGGTGGCTGACTGGGCTGCAGGGTTTGGGTGCTGCGGTACGGTGGTGGTGGTGGGCGTTGGTGGTGGTGGTGTTGTTGGTGTGCCCCGGGGGTCTGGGCGTGGGGCGGTGCGGTGTGGCTGGACCCGGGCCTTGGTCGGGGCGTCGCGCCCTGCTGGCGGGCGCGTTGGCGGGCCCCCTGGTGCCGGTGCCCCTTGGTCTTCTTGGCCTGGTGGGTGTCGGGGGCGGGTGAACCCCCCTGTCCCCGTGGGGGCGACGGGGAGCGGGCGTGCCAGCGCTGTGCCTCTTGGAGGCTCGTCTTGAGGCCTCTGACGTAGGCCTCCTGGTCCGTGAGGCTCATCCGCGTGGCGGTGGCCTCGTCGGGGGCGGCCAGGTGGGCGTCCTGAAAAGACGCCCAGCCCTCCGGGGGCGTCTGTTGTGCGGGGTGGGGGTGGTGTGCCGGGTAGAGGAGTGCGCTGAGGGGGTAAGGTGTTCCCTTCCGTCGGCCGAGGGCGTTTGCGAACCGGCGGCACGTGGCTCGGAGGTAGGCTGCTATCTCCTCTGGTGCCGTGTCGGCCCACGCTTCCGGCGTCAGGGCTGCTGCTGGGGGGGCCGGGAGTTGTGGGTCTGGGAGGTGTAGGTCTCGGTGGTGGAGGTATAGGGCGAGGAGGATGTGGCAGGCCGCCACGTTCAAGCCGCCTCCGCTGTGGCGTAGGGGTGGGCTGTGGGGGGGCAGGGGTGTGTTGCCCGCGGCCACGGCTATGGCCCATGCGTGGTCCGCCGCGTCCGCCACGTAGTACCCTCCCAGTTGGTCCCGGAGGGTGTCGGTGAGGTACCCGAAGAAGCTGGGGTGGCTGGCGGGGGGGGGTGCGGCTGGGGCCGCGGGCCGTTCGCGGTGGCGGGGGTTGAGGTCCCCGCAGTGGGGGCAGTGGGTGAGGCGGTGCGCGGCTCCCAGGCAGACCCAGTGGTCTGGGTTGCAGGGCAGGGCTGTCTGTGGTAGCCGCTGGCGAACGCAGAGGGGACATGCGGTGGCTGGTGGTTGGTGGTACCTGTGGACGGACGGCGGCGTGGGGGGATGGGGGCTGGTGGCGCGCGCATGCTGGTGGGAGCGTGTGTGGTGCCTGTGGCGCCCGTGTGTGCTGTGCCAGTGCTGTGCTCGGTGGACGGTGTGTAGACGTGGTGGGGGTTCGGTGTTGGTATGTCACGGGGTAGGTTCTCATGGTTGGTAGAACAGGAGTTTGAGGAGGTGGGCTTGGTCTGTTGGGGGCAGGGTTGCCGCATGCTGCAGGTATTTGTGGGTGCGGTATGTGAGCTGCTCCGCCGTCTTGGCAACGGCCGTCCGCTGCATGTGTGCCGCCGTGGCCTGGGGGTCCTCCGCGTGGGTGCGTAGTAAGGTGTAGACGGCAGTGGGGACGAGTCCCCTGCGGACTGCCTCGAGCACCTCCGTCTGCTTGAGGACGGTGGTGAGTTGCTGGGTCGCCGGGGACTGCGCCAGCCATCCGGCGTGCTGTGCGATGGTGTGGGTTGGGTTCCAGTCTGTGAGGGTGTCCAGTCCCCTGTACAGGGGGCACGCCTTGAAGTGGTCCCATGTTTCTTCTTCCGCGTGGCTGCAGATGCATTTGGTGTGTCCTGCGGGGACGTGGATCGAGCGGCGCGTATACCATCGGTGGTATCGGGTGAGGAGGGGAAGTTGTTCGAGGGCGAGTTGGAGTCGGGGCTTTTGCAGGTGCGCTGGGAGGCTATCCGGGCGCAGGGCGGAGTAGTAGAGGGGGGTGTGGACGGAGTTTTCGAGGCGTCGGAGGAGTTCGGTGTTTGCTGGGTGGCCCAGTGTGGTGGCGAGTTGCTGGATTGGTGTGGGGTAGTGGTACTGCTTGTCTCGATCCGTGTACGGCTTGTCCTCGGGCATCCATTGGGGGGGCTGTGCGGCCAGGAGTATCGGGGGCAGGTGCTGCAGGTGGCTGTGGTGTGGGGTGTCCAGTCGCACGCGTTCGAGCCCTGGGGTGTGGTTGGTGTTCTGGTGTTTGGCCTGCGTGTCTGCGCGTCCATTGCCGTATGCGTAGCGGTGCGACTCCTGCTTGACGATGTGTAGGGCGTCCTGGGGGTCCATGCCCTTGAAGGCCATCCATAGCCCCAACGCTTGTGTGGTGAGGCCGGAATCGAGTGCTTTGTGGAGGGGCAGGTCCGCAAGGCGCCTGGTGAGGTGGATGTCGACAGTGGCGTCCACGACTACCCAGATGTTGCGGGGCCGGACCGTCGTGGGTGGCGGTGTGGCGGTGACGGCGTCTGCCATGGTGCGCAGTTCGCCGTGGGAGGACGCCCCAAAGATGGTGGTCCCGGTGTGGTGTTCCACGTGTAGGCCGTCCGCGTGCCGGGTGATGCGCACGGAGGCGCAACCGACCGTGGGGGTGCGTTGCTGGGTGCCGGATGCGTCAGTGAAGTAGATGATGTCGGTGTCGCTGGGTATGGGTAGGCGGGCGATTGCTGTGGGGTGATAGACGTAGATGGGGTTCCCCTGGGTGGTTCTGGCGGTGATTTGCGTGGGTTGCAGTAGTGGCGCTGCATAGACGCCTATTCCCTGGGTGATGATGGCCTGGGCTCGTGGGGTGAGGCGGAGGAGGCCCCTGTCTGGGCGTCCCTGGGTGATATACGCGTACATCAGGTGGAAGAGGTATCCCGTATTGGGGTGGAACTTCTGGCACGTGATGGTCTGTCGCCGCTCCTTGTCGTCTTTGTCGCCGCGGAGGGTGGGGCATTTGTGCTGTAGGGGGCGCATGGGTGCCTCCTGAGGTCCTGCGCGGTGTGGGTCGCAGCGGTCGTACTCCATGGCTACGCTGTCCGGGTCTGCCCGCTCGTTGGTGAACGTCCATGTCGCCGTGGGTGTTCGGGTCCAGGCTACGTGCGCCGGGTGGTCTGGGGGTACCGTGTGAAACCAGGGGGAGAGCCATGCCTGCTGGTCGGCGGTGGCGGCGGCGGTGGGGGTGTGGTAGTGGGTGGAGATGAGGTGCAGCAGGGGCCACGGAGTGTCGAGGGCTGCCGGGCCGCAGTGCCAGCACGTGCGTGGTATGCCCTGGTCACTGTGTCTGACTGGTGGTACATCGGTCTCCGGTGCATTGTGTTTGGGGATGGACCAGGGGGCATGGTGTCGCTGGACGGTGCGGGTAACATGTTTGTGGCCGTTTGGTGCTAGTAGCAGGATGGTGGGTGGTGTCCAGCCTTCGGCTGACGGGGTGGGCTCCCCCTGCGTTGTGCCGCCGTCGTTGGGGGTCTCGTGTTCGCTCAGGCGGGGCCGGGGGTGCTGGCGCTGGAAGGCTGTGTACGCCGTGTCGATGTCCTTGGGCCCCGGCATGTCGCGCCCTGCCTTCGTAGCACATGCGCGGAGGTACGCTTGGAAGACGTGGCGTGCTGGCCATTGTGGGTCGGAAAGGAACGGGGCGTGGTGGGTGTCGCATTGGGCCATGATCTGCATCTGTGTTGGGGTGATATACACTATGGTGATGGTGGCCCCTACGAGGCGCAGGGTGTCCACCTCGCCTGCCGGGCGTCGGTGGATGTCGGTGTGTGTGGCCACGAGTGGCCCCTGTTGATCGCAGTGGTGGTTTGTCAGGATGGCGTGTGTGTGGTGCGGTAGGAGGAGTTGTAGCTGGGCCCAGATGCCAGTGCCCACGGGGGTGGAGACGCCGTGTTGTGCCAGTATCCACCGGGGGCAGGTGTTGCGGGCCATTTGCGCTTCTTTTATGCGTATGGCCGCCGCCTCGCGAACTTCTGGTTGGTGGTTGTGTGTTACCCTGTGTAGGAGGTGTGCTGCGTGTTCTGCATAGGCCATGTCGACCAGGGCGCCCGTATTGTCTCCGTAGTAGCGCCAGTGGGCCATCATGGCCTCCTTGGGGAAAGACGTGGGCCAGCCTCCGTGTTGCGCCCATGCCTTCGTCACTTGCTGTCGAGCGTGGCGTAGTGCGTCTTGGGGGCGCGGGAGGTGCAGGGCTTGGTACCCGATGGCCGCGTTGAGCACTGCTTCCATGAAGTACGCCAGGCCCTGCGTAGACAGGAGGTCCCCCCTGGCAATTTGGGTTAGCCGGGCGAGGCGCTCTTCTAGCTTGCTTGGGAGTGTGATGTGGTGGTGCTGCGTGGCCTGTGTGACTCACAGGTGGACTGTGGTGTCTTCCAGGTGTAGGGGTTCGCCTTTCCGGATGTCGGGGGTGGGGGTCTTGGCGTCGGCCAGCCCGACCGATTTGCGGGGGTGCACTAGGAGCTGGTGGGCGTCCAGGTAGGTTGTGGTGAGTTGGAGAATGGCGGACGCTTGTTCGGTGGTCGTTGGTAGCCCTGCGTTCTCAGGGTCGCGGTGGCCAGTGGCCGTAGTGAGGAGGTTGTCATCTGCGAAGTTGATGAGGGGGGACCGTAGCGGGTATGGGGCGTACCCCGGGTATACCCGTGCTAGCTCGAATGCCAGTGGCAGGGTGACGAGGAGGTAGAGGAAGGGGCCTTCGGCGCCTCCCTGGGGGACCCCGCTGTCTGTGCCGGTCCAGGGGGTGAGGCCCGCGGCCGTGATGACGGCGTAGAGTCGGGTCTGGATGTACCCGGTCATGAAGGATAGGAATGGGAGGCCCATGGCATCCCATACCTCCGTGAGGAGCCGGTGTGGGGCGTGGGGGAACGCGCCTTGGACATCGAGGGAGGCGATGATCATCTCGTAGGGGTTCATGTCCAGTGCGGTGTCCTGGAGGAAGATGGCCTCGTGGGGGGACCTGCCGGCCATGGCCCCCCACATGCTGGCGGGCACGTGGGCGAAGACCGCTGGCGCGATGCGGCCTAGGATGAGCGTCCACACCAGCTTGACCTCGGTGGTGGCGCATACTATGGGCCGCCAGTTCCCCGGCTGCGCCCAGTCCCCCTTTTTGTAGAGGGGGTGGACCAGGTTGGCCCACTCAGGGGGGATGGGCGTGGCGCCCGTGACGATGTCCCACAGGCGGGCTGCCAGGCGGCGTTTGATGGGCAGGGTGAGGCGTTGGTACGCTTCGGCCGGCAAACCGTCGACGCCGGGCACGACCCCCTTCTTCAGGCGGTCTAGGGCGCGTTGCAGTTCTGAGATGCTGAAGGGGTCGTGTTCGATGGCGCGCCGCTGTTCCCGGTTGAAGACCCTGGGCACATGCTCGCGGATGGTGTTTCTGGTGTGGGGGTCGAGCTGGGGGAGGGCGTCCCCGTGTTGTGCCTGGAAGCTGTCCAGGACTGCCTGGAGGACGGCGTCGGGGTCATTGGTGAGGCCTCCTTCGGGGGTGCGGACCGCGTGGATGGTACGGCGCCCCGTGTCCTCCAGGATGCGGCTGACGTACCGTAGGGACTTGTACGGCGTGTCGTTTCTGCCGTATCTTTCGCGTTCCTGGGCTGCTGCCGCTATGCGGTGGGCGTGCCATTCCTGGAGTTGGTGGCGGCGGTCGGTGAGGAGCGCACGGAGGTGGGCGTCCCGGTCTCGTGCCTCCGGTGTGCTGGGGCGTAGCAGGGTGGCGAGTTCCCCTTTCGTGGTCCAGATGTCATGGACGAGTTGCTGGAGGGTGAAGTCTGGTGGTGCTCCCGTGTGGTTGGTGTCACGCTCCATGCCGCATGCTTGTGCCGCCCGGCGCATGGCGGTGGTGAGTGTCGGTGCACCCGGGCGGCGTAGGATGGCGTGTAGGGCCCTGTTATACCTGTGCCAGGCGCCGTGGTCGTCCTCGGCCGGGAACTGCAGTGTGGGTGGGAGGGTGTCGTCTGGCAGGGTGGCCGCGGGTGGGGGTAGGTTGGGGATGATGAGGTCGATGTAGAGGGGCCGTTGGCCCGTGCCTGTGGGCGGGAGGTCCCCGTAGGCTGCTTCGTGGACGCGCACCGTGGTTGGGTCCCCGTAGCACGTGTCGATGCGGGATGGGTGGGTGCCGGCTTGGTGGGGGTAATGGGAGGGTGTGCCGGTGAGCCCTGCCGTGAGGTCGGTGAGGCCCAGTTGGTGCATGGCGTCCCGGACAGCTATGTCGGTGGCTGTGGGTGGGCCGGTGCGGTCGTCGTTGGTGGGAGCGGCGTTTAGGTCGCCTATGATGATGGTGGGTGCCAGGAGGGAGAGTCGGCGGTACGCCAGGCTCAGGGTGTCCAGGAAGTCCTTGGTCTCCTCCCCGAACGGGACGTGCGTGAGCAGCACGTTTAGCTGCCATCCGGGCCCCACGCACTCGTACGCCCCGAGGCGACCATCCACTCCGAGGTCGGGGTGGGCATGTACCGTGACCGATGTCTTGTGGTAGAGGGGTACCCCCCGTTCCCAGTGGGCGTGATATTTGTTCCCCTCTGGGTCCAGGATCGGTGCTGGTTCGGGTTGGTCCGCTTTGCGGAGGGCTTGCTCCAGGAACCCCAGGAGGTCTGCGCCTTGGGGGTGCGGCCCGGGCATGGCTTGCAGTGTGGCGGCCTTGGTGGGGTCGTAGGTGACCGCAGGCTCGTTGAGGATGTTGATGCGGGCGTGGGCTTCTGCAGGCGCCGGTTTCTGGGGACCGGTAGTTGGGGGGGCGGGCCGTGTCCGGCCCTGGCCCCGTCAGGCGTTGAGGAGGTCGATGACGCCCTGAGCTGCGGGTGCCCTGCGGTTCCGCTTCTGGGGCTGGGGTAGGGCCCATGCATTGTGGACTTCGCCCGTGTACTCGGTGCCGGTGAGGTGCTCCGTGTCGGGGGTGCACAGCTGCATGGGGACCATCTCACGACCGGCTTGGTCTCGCCAGAGTTTGATGGTGCGCCCCAGCTTCTTGTCGTTGGGGGTGGCCGGGTCCCACTTGACGTGGATCTTGAACCCCTGGTGGTCCCCGGTGACGCGGTACCGGTGCTTGACCTCCCCTGCGGCCCATATCCACTTGGAGGGGCCCGCGGCCGTGGGGTACTCGAAGGGCAGCTGCACCCGGGTGTTGATGGCGTATTCGGGATACAGGGCAGCGGCTTCCTCTTTGGTCCAGCTCTTCGGCTTGGCCCTTGGCTTTGGCGCGGGTTTGGCCTGTGTGGGGGCCTTGCGCTTCTGCGCACCTTGGCGGCGCCGGGCAGCGGGTTGTCCCCGTTGGGGAGGTGCGCCCTGGGGCCGCTGTACGGGTGCGTGGCCCGGTGCAAACACGGGGTGTTCACGGGCGGCTGGGACGTCGGGCTTGGACGTGGGGACGGGGTCCGTCAGCTGGAACATTTGCTTGGTCATGAGGCCAAGCACTTCCTCGGCCTCCTGCAGGGCGTCGGGCGGGTCCGTGGGCCAGGTGAGGAGCCGGTGCCCGGTGCCTGCCCCGTGGCGGCGCATGTGGGCCGTGTAGCGGGTGGCGTGGCGTGTCCACGCTGGGGTGCGTTCCGGGGGGAGGGGGCCTTCTGGCGCCCCCTGCGCCCAGTAGAGGGCGTAGTGCAGCGCTTCCCAGGCTGCCTCTGGGGCGTGGGGGATGCGTGCGGCGAGTCGCAAGCGGTCTCCTTCGCGTGGTGGGGGCGGGACTTCGCCGTCGGGGGCGTGTGCCGTTGCCCGTCTGACCTTGCCGTGGTCGTCCCATTCCACCGCCCACCAGGTGTCCCGGTGTTTGAGGATGTGGACCTCCGTGGTGGCCGGGGGGGCGTCCATGGCGTCCCAGCTGACGAGCTGGATGGGGCGGACCGCAGGGTGGGTCTTCGGGGGTGCTCGCATGTTGAGGATTTGGTGGATGTCCTCGGCGGTGGGGCCCGTGTCGGGGGCGTCCTGCGCTGCTTGGGCTAGAGGTGGGGAGGGGCGGTCCTCCCAGAGGCGGGATGCGGACGCCGTGGCGTACATGGCTGCGATCAGGACGTGTTCCGTCAGCCCTTCCACCATGAGGTGGTTTTCCCCCTCCAGGTCTCGGGGGATGGCGGCTTCCGCCTTTAGGGTGAGGAGTGCGATGGCGCGTTTGGGTCCAGGCGTGGCGTGTGTCGGCTCATCTGGCGGGCGTCCGTCGGATGGGGTGTGGGGGGGGCGCTTCTGGAAGGGGGATGGTCCCACCGCCAGGTGCTCGACAAGGTGTAGTGGTATGGCGTGGTGGCGGTCCGCTGCGGGCAGGAGGTAGGGGTGTGGGTCTCCGGGCACCGTGCCGAGGAATATGCCCCCCCTGTAGGTAGTGGTGGGCAGGGGTTGCTGCAGAGCGCCTGCGCATGGTAGCGCGCACCGAGGGTTGCAGTGGGTGCATGGGGCTGTTATGGGGTGTGGTACCGCGTACACGGTGAAGGGCCCTACCGCTCGCTGGATGTGGCGGGGGATGATGTTGCGGAGGTCCGCCACCCGTGCCGTGCGGCCTTCGCCATAGTATATCCAGAGCGTGTCCTCCAGTGCCATTTTGGGGCGTAGCTTGCGAGCCAGTAGGTTCAAGGTGCTTTTGTGGGTGGCCTCGGTGATGGTGCCGGGCCCAGCGTTAATGCGTGGGAGCAGGTGGCTTTGGTGTTGTGCTGCGGCCCGTCTGCGGGCGGTGTGGAGGGCGGTGCTGTCGGCGGGAGGGGGCGCGTGGTGGTTGGGCCTTTTGCGTGGGGTCGGGGCGACGTGTAGGGGGTGCTTCCATGCCGGGCGTGGGTGGTGTTGCGGTGGCTGGAGGCCAGGGTAGGTGGTGAAGGTGTATACGGTGATGGGGGAGCGCTCATGCGTGGCCTGGAGGTAGTAGTGGTCGCGACCCGTGTTGTGGGTGACGATGACGTTGGGCGTTGGTATGTCGTAGTGGAGTGCGGTATTGGGGAGTTGTTTGGTGATGCGTGCCGTCGCGTCCCCTGTTTTGGGGGCGGTGTCGTGGGGCACGAGGATGTGGACTGCCCACGCATCGTGGGCGGGGAGGTCGAGGTCCGGTAGGGCGGGATGAATGGGGCGTCCCCGGAAGTGTGCGAAAGCTGGGTTGTGGCGTGCCGCCGTTTCCTTGATGATGGACGGTGCCCGTTGGGGTGGCGCCCCAACTTGCTGGGCCATGGCGGCGACGGCGCGGGCGATCGCCATGAGGTCTGGGCCGATGCCAGGCTGGTCTGCCGGTGGTTGCAGGCCCCCTTCTGGTGCGGGGTGGTGCCACCATAGGGTGTAGCCCTTTTGTGTGTTATCGTGGGGGGTGTGCACGAGGCCCTGGTGGTTGGAGATGGCGGTCTTGAGGGCTTCCGCTGCCTCGCGGTGGAGGGTGCGCGTGTAGGCCCAGACTCCGGTGGGGGGGGCCGCCCCGGTGTGGATTTCGGCCGTGGTGGGGGCCGGTTCGAGGGTGTGACTGGTGAGGGAGGGTCTGTGCAGCCCTTCGTGCAGGGAGGCGCACACGTGTGCCCACCTGTCCACCCATCCCTGTTGGGCGCTTCCTGTGTCTGCTCCTGTGGGTAGTCGCACGATGACCACGTGCCAGGGGTGTGACCCCGGTACTACGGTGGGGGGTGTGGTGTGCTCGTGAGCGTGTAGCCATACTGCGGTGTCCGCGTTCGCCGTCACGTAGTCCTCTCCTTCCGCTGTGTGGACGTTTTCGACGGAGGCCTCTCCTTCCAGGGTGAGGAGGAGGTGTGTGCTGGGGGGCTGCGCGTGCGTCTCCGCGTCCCGGAGCCACAGGTACGTGAGCGCCACGGCGCCGGGGAGGATTTCCCCCCACGTGAAGGTGCCTTCGGGTGATGCCCACTGCAGGGGCAGTGTGCGGCGTCCCCGCGAGTCGTTGGTGGCATGGTAGTCGTGGGGGAGGTGACGTTTGGTGAGCCGGTGCGGCATGCGTTCGGTGGTGGCCGTGGGGGGGTCCCAATTACATTCCTCCGGTGGGGGTGCGTCTGCGTCGTCCTCCTGGGGCTGGGCCAGCGGCAGTGCCTGTGCATTGGGTGCGGCGTCGGGTAATCCGCTGTGCGTGAGGGTGTAGAAGCCCTCGGGGGTGAGTTGGAGGACGATGTCCCACTTCGCCGTTTGCTCTGGGGACCACTGGTGGGGCCCGTCCTGCGGTCGGTGGAGGGTGACCTGGTGGCCCCATCTCCAGCTGTGGTAGGCGAGGAGGCTGAGGACGGTGTCTTGCTCCGGGTCCTCCACGCTTTCCATGTATGCCGTCATGTCGGTGACGTCGACGGCGTACTCGTCCTCCCATTCTTGTGTGGGGGTGCCTGGAGGGGGGGGGGCGGTGGTGTACCCGTGGAGTCCCGGCCCCGTGACGTCGGGCAGGTCGCGCTCGAGTGACGCCCGGTACTCGGCGGGCCCGTTGCTGGCTTCGTGGGTGGGGTGGTGGCGCCGCAGGGCGTTGGACAGGTGCGTCCAGGGCGCCCTCTCGCGGGGGGGGGGGCCGCGGGGGGGCATTTTGCGGGTTGGGGTCTGCGGGGCTGCTTGCTGTGGGCTCGAGCTCCGGCGGGGTGAGGTCCATATGATGCTCCGTGTCCTCCGTGTGTCGGAGTTCCAGTTCTAGCAGGCTGTCGATGTCCAGGGCCATGGGGTCATCTTGCGTGTTCACGTGCTGGGGTGCTGCTTCATGGCACGGTGGGCGTGTGATGCTGGTGTTCGGGGCACGTGCGGCGGCCGGTGCGGGGTCGTGCGCCGGGGGAGGCGCGCCGTTTGGCGTGGCTGTGGTGTGTGGCTGCACGCTGGTGGCTGTCCTGGCCGGTGGTGTTGCCCCTGTGTGCGGTTCGGGTTGTGGCCGGTGGTGGGTGTTGAGCTGGCGCGAGGTGTGCGGGGTTTCCAGGGGTGGTGCCGGTGGGGTGGGGTGCGGAGTCGGCGGGCCGTGGCTTCGTTCCTGTGTTGGTGGGCTGTGGTGTCCCGTGCCCCCGGGTGGGGGAGGGGGGTGCGGTGCGGTATGGTGGTGTTGTGCTGTGTGGTGGCCTTCCCGTTGGGGGGGGGGGGCACCGTGTCCAGGTCTGGTGGGGTGGGCTGTCGCCTGTGGTTTGTCCTCTGGTGGTGTGGGGCAGCCCCGCGTGGTCTCTTGATCGTTCTCCTGGTGTGTTTCAGTACGTGGCCTGTGCGGGGTCGGTGTGGCGTAGGGCCTGGGGTCCCCTGGGGCGGGGTGTGCGGGACTGGAGTGTCGCAACCAGGGGGGTGTGGTCGTGTGATGCTTGGGGGTGCCGGCCCGCCGTTGGGTGGGCCCGTTGGTGTGGGGTATTGCGTTTGCAGGGTCCGCGGGTCGGTGGGTCGCGGTTGCTTGGGCGTGTTGTGGCCCCGGTGCGGTGCCCGCGGGTGGTGAGTGGCGGTGTGTGGTTGGGGTGTATCGTTTCCACGGTGGGAGGGGGGCTATTTGCTCGGGTGTGGGGTGGGCCCGTGGTAGGATGCCGGCGGGTAGCGGGTGTCGGGGCCGCACTGTGGGTGGGTATTCCGCGGCGTCCCCTTGGTGCGTCCCGTGGTGGCCTCTGGTCGGCTGGCTGAAGGGGGTTGTTGGGGTGTACCGCATCCATGGGGGCACCATTGTGTGTTGGGGCGCCGCAGCGGTGGGTGCGGCGGGTTGTGGGGGTGGGGCTTGTGTCGGTGTCGTCCGTGTGTTTGGCGGCGGTGTGTCGTGTGTCGTCCTCGGCGGCTCCTCTTGGTGGTCTGTTGTGGTGGTGCCTGGGGGGTGGTCTTGGGCTTTGCGGTTCCTGGGAGGGTGCGGGACATGCGGGGTCGGGCTGGCTGGGGGGGGGGAGGGGGGCGCGCGTGTGTGGGCTTGCGTGTTTGCCCTCTGTTCCCCCCGTGGCCCCTTCCTCTGCCTGTCCCATACTCCTCTCTTTTCGCTGGCTTGTTTGGCTTTGTTTTTTTTTGGGGGGGGGGGGGTGGCTGGGGTGCTGTGCGTGGGTGTGGGTGTGTGCTGGTGTCGGCTCCCGGTTCCCAGACCGCCAGGGTGGGTGGCCGTGGCTCCTGGTTAGTGTCCGGGTGGCGTGGCCGGGCGTGGGCGTGCGTGTGGGTGTGTTCGTGGCGTGGGCTGATGGGGTGGTGGGCAGTGTGGGCGTGGTTGGTTTGTGTGGGTGTGGGGTATGTGCGCGCCGAAGGCGCAGTGGGTTGGGCTGGGGCACCGTGGGCGATGCAATGGGTGGAGGTGATGCTGGTGACGCCTACGGGGGGGTGCTGTAGGCGTCGGAACGAGTCTGTGTTGTTGACGTGGGTGCTTCGGGTGACGCGCCGGGCGGCGACGGGGTTGGTGACGTTGTTGGTGTCATAGGTGACGGAGCGGGCGCTGGGGGGGCCTGCGGCTCCGGTGGTCGCTGTAAGTGGTGCAGTGGGTGGTGGCGCGACTGGTGGTGCCGGCGGTGAGGGTGCTGCCGGCGACGTCGATGGTGAGGGCGCTGTGGGTGATGTCATGGGTGGTGGCGATGTTGATGTGGGTGCTGCAGGTGGTGTGCCGGCTGGTGGCGCCGCTGGTACTGTCCCTACGTAGGGTGTTGCAGGGGGTGCTGTGGGCGGTGGTGTCGTCGGTGGTGCCGATGGCGAGGGTGACGTAGGCGATGCACTGAGTGACGGTGAGGCCGGTGTGTGCCGTAGGTGACGCGTTGGGCACGGGTGGTGGGGGGCCGGAGGGGGGTTTGCCGTTGGTGCAACGGGCGATGGTGGCGTTGGTGCTGCAGGTGGTGGCTTGGGCGTTGGTGCTGTTGGTGATGCCGACGGGGTGGTTTGTCTGCCTGTCTGCCCGCGGAGTCGGTGCCGGCGTTGGGCGGTTGCCTGTGCGTGTGGTGGTCGGTGCGCCGGGCGCTTGGTGGGCGTGGCCGGGTGCGGGTGTGCGTGTTGGTGTGTACGTGGCGCGGGCTGCGGGGGTCTGCGGGCGTCGGGTGCGCTGTTGCCGTGCGTGTGGTGGTTTGTGTTGTCTGGTGGAGCGTGGCCGGTGTGTGCGTTGCGTGGGTGTTGTGGGGTCTGGTCGGCGTGGGTGGTGTCGGTGTGGGTGTTTGGGGTTGGGTGCTGGTTGTGGGCGTGTCGTTCGCGTGGTGCAGTCGGGCGTGATGGTGGTGCCGCTAGCGGCGTCGATGGTGACGGTGCTGCAGGTGGTAAGGGTGGGACGGTGGTGTTGGCGGTTTCCGGTGTGGGTGGTGTGAAGTGTGGGGGTGTGGCAGGTGTGGTGCGGGGCGGATGGTGGTGTGCTTGGCGTCGGCGTCGCGAGTGCTGCCGGGGGGGAGGGTGTTGTTGGTGATGTTGTGGGCGGCCGGTGGCGGGTGGTGGTGGTGGTTGTGGCTGGACTGCTTGGTGGTTGTGGTGTCGGCGGGTGGCTCTGTGTGTGGTGGCGGGTGGGCGTGCTTGGTGGTGGTGATGGTGTGCCCTTGCGGGTGGTGTTGGGTGTGGTACCACTGGGCGTGTGGTTTGCGATAACTGAGCACTCACCCCTCCGGGTGGCGCGGGCCCGGTGGTCCGGTAGCCCGTCTGGCAGGTGGCGCCGGGTGCTCACGCGTCCCTCCGGACGGCGGCTGCTCCGTAGCCGGCAGGGGCTGGGTTCACTGCCGGGCGCACACACGTCCCTCCGGACGGCGGCTGTTTCGTAGCCGGCAGGGGCTGGGTTCACTGCCGGGCGCACACACGTCCGTCCGGACGGCGGCTGTTTCGTAGCCGGCAGGGGGTGGGTTCACTGCCGGGCGCACACACGTCCATCCGGACGGCGGCTGTTTCGTAGCCGGCAGGGGCTGGGTTCTCTGCCGGGCGCACACATGTCCATCCGGACGGCGGCTGGTTCGTAGCCGGCAGGGGCTGGGTTCACTGCCGGGCGCACACACGTCCATCCGGACGGCGGCTGTCGCGCTGTGGGGACTGCGGGGCTTGGACTTGTTCTTGGCGGCTCGTTCGTCGTCGGGTGTGGGTGTTTGCCGTGGTGGTGTCGTGTTTTTGTGCCGTGGTGCGTGCTGGCGTGCGGTGCTGCGTGTGTGCCCTGCTTGGCCTGTGTGTGGCGCGCGCTCCTTGCCCGGGCGTGCTGATGCGCAGGCGCGGGGACACACCCTCTCTCTGGCGGGCCCGTTTGGCTCCATGGCGGGTCCTGTTGGTGCCCGGCTGTGGCCCGGCGCGCGGCAGTGGGGTGTGTGCACCTTGGGGGGGGGGGGGGTTCGGACCCCTCTTCTCGTTTTCCCCGCCTTGTCCCTCTGTCCCTCTTCGCCGGCCTGCCCTGCCTGCCCACCCTCTTCGTACCCGCTGGGTTGGCCTTGGCCGGTCGGTTGGTCTTGGCGGTCTGACATTGTGTTTCTTTCCTGCAGGGCGGCGTGGGCTGGGTTCGTTTTGGGGGCGGGTTGCTCGTGTGGTGTGCCGCGCCGCTTGGCTCCTGTTCACCGGTGTGCACGCTCCGTGTGTGGTGTCGTGTGTACGGTGTCCTGGGCCTCCCGGCTCCTGTTCACCGGTGTGCACGCCCTGCGTGTGGTGTCGCGTGTACGGCGTCCTGGGCCTCCCGGCTCCTGTTCACCGGTGTGCACGCCCTGCGTGTGGTGTCGCGTGTACGGCGTCCTGGGCCTCCCGGCTCCTGTTCACCGGTGCGCACGCTCTGCGTGTGGCGTTGCGTGTACGGCGTCCTGGGCCTCCCGGCTCCTGTTCACCGGCGTGCACGCTCTGCGCGTGGTGTTGCGTGTACGGCGTCCTGGGCCTCCCGGCTCCTGTTCACCGGTGTGCACGCCCTGCGTGTGGTGTCGCGTGTACGGCGTCCTGGGCCTCCCGGCTCCTGTTCACCGGTGCACACGCTCTGCGTGTGGCGTTGCGTGTACGGCGTCCTGGGCCTCCCGGCTCCTGTTCACCGGTGTGCACGCTCTGCGTGTGGTGTCGTGTGTACGGTGTCCTGGGCCTCCCGGCTCCTGTTCACCGGTGTGCACGTCTTGCGTGTGGTGTCGCGTGTACGGCGTCCTCGGCCTCCCGGCTCCTGTTCACCGGTGTGCACGCCCTGTGTGTGGTGTCGCGTGTACGGCGTCCTGGGCCTCCCGGCCCCTGTTCACCGGTGCGCACGCTCTGCGTGTGGCGTTGCGTGTACGGTGTCCTGGGCCCCCCGGCTCCTGTTCACCGGTGTGCACGCCCTGCGTGTGGTGTCGTGTGTACGGTGTCCTGGGCCTCCCGGCTCCTGTTCACCGGTGTGCACGCCTTGCGTGCGGTGTCGCGTGTACGGCGTCCTGGGCCTCCCGGCTCCTGTTCACCGGTGTGCACGCCCTGTGTGTGGTGTCGCGTGTACGGCGTCCTGGGCCTCCCGGCTCCTGTTCACCGGTGTGCACGCTCTGTGCGTGGTGTTGTGTGTACGGTGTCCTGGGCCTCCCGGCTCCTGTTCACCGGTGCGCACGCTCTGCGTGTGGCGTTGCGTGTACGGCGTCCTGGGCCCCCCGGCTCCTGTTCACCGGTGTGCACGCTCCGTGTGTGGTGTTGCGTGTACGGCGTCCTGGGCCTCCCGGCTCCTGTTCGCCGGTGCGCACGCTCTGCGTGTGGTGTTGCGTGTACGGCGTCCTGGGCCTCCTGGCTCCTGTTTACTGGTGTGCACGCTCTGTGTGTGGTGTTGCGTGTACGGTGTCCTGGGCCTCCCGGCTCCTGTTCACCGGTGTGCACGCCCTGTGTGTGGTGTTGCGTGTACGGTGCCCTGGGCTCCCTGGCTCCTGTTCACCGGTGCGCACGCCCTGCGTGTGGTGTTGTGCGTACGGTGTCCTGGGCCTCCCGGCTCCTGTTCACCGGTGTGTACGCTCTGTGTGGGTGTGTGGTGGCGGTTGGGCGTGCTTGGTGGTGGTGTTGGTGTGTCCTTGCGGGTGGTGTTGGGTGTGGTACCATTGGGCGTGTGGTTTGCGTTTACTGGGCACTCACCCCTCCGGGTGGCGCGGGCCCGGTGGTCCGGTAGCCCGTCCGGCAGGTGACGCCGGGTGCTCACGCGTCCCTCCGGACGGCGGCGTGGTGTTGCGTGTACGGCGTCCTGGGCCTCCCGGCTCCTGTTCACCGGTGTGCACGCTCTGTGTGTACGGTGTCCTGGGCCTCCCGGCTCCTGTTCACCGGTGCGCACGCCCTGCGTGTGGTGTTGCGTGTACGGTGTCCTGGGCCTCCCGGCTCCTGTTCACCGGTGTGCACGCTTTGTGTGTGGTGGTGCGTGTACGGCGTCCTGGGCCTCCCGGCTCCCGTTCACCGGTGTGCACGCTCTGTGTGTGGTGTTGTGTGTACGGTGTCCTGGGCCTCCCGGCTCGTGTTCACCGGTGTGCACGCCCTGTGCGTGGTGTTGCGTGTGCCGTTTGGCCCTTTTGCGCTCGTGTGGTGCGTGTTGTGTTGTGCGTGTGGTGTCCTGGGACACTTGGCTCGTGTTCTCCGGTGTCGCGGTGTGTTGCGGTGTGTGTGTGGTGTCCGGTGTGCGGTGCTGCGTGTGCGGTGTCCTGGGCCTCCCGGCCCCTGTTCTCCGGTGCGCGTGCTCGGTGTGTTGCGTGGTGTGTGCGGTGTGGGTGTGGGCGCGTGCTCGCGTGTGCCATACCGTGGCCGCGTCGTTGCGGACTCTTTGCTTTTGCGGATACATTTTTCTTTACACATCGCTCCCTATGGCGTCTGATTTATTCTTCCCGTTTTGGACTCTTTGATTTTGGCGACGCCCAAGAGTAAGCGTGTCTTAATGCATGCATGGCGGTGTATGTTATTTACCCGTTGGTTTGCGGACTCTTTGCATTTTGCGACGCCCAAGAGTAGGCGTGTGTGTTTAATGCATTCATGCTATGCCACTTATTCTTCATGTCTTGGACTCTTTGTTTTTTGCGTCGCCCAAGAGTAAGCGTGTCTTAATGCTTGCATGGCGGCATATGCTACTTAACCGTTGGTTTGCGGACTCTTTGTATTTTGCGACGCCCAAGAGTAGGCGTGTTCGTTTAATGCATTCATGCTATGCTACTTATTCTTTGTGTCTTGGCCTCTTTGTTTTTTGCGACGCCCAAGAGTAAGCGTGTCTTAATGGGCTCAAAGGTGGGTGGGGAGGTGCATGGAGAAGGAAAAAGGAAGAGGAAGCGTGCAATTCGGAGGGTGTGGCGTGTTAGTTATCCATTTCTCCGGTGTTTACGCGCCGCTCGTGATGCGGTTGTCGTTACCTATACGGCGTGTTAGGGGGCGGGAGGCACGGTTTGTGGACTCTTTGTTTTTTGTGACGCCCAAGAGTAAGCGTGTCTTATTGTATGCAAGGCGGTACAAGGTACTTACTCGTTGTGGCTTGGGACTCCCACGCTACTTGTTCCCTTTGTCTTGGACTCTTTGTTTTTTGCGACGCCCAAGAGTAAGCGTGTTTTAATGCATGCATGGCGGTATATGCCTCTCACTCTTTGGTTGGTGTTGGGGCGCGCACAAGTCCCCTACTCCTATTGCATGCACTTTGCTAAGTGATTTGGGGCACGCAACGTTTTGGCCCTACTCTCGCCTCTAATCTTCTTCTTTGTTGTTGGAGCGCGCACAAGTCCCTAGCGCCTAGGGCACGCACTTTGCTAGGTGTTTTGGGGCATGCAACGCTCAACTTCGTCGCCGTCGGGACTCTGTTGTTCTGCTTTTTCTGTGAGTGTCCTAAATTTTTTCACCTCGCCAAACAGCGGCGTAAAATGTTTCTGGGGGTTTCTGAGGTCGGAAAAATCGATTTTGCGCTTTATTTTTGCTGGTTGTGCGTCTTTTTCGTGATTTTTGATATTTCTCTGCTGCGATCGCGCGCAGCACCAGGACTGAGGCCAAGCTTTTTCAGGGAGGGGCTGGAGCCCGAAACCAAGTTCAATCGCGGGCTGAGTACCGCTGCACGTTGCTGTCCTCCTCTGCCTTATCTCAATGAGACCTGGCAGCCCCGTTATAGACAACAGCAGAGCCGGGGTCTCTGCCTGATTCCCGAAGGCTGTACGGTTGCGGTTTGGGGGTTAGAGCATGACGGCTTGAGCACGGGGGGTGGCTTGGGGGAGGGATTCATTTGCAGAAGTGACTGGTGAGTGCCAGTGTGGTAGTACTGATTGGTTGCGCCGTGTTAGGGCTGCTGAGGGCTGGCGTGAGAGAAACCTGTAAGTGTGGCTTTTTCAAAGAGATGACACGTTGGACGAAGATGAGGACGAATGTGGGTTTGTGCTCGCGGCTGAGGAGGGGGCTGGTGCGAAGTACCTTGTTATGCGGGGAGAAGGGGCGGAAACAGGGGCGGAGGCGGCGAGGGGGGGGTGCTGGCCGAGGCGGGGGGGGGGGAGGTTAAACATGTCCCGGATCAATTCCCGAGTCCAAATCCACGGTCGCAACCTTTCATTTGACGCCAAGTCGCCTTTTCGTTCATCCCGAGAACACCATGAATTTCACCCTATTTGGAAGCTCCAAAGCCGCCGATGATGGCCTTTCAACGCTATTTAACTATTCCCCGTCACACCTCTTTCAAAAACACCAAGCCTCAAATTCGCCGCTACAAACACGCTTTCCGTCACCCCAATTTGAAGCCGTGGAAGGCAAAATATTTGACACACGCCAACGCATTTTCGTTCCCGAAGTTTACCGCCGTCCACAAGAATACTCCGAGTTCTACCTGGATGTGGAAGGCACCGATATTCAATCCGCCTTTGTTGGGAGCAACTCCACGGAAATTCTAGACCGAGGCAGGGTCTCTTCCGTTGCGCACAATAAGTACAACGAGCTTGAAAAGCTTTTGTTGAAGCACAAGTGTTTCTACCTAAAGCCGTATGAGTTGGACTGTTCTCAAACCGAAGCCAAGAAGTCTCCGCCTACCGCCACCCCGTGGGCTAAACAATTACGAACCGTGCTAGATAAAGCCAAAGAAGAGAACAAAGACCTCAAAGGATGGTTCGTTATTCCGGCGTGGGACGCTCAAATGGTTGCCGCCACCTTTCGCATGCTGGGCTCAACTTCCGCCCTTTTTCCTCTCCTTCCTTACATTTCTAGCGTGATATGTATGCACGGAGCACAACTTCGGGACGCCTACAAGGTCAAAAAGGACGGCAAAGACTCCTACGAGTTCCGCACAAGCGGCCATCAAACGATGCCGTATGTTGCCTTACTCCTAAACACCTCTTCCTTTGACGGGTGCCGATATGAAGACATCAATTTTAAGTTTGAACCTTTCCGCTTCGCCGCCAAGCACGCCCATCCAACGGTGCGTGACCTCCGGTTGCACAAAACACTACGTTTTGAGGTGAGCATAGAGTTCCTTGATCACATTGAGCCTTCGCCACCGGAGGAGAGAGGCAAGTCTCAACCAAAACAACGCAAAATTGGAGACGCCCGTGCATTCATGAAGTTAATGAACGAAATGTTTGTCCCCGCGCTAGCAAACGTATCGGTGAACACCAAGAATGCTTACTACCCGTTTGGCCACATAGTTCCTTCCGAGAGCCCGCATTGGGCCTACTACCGGTTTGATTGGGGACTCCCATCCCGCTTTGCCGACGAGCTCATGTTTAAAGTCCGCGAGTGCGCCCAATTCCTCACCGGAGAACTCCTTGCAATGGACATGCACGCTTTGCCGACTACCGAAGCGTATCGAGCCGTTATCGCTAGGGACCGGAAGGAAAGAAACAAAGACCTACAAGCCCCGGAAATGCTCACCATGATGATCGCCAACCTGCCCGGAGGACGGGGCGCCTCACCGCCCTTAGGAGCGATGTTCCGGTCGAAAGACTCCTTGGTCGTGGCGATTGACACCACACACGCGCCGTGCGACGTCATGAAAACTGAGGTCCAAACGCTAGCTATCTGCTTCTTCCACTCATGCGGCATTGTTCTCTTTCATGGCATAGATGGGCAATTGGTGCGGTTTTCGTCAAGATCCGACGGCAATGCGAGGTCCGCGCCTTCGGCCGCCCCCGAGCGAGCCCACGCAACGCCGGTCCCGCCCTCATACGACTCGTCTAAGGCCCCGAAGACCCCCGTGCTCCTAGTGGCCCCAAGATCGGCGCATGCTCTCGACTTGCGCGTCCAAGCGGGGTTCCTTGGCCCATACGTGTCGTTCGAGCCTACGCGACCTCCCTACGAGCACCAACAAGCCCACCTCGTGGTCTACGAAAAGGAGGAATCCGCGCTGCTAGCGCATGATTTCAAACATGGAGACGCTGCCTTTGCCCCACTACACCGCAACCTCCTCGCCCTCGAGAAGATACTCCCCGCTCAAGACCCGGATGTGGCCGAGCACGAGCAACCCATCGTGCAGCGCCTCCAAGCGGGCGCCGCCTTGGGGTCCACGGCCTTCGTGTCCCAACTTGTCTCCGCCCTTCGTGATAGGCCCGCAACGGGGCTGACTGAGCGCATCAGCGGGTGGAACGCGGCACCGGACGACGCCGACGCCGCTACGCCATCGCCGGGACCAAACCACATCGAAGAGATGTCCGAAACCAGCGTCTCGCTGCTTGCTCCGCTGGGAGGTGAGGCGACCACCCTTCTACCCCCCGACCACGATGCCCCCACCCCCGCCTCGGAGATACAAATCGACCCCCGCCTCCCTGCTGGTTTTTATTACGTCCGCGACGTATTTTCCGAGAGTCAAGAGGAAACGGTAAAAAAGGTTCTCCACGACAACAAGTGGGAGAAATACCACGGGCGCTCGGTCCAACACTTCGGCCACGCATACCTCGGCCCGAGCAAAGTCACCGCCACGTCCCACATCCCGGAAGAGTTTTCCTCTATTATCCACACCTACAATGCTGCGCTGGAGCGACTAGGCCTCTCGCACCCCCCCCCCAACCAAATCACGGGCACAATGTATCTCCCGGGAGAGGGCATCGGCTACCACAGGGACGACCCCTTGCTAGGCGACCCGGTGTCCATTTTTGGTTCCCAGTCGGACACCACAATGTTCTTTAAAAACCCCTCCAACGGGGACTCTTTCCGCATCCGCCTCTTTGCCCGCTCTCTCCTGGTCCTCACGGGGGCAGCACGCCATGAGTGGCACCACGGGATACCCCGACGCAGGGAAGACGAAGTGTTTGGGCTCACTGTCCCGCGTACCATCCCTCGGCTCGCTCTAATCCTCCGCCACATCCCACAGGCAAGCTAACCCACGAAAGCCAGAGGGCCGGATACCCGCCTCCTGCACTCTCCAGCCCCCTCTGCCTGAAAACACAAGGGTCAAGATTCGGTGAAACACCGGCCCAGTCACGGCTTCCTCCGTCACCGGCAAGGGGCTAGACGAAGAGCTCGCCTCGGCCGGAGTGCCGGCCGACCAAATTCAGCATTTCCGTTGCCTTAGCCAGCCCAGCCAGCCCGACCCCTCAGCACCCCCCCAGCCCCCCCCTATCCCGCCCCCCCCCGAAGTCCGGTACGCGCCTACGGAAGGGGTACCAACGGCCTCACCGCCCCCCCATACCCCTCCCTTCAGAACTGTGTTTTCTGTCCCACAACTTGCAGAAGAAACCTATAGTGAGCAGCCAAATTCTCCGACACCTCAAGAACGACTTCGACATCCTCTTCCTCCAAGAAATCAATCACGCCCCCATCCTCCCCCACGTATACGCCTACGGTTCGGGCACTAAAGCCACCATTGTTTCGAACATCAGCCAGGACAAACACTCCAGAGGCGAGCACGGGTCCGTTTTGGTTTGCTCCCCCCGGCTCGCCCGGTTTGTTACCCCCCTCCCCCGGCTCGATACGGAAGGGCTGCTGGCGGCAGCCGTTCTCACCCTCCCGGGGGCCCCGCCCACTTTGTTGGTCTCGGTATACGCCCCGAGCGCGGACGTCCACCGCTCAAAAATTGAAAACATCCTGCGACCACTCATGCATCAGTATCCCAACCACGTCCTCGGCGGCGACACCAACTGCATAATGTGCCCTGAGCTGGACGGAGCGAACCTCCAAACAGACAACGAGTGGCCATGGCTCCGCAGGCAGGTCACGAGCGACCCGCCACGCCTCATCGATACCTTCCGGCATTTTCACCCGACCGAGCGGTCTTTCTCCCGATACTCCACCCCGTACAGGGCAAGCAGCAGCCGACTCGACCATATTTTGCTCTGCCCAGCGGCCTCGGAGTTTTTTGCCCCCACCTCTGCCACCATCCAAACCGACGACAAAACGTCAGACCACCACCCAATCACGTACACCTCTCAAGTCCCCCCCACCCCTTCTCCGAAACACCCACCACTAAGAGGAAGGTTTTCCGCAAACTGACGGAGCGGGAGCGCTCCAAGCACCACGACTCCCTCGCCCCCCTAGCGCGGTGGTGCGAGTCTACCCTCCCCCGCTTTGAGTCTTTATCCTCGGCAGACATAGAGCTCTTCACAGATGTGGTACTGGAGGAAGTAGCGACCAGCTACCACAACATCACCGCACCATCACACCCCACCTCCTCGGCTCTGGTTAAGAAAATCAAAGCGTCCCTGCAAACCCTACCCCCCCCCCAACCATCCCAACTACCCCGCTTCCATGGACACGCTCAACAAACTCGTCACGGAGTGGGAAACCGAAGTGAACGAGGCTTCGACACGCCTGCGGAGATGTTGCAGACTGTCTTCAACATGGGCCGCTAAGGTTTTCATGGTTAATGGGGTTGTTCTGGGCTGATTTAGTTCCGCCCTTCTGTGCTCTGGATCTTCCTGAGACCCAAATGCTGCTCTTAGTGGCGGTTCATCCTTTGGGTGGGCTACACTGCCAAGTTGTACTTGTACACTTCTGATCGGCCAGGCTCGGGAAGACAGTTGAGTGGACATGTTCAATGTGCTTTTCAGTGTGCTTTTCTTGTGCTTCTGCTCAGAGTCGGTTCGAAAGGTTCTGAGGGTTTGCCTCTGCTACCGGAAAGATGTCCTTGATTAGTGCGCTATAGATTTTGATGATATCTTGCAGGTTTTTGATGGTGAAATCCCAAAACCAAAGGAGCAAGTAGTGCAAGAATAGGGTGTGGATCGAATCAATGAATAGTTTGAAATCCAGTGTAACACAGAAGGGCTGCAGATAGACAAAGCAGGTTTAAATACAAAGATTCAAACACAAATGGATAGTACAAAAGATTTTATGTGAAAACTGGCCTGACTCTAACCTCCAAGTTAGCATCAAGCACTTCATGTGCACTCTTTTGGATGAAATGGAGCTGGTTAGGAATGTGGGGCATAGGAGTAAGGCCAGACACAGATTATGACCTGGCCAAGCAACTGAATTCAGAAACAGTTAAAAAGTAGAACCGCAATAAGTGGTAGAGACAATTGAGTATAGGGGTCTTGGGGTGGGAGACCACTAGGCTTAACCTCCAAGGCCTAAAGCATGAAATGCCTATTTTGTTTCGGTATATCCTCCATGAAGGAAGATACCTCCGCTCAGTTGAGTGGTAGGGGTGAACTTCATGTGGGGCTAGGGTTATAACCCTAGTTACTTTGAGAAAGTGTACTAAAAGCTTCAAAAGAGTGATAAAAATACGTAAGTTAGTCTTAGCATCAACACAAGGGTTTTAAGGGGGGCTTGGCCTGGATCAAGCCCTCCAAGAAAGACATGGCAGTGACTTTTTCTTACTCCTGCTTTGTCTATCCATTGATTCGATCCACATCGTGTTCTTGCTCTACTTGCTGCTTTGGTTTGGGTTTTCAACATCAAAACGTGCCGGATTTCAGCAAAATCTATAGGGCACTAATCAAGGACATCTTTCTCTAATTGTTAATGAAAGTGTGCAAATCAGCGTAATACACCTCTTCTTGCCCGGCTCTGCTTTGGTCACCACCCCGAATCCGGTGCGATTCCGGTGCCCGGCAGAAGTGAGATTTCCTCAGCCACTAATGAAATGCAAGTGAGGATGGATTGAAAATCAAAACTTTCATTGTTGATCTACCTACATGTCCAAATTTACCATCCGACAGTAATCGCAGCCGCCAGGCCCAATGCTAAATCTTTGGCCTCATAACTGGTCATTTTACCTTAACATGCGTGCAGCACGCTGCGGCTTCTTTATCACAATCTGGCAAATTGTACCCGGATACGGCAAGAGCGTCATTCCCGGTGCAACAGCCTGCAATGTTTGGAAACTGTAGCATATGTACAATGATGATTGATTAATATTCTTCTTGTCGGACTGCCGGTCCCTGCAACCGGGAGGCTCCGGTCATGTTTATGTTTTAAGATGCTGTGTCATACTCCGTGAAAGCCTTTTTGTCGTTCTTTACTTGGTTGTGCAATGTAGAGGTGTAAGCCGTACGGTTGTTTCACTACTTGTAAGAAAAGCAGTAGCTCGGTACCTCATTAGGATGCGTACCGGGTATGTTCAGTTTGGGACAGTCAAAATGGGCTTCGGACTAGGGTTGGGAACCGGTTTTATCAATTAATTGGAAAAACAGGTTATCGGCAACAATCGGAGGTTATTTTCAAAACAATTGGCACAACCGGTTATTTTGAAAACTGATTAAAACCAATTAATCGGAATGATTCCAAGTTTTTTGGCTTCTTTTGGACGGTACATTTTGTCCGCTTTTTGCACGAAACAAAGGCTTTGGTAGTAATAAACGATGGCAGATGCTGAATTACAATTTTTGACGTAGTTTTGATCACTGTGCTCCGACTTGTATGGGCTCTCTTCTACCGATGGCAAGATTTTGGTGAGTAAAGGGCAATTAATTGGAAAAACCGGTTATTTTGAAAACTATTAATCGGCAAACCCGGTTATTTTTGTAAAAATAATCGTTTAAAAACGGTTATTTTCAAAACTACAAGGTTCCAAACCTTACTTCGGACAATCAGAAAAAAGATGCACGGCCGCTGCAACGTGACGGGCAGATTTTTGCATTCTGATGAATTCAACATCAGTTTGTGGAGAGTTCGATTCTAGGATCTAAGTTATCACCATTGCGGAAACACTGCATAGCATACCTTTTGGGCATTGCATAAATGGCGAAAAAACAGCTTGAAAAAGTCTTAACAAATCAAGAACATATGTGCTTTCTATTGTGTATTGGAACACCCACATGTGGTAGGATGTCTATGCGTCCAGATCAATCATTCACACTCTGCTGAATGGCATCACAAAGCCGAAAACATGTGTGCAGAGAAACCTGAACCATAAAGATGAAACCATACCACATAAGTTTTAATTGTAAAAGCAACAAGGAAAAGTGGATGGAGGAAAGCAGAGACGAATCTTTAAGGACAAGACAAAAAACGAAGACCAGAGGGCTATGGTATTGTTGGTAAGTGTAGGGGAACGATTATGCAGACAAATCCGATGATGGCAAGGCATGCAACTAGAGCTTACGACCAAGAAGGCAGAGTGGGTTATTCATGCAAATACGTTAGAGATTAGTCTTATCACGGAGACATGCGTTAAAAAAAAACAGCCCCAAGCAGTGAAGTGCAACCTCTAGTGTGCGGAAGAAGGTTTTAGAGACAAGTGTGAAGCTAAGGTCGGCCGTTACGATTGTTTAAAGCATAAAAGTGACACCTAATGACGAAGGAATGCAAGCGGACGTAGGCAAGCAAAAAGCACCTTTGAAGCATACACAACCTCGTTTCAATTGGGTGAAAGAAATGTCCAAAATGTCAAGCAATCGTACGAAAAGGCACAGGTTTGATTTATGTTACACAAAGGTGTGCGAAAGTCTCCAAGCCTAACATGTTGTTTTATCATCTGTGGAATGACGAAAAAGAATGAAACATGTCCATTTCTCTTACACTCCACAAATGTAAAAAGATAAGTCGTGAAAAATTAACTGTTTTGTGCTTCAAAATACTTTAAAAAGTGATCAAGTATTGTTCATCCATGCTCTTCGGTTCCATCTTTGGTGCAAGGTACAAGGTACATAAAATTTCCTGATCAAAAATTGATTATGCCTTGGAACACAAAGAATAGCAATCAAGGAGGGACCCATGCTTTATCCATTTTTTAAGGGAAAGAAAAGCTAAGTATGTTGTAAAATGATGTTATTTGCTTTTGTTTCTATGTGTTCTTTTAATGTGCCCTAGGCATTTGAAACCATTTACAATCGCCCTTTACAGCCCTACTTATTCAAGGGTTTTGCACAAAATGATAAATGCGCTAAGCGGGTTAAAAGCCCATTTTGGGTATTTTTTTGTTTCATCCAGATTTGAGTCAATGGGTGCTCTATCGGTGACATGGATTATACATGTTGCTGATAAGTGATACGCGGATATGAATAAAGAACCAATTCAATGGCGTTATGGGACTCATAGGAGTCATTTTTCCATATTGTGTGTAATGGCCTCATATGTAGGGGCCATTCAACTTGTGCTATGCCGCGGACCGCGCTGAGGTCAGCATAACACTTGTCTTTGCAGAAGTATCAGTGAGTCTATCAAAATTCTTACCAATGACCTTAGGTTCAGCGAAGGGGTGGTTCCACACACCAAGTCACCGGGCTTCTCTCTGGTAGCTTCATTCGTGGTACTCTGTCGCGGAGGGAAGCAGCCAGTGGGCCGAACTACTGCACAGTCCACTGCCACAACACGCAGCTAGGTGACTGAAACAGTCCTGTTTTCCACACTTCAAGCCACATTGCAAAGCTGAAAATTTCAATGGTTTTACACGTCCGGTTTTGACAAACTTAGCTCAATACAAATTCTAAGGTGATCTCGAGCAGGAATTCTCGTCGTATCTTGATGGAAGTGCGTTGGCGTGTGTTGCTTAAGTCAACATGGCTGGCCACTTGGAGGAGATATTTGGGACCGAGAAGGACCGGGTGAATTGTCCCTTCTACTATAAAATGGGTGCGTGCCGTCACGGAGACAAGTGTTCCAGAATTCACAACCGGCCAGTGTTGAGTCAAACCATACTGATTCCGCATATGTATCTGAATCCCGTGGCCGCTCCTATGATCGACGCTGAGGGCAATCCGGTGGAGTACGATAAAAAATATTTGCGAGATCACTTTGAAGAATTCTACGAGGATGCTTTTGATGAGTTGGAAAAGTATGGAGAAATCGAGGAGCTCAACGTGTGCGACAACGTGAACGAACACTTATTAGGTTGCCTTCTTCATCCTCAAAAGCTCCCCAACTCCGAAGTGCTTGGTGTGTAAGAAAGTATCTAAGAGCTGAATTGTTGTAGGAGGGTGCAATACATCGTGAATTAACCGTAGCCACTTAGCACCCACTCGATAACCACCTGGACCACCGGTACGGTTAACATAGCAACAAAATTTGTTGTGACCAACCTCGCGCACCCGACGTACCGTACCACCAGCGAGTCCGCCCTTCGAGAGGTTTACGAAGTACCGCGTGCACGACTTGTCAACCAAACAATCCTCTACAATCCCAAGTGCCGTGGTGGGGGTACCCGAGAATGTACGGTCTTCGAAAACAAGTTCGGAAGACGACACATCCTCATTTCCCGGTTTATTATTTCGCGGTTTATTCACATCGTACGTGCATCGCACTGCGGTGCACAGCTGGTTTGCATGATATTATGAACATAATTTCTCAATTTATGCACTTTGATAAAATGGTTGCGCTTGAAACTTCAGCTTTTGCGGTTCAATTTCAGTTGTATTGGCTCTTAGGCAACGTCTACGTCAAGTTTGCGGAGGACGATAGTGCCGAAAAGGCACTAACCGCATTGGCCAACCGTTACTACGGAGGCCGGTTGCTAATGCCGGAGTTCTGTCCCGTGACCGATTTCAAAGACGCAGCGTGCCGTCAGTTTGAGGAGTCCGAATGCACACGCGGAGGGCTTTGCAACTTCATGCATATTAAACGAATCAGCAAGTCTTTGCGCAAGGTTTGCTCCTTCTGTTACACTTGTGTGACTGTGGCGAAAAATGGTGAGTGATATCCTTCGCTGTTGCTTGGTTCAGTAACATTCCTCTGCACATTGCACCACCCCTAATGAGAGGGAGGTGAGGCAATAGAAAGTCGCAAGCTTTTGTGGCCACCTGAGACGCACCACGAGGTTGGGGATGGCTCTGCTGTCTTATCTTGGAGCGACCACGAGATTGTTGTATCGTGCCTTTTCCCCAAGACCTAGAGTTTTGTGCGCCAGGAGCATTTTGTTTTTGAAGCTCTACATAAGGCCGTGCGAAATTTGTTGGCACGGCGCATGGCGGGCTTGCCTTCGTGAAGTTTTGGAAACCATGTCCATAACTAATACTCACACCGACGCTGGCCCTCATGCCTTTGTCTGCAGGCTTTATTCAAGCCCAAGAAGAAGGCACGCCGTGGTAGCTACAGTTCGTCGCGCTCGCGCTCCCGCTCACGCTCACGCTCACGTGACCGCGGGGGCAAAGGCAAGGGCAAGGGGAAGGGCTCTAGCACATGTTACAATTGTGGTGAGCGTGGGCATTTCTCCCGTGACTGCCCCCAGAAGGGGGGCATGGGCATGATTACGGATGGAAAGTCGGGAGGCTATGGAAAAGGAGGAGGTTATGGTGGAGGCTACGGCAAAGGAGGAGGGTATGATAGATATGGGGGGGGTGATAGAGGTTATGGGGGGGGCTATGGCGACGAACGACGCGGTGAAAAGAGGAGCAGGGACGACTATTGAGGACGGGTCGCGCTGGATGCAGGCATGGGTCTTTGGTATTTTTTTTGTTATTCAGCCCTTTGCTCTGGCTTTCTCCTCTGTCGATGTCAATGCGCTTGAGCAGAATGCCTTTATGCATTCTGCCCTTCCCAGCCTGCTCTTCCTTTGAGTCTGGTGGTTGTAGTGGATGTGTTTGCGTATGTGTGTGTGTTTTTGCGTTCTTACGGACAAACAGGTTCATATGGCGTGCATTTTGAGGGTAGGGAAGGAATACTGCTTTTGTGGGGTGTACATCTGCACTGAGACACCAAGATGCTGGTCCATATTTTAACTGTCCATATTCCTGACAGTGAGCACGAAGTTTCCCCGCAATCCACTTAGCTTAGCTCACTTTAATAGATTGTACCCCCCCCAGCCACCCACCCATACCAGCCCCCTTGTATTGCATTGTACAGTTCTGCGCTCCGCGCATCACCCACCAAAAAAAATGTCTGCAACATGCAGGCAGTCTACAATTACCAGACGGGCGACTGTGTGCTGTCCAACGTGCACAGCAACGATTGCAGACAGTTCTGTTGGGTGGTGCACCACCACTGGAGAGCAGAGCTTGCTTGCTTATGGGGGGCTGGGAGACCGCAATGCATCATTACCACAATTAACGGCGTTCACCACAATGACAATGTAATGTGCACTGAGGCATATTGTTGTGTATCTTTATCCTGGGACGTATTGGATTCCCGAGACATTTCAATTGGTGCAAGCAGGTTGCACTGATCAACAGATAGCCCATAACCATGTCACAACATTTGCCCCCCATTATCTGCTTGGTCTATGTTTGAGCAGTCAAACCATATAATGAAGTACGATATTTCTGCTTGCTCGATGGACCCCACAAGGTTTTCAAAGCCCAGGGGAGGCTGAGTTTGAGAAAGTTTCAAAGGATTTTGATGAGGAGCAGAAAAGGGGATTGCGATCCAAGCCGAAGGCAGCAGTCCAAACTCGTTTTATTTCCAAACACTCTCATTTCTTTTGCATGCAGCTTCTGAGAGCCATGGCGTGTTTACGATGTGATTACGATGGATATTGGAGTTTGTTTACCCGATATTTCACATTTTCTGCTGGCATTTTTGCTGTTGCATGGTTGGAGAAGGTTGTTGTGAACAAGTGTAGGTGTTCAGAAATCAACCATCTGAGCCACATCAGTTCTTGTTCGTTGTTGATTAGAAGTCCGAGGCATCTGGTGCACTGCGTCTTGTGACAGGTTGCAGCCCAATTCATCCTCATGTGGGAGCGTTCCTGCAGCCTCGGTATGGTATTTTTCAAAGGTTAATCATGGTTCAAAGGTTAATCATGGTATGCAGCAAATGCAATGGCATTGAAATCTCAGAGAATTTGTGGAATCGTTTTTGGGATGCTGAATAGAGGATTAAACAGTGCATGGAAGATGTCCATTTTGCAGACTAGCAGTGTCATACAATATCCAGTCTCAAACCCAAAAGCAGAAGCAGAAGGAAAGGGTGGGGGGGGGGGGGGCACCACGAGCACGCAAAAAGCACAGGGCCTTTTGTCTCCGCACTGGGATTTTGACCTAGGCCCGCAGTGCATTTTTTTTGGATCACGTACAGGGGGGGGGGGGATTTCGCGATGGGAATATTTCGCTCTGGGAAATTTCGTATTTCAAATGTGTGCGAAATTTCCCGCTCAATTTTCAGGCTGCTGTGCAAAATAAACCCGGCGCGAAATTTAGCCACGATGCTTGATCTAGAGTCATTTGAAATGCGAAAAAGATCAGTTGCACCGTACAAAACAGAGAGGAATTTTGGGCACAAAATGCCACTCCTTGCATGCCTCCTCCTTGTGCCGCTTCTTCTCATCTACACCTGCACTCGGGACACACGGCTTGGTCTTTTCTGTAGCAGGGTCGCTGTCACTGCCACTATCACTATCACTGTCACAGGTGCAGAAATGGATAGAAAGGAGGCACGCAAGTAGTGCCCACTGGGTCCTCTCTGTTTTCCGCAGTGCAACCTTTTTTTTTTTTTTTTCAATTTCAAATGACATCTTATCAAACAGTCGTGTATCATGGACCGAGTGGTATCCAGTCAAACAGTTTTTCAACTGTTTTCAGCCCAACAGTTCTTCACCTGTTTTCTTTCCAGACCAAATTCTTGATTGACAGCCCAAGTATTGTTTGCTTGCCTCTTTCCTGCCCTCTCCCGTGCTCTTGACCAGAGGATGTGTTGCAATGTATGCCACTGCTAACAGTCCAAAAAAGCGCCCAGGAATCGAACCAACGCCACCTCAGGAGAGAGTGTAGGTTCATACCACTGGGGTATCACATGACTCTGCTCAAATAGTGGTTATGGGTAGCATGGATTCCGGACAGTTTTCCAAAAAAAACACACATACTTTGGGTTTCAGGTCACTATGCAAAGCCCTGGTGATGGTTTTTTTTTACCAAAGATGGTCCGCCCGGTACAGTGGACAATCCTGGAAGGTGCGAAATTTCCCGCTCAATTTTCAGGCCACTGTGCGAAATAAACCCGGCACAAAATTTTCTCGTGCGAAAAATTCTCCGTGCAAAATCCCCCCGCCCCCCCCCCCACCGTACACCCTCGTGTCTTTTGCATTGGTTGTATGATGTTGTAGTGGCGCTTGTTTGTGCCTTGTGCTCTGCTTTTCCCGTGTGGGATTTATTTCTTTGTGTTGTGTGCTCGCGAGGGCATGACTCCTGGTCTCCTGGCTGCACCGCGTGCGTGCGTGCGGGCTGGCACACGCAAAGAGGGAGCCAAAGGGAGCGGAAAGGAGTGATGGGGCTTTTTGAGAACACAAAAAGGAGCAATGTGCACGAACACACACCCAACAGCCAAGCACAGAAGGGGGCAACACACCACCAAAAAATGTGCACAGCAAAGCAAAAGCAAAGCAACACAGCAAGCTGAAGGCATTTGCAAGCGAAGATGAGCCGCAAAAGCATGTGCGGCCACACGTAGCACCCATCACCAATACACAACATTGTGCGAACAAAGGCACAATGTAGCCAAAAAAAAAAAGGAGACAACTCTCCCACCACCACCATACATAGAAACAATGCACCAAGACACCCACACAATCAACTACACAACAGAATGAGCACCTACTTGGAGCAACCGGCAAGGAAACCCAAGCAACACTGAGTCGACGGCTACAGTAGCAGAGGCACAGCACCATCAACGATGCAGAAACGGCACACAAGCACCACCACAACCAAAATAGCACACGGGTACCAAATAACATACGTCACACCATACCTATTTTTCCGCTTACTTGCTACTTGTAGCCCCTATTTGCCATGTTGATAATGCACAAAAAGTAGCAGCGCATTTTTTTCAATTTTTCATGCCGCTTGGGCCCATGAAAAGAAAGGCCGGACAAAGTGACAGATTCATGTAACCCTCACCTCTCACAACCTGGGCACATGATATGGTATCTTGATTCCATTTGTCTACTAGACAGACATCATGCAATCTAACTTCGCTGCCCGGTCAATTATCTCTATCAGTAGGAATCTCATCCCACTCTGCCTATCGCCTCCTATGTCCCTTCATGTTTGAGTGCAACATCATCACATGTATATGAAAGATCAAAGTTAGCTTGTGGTTTATTAAAAACCAACATGGTAGGCTTTTTCGACGCCATCTAGATAATTTTGCTCAATTTGTGTGTGGTTCTTTTGTTAAAATGCACGGATAAAACTTATTGGAAGAATCATATGCATTGTTCTTGATTGAGACGAATCATTGAGGGGTGGAAAAATCTATGAAACAAACTGAATGGTTCCTCGTCGCTCGGTTCTTTCCCCTTTGCATTGTATTTGTGTCTCTACCCTGGTCGTTTGATGTGGTTCCCGTGTGTTTTTTTCGGTCGCCCGGTTTGCTTTGGGTGCGCTGGAGTGGTGTTGGCGCAATTTGTGGTGCTCTGTCTTTTGTTTTTTGAAGTCGCTGTTTGTGCATGCTGCTTGTCCAATACCCCCCTCCCTCCCTCATGGAGAGCTTTTCATGTGAGAGGCTTCGGCGTGCGCACCCGCTCTCGGCTAAAAACTTCCCACTGTACCATTTTACATGAAACATGTGACGGAACAAAACGTGTACCCAAAGCCACCAAGATTGCCACCAAAAATGGCCCCCCCATTGCGCTCATTGATACCATGGGCCTTGTTTTTGACAAATTATAGTTGTTTTGGAAAGTTCACAGCCTCACCAAAGTGCCTTTTTGGCATTCGGCATCCACTAATTGTTGTTAGGCAAGCGATGCGATGTGAATATGTGCATAGACAAAGTTTACGTATAAAATGCAACTATCTTAGCTTAAAATATTACCAAACAATTTATTTGACCGCAAAGACGACAACAATTGGGCCCGATGTCACCAAGCTTGGCAAAAAGCCCATCCAAATAAAAAAACGGCCGTAAGCCACGAAATTTAAATGCTACACCAGAGGCACTTTCTTGCCGGGGAAGATGGGTACAGCAACCAAACGAAAAGCAATGTGTGCACCAGACCACTAGAGAAGATGCCATCACAGAAGCGGCGATGTATTAAGGAGTAAGGTAAAATGACCAGTTATGAGGCCAAAGATTTAGCGATGGGCCTGGCGGCTGCGATTACTGCTGGATGGTAAATTTGGTCAGGTAGGTAGATCAACAATGAAAGTTGTGATTTTAAATCTATCCTCACTTGCAATTCATTACTGGCTGGGGAAATGTCATTTTTGCCGGGCACCAGAATCGCACCGGACTTAGGGCAGTGACCCATCCCGAGCCAGGCAAGAAACGGTGTTTTACGCTGTTTTTAAGGATTTCATCAATAATTTTTGCCTGTTTGGTGCCTTTAAATATCATTGCTTTTATTTAAACATTTAGATGCGGGTGGCGAAGGGTCGTGCAAATGCCTAGCTCATGGAGTTCCCCTCAAGGGAGCAAAGGAGGTCTCCACGGCCTCAGCAGAAGCCCAGTAAGCCGGCACGCTCCAAGGCCTCCCCATGATGCAGCTACCCGCTCCCCAAGGACGCATGTGAGGTTACGAAGGCCGGCGCTACTGCAATTGCTGGACAGATGAGCCACCGACAGGCTTCAAGGGAGCACGCCGTCGGCTGCTCACATTTACAGCGAGCTGTCGATCGGAACACATACATCACAGCACGCAGCACGGAGTTGTCTCCACCCTGCTCGTCATGTGGGTTCTACACTTGCAATCATGTCTGCCTTCTTCATCTTCTGTCACCTTTGTTTGACCTGTGTCTGTGCAGTGTGGGGGAGGCCTTGCAGCCGAAGCGCAGAGGGCCCCGGCCTTTGGTGGACGAAAGCGCGCTCATTGAGTGGTTGGAGCGAGAGCGTGAGCAAGGAGGAGTACACACAAGGAACGACATCATCAGCCAGGCATCCAGGATGTACAATGACAGGCTGCGAACAGATGACACGCCGTCGTCGACGCTCACAGTGAAGAGTATGGCGAAGTGGTGGCGCCTTTTTCTTCATCGGCACCCTGAGGTGTCCGGTCGCCTTGCGCAGCATGATGAGAGTGTGCGCCTAGACAAGACGCCGATGAAGGACGTGCGGACGACCTGGTTTAATAAGTCCCTGGGTCCAGCGCTCGCCAACGTTGGGTACGACCAACAATATGTGTTCAATGAAGACGAGTTAGGCATGTTCATAGACTTTGACACAAGCAGTCTTAAGTAAGAAAAAGTGCTTTTCCAATGCTTTAGGGTATACTTTAGTTGTATTAGAGGTGCTCTAAGCACACAGGCATTTCTATCTTAGTATTGGCCCAACCGAAAGGGGTGATAACACATTTTGACCTATGGAACCAAACACTAAATTAGGATGTGGTGTGGACCCCTTTATCCCCAAGCTATAGGCACTAAAACATCTTTTCCTGGGTTGCTGAGGCACTGATATACTGAAGGCAGAGCCTATGAATTTATCTATGTTTTCTCATGAATTCTTAGCTATCCTAGTGGTATGCACCCTAGGGGGCTGGGGCACCTCTTTTTGAGAGGTCCTGGGTTCAATACCTAGTCAGCCTAGCTAAGTAGGAATATCCCATGTGACATGGCAGTGACCTCGTCGCCACATGCCATGCCACCTCAGCACCTATGGGACCCAAAAACAAAGAGTGCACATCTCAAGATGGCACCGTGGATGAGAGTGAGCCCTTGGGGCAGTTTTCCCATCAGTTTTTCTCAAACATGTAAAATATTTCATCCTGGGCTGCAATGTATGCTAATTGCTGTGGTCTATTGTTGATAGTTTTCTATATCTAACTCTTTGTGACAGCAGCCCTTCATGCTTTGATCCTGATTTTCTTCTACTTGCTTATCTCTGGCTTGGGTTATCCTGGATTGGTTGTATTTCAACAATAAAACATTTTCCTCATCAAAAACAAGCAGCAGGAAACCCTACACCAGCAGCAAGCAGCAGGAGAGGCACAACAAACACACAGTGTTGAAATCACTATAAAACTTTCTGGTAGCAAGAGGCAGACTGTCTCTGCGTACCGGCAGCAACCCCGTGCCGTGCATCCAGTGCGCCGAGATCAGTCATATATAAGCAAGAAGGGCGAACGAATATGGACACCAAGAAAGAGGACACCGTCGTGAAGACGGCGCCTGAGGCACCAGCAATGCTAACACCTGGTGAACCTGGACCCGGACCTAGCGCTGTACCTTCGGTGCCCTTACATGGGCCAGTGGACGTGGCGGAGGATTCGAAGGAAGGACTTCAGTCGGCCTTCCGGGCCTTCTCAGTCGAGGGGGTGGACACCCATCGTGTGAAGAGAAAGAGAGAGAGAGAGAAGGATGCCGGAGAAAGCATAGCAGACGAAGGAGCAGACCAAGGGCACGACCCGACGAATGATCCTACCTTCGAAGGCGCACCAAGCGCTTCTGGCCTCCACGCATCACCCTCTCCTATAACCACCACACTCCCAACTCCAGACCCAGCCGCTGCAACATCCACACCCATAACCAACCCGCCTATGGCTGAGGGCACAGGCTTTACTGGTATGCCTACCTACCCTGCCCATGGTGTGAACCCACCTACCACTGCGTTTCCAGAGGCAACTACTACCAGTGAGCTGGTGACCTCCAGTTCTGCGCCGCGGTGGTATGCGGCTGATTATCACCATCCTCTACCCGCTACGGGAGCCTATGTGGATGTTCCTGGGTATGCAACCCTGAGTGGGTTGAGGAGGGGACCTGAGTCATGCGGGAGCAGGAGTAGAGGATCGGGGAGATCGTCCAACAGGTCCCTAACGCGGTCGGAGATCAACGAGGTGCTCTGAGGAGCCACCTCTAAAATTGTTGGCGACCTCACTCAAGAGATTTGAGATAAACTGGAGCCCCTGATACCGCCCCAAGCGTCACCTACCACGGTGGGAATGTCACCCCATCGAGTACAGGCCAACCACCTGGTGGCAGGGCTGACAAACACCCTCGGGAGCCTGAGGAGCCGACCGATGCCGACCCCTGCTGTGATACCTAGAAGCCCTTTCGTGCCGAGGACGGCCCAGCCACCCTACAGTCACGTGGAGAATTCTACGAGAGCCGAGCTGGACCGGCTGGGGCTGACAGCCCTTAGGGCAATGGTGGATGTGGAGCCCTACGGCTCCAGTGACCTAGGCGGAGATCCCTCCGATGATGAACCGCCGTCGATGACTTCTGCTTCGCCCTCGGAGGACGACGACCCGGAGTACCCCGAAAACCCAAGTGGAAAGAAGAAGAAGAAGAAGAAGAAGACCCGACGCCCTGGGGGACGCAGGTCTCACGAGGCTAAGGCTATTGCCACCTCCAAGATCGTGGTGAACCTGCCTGAGTTCACAGGCAAGGACCTCAGCGAGTTCGCTGAGAATTTCG
Organism: Eutreptiella sp. 'Long Island Sound 2002'; assembly: GCA_964036045.1. Taxonomy (NCBI): domain Eukaryota; phylum Euglenozoa; class Euglenophyceae; order Eutreptiales; family Eutreptiaceae; genus Eutreptiella; species Eutreptiella sp. 'Long Island Sound 2002'. The sequence continues at coordinate 30,275,794 of OZ038396.1, forward strand.
GCCGGTTTCTCCGATTGACCGGCCAAACACACACTAGTGGACGGGTCAAGTGCGATCTGCTCCTGCAGTGTTGCAAGACCAAGTACCTGGAGAAGCAGGTCAAGCAGATCGTGACTAAGTCCGCCACCTTTGCCGATGTGTTGGTTGCCTTGGAGAGGCAGTACCCGACCTATGAAACCGACCTCTCCATCAGGGCCGAGATCCGGAACCTGCCCATGCTGCCCAACAACCCCGAACCTGGCAGGGTCTCTGAGCTATTGGCTGACTTGGATCACTGGACTGGACGATTGACGCCCGGTTCCTACAGCAGGGACGAGCCGTTTTTTTTGGTTGGTGGCTAAGCTCCCTCGAGAGCTGTGGGACGAGTGCCGTTCAACGGCAGAGCGCAAGGCTAGAGCCCTCGACTACGAGGATCTATGTGTACTATTCTTGGAGCTGGCGCTGGAGAAAGAAAGCGACCAGCACCTGAACAACTACCGTCCTGGAGGTGGAGGCTCTGGAAGCCATGGCAAAGGGTACCAAGGAACCAGACCTAGGCAGGGGACTACCCCCAAACACGCCCGTATCATGGAAAACTTCAAGGAGCTCTTCTGGTGTGATGCCAGAGACGAGGAGGGCCACCTGCAGCACGCCCCTGACTGCGAGTTGCGAGACTGCTTCGTAGTCCAAGGGAAGGAGCAAGAGACCAACACCGACGCCAAGGGGAAGCTGCCGGATCACTACAGGTGTACTATCACCTGTGCCTTCTGTGGGAAGAGGAAGCACTACGAGGATGAGTGCTACCACAAGCAGCGCCTGTCGGCGAAGCTGAAGGGGGAGGATCGTGGCAAAGGCTCTGGCAAAGGCGGAGGCAAAGGCAAAGGCAATGACTCCGGAAAGGGCAAGTCGAAAGGACGTGGACAAGGGCAAGACAAGAGTCAAGGTGGACGAGGAGGAGGCGCTAACCGCCAGCCAGACAAGGACAACAAGAACCGAGGCAAGAACGGAGGCAGCCCCAACCCTAATCCAGGGGGGAACTCCGAGCCCTCTAGAGGGCAGTCTGGTCCCACCACACCCTCGCAGACGCAGGCCCAGCGAGAACAAGGAGCCAAGCGTGAGCATGAAGGTGGTGATGACGGCAACGCTAAGAACCGAAGCCGTTTCATGAGGATGGCCCGCAAATCGCGGAACAAGGGGTTCGAGGTGACCTGTCCCGCGGAGTTCTGATGGGGACGCTCCGGTGGGGCACAGGACCTGGTGTTTCGGGTACGTATCTGAATAGGGGGACGTGAATACCCGGGGGTATTGGATACTGGCGCCACCATATCTATAGTGGCCAAGAAAATTTTACCTTGTGGGAGCCTGAAGAACACCATGACCACCGCGGCTATACGAATGGGGGATGGACATGTGGTGCACAGCTGCGGCGACTGTGAAGTGGAGGTACCTATGGGCTCCCGGACTATCGCCCATCGGTTCTATGTGATGGACACTGAGGCCTTCGACTTTGTATGGGGGACTGACTTCTTCGTGCAGCACTCCCAGATACAATCCCTGACGCTGCAAGCGCCCTACCTCCTCTACGTGGACCACGGCAGTGGCAGAGAGTCTGTGCCACTGGAGCAGTCGGAACATACCTCGAACTACCTGAGGGTATCGAAGGAGGACCCCTCAAACATGATGGCGGCCTCCAAAACTGAGGACTATGAACTATTGGGGGGAGTCCTAGACCAAGGTGTAAAGGAGTTGGGTTACTCTAGAGAAGACCTGAGGGTGGAGTTGTTGGCCAGCGACAAGCAGCATGTACTGGACCTTTACTGCAGCAAGGGGAAGAACTGCAGCTACAAATTTTATTGGCCCTCTTTCGGGATGGCCTACGGGAACCCCAGGTTCAGTGAACTGGGGAAGGTCCTGACCAAGGTGGCCTTGGAACGTTCCCGTATGGTCCTGTGTTCCCCCGATTGGGGAGCCCTTGGGGGCAACGAGTACTGGCGAAACCTCCTTGACAGGCTGACTATCAGCTCTGCTCGTTTACCTGATGAGGCCATCTACGTGCCTCTGGGGCGTAAGACGCCTATTGGGAAACCCGGATGGGGGAGTATGCTCAGCGTGGTGGACGGAAGTCTTACCTCCATCCCCTGGGAGGATCTGGACCCGACTCTGGTCCAGGCTATACAACGAGAAAGCGATGGACTCGCCTTGGGTGACTTGAAGGATCGACTACGACCTCAAGATGCTATTGAGACTACACCCGGAGGAGATGAATACGTCGTGACTAACACCAACGCCCCCAACTCTCCCTGCCATGTACCTGTTCCTGATGGAGTCTCTGAGTGTGGACTATCCGAGCTACCTAGCTCAATCCACTCAGATGACGAAACTGAGCACGACGCCTTCTTCGTGCAGACCTGTGTGGAGGAAGTGGAGAACGCCGAGTACGTCGCCCCACTGAAACCCCTACTCTCCATGAGGGTGGAAGACCCCGTGGACGAAAAGCTGGACCCTCGATCCAGGCTAAGGGAGTATGTGGACTCCAAGAGGAAGTTGGTGGCAAAAAAGCTATGCTACGCTAAGCCTACCCGCAGCTCATGGCCACTGAAGCAAGGACGTATGGGAGATCTATCCCAATTGAACGTGGACCTCGAACAGAAGATCACCACCTGGCAAAGGGAGGTAGATCTTAAGCTCATGAAGAGCGTGTGGGGCGCCCATTTGAGGACCCCAGAGGAGGACGACCTCTCGGAGGAATGTGTATGTGAACCCCCTCCAGCGTGCCTATGTTGCCATCGTCCATCGGAGATGGTTGAACAAGACCTACTACATGCCTACCAAGGGTTGAAGGACACTACCAAGGGCGAAGAGTCGGTGGAGGATCACCTCCCGACGTCTATTACTCAGGGGGCAAGCAACTTACACTCTGACGAGGACATGGAGGACAAGATCAAGCTATTGGACCCTCGGGTGCAGAAGCTTATAAGGACCTATCTGGAGGTGTTCGGAGAACTAACCCCTCCACCTTCATGTGACAAGCTGGTACAGATGGACCTCAAGCTGAAACCGGAGTTCGTGGGTCACAAGATCCGGAGGAGACCCTATCCAGCTCCTAAAGAGCAGGCCGATGAGATTGAGCGACAGATACAAGAATGTATCGACGCTGGCCTAGTCCTGGAGTACAAGGACGGGGACTATCCCCAACACTGCAGCCCCTGTTTCCTGGTGGCTAAACCTGGGTCTACAGCCAAACGGCTGGTAGTGGACTACGGAGAGCTGAACAAGAAAACGTTGAACCACTCAGGGTTCATTCCTAATATGGAGTCTACCCTTGAGAAGATAGCCTGGTGTCGCTACAATACCAAGATGGACAAGAGGAGCGGATTCTGGCAAGTGGACCTGACGCCCAACGCTCAGGAGCTACTACCCTTCATCACCCCTCAGGGGAGGGTGTTCAAGTGGAAGGTCATGCCATTTGGCGTGGCCAACGCACCCGCTCTATTCCAAGAGCTGATGAACAAGATCTTGTCCATCCTATGAAGGAGACCTAAGGTGCAGAAACTTATATCCCGTGGGGCCCAGATGGAAGCACACATCGACGATGTATGCCTCGGGACCAATACCCAGGAGGACCACCTAATCCTCTTGCGTGAGTGCTTTGCGGTCTGCCAGGAGAACCACACACGACTCAAGCTGGAGAAGTGTGAGTTCATGCAGGAGACCATGCAGTACCTGGGGTTTGACGTTGGCTATGGGTGGTGGACCCCAGCGGCCTCTAAGGCCAAAACCCCTGATGGACGCTAAGGTACGACACGAAGACCCCAAGAAAGGACTTCCCGATGTACGCAGTTTCATTGGGGCGTGCAACTTCTATCGCCGCCATATCAAAAAACTTCACCTACACCAGCGCCATTCTGACGTACTTGATCAAGAAGAGTACTACTTGGCGCCAGGGCCCACAAGAGGAACAAGCGCTTGAGGAGCTCAAAGACAAGGTGGCCAAGGCTAAGTGCCTGGGCGTGCCTAGGGCACAAGGGGAGATTATCCTGGTGACCGACGCCAGCAATGAGGGCGGTGGTGGAACTTTGTTCCAATGGCAAGCACTAGAGAAGGAGGAGTTCGACTCGGCCATTTCCCAATGGGGGACGGAAGGTCTCAACCGAGATGGAACCCTCAAGCACAGCTACCCTGACGACAAGTGGGTCCTAGTACCTCTGGGCCACTGGAACTGGACGTGGAACCAGGCCAGGGGGAACTACTCAACCTATGAGCTGGAATTGCTCGCGGGTATGCTAGTGCTATCCTCACAAGCACGACTCTTGGGGAGTAACCCTGTGGTCTGGCTGTGCGACCAAGAGCCGGTCCGCACTTTCCAGAAGGGCCCCCCACCTGAGAAGGCCAAGCTACGGCGTTGGTGGACCTGAAGCGGTACCCAGAACCCCATGGCTAGGTTACGGTCTCCGGTCCACTAACCCCATGCACGGAAGGGAAGACGCCCGTTGACGCTCCGTTCCGTGCCGTAAAGCCCCGCATCGGCAACCGATGCACCGCCAGCGGAGATTTGTATATCAGAACATCAGGAATCAACAGGGTTTTATTTTCATATTGTTTCCGTCAAGCTTTACGCTTCCGTTCTGATATTCACTGTTTTGACTGCTGGCGGTTGGATCGCGACTTTACCGTAACCGCCAGTTTAACTGTTTATAATGGAAATTTTAACGCAATCCGTCACGAAGGCTCCAAAGCCTTCAGGAACTGCATGGACGCTTCCGCAATTTTCACATCTTACACTCGCAACCTTAATCCGAATTTTTCAGGATGTCGAAATCGGATTTTCGACTTCGACATCCCCGCACTTGATTTGACCTTTTTCGAGTGGACCTACGTGCTTCCCTATGCACGAATCAACTCTCCTTTTATCTTGCCCTCCATTTGACTCAGAGTTATGGGCAAAACAAAGTTGATTCGTGAGGCCACTTGTAAGAGTCATATCTCGTGCCGCTTGCGAGGAATGACAATAAGGAAACGTGGGATGTATTCACAATACTCCCGACGTAATTTAGGAAGCTTTATATGCCTTGCGTTTCCACACGTGCGCGCTAGTGTAATGGATCATGGTCAAGAGGGTAGAGTTTGCGTTATAACTCTTTGGCCATGACATTGCGTGCGTTAAGATAACTTTCGAGTGTAGCGCGCAAGTGTTGGTGTTGCATAGGAACTCTCCTTGAGTTCCTATGAGCGATTGACACAAAGTTATGCCCTTGGAGGGGCATGACATATCGTGGGGGGAGCTACCTTTTTGGGCAATATGTGGTATGTGCCATGTGTTGTGTTGCGCACCCATTTGGCGGGTCCATCACTCCAAGCCGAACCCGCCAATGGACCTCATATTGTGTAAGCCCCTTCTCCATACTCCCCACGATCAATTGCAAGCCTAACCTTCGTGAAGGGAAGCTTGTGTGGCGATCCCAAAGCGATGCGTTGGGAGCAAGGTGTGTATTTTGCAATTTTCCATATTTTCATGTGCCCACTTGGGAAGTAGCGCTCGTAACCTTTCAAGGCGCCCCAAGTGGAGCACATATGTGGGATCGAAGGTCATTGGTGTCAAGTCATTGTGTTTGGAAGGATTAGTTGATTGCACGATCCAATCCGGAGATATTATAATATAATTGTGTGCCTTTCAAGGCACTTTTGTGTGTGCTTGTGCCAATTTTGCCGTTTTTGGCCCGTCATGATGTCAAGTGGCGACCGTGTATCTCAGCGTTGCGTTCAATTGACATCACGACCCAAGTATGTTATGAGGGTACATACTTCAGTGCCCAACATATCTTGGACCCGGCGGATAACTCCTCTTAGGCTTGGCATACCGTGGCCGCCATGTTGGCGATTTGGGACTATCCCAAATCATGGGCTCACTTGGCGACCCTGCCATTCCCAATACCGGAGGAGTTGGGCGACGCCCAAAAGATATGTTGGACACATATGACTTGATACCAATCCTATGGCACACTCCGGTCAGAGTCGGGCATGTGCCTCATTTGCCCCAACCATGAGTGTGCGCATTTTTGGCCATTTTGAGCAATTTTCCACTTTTGCTGCCCGCCGTGCACCATCTTCTAACCTTCGTGCACGCCGGACGCTTGGACCAATGGACCATATATGACATGGGTGATATGGACATTGGTCCCCATGGTCCACACACCACGTGGGCGAAGCGGAGCCACCTTCGTTAAGGCGCTAGCCCAAAGTGAGTGTGGGCAATTTTGCCATTTTGGGATTTGTGGGCCCAATTGGGATCGTCACCACGCCACGTAGCATGGGGATCTTTGAGAGCCAATGGCATGGGAGTCTGCGTTGGACTCCCGGTGGATCGCGTATGGAATGGCGGATCGAATCTCCAAGCCGGCGTGGAGATATACTATTGGGAGCACACCGAATTTTGGCTCATTTCAAGCAGCCAAAATGACCCCATTTTGGGACCCCAATTTCCCCCTTCCGTGTGGTCAATTGGCGCCCCCATTTCTCTATGCCCACAGAGAGCCCGGACCTAATTCCAAGTAGTACACTCAGATTGAAGTCCTAGGTCCTGCCTCCTACCCTGTGAGCCATTGGCCTTACCTTGGCCGAGCGAGCCACGCGTGGGAATGACGCCAATTTTGGTGATTTTGGCATCATGACCCCACTTGACTCATCCGTGTTGCCCTGATGCCGGGACCTCAGAGGGAACCAGGTTGGGTGAGGGCTCCAGGGAGTTCGTACTCGAAGGGCATAGGGTCAGTTGCCTCGTCCCTACCTCTGGCGGGTCCGGACGAGAGGTCAATTTTGGGGATTTTTGAGTTGTTTTCAGTTTGGGCTGAAACAGCCCATTTTCAGCCACCAACTCCTGGGTGATAATGGCGGGGCCATATCTCTGGCTCAGAGGGGAGTTGGGACCTGCTGTTCAGGGAGCATGGGGAGCTACTGTCAGTTGGCCTTGGAGCCGCTTGGTTCCCAGGAACTCGCCTGTGGCTAGGCGGGACACCTCTCCCATTGGCAGGGTTTCAGGGTCCGGACGGAGCAGGGCATGGGTTGTGTTTGAGCCCCCGCCCCCACCAGCCACTGAGAGGGTCGGACCTGGGATTGGGATATGAGTTGGGACTGAGTGTCTATTGTCCCATGATGCCCTTATCCCAGTGCGGTCTTAACCCCATGTGTACATATCCTGATGTGTGATTGTACATACTTTTGTTCCCTCTTTGCAGAGTGGCAAGGATTCTGAAACGCTTTGTCACATGACATGAGCGCATTGATGCCCCTGTGAGCGTAGTGCTTTGCCTGCCTGCTCACTTGCGCGTGTCCCGCAGCGTCCCGTGGCCGGCCCCCCACGGGAACGCGTCAAAAGCGTTTCACCGCCGCGGGGTTATCCAACCCTCGCGTGCCACTCGGGGCCACCGACCCCGAGCAGCGCGGCGCAGCTCGCAGCTCGCAGCGCAGCGCAGCGGCTCGCAGCGCAGCGCAGCAGCTCGCAGCGCCACCCAGCGACAGCGCCGAGTTCGTCACGGAGCCAGCAGCGCCGTCCAGAGCATCGCCCTGACCGCGCCGCGACCCTGAAGGAAGTGGACAGACCAGACCCATCGGCCGACCAGCAAGGCCGCGTCAACCACTTCCACAACCACCGGCTGACCAGCACCAGCCGCACGCCCAGTCCAGTGCTGCAGCACCCGCCTCAACAACCACCACAAGTTCGTTGAGTAGAACGAGTGCACACCAAGGACCTCAAGACCAAGTACGCCCCCTCGCTGCCATGGTAAACTGGCAAGAAGCGGGCAGGACGTGGCCGCGGCCCCACCCCCATGCGGCACACCTGCTGCGTGGGTTGGTCTGGGACCAGCACTACCGCCACAGCCACCCCCAGTGTGAAGGCGGCATGCCCGGGAGCTTCGAGCTCCGCGAGGACATGGGGGAGGACCGCCTGCGGGCAGTGGAGGAGTGGCTGCGGGCGGAAGGCTACGAGTGGCGCTTCCGCCGCAAGCGCTGGCGGACCTGGACCCGGCCGGACAGGCCCGGCGAAGGGCTGCGCCCCGACGGGATCGAGGAGGACGAGGACCCCAACGCCTACCCGTCGGGCGCCTCGATCAATGTCTCCCTGTGGGACATGATCGAGAAGGACTTCCCGGAACCGGGGAGCGAGCGCAGGCTGCAGGGCAGCAGCAGCGCGTCTCCGGGGAAGGAGAAGCGGTCCGCCGGGGACAGGAAGAGGGACCGGAGGTGGCGGGAGTACCAGGAGTCCCTGGCCGCCGAAGCCGCCCAAGGCGCCAAGGGCGGAACCCCAGCCCCCAGTCCCCAACGGGCCAATGATGGTCACCACCCCGGCCACGCCACCCTTGGTGACTTCATGGCAGTCGCCACGCAGACCAGGGCCAAGCCCCGTCCGCTGCTCCTGAGGCCCCAGCAGGCCCCAGCAGGCCCCAGCAGCGACGTGGAGTCGGCCCACCGCGGGAGGATGCCCGCCGACCAGGCCAGCTCCAGCAGCAGCGCCGCTCCCGCCCAAAGGGACGTGGCGCGTGCCTGTGAGCGCGTCTGTAAGGTGCCCTGCAACCTTCGGGTTGCCCGGCAACGGGCCACGCAGCAGAACGCTGCCGTGGAGGGCGCCGTCGGCATCGCCCATGAGGAGGCCACCGAGTGGGGCAGAGGCATGGACTACCACGCCTCGAAAGTGGCAGCCATCGCGGCCGGTCTCACGGCTGCGGCCGCCCATGAGGCAGTGGCTGCCCGGATCAGGGCAACCGACGAGGAAGCCCGCCGGACGCAGGAGGCCATTGCCTGCAAGGAGGCCGAGGTGAAGGCGCTGGAAGAGGCGCTTGCCCAAGAGAGGGCAAAGAAGGAGGCGGAGGAAAGGGCCCACGCCGAAGGAACGGCTAAGGCCCAGGAGGACGCCGCCAAGAAGGAAGCCATCGAGGCCGCGCGACGGAAGGTCGCTGAGGAGAAGGCCAAGACGGAGGCGGAGCTGGCAGCGTTGGAAGCGCAGAAGGCGCAGCTGCAGCAGGCCCGGGAAGTCGAGGCGGCTCGTGCTCGGGAGGAAGCCGAAGCGCGAGCTGTCGCAGCCACCGCCGCCGCAATGGAGGAGGCAGAGGCCAAACTCCGCCGCGAGACTCTCCCGGGAGGATCACGAGTGGAGACCCTTCGAAAGCTTTTCGAAGGGGACGCCTCCTCCAGGATGACGCTGGATGAGGCGGACACGGGCAGCAGTGGGAGCAGTGGCACCACCGCCCGTCGACGGAGGAAGGGCAAGGGGAAGACCCCCGAGAGGCCGCGGAGGCCAGCGGGTGGGCACCCCCACGACAGTGACCCCTTCTTCACCGCCAGTGACGGGGATGAACGAGGCCGCCGACATCGCCAAGTGGTGGCTTGGACGGGCGGAGGCGGCGGAGACGTCCCCATGGAACCGGAAGGTGAGGATGAGGATCTCCCTCCTCCCTACCGGAGCTCGGAGTCTTCCGTGACCGAGACGCCCAGGTGGGGCGACATGGACGAGGATGACGACATGGACTTCGGCATCACGAGGAAGCGCCCATCCTCGGACCCACCGAGGCGACCCGGCGGAGACCCACCGGGACCCCCTGGCGGAGGACCATCAGGACCCCCTGGAGGACGCCCACCAAGTGGACCCCCTGGAGGCGGACCACCGGGCGGGGGAGGACCCCCTGGACCGGGCGGACCCGGCGGAGGCCCTCCTGGAGGACCCCCTGGGGACCCTGACGACCCACCAGGGGACGGCGACCCAGATACCACCTGGCGGTGGATTGTCTACCTCCGCAGGAGAGTCCAGTTGCTCGAGCTGGAGGTAGACACGGGCAAGGGCGAGATGGCTCGCATCTCCAGGGTCGCCGCGCGCGCGCAGAAGGAGCTGGACATCGCCAGGGCCGAGACCAAGTCGCTGACCAACGTCGTCAGCGGCCTGCAGGAGAGGCTGGACGCGCTGGAAGCCCGTGGGAGCGTCAGCAGCGACCACCCACCCCTGGAGTCTGGCTCGTCGGACGACGGCTGGGGACCCGGACCAGGTCCAGGCAGACCCCACGCCCCCGGCGGAGCCCCCAGGAGTCGCCCCAGCGCCAGTGCCCCCTCTCTCACCGCCCCCTCTCACCACAGCGCAGGCCGCCGCAACGAGCGCGTGCCGCCCGGCAGTGGCAGTGAGGATTGGCGTGATGAGTGGCTCAGCGCGGAGTACCGCAACCGCCGTGCTCCACTGCGGACACCGGTACGCCCCCGGCGCCCCGCACCAGCCCCTGGGCCAATCCCAATGGCTGGTGGACGTTATGGTGGACTCAGGGATGAGGTCCCCATAGGAGACGTGGAATGGGATGTCGGCGAAGGTGAGGACCTGGATCTGGACCTGGAGGAGTTCGACATCAGCCCGCCGCGTGGTGTACGACGGGAGGCCGCTGAACTCAGCCGCCGGCGCCGTGATCAGGATGCGTACATGGAAGCAGTACGGCGTGAACATTTTGGTTCAGCGTACGTGGAGGAACCGCGGCGTAGCCACAGGGGTTCCATGGAGGAGATGGACGTGGCGGCCGTGGGAGTCCGTGGGCGAGGCCGATGGGAACCTCGGTCGACCTCGCGGCCGGCATTCATGGTCTCTAAGGCCGCGGATGCCGCCGTGTGGGAAGACTTGAAGGACATCAAGCCCCCCATGTACGATGGCAACCCCATCAACCTCGACCGCTTCTTGGAGAAGCTGGACGATTGGGGGCTGACCGTCACTGAAGACCTGCCTCCCGCGGATGCGGAGAGATATGTCTTCAAACGGTTCAGGTACCGCCTGCCGGAAGTGCTCGGAGAGCTATACTTCGTGGCGACCAAGGAGGAGAGAATCAAGACCCTCAAGGAAGCCAAGAAGTGGCTCAACGAGCAGGAGCGGGCGGACGCTCCGCAGGTGGCTGCCAAGCGCTGGAAGTCCATCAAGCTTGAGCATGATGGACGGGAGATCCGCCTACGAGATTGGCGAGACTTCCGAGGGAAATACACCCTCTTCCGCCGCAACGTGGAGGATTGGAACGAGGGTGACGAGCAGGCTCGCCTGCTCTCCATGCTGCCGGAAGCATGGATCAAGAGGGTCACCAAGGAGGAATCCAAGAGGGCCAAGTCCAACCACACGGTCAAGATGATGCTCCCCAAGGAGTATCATACGAACGTGGTGGCTTGGGCGAAGAAGAACGTGACCCGGGATGTCAAACGGCACTCCCTGCGGAACGCTCTTCTCATCACCGTCTCGGGCGATCGCGAGAAGACCGCGATGTGGCGCCTTGACGAGTGTGACGTGAGCGGCCAGACCATCCGTCTGCAGCCCATCCCGGCGCGGATGAGCTGCGACGAGATCCTGGAGTGGGTTGGCGAGGAAGTACTCAAGGAGTACCGAAACCTCCACCACACCCGCGGGTTGAGGCCCGGCGACCGCGACGTCAACTACGTTGGCGAGGGACCTGGCGGGGAAGATGCCATGGACCCAGCGGGAGCCGGCGGCGATGAGACTCTCGTCGACGATGACGACGACGATGAGCCCGCCGAAGTGGCCGTTTGTGCCTTCGTGGCCAGGAACCTGAGCGCGGGGAGCAAACCGGGAAACTGGAAGCCCCTGCAGCAGGGTTGGAGGAAGCAGGAGAAGAGGGACCCTCGCCGCATTGGCGACCCTCCGCTGTCCTTTGGGGAGTTCATACGAGCTCACCCTCAGGGCTGTTTCGTGTGTTATGGGAGGAAGCGAGGCTTCAACCATGACCACCAAACATGCCCCGTCCACAAGGCCGACACGGAGGCTTACAAGAAGGCGCACGGGTCGAAGAAGCGTGCGCCCGCGGGTATCCGGGAAGCCAAAATGGAGGTCGACAAGGACGAGCTGGCCAAGCTGATGTCGTCGGTGGGGACCGAGTTGGCCAAGGAGATCCAGGAGATCAAGCGGAACTGGGTCCCCAGGTCGGACAACAAGAACAAGGAGAACAACCAGAACAACCAGAACAAGGACAAGGACAAGAAGCCTACTCGTAGTGAGAGGAGGAAGAAGGGCGTCAACGACGTTGAGGCCGAGGAGAACACCCCCTCTTCCACAACCGACGCCCCCTAGCGGAGCCCCTGCAGCCAAGGGCCCCAGCTAGGGCGGTCGCAGGATGGTGACGTGGGAAGCGCCGAACCATCCCAGTCGGGAGTCGATAAGCACAAGGGGACTGCCGCGGGCGGAAGGCCCGGTCCGGCGCCCAGTCGCGGAGGCGGGGTGAGGGCAAGTGAAGGCACGAACCCTTGCACCCGTCCGTCCTCCGCGACCAAGAATGTGTTTGATGTACTACAGGATCTATCCGAGAGTATCGGAGGATCACCCGGACCGCAGCTGGATGCTGCAGATGGGCAGCCTGAGCCCATTGTCCACGACCTGCACCAGTCGCTTGTGGAGCTTCTGGAACGGCCGGAGATCCTGAGTTTGCACGCCGTGCGCCGTGTCGGTCGCGAGCGGCAGTTGCATCTTAAGGTCCGTGCCCTATGCGGGGAAGTGGAGAAGGTTTTCGACGTGTTGGTCGACACGGGAGCTCAAGTCAGCTTGGTCAAGGCTGGCCTACTTCCACCAGAGTGTCTGACCGACAGTCGGAAACCTGTCAGGCTGAAGGTGGCGAACGGCCAGTACATGGTGGGAGGCACGAAGGAAGCGGCCATTGGGCTGCAGTTCGTGAACCATCGTGAGCTGAGCCGCCCAGACCTCGGCAAGGAAATCCTCCTGCACGGTCGCTTCTACGAGGCCGAGATGGACTGGGACATGATCGTCGGGTACGACTTCATGATGGAGACGGACTCCGGCGTTCTCCCGGCCCAGGCCTCCATGACCCTGTACCAGGACGACCAACTCTCATGGCTTTCGTCACCTGAGCACCATGTGGAATGCCAATGGATCCACCCGGAACGCAATCAGCTCGAAGTGGCCGCGCTGGACACTGAGCCAACTGGTCCTGCAAACCAGGAGTACGGCGTAAGGCCGGAAGTGGCGAGCCGAGTTGTCGCGGACTTGGGAGCTTCGGATCTGGCCCTGGATGCGTTCTCTTCAGGAACCTCCGCCCATCTGCGGGTGTGTGAGAAGTACTGGAGCGCACAGGACTCCGCGTGGAAGAAGCACTGGGGTCCGCATCAGGGATTGTTGTGGATCCATTGCCCCCGTTGGGACATTCCAAGAGCGATAGCGAAGATTCGCAAGGACCGCTCCAAGGCAGTGCTGGTTGTTCCTATGGGATGCACCGAGGAGGAAAGTACCCGACATTGGGTAGCCTCATTGACCAACATGACCTTGAACAAGGTCGACCTACCGGCTGGAGAGAGTGTCCATCAGGACGCTAAGGGACAGCCCATGCCACCCCAGAGATGGCCAACGGAATTCCACTATGTGGATGGGGGCCTTGATCAGGCCGACACCACGGACTTCGTGTGTGTCAACCGCATCATAGCGGAGCCTTGGCGGCAATGGTTTGCGGTTTCCCCTGTTGACATCGAAGAATCGGAATCGGAAGAGCCCCTCACTGAAGAGGAGTGGGATCTGGTTCAGGGGTATATGGATCAGCCCTTTCACGACTGGGGAAACCAGCGTGAGGGCAAGGGCCAGGACAAAGCCTGGTGGGAAGTGGACTCGATCGTCTCTGGTTCCTATGATGGAGATACCTTCGTAAGGAGGGTACTGGACCACCTGTCCAGCCAGGACGAGCCAATCGGGGCTAACCCACCCACCTACGGCGATCTATTCCGAGGCAAGACCAGAGATGGCCCTTTGGGCCACCTGGGAAGACCGCCTGAGCCGAAAGCGAGCGGGGTCGCTACCCCTCAAGTAAGCTCCGTGGTTCAAGTGCCCGGAAAGGCCAAGGCGGAGTCCGATGACTGCCCCAAGATCCAGGCATTGAGGGCCAGGCTGAAGCAGAAGTATGGTGACACCTTCTTCAGCGGTAAGCCTGTGTTTCCCCCACCGGTGCGTGGACCGTATGGCGAGGCCAAGATACGACTGAAGCAGGACCCCCGTGTGTATCGGCACCGGGAGTTTGCCCTGAGGGGCGAGAGGAAGGAGGCCATGGAGAAGATCCTCCGTGACTTCATCCAGAGAGGCTGGCTTGAGCCGTGCCACTCCGAGTGGGCCTCCCCCTGCTTCGTCGTCCCCAAGAAGGTTGCCGGTGAGTGGCGGCTCGTGGTCGACTACCGCGGCCTGAACGCCCAAACGCAGCACGACAGCTATACGCTGCCCCTCATTGAGGACATGCTGCAAAAGCAACACCGGCGGAGGATCTTCACGGTGATTGACCTGAAACATGGTTATCATCAGATGCCTCTCGCCGAGGAGTCCCGTGCCTGCACAGCCATGAGCACCCCACTTGGACCTCTCCAGTGGAAGGTGATGTTCATGGGCGTTACCAACGGCAATGCGGCTTTTCAGCAGATGCTGGAAAACCTGCTTGAGCCGGTGCGCGACTGTGCGGACCCCTTCGTGGACGACGTGATCATCGCGTCCGGGGACCCCAGTATGAGCTACGAGGAGCTCCTGGAGGCACACGAGAGGGACGTCACTCGAGTGCTGGACCTTCTGGTTCGGCGCAAACTCACGGGCAGCAGTGACAAGGCCACCATTGCGGTAAGCGGGGTGGTCTTCGCTGGCCACGTAGTCGGGAACGGGCAGCGAAAGCCCATACCTGGCAAGGTGGCTGCGATTGAGCACTGGGAAAAACCCAAGACGGTCTCTGAGCTACGGGCGTATCTGGGGTTCTCCAACTACTACTCGGGGTATATCAAAGTGTACGCCGAGTATGCAGCCCCCATGACGACCATGCTCAAGGGCAACCGAGAGGAGACCAAAAAGGGGTCCAAGAAGGCGCTGGTCTGGACAGCTGAGTCCGACCGTGCCTTTGAGGCGATGAAGCAGGCGCTGCTATCCGCAGTGGGTCTGCACCTCGTGGATCCCGACCGAGGGTTCGTCCTGCGCACCGACGCTTCCGACTACGCCATTGGCGCTGTGTTGGAGCAAGTGCTTGACGACGGGAGGCACGTGCCCGTGGCCTTCTGGAGCCGAGTCCTGGCGGAAGGCCAGAGACGGACGTGGACGCCCCGTGAAAAGGAGGCGTATGCCATCGTCATGGCTCTCAGGAAATGGGCTGGGTACATAGCCCTCCATCCCGTCACCGTCTGCACCGACCATCAGAGTCTGCAGTCGTGGCACAAGGAGCACGTGGACACCCCCTCAGGTCCCGCCTCCCGACGGGCAAGATGGCATGAGACCTTGGCAAAGTTCGACCTCACGGTTGTGTATATTCCTGAAAAGGATAACACCGTGGCGGACTGTCTCAGTAGGTGGGCCTATTCCGCCAGCAAGGGCATGCAGGATATCTCTGCCCATGGCGATGAGGCTGAGACCGCTGAAGCCAAGAGGATCATTGAGATGGAGCGCCTGATGGAGGAGGAGGGTGCAAAATGCTTCGTCGTCACGGCTGCAGATGCCCCCCTCGCGACGAGGGTGAGCAGAGCGGTCAGAGTACTCGCCCCTGCGGGACCCGAGTCCGACAAGCACCTCTTCCCGGAGTCTTGCCTCCAGGACGACTGGACCGACGATTACGCCAAGTCTGAGGCCTTTGCGGCCGAGTATAGGGCTGTGACAGACCCTGACGACGGGCAGAAGTGGCCAAACGGGCTGACCGAGGAAGATGGCAAGCTCTACCGGAATGGTAAGCTGCTAGTACCAGAGTCCCGGGTGTCGAGCTGTGTGAAGCTTGGCACCACCACATGCTGCACCCAGGGGTCAAGAAGCAGGGTCTTGACATGCAGCGTCGGTTCGAGATCGACCATATCGTTCTCTACACCGCCATCAAGAAGGTCAGGAAGGGTTGCTCGGTCTGCCAGGCCTGCAATCCCGATAACCGGAACGTCAAGGGGGAAGCCCAATGGACCCCGGTTCCTGACCAGCCCATGGAGAGCGTGGCCATGGACGTCTTCTCCATGCCCGAAGTGCACATTGGCAAGGAGACCTTTGACTGTGTGGTTCTCTGTGTGGACCGCCACAGCGGCTACGTTGTAGCCGTTCCGGCACGCAAAAAGGGGTTGCTTGCCAAGGAAGTGGCAGTCATGATGATTCGTCATTGGCTGACCGTCTTTGACATTCCCCGCACCATTTGCAGTGACCGAGGGCCCCAGTTTACTGGTGGCTGGTTCAAGGCTATGTGGTCCCTCATGGGAATACGTCATGCCAAGAGCGTCGCCTATCTCAGCCGGTCTAACGGCCGTGCTGAAGTGGCTGGACGGCAGCTGTTCGAGAAGCTGCGCAAGATCCACATCACCAATCCACGTCGGAACTGGTTTGAGGAAATGTGGCCTGCTCTGAAGGCCCATCATGACACCCCCACACCGGGCGGTTTGTCCCCTCACCAGATTCTGTTCGGCAGGGACCCCCTGGGTCGGGGACTTCCCTTGTCTGGTGATGGCATGGCTATGGATGCCAAGGAATTCTTCGCGCGGCAGGAGCAAACGGCGCGGGACATCCGCCAGCAGCTTGAGAAGGAGCATGCTGAGCTTCAGAAGTCCGCCCCGAGCTCGACAGCGCAGAAGTTCAGGGTGGGAGACCCGGTGTGGGTGATCAGACCTCTCCCTATGGGCACCCACCGCACCAAGACCTGGTTCACACCCGGCGAGGTGGTCCGCAGGATTGGTGAGGACACCTACCCCATCAAGGTGGGTCACGGACAGTTCCGGGAGCGCCACGAGAGTCAACTCCGTGTGCGGGAACCCGACCTCCGTGGCCAGCATGTGTCCCTGAACTATGCCGCACATGAGGCGGATTCGGACGACGACTATGCTGAGCAGGACGACTATACAGTCAAGAAGATCCTGGCTCAGCGTCCGAAGGCCTTGGCACCCGGAGGTCTGGAGTTCAAGGTTCGTTGGCGAGGCTATGGGCCGTCCCACGACACCTGGGAACCCGTCTCCTCGTTCGTGCCGCGGGTCAATACTCCCTTCATGGAGTACATCCGCAAGCACAAGACCAAGATCCACGTTTCGGACTTGGCAGCACTCACCCGGGCGATTGCAGCCAGGGGTGCCTGATCAGCGCCCTGAGCTCTCCCCTGATGCGTTTTGAGCGCTTGTGAGGCCGACGAATCGTCCCTTACTTGCTTGCTCTCTTCCATCTTTCGGTGACAGAGTGGCCATATACCCCCCCTGCTGAATCCAGGGGAGGATGGCCCCTCTCTTCAATTCTATTCGTCACTCCCCCCCCTGCTGAATCCTTGGGAAACCAGGTAGGGCGACTGACCTTCATATTTCTGAGCTCTTGGGGCCTTGGAGCCCATACGACGTTGCGCAACGGATGCCGCTGTCATCGGCATTGCTAATTTTTGGTGTGTGGTCTGGTTCCATGGCACTTGCGGAATCCAGACCAGTCGACGTGTGTCTGCAGACTATATATGGCCTGGACTCAGGCGTTTTCCTGTCCACCCTCCTGCATTTGCCTTATCCTGACCGTGGCGTGGTTTGGCACTCTGTCCAGAGTGTGTTTACACGCCTATTTACCCGGCTTGTTGTGCTTTTCTGCCCTCCAGGATATGTGCATCTGTATGTTAAGTGTCATCAGCCCATCGCTGAGGGATGGACTGTTTTTCACCACGAATCGGGTTACAGAGGCGCCCTGAGTCGCCGTTTACTTGTATTTACATATGGTCCAGCCTGGACCAGTACCGGAGAACATATTCTACTGTTTGAGTGCCCGTGATACCGTGCTGCCCTATTCGCTGTGATGTGTGGAGATCCTGATGGCGCCAGGCGGGAAGCCCAGTTGCCTGACTACACTCCCAGCGGTCCGCCACTGTCAGTCCCAGTGTGAGCCTACCGATTCGCAGACGCACTTGCATTCGGATGGCGGCCTCCGGTGCTCCTGACCTCGGTCAGTCTGCCAGGGAAACTGGTGGTTTGAGGAGTCGACGCCTCCGCCCACACTGCATGAGGACTCCCTCATGTATGGCCTTCGTGGTAATAGGGCGAGGGAAAAGACGGCCTTGATGCCCGATCCCTTAAGGAGGAGCTCCCTTAAGATCTGGGGTTCTTAAGGAGTTCGACTATGGCACTCTGGACTCGCGTCGTATGGATATGGACATGGTGCGCCCGAGGAAGGACCCGTGGGGACTCTCCCCAGTCGGCGGGCCTTGGGAAGCTTGGGGTAGCCTGATGGATCTTTGTGGTCGCTCTCGACCTGTGGGACCACCTCGGTCGTCGTGTGTCGCCTATGTTGGCCGTGTATGCCACTACCACTGTGGTGGTGACCGTAGCAGCCGGCACCCGGTGCGCCTGGTATGGGTTAACGGGTCCTTTGGATGCCGAACAATCGCCGCCAGGACCCGGGACTTGATACTTGATACTGTACTTCTTATTACTAACATCTACAGCATCATACCTGTTTTACTATGCGTTGAAATGGGCAGCCTAACCCAGAATCAGCCTGAAGTGAGGATGTGACACCTCCCCTTCAGGGGAGGGTCCTGGGTACCCGCTGCCATGCTTGGGTGTTATCGAGCCCCCCCCAGGGTTTGCTCTAAGGAGGGGGGTGAAGCGGTACCCAGAACCCCATGGCTAGGTTACGGTCTCCGGTCCACTAACCCCATGCACGGAAGGGAAGACGCCCGTTGACGCTCCGTTCCGTGCCGTAAAGCCCCGCATCGGCAACCGATGCACCGCCAGCGGAGATTTGTATATCAGAACATCAGGAATCAACAGGGTTTTATTTTCATATTGTTTCCGTCAAGCTTTACGCTTCCGTTCTGATATTCACTGTTTTGACTGCTGGCGGTTGGATCGCGACTTTACCGTAACCGCCAGTTTAACTGTTTATAATGGAAATTTTAACGCAATCCGTCACGAAGGCTCCAAAGCCTTCAGGAACTGCATGGACGCTTCCGCAATTTTCACATCTTACACTCGCAACCTTAATCCGAATTTTTCAGGATGTCGAAATGGGATTTTCGACTTCGACATCCCCGCACTTGATTTGACCTCTTTCGAGTGGACCTACGTGCTTCCCTATGCACGAATCAACTCTCCTTTTATCTTGCCCTCCATTTGACTCAGAGTTATGGGCAAAACAAAGTTGATTCGTGAGGCCAGTTGTAAGGGTCATATCTCGTGCCGCTTGCGAGGAATGACAATAAGGAAACGTGGGATGTATTCACAATACTCTTGACGTAATTTAGGAAGCTTTATATGCCTTGCGTTTCCACACGTGCGCGCTAGTGTAATGGATCATGGTCAAGAGGGTAGAGTTTGCGTTATAACTCTTTGGCCATGACATTGCGTGCGTTAAGATAACTTTCGAGTGTAGCGCGCAAGTGTTGGTGTTGCATAGGAACTCTCCTTGAGTTCCTATGAGCGATTGACACAAAGTTATGCCCTTGGAGGGGCATGACATATCGTGGGGGGAGCTACCTTTTTGGGCAATATGTGGTATGTGCCATGTGTTGTGTTGCGTGCCCATTTGGCGGGTCCATCACTCCAAGCCGAACCCGCCAATGGACCTCATATTGTGTAAGCCCCTTCTCCATACTCCCCACGATCAATTGCAAGCCTAACCTTCGTGAAGGGAAGCTTGTGTGGCGATCCCAAAGCGATGCGTTGGGAGCAAGGTGTGTATTTTGCAATTTTCCATATTTTCATGTGCCCACTTGGGAAGTAGCGCTCGTAACCTTTCAAGGCGCCCCAAGTGGAGCACATATGTGGGATCGAAGGTCATTGGTGTCAAGTCATTGTGTTTAGAAGGATTAGTTGATTGCACGATCCAATCCAAAGATATTATAATATAATTGTGCACCTTTCAAGGCACTTTTGTGTGTGCTTGTGCCAATTTTGCCGTTTTTGGCCCGTCATGATGTCAAGTGGCGACCGTGTTTCTCAGCGTTGCGTTCAATTGACATCACGACCGAAGTATGTTATGGGGGTACATACTTCGGTGCCCAACATATCTTGGACCCGGCGAATAACTCCTCTTAGGCTTGGCATACCGTGGCCGCCATGTTGGCGATTTGGGACTATCCCAAATCATGGGCTCACTTGGCGACCCTGCCATTCCCAATACCGGAGGAGTTGGGCGACGCCCAAAAGATATGTTGGACACATATGACTTGATACCAATCCTATGGCACACTCCGGTCCGAGTCGGGCATGTGCCTCTTTTCCCCCAGCCATGAGTGTGCGCATTTTTGGCCATTTTGAGCAATTTTCCACTTTTGCTGCCCGCCGTGCACCATCTGCTAACCTTCGTGCACGCCGGACGCTTGGACCAATGGACCATATATGACATGGGTGATATGGACATTGGTCCCCATGGTCCACACACCACGTGGGCGAAGCGGAGCCACCTTCGTTAAGGCGCTAGCCCAAAGTGAGTGTGGGCAATTTTGCCATTTTGGCATTTGTGGGCCCAATTGGGATCGTCACCACGCCAAGTAGCATGGAGATCTTTGAGAGCCAATGGCATGGGAGTCTGCGTTGGACTCCCGGTGGATCGCGTATGGAATGGCGGATCGGATCTCCAAGCCGGCGTGGAGATATACTATTGGGAGCACACCGAATTTTGGCTCATTTCAAGCAGCCAAAATGACCCCATTTTGGGACCCCAATTTCCCCCTTCCGTGTGGTCAATTGGCGGCCCCATTTCTCTATGCCCACAGAGAGCCCGGACCTAATTTCAAGTAGTACACTCAGATTGAAGTCCTAGGTCCTGCCTCCTACCCTGTGAGCCATTGGCCTTACCTTGGCCGAGCGAGCCACGCGTGGGAATGACGCCAATTTTGGTGATTTTGGCATCATGACCCCACTTGACTCATCCGTGTTGCCCTGATGCCGGGACCTCAGAGGGAACCAGGTTGGGTGAGGGCTCCAGGGAGTTCGTACTCGAAGGGCATAGGGTCAGTTGCCTCGTCCCTACCTCTGGCGGGTCCGGACGAGAGGTCAATTTTGGGGATTTTTGAGTTGTTTTCAGTTTGGGCTGAAACAGCCCATTTTCAGCCACCAACTCCTGGGTGATAATGGCGGGGCCATATCTCTGGCTCGGAGAGGAGTTGGGACCTGCCGTTAGGGGAGCATAGGGAGCTACTGTCAGTTGGCCTTGGAGCCGCTTGGTTCCCAGGAACTCGCCTGTGGCTAGGCGGGACACCTCTCCCATTGGCAGGGTTTCAGGGTCCGGACTGAGCAGGGCATGGGTTGTGTTTGAGCCCCCGCTCCCACCAGCCACTGAGAGGGTCGGACCTGGGATTGGGATATGAGTTGGGACTGAGTGTGTATTGTCCCATGATGCCCTTACCCCAGTCCAGTCTTAACCCCATGTGTACATATCCTGATGTGTTGTTGTACATACTTTTGTTCCCTCTTTGCAGAGTGGCAAGGATTCTGAAACGCTTTGTCACATGACATGAGCGCATTGATGCCCCTGTGAGCGTAGTGCTTTGCCTGCCTGCTCACTTGCGCGTGTCCCGCAGCGTCCCGTGGCCGGCCCCCCACGGGAACGCGTCAGACCTACCTCAGTCAACTACGGCTGACGGTACACCATATCCAGGGAGTGAAGAACGAGTGTGCAGACTACATCAGCCGCAACAACTTCGATGCCCTGATTGGTGCCCGGTCTGAAGCGCTGGCTAAAGAGGCGTTCAGCCGTATGGACGTCCACTTGGACCTCAACATGACTATGATACGCCCCCTGGATGGACTCCAACAATCCGAGTACCTGAAGGAGTTTGGGGATATCTACAAGCGTCTGGAGAAACGCCTTGAACCCCTCCTGGTCAACCAAGAGCAGTGGAAGAGGGACAAGAGCTACCTCTGGCACGAGGACTGCATCGTGGTACCCAGTGACAGAGTCCCAGCGCTACTGAAGTGGACCCATGAGTCCAGCGGTGATGTGGGTGCTGACCGTACCCTGAGGCTATTCAAGCAGCGGTTCCACACTACGTGGACTGACGACCAACTGCGGAAAACCCTCCAGCCTATTGTGGACAAGTGCCCGTGCAGGTCCTGCAAACCAGGGGATATCAGGGACAGAGATCCCTACTCGACCCTGCCCATCCCACACTGTGCTAACAGTGTTCTATATGTGGACTACACGGAGATGCCGAAGTTCGGGGGCTATGACTTTGCCCTTGTGGTAACCTGTGGGTTGACCAGGTTTACCAGGGTGTTCCCATGTACCAAGCACATTACCGGGGAGGAGACTATCAAGATACTCCTGGAGGACTGGTTTTGTGTCTATGGGGCGCCCAAGGAGATCAACTCCGATGAGGAGGTACAAGTAGGCTCAGATACCGGCTGGTACAAGAGGGTCCTGAGATCGCTGAATGTCCAGGTGTCTACGGGGATCCCCTACTCGCACACGAGCAACCCCCTATGTGAGCGACAGATCCGTGTCCTCAAGGAGAATGTAAGGATATGGTGCAAAACTGAACGCACCAGAGACTGGGTGAGACTACTCCCCGTCATATCCTTGATGATGAACTGCCAAGAGAGTTCAGCTACTGGCTACTCGCCCCATGAGCTATTCCTAGGACGCCCGGCTTGGTTCCTACATGCCCCCTATCCAGAGGAAACCCAGTCTTCTGTGGGTGAATGGGTCCAAGAGCAACAAGCGAAGGTGGACAAGGCCAAGGCTATGCTCCAGAGAGTGAGGGAGCGTCAGTGGAACAAGAAGAACAAGCACTGAGTACCGGCCACCTACCAAGAAGGGGACCTGGTGCTGGTGCATCACAGCCGACTACCCGCCTGGCCACGCTCTACCAGCGACGACCCATACTTCGAGCCCTACAAGATTCTCTCTGTGGATGGACACCGTATCACCGTGCGGTGTTCCCCCCGTCTAGGGGGGACCCTGGTGTGCGCTGCTCAGCATCTGAAGAGCTACTCTGACCCTGAAGACCTCTGTGGGGAAGAGTGGGAGCTTAACGACGAAGAAATCGCCGCCCTAGACTTACAAGGGGCTGCCAGCCCTATGGAAGTTGAAGGGGAACTCCCCAACATGAACGCTGAGGAGATGGCTAAGGAGGGCTTCTACCTGGTGAAGTCTGTCCTACGCCACCGCTACCGCCGGGGTTGGCGCTTCCTCACCCTCTGGGAAGGGTTCGGAGTCGAAGTGGCAACCTGGGAGCCCTTCTCTGCGTTTGTTCTACCTGAGGGGCGCCTCAACTCAGTTCTGGTTGACTACTTGTCCCAGAACAACCTCGGTGAGTTGCTGAGGCTCCCTGAGACGCTTGCCTCCAAGACTAAAGCTAGGGACTGAACCTTACCCTTACCTGCCTAAGTGTATGTGTGAGTGTGCTATTCCTAAGGTCCTGAGAGCAAGCCGCAGAAGTGGTGTCCTCATTATACCCAAGTCTGCACGCTTGCTAAACCTGGAGGGTTGTCTTATTGATGCCACGGGGTACGCCCCGGGTCTCCCCTCCCCTAAGCGCCCAATTTCTGTGCTGGCGCAAAACCTTGGGGGAATACCCAGCGTACTAATCCAGGTATTGGTTTCCCTACCTATCCGTCTACTACAGGGAGGGGTGGCCAGAAGCTATGAAGGCATGAAAACGCCATTTTGCTAAGTGGCCAAAACGCTGACCTAACCACTGCCACAGCCCACCAACCCTGCTAAAATTGCAGGAAACGGGTGGGACAGTGACACACGCACTACAGGTCCTACACACCCTACAGTGGCACCATCCTGGTGGGCGAGCGCCACTGCAACTGGCTCAAGCCCCCACTCAGGATTATCACTCCTACACTCACGCTGTACTGGGTGGTGTTGAAGATAAAGTTGTGGGTCCTAATGACCCTCCTGTGAAGAAGACAAGAGAACACAGCGCTGCTAAGCAACTGTGGCCTAACAGGGACGTCACAACACGTTTCCCTGCTAGGGCTTGGAGGGGAGAGGCGCACAGGTGGCGTGCACAGCGTGGATGTCGATGGAGTCGGACTGCCCTCGCCACTCCTGGCTGAGGCGCAGTTGATTGATTGTGGGATCAACACCCTTGTTTAGCAGGGCAAGAAAAAAAGGGGCGCTGCTGCACCAATCACCCTACCTGCCCACCTGTAAAGCAAAGGCCAATGAAGGGTTGTTTGCGGCTGTGTAAGTGCGGCTACCCTCCATCCGCGCAGATCTGAGGTCAATTCAGGTCAATGCACCCCCATTCAGCCAGATTCAACTCATTTCCGGACATTTACATGAGAAAGCCTTCCCAAAATTTTACCCGAACAGTTCGTGTATATCATGGACACGCCGGATTCAATTCTGGTGTCCGTTGCGGCTGAGATGGTCGCATTCCAATGATTGGATGGAATCGCCGGCGCGCTTGCGCAAATCAAATCAGCCAAATATTTTTTCACAATCCGATTTTTTATAAGTTATACAGGAAGAATATTCCGGAATTATATGTATCATATTATCCGCCTACATTTTCTTGTAGACTGGGATTTTTTGCAAGTTCGTATCTTCATCTTCATTGTCTTCACTGTCGTCCTTGTACCTCATGGACCCCAAGGGCAAGGCCCTCGCACCGACCCCTCCATACTGCCGGGACGCACAGAAGGGATACCTGCCCTCTGTTCCCTTTCCCCATGCTGGCCCTGAGCCCTCCGGCCAGGCTCCGCGGAGCTTTCTCAAAGGGAATAGCTTAGATGGTAGCAGAGCAGCCTTCAGCCTCGAGGCTATAGGTATGGAATACGAGTCCGACCCACCGGACAGTGATGACGAGAGTATCTGCGATCTAGATGATCCAGATGGCCCAGAGGACGGCGTAGAATGTTGCATAGTTGCAACGTTCTCCGAACAGTTAGGGATTCCTTGCGAGAATCCTGACTGCACCAGGTACATACCCATTCCTCACCCCAGCTCAGTCCCCGATCCCGGTCAAGAATCCGGGCCCCCAAGCGGCTCTTCACCGGGCGCTGGTCCCAGCGGAGTGTACGGCTCCTTGGGTGGAGACTCATCGAGTCAGGAGGACGACATTCGTCTCCCAGCCAAGGAATGCATGCATGTGCATCGAGATCCGCCGATCGCAAGTGGTCCAGGAGAGATGCCCACCAGAATGACACCTATGCCTGCGGAAATCGACCTGCTGCTCCAGAATGCCATCGAGCAGGCCGTCTCCGCCAAGTTGGACACTGAAATCCAGGAGTCCCAGGAACGCTGGAGGATCAAATTCCAGAGGATCGAAAGCCTACAGACTGGATTTGTATGACCAATGGTGCCTGCAAATTCACCATTGCTACTGCAGGTTTCACCGAGAACATCCGCCGTTGCCAGTCAAGTGCACCGCCAAGACGATCGAGGTCGATGTGGTGTTGCTGGATTCGGCGTTGGAGCAAGCCTTTCTCAAGGTGGCGCAGGAGGAATCTCAAGAACTGTCTGCCGCGAACACCATCGAGAGTTGGCTGAACGAGCAGGAAGACGTGGTAAGAAGGCCAGAATCAATTAGATCGCGGTCTTAAACCGCCTCTCTTGTGTCCTGTGCCCACCACTGCTCGTGTCGGAAACAAATCGCCACGCTCGCTGCTGAGAATCAGGCGATTAAATTTAATCAGGAAAAACTCTTCCACTTTTTTTGGATGCGCAGATCTTTCGCTCACCCCTCCTCTCATTTGCCAGGTCCGCCAGTCGGATCTACCTATTCTGTAGCCGATGAAGCGACTGAAGTTTTTTCACTCGCGCCCACCACAGATTCCGGAGCGGAAGAACAAAAGAAAAAACGTGAAAAATTAAAAGAAAGAGTTTTTGAGAGTAAAAATCCTCAGCGTGCTTCAGAAGCGAGGAGAAAAAAGAAAACAGAAGTTTTGGCCGAGAAAAGATCCACTGATCCCATGATTGCGGCTCAGGTCTTGCTCGCCCAGAATCTTCTGGGTGCCGCCAGCGTCTCAGGTGCTGCCCAGGTCAATCCCATCCTGGCGGGTGGTGGCGGCATTGAAGACACTATTAACCTTGTGAGGGCTAAACTGAGAGCCATTGCAAAACAACCAAAATACAATGGCAACCCTCCCCGCCGGGCTGTTTTTAAAAGAGAATTTTCTCTGTGGGTTGGCAAGAACAAGCTTCGAGACGAAGAGAAGCTTGATGCTCTCCTCGAGTGTTTGGAGGGTCCCATTCGTGATACGTGGATTAAATCCTACACTGATAGGGCTGATTCCTCTAACCCACTGACCTACAGTGAATTGGTTGCTCTGCTTGAGGGACGAGGAAGTAGGTTGCCTGAAGACCATTACCAA
Source organism: Eutreptiella sp. 'Long Island Sound 2002' (assembly GCA_964036045.1). Taxonomy (NCBI): domain Eukaryota; phylum Euglenozoa; class Euglenophyceae; order Eutreptiales; family Eutreptiaceae; genus Eutreptiella; species Eutreptiella sp. 'Long Island Sound 2002'. The sequence goes on from OZ038396.1 coordinate 30,302,008, forward strand.
ACCCTCCTCACCTCTTTCCCGAACATTCCCAAACTCATTCCCCACTAGGTTCAGAACAAGCGACTCCGCTTTGAAAATCTGGTGAATGAAGCTGAGAGTGCTGGGGAACATCTGTCAGATGGTGAATTAAAGGCCATCATCCTCGCGAAAATGCCTGCCGACATGGCTGCATCGCTGAGGCAGGAACGGTCCAACGAGAAGGTGAAATCCTGGTGGACTGAAGTCACGGGATTCCCTAAGGGCTCAGGTCGTTTTCAGGTCAGAGATGCCTTTAAAAAGTGCTCGCTCACTAACTTTATCAAGTGTAAGGAAAAGGAGGGTGCTTGGAGATTGAAATTCGCGGAGAAGGAGGACAGAGATATTTTCAATGAAGTGGTGAACCGAGGCGTCTCCTTTGGAGGAACTCAGCTCGTGGCAAAGCCGTGGGTTTTCAGCTTCACGCCCACTGAATTGTGGGAGGAGTTGGAAAAATTGGCGGATGCCAATCATCAGCAATGCCATGAAGGGTTGAGCCGAAATCCCCCCTCTAAAGGTGGGAATCAGAAGAATGTAAATAACACGCAGTCGAAAGACTGTGCCCTTTGTTTGTCCTTCGGTCACACCAACCGTGCCAAGTCGCATTCCACTGAGAATCACTGGTGGAATAAGACCGATGCGGAAAGATTTGCACAAGAAGCCAGCAAGGATCCGCCCAAAGCCCCTGTCAAGAAGGTGGATGAAAATCGCCAATCGACGCCCAGCAGAAAAGGTAAAGGCAGTAAAGGCCAGCAGACTTCTGGAGGCAAGGGAAACCAGGGCCAATCCAGCCAAGGACGCTCTCCAGAAAAATTTAAAAATGTAAATGGTAAGTCCAATTCTGCCAAGGGTAATGGTGGAAAAGGCAATTTTTCCAAGGGAAAAGGCCAATCCAGTGGCCAATTCTCGGGACATTCCAAGGGAATGAGCGCTGGTAAGGGCAAGGGGACCTCCCAGGGCACGAAAGGTGGACGAGGGAAAGGATCATCTGGTCAGCGCAACTCTGATTCGGGCTTGGTGCATCAGTGCACCAAGTTGCTGGTGAAGCGGTACCCAGAACCTATGGCCCATGGCCAGGAGGCCTGTGAGCCGTCACACCCGCTGACACCGGCTGTCAGCGGGATATCCCTGTGCTTTAACCCGCGAAATCTGGAATCCGATTCCTAACCAATAAATTGATTTAGAATTACCATAATTTTATTGTCCTGGGCGATTTTCAGTCGGAAATCGGTGAAATACCCGATTTCTACCGCGATTTCTAATTGTCGTGAAATCGCCGCCTGGTGTCGCCTGTTCGCGCACTTTCGTCGCTTCTCCGTGGCGAGTTTTGTGAGGGATTTTTCTCGAGTACCTTGGAGGTTCTAAGAGAACTTAAGTGCTGAATCTAGAGGGTTTTTAATGTACTTTCATCTGCTGTGTTCACCAGAATTTTTCGCCGTTGCGTCTTGGAGAAAATCAACGCGCATGATTTTCCGTCGATCGCTCGAACTCATGGTTCTCAAGGACCATGAGTTCGGACGGAACCCTACATTCACCCCTATGCCTTTCATCCATGCCCCTTTCACGTGGGCATATCACTTTGTATAGGGAAGCGGGCAATGGCGATGTTTTAGGCAGCCTATGGGTTTCGCAAACCCAAGTCGTTTGCGTGCGCAAACGCTAACTTTGTGGCCTTGTGAGCATGAACGTTAATAACCGAATACAATGCTCACAAGATGAAAAGCCCTAGGCCATTTTCCTTTTTCGAGCCCATTCAACGATGGCTCCACGCAATTCAATGCGTACCAAAAGTTCTTTTTTCGAAAGAGGGCAAGTTTTGGTCGAAAATTAGGCCAAAATGGCCTAACCCCCGAGGCTCGTACTCGAAGCCTATGAGGAGTTGAGCCTCCAATCAAGGCAATATGTAAAGTAGAGACCACGAAGGACATCGTGGATGGCTTGGTTTTTTTTTGCAACCTTGTCTTCTTTTTTATATAATTTAGCCTTGTGAACACGCGTGCCATACTGCCTCTTTGCACACGCGCTCATATGCAAGCACTAACGACACGAGTGGGCGGAGACAATCTAACCATAGTGTGCATATTTGAAGGCACCTACTATGGGCCTACTCCGAGAGTGTTTACTCATATTTTTGTTTCCCAATGACCCAAAGATATGTGCATGCCAATATCGCCGATATATGCACTTTTTCCCATAAATAGTGTGCTTCAAGGATTGAGGTGTTAAAAATGTTTCCATTATGCTTTGAACCTCAACCCTTGTAGCAAAAGGGAAGCAAAGCTTCGGTTTGCATCCATGCAAAAGCTCGAGGCTCCTTTCTCTTGTGATACGGAGATACGATTTTTGGAGGGACCACTTTTGGGTGAATTTTGGCCGTTTTGCCCGGAATGGCCACAAACCCTATCTCCCCCTGATTTCGCCCCCGAGGTTGCGTGCGCCACTTGACCAAGGGTAAGGGCAATTCGGAGAGGGCACATAGACCCACATCGAATGGGGTGTTTCCCCATGTGGCCTCTCCTCTTGAAGGGAGAGTTGTGAGTCACCCAATTTAGGGTATGTTGCCATTCTGCCCCATTTGTGTGTCACTTTCCTTCCAATGGGGAAAATAGCTAGAGGCGACCATGAGGGATGGCAAGTGGCATATATTGGGACCTAAGTCCCATGTGTCTATAGCATCCTTGGTTGAAAGGATCCTCGCCGTGGCTGTGGAGATATGGAATCATGAGTGCGGGCCATTTTGGCCAAATTTCGCTGTTTTTGCCATTGTATGCCATATTGGAATTACCATATCTCCATGGGGCACAGGATCGGGCCAGAAGGAAAGGGCGATTTTCGTAGCTTATGACCCAGGGTTGAACGCCATTGAGTTTCGTATTTGCTCCTCTGGCTCATCCGGAGTTATTCAACTTTTGGTGCGATCCATGATCCCCCCGTTTGCACCGCATGCTGCTTTCTGCCCCATCCGCGTGTTCATCCCCTTGGTGAACAGTAAGCAGCCAGCGTGACAGCAAGCGATAACCCAGGGCATGGGACCAAGGGGGATATCAAGGGTTGTGAATCAAGGCTTGGCGTGACAAGTTCGCCAACATTTCCTACCCTGGACGGTCGCCCGAGACGGCCGATTTTGCCATTTTGGCAATTATGACCCCACTTGACGAACCCGTGGTGCCCTGATGCCGGGACCTCAGAGAGAACCAGGTTGGCTGAGGGCTCCAGGGAGTTCGTACTCAAAGGGCATAGGGTCAGTTGCCTCGTCCCTACCTCTGGCGGGTTCAGACGAGGGGTCAATTTTGGAGATTTTTGAGCTAATATCAGTTTGGGCTGAAACAGCCCATTTTCAGCTACCAACTCCTAGGGGATAATGGCGGGGCCATATCTCTGGCTCGTAGGGGAGTTGGGACCTGCTGTTCAGAAGGCATAGGGAGCCACTGTCAGTTGGCCTTGAAGCCCCTTGGTTTCTAGGAACTCGCCTGTGGCCTGGCGTGACACCTCCCCTATTGGCAGGGTTTCAGGGTCCGGACTGAGTAGGGCATGGGTTGTGTTTGAGCCCCCGCCCCTGCCAGCCACTGAGAGGGATGGACCTGCGATTGGGATACCAGTTGGAACTGAGTGTCTATTGTCCTGTGATGCCCTTACCCCAGTCCAGTCTTAACCCCATGTGTACAGATCCTGATGTGTTGCTGTACATACTTTTGTTCCCTTGTTTCAGAGTGGCAAGGATCCTGAAACGCTTTGTCACATGACACGAGCGTATTGATGCCCCTGTGAGCGCAGTGCTTTGCCTGCCTGCTTGCTTGTGCGTGTCACCGCAGCGTCCCGTGGCCAGGCCCCCCACGGGAACGCGTCAAAAGCGTTTCACCGCCGCGCGGTTACCCAGCCCCCGTGTGCCACTCGGGGCCTTCGAGGGGTACGAGCAGCACCCCAACCCCGAGGACTCCAAGACCATCACGGAGCCCGCAGCGCCGCCCAGAGCATCGCCTTGAGCGACCACGGAAGCGCCGCGACCGTGAAGGAGGTGGACAGACCAGGACTCCCACATCAGCGAGTTCCATCGGCCGACCAGTACCGGCTGCACTCCCAGTCGCGTCACCCACCTCCACAACCACACCGGAGCAACCGCTTCAACAACCACCACCAAGGACCTCAAGACCAACTACGCCCCCCGCTGCCATGGTAAACTGGCAAGAAGCGGGCAAGACGTGGCCGCGGCCCCACCCCCATGCGGTGCGCCTACTGCGTGGGTTGGTGTGGGACCAGCACTATCGCCACAGCCATCCCCAGTGCAAAGGCGGCATGCCCGGGAGCTTCGAGCTCCGCGAGGACATGGGCCCTGACCGCCTGCAGGCAGTCGAGGACTGGCTGCGGGTGGAAGGGTTTGCCTTCCGCTTTGGCCAGAAGCGCTGGAGGGTCTGGACCCGGCCAGACAGGCCCGGCGAAGGGGTGCGCCCTGACGGGATTGAGGAGGACAAGAACTCCAACGATTACCCGTCGGGCGCCACGATCAATGTCTCCATGTGGGACATGATCGAAAGGAAGTTCTCGGAGCCGTCTCGTGGTAAGGAGAAGTGGTCCGCCGGGGACAGGAGGCGGGACAGGAAGTGGCGGGAGTACCAGGAATCCCTGGCCGCCGAAGCCGCCCAAGGCGCCAAGGGCAGAACCCCAGCCAGCAGCCCCCAACGGGCCAGTGGCGGTCACCACCCCGGCCACACCACCCTTGGCGACTTCCTCCAAGTCGCCAAGCAGGCCAAGGCCAAGCCCCGTCAGCTGCACCTGAGGAAGTCAGGCCCCAGCAGCGACGTGGAGTCGGCCCACCGCGGGAGGATGCCGGCCGACCAGGCCAGCTCCAGCAGCAGCGTCGCTCCCGACCAAAGGGACGTGGCGCGCGCTTGCGAGCGCGCCTGTGGGGTGCCCTGCAACCTTCGGGTTGCCCGGCAACGGGCCACGCAGCAGAACGCTGCCATGGAGGGCGCCGTCGGCATCGCCGAGCAGGAGGCTGCAGAGTGGGAGCATGGCATGGCCATCCACGCCTCGACCGTGGCGGCCATTGCGGCCGGACTCACGGCCGGAGCCGCTCATGAGGCAGCGACTGCCCAGGTTAAGGGTGAGGTGGCGGCAGCCACCAAGGAAGCCCGCCTGACCAAGGAGGCCATTGCGCGCAAGGAGGCCGAGGTGAAGGCACTGGAAGAGGCGCTTGCCCAAGAGAGGGCAAAGAAGGAGGCGGAGGAAAGGGCCCACGCCGAAGCAACGGCCAAGGCCCAGGCGGACGCCGCCAGGAAGGACGCCATCGAGGCCGCGCGACGGAAGGTCGCTGAGGAGAGGGCCAACACGGAGGCGGAGCTGGCGGCGTTGGAAGCGGAGAAGGCTGGCTGCAGCAGACCCGGGATGCCCAGGCGGCTCGTGCCCGGGAGGAGGCCGAAGGGCGAGCTGCCGCAGCCACGGCCGCCGCAATGGCGGAGGCGGAGGCCAAGCTCCGCCGCGAGACTCCCCCGGGAGGATCCCGAGTGGAGACCCTTCGAAAGCTTTTCGAAGGGGACGCCTCCTCCAAGATGGCGCTGGATCCAGAGGAGGTCAACACGGGCAGCAGTGGGAGCAGTGGCCCCACTGCCTACCGACGGAGGAAGGGTAAGGGGAAGACCCCCGAGAGGTCACGGAGGCCAGCGGGTGGACACCCCCACGACTCCGACCCCTTCTTCACCGCCAGCGACGGGGATGAACGAGGCCGCCGACATCGCCGAGGAGTGGCTGGCGGAGGAGGCGGAGACGTCCCCTTGGAGCCGGAGGGTGAGAGTGAGGATCTCCGTCCTCCCTACCAGACTCGGAGTCTTCGCCGTGCGGGACCGAGACGCCCAGGTGGGGCGACATGGACGAGGAGGAAGACATGGACTTCGACTACACGAAGAAGCGCCCATCCTCGGACCCACCGAGGCGACCCAGCGGAGACCCACCGGGACCCCCTGGCGGAGGACCATCAGGACCCCCTGGAGGACGCCCACCAAGTGGACCACCTGGAGACGGACCACCGGGCGGGGGAGGACCCCCTGGACCGGGCGGACCCGGCGCAGGCCCTCCTGGAGGACCCTCTGGGGACCCAGACGACCCACCAGGGAACGGCGACCCGGATGCCACCTGGCGGTGGATTGTTCACCTCCGCAGGAGGGTCCAGTCCCTCGAGCGCGAAATAGACACGGGCAAGGGCGAGATGACTCGCATCGCCAGGGTCGCCGCGGGCACACAAAGAAAGCTGGACATCGCCAAAATCGAGATGGTCAAGAGCGCCAAGGTCGCCACCGCCGTCGGCAAGGAGCTGGACATCGCCAGGGGCGAGACCAGGTCGCTGAACAAGGTCATCAACGGCCTGCAGCAGAGGTTGGACGCGCTGGAAGGCCGTGGGAGCGTCGGCAGCGACCACCCACCCCTGGAATCTGGCTCGTCGGACGACGGTTGGGGACCCGGACCAGGTCCAGGCAGACCCCACGCCCCCGGCGGAGCCCCCAGGAGTCGCCCAAGCGCCAGTGCCCCCTCTGTCAGCGACCCACCTCACCACAGCGCGGGCCGCCGCAACGAGCGCGTGCCGCCCGGCAGTGGCAGTGAGGATTGGCGTGATGAGTGGCTCAGCACGGAGTACCACAACCGCCGTGCTCCACCGCGGACACAGGTACGCCCCCGACGCCCTGCACCAGCCCACAAGCCAATCCCAATGGCTGGCGGACGTTATGGTGGACTCAGGAATGAGGTCCCCGGAGAAGACGTGGAGTGGGATGTCGGCGGAGGTGAGGAAGACCTGGAGGAGTTTGGCATTTACCCGCCGCGTGGTGTACGACGGGAGGCCGCTGAGCGCAGCCGCCGGCGTCGTGATGAGGAGGCATACATGGAAGGAGTACGGCGTGAACATCTAGGTTCAGCGTACATGGAGAAACCACGGCGTGGCCACACGGATACTGGGGAGGAGATGGAAGTGGCAGCCGTGGGAGTCCGTGGGAGAGGCCGATGGGAACCTCGGTCGACCTCGCGGCCGGCGTTCATGGTCTCTAAGGCCGCGGATGCCGCCGTGTGGGAAGACCTGAAGGACATCAAGCCCCCCATGTACGACGGCAACCCCCTCAACCTCAACCGCTTCTTGGAGAAGCTGGACGATTGGGGGGTGACCGTCACTGAAGACATGGATCCCGCAGATGCGGAGAGATATGTCTTCAAACGGTTCAGGTACCGCCAGTAAGAAAAAGTCACTGCCATGTCTTTCTTGGAGGGCTTGATCCAGGCCAAGCCCCCCTTAAAACCCTTTTGTTGATGCTAGGACAAACTTAAGTCTTTTTATCTCTCTTTTGTTGCCTAAAGTACACTTTCTCAAAGTAACTAGGGTTGTGACCCTAGCCCCCCATGAAGTTCACCCCTACCACTCAAATGAGCGGAGGTACCTTCCTTCATGGAGGATATACCCAAAAAAAACAGGCATTTCATGCTTTAGGCCTTGGAGGTTAAGCCTAGTAGTCTCCCACCCCAAGACCCCTATACTCAATTGTTTCTACCACTTATTGTGGTCCTACTTTGTAACTGTTTCTGAATTCAGTTGCTTGGCCAAGTCATTTTCTGTGTGGTCCTGACATCTATGCCCCACATTCCTAACCAGCACCATTACACCCAAAAGAGTGCACATGAAGTGCCTAATGCAACCTCTGAGGCAAGAGTCAGACCAATTTTCATATAAAATCTTTTGTATTATCCATTTGTGATTGAATGTATGTGTATAAACCTGCTTTGTCTATCTGCAGCCCTTCTGTGTTACACTGGATTCCAAAACCAATCATTGATTCGATCCACATCCTGTTCTTGCTCTACTTGCTGCTTTGGTTTGGGTTTTCAACTACAAAACCTGCAGGAATACATCAAAATATCTAGGGCATAATTCAAGGACATGTTTCCGGTAGCAGAGACAGTCCCTTGTGACCTTTTGAACCGACCCTGAGAAGAAGTACAGCACAAAAGCTCAACAACAAGTTCATCATGTCCACGCCAAGCGTCAGGACCTGGCCTATCAGAACTGTCCAAGTGCAAATGGGCAGCATGGCCCACCCGATGAGTGAACCACCATACCGAGCACCACAACATCTCAGTGGCGCATCTGGGTCCCAAGGAGATCCAGAACGCAGAAGGGCGGAAGAAAATAAAGCCCTTACCACCGAGGCCTTAGCAGCACACGGTGGAGACAGCTTCAGTCACCTCCAGAGACGTGTAGCTGCCTTAGTATCCAGATCCCACTGTCCGGCTTCATCCTCAACAGCGATTGAAGGCCCTGAGGAGTATGAGGAACTGAGGAAGAAGATGGATGAGTACATCCTACATGAGGAGTACTACAAATCCATTTGTGGGGAAGATGGAGAGGAGCCATTGGCTGTACATGGATCCAGACCACGTACAGACCTAGGGTCCTACGCGCACTCTGGTCCGCCGTCCACTGCATCCCTGCCAAGACGACCAAGACCTGAGTATCCAAGACCATGTTATCCAACCCCAAGGGCTCCCGAAGTGGGCCCGACTCGAGTCGAAGAACAACATCATCCAAGGCCAACCTACGGTGCCCCGGATCATACGGCCGAGCTGTTGGCCAAACTCCTGTCTGGATCAGAAGATCCAGATGTGACGGCCCTATCGGAGGCCATTAAGGCTAAACTGGGTATTGCAGAACCCTTACCCAAGCCAGAGTTGCCCTCTCTTTCTCCAGGACTGAGTACCCTGGCCGAAGATCTCAAGAGATCAAGGGTCTCAAGGCTGTTGCCTAAGGTCACCTGCCCCAGCCCCTTTCACCCCCGTGCCAGGACAGTGCCTATGGCTGATCTACAGGACGTGCCTGTCACAGAGATGGAGAGAAGAGGGCTGTCAGCCCTGGCACCTCTTGCCGGCGTGTCGCCTTCAGGCCTAACTCCGGGGGGTGGGAAGACGGGCAGACCAATTGCCCAGGCGAACATCCAGCTGGAACTGCCGGAGTTCGACCCCAAAAATCTGCCCGAATGGGCAGAAGAATTTGCAGAGTTCCTTTTGTTGACTCGCCAATCCCATGTGGATGTGGCCACCAAATGTTCACTGCTAAAACGCTCATGCAAAAAGAAATTTTTGCAAAAACGGGTGAAACAGATTGTGAAAACCTGTTCTACCTGGGCAGAGGTACTCCTGAGGTTGGAGAAAACATTCCCAGTCTACGAGACTGACCTCAGCGTACGCACACAGATCGAGGACCTACCTATGCTCCCTGAGTTTCCATCCGCTGCGCGAATTTCTGAATATGTGTGCGACTTGGAGTACTTGTTTTCGAGGATGAACGTGGGCTCCTACGGAGCCCCTGAGCCCCACTTGTGGCTCATGAGTAAGATCCCCCAACGTACGTGGGATGATTGCCGCTCCACCTCTGAGAGGAGGAGCAGGACCCACTCGTACGATGAACTGGTGGATCTCTTGATTGAGCTAGCTCTTGAGAGAGAGAATGACTCCCACATGGAGAAATTTCTCAAGAAGAATTTGGGACGAGGTGGTACCCCTACCCCAAAACGTGGCGAAGGGAAAGGGCAAAAAAATCCCACTAACACCAACCAGGGAGGTGGTAAAGGGAGGGGCAACCTACGTGCCATGAACGAGGTTAAACCTGATGCAGGTACACCCCCCCTGTTCTACTGCAGACCTGTCAATGACAAGGGGGGACCTTGTCATGCCTCTGACTGCGATCTCCGCAGTGGCTGTATGCTGCAGATGAAACGTCAGCAGCATACCAAAGATGGGAAAACTGTGACCCATCAGGACCATTTCAGGTGTACCATCACCTGTGGTTACTGTGGCAAACATCGTCACTACGAGGACGAATGCCACATCAAGAAACGCGAGAGTGACAAACTCAAGCGTCAGGAGGCGGAACGCCAGAAGACCCAGACGCCCGCCAGAAATCCCCCGAATGGGGATAAAGGTGGTAAAGGAGGTGGCAAGGGGGGTGGCAAAACTGGACCCCCTAACCCCCAGAGGCGCTCATCAGCGCCCGTTGCTACACCCACTCCTGCTGCTACACCCGCTCCAGCCGCAGGTGACCCTAAGAAACGCCCCCAAGGGGATAACGCTAACCCTGAGGGGAATAATTCCAAAAGAGGCGCTTGGCCTGGATGGCCAAGTCCCTCATGGCTGCAGGGGTGGATGTGAAGTTCCCTGATGAGGAATAGGGGGGCGGCTCCGAAGAGGAGGACTTGGTTTTCTGGATCCTCGTGAAAATCGGGGATCACGTTTTTCGAGCGGTGCTTGATACCGGTGCAACACTTTCCATAGTGGCCCGGCGCCTGCTTAAGACTTTCAAGAAAACTAAGACCGTGGCCATAAGAGTAGGGGATGGGCGTACCATCCATTCCTTGGGGGGGGTCGATGTGACTATATGTCTGGGCGACGAAACTGTGACCCAACACTGCAGACTGTTGGACACTGACGCCTTTGACATTGTCATTGGCACCGACTTTCTACAAAGAAACCCCCAGGTAAAAATGCTGTCCCTACAGCGTCCCTATTCTTTGCACTGCGACTTCGGCAGTGGGCTATTCTCCGTACCTTTGGAGCTGTCAGGACGAAAAGAGTCTGGGCTGCGCTACGCAGCCAAGACGAACTATCGTACTGAAAACTACCAATTAGCCCGTCACGTTCTTGAAAATGGACTGGCGGCCCTTCAGGAAAACCTGGATGAGATCCAGGTGGAATTGTTTGCGAGCCAACAACAGCGAATCATGCAGTTGTACTGCTCGAAACAACTGAACAATGCTTTCCGTTTCTTCTGGAAAGCAATGGGCCTAGCGTATGCTAACCCTCCCTTCTCCCTGCTCGCGAAGGTTCTAACACTAATCGCTTATGAGGGAGGAAGGGTTGTTATGTGCACCCCTGACTGGGGTTGCTCTGGTGAACATGCTTACTGGCGCCGTATGCTAGACGGAATGACCGTGGGAAGAGTGCAACTCCCCGACGGCCCCATCTATGTACCTGAGGACTCAGACACAGCTATGCAGGCCCCTGAGTGGGCCAGTTTCTTATCCATCGTCGATGGATCTCTCAATCCTGTACCCCTGTGTGACTTAGACCAGGTGCTACTGAAAGAGGTCATGGCCGAAAATCGTGGCCTGACCCTTTATGATCTCAAAAAACGATCTCCTGAGCACCTATCTGCCACACTTACAGGGTGTGAGTCTCCCGATGACTATCTGGAACCTGCAGCTGTAAAAGAGGATGCTGACCACCAACTGTCTGAGATCGCCAGCACTATTCCCTCTGTTGATCCCAGCTGTGTTGACCTAAAACATAGTGCTTTCCTAGCCCAACTGTTGCTAGAGGAGGTAGATCTAGAGTCAACCTCTGAACCTGCTTCCCCTGTTGGGAAGCCAGTGCTACACATGCAGCCTCTGCACACAGGTGAACCCGTGGCCCGGAGTGCTGATGCTCTGGCGCGGCCTGCTGCTAATAACATGCCATTGTCTGAGCATGACACTCAAGAACTCCGGCGGCTGTTGTACCTGAAGGCCGAAGGTATTGAGCGCCAAGAGCGGCTGCAATACCTCAGACAGACCTGGAAATCCTCCATCTGGTCTGAGGAGGACGATGAGTCCTATACGCTGCCTGATCCTGAGATACCTCTAGTGTATTCTCTACACTATGGGCAGCAATGTCCCCCTGAGTGGGACGATGGTACCGTGCCTGCTGAAACTGCTGATCGGCAGAAAAAGAAAGAACATGGAAAAAGCAACCTCCATGCTGAGGAGGATTTCCTTCAGAAACTCGAGAGTCTCAACCTTGACCCCCGCCTGAAGAAACTGCTGATAACCTATGAGGAGGTGTTCGGCGCCTTGCCGCCTCCCCTTTCTTGTAAAAAACTGGTCCAGATGGACCTGAAATTGAAACCAGAATTTGGAAAGACGCGAGTGAGGCGTCGTCCCTATCCCGCTCCACAGGAACAGGTTGAAGAAATCGAGCGCCAGATCCAAGAATGCATTGATGCTGGCCTCGTTGAAGAGTATAAACACGGGGACTATCCCCATCACTGCAGTCCCTGTTTTCTTGTTGCCAAACCCGGGTCGACTGCCCTACGTCTTGTTGTAGACTATGGTGAGGTCAACAAGAAAACCCAGAACCACTCAGGGAGTATTCCTAACATGGAAAACACCCTGAAGCGTATTGCCAAATGCAGGTATAAGACCAAAATGGACAAACGCTCTGGTTTCTGGCAGGTTGACCTAACCGCCGGAGCTCAGGAGCTGTTGCCCTTTATAACCCCTAAGGGTCGTGTCTTCAAGTGGAAGGTTATGCCTTTTGGGGTGGCTAATGCCCCAGCGCTCTTCCAGGAGCTTATGAAAAAAATTTTGTACATACTGAGGCGCAGGCCTCTAGTACAAGAGTTGATTTCTGGGGGTGCAGAAATGGAGGCTCACATCGACGACGTGAGTTTGGGTACTAATACCAAAGAGGACCACGTCCTTCTCCTCCGTGAATTTTTCATTGTCTGTCAAGAAAACCATCTCCGAATCAAACTCGAAAAATGTGAGTTTATGAAAGAGGAGATGGAGTATTTGGGTTTCGACGTGGGGTATGGCTGGTGGAAACCAGCCTCGTCTAAGATGCAGCCCCTACAGGACATGCAGTTTCGCGATGACCCTAAGAAGGGTCTACACGATGTGAGGAGTTTTGTGGGCGCCTGTAATTTCAATCGGCGTCACATCCACAATTTTACTTACTCCTCTGCACCCCTCACTGACCTGATCAAGAAAACTACTCCCTGGAGGTGGACCTCCAGAGAGGAAGAGTGTTTCCAGGAGTTGAAGAAGAAGATTGCCTCCTCCAACAGCCTGGGAGTGCCCCGCCCTGAGGGCGAGATAGTCCTGATCACTGATGCCAGTGATGTAGGAGGGGGTGGTACGATCTACCACTGGCAGGAGCTTAATCCAGCTGAACTAACCCACTGCCATTATCGTACTACTGGACTGAACCGTGATGGTTCGTTGAAACATGACTATCCTACCGGTGAGTGCCGACTGGTACCACTAGGACACTGGAATTGGAAATGGAACCAAGCACGTTCCAACTACAGCACCTATGACCAGGAACTCCTGGCCGGTATGTTGGTGCTATCGTCACAATCCCGACTCCTGGGATATAACCCTATTGTCTGGCTGTGTGACCAGGAACCTGTGAAGTCTTTTCGGAAGGGCCCACCACCAGAAAAAGCTAAGCTAAAACAGTGGTGGACTTACCTGAGCCAGTTCAGGCTGACAGTGCATCATATCCCCGGGATTAAGAATGAACTGTCTGACTATATATCGCGCAACAACTTCGATGCGCTTATTGGTGAGAGCTCTGAGGCGCTCGCCAAAGAGGCTTTCCAGCGTATGGATGTCCACCTTGACCTGTCCATGCGTACTGCTGGAATCCTGGAGGGTTGGAGTCTAACCGACTATCAGTCAGAGTATGAAGAAATTCTCCTAACCCTCAGCACTGGTCTCGAACCCCGTGTCATTGACGGGCACCAGTGGTATAAAAACAATCAGTACCTCTTCTACGAGGACCGAATTGTGGTGCCTGAGGCACGACTGGATGGGTGCCTACAGTGGTCCCATCTCAGTTCTGGTCACACTGGCGCTAATCGCTCAGTGGACTTCTTCCGTGAGTGTTTCTACTCTATTCTAACCCTGACTGAACTGAGGTCGCGTATGCAGACCATTGTGGATGCTTGTGGCTGTCATGCCAGCAAGCAGAGCGACAGTAGGGATAGGGGCCTGATCTCCAGCTTACCCATACCCTATTGTGCTAACTCTCTTCTCTACGTGGATTTCATCCACGGCCTACCACGCTTTGGCGGCTATGATAGTTGCCTCGTGGTCACCTGTGGTCTATCTCGCTTCACCCGTGTGTTCCCTTGCAATAAGAAAATCACAGGTGAGCAGACTGTGAAAATGTTGGTCGAAGAATTGTTCGAACCCTATGGAGCACCTAAGCAGGTGCACTCTGATGAGGATGTACGCATCGGCAGTGACACTGGGTGGTACAAACGAGTGCTAAATGCAATCAACGTGGAGGTAACCACAGGTGTGCCCTATACCCACACGTCTAACCCTCTCTGTGAGAGACAGAACCGTGTGGTGGAGCAAAACTTAAGAATCCTGATGAAACAGGAGCGCACCAAGGACTGGGTACGCCTAGTGCCCTGGGCAGTGCTGTCCATGAACTCACAGCGGAGCTTTTCTACGGGTTTCAGCCCCCATGAACTGTTCCATGGAGGACGACCTGCTTGGTTCTTCAAAACCCCCTTTCCTGAGGACTTCAAGAGCCCTGTGGGAGATTGGCTGGAACACAAGCAGTCTCTGGCTAACCAGGCTGGTACTAACCTGAGACACATTCGTGACCGTGAACAGAGCCGACAGAACCGCCTACGGCGACCTGCCAGCTTCAAGGTTGGTGACCTTGTTTTGGTACACCATTCACGCCTACCCTCCTGGCCACGTAACTGCCTACAGGACCCTTACTTTGGACCCTATCGTATCATCAGGATAGATGGATCCAGGATCCATGTTAGGTGCAGTCCACGTCTAGGTGGTGAACTGCTGTGTGCACCTAAGCAGTTGAGGCACTATCACTCCCCTGACGACTTGTCTTGGGATGAGTGGCGCCTCAGCGACAGTGAGGTTGAACGTATAGACCTAGAGAACGCTGCCAGTCCAGAAGAGGCAGACGAACTCCAAGAGATGACCGCCGATGAGATGGCAGTCGATGGTTACTACGTGGTTGCAGGTATTGCTCGCCACGAGTATAAACAGGGCTGGAAATTCCTAACCCTGTGGGATGGCTATGGGTTGTCTGAGGCGACCCCGGAACCTATGTCAGCCTTCATACAACCAGATGGGAGTATCAACCCCATCTTCCGCACTTACCTCGTTGAGAATAACGAGGGGCAGCTCCTAACCCGTGCTGAGACTATGTCCCAGCGTAAGAAGCGAAACTAATTGCCCTGTGTCAGTCTACTGACAGGTGCAGTGAGCACTCTTCTGCAGACGTGCCTGTGTATGGGTGTAAGAGTAGTTGTCACAGTTGCTCCGCATTGCATCACAGGACAGGACCGTTAGCCCCCCGTGACAACCACTCCCTGGCCGAAGGCCATTGGTTTTTTCACAGACTACTGCCTACTGAGCACTGCACTGACCCTGTCTGTGCCCTGCAGACCCATGCCTATGGTTTCCAGCGTGAGCCAGGTGGCCGCTTATCAGGATTGCAGCCACCCAGCGAATGTGTGCCTTGTTGACCATGTGTTGCATGGGTACTGCCCTAATGTAATGACCTTGGAGAGCCAACGAAGAACGGTGGCTTAGTACACCAGGGGGGAATGACAAGCAAGGTGTTATGAGGCAAGATTTGTCTTCCCTCCTTGGGGACAAGCGAGCCCACAGTTAGGACCCCTGACTGGTCCAGACCCATGGGGTTCTACCCTTCCTTACGGGGTTTACCATACCCCTATGTGTGCTACGTATGTCTGTGTGTGTCTCACTTCTCTCCCCAGCGTGGCTCCCGGAGACCGGGCTTCGCTGACGTCGGACCGAAGGTCCTAATCAGGTACTATTACCACTCCTATGGCGCCCAATTTCTGTGCTGGCGCCTATCCTTGGGGTAAGACGGCAAAAGCCCTACCTACTAGAGGGGAGGGGTGGCCAAGTGTGCTAAGGGCATACAAAACGCCCATTTTTGCTACAGGCCAAAAGCTAAAGCACTCCCCTGCCCACGAGGAAAAGCACGCGGGACAGGAGACACGACTACACTACACTCACTAATGCCAGCACCGGCCTTCGAAGGCAGGGTGAGCACTCATCACTTGCACTCAACTCCTGCCAGGCCTGCTGACCCTAACCCCTACACACACTACTGGGTGCTGCTGTCGAAGATCACTCAGGCCCTAATGGCCCTCCTGTGAAGAAGACAAGAGAACACAGCGCTGCTAAGCAACTGTGGCCTAACAGGGGACGCCACAACGCGTTTCCCCTGCTAGGGCTTGGAGGGAAGGGGTGCTCTCGTTGCGTGCACAGCGCAGATGTCGTTGAAGTCGAACTGCCCTCGCCAGTCCTGGCTGAGGCACAGTCATTTGATTTGTGATCAGCGCCCCTGTTTTGCTGGGGCAGAAAAATGGATAGACGCCGAAGGCAGCTGCTGTGTGCACCAATCACCCTCAACCTCTCCCACCTGTACAACAGAGGCAAATGAAGGGGTGTTTGCGGCGGAGGAACCAAGCCACACTCCACGTATTATACGCTTCTCAGTGTGACCTATAATACACTGTCCGCAAACACGCTGACGGATCAGCTCCCCTGTCAAGCAAGCAAGCGTTAAGAGACTCCTCAGGTTCTCTTAAAGAACGTACCGAGGAGCCTCTGGGTAACCTAAACAAGGTTTACCGTGCGCAATTCGCGTGGCATACCCTTTAATGCATCATGTGCACGCAGGGAAGGGAGGCTTAACCGTATCCACATTGACTCAACCAGGAGGTGAGCTCCTCCTGGGCTAACCTACCTTACTCACCATGCATCGTGTGAATGCCGAATGAAACGAACAAAAAACAAGCCTAAGCGTTTTAAGCAACCCTACTTTAACGCCACGGCCACACACGAACAAACGCTTTCTTTACTCACCTGTGAAGAAGAAAACAAGGGTAAATTTGCGGTACAGGTAAAGCGTCACAACGTGTGAATGCCTCGATTAGGCACATGCATCGCGAGCACAGCGCTTATTCTAACCCTACGTGCGCGCTGCACGCTCCATTCGTATCGCATACCTTTCATTCCTGTTTTGACCTGTGCAGAGCACGAGTGAGGAACACCCGGCCCCCCAACAAACACAGCGTTGACAACCCTAACGTTTTGACGAAACAACCAACACGAACGCAATGCGTGAGTGTGAGATGACACTGACATACCTGAGAGGTGGGTTGTTGACATGCTCTGTGGTGTGGGTTGAATTTGAATACTTGTCTCTGAAGTTTATAAAGGTTTTGATGCAGCTGTGCAAAAATTTCCTTTAGAACTTTAAAAACTACGGGTCATAGCTTCTTTTTCAAAGGCCGTTTACGCTTGCGCAACCCTTTTCTTGGAGTCCGCTTCCTTTGCGCTTGTCTGCGACTTTGAGTTATGTGTAAAAATGACGATTTCCCGCGTGGTTTCGTCGATTTTTAACGATTTCACTTGCTAAATCGCAACCCCTTCCGCTAAACCGCAGGAATCACTCCCTGTCGGTTACATTTTCTATTTTTTCCCGCTCCTGGAGGTTTGTGTCCTCCATTGGGAGTATTGCTCCGCCCTGGCCCTTGGTCAGGACGTATACTAAAACGCTGTTTATACAGCAATAGCCGTCCGCATTAGAGCGTTCGACTGTACCCTAGTGGGCAAGCATATGTGCTCTAGGGAGCGAGTCCTGGGTTCAAACCCCACTACCCCCAAACTTTTTCCAAACGTTTTCGTCGCACGCCGGCAACTTTTGAGGAATGCCCCATCGAAGGGACATCATACACGGTACATTACACTGTTTTTCAAGGGTACCTACAGTGTGATAGGCTTCTATGAACTGATGAGGATGTTTTTGGTAAGTTTAATGCATTTTCTGAGGTAATTTTGGGAATATTTGAGCCTTTTTCCTTGGTCCTACTAGCTTAGCTAACTAGTACTCCAGGGGGGGGTAAGAAAAAGTCACTGCCATGTCTTTCTTGGAGGGCTTGATCCAGGCCAAGCCCCCCTTAAAACCCTTTTGTTGATGCTAGGACAAACTTAAGTCTTTTTATCTCTCTTTTGTTGCCTAAAGTACACTTTCTCAAAGTAACTAGGGTTGTGACCCTAGCCCCCCATGAAGTTCACCCTTACCACTCAACTGAGCGGAGGTACCTTCCTTCATGGTGGATATACCGAAATAAAGCAGGCATTTCATGCTTTAGGCCTTGGATGTTAAGCCTAGTAGTCTCCCACCCCAAGACCCCTATACTCAATTGTTTCTACCACTTATTGTGGTCCTACTTTGTAACTGTTTCTGAATTCAGTTGCTTGGCCAAGTCATTTTCTGTGTGGTCCTGACATCTATGCCCCACATTCCTAACCAGCACCATTACACCCAAAAGAGTGCACATGAAGTGCCTAATGCAACCTCTGAGGCAAGAGTCAGACCAATTTTCATATAAAATCTTTTGTATTATCCATTTGTGATTGAATCTATGTGTATAAACCTGCTTTGTCTATCTGCAGCCCTTCTGTGTTACACTGGATTCCGAAACCAATCATTGATTCGATCCACATCCTGTTCTTGCTCTACTTGCTGCTTTGGTTTGGATTTTCAACTACAAAACCTGCAGGAATACATCAAAATATCTAGGGCATAATTGAAGGACATCTTTCTCCGCCTGCCGGAAGTGCTCCAAGAGCTATACTTCGTGGCGACCAAGGAGGGGAAAATCAAGACCCTCAAGGAAGCCAAGAAGTGGCTCAACGAGCAGGAGCGGGTGGACGCTCCGCACGTGGCTGCCAAGCGGTGGAAGTCCATCAAGCTTCAGCATGATGGTCGGGAGATCCGCCTACGAGATTGGCGGGACTTCCGGGGGCAATACACCCTCTTCCGCCGCAACGTGGAGGACTGGAACGAGGGTGACGAGCAGGCCCGCCTGCTCTCCATGCTGCCGGAAGCATGGATCAAGAGAGTCACCAAGGAGGAAGCCAAAAGGGCCAAGTCCAACCACACGGTCAAAATGATGCTCCCCAAAGAGTATCATACGAACGTGGTGGCTTGGACGAGGAAGAGCGTGGCCCGGGATGTCAAACGGCACTCCCTGCGGAACGCTGTCCTCATCATCGTCTCGGGCGATCGCGAGAAGACCGCGATGTGGCGCCTTGACGAGTGTGACGTGAGCGGCCAGACCATCCGTCTGCAGGCCATCCCGGCGCGGATGAGCTGCGACGAGATCCTGGAGTGGGTTGGAGAGGAGGTACTCAAGGAGTACCGGAACCTCCACCACACCTGCGGGTTGAGGCCCGGCGACCGTGACGTCAACTACGTTGGCGAGGGGCCTGGCGGGGAAGCTGCCATGGACCCAGCGGGAGCCGATGGCGATGAAGCTCTCGTCGACGATGACGACGACGATGAGCCCGCCGAGATGGCCGTTTGTGCCTTCGTGGCCAACAACCTGAACGCGGGGAGCAAACGGGGAAGCTGGAGGCCCCTGCAGCAGGGTTGGAAGAAGAAGGAGAAGAAGGACCCCCGGCGCATTTGCAACCCTCCGCTGTCCTTTGGGGAGTTCATACGAGCTCACCCTCAGGGCTGTTTCGTGTGTTATGGGAGGAAGCAAGGCTTCAACCATGACCACCAGACATGCCCCATCCACCAGGCCGACACGGAAGCCTACAAGAAGGCGCACGGGTCGAAGAAGCGTGCACCCGCGGGTATCCGGGAGGTCAAAGTGGAGGTGGACAAGGACGAGCTCCCCAAGCTGATGTCGGTGGGGACCGAGTTGGCCAAGGAGATCCAGGAGATCAAGAGGAACTGGGTCCCCAGGTCGGACAACAAGAACAGGGAGAACAAAGAGAACGACGAGAACAAGGACAACGACAAGAAAGGTAGGAAAAGGGGAAAGAAGAAGGGTGTCAACGAGGTTGATGCGGAGGAGAATACCCCTACTACCACAACCGACGCCCCTTAGCGGAGCCCCTGCAGCCAAGGGCCCCAGCTAGGGCGGTGGCAGGATGGTGTCATGGGAAGCGCCACACCATCCCAGTCGGGAGTCGGTAAGCACAAAGGGACTGCCGCGGGCGGAAGGCCCGGTCCGGCACCCGACAGTCGCGGTGGCGGAGTGAGGGCAAGTGAAGGCACGAACCCTTGCACCCGTCCATCCTTCGCGACCAAGAATGTATTTGATGTGCTTCAAGATCTATCCGAGAGTATCCGAGGATCACCCGGACCGCAGCTGGATGCTGCAGATGGGCAGCCTGAGCCCATTGTCCACGACCTGCACCAGTCGCTTGTTGAGCTTCTGGAACGGCCGGAGATCCTGAGCTTGCACGCCGTGCGCCGCGTTGGGCGTGAGCGGCAGTTGCACCTTAAGGTCCGTGCCTTATGCGGGGAAGTGGAGAAAGTCTTCGACGTGTTGGTCGACACGGGAGCTCAGGTCAGCTTCGTCAAGGCTGGCCTACTTCCGCCAGAGGGTTTGACCGACAGTCGGAAGAATGTCAGGCTGAAGGTGGCGAACGGCCAGTACATGGTGGGAGGCACGAAGGAAGCGGCCATTGGGCTGCAGTTCGTGAACCACCTTGAGCTGAGCCGCCCAGACCTCGGCAAGTCGATCCTCCTGCAAGGTCGCTTCTACGAGGCCGAGATGGACTGGGACATGATCGTTGGGTACGACTTCATGATGGAGACGGACTCCGGTGTTCTCCCGGCCCAGGCCTCAATGACCCTGTACCAGGACGACCAGCTCTCGTGGCCATCGTCACTTGAGCACCATGTGGAATGCCAATGGATCCACCCAGAACGCAATCAGCTCGAAGTAGCCGCGCTGGGCACTGAGCCAACTGGGCCAGCAAACCAGGAGTACGGCGTAATGCCGGAAGTGGCGAGCCGAGTGGTTGCGAACCTGGGAGCTTCGGATCTGGCCCTGGATGCGTTCTCTTCAGGAACCTCCGCCTATCTTCGGGTTTGTGAGAAGTACTGGAGCGCCCAGGACTCCGCGTGGAAGAAGCACTGGGGTCCGCATCAGGGTTTGATGTGGATCCATTGCCCCCGATGGGACATTCCAAGGGCGGTAGCGAAGATTCGCAAGGACCGCTCCAAGGCAGTGCTGTTTGTTCCTATGGGATGCACCGAGGAGGAAAGCACCCGACATTGGGTGGTCTCATTGACCAACATGACCTTAAACAAAATCGTCCTACCGGCTGGAGAGAGTGTCTATCAGGACGCTAAGGGACAGCCCATGCCACCCCAGAGATGGCCAACGGAATTCCACTATGTGGATGCGGGCCTTGAACAGGCCAACACCACGGACTTCGTGTGTGTCAACCGGATCGTAGCGGAGCCATGGAGGCAATGCTTTGCGGTTTCCCCTGTTGACATCGGAGAATCGGAGGACCTCCTCACTGAAGAGGAATTGGATCTGGTTCAGGGGTATATGGATCAGCCCTTTCACGACTGGGGAAGCCAGCGTGAGGGCAAGGGCCAGGACAAAGCCTGGTGGGAAGTGGACTCCATCGTCTCCGGTTCCTATGATGGGAATATCTTCGTAAGGAGGGTACTGGGCCACATGTCCAGCCAGGACGAGCCAATCGGGGGTAACCCACCCACCTACGGTGACTTGTTCCGAGGCAGGACCAGAGATGGCCCTTTGGGCCACCTGGGAAGACCACCTGAGCCGAAACCGAGCGAGGTCGCTACTCCTCAAGTAAGCTCAGTGGTCCAGGTGCCCGGAAAAGCCAAGGCGGAGTCCGATGATTGCCCCAAGATCCAGGCATTGAGGGCCAGGCTGAAGCAGAAGTATGGGGACACCTTCTTCAGCGGAAAACCTGTGTTTCCCCCACTGGTTCGTGGACCGTATGGCGAGGCCAAGATACGACTGAAGCAGTACCCCCGTGTGTATCGACACCGGGAGTTCGCCCTTAGGGGCGAGAGGAAGGAAGCCATGGAGAAGATCCTCCGTGACTTCATCGAGAGAGGCTGGCTTGAGCCGTGCCACTCCGAGTGGGCCTCCCTGTGCTTCGTCGTCCCCAAGAAGGTGGCCGGTGAGTGGCGGCTCGTGCTCGACTACCGCGGCCTAAACGCCCAAACGCAGCATGACAGCTATACGCTGCCCCTCATTGAGGACATGCTGCAAAAACAACACTGGCGGAGGATCTTCACCGTGATTGACCTGAAACATGGTTATCATCAGATGCCTCTCGCCGAGGAGTCCCGTGCCTGCACAGCCGTGAGCACCCCACTTGGACCTCTCCAGTGGAAGGTGATGCCAATGGGCGTTACCAACGGCAATGCGGCTTTTCAGCGGATGCTGGAGAACCTGCTTGAGCCGGTGCGTGATTGTGCGGACCCCTTTGTGGACGACGTGAACATCGCGCCCGGGGACCCCAGTATGAGCTACGAGGAGCTCCTGGAGGCACATGAGAGAGACGTCACTCGAGTCCTGGACCTTCTGGCTCGGCACAAACTCACGGGCAGCAGTGACAAGGCCACCATTGCGGTAAGCGAGGTGGTCTTCGCTGGCCACGTAGTTGGGAACGGGCAGCGGAAGCCCATACCTGGCAGTGTGGCTGCGATCGAGCACTGGGAGAAGCCCAAAACGGTCTCTGAGCTGCGTGCGTACTTGGGGTTCTCCAACTACTACTCGGGGTATATCAAGATGTATGCCGAGTATGCAGCCCCCATGACGACCATGCTCAAGGGCAACCGAGAGGAGACCAAGAAGGGGTCCAAGAAGGCTCTGGTCTGGAATGATGAGTCCGACCGTGCCTTTGAGGGAATGAAGCAGGCGCTGCTATCCGCAGTGGGTCTGCACCTCGTGGATCCTGACCGAGGGTTCGTCCTGCGCACCGACGCTTCCGACTACGCCGTTGGCGCTGTGTTGGAGCAAGTGCTTGACGATGGGAGGCACGTGCCAGTGGCCTTCTGGAGCCGAGTCCTGGCAGAAGGCCAGAGACGGACGTGGACGCCCCGAGAAAAGGAGGCGTATGCCATCGTCATGGCTCTCAGGAAATGGGCTGGGTACATAGCCCTCCATCCTGTCACCGTCTGCACCAACCATCAGAGTCTGCAGTCGTGGCACAAGGAGCACGTGGACACCCCCTCAGGTCCCGCCTCCAGACGGGCAAGATGGCATGAGACCTTGGCCAAGTTCGACCTTACGGTTGTGTATGTTCCTGGTAAGGACAACACCGTGGCGGACTGTCTCAGTAGGTGGGCCTATCCCGCCAGCAAGGGCATGACGGATGTCTCTGCCCATGGCGATGAGGCTGAGACCGCTGAGGCCAAGAGGATCATTAAAATGGAGCGCCTGATGGAGGAGGAGGGTGTTAAATGCTTCGTCGTCATGGCTGCGGATGCCCCCCTGGGAAGGAGGATGGGCAGAGCGGTCAGAGTACTCGCCCCTGATGGAGCTGAGTCCGACAAGCAACTCTTCCCTGAGTCTCGCCTCCAGGACGACTGGACCGACGACTACGCCAAGTCCGAGGCCTTTGCGGCCGAGTATAGGGCTGTGACCGACCCTGATGACGGGCAGAAGTGGCCAAAGGGGCTGACTGAGGAAGATGGCAAGCTCTACCGGAATGGTAAGCTGCTGGTCCCAGAGTCCCGGGTGCTCGAGCTGTGTGAAGCTTGGCACCACCACATGCTGCACCCAGGGGTCAAGAAGCAAGCCCTGGACATGCAGCGCCGGTTCGAGATCGACCAGATCGGTCTCTACACCGCCATCAAGAAGGTCAGGAAGGGTTGCTCAGTCTGTCAGGCCTGCAATCCCGATAACCGGAACGTCAAGGGGGAAGCCCAATGGACTCCGGTACCTGACCAGCCCATGGAGAGCGTGTCCATGGAAGTCTTCCCCATGCCCGAAGTTCACATTGGCAAGGAGACCTTTGACTGTGTGGTCCTTTGTGTGGATCGCCACAGCGGCTACTTAGTAGCCGTTCCGGCACGCAAAAAGGGGTTGCTTGCCAAGGAAGTGGCAGTCATGATGATTCGTCATTGGCTGACCGTCTTTGACATCCCCCGCACCATTTGCAGTGACCGAGGGCCCCAGTTTACTGGTGGCTTGTTGAAGGCCATGTGTTCCCTCATGGGAATACGTCATGCCAAGAGTGTCGCCCATCTCAGCCGGTCCAATGGCCGGGCTGAAGTGGCTGGACGGCAGCTGTTCGAGAAGCTGCGCAAGACTCACATTACCAATCCACGTCGGAACTGGTTTGAGGAGATGTGGCCCGCTCTGAAGGCCCATCATGACACCCCCACTCCGTTTGGTTTGTCCCTTCACCAGATTCTGTTCGGCAGGGACCCCCTTGGTCGGGGACTTCCCTTGTCCGGTGATGGTATGGCCATGGACGCCAAGGAATTCTTTGCGCGGCAAGAGGCAACGGCGCGGGACATCCGCCAGCAGCTCGAGAAGGAGCATGCTGAGCGTCAGAAGTCCGCCCCGAGCTCGACAGCGCAGAAGTTAAGGGTGGGAGACCCGGTGTGGGTGATCAGATCCCGCCCTATGGGCACCCACCGCACCAAAACCTGGTTCACACCCGGAGAGGTGGTCCGCAGGATTGGTGAGGACACCTACCGCATCAAGGTGGGTCACGGACAGTTCCGGAAGCGCCACGAGAGTCAACTCCGTGTGCGGGAACCCGACCTCCGTGGCCAACATGTGTCCCTGGACTATGCCGCACATGAGGCAGATTCGGACGATGACTACGCTGAGCAGGAGGACTATACTGTCAAGAAGATCCTGGCCCAGCGTCCGAACGCCTCGGCAGCCGGAGGCCTGGAGTTCAAGGTTCGTTGGCGAGGCTATGGGCCGTCCCACGACACCCGGGAACCCGTCTCCTCGTTCGTGCCGCGGATTAATACCCCCTTCTTGGACTACATCCGCAAGCACAAGACCAAGATCCACGTCTCGGATTTGGCAGCACTCACCCGGGCGATTGCAGCCAGGGGCGCCTGATCATCGCCCTGAGCTCTCCCCTGATGCAGTTTGAGCGCTAGTTTGGTTGACGGATCGTCCCTCACTTACTTGCTCTCTTCCATCCTCCGGTGACCAGCCATCAGAGTGGCCATATACCCCCCCTGCTGAATCCAAGGGAGGATGGCCCCTCTCTTCCACTTCTATTCGTCACTCCCCGCCTGCTGAATCCTTGGGAAACCAGGCAGGACGACTGACCTTCACATTTTCTGAGCTCTTAGGGCCTTGAAGCCCATACGACGTTGCGCAACGGATGCTGCTGTCATCGGCATTGCGATTTTTTTGGTGTGTGGTCTGGTCCCATGGCACTTGCGGGATCGAGACCAGTCTACGTGTGTCTGCAGACTATATATGGCCTGAACTCAGGCGTTTTCCTGTCCACCCTCCTGCATATGCCTTATCCTAACCGGGGCGTGGTTTGGCGCTCTATCCAGAGTGTGTTTACACGCCTATTTACCCCGCTTATTGCTTATTTTCCTGTTCTCCAGGATGTGTGCATCTGTATGTTAAGTGTTGTCAGTCCATCACCGAGATATGGACTGTTTTTCCCCCGAAGGGATGCGAATCGTAATACGAAGGCGCCCTGAGTCGCCGTGTACATGCTCTTACATAAGGTCCGGCCTGGACCAGTACCTAAGTACAGATTCTTCTGTTTGAGTGCCCGTGATACCGTGTGCCCTAGTGGCTGTGATGTGCTGAGATCCTGATGGCGCCAGGCGGGAAGCCCAGTTGCCTGACTACACTCCCAGCGGTCCGCCACTGTCAGTCCCAGTGTGAGCTTACCGACTCGCAGACGCACTTGCAGTCGGGTGGCGACCTCCGGTGTCCTGACCTCGGTCAGTCTGCCTGGGAAACTGGTGGTTTGAGGAGTCGACGCCTCCGCCCAGACTGCATGGGGACTCCCCCATGCATGGCCTTCGTGGTAATGGGGCGAGGGAAAAGACGGCCTTGATGCCCGATCCCTTATGGAGGAGCTCGTTCGGCTTTACCACTCTGGACTCGCGTCGTGGATATGGACATGGTGCGCCCAAGGAAGGACCCGTGGGGACTCTCCCCCAGACTGCGGCCTTGGGAAGCTTGGGGTAGCCTGATGGATCTTTGTGGTCGCTCTCGACCTGTGGGACCACCTCCGTCGTCGTGTGACGCCTATGTTGGCCGTGTATGCCACTGCCACTGTGGTAGTGACCGTCGCAGCCGGCACCCGGTGCGCCTGGTATGGGTTAACGGGTCCTTTGGATGCCGAACAATCGCCGCCAGGACCCGGGACCTGATACTTGATACTATACTTGCAGTTACTAACAGCTACAGCACCGTACCTGTCTTACTGTGGGATTTGGGCAGCGTAACCTGCAAATCAGCCTGAAGTGAGGATGTGACACCCCCCCCCTTCAGGGGATGGTCCTGGGTACCCGCTGCCATGCTTGGGTGTTATCGAGCCCCCCCCAGGGTTTGCTCTAAGGAGGGGGGTGAAGCGGTACCCAGAACCTATGGCCCATGGCCCGGAGGCCTGTGACCCGTCACACCCGCTGACACCGGCTGTCAGCGGGATATCCCTGTGCTTTAACCCGCGAAATCTGGAATCTGATTTCTAACCAATAAATCGATTTAGAATTACCATAATTTTATTGTCTTAGGCGATTTTCAGTCGGAAATCGGTGAAATACCCGATTTCTACCGCGATTTCTAATTGTCGTGAAATCGCCGCCTGATATCGCCTGTTCGCGTGCTTTTGTCGCTTCTCCGTGGCGAGTTTTGTGAGGGATTTTTCTCGAGTACCTTTGAGGTTCTAAGAGAACTTAAGGGCTGAATCTAGAGGGTTTTTAATGTACTTTCATCTGCTGTGTTCACCAGAATTTTTCGCCGTTGGGTCTTCGAGAAAATCAACGCGCAAGCTTTTCCGTCGATCGCTCGAACTCGTGGTTCTCCAGGACCATGAGTTCGGACGGAACCCTACATTCCCCCCCTATGCCTTTCATCCATGCCCCTTTCACGTGGGCATATCACTTTGTATAGGGAAGCGGGCAATGGCGATGTTTTAGGCAGCCTATGGGTTTCTCAAAACCAATTCGTTTGCGTGCGCAAACGCTAACTTTGTGGCCTTGTGAGCATGAACGTTAATAATCGAACACAATGCTCACAAGACCAAAAGCCCTAGGACATTTTCGTTTTTCGAGCCAATTCAACGATGGCTCCACGCAATTCAATGCGTACCAAAAGTTCTTTTTTCGAAAGAGGGCAAGTTTTGGTCGAAAATTAGGCCAAAATGGCCAAACCCCCGAGGCTCGTACTCGAAGCCTATGAGGAGTTGAGCCTCCAATCAAGGCAATATGTAAAGTAGAGACCACGAAGGACATCGTGGATGGCTTGGTTTATTTCTTACAACCTTGTCTTCTATTTTATATAATTTAGCCTTGTGAGCACGCGTGCCATACTGCCTCCTTGCACACGCGCTCATATGCAAGCACTAACGACACGAGTGGGCGGAGACAATCTAACCATAGTGTGCATATTTGAAGGCACCTACTATGGGCCTACTCGGAAAGTGTTTACTCATATTTTTGTTTCTCAATGACGCAAAGATATGTGCATGCCAATATCGCCGATATATGCACTTTTTCCCATAAATAGTGTGCTTCAAGGATTGAGGTGTTAAAAATGTTTCCATTATGCTTTGAACCTCAACCCTTGTTGCAAAAGGGAAGCAAAGCTTCGGTTTGCATCCATGCAAAAGCTCGAGGCTCCTTTCTCTTGTGATACGGAGATACGATTTTTGGAGGGACCACTTTTGGGTGACTTTTGGCCGTTTTGCCCGGAATGGCCACAAACCCTATCTCCCCCTGATTTCGCCCCCGAGGTTGCGTGCGCCACTTGACCAAGGGTAAGGGCAATTCAGAGAGGGCACATAAACCCGCATCGAATGGGGTGTTTCCCCATGTGGCCTCTCCTCTTGAAGGGAGAGTTGTGAGTCACCCAATTTAGGGTATGTTGCCATTCTGCCCCATTTGTGTGTCACTTTCCTTCCAATGGGGAAAATAGCTAGACGCGACCATGAGGGTTGGCAAGTGGCATATATTGGGACCTAAGTCCCATGTGTCTACAGCATCCTTGGTTGAAAGGATCCTCGCCGTGGCTATGGAGATATGGAATCATGAGTGCGGGCCATTTTGGCCAAATTTTGGCTGTTTTTGCCATTGTATGCCATATTGGAATTACCATATCTCCATGGGGCACAGAATCTACCCCGAAAGGAAGGGCGATTATTGTAGCTTATGATCAAGGGTTGAACGCCATTGATTTTGGTATTTGCTCCTCTGGCTCATCCGGAGTTATTCAACTTTTGGTGCGATCCATGATCCCCCCGTTTGCACCGCATGCTGCTTTCTGCCCCATCCGCGTGTTCATCCCCTTGGTGAAGAGTAAGCAGCCAGCGTGACAGCAAGCGATAACCCAGGGCATGGGTCCAAAGGGGATATCAAGGGTCGTGAATCAAGGCTTGGCGCGACAAAATCGCCAAGGTTTCCTACCCTGGACGGTCGCCCGAGACGGCCGATTTTGCCATTTTGGCAATTATGACCCCACTTGACGAACCCGTGGTGCCCTGATGCCGGGGCCTCAGAGGGAACCAGGTTGGGTGAGGGCTCCAGAAAGTTCGTACTCAAAGGGCATAGGGTCAGTTGCCTCGTCCCTACCTCTGGCGGGTCCGGACGAGGGGTCAATTTTGGAGATTTTTGAGCTAATATCAGTTTGGGCTGAAACAGCCCATTTTCAGCTACCAACTGCTAGGGGATAATGGCGGGGCCATATCTCTGGCTCAGAGAGGAGTTGGGACCTGCCGTTAAGGGAGCATAGGGAGCCACTGTCAGTTGGCCTTGAAGCACCTTGGTTTTCAGGAACCCCTCTGTGGCTGGGCGGGACACCTCCCCTATTGGCAGGGTTTCAGGGTCCGGACTGAGTAGGGCATGGGTTGTGTTTGAGCCCCCGCCCCTGCCAGCCACTGAGAGGTTCGGACCTGGGATTGGGATACGAGTTGGGACTGAGTGTGTATTGTCCTGTGATGCCCTTATTCCAGTCCATTCTTAACCGCATGTGTACATATCCTGATGTGTTGCTGTACATACTTTTGTTCCCTTGTTTCAGAGTGGCAAGGATCCTGAAACGCTTTGTCACATGACACGAGCGTATTGATGCCCCTGTGAGCGCAGTGCTTTGCCTGCCTGCTTGCTTGTGCGTGTCACCGCAGCGTGCCGTGGCCAGGCCCCCCACGGGAACGCGTCACTGGTTCCGACGAGGATTATTATAATAATGTGACGACTGAGGGTCAGGATACCCCCGATGAAGAAGGGAATCTTGGCGAAGAAGGTCTGGGAGACCAGTGGGAGGACGAGAACGGTTCCTGGGAAACCGTGCAGCAGGAGTACGAGGGAGATTATCAGGAATAAAGGCGCCAAGATTGTGCGGCCACCCCACACACAATCAGGTGTTTTCCTGAATGTCCGATTGTGGACATTGGAGCGTTGTCTGTAGGACCACCGCCAGTTGAGGCGGATGGAGATCGGTGTTCCCAACAAATACTGAGCTTGTCAATTCATTTGTCGTCTGTGGGTTACTGACAAGAAGGGGAACAAACACCTTGCTACGTGACTTTGTGACAATGGTAGTGAAGTGAATCTTCAGTCAGAAGAACTTTTACCAGACGAATGTGTTAACACTTCGCTGCACCCCGTTAACCTGGAAGGCGTTTCAGGTCATGCTCTTCCAGCAGGGAATACAGGTTCGTTTCTGAAGGCGCACATGGTCGCCCAGGATTTATGGGAGGAAGATAAGGTAGAGGATGTTGTTTTAGAGGATTATTTTTATAGAGCGGCCATGAAATACGACCTTTATTTAGGTCATCCATTTTTAACGAAGAACAAAGTGGCCCCTGTAGGACACAGACGTTGTTTTATTTTGGAATCGGGAGAGCAGGAAGCTCCCAGCTTTCGGTTCTTGCATTCTGGGTACCCAAATGCAAAAGAATTTCTGAGTCGAAGGGTGAACACAGTTTTTGGAGAGGATGAAGGGATTAGTGAGATAAACGCCACTACAGCTTACAGCATCTTGCTACAGGAGCGACGAAGGGACACTCAGCGTTCCAAACCGCGCAATTGGAAGTCTTCCAACTACCGCGTTGGAGATAAGTGGCGTGATTATATATGTTCCTATTTTTTGGGAGAACCACGATTTTGTGCCCGCCAATGATGCCTTTTGCAACGAGTTAAACAAGCGTTTCAAGCACTTAGCTGAGGATGCATGGGCAGTAAAGTGGGATAAAAGGCTGTGGATAAACCCCCCTTTTCATTTGTATGGAGAGGTCGTTCAAAAAAAAAGCAGGATCGCACAGAGGCCATCCTTGTCATACCACTATGGGATTGGAAACCATGGTGGAAGGATGTTTTGGCCATGACAGTCGACTCCATCCGCCTCCCCCATGACGTCAAGCTGTACGCCAGGGACGACACTGGTCCCCTGCGACAGCGGCCGTGGCCTTCCGTCGCTTTTCTGGTCGATGGAGGTCCCATCTCTGACGGATCTTGCACATCAGACCATGGGTCAGAATCAGGTCTTGACCATGGTACGGATTTAGATTCGAATTTTTCCGATTTCTTAGAAGGAGATGATACGGTGCCCAACCTGGAGTCTGGAACGTCTGATTGTAGTCAGACCCCAATACGATCAGATCCATCAAGCATCTCCCACCTGGTCAGGGAGGAGCAGAAGGCCCCTTCCTGTACCTTCTCGTGACGCTCCCACTGGCCCTCGCAATCGAGCAGGATTACCCGGCCTACGCACCCTACCCCCTCCTCTCCCCCCTGGTGGGCTTCGCGGACGACACCAACCTCACGGTCGCGCACACCCCACACGAATCCCATGCCCCGGAGCCCGGGCCAACGGTCACCCAACAGGCCAATGACTTACTGGACGTGACCGTCTCCTACCTCTCCCACAACAACCTCATCGTCCACCCCACAAAGTCGGTGGCCATGATCAAGGGGTCTGCCACACCCCCCACCCTAGGGCCACAAGGGCCCCCCATGCAAGTCGTGACAACCACCACCCACCTGGGGGTAATCCAGACCGCCAACCCTGAGGACGCCACCCTCCCTCCCAAGTTACAATCACACCTCGCCCGTCTCCCCAGATATGCGTCCCCAACCACCAAGGCCCTCTCCCTGTCCCACCAGAGCCTGGCGTAATACCTCACCGGGGTCTTGAACGCCTCCATAGGCTCCAAGCACTCCACCTGACACACCCCACCACCGCCCTCCAGCCGGCCACACGCGCCGTGACCAAGGCATGGGCAGCACACGGGGGCTGGCCCACCTCCATACCCACCCGCGCCATCCGAGCGGCATGGCCCCACTATGGGGACGCCATAGGGGACGAGGTGAAAGCGGCCTACACCAGACACACCGCCCTGCTCCTTCACCGCATGACCCACAACCACTCACCGGACGTCCGCGAGGTGACCACAATCCGCCTCCAAGCCGCACAACGGGCCCGCAACACATGCCCGTGCTGGGTACTCCACCAGACGGGCATGCCCACCAACATGAACACTCGCCTGTGGAACCACCTGCAGCTTCTCCTCCCATCCCCACACCACGCCATACTCACCAACCACACGTGCCCAGAGGAAGGGCCTCTAGCGGTCCTCTGCGGGGACCTCCAACATCACCCCAAGGGCACCATCCACACCATAGACCTTGTCGGGGCCTCCATCACCGTAGTATACGTCACCCTCCCCCAAATACGGGTCCTGCACCACAGCAGGGCACACCACACCCCCTTTCTACAGCTCCCGGAATGGCCTCAATACCGCCTCTTCCACCAGTACCTCACGCAGACGGCACCAGCAGCGGGACACACTCTGCCGGGAAGCAAAGACATGCAAACAGCCTACCGAGAATTCACAAAGCAACACCCCCGACCCATCCCAGCGACACCGCCCTACGCACCCACCGGCTCGAAACACGAACCCGTCCCCCCGGTGACGGGCCCAGTCCCACCACTAACCCTACTACTGGCCCCCAATGAAGCCAAACCCAGGCAGACCACCGTCATCCACCAGGGGGCAAAATGGCGCATACCAAAACACCACATGACCGCCCGAGACCTGCCACGGGTCCCGCATGACTCCCAGAGCATGCCACGCACATGTTGGGCCTGTGACCCCGATGCACCAACCACACCATGGCCCGTACTACACCTCAGAGCACGCCACCACACCCACCCCACAACCCACCTACCACCACAGGCCTACGCATGGGTGGCCCCATGGTTCCACCGCACCGACACTAACCCCATGGTAGCATGGAACCCCGACCATGCGCCCAAATGGCTCTTCACCACTACACCCACATGGCCCCGCCCCGACCCGCCAGGGGTCGCCATCCGTTACAGCATGTACGAGCCAGGCAGAACGGGCAAGCACGAGCACCCCTACTATCCGCTCCACCACTCCTGCCACACACCGGAGCACCGAACACAAACCCTCACATGCCACGACCTAAACCCAGACACAGCCTACATCCTCCACTACATCTACTCCTACCTCACACAAGGACAGCCGGAGCAGGGACTCATAGCCCTGTCCCCCCAAGCGAAACACATCATCTCCAAAGGAATAGGGGTGTACGCAACCCCCATCCTGCAGCCCACAACCCCAGTAGCCCACCTCGCCACGGGCCTCGCCATATACGCCTACCTGCCCATGAACCCATGCCGCCTCCCACAACCATCACCGGCGGACCAGCTCTTCTGCACCGACGCCTCAGGCGAATCCGCCCTCACGCCCATCACCGGGGGGGCCACCCTGCAGCTAACCCACACCGGGGGACACTACCACATGGACCACCACACGGGCCACACCACCTATGGGGCCTCCTCCCACGGGGAGCTAGGGGCCATGGCCGACGCCATCACCAAGATCGCGGCCCACCTACCCACCAACTCCCCGCACATCGTCCGGGTCTGGTTCGTGGTAGACGCCACTGTCGACACACACCTGCTCCTCCGCATAGCAAGGCAACCACTTCACAAAGCCACCGCGACGAGCCTCGGCACCAAGGCACTGCTGCTCTGGAAAGCCCTTCGCAGCCTTCCCCCCTACGTCCAACTCCACATCGTGAAACAAGAGTCCCACAGACACCAATACGGAAATGGTAAGGTCGACAACCAGGCAGTACACCAGCGCACAACGCACCTACCAGCCCTCCAGATCCCTGACCTCGGCCGAACCCACACACACCTCCAACACATACCCCCCGTACCCGAGCCCCATCAGACCCCGGACTGGGTACCAGAGGACGCCCCCTATTCCTCCCACGACAGAGCATACCACTACCCCAACCCCATCCAACATCTCGCCCGCGTGCTCCGCGACGCAGACAGCCGGGCGCACATCCAGGAGCCCCAGGACAGACTGCAAATCCCCCTCTACCACTCAGCGCTGCGCCCAGCAAACGTCTCAGCCCACCTCCAAAAATGACGCATCAAGCTCCTCAGGGAGCAACTACCATTCCTCACCAGGTCGCCAGATGGCTCGCCCGCAAACGGATCCACGTCCCCGAAGAACACACCCGTTGCCCCTGCGACCACACCACCCCGGAGGACTGGGAACACTTCAAGAAATGCCTCCTCCATACAGGCAGGGACACGCTAGTGGGCTGGTCCCTGGCGGAAACCCTACGACAACACGAAGGATGGCTAGCCCACAGCCACGCACACCAGGCCACCGAACACCTCTTCTGGGATCCCCTGGGTAAAAGAAGCCACCATGAGAGGGGCGGTGACACAGGCCCTGCACCGACACCTCACCAAACACACGGAAAGCCCCATGGAGGGCGCGGCGCACCTCCAGCTAGAGGCAGTCCGCAGAGCAGCGGCCCAAATTGTACACCGCAAACACCTCCTGTTAACACACGCGGAGCAACTCACCGACCCCACCGCCAGGGAACACATGCAGCGTCTCATCCATTACCATGCCGTGCATGACCGAGACGTCCACTAACCCACTCCGCGCCCCGCACGCGCCCCCAATCTCCATCCACAGGCCTGCAAGACACCACCACAGCGCCCCGAGGCCCATCACTCACCCGAGAAGCCACCCAGCACCGCCCAGCCCGGCCGAGCCCAACCAGGGCCAACCATACGTCGACGTAGACGCGCAAGACCCCGGCAGCCCATCCAGCCAACCCCCCCCGGACCCGGGGCACCCCCCCCTCACATCGGCCACCATCCGCGACCCCGTCATCCTCCGAGCAACCCTCCAAGACAGGACCCCGAACACCCCCCTGGGCTGGTACCGCCTACAAGACGACTGGACCAAGCTTACCGTCAAAGCCCTTCGGGACCTGACCACCCCAGGCAGCGGCCTCCACGAGGCCATCGTAGACCTCGTACTCTGGCGAGCCCGCAAACACACCCAGGGCCAGCACGTCTGGATCCCCCCCATCGAGTGGGGCCAGGCCCTGACGCACGACACCGGCATCAACGTCACGCGTCGAGGGACCGTACGCCTACGACGGGCCCCAGCGGAGAAGGACCACCCAGCGGACCCGAACCGCCCGGAGCAGTGGGAACAGGCCACCGCACCAACCCGCGACACCGCCCTCCGGGCCGCCGGCCTCCGCACCCCAGACGACGACCTCTCCCCCCGACCTACAGACAGTGACCACCCCCCGCCGGAGGTCTGGGTTACAGTACTCGGGCGCGGGCACTACTACGTGATAGCCGCTACGGCTACGTCCCCCGGCCCGCAATGGCTCGTCAAAGGGACAGACACCATGCTCGCCCCAGGGACCGCCCCACCAGGGGCAGTAGGGGACCCCACCACCCAGCACAGGGTCCTCAGGGGCGTCCTCCAGCCAGGGGACAAGCCCTCAGCCCGCGCCCTGGCCCAAATCACCTCAGGGAAGGCGGGCTACCACCTGGGATTGGCCATGCTCTGCCTGACCCACTGGATCCAGCGCCGCTGGCCACCCACGGGGACCGTGCCCTGGGTTTGGGCCATCCCCACCGCCCACACACAAGTCGAGGCGGGCCCGGACACGCGACCAAACCCCTTCCCCAGACCGCAGCAATCCCTCACCTGCGGGTACCACGCCATCCACAGGGTCCTCAACTGCGTGGGTCTTAGCCCAAAGCTAGCATACCCCCTTCCCACCACTGACCAAGAGGTCCACCAGATGCGCAAGCTCGTCTGCGAAATCCTTGCCGCGGCAGCAGAAGACGGCAAGCTTCTCCTCCAAACCGCCCGACCTACAAGTGGCCAGGGGGGGGGGGTTCTTATGAAAAATAGGGCAGTATTTATTGATTTTTTAGCCAAAAATTGAGTTTTCGGCCTGAGGAGAGCAGCTTGAGGGTGCGGGATGTGAAAAAGCAAGTTGTGTTGAAACACACATCAAGAAAACACAATTTACAGCATCCGTTTGGAAATCAATCGGATATATAACCATTTTCAAAAGGTTTTCATGAAGACCCCCCCTATTTTGGGGGCGCTGAATCCAAAAACAGCGTGTATGGGGCCGAGAGGACATATGGCAGGAGTCATTTCAAGTAAAAGTTGTATGCAGGTAGTTAGTGCCACGTCTGGTGAAATCTGGTAAAACGCCCCCCCCCCCCACCCCGGGGGGGGCATTTTTTGGAAAAAACGGGTAGATCAGCCTTTTGAAAATGTTTTCCTGAGGACCCCCCCTATTTTTGGGGCGCTGAATCCAGAAAACATGCTCTCGGAGTCCAAAAATTGCTTTTTGGGTACGCTTTGAGTAAAGTTGTATGCAGGTAGTTAGTGCCATGTCTGGTGAAATGTGGTAAAACGCCCCCCCCCCGGGGGCCATTTTTTGGAAAAAACGGGTAAATGAGCCTTTCATTAATGTTTTCCTGAGGACCCCCCCTATTTTGGGGGCGCTGAATCCAGAAGAAATGCTGCGGGAGTCCAAAAAATTGCTTTTTGTTTACGTTTTGAGTAAATTTGTATGCAGGTAGTTAGTGCCACGTCTGGTGAAATCTGGTAAAACCCCCCTGTAAGAATTTTTGAAGTCCTTTGTTGCATTGCAATGGGCTTTGGCCTATACATCCAACAATTCCCCAAAAAACACAAACAAACCTCCTTCAAATCCCCAACACAGACGACATACAAGGCAAGGTCATGACCACGAAATACGAAGGGATTTCGAAACGATCCCTTTCACATGTTCTGAGAAGAAATGAACAAAGGGGGGCATATAACATTGTAATATAAGCAAAACAATGCATACATGCACTATGAACACGGGTCTCCCCCCAACGCGTGGTGCCGGTGCACCGACGCGTTTGGAAACCCAATCAACCTATGCATGCTAAGCCCAACTGATGGGCTGTCATTTGGTGCCTATAACTTCAGGATCTGTGGCAACTACGATTTTATAAAAAATCGTGAACATGGCCTACTTGGGCCAAAAAAACTAGCGCGGAACGGCGTCGCGATAGTGCCGTAACATCCGCTTATACTTAAAACTGATATACAAATAATCTAAACAATAAAACTGATTGAAATCTCTTAAAAAGCGTCAGAAATCGAGATTTTCTGGATCGGCGCGCGCGATCTCAGGACTGGCCGTCGCCAACCCAAACTCAGTTTTATAGTACAGAAAATGGTGAAAACACCATGAATGTAAAACTACAGAAATTCCTGATCCACTGATACCAACACTGTCCAAAACAGTACTGGGATCGTGGATTTCTGTGTGTGCACATATATCAGGTTTTTACACAGAAAAAGCAAAAATATAGGTTGCACGAAAACCTTGCACTCCCCTCCCAAGTCCTGAGACACATCTCAGGCTGAAAAGCACAAAGAAGGTGTAGTGCAACAAAAAAATTGGGTGGGAAAAATGCAAAGCATTTGGGTTGGGTGTTAACCACCACATAGTTCTACCGGGTTAACACTCCCCTCCCAAGCTCAGACACACCCAGCCAGAACATGGGTGGGGTTTCGGGCTGATTCTCCCAAGACAACCCGGAGAAATATGTGTTTTTCTCCAAAAAAATGTTTTCGACAAAAACAAAAAAATGGTAAACAAACAAACAACCACAAAAATGCACTTGTGTGATGTCATGACC
Organism: Eutreptiella sp. 'Long Island Sound 2002'; assembly: GCA_964036045.1. NCBI lineage: Eukaryota > Euglenozoa > Euglenophyceae > Eutreptiales > Eutreptiaceae > Eutreptiella > Eutreptiella sp. 'Long Island Sound 2002'. The sequence goes on from OZ038396.1 coordinate 30,338,873, forward strand.
CTGAAATCAAAGACATCACAAAGCAACTCCAGCGCTGCAGCTGAAAAAATAGCGTAAAGGAAGCACAAATAGCTTAAGATAATAATAAAAAAATTCACATATAAGTGTCTATGCAACAATTGAACAAATGAAATCAAATGAGTTGATTTGGCTCAAAGATTCTTCTTTAACTTAAACCAATAGCTTCAGCGCGTCCCCAGTCAAGGTCAGTTGTAGGCGTATGAGATGTCTTATCCGGTAACAATCTCCATCAAGTCAAACCATCCAAATAGTAGGAAACAATCCACCTTTGTAGAGTAACCCTTGGAGTAAGTCTTGATGGCCTTCAAGTGTCAATCCATGGGGCATACCAAGGCCCATGGCTGTCGTCGTAGAATTCTGTCTTCTACCAAGTCGTCGACAGCGCTGTATGTCACTGCCATAGCTCATAGGTCTTCAATTGCATCAATAAATTCAAAGAAGTCCTCCAATAATTTTTTGGACTCCTTCAACTCAAAACTCAAACATGTTGTTGGGGTTTGCTAATTCCTTCGCGTAGTCCATGCATAGACCTCGTCGTCGTCGTCTTCAGCGTCGTCGTCGTCGTCGTCGTCATCGCTGAGGGCGTTTCGAAATTGTAAGAATTTTTGAAGTCGTTTGTTGCATTGCAATGGGCTTTGGCCTATACATCCAACATTTCCCCAAAAAACACAAACAAACCTCCTTCAAATCCCCAACACCGACGACATACAAGGCAAGGTCATGACCACGAAATCCGAAGGGATTTCGAAACGATCCCTTTCACATGTTCTGAGAAGAAATGAACAAAGGGGGGCATATAACATTGTAATATAAGCAAAACAATGCATACATGCACTATGAACACGGGTCTCCCCCCAACGCGTGGTGCCGGTGCACCGACGCGTTTGGAAACCCAATCAACCTATGCATGCTAAGCCCAACTGATGGGCTGTCATTTGGTGCCTATAACTTCAGGATCTGTGGCACCTACGATTTTATAACAAATCGTGAACATGGCCTACTTGGGTCAAAAAAACTAGCGCGGAACGGCGTCGCGATAGTGCCGTAACATCCGCTTATACTTAAAACTGATATACAAATAATCTAAACAATAAAACTGATTGAAATCTCTTAAAAAGCGTCAGAAATCGAGATTTTCTGGATCGGCGCGCGCCATCTCAGGACTGGCCGTCGCCAACCCAAACTCAGTTTTGTAGTACAGAAAATGGTGAAAACACCATGAATGTAAAACTACAGAAATTCCTGATCCACTGATACCAACACTGTCCAAAACAGTACTGGGATCGTGGATTTCTGTGTGTGCACATATATCAGGTTTTTACACAGAAAAAGCAAAAGTATAGGTTGCACGAAAACCTTACACTCCCCTCCCAAGTCCTGAGACACATCTCAGGCTGAAAAGCACAAAGAAGGTGTAGTGCAACAAAAAAATTGGGTGGGAAAAATGCAAAGCATTTGGGTTGGGTGTTAACCACCACATAGTTCTACCGGGTTAACACTCCCCTCCCAAGCTCAAACACACCCAGCCAGAACATGGGTGGGGTCTGGGGCTGATTCTCCCAAGACAACCCGGAGAAATATGTGTTTTTCTCCAAAAAAATGTTTTCGACAAAAACAAAAAAATGGTAAACAAACAAACAACCACAAAAATGCACTTGTGTGATGTCATGACCCTGAAATCAAAGACATCACAAAGCAACTCCAGCGCTGCAGCTGAAAAAATAGCGTAAAGGAAGCACAAATAGCTTAAGATAATAATAAAAAAAATCACATGTAAGTGTCTATGCAAAAATTGAACAAATGAAATCAAATGAGTTGATTTGGCTCAAAGATTCTTCTTTAACTTAAACCAATAGCTTCAGCGCGTCCCCAGTCAAGGTTAGTTGTAGGCGTATGAGATGTCCCATCCGGTAACAATCTCCATCAAGTCAAACCATCCAAATAGTAGGAAACCATCCACCTTTGTAGAGTAACCCTTGGAGTAAGTCTTGATGGCCTTCAAGTGTCAATCCATGGGGCATACCAAGGCCCATGGCTGTCGTCGTAGAATTCTGTCTTCTACCAAGTCGTCGACAGCGCTGTATGTCGCTGCCATAGCTCATAGGTCTTCAATTGCATCAATAAATTCAAAGAAGTCCTCCAATATTTTTTTGGACTCCTTCAACTCAAAACTCAAACATGTTGTTGGGGTTTGCTAATTCCTTCGCGTAGTCCATGCATAGACCTCGTCGTCGTCGTCTTCAGCGTCGTCGTCGTCGCCGTCGTCGCTGAGGGCGTTTCAAAATTGTAAGAATTTTTGAAGTCCTTTGTTGCATTGCAATGGGCTTTGGCCTATACATCCAACATTTCCCCAAAAAACACAAACAAACCTCCTTCAAATCCCCAACACCGACGACGTACAAGGCAAGGTCATGACCACGAAATCCGAAGGGATTTCGAAACGATCCCTTTCACATGTTCTGAGAAGAAATGAACAAAGGGGGGCATATAACATTGTAATATAAGTAAGACAATGCATACATGCACTATGAACACGGGTCTCCCCCCAACGCGTGGTGCCGGTGCAGCAACGCAATTGGAAACCCAATCAACCTATGCATGCAAAGCCCAACTGATGGGCTGTCATTTGGTGCCTATAACTTCAGGATCTGTGGCACCTACGATTTTATAAAAAATCGTGAACATGGCCTACTTGGGCCAAAAAAACTAGCGCGGAACGGCGTCGCGATAGTGCCGTAACATCCGCTTATACTTAAAACTGATATACAAATAATCTAAACAATAAAACTGATTGAAATCTCTTAAAAAGCGTCAGAAATCGAGATTTTCTGGATCGGCGCGCGCGATCTCAGGACTGGCCGTCGCCGACCCAAACTCAGTTTTATAGTACAGAAAAAGGTGAAAACACCATGAATGTAAAACTACAGAAATTCCTGATCCACTGATACCAACACTGTCCAAAACAGTACTGGGATCGTGGATTTCTGTGTGTGCACATATATCAGGTTTTTACACAGAAAAAGCAAAAGTATAGGTTGCACGAAAACCTTACACTCCCCTCCCAAGTCCTGAGACACATCTCAGGCTGAAAAGCACAAAGAAGGTGTAGTGCAACAAAAAAATTGGGTGGGAAAAATGCAAAGCATTTGGGTTGGGTGTTAACCACCACATAGTTCTACCGGGTTAACACTCCCCTCCCAAGCTCAGACACACCCAGCCAGAACATGGGTGGGGTCTGGGGCTGATTCTCCCAAGACAACCCGGAGAAATATGTGTTTTTCTCCAAAAAAAATGTTTTCGACAAAAACAAAAAAATGGTAAACAAACAAACAAACACAAAAATGCACTTGTGTGATGTCCTGACCCTGAAATCAAAGACATCACAAAGCAACTCCAGCGCTGCAGCTGAAAAAATAGCGTAAAGGAAGCACAAATAGCTTAAGATAATAATAAAAAAAATCACATATAAGTGTCTATGCAACAATTCAACAAATGAAATCAAATGAGTTGATTTGGCTCAAAGATTCTTCTTTAACTTAAACCAATAGCTTCAGCGCGTCCCCAGTCAAGGTCAGTTGTAGGCGTATGAGATGTCTTATCCGGTAACAATCTCCATCAAGTCAAACCATCCAAATAGTAGGAAACCATCCACCTTTGTAGAGTAACCCTTGGAGTAAGTCTTGATGGCCTTCAAGTGTCAATCCATGGGGCATACCAAGGCCCATGGCTGTCGTCGTAGAATTCTGTCTTCTACCAAGTCGTCGACAGCGCTGTATGTCACTGCCATAGCTCATAGGTCTTCAATTGCATCAATAAATTCAAAGAAGTCCTCCAATAATTTTTTGGACTCCTCCAACTCAAAACTCAAACATGTTGTTGGGGTTTGCTAATTCCTTCGCGTAGTCCATCCATAGACCTCGTCGTCGTCGTCTTCAGCGTCGTCGTCGTCGTCGTCGTCATCGCTGAGGGCGTTTCAAAATTGTAAGAATTTTTGAAGTCCTTTGTTGCATTGCAATCGGCTTTGGCCTATACATCCAACATTTCCCCAAAAAACACAAACAAACCTCCTTCAAATCCCCAACACCGACGACGTACAAGGCAAGGTCATGACCACGAAATCCGAGGAATTTCGAAACGATCCCTTTCACATGTTCTGAGAAGAAATGAACAAAGGGGGGCATATAACATTGTAATATAGGCAAAACAATGCATACATGCACTATGAACACGGGTCTCCCCCCAACGCGTGGTGCCGGTGCACCGACGCGTTTGGAAACCCAATCAACCTATGCATGCTAAGCCCAACTGATGGGCTGTCATTTGGTGCCTATAACTTCAGGATCTGTGGCACCTACGATTTTATAAAAAATCGTGAACATGGCCTCCTTGGGCCAAAAAAACTAGCGCGGAACGGCGTCGCGATAGTGCCGTAACATCCGCTTATACTTAAAACTGATATACAAATAATCTAAACAATAAAACTGATTGAAATCTCTTAAAAAGCGTCAGAAATCGAGATTTTCTGGATCGGCGCGCGCCATCTCAGGACTGGCCGTCGCCAACCCAAACTCAGTTTTGTAGTACAGAAAATGATGAAAACACCATGAATGTAAAACTACAGAAATTCCTGATCCACTGATACCAACACTGTCCAAAACAGTACTGGGATCGTGGATTTCTGTGTGTGCACATATATCAGGTTTTTACACAGAAAAAGCAAAAATATAGGTTGCACGAAAACCTTGCACTCCCCTCCCAAGTCCTGAGACACATCTCAGGCTGAAAAGCACAAAGAAGGTGTAGTGCGGCAAAAAAATTGGGTGGGAAAAATGCAAAGCATTTGGGTTGGGTGTGTACCACCACATAGTTCTACCGGGTTAACACTCCCCTCCCAAGCTCAGACACACCCAGCCAGAACATGGGTGGGGTCTGGGGCTGATTCTCCCAAGACAACCCGGAGAAATATGTGTTTTTCTCCAAAAAAATGTTTTCGACAAAAACAAAAAAATGGTAAACAAACAAACAACCACAAAAATGCACTTGTGTGATGTCATGACCCTGAAATCAAAGACATCACAAAGCAACTCCAGCGCTGCAGCTGAAAAAATAGCGTAAAGGAAGCACAAATAGCTTAAGATAATAATAAAAAAAATCACATATAAGTGTCTATGCAAAAATTGAACAAATGAAATCAAATGAGTTGATTTGGCTCAAAGATTCTTCTTTAACTTAAACCAATAGCTTCAGCGCGTCCCCAGTCAAGGTCAGTTGTAGGCGTATGAGATGTCTTATCCGGTAACAATCTCCATCAAGTCAAACCATCCAAATAGTAGGAAACCATCCACCTTTGTAGAGTAACACTTGGAGTAAGTCTTGATGGCCTTCAAGTGTCAATCCACGGGGCATACCAAGGCCCATGGCTGTCGTCGTAGAATTCTGTCTTCTACGACTTCAAAAATTCTTACAATTTTGAAACGGCCTCAGCGACGACGGCAACGACGACGACGCTGAAGACGACGACGACGAGGTCTATGCATGGACTACGCGAAGGAATTAGCAAACCCCAACAACATGTTTGAGTTTTGAGTTGAAGGAGTCCAAAAAATTATTGGAGGACTTCTTTGAATTTATTGATGCAATTGAAGACCTATGAGCTATGGCAGCGACATACAGCGCTCTTTGTTGCATTGCAATGGGCTTTGGCCTATACATCCAACATTTCCCCAAAAAACACAAACAAACCTCCTTCAAATCCCCAACACCGACGACGTACAAGGCAAGGTCATGACCACGAAATCCGAAGGGATTTCGAAACGATCCCTTTCACATGTTCTGAGAAGAAATGAACAAAGGGGGGCATATAACATTGTAATATAAGTAAGACAATGCATACATGCACTATGAACACGGGTCTCCCCCCAACGCGTGGTGCCGGTGCACCGACGCGTTTGGAAACCCAATCAACCTATGCATGCAAAGCCCAACTGATGGGCTGTCATTTGGTGCCTATAACTTCAGGATCTGTGGCACCTACGATTTTATAAAAAATCGTGAACATGGCCTACTTGGGCCAAAAAAACTAGCGCGGAACGGCGTCGCGATAGTGCCGTAACATCCGCTTATACTTAAAACTGATATACAAATAATCTAAACAATAAAACTGATTGAAATCTCTTAAAAAGCGTCAGAAATCGAGATTTTCTGGATCGGCGCGCGCGATCTCAGGACTGGCCGTCGCCAACCCAAACTCAGTTTTGTAGTACAGAAAATGGTGAAAACACCATGAATGTAAAACTACAGAAATTCCTGATCCACTGATACCAACACTGTCCAAAACAGTACTGGGATCGTGGATTTCTGTGTGTGCACATATATCAGGTTTTTACACAGAAAAAGCAAAAGTATAGGTTGCACGAAAACCTTACACTCCCCTCCCAAGTCCTGAGACACATCTCAGGCTGAAAAGCACAAAGAAGGTGTAGTGCAACAAAAAAATTGGGTGGGAAAAATGCAAAGCATTTGGGTTGGGTGTTAACCACCACATAGTTCTACCGGGTTAACACTCCCCTCCCAAGCTCAGACACACCCAGCCAGAACATGGGTGGAGTCTGGGGCTGATTCTCCCAAGACAACCCGGAGAAATATGTGTTTTTCTCCAAAAAAAATGTTTTCGACAAAAACAAAAAAATGGTAAACAAACAAACAACCACAAAAATGCACTTGTGTGATGTCCTGACCCTGAAATCAAAGACATCACAAAGCAACTCCAGCGCTGCAGCTGAAAAAATAGCGTAAAGGAAGCACAAATAGCTTAAGATAATAATAAAAAAAATCACATATAAGTGTCTATGCAACAATTGAACAAATGAAATCAAATGAGTTGATTTGGCTCAAAGATTCTTCTTTAACTTAAACCAATAGCTTCAGCGCGTCCCCAGTCAAGGTCAGTTGTAGGCGTATGAGATGTCTTATCCGGTAACAATCTCCATCAAGTCAAACCATCCAAATAGTAGGAAACCATCCACCTTTGTAGAGTAACCCTTGGAGTAAGTCTTGATGGCCTTCAAGTGTCAATCCATGGGGCATACCAAGGCCCATGGCTGTCGTCGTAGAATTCTGTCTTCTACCAAGTCGTCGACAGCGCTGTATGTCACTGCCATAGCTCATAGGTCTTCAATTGCATCAATAAATTCAAAGAAGTCCTCCAATAATTTTTTGGACTCCTTCAACTCAAAACTCAAACATGTTGTTGGGGTTTGCTAATTCCTTCGCGTAGTCCATGCATAGACCTCGTCGTCGTCGTCTTCAGCGTCGTCGTCGTCGTCGTCGTCATCGCTGAGGGCGTTTCAAAATTGTAAGAATTTTTGAAGTCCTTTGTTGCATTGCAATCGGCTTTGGCCTATACATCCAACATTTCCCCAAAAAACACAAACAAACCTCCTTCAAATCCCCAACACCGACGACGTACAAGGCAAGGTCATGACCACGAAATCCGAAGGGATTTCGAAACGATCCCTTTCACATGTTCTGAGAAGAAATGAACAAAGGGGGGCATATAACATTGTAATATAAGCAAGACAATGCATACATGCACTATGAACACGGGTCTCCCCCCAACGCGTGGTGCCCGTGCACCGACGCGTTTGGAAACCCAATCAACCTATGCATGCAAAGCCCAACTGATGGGCTGTCATTTGGTGCCTATAACTTCAGGATCTGTGGCACCTACGATTTTATAAAAAATCGTGAACATGGCCTACTTGGGCCAAAAAAACTAGCGCGGAACGGCGTCGCGATAGTGCCGTAACATCCGCTGATACTTAAAACTGATATACAAATAATCTAAACAATAAAACTGATTGAAATCTCTTAAAAAGCGTCAGAAATCGAGATTTTCTGGATCGGCGCGCGCGATCTCAGGACTGGCCGTCGCCGACCCAAACTCAGTTTTATAGTACAGAAAAAGGTGAAAACACCATGAATGTAAAACTACAGAAATTCCTGATCCACTGATACCAACACTGTCCAAAACAGTACTGGGATCGTGGATTTCTGTGTGTGCACATATATCAGGTTTTTACACAGAAAAAGCAAAAATATAGGTTGCACGAAAACCTTACAGTTCAGTTGCGTGGTTAACACCCCCCCCCCGGGCCATTTTTTGGAAAAAACGGACAAATGAGCCTTTGAATAATGTTTTCGTGAGGACCCCCCCTATTTTGGGGGCGCTGAATCCAAAAAACATGCTGCCGGAGTCCAAAAAATTGCTTTTTGTTTACGTTTTGAGTAAATTTGTATGCAGGTAGTTAGTGCCACGGCTGGTGAAGTCTGGTAAATGCCCCCCCCCCCCCCCCCCCCCATGGCAATTGTTTGGAAAAAACGGGTAAATTAGCCCTTTGAAAATGTTTTCATGAGGACCTCCCCTATTTTGGCGGCGCTGAACCCAAAAAATATGCTGTCGTGGTCCAAAATATTGCTTCTTGGGTACTTTTTGAGTAAAGTGACGTTTTGGCCCGTAAAATCATAGGTGGGGGAACTTAGCCCACGCAAACTGCACCCTGTTTTTCACCTCAGGGGCGGCATTTGTGTGCAAAAAAAAGACGCGCAGTTTCCGCGTGTTTCCACCTGAAAACTGAGAATGACAAAACGGAGGAATCTCAAATATATTTTTTTAGGCTATCAGCGGAATGCAAGTAGTCAGAGGTATGAAAAAAACGTTTTTTTTGGCATGTTGAGTGCGTGAGGCCTCGCGCACTCAACTATGCAGAAAGTGCATTTCCCAATGGTCCTGAATAAACAGTATTCCATGCCATATGGTGTACCGTTCGGGTCATGTCAGCAGCAAGAGTGGTCAATCAATGGTCATTTTTGGTACACGCCATGCACTATGTAAGGGGTAATAGATCTAAAAAGGCGGTCTGCCCTCAGTCTTTGCTAAACACACGATTTTCAGTTAGTTTACCTACAAATGAGGTGCCCAGCCCCCCAGCTTTTGGGGCTGTACAACATTTTGTCAGAAGCGCTAGGTCACTGGACGTATGAAGCAAGTGCTCTAGAGGAGGATAGTCTAATCGCTACTCTTGAGCTCACTGTTTTCACAGGATTCCAAAGAGGAGGAATCTCAAAAACCCTTTTGGAGGCTATCAGCAGAATGCAAGTAGTCAGGGGTATTCAAAAAAACATGCTTCTAGCATGTTGAGTGCGCGAGCCCTCGCGCACTGAGTGTTCCGCTCTGCAAGTCTTTAACCCATATTGAATCTTGCAGTTTTGCTTTTGCTCCATCCTTGCTTCATGCCACTTCCGATGTAAAAAGGTGATCTCAATAAAGCCTGAAAATCTCACTCCAGCTGGCTGAGTGCGCAAGGCCTCGAGCACTCAGCCTCCCATAATAAGTATTTTTTCATGTGGACATGTACAGGATGTGTGAACAGCGCCCATCTTTAATAGTTTTCCAGACGATACAAAAATTGGTATTCTTCAAATTAGCCAACAAAATCTTTTTTCGGGGAAAATGACCGGTAAACTCTCTGATTTTGGACTAAAAAATGGTTATTTGACCCCCCTAAAAAGAGCAGAAGATGGGCAAAACTGATGAAAAATGCGTTTTTTGGGAGGGTTTGAAAAACAGTATTTTCAAGATGGTAAAAAAAAAATTTTTTCGGTGACAAAATCTAGGTGCTTAGGTGAAAAAAAGGGGGTGCAGTTTGCGTGGGCTAAGGGGAATACGGTGGCTGGTACGGGGGGGGTGGCCCCTGGTGGTAGGTGGGGTATGGGGGTAGAGCGCTCGGTGGCTGCCATCCCATACGTTGGTGCTGCTCGTGCACGGGGGGTTGTCGCCCGGTGGGGTAGGGTGGTAAGCAGTGGTAGTGGTGGGGGTGGTGTTGGTGGTGGTGGTGGTGGGGCCGCTGGTGGTGGTGGCGCTGGTAGTGGTGGGCCTGGTGCTGCGGGTATGGCCCTAGAACTCCTTGTGGATATTCCGGTCCCCCTAGTGGGGGTGGGTGGTCGGGCATCGTGCGCAGTCCCTGGGGCTGTACTGTTTGGTGGGCAGCGGGGGCGGATCGGGGGCCGGGGTCAACGGTGATTGTGGTCGAGGGGTCCCACGTCCCTGGGTCGGTCTGGCTAGCGGCGGTGGTGGTTTGTGGGGGGTGGATGACGGGGCGCTTGGATGTGGGGATGTTAACGAGGGTTTGGACGGGGTCATTTTGGGTGGCTGCCTCTGTGGTGGCAGCGGCTGCTGGTTGGAGGGGGGCGTGGGTTGTGGTAGGTGGGGGGTCCTGGTTTGGGTTAGGGTTTTGGGTTAGGGCGGTGTCTCTTGGTTTGGTGTCGTTGCATCTGTGGTGTTGTGTGCGCTCGTTTGGGCGCCGGCTTGGGTTTGGGGTCGGGTTTGGGGTTGGGGTCCGGTTCCAGGTTGAGGAGAACCTCCGTCCGGAGGTGTGAGGGCACCGGTGCCGGGTTGGGGGTCTTCCCGGTGTATTGCCGGGGTGCCTGAGTCGCCTGGGTGGGGGTCGGGGGGTCCCCGGTAGCCTGGCCTGCGGCCGCAGTTTTGGCTTTTGCCGTGGCCTTGTGGATGAGGTCGGCGGGGAGGGGGGGGTCGGAGGATGAGGTGGAGGACGTCGATGAGGCTGAGGACGAGGAGGAAGTGGTGGTTTTGGGGGACGCGGGTTGCGCTGTGATGCGGGCGGTCGCGGGTTTGTGGGCGGCGGCTTCTCTTGCGGCCACGGCGAGGAGGATGGAGGGCATGTCCTCGGGCTGTAGGTTGGGGGGGGGCGGCTGGGGCGGTCCGGCCGTGAACTGGCGGCCCGGCAGGCCGATCTGGTCAGCAGCGGTGAAGAAGGGGGGTGCGGGGCTGCGGTCTCCTCCTACCGGGCTTCGCTGGGCCGGGGTCCTGCAATGCGTGAGGTTGTGTGGGTTGGCGTCCGCGGGGGGGACCAGGTTTTTGTTCCTCCCTTCCCCACAAATTCATCCCTACCTTGGACCCCTGCTCAATGGCGGTCACACCTTGAGCCTGTATTTTTTAACACGTCATGACCTGAAAAGCCTCTTGACTCTTATCGGGGTCCCAGAGTCCACTGTGACTTCCTTCTCTGCGCGCACACGCGCCGACCAATTGCCAGCGCCTGAAGACCGGAGTGTTCGAGGCGAAGGCGCTCTAGCTCTGTCTAATGCTGCCCTCCCCATGGCTTCAGCGGAGCATGATCCTCCACCGGCAGGCTCACCACCCCCTCTCGCTGATGTACCACTTTCCCCTCCTGCTCCCCCCCCACAGCCCTTCCATCGTGCGGCTGAGCCCCGCCCCCGCCCAGCACACAGCCATTCTTTGACTGTGCGCTCCCACAACATCAACAAGCAAGCACCCGAGGCACTTATCCACTCACACCTTCACAAGGCTTGGGACATCTCATTCTACCAAGAACTGACCCGTTCACCGCAGCTTCCATTTGGTTGGTCACCTGCGGCTATTCAACCGAAGATATTTTCCTCCATTCTACCATGGGGTGATCAGGAAGCCCGCATTGTCTTATCCCAACGCGTGTCCCCTTACGCCTTCCCCATTTAGTCCCCTTGCCCCGGGGCACTGTGCCTTGCCCAACTACATCTCCTAGGCTTCCCACACATACTCCTTATTTCTATCAATGCAAAACCCCCCCGGCAACGTGAGCTGGAAACGGCTCTTATTCAACTCTTCGACAAGTACCCGCATTGGGTGATGGGAGGAGACTTCAACGCTCAACTTTTGCACCTGGACACTAAGGGTTTCACAGCAAACCGGTGGAATTGGGTTACGTCGCTGGTTGAGGAAAAAAAAGCAGCTGCAGACACTTTCCGCACTGTGCACAGGGAGCACTTGGCTTTTACCCGCTACAAAAATTCCTTGCTTCGGTGTGACACTCGCATCGATCTGCTCCTATTTTCCTCTTCGGTTGTGTCTCTGCCGGCGGCCTCTTTAGTGGACGCAGACATCGAGTCGACCGGCACTTCCTCAGACCACCACCCTATTTGTTGCACCCTTCGCCTCCCCTGCACACCTCAGTACCCCCCCCCCATGCACCCACTACACGATTCCGCAGGCTCACGCCGGAGGAACAGAAGCGGGTTCACACGAGTCTTCAACCACTCCAGGTATGAGCTGTCGGGTACTGCCCAACCGCCGTCCCACAAGAAGACTTCATCAATCATGTAAACTCTCTTGTGGACCAAGTGGCCCAGGCCTACCACAGTGTTACTCGCCCCCCTACAAAGCACTCTGAGACCAAAATTGAGAGAGATTTAAAGCGGGCACTGTAGAACCTTCCTCAGAACGCCCAGCGACGTAAAGAGGCCCTGAGGAACCTCCACTAACTAAGCGAAAAGTGGCAAAAAAAGCAATTGGCTCGGGAAAAGAAATGCTTGCACTACTGACGCGTTCCCGTGGGGGGCCTGGCCACGGGACGCTGCGGTGGACACGCACAAGCAAGCAGGCAGGCAAAGCACTGCGCTCACGGGGGCATCATCACACTCGTGTCATGTGACAAAGCGTTTCAGGATCCTTGCCACTCTGAAACAAGGGAACAAAAGTATGTACAGCAACACATCACGATATGTACACATGCAGTTAAGACTGGACTGGGGTAAGGGCATCACAGGACAATAGACACTCAGTCCCAACTCATGTCCCAATCCCAGGTCCGACCCTCTCAGTGGCTGGCAGGGGCAGGGGCTCAAACACAAGCCATGCCCTGCTCAGTCCGGACCCTGAAACCCTGCCCATAGGGGAGGGTGTCCCGCCCAGCCACAGGCGAGTTCCTGGGAGCCAAGGGGCTCGAAGGCCGACCGACAGTGACTACCTATGCTCCCTTAACGGCAGGTCCCAAATCCTCTCTGAGCCGGAGAGAAGGCCCTGCCATTATCCCCTGGGAGATGGTAGCTGAAAATGGGCTGTTTCAGCCCAAACTGATATTAGCTCGAAAAATTCCAAAGTTGACCCCTCGTCCGGACCTGTCAGAGGTAGGGACAAGGCAACCGACCCTATGCCCTTCGAGTACGAACTCCCTGGAGCCCTCACCCAACCTGGTTCCCTCTGAGGTCCCGGCATCAGGGCACCACGGGTTCATCAAGTGGGGTCAGGATGCCAACATCACCAAAATTGGCATCATTCCCACAAGTAATTCGCCCGGCCAGGGCAAGGCCAACGGCTCACAGGATTTGAGGCATAACCTAGGACCTATATCTGAGTGCACAACTTGAAATTAGGTCCGGACTCCTCATGGGCATAGAGATATGGGGCCGCCAATTGACCACACGGGGGGCTGAAATTGGGGTCCCAAAAGGGGGTCATTTTGGCTGCTCAAGATGAGCCAAAATCGGGGGTGCCCTCAATAGTATATCTCCAGGCCGGCTTGGACATCAGATCCGCCATTCCATACGCGATCCACCAGGAGTCCAACGGAGACTCCCATGCACTTGGCTCTCAAAGATCTCCATGCCACTCGGGGGTGACAATCCAAATTGGGTCCACAATTGCCAAAATGGCAAAATCGTCCACACTCACTTTGGGCTAGCACCTTGACGAAGGTTGCTCCGCTTCGCCCACGTGGTGTGCGAAACATGGTGACCAATATCCATAACACCCATGTCATATATGGTCCATTGGTCCATGCGTCCGGCGTGCACGAGGAGGCTGAACATGGTGCACGGCGGGCAGAAAATGTGGAAAATTGCTCAAAATGCCCGAAAATGCGCACACTCATGGGTGGGGCAAATGAGGCACATGCCCGACTTGGACCGGAGTGTGCCATAGGATTGGTATCAAGTCATATGCGTCCAACATATCTTTTGGGCGTCGCCCAAACCCCTCCGGTTTTGGGAATGGCAGGGTCGCCAAGTGAGCCCATGATTTGGGATTGTCCCAAATTGCCAACATGGCGGCCATGGTATGCCAAGCCCAAGGGGAGTTGTTCGCCGGGTCCAAGATATGATGGGCACCGAAGTGTGTATCCTCATAACATACTTGGGTCATGATGTCAATTGAGCGCAACGTTGAGATACACGGTCGCCACTTGACATCATGACGGTCAAAAAAAAGCAAAGTTGGCGAAAAAACACGCAAAAGTGCCCTGAAAACTGCACAAATATATTATAATATCTTCGGCTTGGATTGAGTAATCGACCAATCCTTCTAAACACAATGACTCGACACCAATGACCCTCGATTCCACATATGTGCTCCACTTGGGGCGCTTTGGAAGGCCGCGCGCGCTGCCTCCCAAGTGGGCACATGCAAACATGGAGTATTGCGAAAAACACACCTTGCTCGCAACGCATCGCTTCGGGAGCGCTCCACAAGTGTCCCTTCATGAAGGTTAGGCTTGCGAGTGTTGGTTGGGAGTACAATGAAGGGCTTAATGCGATATGGGGTCCATTGGCGGGCTAGTCTTGGAATGGTGCAGCCGCCAAATGGGCACGTGATATGACACCAAATATGGCATACAACCCTACCCTCGCCTTCTACACCCAACCTAGTGGCGTAGAATCAAAGTGTGCATATATTCTAGAGTAACTTTGGTCCAATAACATGCATGCAAGTGCTTTGGTCGAAAATCGACCTCCCTTCGGAAAGCCGAATTTTAGCATGCACGCAAAATATATTGCCAATATATATATGGAGATCATATATGTACTATCCGGGGAAGACAAGTGATATGCCCCGGATGTAGAGGCAAGCAAAGAGGGAGAAAACGCCAACTCAACATACTTCTACACGTACTTGGACGCCAAGTACGTGAGATTGCCCATTTCTTGGAAAACACTCAAAATAAATAACCCTTTGGGCCTATGGAGTTGGGATCCTCTGGCCTCATCCTATGACTATGGGGGGCAAAACCTCATACACAGTGCCTATGAGGCACGTTAATTCGTCCTTGGGCGCTTGAACGCTCGTAACCCGTGTTATTTCACTTGGGGGTTCAAAGCGCCTTCGGCCGCCCGGATTTTCTGGAGAAAATCTGGGACGCGATGCGTTTTATCAAGGAAAAAATTGCGGATCACTCGAAGAGTGTTTCAGTCTTACCTTCCAAAAAGATCGTTTTACGGAATCGTCTAATGCAGTGCACAAAACGGGCGACGTCAGGCGGCGATTTCACGACAATTAGAAATCGCGGTAGAAATCGGGTATTTCACCGATTTCTACCGCAAATCGACCAAGACAGTAAAATTATGGTAATTCCACATGGACTTAATGGTTAGAAATCGGATTCCAGATTTCGCGGGTTAGAGAACAGGGATATCCTGCTGACAGCCGGTGTCAACATCTTCCGCACCGTTGTGACGGCTCACAGGCCTCCGGGCCATGGGCCATAACGGGTGTGACGGCTCACAGGCCTCCGGGCCATGGGCCATAGGTTCTGGGTACCGCTTCACCCCCCTCCTTAGAGCAAACCCTGGGGGGGGCTCGATAACACCCAAGCATGGCAGCGGGTACCCAGGACCATCCCCTGAAGGGGGGGGGGTGTCACAACCCCACTTCAGGCCGATTTGTGGGTTAGGCTGCCCAGTACAACCCCACAGTAAGACAGGTACGGTGCTGTAGCTGTTAGTAACTGCAAGTATAGTATCAAGTATCAAGTCCCGGGTCCTGGCAGCGATGGTTCGGCATCCAAAGGACCCGTTAACCCATACCAGGCGCACCGGGTGCCGGCTGCGACGGTCACTACCATAGTGGCAGTGGCGTACACGGCCAACATAGGCGTCACACGACGACGGAGGTGGTCCCACAGGTCGAAAGCGACCACAAAGATCCATCAGGCTACCCCAGCCTTCCCAAGGCCGCAGTCTGGGGGAGAGTCCCCACGGGTCCTTCCTTGGGCGCACCATGTCCATATCCACAACGCGAGTCCAGAGTGGTAAAGCCGAACGAGCTCCTCCATAAGGGATCGGGCATCAAGGCCGTCTTTTCCCTCGCCCCATTACGACAAAGGCCATGCATGAGGGAGACCTCATGCAGTCTGGGCGGAGGCGTCGACTCCTCAAACCACCAGTTTCCCAGGCAGACTGACCGAGGTCAGGACACCGGAAGGTCGCCACCCGACTGCAAGTGCGTCTGCGAGTCGGTAGGCTCACACTGGGACTGACAGTGGCGGAACGCTGGGAATGTAGTCAGGCAACTGGGCTTCCCGCCTGGCGCCATCGGGATCTCAGCACATCACAGCCACTAGGGCACACGGTATCACGGGCACTCAAACAGAAGAATCTGTACTTACGTACTGGTCCAGGCTGGACCTTATGTAAGAGCATGTACACGGCGACTCAGGGCGCCTTCGTATTCGTGTTTTCTCGGGAAAAACGGTCCATACTTCAGTGATGGGCCATTAACACTCAACGTACAGATGCACACATCCTGGAGAACAGAAAAATAAGCAATAAGCGGGGTAATAGGCGTGTAAACACACTCTGGACAGAGCGCCAAACCACGCCCCGGTTAGGATGAGGCATATGCAGGAGGGTGGACAGGAAAACGCCTGAGTTCAGGCCATATATAGTCTGCAGACACACGTAGACTGGTCTGGATCCCGCAAGTGCCATGGGACCAGACCACACACCAAAAAATCGCAATGACGATGACAGCGGCATCCGTTGCGCAACGTCATGTGGGCTTCAAGGCCCTAAGAGCTCAGAAAGTGTCAAGGTCAGTCGTTTGCCTGGTTTCCCAAGGATTCAGCAGGCGAGGAGTAACGAATAGGAGTGGAAGAGAGGGGCCATCCTCCCCTGGATTCAGGGTATATGGCCACTCTGATGGCAGGTCACCGGAAGATGGAAGAGAGCAAGCAAGTGAGGGACAATCCGTCGACCTAACAAGCGCTCAAAATGCATCAGGGGAGAGCTCAGGGCGGTGATCAGGCGCCCCTGGCTGCAATCGCCCGGGTGAGTGCTGCCAAGTCCGAGACATGGATCTTGGTCTTGTGCTTGCGGATGTAGTCCATGAAGGGGGTGTTAATCCGCGGCACGAACGAGGAGACGGGTTCCCAGGTGTCGTGGGACGGCCCATAGCCTCGCCAACGAACCTTGAACTCCAGGCCTCCGGGTGCTGAGGCGTTCGGACGCTGGGCCAGGATCTTGTCGACGGTACAGTCGTCCTGCTCAGCATAGTCGTCGTCCAAATCAGCCTCATGTGCGGCATAGTCCAGGGACACATGTTGGCCACGGAGGTCGGGTTCCCGCACACGGAGTTGACTCTCGTGGCGCTCCCGGAAGTGTCCGTGACCCACCTTGATGCGGTAGGTGTCCTCACCAATCCTGCGGACCCTCTCCGGGTGTGAACCAGGTTTTGGTGCGGTGGGTGCCCATAGGGCGGGGTCTGATCACCCACACCGGGTCTGCCACCTAAAGAAGGTCCCTACCAGGACCGGCCCCTGCTGTGCCCCTTCCGCCTGTAACCCCTGCCAATTTGCTCCTGATCAACGATTGCATTTATCAAAATCCAGGGTTCCAAATCCAAAAATATAGAAAAAAAAATACAATCCTCCTTCAACCCTGAACAGCAACCAGATCCCACAAATCCAGCAATAATCCAATCCACACTGCGGGCTTCCGTTCAGCACACCGGTCGTCCCACGGTGGCGGGCATGTACAAGAATTGCACCGAGGAAGAAAGCCCTGAAATTGGCATATGAACACAAATAAAGCAAAGTTGGGGAAAAAGGTAAACCTACACATCCACAGCCATAAACCCCTCATTCCCTGGACTCAAGACCTTCCCTTGACTCACCAAGATATTGCCCCGAACGGGTCAAATGAGATGGCTGAATACCATGTGTCACAAGTCAATACACAAACCCCAAAAATGTGTTCACTCCCAAGCCTCTAAATCCTAGCCCAATAGGGGAGGTGGCGTGTCATGGCCTAGAGTGGCACTCAGGACCATGCCCTACCCTGACATAACCTTAGTTGGACTTGGAGTCGAATGGGCTTGGAGAACTGCCCCATGAAGATGACCTCACAACATGGCAAAATCAGACAAATCACACCACAATGCCCAAAATTCAATTATATACTCAAAAATGCATACGGCAAATATTCAAATGCTCCATGCATGTGTCAAACCGGAAGGTAATATACAAGGGTGATATAGACCAAAGGTCCATGCCCAAGAATATCCCATCATTGGCTCCGAAACTTCTCCGGTTATGTACATGACATGTTTCACAAGTCAGCTCATGAGTTTGAGACCTAATTTTGTGAGGCCTCGTGTGCCAAGCCAAAGTGACCATGTGATCCGGCATATGGTGAGGTACAACACCGAAGCATATGCCAACATATAAGCAACATACCATAGTTCACAGATCTCTAGGCACTTTACTGTTAGCCGACCAGTTGGGCACATAAAACACAAAAATGAGCATAAAATGAGGTCAAAAACATGCAAATAATGCCAAATTCAAGATAATTACAATAGTATATAACTTCGCTCACCCATGGTGTCAACCTATGACTCAAAACACAATTCAATGGGACCATTTGCAAACAATCCCCCCACTTGGATCCCCATATGGACGCATGAGGACACGTTCCAACCTCCTCCCAACACGCACCATGAAAATGGGAAAATTGATATTGGCGCTTGTGGGTCGCTCTGTAAGCCCTCCCACATACACTATATGAGCGGTAGACTTGGTCTAGCGCTATGGAGTTCACCATTGGGACATGGGCAAAGCCCTTGCCACGTATGACTCCATATATCTTCCTACAAACGGAGATATATAACATGGGCGTGAGCATATCGAAGCACATACCATGCATATAACACATACCCTCAAAAGTGGCTCCCACCATGATATGCCATGTACCTTCATAGACATAACTTCACGTTAAAAATACGTAGGAATCCAAGGAAAGTGGCCATGCAACCCCAACACTCATGCGGTACACTGGAAAGTCGCATTAAAATATTCGGTTGCACGGTCCAAGAGTTATATATCACTTTCTACCCTCTTGACCATTATCCCTTGCTATACCGGACATGTGTACACACCAAAGGCGTTTGATGCTTCCTAAATTAAGTTGAGACCAAGGCGGTTCCAACCCAATTCTCGATATTGATATTCCTCGCCGTGAGCCGGAGATATGATCCTTCAAAGTGGTCTCACGAATCACTTTTGTTTCACCCATATCTCCAAGAAAAACGAAGGGCACAACAAAAGGAAAGTTGATTCGTGATCGGGGAAAAGTGTATGACCACTCGAGATTCATCATATCGAGTGCGGCGATGTCGAAGTCGAAAATCCGATTCTGGAAGTCTGAAAAAATCGGATTAATTTTGCGAGTGTATAATATGAAAAATGCGGAAGCAACGAACCCTTTACTGATGAAATCTGACCCTTCATCGGGGTTTCCGCCAAAATATCTGTAAATAACAGTTAACCATTCGGTTACCGCAAAATCGCGAGCCAACTGACAGTCGCCGATACATTGACAATCAGCACGGAAGGCTGAAAAATTACGGAAACATTATGATAAAAAAACCCTGTTGATTCCTGATATTCTGATATATGAATCTCCGCTGGCGGCGCCTCGGTACTGAATGTGGCCGCTCATAGCCGAAATGGCCAAACCTATCACACTATCACATCGGGTTAGGTCAGGTGGATGGAAGAGTATGATATCAGCCAATGGCGGCTTGCCGGCACATAGATACACACCCCAAGTGACCCCAAGATGGCCACGGGGGTCCGAACCGGCTTCACCCCCCTTCTTAGAGCGTTGTATCCGCTCGGAAACCATTGAAGAGAGGACGGGAGGACCCCAATGGGCTCCAACCCCCCCCCCCCCATGTCCCAAGGACACATGGAGGCCCCACACACGTCGTAGGCGTCCCCCATGCCCCAAGGGAGGGGTGAGGACACTGATAATCAGTGCCCTACGCCATATCCAGTCTCCTCTTGATCTACAACATGGACCAAGGGGATCAAAGATAGAAAAACGTCGTCGGTCGACCTAAATAAGTATACCACAGTGAAATATATATGTGGAGACCGAGTGAAGGGGGTATATGGCCAATGAAGGCCCAAAACCCCCCGGTTGAACGCCCTCACCCATCTCACAAGCACAAAAACAAACAAAAATGCCAAGGGGAGTCCATTACGGTGCTACTGCAGCCACCAAATGGACCAACACGTCCTTGACATCCAAAGAAATATTCTTTTTCTTCAGGTAGTCAAGCCAGACCGTGGTGTACCTCGGCACAAAACTGCTCGGAGGCTCCCACGAATCCCTGGACGCGGCGAATCCCTTCCAACGGACTTTATAAAGCCTCCCCCCAGGCGTCCCCGGGTCCGGCCTGTCCGCCAGGATTCTCTCGGCGGTGAAGTCGTCGTCCTCACCCTCGTCGTCCGAGTCCACATCGCCGGCCGTGAACTCGAAGGTGACGGGACATCCCCTGGGGTCTGGTGCTCGGGGACGAAGCTGGGTATGGTCGCGGTCCAGGATCTTGTTATCCCCCACACGAACCGCATACACATCCTGCCCGACCTTCCGCACGATTACCCCCGGCACATACCAGGATGCCTGCCGATGCCTGGACAGGACATCCTTGTGGTGCCGCTCCACCCACACGGTGTCTTGGAGAGCATACTTCTGGACTCTTCCCTGCTTGAAGTACTTGGCCCTCTTGTCATGCTCGTCCTGAAGTGCCTTGCACACCTTGGCCGCCGTGTCGTCCGCCTCAGCCATCATAGCGTTCGCATCCCGAGCCACTTTGCCATGGTTCAACCACGGGAGAGTGCGTGACACTCGATCCCGTAGGAACAGGATGGGATGGGGCGACAGTCCAGTGGGTCCCGGAAGGTCGTGATACGCTTGGAGTACTCTCCACAGCGAATTATACCAATTCCGGCCCGGTTCGTCGATGTGCAGCTGGCGGAACTTCTCGAACATCTGCCGCCCGGCCACCTCAGCTCCGCCATTGGACCGGCTGTGGTATGCCACGGTCTTCGCGTGCCGAATCCCCATGTGCTTGCACATCGTCTTGAACCACGTCCCCACGAATTGACTGCCCCGATCGCTGCAGATGACAGCTGGGACATCGAAAATCGTCAGCCAATGCCTGATCATGGCATTGGCGACGGTCTTGGGCTGCAGCCCCACTCCATGCTTGTCCTTCTTGTCCTTCTTCTTGGACTTCTTGCCCGGGACTGCCACGATATACCCGCTATGCCTGTCCACCGCCAGGATGACACAGTCGTATGTCTCTCCTTCCACGGTGACCTCCGGCATGGCGAACACATCCATGGCCACGGACCGCATAGGGGCCTCCGGTATAGCCGTATACACCGGGTTGCCCGCTGTGGAGTGGTTGGGGCTCTTCGTGGCCCGACAAACGGCACAGTCGCTGCAGTACCAATCCAGGATGGCGTAGTTACCCGGTGGGAACTTGAAACGCCACTCCAGGTCCTGCTGCATCTTGTCTCGGCCAGGGTGCATGAGCTGGGCGTTGTGCCAATGGTCAATGAGCTCCTCCACCCGGTTCTCAGGGACCAGTAGCTTGTCCTTGAGGAACAGTTTGTCCCCATCCTCGGTCAAGCCCTCAGGCCACTCGTCGTCCGACGGGGCGCTCACGGCATTCCAGTACTTGCTCCAGTGCTCGGATGCCCCGTAGTCATCCAACCAGTCCTCTGTGAGCACCGACCTGACTAGCTCTACAGGGGCCACCATCCATTGCTCGAGGGTTTCCTCTCGAATAGCTTGGACGCGGGCACCCCGGAACTTGGCCAGGTCCGTCCGGTTTGCCATCACCACAAAGCACTTGACCCCCTCTTGCTCCATGGCCTTCTCCATCTCGATGATGCGCTTGGCCTCCTCGGTTTCCTCGGCGTCCCCATGGCTGGATATGTCCATCCAAGCCTTGCCCGCGGGGTAGGCCCATCGACTGAGGCAATCCGCCACAGTGTTGTCCTTCCCCGGGACGTATACGACGCTGAGGTCGAACTTGGCGAACGTCTCATGCCATCGGGCCCTCCTTGCCGCCGGTCCCGAGGGGGTGTCGACGTGCTCCTTGTGCCAGCTCTGCAAGGACTGATGGTCCGTGCAAACCACCACCGGTTGCAATCCGATGTGGCCAGACCACTTCCTGAGCGCACAAACAATGGCGTACGTCTCCTTCTCCCTCGCGGTCCCGGTGCGGCGTTGGCCCTCGGCCAGGATCCGACTCCAAAACGCCACGGGTACGTGTGACCCGTCGTCCCGGATCTGCTCGAGGACTGCCCCTACAGCATAGTCCGAGGCGTCCGTCCGTAGCACGAATCCCTTGTCCGGCTCCACCAAGAATAGCCCCAACTGCCCCAGGAGTCGCTCCTTCAGGCGGTTGAACGCATCCTCAGCCTCAGGGGTCCAGGCAAGCTTCTTCTTGCTCCCCTTCCGGCCATCGAACTTGCCCACTTGCAGCATCTTGTGCAGCGGCCCCGACAGTTCTGCATACATCCGGACATAGCCCGAATAGTAATTGCAGAACTCCATGAAGGATCGGAGTTCGCTGATGGTCTGGGGCTTCTCCCAGTGGTGCAGGGACGCCAGCTTCCCAGGCAAGGGACGGCGTTGCCCGTGACCAACCACGTGACCCGCGAGCTCCACTTCCTTCACGAATAGTGAGGCTTTGGTGGGCTTGCACACCATGTTGTGCTTGTCCAGCTCGCTGAGCACTCGGCGCAGATCCTTCTCATGCGCATCGATGAGCTCGTCCTCAGTCATGTTCTCCGTGCCGGACCCGATGATGATGTCATCCACGAAGGGATCAGCACAGTCCCGGACAGGACCGAGTAGGTCCTCCATCATGCGCTGGAAAGCGGCGTTGCCATTCTTGGCACCCATAGGCACCATTTTCCACTGCATGGGCCCCAGCGGCGTCGACATCGCTGTGCAGGGCCTGGAGTCCGGGTGTAGCGGCATCTGGTGATATCCATGTTTCAGGTCTAACACCGTGAAGATCCGCTTTTTCTGTTGCTTTTGGAGGATGGTGTCGATCAAGGGAAGCGAGTACGAGTCGTGCTCGGTTTGCTCGTTCAAACCCCTGTAATCCACCACCAACCTCCACTCGCCCTTCTCCTTCTTGGGCACGATGAAGGCTGGGCTGGCCCACTCACTGTCGGAGGGTTCGATCCATCCTCGCTCAATGAACTCGGCCAACAGCTTCTTGATGGCCACGGCCCGATCGCCCTGAAGTTGGTACTCCCGATGACGATAGATCTTGGGGTTCGGCTTCAGCTTGATCTTCGCTGTACCAAACCTCCCACGATCTGGAGGGTTCTTGTTGGCGACGCCACTGAATAGCCGCGGATAGGCTTTGATCAGCCTCTCCTTCAGCTCGGCGACCTTCGGGTTCTCCTGAGCCTCTTCAGCCGCTTGCTTCGGTATCAATACAACCGACCGCACTGCGGTATAGGCCTCTTCCGGGTCCGAGTCCGATGCCTCCTCGTCCGATATGCCGTCTTCATCGTCGTGGGGCGCGCTTCCCACCGATAATCTTCGGAAATTTGCGTCATCGGGCTGGTTCATGTCGCTCTCGGCTCCCATTCTTGGGAAATCCCATGTCGGCGGGTCCGACCCAACCGGACCATCATATTGGTCCGCGATGTGATCCATGACCCTCGCCACGAACTCATCCTTCTCGTACTTGCCGGTGACCAACATCTTGTCATCCCACCAATGCGGAGATGTGACCATGGCCCGCCTCTTCTTGGCTGCCACACGGTCGTGCTTCCCCATTCGCATGTAGTTGACGACGTCGTCGATCTCGGCGTGGGACAGGACGTCAATGCCATCAATAGGTTGATCCGTCCCCTCCTTGGGCTCAAACATGACCTTCATGGGCACCGCCTCCACCCTACGGATGAATGCTTCATCACCCGTGGGCTGGGCTTGCGCCCCATCCACCAGGAAAGCCTTGGTACCCCACGCTTGACCCGGGGAGGGCATTGATACACCCTTGGCGTCGATGAACAACTTTTCCTCTGGCCCGAATGACATCTCGTTGAGGGTGATGGAGTCCAGCGTCGACTTGAGACCTTCCAGCGGACATGGGCTGGATCCTATGCCGGTTATGACCAGGATCCCCTTCGCCCTATCCGTGACGATCTTCTCCACCGTACGTCTGGTATTGCCAAGGGAACCATGCCAATACATGGGCCCCCACTCCTTCAAACCCCAATGCCTAAGCCAGGCTGAGTCTCCTCGATGCCAATGCCTCCTACACTTCCGCAAAAGTGGGGCATCCCGGGAAGCGAAGACGTCTGTCTCGGGCGCTTCGGCTCCCAGCGTCTGGATCATCCTGGCATACACCTGCGGCGCCATTCCATACTCCGTGAGCTGAACTCCACGATCTCCTCTGGACTTGACACCCACAGCTTGCACCGCTTGGACGATCCGATCCTCTTCCTCAGCATTCCATTGGGATGATCCGCATGCATAGTCCGTGGACAGCCATGTGAGGCATTCATCATCCTCCCGGACCAGCGTTGCACAATGGGGAAGGGCTCCAATTACGTCTGCCACCATGAAATCATACCCCATGATCATATCCCAATCTGTAATGTCGGCCACATAGAAGTTCCCGGATAGAGTGCTTCTCTTCGCCAGATCAGGGCGGTTCAAGCGCTCATGTTCCCAGAATTCCATACTGATAGTGGCCTCATGGGTGCCCCCACCCATGATCTCTCCGTTGGCGACCTTCAGGCGGACCGGTCTCCGGCTGGGCTGCAGGAGTTCCTCCTTGAACAACCCTCTCCGGACCAGGCTCACCTGGGCACCCGTATCCACCAACACATCCACCACCTTCTCCTCTCGTCCGCACCGTACTCGCACTTTCAAGTGCAACTGCCGTTCGTCGCCATGAGGTGTATGGATGACTCTCACGGCATGCAACTCTAGCACGTCCGGGTGCATCAGGACTTCAAGGGTATGGTCACGGATGGTGTAGATCTTGGGTTGGTCCTGCCCATCCACGGGGCTCTCCGTGGTCGCTCCTTCCTTCTTGCCATGTCCCGTACCCACATGTACTTCCCTTGGCAGGGCGCTCCAGGGGTTGGGAGTGGCGAATCTCAGTGGTTTTGGCTCTTCCGAAGCCTTCTTCGGCACCCGATGTGCCTCGGATTCCTCAGGGATTCCACTGATTTTAGGAGGAGAGACCTCCGAGGTCCCACTCCCGTGGGGGCTCCTCTAGACTTGACTTCCCGCAGCCCCTTCCGGCTGCGATCCGCCAGGACTTTGTCCACCACGTTGCTGGGCTTTGAGTTCCTCTAACGTCCTCAACATGTCCTCAGCAACTTCCTCGATCGACCTCACTCGTCGGTCTTGGCCAGGTCCACCACCATAGCCTCTTCCTCCGCCTTTTCCTTGGCCTTTGCCTTGGCCTTTTCCCCCGTCTCCACCCTTCGCCTTCCAATCGGAAATCCGCTGCTCCTTGGGCTTCTTCTCGGGGTGGGCGGCGAAGTAGGCCTTCTTGTCCGCCTCATACACCTTGCACTGACGGTGGTCATGTGCATGGTCGTTTCCCTTGCCATAACAGACCCAGCACCCGTCGTGCTGAGACCTGTACTCCCGGAACGAGAGCGGTGGGTTCCCGATCCTCCTTGGCTCTCTGTTCTTCCTGGGTCCCACCTGGCTCCATCTGGCACGATCCTGCCCATGGTTCCTCACGTTGTGCGCCACAAACGCGAAGAAATGGGCCTCCTCGTGATCCTCCCGGGACCAGTGGTCTTGGCCACTTCCACTACCATCCTCCGCAGAGTTGGCCGTGTCCTCCTGGATCTCCCGATGATGGCAGTCTTCTCGGTGGCCTCGTTGTCCATGACCATGTCGATCCTGCACGTGGGCCTCGTTCTTCGCATTGAGCTTCAACTCCACCGTGATGTACTTCACGATCTCGTCCAGGCTCATGCGGGCGAAGATGACCTGCATCCTCAGCGGCTCCCCGCGCCTCCACTCCACGTTGTTGAGGCGCAGCAACCTTTGCCCCACGGAGTCTCCAAATACCTCCACGTACACGGCGTTCTTCAGTCCCAACATCCGGTTGGGCTCGCCCAGGTTCCTCCTGAAGAACTCCATGATACCGGCATGGGTATCCTCCGCCGCCATGATCCTCACCGCCACGCGCTTCTTCGCTCTCTTCTTCTCCTCGTCCTCCACTCTCCTCTTCCAGATGCCGGGGAGGACGTCCTTCAGCAAGTGGCGGATCTCGCTGGCCTCGTTCCAGTCCTCCACCAGCTTGAGGCATCTACGGTACTTCCGCAGATACCGGTTCCACTCCCGGACCCGCAACTCACCGCGGTCCAGCGGCAGCGGGATGGACCGCAAGTCCTCCAGCTTCTGATTCGGAGCGTCCACCCGCTCCTCATCCTCCAACCACTGGAGGCAGGCCTGCTCCGTCCTGATCAGTCCTTCCCGGATCTGATCCCGCAGCTCCTCCTTCAGGTCCTGCGCCAGCCGGTGGGGGAACGTCCGGCATACCCACTTATCCCGCGGCGCTCCCCGCATCTCGCCGACGACCTCCTCGGCAAAGTCCTCCCAATCCAGGATGAAGTCATCCAGGTTGGAGGGGTTGCCATCGTAGTAGGGGATTTTGATTCCCCTGAGGTCGTCAATCCTGATGGCGTCTCCGACGTCCCCAGCCACCACTCCACCGAGACGAATACCACCTGTGGCCGGGGGGTGTGAGTACACTCCCCGTACATCCCTCTC
The DNA here is from genome assembly GCA_964036045.1 of Eutreptiella sp. 'Long Island Sound 2002'. Classification (NCBI taxonomy): domain Eukaryota; phylum Euglenozoa; class Euglenophyceae; order Eutreptiales; family Eutreptiaceae; genus Eutreptiella; species Eutreptiella sp. 'Long Island Sound 2002'. The sequence goes on from OZ038396.1 coordinate 30,365,591, forward strand.
CTCCATGGAGTGCGGTCCAGTTGGGCCTGAACCCATGGGGTTTGGAATGCGGGAAGGACTTGCTCCATCGGCCGTCCATATCCCCGTATTGGGGTCCTTCGCCCACAGATTTCCGCCTGGGTGGCCTCGACCATGTCCGTCGGCGCTTCCCATGGTTCGCCCCTGCATGGTCTGGCTCTGGATCTGCTCTTCCGCATAAACCGCATGGGTGGTCGTAGTTGGCGGTAGATCCTGGGCGGCGTGGGACATCTGTACCGTCAGGCTCCTCGGGTCCCTGGTTACGTGCCCTTCCCGCATGGACCCAGCCGGTGCCGTATGTTCCCCGAGCATTGTGGATTCGCTGAACATGGGAACAAACGGCAGCGCACCCGGGTCAACACGCGGAGGCGCGTAGGGTGCCTCTGCAGGGCCGCCCATGGGTTTATCCATGGCGCTCCTGAGGGTCTTAACCAGCTCCACCAGCTCTGCCGCGGCCGGCTTTGCCGGGAGCTCCGGACCCGATGCGAGGGGCTGTAGCTCCTCTAGCCTTTTCAGGCGTCCCGACAAGTCCTCCACCAGGTGGAGGAGGCTGTCCACCACTCGCTGCTGCTCCTCCAGGGCCAGCTCCAGATTCTCCCGGTACCGGTCCCGTTCCGCTCGCAGCTCCTCCATGTCTTTCTCCGCGGCCGACTGGTCATCCAGAATCCCGGCGACGTCCTCCTCTAGGCCGTCCTTCGCGTTGTCCAGGCGGTCTAGTCGATGCACGATGGCGTCCATCCCCATCTTTGGGTACTTGCCCATGAGGAAGGACACGTGCTCGCAGTGGCACTCAGCGTGCCTTCCGCCTGATCCAGCGCATCCCGCGGTTCCCGGCGCCTCAGACTCATCGCCCATGGGCGTATCGCCTATGGCATCCGTCTCTGGTCCCGTGTGCCGGGGCACAGGTGCCGTCCGGGCCCTGGCTGGCCTCTCCAAGCCCTCGGCGTCGTGCTCCAGGCTGGGTTCTGGGGCCCGGTTCGCCCTTGTGGGCGGTCTGGCCGTCTCCTCCGACTCCAAAGGTTGCTCATAGGCTGTCCAATAGCCCTCGGAGTGCTCGGAGTCCCACAGCCTGACCAGGCTGGGGTCTGTATCCATAGCCCCGGCGTCCTTTGCCGCGGGCTTGGGTGACCCGCGCTTCCGGTAGCACCGGGCCCGTCCTCCACTGCTGCCTGAATGGCAGGCCTCCTCGGAGTCCTCCACGGCGGAGCGGAGGTTGCATGCCTTTCGGCAGCGACGCTCACACATGGAGACCAGGTCCTCCATGTCACGTCCTCCTCTTCCCGAATGTCGTACTTCTCTTCGGGCTTCAACTTCCGGAGTTCGCCATGCTCTTGAACGCCTCGGTTCTTCTATGGCTCCAATCTCCAGCGTGGTCTCCACCGAGTCCACAATACGCACCCGGGGCGTACTTGGGCAGGGCTCATAGGGGCCCAAGTCCCCGGGTCGGCGGTAGGTAGGGGCAGCAGGTACGCCTCTGCTACCATAAAGAAGGTCCCTACCAGGACCGGCCCCTGCTGTGCCCCTTCCGCCTGTAACCCCTGCCGATTTGCTCCTGATCAACGATTGCATTTATCAAAATCCAGGGTTCCAAATCCAAAAATATAGAAAATAAAATACAATCCTCCTTCAACCCTGAACAGCAACCAGATCCCACAAATCCAGCAATAATCCAATCAACACTGCGGGCTTCCGTTCAGCACACCGGTCGTCCCACGGTGGCGGGCATGTACAAGAATTGCACCAAGGAAGAAAGCCCTGAAATTGGCATATGAACACAAAAAAAGCAGAGTTGGGGAAAAAGGTAAACCTACACATCCACAGCCATAAACCCCTCATTCCCTGGACTCAAGACCTTCCCTTGACTCACCAACATATTGCCCCGAACCAGGTCAAATGAGATGGCTGAATACCATGTGTCACAAGTCAATACACAAACCCCAAAAATGTGTTCACTCCCAAGCATCTAAATCCTAGCCCAAAAGGGGAGGTGGCGTGTCATGGCCTAGAGTGGCACTCAGGACCATGCCCTACCCTGACATAAACTTGGTTGGACTTGGAGTCGAATGGGCTTGGAGAACTGCCCCATGAAGATGACCTCACAACATGGCAAAATCAGACAAATCACACCACAATGCCCAAAATTCAATTATATACTCAAAAATGCATACGGCAAATATTCAAATGCTCCATGCATGTGTCAAACCGGAAAGTAATATACAAGGGTGATATAGACCAAAGGTCCATGCCCAAGAATATCCCATCATTGGCTCCGAAACTTCTCCGGTTATGTACATGGCATGTTTCACAAGTCAGCTCATGAGTTTGAGACCTAATTTTGTGAGGCCTCGTGTGCCAAGCCAAAGTGACCATGTGATCCGGCATATGGTGAGGTACAACACCGAAGCATATGCCAACATATAAGCAACATACCATAGTTCACGGATCTCTAGGCACTTTACTGTTAGCCGACCAGTTGAGCACATAAAACACAAAAATGAGCATAAAATGAGGTCAAAAACATGCAAATAATGCCAAATTCAAGATAATTACAATAGTATATAACTTCTCACACTTTCTGAGTGTCTATTTTTTTTCGATGTCATCAGGATTTTACTGATGTAGGGGACCTGGGCAAGTCCCATCCAAAAAGCTGCATCCTACAGACCCTCCAGATCGTGAAAAGCTGCAGCCGCTGAAAGCAATTCTACAATCACGTGACCAATCTCTCAGACGCCAGTGCTGAATATCACAAACGCCAGATGGTGCAGTTTCACGACACCGCAGCCGTACAACTTTCTGTAGCCTGTCAACTGTTGCAGCAAGCAATACGGCAACTTCACTTGTGTCTGTGTCAGCAAAAAGCTACCGCCTCGCTTCTGAAGAACTTATCAAGTTTTCCCAGAGTGCCAGCTAAGCGACTCCAACGGCAATCAGTACGTCCGTACAGCACTGTACCGTCACCTACCCTTACTGCCACCGCTGTTACCTTTCCAGTTTGCAATGGTCGCTATGAGCGGTCCAATGAGTACGGCGAGACCTCAACGGCAAACCTTACAGCTGAACCGTGCATGCCGCCGCCGCCGAAGGAAAAACACGACACCGCTAAAACACCAGCGCAGTCCGTGAACAGTTACGACCTACATTCCGTTGTACCAGAAGAAACCACCGCTCCGGCCCCAAACATCAAATGCAAGGACACCAACGCTTCCGAAGCCTTCACAACAGTGACTGCAAGGAGACGACGACGCGCCCGCGGTATGGATTCCACCTTCGCTTCGCCAAATCCTTTCTCTGTCTTGAAATCGCCAGCCGCACGGCTTGCAGCGCTAGGCTCACGAATAACAAAGAGAGCCAAGGAGTGTACAGATCAGCCACGATCAACAACGCTTCAAGTACAAGCATCAAGGAGAAATAAGCACGAGCGAAGATTGGGTAGCAAAAAGGGAGCCGCGTACTGCAGAACAACTCCGGCACAGAGTTACAGAGTCCAGCAGTACCAGTCAGCGAGTTCACCGTCGAATGTCTGGAACCTATCGCAATCCGCAACGAGCAAAACTTCTGTGCTGCAGACTTCAGGAACACATTCGCCGACGCCACCAGCCACACGCAGTGAACAACTGCCACACGACACGAACAGCAATGGTTCACGCGCATCCTTGCCAAGCTTACAGTCAACATCAGACTCCGACGTTTCTCATGGCAGAAGCCCGGTCACTGAAAGCCTGCCCCCAACGCCGCCACGCCGACAAAGCGAGTCAGGACCTTACGACCATTCTACAGTGTGCTCATGGCATGTGCAAGACCTACGAGTAGACCACGAATGGCAAAACCCATATTTTCTTGGGACTGACTTTGAGGCCCAGAGCCTAGTTCCACCTGCCCGCAAGCTAACGGAACAAGAAGTGAGGACCATACCATATGTTGTGAGTGAGAGCGAATATTTGATCCAACAGAAGTTCATCACTAAATGCACAGGTGACCACAACACCTTTCTGTGGGCTGACTAGCCGCCTTTTTCGCCTATATATGCATCACGGGCAGATTCAAGGTTCTCATTTGCAGATGGCAATTTTCGATGAGTCACCAACCTCACACTTTGGCGAAATAAAGTCTCAATATGCCTTCTATCGGCACAAGATCAACTACCTTTGCCTCAGTTTGTCTTGATGTTCATCATATACTGCAGCTCGATCAGCATACTTCTCAGCACACACCTCGAACTCAGATATTACACCGCCATCATATGTCTTTCACTCACTCAACACTTTACTCTGAACAACATACACTCAATCTCTGTGATCCGCTTTGATCAACACACACTGCATTTCTAAGTCTTTATTTTCCAACACTCTACAAACAGGGTCACACACAGTAACAGTTTGATGATCTAAGAACTCCACTGCTGCAACATCGCTGCAGGTGGACAGCAGAGAATGTACACTACATTTATCCATTTTTTTCAGGCTCAGCACGCTTTGTGTTGCTCAGCCACGCGTTCAAGCACTGGTTATATAATGAACTCATAGCATTCATTTTACATCAGTTGCCGTGCACTCTGTGTTTTACTTGGAAACCAATTGTGGATTTTCCCCTAGGGGTGAAACTGCAGTCGGTTTTCCAAAACAGAGTTACAGTGGCTTTTCACAAAGTATGGTCTTTGCCTTTTTCAAAACATTGCACTTCACTTTTCCATACGTACCTTAGTCTCTGTTAACTCCCTTTTCAGTCTACCAGAAATTCTGCCCTATTTTTTCAGGGACTTTTCCTGGGCTGCCCTGGCGACCCAGTGGCCTAATGAAAGCCACATAATCCTCCCTATATCTATTCCAACAACTGTCACTTCTCCACATATATCCCTGCGTGCACAGCCAGGCCCCCAAAGCCCCTCAGCTACTCCAGTACTATTGTACATACTATTGCAGTGTGTATCATACCTTCCGTACTGTTCCGCACTGAGAAATTTTGTGACGTCTTAAAAATAGTATATAACTTCACTCACCCATGGTGTCAACCTATGACTCAAAACACAATTCTTTGGGACCATTTGCAAACGATCCCCCCACTTGGATCCCCATATGGACGCATGAGGACACCTTCGAACCTCCTCCCAACACGCACCATGAAAATGGGAAAATTGATATTGGCGCTTGTTGGTCGCTCCGTAAGCCCTCCCACATACACTATATGAGTGGTAGACTTGGTCTAGCGCTATGGAGTTCACCATTGGGACATGGGTGAAGCCCTTGCCACGTATGACTCCATATATCTTCCTACAAACGGAGATATATAACATGGGCGTGAGCATATCGAAGCACATACCATGCATATAACACATACCCTCAAAAGTGGCTCCCACTATGATATGCCATGTCCCTCCATAGACATAACTTCACGTTAAAAATACGTAGGAACCCAAGAAAAGTGGCCATGCAACCCCAACACTCATGCGGTACACTGGAAAGTCGCATTAAAATATTCGGTTGCACGGTCCAAGAGTTATATATCACTTTCTACCCTCTTGACCATTATCCCTTGCTATACCGGACATGTGTACACACCAAAGGCGTTTGATGCTTCCTAAATTAAGTTGAGACCAAGGCGGTTCCAACCCAATTCTCGATATTGATATTCCTCGCCGTGAGCCGGAGATATGATCCTTCAAAGTGGTCTCACGAATCACTTTTGTTTCGCCCATATCTCCGAGAAAAACGAAGGGCACAACAAAAGGAAAGTTGATTCGTGATCGGGGAAAAGTGTATGACCACTCGAGATTCATCATATCCAGTGCGGCGATGTCGAAGTCGAAAATCCGATTCTGGAAGTCTGAAAAAATCAGATTAATTTTGCGAGTGTATAATATGAAAAATGCGGAAGCAACGAACCCTTTACTGATGAAATCTGACCCTTCATCGGGGTTTCCGCCAAAATATCTGTAAATAACAGTTAACCATTCGGTTACCGCAAAATCGCGAGCCAACTGACGGTCGCCAATACATTGACAATCAGCACGGAAGGCTGAAAAATTACGGAAACATTATGATAAAAAAACCCTGTTGATTCCTGATATTCTGATATATGAATCTCCGCTGGCGCCGCCTCGGTACTGAATGTGGCCGCTCATAGCCGGAATGGCCAAACCTATCACACTATCACATCGGGTTAGGTCAGGTGGATGGGAGAGTATGATATCAGCCAATGGCGGCTTGCCGGCACATAGATACACACCCCAAGTGACCCCAAGATGGCCACGGGGATCCGAACCGGCTTCACACCCTGAACTTTTGCGCTGTCGCGCTCGGGGCAGACTTCTGACGCTCAGCATGCTCCTTCTCGAGTTGCTGGCGAATGTCCTGCGCCGTTGCCTCTTGCCGCGCAAAGAATTCCTTGGCGTCCATGGCCATACCATCACCAGACAAGGGAAGTCCCCGACCAAGGGGGTCCCTGCCGAACAGAATCTGGTGAGGGGACAAACCACCCGGAGTGGGGGTGTCATGATGGGCCTTCAGAGCGGGCCACATCTCCTCAAACCAGTTCCGACGTGGATTGGTGATGTGAAACTTGCGCAGCTTCTCGAACAGCTGCCTTCCAGCCACTTCAGCCCGGCCATTGGACCGGCTGAGATAGGCGACGCTCTTGGCATGACGTATTCCCATGAGGGAGCACATGGCCTTGAACCAGCCACCAGTAAACTGGGGCCCTCGGTCACTGCAAATGGTGCGGGGGATGTCAAAGACGGTCGGCCAATGACGAATCATCATGACTGCCACTTCCTTGGCAAGCAACCCCCTTTTGCGTGCCGGAACGGCTACTACATTGCCGCTGTGGAGGTCCACACAAAGGACCACACAGTCAAAGGTCTCCTTGCCTATGTGAACCTCGGGCATGGAGAAGACGTCCATGGCCACGCTCTCCATGGGCTGGTCAGGCACCGGAGTCCATTGGGCTTCACCCTTGACGTTCCGGTTGTCGGGATTGCAGGCCTGACAGACCGAGCAACCCTTTCTGACCTTCTTGAAAGCGCTGTAGAGACTGATCTGGTCGATTTCGAACCGGCGCTGCATATCCAGGGCTTGCTTCTTGACCCCTGGGTGCATCATGTGGTGGTGCCAAGCCTCACATAGCTTGAGCACTCGGGACTCTGGGACCAGCAGCTTACCATTCCGGTAGAGCTCGCCATCCTCCTCAGTCAGCTTCTTTGGCCACTTCTGCCCGTCATCAGGGTCGGTCTCAGCCCTATACTCGTCCTCAAAGGCCTCAGACTTAGCGTAGTCATCGGTCCAATCGTCCTGGAGGCAAGATTCAGGGAAGAGGTGCTTGTCGGACTCAGCTCCCTCAGGGGCGAGTACTCTGACCGCTCTGCCGATCCTCGTTCTGAGGGGGGCATCCGCAGCCATGACGACGAAGCATTTAACACCCTCCTCCTCCATCAGGCGCTCCATTTCTATGATCCTCTTGGCCTCAGCGGTCTCAGCCTCATCGCCATGGGCGGAGACATCTGTCATGCCCTTGCTGGCGGGATAGGCCCACCTACTGAGACAGTCCGCCACGGTGTTGTCCTTACCAGGAACATACACAACCGTGAGGTCGAACTTGGCCAAGGTCTCATGCCATCTTGCCCGTCGGGAGGCGGGACCAGAGGGGGTGTCCACGTGCTCTTTGTGCCACGACTGCAGACTCTGATGGTCGGTGCAGACGGTGACGGGATGGAGGGCTATGTACCCAGCCCATTTCCTGAGAGCCATGACGATGGCATACGCCTCCTTCTCTCGGGGCGTCCACGTCCGTCTCTGGCCTTCCGCCAGGACTCCGCTCCAGAAGGCCACTGGCACGTGCCTCCCATCGTCAAGCACTTGTTCCAACACAGCGCCAACGGCGTAGTCGGAAGCGTCGGTGCGCAAGACGAACCCTCGTTCAGGATCCACGAGGTGCAGACCCACTGCGGATAGCAGCGCCTGCTTCATCCCCTCAAAGGCACGGTCGGACTCAGCTGTCCAGACCAGAGCCTTCTTGGACCCCTTCTTGGTCTCCTCTCGGTTGCCCTTGAGCATGGTCGTCATGGGGGCTGCATACTCGGCATACATCTTGATATACCCCGAGTAGTAGTTGCAGATCCCCAAGTACGCCCGTAGCTCAGAGACCGTTTTGGGCTTTTCCCAGTGCTCAATCGCAGCCACCTTGCCAGGTATGGGCTTCCGCTGCCCGTTCCCAACTACGTGGCCAGCGAAGACCACCTCGCTTACCGCAATGGTGGCCTTGTCACTGCTGCCCGTGAGTTTGTGCCGAACCAGAAGGTCCAGCACTCGAGTGACGTCCCTCTTATGTGCCTCCAGAAGCTCCTCATAGCTCATACTGGGGTCCCCAGACGCGATGATCACGTCGTCCACGTAGGGGTCCGCACAGTCACGCACCGGCTCAAGCAGGTTCTCCAGCATCCGCTGAAAACCTGCATTGCCGTTGGTAACGCCCATGGGCATCACCTTCCACTGGAGAGGTCCAAGTGGGGTGCTCATGGCTGTGCAGGCACGGGACTCCTCAGCGAGAGGCATCTGATTATAACCATGTTTGAGGTCAATCACCGTGAAGATCCTCCGCCTGTGTTGTTTTTGCAGCATGTCCTCAATGAGGGGCAGCGTATAGCTGTCGTGCTGCGTTTGGGCGTTCAGGCCGCGGTAGTCGACCACAAGCCGCCACTCACCGGCAACCTTCTTGGGGACGACGAAGCACGGAGAGGCCCATTCGGAGTGGCACGGCTCAAGCCAGCCTCCCTCGATGAAATCACGGAGGATCATCTCCATGGCCTCCTTCCTCTCGCCCCTCAGGGCAAACTCCCGGTGTCGATACACACGGGGGTCCGGCTTCAGTCGTATCTTGGCCTCGCCATACGGTCCACGCACCGGTGGGGGAAACACAGGTTTTCCGCTGAAGAAGGTATCCCCATACTTCTGCTTCAGCCTGGCCCTCAATGCCTGGATCTTGGGGCACTCATCGGACTCCGCCTTGGCTTTTCCGGGCACCTGGACCACTGAGCTTACTTGAGGGGTAGCGACCCCACTCGGTTTCGGCTCAGGTGGTCTTCCCAGGTGGCCCAAAGGGCCATCTCTGGTCTTGCCTCGGAACAGGTCGCCGTAGGTGGGTGGGTTGCCGCCTATTGGCTTGTCCTGGCTGGACATGTGGTCCAGCACCCTCTTTACGAAGGTATTCCCATCATAGGAACCGGAGACGATGGAATCCACTTCCCATCAGGCTTTGTCCTTGCCCTTGCCCTCACGCTGGTTTCCCCAGTCGTGAAAGGGCTGATCCATATACCCCTGAACCAGATCCAACTCCTCTTCAGTGAGGAGGTCCTCCGATTCTCCGATGTCAACAGAGGAAACCGCAAAACATTGCCGCCATGGCTCCGCTATGATGCGGTTGACACTCACGAAGTCCGTGGTGTCGGCCTGTTCAAGCCCCCCATCAAAATAGTGGAATTCCGTTGGCCATCTCTGGGATGGCATGGGCTGTCCCTTAGAGTCCTGATAGACACTCTCTCCAACCTGTAGGGCGACCTTGTTTAAGGTCATGTTGGTCAATGAGACCACCCAATCTCGGGTGCTTTCCTCCTCGGTGCATCGCATAGGAACATCCAGCACTGCCTTGGAGCGGTCCTTGCGAATCTTCGCTACCGTCCTCGTGATGTCCCATCTGGGGCAATGGATCCACATCAAACCCTGATGCGGACCCCAGTGCTTCTTCCACGCGGAGTCCTGGGCGCTCCAGTACTTCTCACAAACCCGAAGATGGGCGGAGGTTCCTGAGGAGAACGCATCCAGGGCCAGATCCGAAGCTCCCAGGTCCGCGACCAGTCGGCTCGCCACTTCCGGCATTACGCCGTACTCCTGGTTTGCTGGCCCAGTTGGCTCAGTGCCCAGTGCGGCTACTTCGAGCTGATTGCGTTCTGGGTGGATCCATTGGCACTCCACATGGTGCTCAGGTGACGAAAACCACGAGAGCTGGTCATCCTGGTACAGGGTCATGGAGGCCTGGGCCGGGAGAACGCCGGAGTCCGTCTCCATCATGAAGTCGTACCCAACGATCATGTCCCAGTCCATCTCGGCCTCGTAGAAGCGACCTTGCAGGAGAATTTCCTTGCCGAGGTCCGGGCGGCTCAGCTCACTGTGGTTGACGAATTGCAGCCCAATGGCCGCTTCCTTGGTGCCTCCCACCATGTACTGGCCGTTCGCAACCTTCAGCCTGACAGGCTTCCGACTGTCGGTCAAGCACTCTGGCTGAAGTAGGCCAGCCTTGACGAAGCTGACCTGAGCTCCCGTGTCGACCAACACGTCGAAGACCTTCTCCACTTCCCCGCATAAGGCACGGACCTTAAGGTGCAACTGCCGCTCACGCCCAACACGGCGCACAGGCGTGCAAGCTCAGGATCTCCGGCCGTTCCAGAAGCTCAACCAGCGACTGGTGCAGGTCGTGGACAATGGGCTCAGGCTGCCCATCTGCAGCATCCAGCTGCGGTCCGGGTGATCCTCCGATACTCTCGGATAGATCTTGAAGCACATCAAATACATTCTTGGTCGCGAAGGATGGACGGGTGCGAGGGTTCGTGCCTTCACTTGCCCTCACCCCGCCACCGCGACTGTCTTTCGCTTTGGGTGCCGGACCGGGCCTTCCGCCCGCGGCAGTCCCTTTGTGCTTATCGTTTCCCGACTCGGATGGTCTGGCGCTTCCCATGACACCATCCTGCGACCGCCCTAGCTGGGGCCCTTGGCTGCAGGGGCTCCGCTAAAGGGCATCGGTTGTGGTAGTAGGGGTACTCTCCTCCGCATCAACCTCGTTGACACCCTTCTTTTTTCCCCCTTTCTTACGCTTCTTGTCCTTGTCCTTGTTCTTGTCGTTCTCTTTGTTCTCCTTCTGATCTTGTCGTCCGACTTGGGAAGCCAGGACCTCTTGATCTCCTGGATCTCCTTGGCCAACTCGGTCCCTACCGACATCAGCTTGGAGAGCTCGTCCTTGGAGACCTCCACCTTGGTCTCCCGGATACCCGCGGGTGCACGCTTCTTCGACCTGTGCACCTTCTTGTAGGCCTCCGTGTCGGCCTTGTGGATGGGGCATGTCCTGTGGTCATGGTTGAACCCTTTGTTCCTCCCATAACACACGAAACAGCCCTGAGGGTGAGCTCGTATGAACTCCGCAAAGGACAGCGGAGGGTCGCCAATGCGGCGGGGGTCCTTCTTCTCCTTCTTCTTCCAACCCTTCTGCAGGGGCGTCCAGCTTCCCCGGTTGCTCCCCGCGTTCAGGTTGTTGGCCACGCAGGCACAAATGGCCATCTCGGCGGGCTCATCGTTGTCGTCATCGTCGTCGAGAGCCTCATCACCATCGGCTCCCGCTGGGTCCATGGCAGCTTCCCCGCCAGGCCCCTCACCAATGTAGTTGACGTCACAGTCGCCGGGCCTCAACCTGCTGGTGTGGTGGAGGTTCCGGTACTCCTTGAGTACCTCCTCTCCAACCCACTCCAGGATCTCGTCGCAACTCATCCGCGCCGGGATGGCCTGCAGACGGATGGTCTGGCCGCTCACGTCACACTCATCAAGGCGCCACATCGCGGTCTTCTCGCGATCGCCCGTGACGGTGATGAGGAGGGCGTTCCACAGGGAATGCCGTTTGACATCCCGGGCGACGTTCTTCCTCGTCCAAGCCACCACGTTCGTATGATACTCCTTGGGGAGCATCATCTTGACCGTGTTGTTGGACTTGGCCCTCTTGGCTTCCTCCTTGGTGACCCTCTTGATCCATGCTTCCGGCAGCATGGAGAGCAGGCGAGCCTGCTCGTCACCCTCATTCCAGTCCTCCACGTTGCGGCGGAAGAGGGTGTATTGCCCCCGGAAATCCCGCTCATCTCGTAGGCGGATCTCCCGACCATCATGCTGAAGCTTGATGGCTTTCCACCGCTTGGCAGCCACCTGCGAGAGCGTTCACCCGCTCCTGCTCGTTGAGCCACTTCTTGGCTTCCTTGAGGGTTTTGATTTTCCCCTCCTTGGTCGCCATGAAGTATAGCTCTTGGAGCACCTCCGGCAGGCGGTACCTGAACCGTTTGAAAACATATCTCCCCGCATCTGCGGGATCCATGTCTTCAGTGACGGTCATGCTCCAATCGTCCAGCTTCTCCAAGAAGCGGTCGAGGTTGAGCGGGTTGCCATCGTACATGGGGGGCTTGATGTCCTTCAGGTCTTCCCACACGGCGGCATCCGCGGCCTTAGAGAGCATGAACGCCGGGCGCGAGGTCGACCGAGGTTCCCATCGGCGTCCCCCTCGGACTCCCACGGCCACCACTTCCATCTCCTCCACGGTATCCGTGTGGCTACGCCGTGGCTCCTCCATGTACGCTGAACCTAGATGTTCACGCCGTACTCCTTCCATGTATGCCTGCTCATCACGGCGCCGGCGGCTGCGTTCAGCGGTCTCCCGTTGTACACCACGCGGCGGGGTAATGCCGAACTCCTCCAGGTCTTCCTCGCCTCCGCCGACATCCCACTCCACGTCCCCTCCAGGGACCTCATCTTTGAGTCCGCCATAACGCCCGCCAGCCATTGGGATTGGCTCCTGGGCTGGTGCGGGGCGTTGGGGGCGTACCGGTGTCCGCGGTGGAGCACGGCGGTTGTGGTACTCGGCACTGAGCCACTCATCACGCCACTCCTCACTGCCACTGCCGGGCGGCACGCGCTCGTTGCGGCGGCCCGCGCTGTGGTGAGAGGGGGCGCTGAGGGAGGGGGCACTGGCGCTGGGGCGACTCCTGGGGGCTCCGCCGGGGGCGTGGGCTCTGCCTGGACCTGGTCCAGGTCCCCAGCCGTCGTCCGACGAGCCAGACTCCAGGGGTGGGTGGTCGCTGCTGACGCTCCCACGGCCTTCCAGCTGGTCCAACCTCTGCTGCAGGCCGTTGATGACCTTGTTCAGCAGCCTGGTCTCGCCCCTGGCGATGTCCAGCTCCCTCTGGGCGGCGGTGGCGAACTTGGCGATCTTGACTATCTCCGTCTTGGCGATGTCCAGCTCCTTCTGTGCGCCCGCGGCGACTCTGGCGATGCGGATCATCTCGCCCTTGCCCGTGTCTACCGTGCACTCGAGGGACTGGACCCTCCTGCGGAGGTGGACAATCCACCGGCAGGTGGCATCCGGGTCACCGTTCCCTGGTGGGTCGTCGGGGTCCCCAGGGGGTCCTCCAGGAGGGCCTCCGCTGGGTCCGCCCGGTCCAGGGGGTCCTCCCCCTCCCGGAGGTCCGCCTCCGGGGGGTCCACCTGGTGGGCGTCCTCCAGGGGGTCCTGGTGGTCCTCCGCCAGGGGGTCCCGGTGGGTCTCCGCCGGGTCGCCTCGGTGGGTCCGAGGATGGGGGCTTCTCCGTGTACCCGAAGTCCATGTCTTCCTCCTCGTCCAGGTCGCCCCACCTAGGCGTCTCGGTCTCGCACTCGGTGGATCCCGAGCTCCGGTAGGGAGGAGGGAGATCCTCACTCTCACCCTCCGGCTTCATGGGGACGTCTCCGCCTCCTCCGCCAGCCACTCCTCGGCGATGTCGGCGGCCTCGTCCATCCCCGTCGCTGGCGGTGAAGAAGGGGTCGGAGTCGTGGGGGTGTCCGCCCGCTGGCCTCCGTGACCTCTCGGGGGTCTTCCCCTTACCCTTCCTCCGTTGGTAGGCGGTGGGGCCACTGTCCCCACTGCTGCCCGTATCGACCTCCTCCAGATCCAGCATCATCTTGGAGGAGGCGTCCCCTTCGAAGAGCTTTCGAAGGGTCTCCACTCGGGATCCTCCCGGGGGAGTCTCGCGCTGGAGCTTGGCCTCCGCCTCCTCCATTGCGGCGGCCGTGGCTGCGGCAGCTCGCCTTTCGGCCTCCACCCGGGCACGGGCAGCCTCGGCTTCCCGGGCCTGCTGCAGCCCAGCTTTCTCCGCTTCCAGCGCTGCCAGCTCCGCCTCCGTCCTGGCCCTCTCCTCAGCGACCTTCCGTCGCGCGGCCTCGATGGCGTCCTTCCTGGCGGCGTCCGCTTGGGCCTTGGCCGTTGCTTCGTCGTGGGCCCTTTCCTCCGCCTCCTTCCTTGCCCTCTCTTGGGCAAGCGCCTCTTCCAGCGCTTTCACCTCGGCCTCCTTACGGACAATGGCCTCCTGGGCCAGGCGGGCTTCCTGGGCGGCTGCCGCCACCTCACCCCTGACCCGGGCAGTCGCTGCCTCCTGAGCGGCTGCAGCCGTAAATCGGGCCGCAATGGCTGCCAGGGTCGAGGCGTGGAAGGCCATGCCTCTGCCCCAATCTGTGGCCTCCTCCTGGGCGATGCCGACGGCGCCCTCCACGGCAGCGTTCTGCTGCCTGGCCCGTTGCCGGGCAACCCGAAGGTTGCAGGGCACCCCACAGGCGCGCTCACAGGCGCGCGCCACGTCCCTTTGGTCGGGAGCGACGCTGCTGCTGGAGCTGGCCTGGTCGGCCGGCATCCTCCCCCGGTGGGCCGACTCCACGTCGCTGCTGGGGCCTGAATTCCTCAGGTGCAGCTGACGGGGCTTGGCCTTGGCCCTCTGAGCGACTTCGAGGAACTGGCCAAGGGTGGTGTGGCCGGGGTGGTGACCGCCACTGGCCCGTTGGGGGCTGGGGGCTGGGGTTGCGCCCTTGGCGGCTTGGGCGGCTTCGGCGGCCAGGGATTCCTGGTACTCCCGCCATTTCTTGTCCCGCCTCTTGTCCCCGGCGGACCGCTTCTCCTTCCCAGGAGACGCGCTGCTGCTGCTTCCCTGCAGCGTGCGCTCGTTCCCCGGCTCCGGGAACTTCCTTCCGATCATGTCCCACATGGAGACGTTGATCGTGGCGCCCGACGGGTACTCGTTGGGGTTCTCGTCCTCCTCAATCCCGTCGGGGCGCAGCCCTTCGCCGGGTCTGTCCGGCGGGGTCCAGACCCTCCAGCGCTTCTGGCGGAAGCGGTAGGCATACCCTTCCACCCGCAGCCAGTCTTCCACTGCCTGCAGGCGGTCGTCGCCCATGTCCTCGGTAAGATCTGGGCTTCCGGGCATGCCGCCTTCGCACTGCGGATTGCTGTGGCGGTAGTGCTGCCCCCACACCAACCCACCCAGTAGGCGCACCGCATGGGGGTGGGGCAGCGGCCATGTCGTGCCCGCCTCCTGCCAATTCACCATCGTTACCCTCGATGGACTGGTCCTGGGGGTGGCTGTTGAGGCGGGTGATGTAGCTGGGAGTGCGGCCGGTGCTGGTCGGCCAAATGAACTCGCTAATGTCGGAGTTCCGGTCGCTGCTCCTCCTTCACGGACTCAGCGCTGTTGCCGGGCGGCGCTGCGAAGCCCGTGGTGCTCGGGGTTCAGGTGGCCCCGAGTGGCACGCGAGGAATGGGTAACCCCGCGGCGGTGATCACTTTTGACGCGTTCCCGTGGGGGGCCTGGCCACGGGACGCTGCGGTGGACACGCACAAGCAAGCAGGCAGGCAAAGCACTGCGCTCACAGGGGCATCATCACGCTCGTGTCATGTGACAAAGCGTTTCAGGATCCTTGCCACTCTGAAACAAGGGAACAAAAGTATGTACAGCAACACATCAGGATATGTACACATGGGGTTAAGACTGGACTGGGATAAGGGCATCACAGGACAATAAACACTCAGTCCCAACTCATGTCCCAATCCCAGGTCCGACCCTCTCAGTGGCTGGCAGGGGCGGGGGCTCAAACACAACCCATGCCCTGCTCAGTCCGGACCCTGAAACCCTGCCAATAGGGGAGGGTGTCCCGCCCAGCCACAGGCGACTTCCTGAGAACCAAGGAGCTCCAAGGCCAGCCGACAGTCGCTACCTATGCTCCCTTAACGGCAGGTCCCAACTCCTCTCTGAGCCGGAGATGAGGCCCCGCCCTTATCCCCTAGGAGTTGGTAGCTGAAAATGGGGTGTTTCAGCCAAGACTGATATTAGCTCGAAAAATTCTAAAGTTGACCCCTCGTCCGGACCCGCCAGAGGTAGGGACGAGGCAACTGACCCTATGCCCTTCGAGTACGAACTCCCTGGAGCCCTCACCCAACCTGGCTCCCTCTGAGATCCCGGCATCAGGGCACCACGGGTTCATCAAGTGGGGTCAGGATGCCAAAATCACCATAATTGGCGTCATTCCCACGGGTGATACGCCCGGCCAGGGCAAGGCCAACGACTCACAGGATCGGTGGCAGGACCTAGGACCTCTATCTGAGTGCACAACTTGAAATTAGGTCCGGACTCCTCATGGGCATAGAGATATGGGGCCGCCAATTGACCACACGGCGGGCTGAAATTGGGGTCCCAAAAGGGGGTCATTTTGGCTGCTCAAAATGAGCCAAAATCGGGGGTGCCCTCAATAGTATATCTCCACGCCGGCTTGGAGATCGGATCCACCATTCCATACCCGATCCACCAGGAGTCCAACGGAGACTCCCATGCACTTGGCTCTCAAAGATCTCCATGCCGATCGGCGTGGTGACAATCCAAGTTGGGTCCACAATTGCCAAAATGGCAAAATTGTCCACACTCACTTTGGGCTAGCACCTTGACGAAGGTTGCTCCGCTTCGCCCACATGGTGCGCGAACCATGGTGACCAATATCCATAACACCCATGTCATATATGGTCCATTGGTCCATGCGTCCGGCGTGCACGAGGGGGCTGAACATGGTGCACGGCGGGCAGAAAATGTGGAAAATTGCTCAAAATGCCCGAAAATGCGCACACTCATGGGTGGGGCAAGTGAGGCACATGCCCGACTTGGACCGGAGTGTGCCATAGGATTGGTATCAAGTCATATGCGTCCAACATATCTTTTGGGCGTCGCCCAAACCCCTCCGGTTTTGGGAATGGCAGGGTCGCCAAGTGAGCCCATGATTTGGGATTGTCCCAAATCGCCAACATGGCGGCCACGGTATGCCAAGCCCGAGGGGAGTTGTTCGCCGGGTCCAAGATATGTTGGGCACCGAAGTGTGTACCCCCATAACATACTTGGTTAATGATGTCAATTGAGCGCAACGTTGAGATACACGGTCGCCACTTGACATCATGACGGGCAACAAACAGCAAAGTTGGCGAAAAAACACGCAAAAGTGCCCTGAAAACTGCACAAATATGTTATAATATCTTCGGCTTGGATTGAGTAATCGACCAATCCTTCTAAACACAATGACTCGACACCAATGACCCTCGATTCAACATATGTGCTCCACTTGGGGCGCTTTGGAAGGCCGCGCGCGCTGCCTCCCAAGTGGGCACATGCAAACATGGAGTATTGCAAAAAACACACCTTGCTCGCAACGCATCGCTTCGGGAGCGCTCCACAAGCGTCCCTTCATGAAGGTTAGGCTTGCGAGTGTTGGTTGGGAGTACAATGAAGGGCTTGGTGCGATATGGGGTCCATTGGCGGGTTAGTCTTGGAATGGTGCACCCGCCAAATGGGCACGTGATATGACACCAAATGTGGCATACAACCCTACCCTCGCCTTCTACACCCAACCTAGTGGCCTAGAATCAAAGTGTGCCTATATTCTGGAGCAACGTTGGTCCCTTAACACGCATGCAAGTGCTTTGGTCGAAAATCGACCTCCCTTTGGAAAGCCGAATTTTTGCATGCACGCAAAATATATTGCCAATATATATATGGAGATCATATATGTACCATCCGGGGAAGACAAGTGATATGCCCCGGATGTAGAGGCAAGCAAAGAGGGAGAAAACGCCAACTCAACATACTTCTACACGTACTTGGACGCCAAGTACGTCAGATTGCCCATTTCTTGGAAAACACTCAAAATAAATAACCCTTTGGGCCTATGGAGTTGGGATCCTTTGGCCTCATCCTATGACTATGGGGGGCAAAACCTCATACACAGTGCCTATGAGGCACGTTAATTCGTCCTTGGGCGCTTGAACGCTCGTAACCCTTGTTATTTCACTTGGGGGTTCAAAGCGCCTTCGGCCGCCCAGATTTTCTGGGGCAAATCTGGGACGCGATGCGTTTTATCAAGGAAAAAATTGCGGATCACTCGAAGAGTGTTTCAGTCTTAACTTCCAAAAAGATCGTTTTAGGGAATCATCTAATGCAGTGCACAAAACGGGCGACGTCAGGCGGCGGTTTCACGACAATTAGAAATCGCGGTAGAAATCGGGTATTTCACCGATTTCTAACCGCAAATCGACCAAGACAGTAAAATTATGGTAATTCCACGTCGACTTAATGGTTAGAAATCGGATTCCAGATTTCGCGGGTTAGAGAACAGGGATATCCCGCTGACAGCCGGTGTCAACGGCTTCCGCACGGTTGTGATGGCTCACAGGCCTCCGGGCCATGGGCCATAACGGGTGTGACGGCTCACAGGCCTCCAGGCCATGGGCCATAGGTTCTGGGTACCGCTTCACTACTCCATGGTTCGCGGCAGCAAAATCAAAACAACCATTGACAGTGTCCTAAACCCCAAGCAACACACCCCGGTGCACCTATGGGACCCTTCTACAAACCCACCTGACCTAGTTTGTGAGCCGGAGAAAGTAGGCACGGTTTTTCCAGAGTGCCCGTCTAACCTCGGAGGTGATCCTGAATTCCAGGTCCCGGACAGTGTGCTACAACCGTTCATCTCCCTTCTCCCGCAATGCCCCCCAGGCACAGCCCACAAGCCACTGCCCTTGCCTGACCTACCATGGTTGCACGAGGTAACCGGCAGGGCATCCCCATCCAAAGCCACGGGAGAGGACAAAATAAATTATTATGTAATCTGTTTATGCCCCCCAGGAATTCAGCGTGTCCTGCTTGAAGCCATTAGACATGTCCTTCTTTACAGTACACCCCCCAAGTGGGCACAGGCGCGCATCTGCCTCCTCTATAAAAAAAGAGACGCACGCACCGCATCAAACTATAGGCCCATATGCGTGATTCAGTCTATTGTCAGACTGGCCGCCGCATGGCAATGCACACAACTCACAGCGATCACCACGAGGCACAGTCTCCTTCATAAATGTCAACACGGGGGATTGAAGGGCGACTGTTACGGCGACCACATTTACGATGTAGTGGCCCGCATGCTTTTGACAACGAGTAGGCTTTATCACCTCTACATTGATTTTAACAAAGCCCTCAACTCGGTGGCATTGGAGGCTTTGTGGAAAACGTTACACGGTTACTCACTCCCACGGGACCTCACTTCCTCTATCCCCCATCTCTACGTGCACGCATAAGAACAACCCATTGTGGAGGGTGTCCCCACAACCAGTCATGCACAGCGCAGGGGAGTTAGACAGGGGTGCCCTCTCAGCCCCCTTCTTTTCAACCCTTACGTAAACATGATGTTCTTCGATTTGGACTTCAAAGTGGAGTGGAACATCGAACGGAGCATACATGCTTCAATCGGCGACGTACTTTTTCGCGCGCGCTCCCTTCAAGATGTACGCACGGTTTTTGAGGCCTTCGACCGCCCCGCGCACGTGGTGTGTGGACCATGGGGACCATTACCCATAACACCCATGTCATATATGGTCCATTGGTCCATGCGTCCGGCGTGCACGAGGGTTAGAACATAGTGCACGGCGGGCAGCAAAAGTGGAAAATTGCTCAAAATGGCCAAAAATGCGCACACTCATGGTTGGGGCAAATGAGGCACATGCCCGACTCGGACCGGAGTGTGCCATAGGATTGGTATCAAGTCATGTGTGTCTAACATATCTTTTGGGCGTCGCCCAACTCCTCCGGTTTTGGGAATGGCAGGGTCGCCAAGTGAGCCCATGATTTGGGATAGTCCCAAATCGCCAACATGGCAGCCACGGTATGCCAAGCCCAAGAGGAGTTATTCGCCGGGTCCAAGATATGTTGGGGACCGAAGTATGTACCCTCATAACATACTTGGGTCATGATGTCAATTGAGCGCAACGTTGAGATGCATGTTCGCCACTTGACATCATGACGGGCCAAAAACGGCAAAATTGGTACAAAGACGCACAAAAGTGCCTTGAAAGGCACACAATTATATTATAATATCTCCGGATTGGATCATGCAATCAACTAATCCTTCTAAACACAATGACTTGACACCAATGACCTTCGATCCCACATATGTGCTCCACTTGGGGCGCCTTGAAAGGTTACGAGCGCTACTTCCCAAGTGGGCACATGAAAATATGGAAAATTGCAAAACACACACCTTGCTCCCAACGCATCGCTTTGGGATCGCCACACAAGCTTCCCTTCACGAAGGTTAGGCTTGCAATTGATCGTGGGGAGTATGGAGAAGGGGCTTACACAATATGAGGTCCATTGGCGGGTTCGGCTTGGAGCAATGGATCCGCCAAATGGGCACGCAACACAACACATGGCACATACCACATATTGCCCAAAAAGGTAGCTCCCCCCACGATATGTCATGCCCCTCCAAGGGCATAACTTTGTGTCAACCGCTCATAGGAACTCAAGGAGAGTTCCTATGCAACACCAACACTTGCGCGCTACACTCGAAAGTTATCTTAACGCACGCAATATCATGGCCAAAGAGTTATAACGCAAACTCTACCCTCTTGACCATGATCCATTACGCTAGCGCGCACGTGTGGAAACGCAAGGCGTATAATGCTTCCTAAATTACGTCGGGAGTATTGTGAATACATCCCACGTTTCCTTATCGTCAATACTCGCAAGCGGCACGAGATATGACCCTCACAAGTGGCCTCACAAATCAACTTTGTTTTGCCCATATCTCTGAGTCAAATGGAGGGCAGGATAAAAGGAAAGTTGATTCGTGCATAGGGAAGCACGTAGGTCCACTCGAAGGAGGTCAAATCAAGTGCGGGGATGTCGAAGTCGAAAATCCGATTTCGACATCCTGAAAAATTCGGATTAAGGTTGCGAGTGTAAGATGTGAAAATTGCGGAAGCATCCATGCAGTTCCTGACGACTTTGGAGCCTTCGTGACGGATTGCGTTAAAATTTCCATTAATTACAGTTAAACTGGCGGTTACGGTAAAGTCGCGATCCAACCGCCAGCAGTCAAAACAGTGAGTATCAGAACGGAAGCGTAAAAATTGACGGAAACAATATAAAAATAAAACCCTTTTGATTCCTGATGTTCTGATATACAAATCTCCGCTGGCGGTGCATCGGTTGCCGATGCGGGGCTGTACGGCACGGAACGGAGCGTCAACGGGCGTCTTCCCTTCCGTACATGGGGTTAGTGGACCGGAGACCGGTTGTATGCCGTAACCTAGCCATGGGGTTCTGGGTACCGCTTCACCCCCCTCCTTAGAGCAAACCCTGGGGGGGGCTCGATAACATCCAAGCATGGCGGCGGGTACCCAGGACCATATCCTGAAGGGGGGGAGGGGTGTCACATCCTCACTTCAGTAAGTCACAGTAAGATAGGTATGATGTTGTATAAGCACGTAGCACATGAATAGTATCAAGTAGCAAGTATCAAGTCCCGGGTCCTGGCGGCGATTGTTCGGCATCCAAAGGACCCGTTAACCCATACCAGGCGCACCGGGTGCCGGCTGCTACGGTCACCACCACAGTGGCAGTGGCATACACGGCCAACATAGGCGACACACGACGACCGAGGTGGTCCCACAGGTTGAGAGCGACCACAAAGATCCATCAGGCTACCTCAAGCTTCCCAAGGCCCGCCGACTGGGGACAGTCCCCACGGGTCCTTCCTCGGGCGCACCATGTCCATATCCATACGAAGCGAGTCCAGAGTGCCATAGTCGAACTCCTTAAGAACCCCAGATCTTAAGGGAGCTCCTCCTTAAGGGATCGGGCATCAAGGCCGTCTTTTCCCTCGCCCTATTACCACGAAGGCCATACATGAGGGAGTCCTCATGCAGTGTGGGCGGAGGCGTCGACTCCTCAAACCACCAGTTTCCCAGGCAGACTGACCGAGGTCAGGAGCACCGGAGGCCGCCATCCGAATGCAAGTGCGTCTGCGAATCGGTAGGCTCACACTGGGACTGACAGTGGCGGACCGCTGGGAGTGTAGTCAGGCAACTGGGCTTCCCGCCTGGCGCCATCAGGATCTCCACATCACAGCGAATAGGGCAACACGGTATCACGGGCACTCAAACAGTAGAATATGTACTGAGGTACTGGTCCAGGCTGGACCCTGTGTATAAACATGTAAACGGCGACTCAGGGCGCCCCTGTAACTCGTTTCGCATCCCCACAGGGGGGAAAAGACAGTTCATCCATCGGTGATGGGCTGACAATCGTAACATACAAATGCACATATCCTGGGGAGCGGAAAGATAAGCAATAATCAGGTAAACAGGCGTGTAAACGCACTCTGGACAGAGTGCCAAACCACGCCACGGTCAAGATAAGGCAATGCAGGAGGGTGGACAGGAAAACGCCTGAGTTCAGGCCATATATAGTCTGCAGACACACGTCGACTGGTCTGGATTCCGCAAATGCCATGGAACCAGACCACACACTCAAAAATCGCAATGCCGATGACAGCGGCATCCGTTGCGCAACGTCGTATGGGCTTCAAGGCCCCAAGAGCTCAGAAAATGAAGGTCAGTTGCCCTACCTGGTTTCCCAAGGATTCAGCAGGTGGGGAGTAACGAATAGAATTGAAGAGAGGGGCCATCCTCCTCTGGATTCAGCAGGGGGGGGTACATGGCCACTCCGCCACCGAAAGATGGAAGAGAGCAAGCAAGTAAGGGACGATTCTTCGGCCTCACAAGCGCTCAAGACGCGTCAGGGGAGAGCTCAGGGCGCTGATCAGGCACCCCTAGCTGCAATCGCCCGGGTGAGTGCTGCCAAGTCCGAAATGTGGATCTTGGTCTTGTGCTTGCGGATGTACTCCATGAAGGGAGTATTGACCCGCGGCACGAACGAGGAGACGGGTTCCCAGGTGTCGTGGGACGGCCCATAGCCTCGCCAACGAACCTTGAACTCCAGACCTCCGGGTGCCGAGGCCTTCGGACGTTGAGCCAGGATCTTCTCGACTGTATAGTCGTCCTGCTCAGCATAGTCGTCGTCCGAATCGGGCTCATGTGCGGCATAGCTCAGGGGCACATGCTGGCCACGGAGGTCGGGTTCCCGCACACGGAGTTGACTTTCGTGGCGCTCCCGAAACTGTCCGTGACCCACCTTGATGCGGTAGGTGCCCTCACCAATCCTGCGGACCACCTCGCAGGGTGTGAACCAGGTTTTGGTGCGGTGGGTGCCCATAGGGCGGGGTCTGATCACCCACACCGGGTCTCCCACCCTGAACTTCTGCGCTGTCGAGCTCGGGGCGGACTTCTGACGCTCAGCATGCTCCTTCTCGAGTTGCTGGCGGATGTCCCGCGCCGTTTGCTCTTGCCGCGCGAAGAATTCCTTGGCATCCATAGCCATGCCATCACCAGACAAGGGAAGTCCCCTACCCAGGGGGTCCCTGCCGAACAGAATCTGGTGAGGGGACAAACCGCCCGGAGTGGGGGTGTCATGATGGGCCTTCAGAGCAGGCCACATCTCCTCAAACCAGTTCCGACGTGGATTGGTGATGTGGATCTTGCGCAGCTTCTCGAACAGCTGCCGTCCAGCCACTTCAGCACGGCCGTTAGACCGGCTGAGATAGGCGACGCTCTTGGCATGTCGTATTCCCATGAGGGAACACATAGCCTTGAACCAGCCACCAGTAAACTGGGGCCCTCGGTCACTGCAAATGGTGCGGGGGATGTCAAAGACGGTCAGCCAATGACGAATCATCATGACTGCCACTTCCTTGGCAAGCAACCCCTTTTTGCGTGCCGGAACGGCTACTAAGTAGCCGCTGTGGCGGTCCACACAGAGAACCACACAGTCAAAGGTCTCCTTGCCAATGTGCACTTCGGGCATGGAGAAGACGTCCATGGCCAACTTTCCATGGGCTGGTCAGGAACCGGGGTCCATTGGGGTTCCCCCTTGACGTTCCGGTTGTCAGGATTGCAGGCCTGACAGACCGAACAACCCTTCCTGACCTTCTTGATGGCGGTGTAGAGAACGATATGGTCGATCTCGAACCGACGCTGCATGTCAAGAGCTTGCTTCTTGACCCCTGGGTGCAGCATGTGGTGGTGCCAAGCTTCACACAGCTCGAGCATCCGGGACTCTGGTACTAGCAGCTTACCATTCCGGTAGAGCTTGCCATCTTCCTCAGTGAGCCCCTTTGGCCACTTCTGCCCGTCATCAGGGTCGGTCACAGCCCTATACTCGGCCGCAAAGGCCTCAGACTTGGCGTAATCGTCGGTCCAGTCGTCCTGGAGGCAAGACTCCGGGAAGAGGTGCTTGTCGGACTCAGCTCCCTCAGGGGCGAGTACTCTGACCGCTCTGCTCACCCTCGTTGCGAGGGGGGCATCCGCGGCCATGACGACGAAGCATTTAGCACCCTCCTCCTCCATCAGGCGCTCCATTTCAATGATCCTCTTGGCTTCAGCGGTCTCAGCCTCATCGCCATGGGCAGAGATATCCTGCATGCCCTTGCTGGCGGGATAGGCCCACCTGCTGAGACAGTCCGCCACGGTGTTATCCTTTCCAGGAATATAAACAACCGTAAGGTCGAACTTGGCCAAGGTCTCATGCCATCTTGCCCGTCGGGAGGCGGGACCTGAGGGGGTGTCCACGTGCTCCTTGTGCCACGACTGCAGACTCTGATGGTCGGTGCAGACGGTGACGGGATGGAGGGCTATGTACCCAGCCCATTTCCTGAGAGCCATGACGATGGCATACGCCTCCTTTTCACGGGGCGTCCACGTCCGTCTCTGGCCTTCCGCCAGGACTCGGCTCCAGAAGGCCACGGGCACGTGCCTCCCATCGTCAAGCACTTGCTCCAACACAGCGCCAATGGCGTAGTCGGAAGCATCGGTGCGCAGGACGAACCCTCGGTCGGGATCCACGAGGTGCAGACCCGCTGCGGATAGCAGCGCCTGCTTCATCCCCTCGAAGGCACGGTCGGACTCAGCTGTCCAGACCAGAGCCTTCTTGGACCCCTTCTTGGTCTCCTCTCGGTTGCCCTTGAGCATGGTTGTCATGGGGGCTGCATACTCGGCATACATCTTGATATACCCCGAGTAGTAGTTGCAGAACCCCAGATACGCCCGTAGCTCAGAGACCGTCTTGGGCTTTTCCCAGTGCTCAATCGCAGCCACCTTGCCAGGTATGGGCTTTCGCTGCCCGTTCCCAACTACGTGGCCAGCAAAGACCACCTCGCTTACCGCAATGGTGGCCTTGTCACTGCTGCCCGTGAGTTTGTGCCGAACCAGAAGGTCCAGCACTCGAGTGACGTCCCTTTCATGTGCCTCCAGGAGCTCCTCGTAGCTCATACTGGGGTCCCCGGACGCGATGATCACGTCGTCCACGAAGGGGTCCGCACAGTCACGCACCGGCTCAAGCAGGTTCTCCAGCATCCGCTGAAAAGCCGCATTGCCGTTGGTAACGCCCATGGGCATCACCTTCCACTGGAGAGGTCCAAGTGGAGTGCTCATGGCTGTGCAGGCACGGGACTCCTCGGCGAGAGGCATCTGATGATAACCATGTTTCAGGTCAGTCACCGTGAAGATCCTCCGCCGGTGTTGTTTTTGCAGCATGTCCTCAATGAGGGGCAGCGTATAGCTGTCGTGCTGCGTTTGGGCGTTCAGGCCGCGGTAGTCGACCACGAGCCGCCACTCACCGGCAACCTTCTTGGGGACGACGAAGCACGGAGAGGCCCATTCGGAGTGGCACGGCTCGAGCCAGCCTCTCTGGATGAAGTCACGGAGGATCTCCTCCATGGCCTCTTTCCTCTCGCCCCTCAGGGCAAACTCCCGGTGCCGATACACACGGGGGTCCTGCTTCAGTCGTATCTTGGCCTCGCCATACGGTCCACGCACCGGTGGGGGAAACACAGGCTTGCCGCTGAAGAAGGTGTCACCATACTTCTGCTTCAGCCTGGCCCTCAATGCCTGGATCTTGGGGCACTCATCGGACTCCGCCTTGGCTTTTCCGGGCACTTGAACCACGGAGCTTACTTGAGGGGTAGCTACTCCGCTCGCTTTCGGCTCAGGTGGTCTTCCCAGGTGGCCCAAAGGGCCATCTCTGGTCTTGCCTCGGAATAGATCGCCGTAGGTCGGTGGGTTACCGCCAGGCGGCTCGTCTTGGCTGGACATGTGATCCAGCACCCTCTGTACGAAGGTATTCCCGTCATAGGAACCGGAGACGATGGAATCCACTTCCCACCAGGCTTTGTCCTGGCCTTTGCCCTCACGCTGGTTTCTCCAGTCGTGAAAGGGCTGATCCATATACCCCTGAACCAGATCCCACTCCTCTTCAGTGAGAGGGTCTTCCGAATCCGATTCTTCGATGTCAACAGGGGGAACCGCAAAGCATTGCCTCCAAGGCTCCGCTATGATGCGGTTGACACACACGAAGTCCGTGGTGTCGGCCTGATCAAGGCCCCCATCCACATAGTGGAATTCCGTTGGCCATCTCTGGGGTGGCATGGGCTGTCCCTTAGCGTCCTGATAGACACTCTCTCCAGCCGGTAGGACGACCTTGTTTAAGGTCATGTTGGTCAATGAGGCTACCCAATGTCGGGTACTTTCCTCCTCGGTGCATCCCATAGGAACAACCAGCACTGCCTTGGAGCGGTCCTTGCGAATCTTCGCTATCGCTCTTGGAATGTCCCAACGGGGGCAATGGATCCACATCAATCCCTGATGCGGACCCCAGTGCTTCTTCCACGCGGAGTCCTGTGCGCTCCAGTACTTCTCACACACCCGCAGATGGGCGGAGGTTCCTGAAGAGAACGCATCCAGGGCCAGATCCGAAGCTCCCAAGTCCGCGACAACTCGGCTCGCCACTTCCGGCCTTACGCCGTACTCCTGGTTTGCAGGACCAGTTGGCTCAGTGTCCAGCGCGGCCACTTCGAGCTGATTGCGTTCGGGGTGGATCCATTGGCATTCCACATGGTGCTCAGGTGACGAAAGCCACGAGAGCTGGTCGTCCTGGTACAGGGTCATGGAGGCCTGGGCCGGGAGAACGCCGGAGTCCGTCTCCATCATGAAGTCGTACCCAACGATCATGTCTCAGTCCATCTCCGCCTCGTAGAAGCGACCGTGCAGGAGGATTTCCTTGCCGAGGTCTGGGCGGCTCAGCTCACGATGGTTCACGAACTGCAGCCCAATGGCCGCTTCCTTCGTGCCTCCCACCATGTACTGGCCGTTCGCCACCTTCAGCCTGACAGGCTTCCGACTGTCGGTCAGACACTCTGGTGGAAGTAGGCCAGCCTTGACCAAGCTGACTTGAGCTCCCGTGTCGACCAACACGTCAAAAAGCTTTTCCACTTCCCCGCATAGGGCACGGACCTTAAGATGCAACTGCCGCTCGCGACCGACACGGCGCACGGCGTGCAAACTCAGGATCTCCGGCCGTTCCAGAAGCTCCACAAGCGACTGGTGCAGGTCGTGGACAATGGGCTCAGGCTGCCCATCTGCAGCATCCAGCTGCGGTCCGGGTGATCCTCCGATACTCTCGGATAGATCCTGTAGTACATCAAACACATTCTTGGTCGCCAAGGACGGACGGGTGCAAGGGTTCGTGCCTTCACTTGCCCTCACCCCGCCTCCGCGACTGGGCGCCGGACCGGGCCTTCCGCCCGCGGCAGTCCCCTTGTGCTTATCGACTCCCGACTGGGATGGTTCGGCGCTTCCCACGTCACCATCCTGCGACCGCCCTAGCTGGGGCCCTTGGCTGCAGCGGCTCCGCTAGGGGGCGTCGGTTGTGGAAGAGGGGCTGTTCTCCTCGGCCTCAACGTCGTTGACGCCCTTCTTCCTCCTCTCACTACGAGTAGGCTTCTTGTCCTTGTCCTTGTTCTGGTTGTTCTGGTTGTTCTCCTTGTTCTTGTTGTCGGACCTGGGGACCCAGTTCCGCTTGATCTCCTGGATCTCCTTGGCCAACTCGGTCCCCACCGACGACATCAGCTTGGCCAGCTCGTCCTTGTCCACCTCCATTTTGGCTTCCCGGATACCCGCGGGCGCACGCTTCTTCGACCCGTGCGCCTTCTTGTAAGCGTCCGTGTCGGCCTTGTGGATGGGGCATGTTCGGTGGTCATGGTTGAAGCCTCGCTTCCTCCCATAACACACGAAACAGCCCTGAGGGTGAGCTCGTATGAACTCCCCAAAGGACAGCGGAGGGTCGCCAATACGGCGAGGGTCCCTCTTCTCCTGCTTCCTCCAACCCTGCTGCAGGGGCTTCCAGTTTCCCGGCTTGCTCCCCGCGCTCAGGTTCCTGGCCGCGAAGGCACAAACGGGCACTTCGGCGGGCTCATCGTCGTCGTCATCGTCGACGAGAGTCTCATCGCCGCCGGCTCCCGCTGGGTCCATGGCATCTTCCCCGCCAGGCCCCTCACCAATGTAGTTGACGTCGCGGTCGCCGGGCCTCAACCCGCGGGTGTGGTGGAGGTTTCGGTACTCCTTGAGTACTTCCTCGCCAACCCACTCCAGGATCTCGTCGCAGCTCATCCGCGCCGGGATGGGCTGCAGACGGATGGTCTGGCCGCTCAACTCACAATCGTCAAGGCGCCACATCGCGGTCTTCTCGCGATCGCCCGAGGCGGTGATGAGAAGGGCGTTCCGCAGGGAGTGCCGTTTGACATCCTGGGACACGTTCTTCTTAGTCCAAGCCACCACGTTGGTATGATACTCCTTGGGGAGCATCATCTTGACCGTGTGGTTGGACTTGGCCCGCTTGGACTCCTCCTTGGTGACCCTCTTGATCCATGCTTCGGGCAGCATGGAGAGCAGGCGAGCCTGCTCGTCACCCTCGTTCCAATCCTCCACGTTGCGGCGGAAGAGGGTGTATTTCCCTCGGAAGTCTCGCCACTCTCGTAGGCGGATCTCCCGTCCATCAGGCTCAAGCTTGATGGACTTCCAGCGCTTGGCCGCCACCTGCGGAGCGTCCACCCGCTCCTGCTCGTTGAGCCACTTCTTGGCTTCCTTGAGGGTCTTGATTTTCCCCTCCTTGGTCGCCATGAAGTATAGCTCTCCGAGCACTTCCGGCAGGCGGTACCTGAACCGTTTGAAGACATACTTCTCCGCATCAGCGGGAGGCAGGTCTTCAGTGACGGTCAGCCGCCAATCGTCCAGCTTCTCCAAGAAGCGGTCGAGGTTGAGGGGGTTGCCATCGTACATGGGGGGCTTGATGTCCTTCAAGTCTTCCCACACGGCGGCATCCGCGGCCTTAGAGACCATGAACGCTGGCCGCGAGGTCGACCGAGGTTCCCATCGGCCTCGCCCACGGACTCCCACGGCCGCCACGTCCATTTCCTCCATGGAATCCCTGTGGCTACGCCGCGGTTCCTCCACGTACGCTGAACCAAAATGTTCACGCCGTACT
The DNA here is from genome assembly GCA_964036045.1 of Eutreptiella sp. 'Long Island Sound 2002'. NCBI lineage: Eukaryota > Euglenozoa > Euglenophyceae > Eutreptiales > Eutreptiaceae > Eutreptiella > Eutreptiella sp. 'Long Island Sound 2002'. The sequence continues at coordinate 30,394,946 of OZ038396.1, forward strand.
GCATCCATGTACGCATCCTCATCACGGCGCCGGCGGCTGCGTTCAGCGGCCTCCCGTCGTACACCACGCGGCGGGCTGATGTCGAACTCCTCCAGGTCCAGGTCCAGGTCCTCACCTTCGCCGACATCCCACTCCACGTCTCCTTCACGTGTCCTCTGGGGACCTCATCCCTGAGTCCACCATAACGTCCTCCAGCCATTGGGATTGGCACCGGGGCTGGTGCCGGGCGTCGGGGGCGTACAGGCGTCCGCGGTGGAGCACGGCGGTTGCGGTACTCCGCGCTGAGCCACTCATCACGCCATTCCTCACTGCCACTGCCGGGCGGCACGCGCTCGTTGCGGCGGCCCGCGCTGTGGTGAGAGGGGGCGGAGAGAGAGGGGGCACTGGCGCTGGGGCGACTCCTGGGGGCTCCGCCGGGGGCGTGGGGTCTGCCTGGACCTGGTCCGGGTCCCCAGCCGTCGTCCGACGAACCAGACTCCAGGGGTGGGTGGTCGCTGCCGACGCTCCCACGGGCTTCCAGCGCGTCCAGCCTCTCCTGCAGGCCGCTGACGACGTTGGTCAGCGACTTGGTCTCGGCCCTGGCGATGTCCAGCTCCTTCTGCGCGCGCGCGGCGACCCTGGAGATGCGAGCCATCTCGCCCTTGCCCGTGTCTACCTCCAGCTCGAGCAACTGGACTCTCCTGCGGAGGTAGACAATCCACCGCCAGGTGGTATCCGGGTCGCCGTTCCCTGGTGGGTCGTCGGGGTCCCCAGGGGGTCCTCCAGGAGGGCCTCCGCCGGGTCCGCCCGGTCCAGGGGGTCCTCCCCCGCCCGGTGGTCCGCCTCCAGGGGGTCCACTCGGTGGGCGTCCTCCAGGGGGTCCTGATGGTCCTCCGCCAGGGGGTCCCGGTGGGTCTCCGCCGGGTCGCCTCGTTGGGTCCGAGGATGGGCGCTTCCTCGTGATGCCAAAGTCCATGTCGTCATCCTCGTCCATGTCGCCCCACCTGGGCGTCTCGGTCACGGAAGACTCCGAGCTCCGGTAGGGAGGAGGGAGATCCTCATCCTCACCTTCCGGTTCCATGGGGACGTCTCCGCCTCCTCCGCCCGTCCAAGCCACCACTTGGCGATGTCGACGGCCTCGTTCATCCCCGTCACTGGCGGTGAAGAAGGGGTCACTGTCGTGGGGTTGTCCACCCGCTGGCCTCCGCGGCCTCTCGGGGGTCTTCCCCTTGCCCTTCCTCCGTCGACGGGCGGTGGTGCCACTGCTCCCACTGCTGCCCGTGTCTGCCTCATCCAGCGTCATCCTGGAGGAGGCGTCCCCTTCGAAAAGCTTTCGAAGGGTCTCCACTCGTGATCCTCCCGGGGGAGTGTCGCGGCGGAGTTTGGCCTCTGCCTCCTCCATTGCGGCGGCGGTGGCTGCGGCAGCTCGCGCTTCGGCTTCCTCCCGAGCACGAGCCGCCTCGGCTTCCCGGGCCTGCTGCAGCCGCGCCTTCTGCGCTTCCAACGCTGCCAGCTCCACCTCCGTCTTGGCCTTCTCCTCAGCGACCTTCCGTCGCGCGGCCTCGATGGCTTCCTTCTTGGCGGCGTCCTCCTGGGCCTTAGCCGTTGCTTCGGCGTGGGCCCTTTCCTCCGCCTCCTTCTTTGCCCTCTCTTGGGCAAGCGCCTCTTCCAGCGCCTTCACCTCGGCCTCCTTGCAGGCAATGGCCTCCTGCGTCCGGCGGGCTTCCTCGTCGGTTGCCCTGATCCGGGCAGCCACTGCCTCATGGGCGGCCGCAGCCGTGAGACCGGCCGCGATGGCTGCCACTTTCGAGGCGTGGTAGTCCATGCCTCTGCCCCACTCGGTGGCCTCCTCATGGGCGATGCCGACGGCGCCCTCAACGGCAGCGTTCTGCTGCCTGGCCCGTTGCCGGGCAACCCGAAGGTTGCAGGGCGCCCCACAGACGCGCTCACAGGCGCGCGCCACGTCCCTTTGGGCGGGAGCGGCGCTGCTGCTGGAGCTGGCCTGGTCGGCCGGCATTCTCCCGCGGTGGGCCGACTCCACGTCGCTGCTGGGGCCTGCTGGGGCCTGCTGGGGCCTCAGGAGCAGCCGACGGGGCTTGGCCTGGGTCTGCTTGGCGACTTCCATGAAGTCACCAAGGGTGGCGTGGCCGGGGTGATGACCACCATTGGCCCGTTGGGGACTGGGGGCTGGGGTTCCGCCCTTGGCGCCTTGGGCGGCTTCGGCGGCCAGGGACTCCTGGTACTCCCGCCACTTCCGGTCCCGCTTCTTGTCCCCGGCGGACCGCTTCTCCTTCCCCGGAGACGCGCTGCTGCTGCCCTGCAGCCTGCGCTCGCTCCCCGGTTCCGGGAAGCTCTTCTCGACCATGTCCCACAGGGAGACATTGATCGAGGCGCCCGACGGGTACACGTTGGGCTCCTCGTCCTCCCCAATCCCGTCGGGACGCAGGCCTTCGCCGGGCCTGTCCGGCCGGGTCCACGTTCTCCAGCGCCTCTGCTGGTGGCGGTACTCGTACCCTTCCGCCCGCAGCCAGTCCTCCACGGCCTGCAGGCGGTCGGGGGCGATGTCCGTGCGGAGCTCGAAGCTCCTGGGCATGCCGCCTTCGCACTGGGGGTGGCTGTGGCGGTAGTGCTGGTCCCAAACCAACCGACGCAGCAGGCGTGCTGCATGGGGGTGGGGCCGCGGCCACGTCCTGCCCGCTTCTTGCCAATTCACCATGGCAGCGGGGGCGTAGTTGGTCTTGAGGTCCTTGATGTGCACTCGTTCAACTCAACGAACTGGTTGTGGTTGTTGAGGCGGGTGCTGCAGCACTGGATTGGAAGTGCGGCTGGTGCTGGTCAGCCGGTGGTTGTGGAGGTGGTTGACGCGGCCTTGCTGGTCGGCGGATGGGACTCCGGGTCGGCCGATGGGGCTGATGCAGGAGTCCTGGTCTGTGCACCTCTTCACGGTTGCTGCGCGGTCAGGGCGATGCTCTGGACGGCGCTGCGGGCTCCGTGACGAACTCGGCGCTGTCGCTGAGTGGCGCTGCGAGCCGCTGCGCTGCGCTGCGAGACGCTGCGCTGCGCTGCGAGCTGCGAGCTGCGCCGCGCTGCTCGGGGTTGGTGGCCCCGAGTGGCACGCGAGGGTTGGGTAACCCCGCGGCGGTGAAACGCTTTTGACGCGTTCCCGTGGGGGGGCGGCCACGGGACGCTGCGGTGACACGCACAGGTGAGCAGGCAGGCAAGGCACTACGCTCACAAGGGCATCAATACGCTCGTGTCATGTGACAAAGCGTTTCAGGATGCTTGCCACTCTGCAACAAGGGAACGAAAGTATGTACAGCAACACATCAGGATATGTACACATGGGGTTAAGACTGGACTGGGGTAAGGGCATTACAGGACAATAGACACTCTATCCTAACTTGTATCCCAATCCCAGGTCGGACCCTCTCAGTGGCTGGTGGGGGCGGGGGCTCAAACACAACCCATGCCCTGCTCAGTCCGGACCCTGAAACCCTGCCAATGGGAGAGGTGTCCCGCCCAGCCACAGGCGAGTTCCTGGAAACCAAGGCGCTTCAAGGCCAGCCGACAGTAGCTCCCTATGCTCCCTTAACGGCAGGTCCCAACTCCTCTCTGAGCCAGAGATATGGCCCCGCCATTATCACCCAGGAGTTGGTAGCTGAAAATGGGCTGTTTCAGCCCAAACTGAAATTAACTCAAAAATCCCCAAAATTGACCCCTCGTCCGGACCCGCCAGAGGTAGGGACGAGGCAACTGACCCTATGCCCTTCGAGTACGAACTTCCTGGAGCCCTCACCCAACCTGGTTCCCTCTGAGGTCCCGGCATCCGGGCACCACTGGTTCGTCAAGTGGGGTCATGATGCCAAAATCACCAAAATTGGCGTCATTCCCACGCGTGGCTCGCCCGGCCAAGGTAAGGCCAATGGCTCACAGGGTAGGAGGCAGGACCTAGGACTTATATCTGAGTGTACAACTTGGAATTAGGTCCGGGCTCCCTATGGGCCTAGAGAAATGGGGCCGCCAATTGACCACACGGAAGGGGGAAATTGGGGTCCCAAAATGGGGTCATTTTGGCTGCTTGAAATGAGCCACAATTCGGTGTGCTCCCAATAGTATATCTCCACGCCGGGTTGGAGATCGGATCCGCCATCCCATACGCGATCCACCGGGAGTCCAACGGAGACTCCGATGCCCTTGGCTCTCAAAGATCTCCATGCCACTCGGCGTGGTGACGATCCCAATTGGGTCCATGAATGTCAAAATTGCAAAAGTGCCCACACTCACTTTGGGCTAGCGCCTTAACGAAGGTGGCTCCGCTTCGCCCACGTGGTGTGTGGACCATGGGGACCATTACCCATAACACCCATGTCATATATGGTCCATTGGTCCATGCATCCGGCGTGCACAAGGGTTAGAACATAGTGCACGGCGGGCAGCAAAAGTGGAAAATTGCTCAAAATGGCCAAAAATGCGCACACTCATGGTTGGGGCAAATGAGGCACATGCCCGACTCGGACCGGAGTGTGCCATAGGATTGGTATCAAGTCATGTGTGTCCAACATATCTTTTGGGCGTCGCCCAACTCCTCTGGTATTGGGAATGGCAGGATCGCCAAGTGAGCCCATGATTTGGGATAGTCCCAAATCGCCAACATGGCAGCCACGGTATGCCAAGCCCCAGAGGAGTTATTCGCCGGGTCCAAGATATGTTGGGGACCGAAGTATGTACCCTCATAACATACTTGGGTCATGATGTCAATTGAGCGCAACGTTGAGATGCATGTTCGCCACTTGACATCATGACGGGCCAAAAACGGCAAAATTGGTACAAAGACACACAAAAGTGCCTTGAAAGGCACACAATTATATTATAATATCTCCGGATTGGATCATGCAATCAACTAATCCTTCTAAACACAATGACTTGACACCAATGACCTTCGATCCCACATATGTGCTCCACTTGGGGCGCCTTGAAAGGTTACGAGCACTACTTCCCAAGTGGGCACATGAAAATATGGAAAATTGCAAAACACACACCTTGCTCCCAACGCATCGCTTTGGGATCGCCACACAAGCTTCCCTTCACGAAGGTTAGGCTTGCAATTGATCGTGGGGAGTATGGAGAAGGGGCTTACACAATATGAGGTCCATTGGCGGGTTCGGCTTGGAGCAATGGATCCGCCAAATGGGCAGACACAACACATGGCACATACCACATATTGCCCAAAAAGGTAGCTCCCCCCACGATATGTCATGCCCCTCCAAGGGCATAACTTTGTGTCAACTGCTCATAGGAACTCAAGGAGAGTTCCTATGCAACACCAACACTTGCGCGCTACACTCGAAAGTTATCTTAACGCACGCAATATCATGGCCAAAGAGTTATAACGCAAACTCTACCCTCTTGACCATGATCCATTACGCTAGCACGCACGTGTGGAAACGCAAGGCGTATAATGCTTCCTAAATTACGTCGGGAGTATTGTGAATACATCCCACGCTTCCTTATCGTCAATACTCGCAAGCGGCACGAGATATGACCCTCACAAGTGGCCTCACGAATCAACTTTGTTTTGCCCATATCTCTGAGTCAAATGGAGGGCAGGATAAAAGGAAAGTTGATTCGTGCATAGGGAAGCACGTAGGTCCACTCGAAGGAGGTCAAATCAAGTGCGGGGATGTCGAAGTCGAAAATCCGATTTCGACATCCTGAAAAATTCGGATTAAGGTTGCGAGTGTAAGATGTGAAAATTGCGGAAGCATCCATGCAGTTCCCGACGACTTTGGAGCCTTCGTGACGGATTGCGTTAAAATTTCCATTAATTACAGTTAAACTGGCGGTTACGGTAAAGGCGCGATCCAACCGCCAGCAGTCAAAACAGTGAGTATCAGAACGGAAGCGTAAAAATTGACGGAAACAATATAAAAGTAAAACCCTGTTGATTCCTGATGTTCTGATATACAAATCTCCGCTGGCGGTGCATCGGTTGCCGATGCGGGGCTGTACGGCACGGAACGGAGCGTCAACGGGCGTCTTCCCTTCCGTACATGGGGTTAGTGGACCGGAGACCGGTTGAATGCCGTAACCTAGCCATGGGGTTCTAGGTACCGCTTCACCCTAGGCCTCGACATGAATGTCGATGAAACCGAGCTTCAGGCTGTGCGAGGCTCTAGACACGCCGAAATCGTCTCACGACACGGCAAAAAGATATCCACACTCGAATCCCGAGGACAACCAAGGTCCTGCTACAAGTACCTTGGCATCTTTTTTTATACATCAGACTTCCACAGTAAAGTGATGGATTTTGTCCACACGGAAATGAATGCTTTCTTTGTTCGACTGGCCCCGCTTCAACTCACTGCCACTGAGCTCATCAGTCTTGTCAACAAACGGCTTGTCCCGGTTCTCGCATACCGCTTAATGGCAGGACCGGTCACTGATGCACAACTGTACAAAATACAGCAATCCATATGGCACAGTGTCGCCCAACATGGCCGACTTCCCCACCACCTTTTACAAAAAGACCGGCACGTGGGCAGGCCCCAGGGCTGCTTTTCACTGATGCCCTGCCAAAGCTTCATGCGTTCCCAAATATTCAATTACTCCATGACGTACCTGAACTGTGATGGACCGCCTCAATGCTCCATGTACGTTCCCGAGGCAGCAAAAGCCCGAAAAGCGAATTGGCTGCAAACTGCCTTTGTCGACGCGGTCTATGCCTCAGGGGGGAGTTGTCACGGTTTTGGAGAATGGAACACATGCCCCGTTGAACAACTACTCCCTGAGGAGCGTGTTCACGTAGAGTTCACCTCTAGATGGTTCTCAGGCACAGTACTAACCTACTGTGCCCCTGACTCCGCGGCGCTCATTGAATTTGATATAGACGGCACCCTTTTCTACATTCAGGACAAACCACACAATTTGACCACTCACTTCTCCCTCCAGCTCTACCCAGTGGAGCCGGACCCTCCCAAACAACGCGCACTTGCCCCCTCACTCCTGCATCCTCCCCTTCCCCTGCCACCCTACGCCGTCCCCTACTCCTCAGTGCCGATTGAAACCAATGAGTACGGAGACTTGTTCCGCTATCCAGAGTAAATTGAACCGCCTCAGGTGCCCGCCCTGCAGTCGTGGGGGGCCTCCAGCATCATTTAGGCCCTCTTTCACCTACCTGCACGCGAGTGTCTTTGGGTATATTTGGATGGCTCCTAGGACAACCCGCTCTCCGGCTCTGCCGCCGTCCTCATATGGACAGACGGCACAGTGCTAGTCCTTTCGATTCCTTGCCCCAACTTCGGCAGTCGCGACTCTCGGTTCTGATCATTCGTTCAGTGTGTCCCTTACTTAGAATCAGTTCGATTCTGCGGTAAGGCATTCTTCTGTAATGATAATTCTCAGCTAGTTGATTGCGTTGACTGGTTTCTGTCTGGCACAGCGTACCCCCCAGCCTCTGCTTCGTCCAAGGGCACCTGGGAGGCAGTTATCTGCAGACTCATCTTTGAGACCACATTCACCATCGGGGCGGGTTGGCTAAAGTCCCACGTGGGCTTTTCGGGCAGCGAGGTTGCAGACAGCTTTGCAAAATCCACCGCACATGCGTGTCGTGTCACCCTCACTCACCGCCAGCCGCCGGCACGCTACTCGGTCACCTTCCAAGGAAACCCGTGGCACCATAAATTCAGTGGCGCGGCTAGGCAACGCCTATATCCCCGCCACCAGCACAAAGCCATTGCAACGCCCTTGAAGTTCAACTGGTCGTTTCATTACAGCTGGTTCAGCGCATTCGCCGAAAAGTGGGTCATGGGAGTGAAAGGTTCCAAAGGCTCTGCACCCTACTGGGACCTACCTGACCGCCAATGCCCGCACTGCGACGGCATTTAGCCACAATCTGCTGTAGAACCTGCTACAGAAGTTCTGCTGCCCTCACTTGAACCCTCTCCACAGAGAACTCAGAAGGTAGATTTCGAGTGCCAAGCCACCAGTCGAGCCATCAACATGGCTACTTGGCATGACCCATGGAACATGAGGCTTGGTGGTTTCGTCACTTCCCAATCTTTCACAGAAGCAGCGGCCAATTATGAGAAAGAGCGGGAGACGAATAAGGAAAAGTCTCCAACAAGGCGCCACGCAGGACGTGTAAGGCCTCGTGCCTTGCCACGGCACCAACAACCAAGGAAAAGGGCACGGCCACAGGACCCCCCACCAGATGACAGTGAAAGGAACATTGCCAGTGCAGTGGCGCATCCATACCAAGATTCGCACCCAGCAAATGCGCCCAGACTCCCGCCACCCCCTCGCCCAGAGGACATGGAACACAGTTCCGACTCTGATGGGGAATTTGTCCCCACAGTCTATGTGTCATATTGCTCAAGCTCTTCAGGGCAAGTAAGGGAACACTCTTCCTCAACATCACAATTCTACAAAAACAAGGAAGCTGCGACACGGTCTTGCAGCCTTGCAACTTGTGTCAGTGCGTGGGTGCTTCGAGGCAGAGTAAAAATGCAAAGAAGACATTGTGCAGGGCCAAGAAACATATTTTTGAAAAAAAAAAAAAAAAGCAAAGCTTTTGCGTGATTTGTGTTGTTTTTCTGTCTATTTTCATAAATGGGCCAACTGGACTCACAACTGGTCACTGGACTGAAAACTGGTCATTTTACCTTAGCAACGAGCAACAAATGATGTGTAGAGGGTTCATTTTGGTCTAAAGCGGAGAGTGGGGTAACCAAGTCTTCCAAAGAGGGGCGGGGTAAACTTGCGGTTGAAACCGAATAAGTGGAGGCGGCTGTGTTTTATACCCATATTCAGCCAAACTTTTCTGCCTTCCACAACCGTTACACGGAAGTGCGCTATGATAGCCATTCCGTATGGCGCCATTCCGTATGGCACTAAACAAAGCAAAAGGCGCCGCATGGGAAGAAGCAAAAGAAACCACATAGCCAAATCGCTACTCGTGGAACGGAACCCCATTGCTTTGATGGTTGAGTCCTTGTCGTCCTTGAATGTTCCATTGTTGTTCATGCTGACCGTGACCTAAATGGTCATTCCTCCTCCATAGCATCCTTACCCTTATCAAACAGATATGTATAATGAAATCTTGGGACAGGACTAGTTGTATAACTGCTGATGAAGCAAATCACTTCGAAGAGAGGTTGTTATGTCAACAGCAGGCGTGGACGTGCGGGTCATTCGCGTAGCATGCCCCAAGGGTGGGGACCAACACTGTGGGAAAAAAAATGCTCCAAAGCATAATATTGAATGTCCAATTTTTTGTAAAACCACAATTTTGCCCAAAGAAAACAACCCCCCAATGGATTTTCAGATTTTTCATGCCTCTATCACCCTGGAACTAAATACCATTGGGGCGGGGGGAGGGTCAAAGGTTTGTGGTCAGAAAGATTTGAACCAATTTTGAGTATAAAACGGGTTTAGGGTCGGTTGATCGGCTGAGTTGGCAGTGATCGGCCGAGTTGGCGGTCGCCAATCCGGCGGCCTAGATCCGAGCAGGCGCCAGGCGACTCATTAGCCGGATGTTCGACCACCGGATCACTAAATATTGTTTCACACCAAAGGTTCCCCTATGATGCTAATCATAGTCCGCAACTGAAAAAAACCCAAGCTGTGTATTCCTGCCCGCCTGTGCAAATTAAGGTTTGGATTTGGTTTACGTTTGGAATTGGCTTACGTGTGCTAAAGTAAGGAATTATGTGAAACAATTCCTCCACCCCTTGTATAAGCTAAACCAATGTACACAATTATTACGGTCCCTACACCTACTGTAGCTGGGACAAAAGCGTGCCTTGCGCGCAACGCATTCAGCTGCTGACACACATGTGCAGGCCACCTGTGCTAAAAATGGCAATTCAAAATCTATGGGATGCATCAAACAAAAAAAAAAAATTCATGGTAAAATGGCAAATGTGACGACAAGCTCTTGTCTTATGTGACCGCACTGCATTTTGTACGCCATTAAATTAAGTACAAAATTCTTACAACCCTACACTTACTATAGCTTGGACAAAAGCGTAGCATATACAAAAGGTTGGGGAGGGCATACCTTGGTTACTGCCTATTTTGTTTTTGTGTTGATCAGCCGAACCTCCCACCTAACATGTGAAAACCGTTGCTCACAAATAATGTGCATACCCGGCTTTTGTAAAAAACATATGTAAATGTCAACTTCAAAGACCATGCAATCCATCCAGTGGTCCCTAAACAAAAGCCTCAGCACCCATAATCAACCACAAGCCGTAATGGTGCAGGGGGTGCTCATCAAGCAACCTGCAACAGTCTTCCAAAAATGCAGAAATATCCCTCCAATGCCCACCCTTGAGGGTGCTTGCCATGCACAGTGGATCAAATAGCACCCTGCGGGTTCTGGACTTAACACAGCCAGATCTCTCTTTTGCCAAAAATCCCCAACTAACATGCTGTGATGCAACATTCATGTATCCCGTGGCAAGGAGACCCTTAAACTTGTTCATGGATGGAAACCAAAGCACAGTACACTTGCACATGGAATTGAATTGGCCACTCATAGACCTTTCCCTGGCACACAAGCACAGGAACCATGAAATAATAAACACTGATCACATGGACACTGTCCCACTTGATAGAGTGCCCCCACCAACCTATTCCTCCCTCCCTCCCTCCCTCCCGTTAAGCAGCAAAACCTTGCTCAATTTCCTCAGCTCAGAATGGTGCAGGTGCAGGTGCAGGTGCAAGGTTTGGTGGTGCAATCTTTTGGTACTCTCATCTTAGTTTTGAACATGGGTGAGTGACACACAAAGCCTTTTTCGTCTGGCCTGGGTCCGTAAGGGACACGTCTCCGACTCCACATTAGCAATGTTGTCTGAAAAACTTTTTGTACATGGAAAAATCCATTGCCTGGAAAACCAGGCCAACTACAAACTTTCCTGAGACCTGATGCATTGTAGTGCCACGCCTAATAATTGGGCACTCCGTGAACATCGTGACAAGAAAGAATGATGCATGTAGTAGTGCTGGATTTTGCACGTTTGTAAGCAGACTCAGAAGGAAGGAAGGAAATCATATTAAGGAGCAATAGTCCATGGGGCTTCTACCCATTCCAGCCCCCAAACTCACCCAAGGGGCAAGTCGCGCGGGTTTCTGGAGAGCTGCCGCCCTGTATGACAAGAGGCTCCCCCCTCCGTCCTTTAGGTTGCCTCACGTGAGGCCCGTCCATGCTTCATGAGCCCCTCCGCGCTGTTGGAAGACAGAGCACCCTCCTGCATGCTGTACAGCATGGTGGAGTGTCGTGCACGGGGGTCACGAACCCATCCCTGGCCCTGTCGGGCCATGCCAGGCAATTCCGTGCAGAGACGCTGTGCTCCGCGAAGAGAGGGAAAGGCAAAGGGGTTAGGGGGCCACTCCCCCACGGAGGGTGGGGTGGAGTACCGGACTTCGTACTGACCCATGTCCTCATCACACTCACGATTTGTAAGCAGACTCAGACATGGGCCAGTGGTGGCTCAATAAGTCAGAGGCCCACCAGTTCACTACCGCCAGCGATGAGTGTTGAATCAGGAAAATACTTCCACGTTGCATGAAGGTGATTGGCTCTGGATTGGAAGCGTTGGAGTGAAGCGCATTGCGAGAGTGGCTGCTTGCTGTGACCATTGTTTTGAGATTGGAAACCAACAAATAATACCCACAATGCTGGACAAATAAATCAGGAAAACTTGATGGAGCAATTTGCCATTTGCAGTTTGCAGTTTGAAAAGGGAGGGCTGTTACTGAAAGGGGATTCAAACACAAGCCTCTCAACTCAGAACGTAATACAAGCAATGGTCACCCCAAAATGTTTTTGGCCAGTGTTTGTTGTACCACCGTGCTGCAAAGAAATGAAAATGTGGAAATCTGCACATGGCAGTGCGGAAAAAAACTCTGATGGAGATGCACATTTTTTTTGACATCAGACCTAGGTTGAGCAGCGTAAAAGCTCTTGGGCGATGTGCCCGATTTCTGCACCAGTGCCACGTCTCAGTATTGCCACATAATTGCTCATGTGCCCATCGGGAATGCAGAGTACTGGATGTGTGGGTTCTGGAGCATGGGAGCGAAGTGGATATCTGCCACGCAGTAGCAAGCCTTCATCTCTGAGGGAAATGCACATTTCTGCAAGGTAACTGGTGAGATCTTTGCGACAGGCAGACATTGGGGCTATGAACTCATTCAAATGCTGCTCAGACATTGGGGGGGTGAAACCTAATTAAGAGAATGAGATGAATAGAAGGACAACAGGCAGACAGTGCTGGCAAAAATTGCAAACTTGAGGTAATGCACTCCCGTATTAGAGTAAAAGTGGGTGGGGGGGTCAAAAAAAAAACGGTAGGGACAAAAGAATCAATGGACACATGTGTAGGTTAAAGCTGACTTTGTTCGGCAACCGTCATCTGGGGTAGGTCAGTTCAGGCTTCAGAAATGCACTTGTCTAAACCAATGCAGGACACCTAATTCATGGAATGCCAGTAGGGCAAAATGATTGTGAATAGAGGTGTTGATGGGAGAAACACACAATTCCTCTCTCAGAAAGCATATGAAATAAAGATGGGTAAACAGCGAGACACCCTGCGTAGACTGCACAGAAAGGGCCCGGCGCAGATCCACCGACACAGTGAGTGCTCCTCAGGACCCACCAAGCGCCAAAAAGTGTTGATACAGAGAGCATGGCCAAGTTCTTGCACTGCGTGCGCACTGCATGCATATTGCACATGCAGAGGCCGGGATACTCACCCAAGAATACTTGTCACCTGTCTGGTAGCAGACAGGATGAAGGGGAGGGCGGTGGTGATTCTGAGCGTGGACATGACACACTTGTTGATGGCGAGCGAGGACAGTGATGTGGTGGGGACGAAGGCCGTACCACAAACTCCTCAAGGTCCGCGGAGATTGACATGTGTATTCTACGAACAAAGTGCAAAATACAGTAGTTCCGCAGCAGACACCCTAGAGTTGTATGACCACATACCAGGCTCAGGGTGCCCGTTTGACATTTGGCAACAAACATGGGAGAGGCATGAACGCAAGGAAGGGGGCTGAGTTACAACCGTAACACCAACCAAGGAAAGATTGGCCCGGTTTCCTCAACAGCACCGGAAGGTTGAAGGCCCAAAATAACGCTCCCTCAAAGATGCCCGGCGTGCGCTAACGCCCATGCGGGGGAGGAAAATAGGGGGAAATGGTTGAAAATGAGCAAACATGGTTGACAATTCAAGTATGCCACATCCTAAATGCTTAGGAAGCTAAAAAAAACCTTGGTACGGAACCAAAAACTTGTGAAAAGGGGCCGAAACTAGGGTTCGAGTATTTGCCGACATCCAAAACTTCGCTCTGCGTGCGCACTGTGTACGTGGCATTCCCCATATTGAGTGTGCGCTACTTCTGGGAACAAGACAGCGCATGCACCTGTATGCAACTAGTGGCTAGCGGCGGGGGCGGGGGACAAGAGGGTGCAAGGAGGGGAGGGGCTTTTGAGACATCTGCTGGAAAAATTACCATACTTGTGCCAAGCTCAAAAGAGATAAAAATAAATTGCTGAAGCGGTCGCACTGGTACTTCTTTTCAGCGAAACGGTCGGCATAAATTTGAATCCTCGAGGGCTGATGAGGTAGATTATGAAGGAGGAAATCGTGCTCAATGCTACAGGAAGGAGCACATTGCGAAGGCAAGAAAATGGAGACAACTGGACCATTTTTTGATGCATACGCCATGAGCTCAGCAAATGAGGTGGTGCTAGGTGGTGCAACTGAATTCACATACCTGAAACCCCCTTTGAAAATGTCCCCCAAATGTCATGACGGTTCCCCCCGTGGGGGGGGGGGGGGGGGGATTGCACCACACAATGAGAACACTATAATGGCAGCAGTTCTAGTAGAACCTAAAGAAGATTTTTCTTCAGCACCTTTGGCGCCTGGTGATTCCTAGGCTTTTGGGGCAAGTGACGGTTCCCCGCCCAACCAAGATGCGGTGGGGGGGCTGGGGGTAAAATAAGAAGTCAAAAACCAGATGTACCACTATACTATTGAAGCACAGGCAAGGAAAATGGACAAACTGCAGTGACGAGATTCCAACAGAGGAGCTACCAGGATAAAAGCCAGAAACGATACTGAAACAGTAAAGGGGTGTCTGGGTGTGTGGTTGTGGGCAGGGAGGGGGGGGAGATAAAAATGAGACTGCGCTGTTCAGCCAGTGTAACCCAGGCCTCTGTGCGGAGGGCTGCACCGTAAATAGGCCCAAGAGGTGGGGCACCACCCACACACTTGCACAAGGTTCAGACACCCAGTTGCCAACTTAGAACCCGTACTGTAATAGCGGAGTTGCAGCGGCATCAATGGTCAGCATGCAATAGCATTCCATGACAGAGCACCCAGCGCCCTGGACTCTGGTCCCAGCTTAACCATCCCCTAGAAAAAACCCGAAAACAGGCTTGAAAATTGCCAACCTGCCAGCCAAATCAACCCCAAAACCATCCTTAGAATGACTATGATGCTGTGCTTTGGGCACATGAGGGCGCACATATTCCCATGTGCAACACCAGGGGTAAAGGGGGCACCCCGCTCTGAATGCAAAATTTTGTGAATTGCAACAAATTGTGCAGCAATGGATGCCAGTGGGGAGGACAAAATGGCTATCAGGGTCCCTAACGCAGGGAAGATTCATGGTACCGCACGGGGGCGTTTCGGCATAAAATTTGCCTGGTGCGCGCCCTGCATGCTTGAGTAATGTAACGCAGCGATGCTCTGCTTGCACTGCACAGGGGTCCGGCTCAGGGTCCCAAAGCTTGGAACAGCTTCAAATCCCCTGACAACGGAAGCACAATACCACTTCTGGGAAACATGGCAGCACCCTCCACTTGCACACTAAAAGGGTGGGATGGCACTTTTTTTATAGCACTTTTGGACACAAAAGTTGCAGAGTGGGAGAGTTAGGGATGGCAAAGAGTAAATGATCCTTGAGCCAACCGGCACTGATTAGAAATGATGGAAATCTTCCAAACATAAATTACAAATTGGTAGGCAGGCAGGCCCGCAGTTCACTCAATCAGGAATGCTGTGCAGACTGTGGTCATAGGTTAAAAGCGAGGGCTGAATAAGAATGGCAGCAATGCTCACTGACTGCAGCCCAACCGGCTTGAAGCTGTACAAATTGGTTGTCCCACACAGTGTGCCACATTATGATGCCGCATATTCACAACAGCCTCTGGATGCCAAAAGATGCTCTCCTGAAATGTTCCAGCGAAGGGGTAGAGAGGCTATCGCAGGCGGCCTCATACATGACAATACAGCATAGGCACACACAGCAGCATGCCACATCACACACCATGGCCACATGCTGCAACATCGACCCACAGTTACCATCTCTGTCAAAGGAATCTTCCACTCGTGCCACTGCAAACTGACTGCAGCAAAAGAAAGGCGTGTCAGAGGGCTGGGTGCTACCAGTATCTAGAAACATCACGTGCCGTATGTGCATACACACACATACACATACACATACACATATACATACACATACACATACACCTACACCTACAAACCCCATTGCGAATCTTCTACATCCATGTGTGAACATGATGGTCCTCTCATGAACATGATGATCTTGGCCCCCGAAGGCCACAAATGCATAAACACACCAAATCTCCCTTGCTCTGCAGACAACACTTGCAAGCAGATACCCAAAAAACCAGTACCAAACCGTGTGAACCAAGACATTGACATTTGCAATACAAGCTCCACTTATACAGGGTCTTATGTGCAAAGGCTTGGCGAACCACTTCACTGAGGGGAGCCGCGAACGTGCTCCACATGAGGTGCTGCCGCATGCAGCCTGATTTGTAGCTGCAGTGTTGCAGCTATTAGGGGACCCTGGGGGCAACCCGTCAGAATGCAAAATGTGAAGTTGTCGGAAATCCTAGTGACACATTGGGAACAAGCAATGAATGCTTGAATAGACACCTCAAAATGTGTGCACAGTGAGGGTTCAGTAAACCTCACCTTCCTGGCCGGCTGAACTTCAGCAACACTAATGGCCTTGGCCAATGTCGCTGGTTCTACCTCATGCACTACCCACAATATCCCACGTGTAGCATGCCATCTACATGCTGGGAGGGAAACATGTGTGCAGGCCAATCAAACGGCTTCAGCCTACTATCATGTGGCATGACATCCACCCAGAAGAGGAGACGGCAGTACGCACACTAAAAACCATTCCCCTGCCTGAGACCCATTCAACAATCCATGACGATTTTTTGGTCCCTCCTGCCTGTGCCTGTGTGTTCCCTTCCCGTCACCCTGCCTCCTTCACCCCCCGCTGCCCATGCCAACCATCAAAGCACCTTCGTCAGCTTAACGGGTCCTCTTCCAAGTTGCTGATCACTTTTGGGCCTGGGATACACCACCCTATCTAAGGTCCAGAATTCCTCAAAAATGACGCAATCCTTGCACCTACTGCCTGACAACACCATAACTCCAACAGAAAATGTAGCATCCCCAGAATAAGGACAATGGCTGTCAGTCAATTAAATTGCATCCAGTACCCCATGTGCGTATGTCTGCATCCACATTCCTTTCAATCAGTCCAGCTGGCGAACCAAATACAAGACAAACGAGGCTGGCCAACAAAGAGACCAATCACGAGGTTTGGACTCCGAAAAATGCTGGTCAAAATATGTACAACAGGGTTGGAAACACACTGCACTGGAGACCCACGGAATCCATGGGGGGATCCATGTCAGGGTGCAACCCTGGCCCACTGGCACGCATTATGTCATCCCTTGAAACCCCGTGCACTGTGGTTGCTAGCAACGCACGCCTGGCAACCCCTTGAGCCAGCATGCACGTAAAATTGCCATTCAGGCAAGCAACTTTGAAGGTTTCACATGACCGCATTGGACGTCCCCGTTGATATCCTCTGCACATGCGAAATCCTTGCGCGTCATCACACAAATGCGCATCACAGTTTCACAACGTTCGTTCCATGTTTGTGTGCCATGTGTGTGTACCATGTTTGTGTACCATGGTTTTACATGTTTGTTCCTTGGGTTATTGGGTCAGGGAACAATTGGAAGATGCACTGCAATGGGGTGCAGTGATGGAGTACAGGAGAGCGGTCCAAGAACAAGGCGTTGAAAAGGGCCCCCGTGACGGCATTCTGAGACGGCGGTTGCGGAGGGAACACAAAGAATGCAACCACGGGGGGGGGGGGGGGTGCTGGGATGTTCCATGTCTTGCACATGCAACGGGACATGATTCCAGCAGGCACTGGGGGCATAGCCACCCCCAAACCGTGCCAAATTAGGGACGGGGGAAATCGTCCAGACTTCTTCTTTTGCGTCGTGCATCACTTCAAGGTCCTAACCACCGCCACCCACCCAAACCGCAATCTATGAGCAATGGGAGTGGCACACGTTCTGCGGTGCAGAACTTTCTCTGGTCACTGGTGGGGGACCCCACAAAATGCTCATGCCTGCCAGCCCTTGCCACTTGGGAAATGAGCGGAATAGCAACACAAACATCACCCCCGCATCCCCCCTTAAGAGAACATAGCAAATATACTTACAGTTTGCGCTCAAAATGTTCAAACCTCAAAACCTTGGCTTTTGATTGGGGGCAATGCACCACTACATTGAGCACCAAATGAGAAAAATTGAAACAGTCCATACACCCACTGTACCACAGGGGGACGGGGTACTCATTCTCAGGTGCTTGAACTGGCTGCCAACCAAGCCTCCTCTTGCCAATGGCAGAGATTTCTTTCTTCCCAACACCAGCTGATGCTTCATGCATTGGGCATCTCCTTGCAACCTCCATGAATGATGATGATGCCCGTCCCCAAGCGGAAGGCTTTAGTAACAAGGTGTCAAGGTCTCGGGCAGCAATAAATGGTGAAGAGAAATGGTTGCTGCACAACTTTCAGCACATCTGTCAGAAATGCCCCCCCCCCCCGAAGTAACCCATGGCGGTTGGCATACATCCAATGGATATAGCAATCCAATGGATAGTGTTTCGGACTCGCATTGCCCTTTTTTTGTTCCTGTTGGAGGGGGGGGGGGGGGGGGGGCACAAAAGCAGAGTAAACTTGCCAGTTGGCACCTCCATTTGCAAGCACTTGAGAGGTGTGCCTCCAGACTGTGCCTTTTGGGGAGGAGAGTGGAATGTTTGTCCCACTGCTCACAATTGTTGCTTGTTTCGTTCGGCCACTTGTTTCCAAATGAAGCCTGGGCCGGAAATCTTTCCCCCTTGATCGGTGACTGAGGGGGGGAGGAGGGTGGCTGAGAGTGGAAGCTCTGTCCCACTGCTCAACCGCAGCATTCTGCCCTCTGGCGTCCAGTTCCAGTCCAGTTCACAGGGATAACCTCCACCGGCACTGCCCCAAACTGTTATGCCTGGAACTCTTCACCGCTGTCATAGGTCCAATCCATGCCCTCTTCAGTTGGAGTTGGAGTGGGGCCGGGCGGAGGGGTTGTCAGAGGAGCCACTGGGGGCGCTGCTGCTGCCCTGGGCTTCGGCCGCCTGCCTGGGGGTTGGCGGGGGCCAGAACGGGCGGCCCGCTTCGGAACAGGGGCAGGCCGTGTGTAACCCATCTCCCGTTTCAGCTGCATCTCCGCTGCCTTCTTGACCTGTGAAGCGAAAGCACTTGCGAAACATAGCTGGAGTAAGGGGAAGGCTGCAAACAGGTGGCGGGATGAGGAGGACGACAGCTCAGAAATTCCATTGCCTGCAGATGACCGTATGGCAGATTTCCACAGCGCCTTACAGATGTCAGACTCATGGTGCTGAATGCCAAATCGCACGATTCATGGACACGCATGCAGGACCAGTCATGTTAGATCGTACCTGACATCCCATTGCGGTCTGATCACCGAGCACATGCTTGGGACACAAAACTCTAGAATGTGGCAAAAAAAATAGCATTCGCAGCACTCATTGAACTAGACCCTGATTGTGCATGGCATCTTGGTTGGTGCAGTGGCAGTGCAGTGGCAGCTGTGACACACAAGAATCGTTCAAACTGAAAAAAAAATCATTCACCACTCCCGATACCGATGGCGCTTTGCAATAACAACCAGGTACGTGCTGTTCACAAACCTTGCAGCCACCATATACCCAATTTGCAATGCTCAGTGTTTGCCATTTCCCAACCGGCAACAACTCCACCCATCGTGGTTCGTCCCAAACCACAAATACTGTTGGGAAAACGTGCACTTTCACACCTTTTTGTCCTCTAAGATTTTCTTTGAAACCTCCCACAATCGGTTACGACGCTCCTCCAACTCTCGGCGACGTCGCTCACGGTCTTCCTGTAGCAAGCGTGGGAACAGTCGGGATTGCAATATGGGCACTTTGTTCCACAAAAATTCTATTGCCTTCGGCAAGGCACCTCGCATGGCTCGCCATGGTAACCCCAATCCCATATCAAGCCCCTCACATGCAAAACCCCTCACGTATCCCAATGAAACCAGGCTGGCGGCCATGCAGAGGGTTCACGTGCAGGATGATTGGTATGGGATGCAGATGTTTCGCATGGGGTGCAAAGAGGCGCTTCACGTGGGAGCAAGCATGAGACCACCCAAGGACACCCGCTCGCCATTGTAACCAATCCCAAGCCCCTGCGCCAAACCTGAGCCTGGCGCTCCTTTTCTTTGCGTTCGTTCACTCTCTGCTCTCGCTCGAGCGCCTCCGCATTCGCCCTGCGCTTCGGTTCCCGTTCCTCCTCGTCTCCTTCGTCACGCGGGCGCTTGCGCGCAGAATCCGGATCACCAGCAGACACCGCACCCACCGATGCGCCACTCGGGCTGCGGGGACTCCGAGAAGCCCGGGGAGCCCCAGTGGGCGATGGTGCAGAGGGTGGGGCGAGCGCTGCCGCTGCCGCTGACGATCGAGGCCGTCCAGGCCCGGCCTGGCGGGCACGCGGGGGGCTCGGACCAGCTGGGTCGGGGTTTTGGGGATGGTCAGCAGCTGCACTCGCAGAGATGCGGCCTGCAAAAGGTTGAGCATACACGTGCAATGAAGGAAGGAAAATGGTCCCCACCAGAAAAACACAAACGCGACAGGCTGCCGCCTTCGCTGACCCAGCGAAACACCATCAGTGAACCAGAACATAACGCCGTCTCAAAAACTTGATCCAGTGTCACTGTCCACTGGACCATTGGCTTGGTAGAGGGTCCCACCAACACTCCCAAAATGACAATATGCCCATTTGGTTCCTTTCCTTTCTGCGGCCCTTCTACTCGCATTGCCCGTTCGAAGTAGGCACCCCTGCACGTACCAGATGGTGGCATGTGACCAGATCTTACGCTAGTCGAAGTTGCCGGGTCCTGCACCGCCGGAACTTCAGTCTCAGGGTCCACTTGAGACAATCTCCGGGACTGACGAGGCACACGAGGGACAGGGGCCCTTTGCGAGCGCCTTCTGGGAACAACCTGCACAGCATCGGATGGGGGAGACACGGAGGGCTTCAAGCTACGAAAAAATGGGCACATGACAGAGTTGGTGCAAAAGGTTGTCTCATAATCACGAGATGGGCAGCGGGAGGCAGGGGGATTGAGGGCTGGGATGGAACAATGAAACCGCTGGACATGCCAGCATTCTTTGTGGAACACAGCAACAGCGTTCTGAAATTGTAGCTGCTAATGAGGAGTGATTTCCTCCGTGCCAAACTAAGATAATGCCGCTCCCTCAGGGATTTCCACTCTTTTCCCCGTGAGCCCTCTACCATTGCACCAAACCCCCGGCTGCGCAATACACAAACACCCCTTGTGCATTCGATTTCTGTATGATTTGAGTTTCAACCAGTTGGACTGCTGCTCTTGATTTGATTCGCCCAATGCCATCCAACACCTCCTTGCACCTCTTCCCGTGAAATGCTGCCTTTGAGCCAGCCTCATGTGTTCGAGATCAACAACCGAAAATGATATGACATGATAAGAGGTGACAAAAACATTACAATGGGCATACCCTCAACACTCATCACGCACGTGGGAATGATGGGTCTCCTGCCACAGATGACAGAAGCGGGGTGCCCAACTGGGAGTACCCCGGGAGCACTCATATTGAAAGACCATCCCATAGCGCGAGCGCATTTCAAATGTCGGAACACGTGGGCCTGACCATCCAGCCAAAGCTCATCTCCCGACATGCAACAACTGATCGCCCAAACGGGACAAAGGGACAAATGCTCAGGGCAGAGTGTTCGAAAGAATATTCTGAAGACAGACAGGGGCGCCAGTCCTAAAGCTGCCAGGGGGTCCGATTTTTGAAAGTCTCCTGACAGTTCTGAACACGCCTGGACTGACCTTACGGTCCGAGGGTGCATTACATGTGTTTGCTTGGCGCACGCATACTTTTGCTGTGGTCTGGGCAGGGGCTTCAGTCGTAGAGGGAGAGGAAGGCGGAACACCGGCCGCAGGGCTGGCGCGTGGAGTACGGGGCCATCTTCCCCGACCAATGCCCCGACCCCCACGAGCTGCTGCAGGGGCCTGCGGCAGTGCTTGCGATGGCAGCTGCGGTGGAGGTTGCGGCGGGGGCAGAGCAGAGGAAGAGCTGGCAGCAGCCGAAGAGCTGGCAGCAGCCAGTGCTGCCTCATTTCGAGTGATGCGGCGGGGCCTCTGAGCCTGAGATGAACACACAGAGCGTAGTTTTTTCACGCGAGGTGGTTTCAGGGCAGGGAACATTCCCTACAGTTATTGAAACCGAACCAAACCGACGTCTCTTCGACATCAAAAACGCATATAATTCGGGGGCACCTCAGTCGCGAAAGCAACACCGAACGAAAGCATCGAAAAGTATGGTGATGTCCGAGTACATGGTCTCTGCTGGCGCACTTTTGCCTTCGTTGTGCGAGGGGGTATGACGATGCAGGCATCATGAAGAGGATGGAGGAAGGAAGAGTGTCCATAGGGTTGAAGTGAAGATACCTGTTTGCCCCTGCACACACCGCCGTGCAGCATTCCTTACAGCTCCCAGTTTCCTTCTGCCTTCAATGCGCACGCATTCCGCGACGGGGGAAGCAACGGAGGAACTGACAGCCTGGGTACGGGCTCAGGTAGGCTCAGGGGTGTTATGAAGGGGACGGGGGTCCCTGCAGGCTCACTCCATGAGGACGGGGGGTTGAGACCTCAATTAAAAACCGACAAATGCAAACCACTCCACAGTAACGCATAAGTGCATCTTTATTCTCTATGCCAAACCTGGTTAAACCTCAAGACGCTGAGTGGTTTTGTTACACACACGCAAAGTGCCTGTTTTTGTGTGGTGGGTGGCACCACGAGTGCTGTACGATAGCAATGACAGCGGGTGACCTTTGGAGTTATCTCCCATGATTTGCTATCCCAAAAAAATTGCTGCTGAATGACGTCGTGATTATGTCTTGCGACGAAATTTCGTTCTCTCGGAAAAGTGGAATGCAACCCAATTCTGTAATACATACAATGCCGGTGCGCAGCAGCAGAGGCCACAGATTTTCTGCACCTTCGTGAAGGGTTACATTAGGTTTCCTTGATTAAGTCGAATATTACCATCCCAAAAGGAAAACCCAATTTGAGCACATAACCCCCTCGCGTAAGCTGTGCGGCCCAGGACCAGGCGCCCCACCCTCCTCCCCCCACCCCCACCCTGAAATACCAACCGGCAAAAAAAAAAATCACTCATCGTTTGTGCCCCCCCCCCCCCCCACCTCCTCATCAATCAATTCCCCCCCCCCCCCCCCGAAACATCACAACAGAAACACACCACAAAACGCTCAAAAAAGAAAAATACATACAAACGAAACAAAAGCATACATTGTGTGCCGTTAATACAAAACAAAAATCCTGACTCCTAGAGGCATACCGCAAGCAGGTTCAGAGGCTTCTGATGTGCATTCTTCAGAGCCTTCTGGCGGATCTGCTGTGCCATCTGTCGCGCAGAACGATGTCCATTGCGACCAACCCGCAGCGTGACAAGGATCCCGTTGGTGTGCACCCCGGCGGATTTTTCGTCTGCTGGGAAGGAGGACGCTCCTGAGTGAAAAGAGATCAAAGAAAACCAGATTGGCGAGTCCCTTGCAGAATTTTGCAATGCCACCACTTTTTGCTCTTAGGGTGGAAGAGAGACTGGGGAGAACCATGAACATCCACAAGCGCTCACGAGGTTTGAGACACACTTTTCATGCTGCATTCGCCTCCCTGCATCGGGGGAAGGGGTTGGTGGACTTGGTTGCCGGTGATTGGAGAGTGGTTGTAGATAGATACGTCCTAACGTTTTTTCGTATGTGCTACGGCAGAGAATACCAGCCATTTGTTTCAAAGAAAATATTCATGGTGCCCCCTTGGATGCACACCAACCAGAGGGGTCCTTAGAGGAAAAAGAGAGGCCTTCGTAACGCCAACATGAACAAACGCTCACGGGGACGCTCTCAGCTACCTGGTCATGGGACCTTCTCCACTGCAAAGGCTGGCCGTTGCCGGTGGGCGGCGGTTGG
The DNA here is from genome assembly GCA_964036045.1 of Eutreptiella sp. 'Long Island Sound 2002'. Taxonomy (NCBI): domain Eukaryota; phylum Euglenozoa; class Euglenophyceae; order Eutreptiales; family Eutreptiaceae; genus Eutreptiella; species Eutreptiella sp. 'Long Island Sound 2002'. The sequence continues at coordinate 30,418,406 of OZ038396.1, forward strand.
TGGTTGGCGATTGGTGGTTGGCGGTTGTTGGTCCCTGGGGCGGTCCTTAGCACAAAAAAAATTCAGGCTTCTTAAGGACCCCCCTGGCGCTAACATCCTTAATCATGGCACTTTGTGCAACCCTTGGGGTGCTGTGTGTAACAGCTTTGAGGGCTCTCGTGCCCGCATTTCTTACATGCTGGCCCTTCCGGAAAATGGACGTACCCACTGTCTCCTCAAATCAACCAAAAACGTTCCAATTCCTAAGCACAATAGCAGCCAGATTTTCCACTAGAATTTCCAAGTACCCGGTACCACCGAAATGTATTGCAACTTTTTTTTTCAGCTTTTGGTCTTGATAAGCCTTTGCAGTTATGATGCGGTGTTCTAACGTGATGCAGGTTTAGAAGAAAAACAGAATGCCAAAGAGGGAAGCCCCATGAAAGGGCAAGGCTGGTCCAGCAGCAGGGCAGCCAAGGAAGCACCTCCTGTTGCTGAGTGATCCAAGGGAGATTCGTCTACATCTGCTGGTCCACCAGCTTCGAGACTCCGCTTCCTGCTACTGGCCCCTTGCGAAGGCTTGGGCAAAAGAACTGTAGTATCCAGAGCCTGTGCACAGGGAGGAAGGATCATGGTACAAGGCAGCTGCCCAGGATTACAGTGCTGACAAGAGGTGTATGGAGCATATGTTTCAAGAAGAACGCTCTGATTCGGTTGGACTTGGCCGATGCAAATGCCTTTGGAACACCGCTTCAAAAAAAAAAAAAACTGAGCCCCACTGTGTCTGCAGCCGGCAGTGCCTATGGCCTCTTGCCACTGACCCTTATCCTTCCCATGAAAACTCTCCCTCGGGAGATGGCAGTGCCCAGTGGCCTCTTAATACCTGATATCTTCGCTTTGCCGGCCCTTCCTATCCTTACCTCACTTTACCCCTTTCCCTCAACGCACCCCCTTCCCGCACGGATGCTCGGTCAGTTGTGCCAAAAGAGCCCCCGGACTTACCCTGTGTCCTTTGTGTTGGGTCCACACAGAAGGGGCAACAACCCTCACCATCACGTTGCGGGTCTGATGTCCTGCCTTTCTGGCTCCCAACCCAACTGTACGTCCTCGGAACCCCCCTGGTAGCACAGAGAAGCAAGGCGCAGAGACCTCTGGGTGGTCTGCAGGGACAGGGGCCACCACCCCTGGAGCAGACACGGCAGGGGATGCTGCAGGGGTGCTACTCTCCGTTGGGGGCACTATCCTGATGGTCGGCCCTCTGCTGGGGGACCGCTGGACAGCTGGAGAGGTCCGCTTGGCAAGCGCCGAGCGGGTGGTTACACGAGGGCCCCAGGCGGCCATCAGAAGCCTGCGTCGCTTGAATGGTCGAGGGTCCATGTGGGCCAATGACAGGGCGGCCGCTGCCCCCATTGCGCCATCAGGGGCTGGGGGAGGGGCAGGGCTCTGCGCATGGCTCTGCAATTGCAACGAGGGGGACGGGCTTTCAGGGGGCGGAGACAGGACAACAGAAGCAGCAGACGCAGAAGCTGCATCAGTTGCGACTGCTGTGCTTGTTTCGGAATCCTCCAAAGTTTGCCGGTAGCGCGACGCCCGCGGGGGAAGGACCTGGCGGCAACACAAGAAACAATACGAGACAGAGACGTGGTTATATAGCCGTGCGCGTACAGTTGCGCATAGCTCATTGTTTGACCGAGACCGCGCGCCTCGTTTAACGAGGCGCGCGGCAGACTTCGTTTATAAGGGGCTTGGGGTTTTTGGGATTTTGAGGCACCCACCCACCCAAGACCAGGCCACCCACCCAGACCCCCCCGACCCTTATAAACATTTGAGGGGGGGGGGGGGGGTTGAGGCGCTCTCCCGGGGCTGAACGGCTCCCCAGCCCCACCTGAGGTGATGCTACCACGGCTGCCGAAGCACATGGTCCCGCCTACTGCTGCTGCTGCTGGCATTGTTGTTGCTGCCACCACTGCTGCAGTTGATATTGCTGCTGCTGCTGTTGGTGTTGTTGTTGCTGCCACCACTGCTGCAGTTGATATTGCTGCTGCTGCTGTTGGTGTTGTAATTGTTGCTGGTGTTTGTAATGTTACTGCAGGGCTTCTACTATTTCCGTGATTGGCCTGAAAAAACCCTTCCGTGATTTTCCGTGATTTTCCGTGGCATTTCCGTGATATTTCCGTGATTTTCCGTGGCATTTCCGTGATATTTCCGTGATTTTCTGTGGTGTCTCCGTGGTACAAAAAAGCTCCTTATGCATCGCCTTTGCCTCACCTGGACACCCACAAGAGACGAAACAAAGCACAACACATTTGGGGGCGGCCTACTGCCATTTGGCGAACCGTTCTTCAACATCACCATTGCAAAACATGGTGACACAGGCCTCACACAGGTCCTTGCCCATACCAATTCCATCCAACGGCGCCAGGAACAACAATAGCAAACAATAGGAACTTTCATTTCCGTTTCCGTGATTTTCCGTGATTTTCCGTGGCAACCAGGAACAACAATAGCAAACAATAGGAACTTCAATTTCTGGTTCCGTGATTTTCCGTGATTTTCCGTGATTTCCGTGATTTTCAACGTTGGCCTATTTCCGTGATTTTCCGTGATTTTCCTGCCACGGAAATACCAGAAGCCCTGGTTACTGCTGCTGCTGCTGCTGCCCACAGGCTTCTGCTCCTTCACAAAAAACGCTGAAAGAGTCTTTGTAGTCTGCTGGCTCTTCACCCATTTTTGGTGTCGATCACTTTTGAAGTGCTCACGCTCAGCCTTTCCCACATTGGATATGAGTACTCCACAACCGCAGCGGTACTTCCCAGGCTGCTGCATAGCAAAGCAAACAATGGGGGTCTGCAGAAACACACAAAGCGACCCCAATGGCAAGACAAAAAATGTCACTGTAGCTCCGAACCTTGCAAAAAAAGCGAAAAAAAAGCGTCACTGTAGCTCCGAACCTTGCAAAAAAAGCGAAAAAAAGCGGAGCTCAAAACAAATACCCTCACCGGGAATTGAACCACAGACCCCTAAACTCGCACACAGCTGCACTACCGTTCAACTACAGTCTAGGTCTGCTCTACATACCTCCCATTGAGGTTTTTGAACACATTCGAAATCGAAAAAAAAGCGCCACTCGCTTGCACACTAACATTAAACGGGGGGGTCCTAGACTACAGACCCACCCATCCAGAGTACAGTTCTAACAGGGAGGGGGGTCCCAGACTTTTGACCCACCCACCCAGGCTGGGGCACCCACCCAGACCCCCCCCCCCCAGTTAACTTAATTCCTTATAAACGAAGCCTGGCGCGCGGGGGGGGGAGGGGGGTGGCGGGCTAACGAGGCGCACGGGGGGGGGGGGGGACTGACGAGGCGCATAGTCCACATACAAGTCCGTGCATACACAAGGCGGTGCACATACAAGCCGGTGCACACACAAGGCGGTGCACATACAAGCCGGTGCACACACAAAGCGGTGCACACAAAAGGCGGTCTGTAGCTACACAAAAGGCGGTTTGTAGCCACCGCAGGAGTCTTGTTATTTGAGGGGCCACAAGCAAGGCGGTGCACACACAAGGCGGTGCACACAAAAGGCGGTGCATACACAAAAGGCGGTGCACACAAAAGGCGGTCTGTAGCCACCGCAGGAGTCTTGTTATTTGAGGGGCCACAGGCAAGGCGGTACACACACAAGGCAGTGCACACAAAAGGCGGTCTGTAGCCACCACAGGAGTCTTGTTATTTGAGGGGCCACAGGCAAGGCGGTATACACAGAAGGCGGTACACACAGAAGGTGGTATACACACAAGGCGGTGCACGCAAAAGGCGGTCTGTAGCCACCGCAGGAGTCTTGTTATTAAGGGGCCATAGGCAAGGCAGTACACACACAAGGCGGTGCACACAAAAGGCGGTCTGTAGCCACCGCAGGAGTCCTGTTATTTAAGGGGCCACAGGCAAGGCGGTGTATACACAAGGCGGTGCACACACAAGGCGGTAGCCACCGCAGGAGGCTTGTTATTTAAGAGGGGTGCGGGGGTGTCCCCCGCACCGAGCGAAGCGAGCCGAAGTTGAGGGAGGTCCACATACAAGGCGGTGCATGGGGGGGGGGGGGGGGGATGAGGCGCACGGGGGGGGGGGGGGTTTGGTGCGCTAGCGAGGCGCACAGGGGGGGGGGGGGCTAACCAGGCGCACCGGGGGGGGGGGGGGGGTTGGCATGACGCCATGGTGTGATGATCTCGTCTGCAGCTGGTGGCGCCTACTGGCCGATCGCCATTCGCTGCCCTTCCCTTGGACCCTTTCCCTCCATAGGCGGTGGTGCCCATCGGCTTCTCACCACCCTTTGACCTTCCTCTTCCTCCCTGCCCTAACCTTCCCTCTCCCCTCCCCTTTCCCTTCCCTTGGCCTTTCCCTCCGTAGGCTGCAGTGCCCATCGGCCTCACCACACTCCTTCCCTTCCCATTCCCTTGGTCGGTTGTGCCAACAGAGCCCCCGGACTTGCCGTGTTTCACTTCTCTGCGTCGAGTCCACGCAGAGGAAGGCACGGGGGGGGGGGGGGGGGGGTGCTAACGAGGTGCAAGGGGGGGGGGGGGGGCGCTAACGAGGCGTGCGCCGAGCCCGATTTTCGCCTTGTATAACGAGGCGCGCGGTTTCAGTCAAACACTCGCATAGCTACTTTCTTTGGCTATGCACGGTTGCGTACGGCTGGATGTGAAGGCGACGCACGGTTGCACACAGTTGACCACCAATGTAGACCAGAGCTCTTTTTAAGAAAAGTGGTATCGGTGGAATTTATGTTTAAGTGTTGCAAAAGACCCCACGGTCAATTCTAGGGCAACCAAAAAAAGGTGGGCGCCCCACCAGGCCAAGCACCAGTAACTACAAATCCTTCAGTATCTCCACCATTAAGCGCCGATGTCCTGGTAGAATATTCATTTGCGCCATATCCTCGGGTGTCAAAAGCTTCAAGGATTGTGGTGTATCCCTCTCATCACGTTGCAGATGGCTCGCCAACATCAGGGTTGTTGTTGCTACTGCTAATGCCTCATACTGTAGTTGGTGTTGAAATATATCCACCTGGTGCTGCATGCTTGCCTCTCTGCAGTGGGGCCCTTGATGGAGCTTGGGTCTGCTTCTAGGTTCGTTTTGTGCGGCAGCTTTTGGCAGCCTTACCCCTACCTTCTCGGGGGCCCACAACTTGGCGGAAATGCTACATAACCCCTGCATTCTTGGGGGGGTAATTGGTAACTTAGAAATCTACAATAGGTAAGCACTTCTCGAAGCGAAGGTTCTGAACATAAAATAGTGGCCTTGCCGAGTTCCATGAGATGATGGGCATACAGAGCATGCCCTGAGGCTTAGCTACTTTACCCTGGCGAACTTGTCAACCACATCCTTCTCGCCATGCTATTGTTGACTGGGCTTGTGCACCATGATTTTTTGACACCCAGCTCCCACTCCTTTGGACGTAGGCATGCTGCTTGGCTTCAAACTTCCGGCGATCTTGCGCGGCAATGGGCCTGTGTTTGCCACCAACACACCAATTGCAGGGGTCCGAGCGCCTCCATAGAACAGAGCATGTTGTCTTCTGTTTTCCTGCCATGGTGGCCTATCTCTTGGACCAGCAATTGCCGGCACGCTACCCAGCAGTTTCTGGCTGTTGTGTGATTTGATTGAAGGTGACAGTGATGCCAGATTGCGTTGTGCATCATTTGAAGATCATGCTGTTGTGTTTCAGTCTATTGCAGTGGCATGTGCACGATGTGGAACAATGTGGAACGACATACTCCAATGATCTCGTACCAGACACGTGGTTATAGCCGGTGCGCAAGGGTTGGGCCTCGCCGTGCGCAACCATGCGCCATCTTCACAGCCAGCCGTGCACAACCGTGTGCTACCCCTGCATCTAACCGTGCGCATCCGCGCGGCCATTTTTTTTTGATTGACCGGAAAGCCCCTAAGTGCCCCCTGTCCGACAATGGTGTTTATTGCACGGGGGGGGGGGGGGGTTGACGTCGACCCCCCCCCCTCCCTGGAAATTGACCCACGGAGCTAACCGCAACGCCTCGCTGTATTTTACATAGTGGAGCACCCCAACCAAGAAGGGGACACGTGCACTGATTGGATTTCGCAGTACTGCTGGACTAATGGCTGGAATTGTCTATGGCGGGGACATTCAGTCTATCAGAACCGACCATTGATCCCCCCCTGGAAATTGGCTGGAAAGTGCTGGACCATGGGCGCCAAAGGCGCCGTAAGAAAAATTTGCTTGATCTAGTAGAGGGTGAAAAAATGGGTTTTCACCTCATGTGTCTATAATCACAATGCTGAGATTTTTCAGGAGAACCCAATGATGGATGAAAACCAAATTGGATTGAATATCAATACCACCCCTGTGTGGAAATATGTCAGAGATAGCCCATACCCTAGTGGGTAAAGCAGTGCCTCTGCAATTGAAAGGTCATGGGAACAATCCCCAGTGGGGAAAATCTGCAGGACTCTAGGCCGGATCAGGGACCCAATGGAAATTTTTTTTGTTTTCTTTGTGCTTTGATTTTGACTCCTTTGTTGGGGAGCCACGGACCAGATTCATTCATGAGTGCCTTTCGTGGAGCATGTCCGTTGTCGCACGACAGGGGTGGCAGCGTTCCGCTGAAGGGTGAAACTAGCGGAGTGCGAAAAAACAATGGACCCAAACCCTGAACTTATCAATCCTTACAGGAACTAAGAACATCTTGTCTGCTACAATCCAGCAAAAGCATGAGGACTGCTGTGTTGACATTGTCTTTTCGGCGGAAAAATGCCATGTTTCCCATTGGAAAATGTTTGGGGAGGTGGGGGGTTGGAGGTGGGGGAAGGGGGAGGGAATCAACAGCTTCATTGCCAGAGGACTTCCAGGTGACCAGATCACGTGGAAATGCAAAACCCTGCAAGATGCCAACAAATGTACCTTGCGGCGATACAGCAACGCTCCAGTCTTCCGGCGGGGGGTTGCAGATGGCTTTCGTACAGTGGTCGAAGAGGAACGTTGCTTGGGCCTGCCACCACGCCCCTCTGCACGCCGGCGGGAGTACAGGAAGGGTTGTTGCCGGGCCCGCCGCCGCTTCAGCTGCAAACGCTTCAGCTGTTCTGCCTCTCTTCTCTGCAGTTCTATTTCATCCACAACCTGAACAGATATAGAACACAAAACGGGGCAGTGACCCGGATATCCAAAAAACCCCAAGGGAAGACCAGAGGAAAGGAGGGAGTTTCCCAAATGCATGAGAGGGCCACAGGCCTCTCTGTTTGTATGCTCTGAAAGGGGTTGGTGCTGTGGCGGTGGCTGCATCATCGCAGGGTTAAAATGATCACCTGTCAGCGCCAACATCCCTTGCCCTCCACACTGCCAGAAATCAAAACTGAGCAAAATGCACACAGATGTTGCATGCAACCACAATACTACAACGTAGACCATGACCACCTGACTACACAGCCGCTACAACACAGAACACAAATACAACCCAGGGACAACTCAGCACATCAAGTGAAACGGAAAAGCATGCACACAGGCACAATGTGTCGTTGCTGTTTGGTGCCTCAGATTGACAGCCATGGTCAGCCCACCACAAGCAGCATAAGCCCTCTTCAGTAACGTTCCAGGAACGCAACCCCATGTCTGTGCTGCTGCAACTCACGGCAACCACAAATGGTGCCTGGACCCCTTCAGGGTGGGCACTCTCTGCCAATAAAGCAGAGGGACTTTCCCCAAATGCATGAGAGGGCCACAGGCCTCTCCGTTTGTATGCTTTGAAAAGGGTTGGTGCTGTGGCGGTGGCTGCATCATCAACGGCATCATCACACAATCACCTGTCAGCGCCAACATCCCTTGCCCTTCACACTGCCAGAAATCAAAACTGAGCAAAATGCACACAGATGTTGCACACAACCACAATACTACAACGTAGACCATGGCCACCTGACTACACAGCCGCTACAACACAGAACACAAATACAACCCAGGGACAACTCAGCACATCAAGTGAAACGGAAAAGCATGCACACAGGCATAATGTGTCGTTGCTGTTTGGTGCCTCAGATTGACAGCCATGGTCAGCCCACCACAAGCAGTGTAAGCCCTCTTCAGTAACGTTCCAGGAACGCAACCCCATGTCTGTGCTGCTGCAACTCACGGCAACCACAAATGGTGCCTGGACCCCTTCAGGGTGGGCACTCTCTGCCAATAAAGCAGAGGGACTTTCCCCAAATGCATGAGAGGGCCACAGGCCTCTCCGTTTGTATGCTTTGAAAGGGGTTGGTACTTTTGCCCCACATGTAACATTCAACGTGCAGGGACTGTACGCCTTCACTGCCTTATGTCTTGCGCTGCTTGGCCGCAACACTTGGTGTTGACGAGTTTTTCCGCTTTGCAGCTGGTGCGCTGCTTACGGTTGCGGTACTACGGGTTACTGGTACGGGGTGCGGAAATTGGGACCCTGGGACGTTTGGCAAGCATCAGACTAAAAATTAAAAATTCCAGGTATGACACCAGGGGCTGCAGGGTGCAGAATTTGGGACCCGGGGACCGGTGGCAAGCAGGGAGAAATCAACAAAACTCAAATGTGCAAAACGGGTGTTAACCAAATTTTTCAGCCCCTTCGAAAAAAAGGGTAAGGTGGCCAAACTATAACCTCTGTCGAGAATTAGCATGTCGCCCCGCCCCTGGCCTGGACCCCTTCAGGGTGGGCACTCTCTGCCAATAAAGCAGAGGGACTTTCCCCAAATGCATGAGAGGGCCACAGGCCTCTCCGTTTGTATGCTTTGAAAGGGGTTGGTGCTGTGGCGGTGGCTGCATCATCACAGGCTACCATCACACAATCACCTGTCAGGGCCAACATCCCTTGCCCTTCACACTGCCAGAAATCAAAACTGAGCAAAATGCCCACAGATGTTGCATGCAACCACAATACTACAATGTAGACCATGACCACCTGACTACACAGCCGCTACAACACAGAATACAAATACAACCCAGGGACAACTCAGCACATCAAGTGAAACGGAAAAGCATGCACACAGGCATAATGTGTCGTTGCTGTTTGGTGCCTCAGATTGACAGCCATGGTCAGCCCACCACAAGCAGCATAAGCCCTCTTCAGTAACGTTCCAGGAACGCAACCCCATGTCTGTGCTGCTGCAACTCACGGCAACCACAAATGGTGCCTGGACCCCTTCAGGGTGGGCACTCTCTGCCAATAAAGCAGAGGGACTTTCCCCAAATGCATGAGAGGGCCACAGGCCTCTCCGTTTGTATGCTTTGAAAGGGGTTGGTGCTGTGGCGGTGGCTGCATCATCACAGGCTACCATCACACAATCACCTGTCAGGGCCAACATCCCTTGCCCTTCACACTGCCAGAAATCAAAACTGAGCAAAATGCCCACAGATGTTGCATGCAACCACAATACTACAACGTAGACCATGACCACCTGACTACACAGCCGCTACAACACAGACTACAAATACAACCCAGGGACAACTCAGCACATCAAGTGAAACGGAAAAGCATGCACACAGGCATAATGTGTCGTTGCTGTTTGGTGCCTCAGATTGACAGCCATGGTCAGCCCACCACAAGCAGCATAAGCCCTCTTCAGTAACGTTCCAGGAACGCAACCCCATGTCTGTGCTGCTGCAACTCACGGCAACCACAAATGGTGCCTGGACCCCTTCAGGGTGGGCACTCTCTGCCAATAAAGCAGAGGGACTTTCCCCAAATGCATGAGAGGGCCACAGGCCTCTCCGTTTGTATGCTTTGAAAGGGGTTGGTGCTGTGGCGGTGGCTGCATCATCAACGGCCTCATCACACAATCACCTGTCAGGGCCAACATCCCTTGCCCTTCACACTGCCAGAAATCAAAACTGAGCAAAATGCACACAGATGTTGCACACAACCACAATACTACAACGTAGACCATGGCCACCTGACTACACAGCCGCTACAACACAAAACACAAATACAACCCAGGGCCAACTCAGCACATCAAGTGAAACGGAAAAGCATGCACACAAACATAATGCTGTTTGGTGCCTCAGATTGACAGCCATGGTCAGCCCACCACAAGCAGTGTAAGCCCTCTTCAGTAACGTTCCAGGAACGCAACCCCATGTCTGTGCTGCTGCAACTCACGGCAACCACAAATGGTGCCTGGACCCCTTCAGGGTGGGCACTCTCTGCCAATAAAGCAGAGGGACTTTCCCCAAATGCATGAGAGGGCCACAGGCCTCTCCGTTTATTTGCTTTGAAAGGGGTTGGTACTTTTGCCCCACATGTAACATTCAACGTGCAGGGACTGTACGCCTTCACTGCCTTATGTCTTGCGCTGCTTGGCCGCAACACTTGGTGTTGACGAGTTTTTCCGCTTTGCAGCTGGTGCGCTGCTTACGGTTGCGGTACTACGGGTTACTGGTACGGGGTGCGGAAATTGGGACCCTGGGACGTTTGGCAAGCATCAGACTAAAAATTAAAAATTCCAGGTATGACAGCAGGGGCTGCAGGGTGCAGAATTTGGGACCCGGGGACCGGTGGCAAGCAGGGAGAAATCAACAAAACTCAAATGTGCAAAACGGGTGTTAACCAAATTTTTCAGCCCCTTCGAAAACAAGGGTAAGGTGGCCAAACTATAACCTCTGTCGAGAAGTAGCATGTCGCCCCGCCCCTGGCCTGGACCCCTTCAGGGTGGGCACTCTCTGCCAATAAAGCAAAGGGACTTTCCCCAAATGCATGAGAGGGCCACAGGCCTCTCCGTTTGTATGCTTTGAAAGGGGTTGGTGCTGTGGCGGTGGCTGCATCATCAACGGCATCATCACACAATCACCTGTCAGCGCCAACATCCCTTGCCCTCCACACTGCCAGAAATCAAAACTGAGCAAAATGCACACAGATGTTGCACACAACCACAATACTACAACGTAGACCATGGCCACCTGACTACACAGCCGCTACAACACAGAATACAAATACAACCCAGGGACAACTCAGCACATCAAGTGAAACGGAAAAGCATGCACACAGGCACAATGTGTCGTTGCTGTTTGGTGCCTCAGATTGACAGCCATGGTCAGCCCACCACAAGCAGCATAAGCCCTCTTCAGTAACGTTCCAGGAACGCAACCCCATGTCTGTGCTGCTGCAACTCACGGCAACCACAAATGGTGCCTGGACCCCTTCAGGGTGGGCACTCTCTGCCAATGAAGCAGAGGGACTTTCCCCAAATGCATGAGAGGGCCACAGGCCTCTCCGTTTGTATGCTTTGAAAGGGGTTGGTGCTGTGGCGGTGGCTGCATCATCACAGGCTACCATCACACAATCACCTGTCAGCGCCAACATCCCTTGCCCTTCACACTACCAGAAATCAAAACTGAGCAAAATGCACACAGATGTTGCATGCAACCACAATACTACAACGTAGACCATGACCACCTGACTACACAGCCGCTACAACACAGAATACAAATACAACCCAGGGACAACTCAGCACATCAAGTGAAACGGAAAAGCATGCACACAGGCATAATGTGTCGTTGCTGTTTGGTGCCTCAGATTGACAGCCATGGTCAGCCCACCACAAGCAGCATAAGCCCTCTTCAGTAACGTTCCAGGAACGCAACCCCATGTCTGTGCTGCTGCAACTCACGGCAACCACAAATGGTGCCTGGACCCCTTCAGGGTGGGCACTCTCTGCCAATGAAGCAGAGGGACTTTCCCCAAATGCATGAGAGGGCCACAGGCCTCTCCGTTTGTATGCTTTGAAAGGGGTTGGTGCTGTGGCGGTGGCTGCATCATCACAGGCTACCATCACACAATCACCTGTCAGCGCCAACATCCCTTGCCCTTCACACTACCAGAAATCAAAACTGAGCAACTGCGTACAGATATTGCATGCAACCACAATACTACAACATAGACCATGACCACCTGACTACACAGCCGCTACAACACAGAATACAAATACAACCCAGGGACAACTCAGCACATCAAGTGAAACGGAAAAGCATGCACACAGGCATAATGTGTCGTTGCTGTTTGGTGCCTCAGATTGACAGCCATGGTCAGCCCACCACAAGCAGCATAAGCCCTCTTCAGTAACGTTCCAGGAACGCAACCCCATGTCTGTGCTGCTGCAACTCACGGCAACCACAAATGGTGCCTGGACCCCTTCAGGGTGGGCACTCTCTGCCAATAAAGCAGAGGGACTTTCCCCAAATGCATGAGAGGGCCACAGGCCTCTCCGTTTGTATGCTTTGAAAGGGGTTGGTGCTGTGGCGGTGGCTGCATCATCACAGGCTACCATCACACAATCACCTGTCAGGGCCAACATCCCTTGCCCTTCACACTGCCAGAAATCAAAACTGAGCAAAATGCCCACAGATATTGCATGCAACCACAATACTACAATGTAGACCATGACCACCCAGGGACAACTCAGCACATCAAGTGAAACGGAAAAGCATGCACACAGGCATAATGTGTCGTTGCTGTTTGGTGCCTCAGATTGACAGCCATGGTCAGCCCACCACAAGCAGCATAAGCCCTCTTCAGTAACGTTCCAGGAACGCAACCCCATGTCTGTGCTGCTGCAACTCACGGCAACCACAAATGGTGCCTGGACCCCTTCAGGGTGGGCACTCTCTGCCAATAAAGCAGAGGGACTTTCCCCAAATGCATGAGAGGGCCACAGGCCTCTCCGTTTGTGTGCTTTGAAAGGGGTTGGTGCTGTGGCGGTGGCTGCATCATCAACGGCATCATCACACAATCACCTGTCAGCGCCAACATCCCTTGCCCTTCACACTGCCAGAAATCAAAACTGAGCAAAATGCACACAGATGTTGCACACAACCACAATACTACAACGTAGACCATGACCACCTGACTACACAGCCGCTACAACACAGAATACAAATACAACCCAGGGACAACTCAAGTGAAACGGAAAAGCATGCACACAGGCATAATGTGTCGTTGCTGTTTGGTGCCTCAGATTGACAGCCATGGTCAGCCCACCACAAGCAGCATAAGCCCTCTTCAGTAACGTTCCAGGAACGCAACCCCATGTCTGTGCTGCTGCAACTCACGGCAACCACAAATGGTGCCTGGACCCCTTCAGGGTGGGCACTCTCTGCCAATAAAGCAGAGGGACTTTCCCCAAATGCATGAGAGGGCCACAGGCCTCTCCGTTTGTGTGCTTTGAAAGGGGTTGGTGCTGTGGCGGTGGCTGCATCATCACAGGCTACCATCACACAATCACCTGTCAGGGCCAACATCCCTTGCCCTTCACACTGCCAGAAATCAAAACTGAGCAAAATGCCCACAGATGTTGCATGCAACCACAATACTACAATGTAGACCATGACCACCTGACTACACAGCCGCTACAACACAGAACACAAATACAACCCAGGGCCAACTCAGCACATCAAGTGAAACGGAAAAGCATGCACACAGGCATAATGTGTCGTTGCTGTTTGGTGCCTCAGATTGACAGCCATGGTCAGCCCACCACAAGCAGCATAAGCCCTCTTCAGTAACGTTCCAGGAACGAAACCCCATGTCTGTGCTGCTGCAACTCACGGCAACCACAAATGGTGCCTGGACCCCTTCAGGGTGGGCACTCTCTGCCAATAAAGCAGAGGGACTTTCCCCAAATGCATGAGAGGGCCACAGGCCTCTCCGTTTGTATGCTTTGAAAGGGGTTGGTGCTGTGGCGGTGGCTGCATCATCACAGGCTACCATCACACAATCACCTGTCAGGGCCAACATCCCTTGCCCTCCACACTACCAGAAATCAAAACTGAGCAACTGCATACAGATGTTGCATGCCACCACAATACTACAACGTAGACCATGGCCACCTGACTACACAGCCGCTACAACACAGAATACAAATACAACCCAGGGCCAACATCCCTTGCCCTTCACACTGCCAGAAATCAAAACTGAGCAAAATGCACACAGATATTGCATGCAACCACAATACTACAACGTAGACCATGACCACCTGACTACACAGCCGCTACAACACAGGCTACAAATACAACCCAGGGACAACTCAGCACATCAAGTGAAACGGAAAAGCATGCACACAGGCATAATGTGTCGTTGCTGTTTGGTGCCTCAGATTGACAGCCATGGTCAGCCCACCACAAGCAGCATAAGCCCTCTTCAGTAACGTTCCAGGAACGCAACCCCATGTCTGTGCTGCTGCAACTCACGGCAACCACAAATGGTGCCTGGACCCCTTCAGGGTGGGCACTCTCTGCCAATAAAGCAGAGGGACTTTCCCCAAATGCATGAGAGGGCCACAGGCCTCTCCGTTTGTATGCTTTGAAAGGGGTTGGTGCTGTGGCGGTGGCTGCATCATCACAGGCTACCATCACACAATCACCTGTCAGGGCCAACATCCCTTGCCCTCCACACTACCAGAAATCAAAACTGAGCAACTGCATACAGATGTTGCATGCAACCACAATACTACAACGTAGACCATGGCCACCTGACTACACAGCCGCTACAACACAGAATACAAATACAACCCAGGGCCAACATCCCTTGCCCTTCACACTGCCAGAAATCAAAACTGAGCAAAATGCACACAGATATTGCATGCAACCACAATACTACAACGTAGACCATGACCACCTGACTACACAGCCGCTACAACACAGGCTACAAATACAACCCAGGGACAACTCAGCACATCAAGTGAAACGGAAAAGCATGCACACAGGCATAATGTGTCGTTGCTGTTTGGTGCCTCAGATTGACAGCCATGGTCAGCCCACCACAAGCAGCATAAGCCCTCTTCAGTAACGTTCCAGGAACGCAACCCCATGTCTGTGCTGCTGCAACTCACGGCAACCACAAATGGTGCCTGGACCCCTTCAGGGTGGGCACTCTCTGCCAATAAAGCAGAGGGACTTTCCCCAAATGCATGAGAGGGCCACAGGCCTCTCCGTTTGTATGCTTTGAAAGGGGTTGGTGCTGTGGCGGTGGCTGCATCATCACAGGCTACCATCACACAATCACCTGTCAGGGCCAACATCCCTTGCCCTTCACACTGCCAGAAATCAAAACTGAGCAAAATGCCCACAGATGTTGCATGCAACCACAATACTACAATGTAGACCATGACCACCCAGGGACAACTCAGCACATCAAGTGAAACGGAAAAGCATGCACACAGGCATAATGTGTCGTTGCTGTTTGGTGCCTCAGATTGACAGCCATGGTCAGCTCACCACAAGCAGCATAAGCCCTCTTCAGTAACGTTCCAGGAACGCAACCCCATGTCTGTGCTGCTGCAACTCACGGCAACCACAAATGGTGCCTGGACCCCTTCAGGGTGGGCACTCTCTGCCAATAAAGCAGAGGGACTTTCCCCAAATGCATGAGAGGGCCACAGGCCTCTCCGTTTGTGTGCTTTGAAAGGGGTTGGTGCTGTGGCGGTGGCTGCATCATCAACGGCATCATCACACAATCACCTGTCAGCGCCAACATCCCTTGCCCTTCACACTGCCAGAAATCAAAACTGAGCAAAATGCACACAGATGTTGCACACAACCACAATACTACAACGTAGACCATGACCACCTGACTACACAGCCGCTACAACACAGAATACAAATACAACCCAGGGACAACTCAAGTGAAACGGAAAAGCATGCACACAGGCATAATGTGTCGTTGCTGTTTGGTGCCTCAGATTGACAGCCATGGTCAGCCCACCACAAGCAGCATAAGCCCTCTTCAGTAACGTTCCAGGAACGCAACCCCATGTCTGTGCTGCTGCAACTCACGGCAACCACAAATGGTGCCTGGACCCCTTCAGGGTGGGCACTCTCTGCCAATAAAGCAGAGGGACTTTCCCCAAATGCATGAGAGGGCCACAGGCCTCTCCGTTTGTGTGCTTTGAAAGGGGTTGGTGCTGTGGCGGTGGCTGCATCATCACAGGCTACCATCACACAATCACCTGTCAGGGCCAACATCCCTTGCCCTTCACACTGCCAGAAATCAAAACTGAGCAAAATGCCCACAGATGTTGCATGCAACCACAATACTACAATGTAGACCATGACCACCTGACTACACAGCCGCTACAACACAGAACACAAATACAACCCAGGGCCAACTCAGCACATCAAGTGAAACGGAAAAGCATGCACACAGGCATAATGTGTCGTTGCTGTTTGGTGCCTCAGATTGACAGCCATGGTCAGCCCACCACAAGCAGCATAAGCCCTCTTCAGTAACGTTCCAGGAACGAAACCCCATGTCTGTGCTGCTGCAACTCACGGCAACCACAAATGGTGCCTGGACCCCTTCAGGGTGGGCACTCTCTGCCAATAAAGCAGAGGGACTTTCCCCAAATGCATGAGAGGGCCACAGGCCTCTCCGTTTGTATGCTTTGAAAGGGGTTGGTGCTGTGGCGGTGGCTGCATCATCACAGGCTACCATCACACAATCACCTGTCAGGGCCAACATCCCTTGCCCTCCACACTACCAGAAATCAAAACTGAGCAACTGCATACAGATGTTGCATGCAACCACAATACTACAACGTAGACCATGGCCACCTGACTACACAGCCGCTACAACACAGAATACAAATACAACCCAGGGCCAACATCCCTTGCCCTTCACACTGCCAGAAATCAAAACTGAGCAAAATGCACACAGATATTGCATGCAACCACAATACTACAACGTAGACCATGACCACCTGACTACACAGCCGCTACAACACAGGCTACAAATACAACCCAGGGACAACTCAGCACATCAAGTGAAACGGAAAAGCATGCACACAGGCATAATGTGTCGTTGCTGTTTGGTGCCTCAGATTGACAGCCATGGTCAGCCCACCACAAGCAGCATAAGCCCTCTTCAGTAACGTTCCAGGAACGCAACCCCATGTCTGTGCTGCTGCAACTCACGGCAACCACAAATGGTGCCTGGACCCCTTCAGGGTGGGCACTCTCTGCCAATAAAGCAGAGGGACTTTCCCCAAATGCATGAGAGGGCCACAGGCCTCTCCGTTTGTATGCTTTGAAAGGGGTTGGTGCTGTGGCGGTGGCTGCATCATCACAGGCTACCATCACACAATCACCTGTCAGGGCCAACATCCCTTGCCCTCCACACTGCCAGAAACAAAAACTGAGCAAAATGCACACAGATATTGCATGCAACCACAATACTACAACGTAGACCATGACCACCTGACTACACAGCCGCTACAACACAGAATACAAATACAACCCAGGGACAACTCAGCACATCAAGTGAAACGGAAAAGCATGCACACAGGCATAATGTGTCGTTGCTGTTTGGTGCCTCAGATTGACAGCCATGGTCAGCCCACCACAAGCAGCATAAGCCCTCTTCAGTAACGTTCCAGGAACGCAACCCCATGTCTGTGCTGCTGCAACTCACGGCAACCACAAATGGTGCCTGGACCCCTTCAGGGTGGGCACTCTCTGCCAATAAAGCAGAGGGACTTTCCCCAAATGCATGAGAGGGCCACAGGCCTCTCCGTTTGTGTGCTTTGAAAGGGGTTGGTGCTGTGGCGGTGGCTGCATCATCACAGGCTACCATCACACAATCACCTGTCAGGGCCAACATCCCTTGCCCTTCACACTGCCAGAAATCAAAACTGAGCAAAATGCACACAGATGTTGCATGCAACCACAATACTACAACGTAGACCATGACCACCTGACTACACAGCCGCTACAACACAGAATACAAATACAACCCAGGGACAACTCAGCACATCAAGTGAAACGGAAAAGCATGCACACAGGCATAATGTGTCGTTGCTGTTTGGTGCCTCAGATTGACAGCCATGGTCAGCCCACCACAAGCAGCATAAGCCCTCTTCAGTAACGTTCCAGGAACGCAACCCCATGTCTGTGCTGCTGCAACTCACGGCAACCACAAATGGTGCCTGGACCCCTTCAGGGTGGGCACTCTCTGCCAATAAAGCAGAGGGACTTTCCCCAAATGCATGAGAGGGCCACAGGCCTCTCCGTTTGTGTGCTTTGAAAGGGGTTGGTGCTGTGGCGGTGGCTGCATCATCACAGGCTACCATCACACAATCACCTGTCAGGGCCAACATCCCTTGCCCTCCACACTGCCAGAAATCAAAACTGAGCAAAATGCACACAGATATTGCACACAACCACAATACTACAACGTAGACCATGGCCACCTGACTACACAGCCGCTACAACACAGAATACAAATACAACCCAGGGCCAACTCAGCACATCAAGTGAAACGGAAAAGCATGCACACAGGCATAATGTGTCGTTGCTGTTTGGTGCCTCAGATTGACAGCCATGGTCAGCCCACCACAAGCAGCATAAGCCCTCTTCAGTAACGTTCCAGGAACGCAACCCCATGTCTGTGCTGCTGCAACTCACGGCAACCACAAATGGTGCCTGGACCCCTTCAGGGTGGGCACTCTCTGCCAATAAAGCAGAGGGACTTTCCCCAAATGCATGAGAGGGCCACAGGCCTCTCCGTTTGTGTGCTTTGAAAGGGGTTGGTGCTGTGGCGGTGGCTGCATCATCAACGGCATCATCACACAATCACCTGTCAGCGCCAACATCCCTTGCCCTTCACACTGCCAGAAATCAAAACTGAGCAAAATGCACACAGATGTTGCACACAACCACAATACTACAACGTAGACCATGACCACCTGACTACACAGCCGCTACAACACAGAATACAAATACAACCCAGGGACAACTCAGCACATCAAGTGAAACGGAAAAGCATGCACACAGGCATAATGTGTCGTTGCTGTTTGGTGCCTCAGATTGACAGCCATGGTCAGCCCACCACAAGCAGCATAAGCCCTCTTCAGTAACGTTCCAGGAACGCAACCCCATGTCTGTGCTGCTGCAACTCACGGCAACCACAAATGGTGCCTGGACCCCTTCAGGGTGGGCACTCTCTGCCAATAAAGCAGAGGGACTTTCCCCAAATGCATGAGAGGGCCACAGGCCTCTCCGTTTGTGTGCTTTGAAAGGGGTTGGTGCTGTGGCGGTGGCTGCATCATCACAGGCTACCATCACACAATCACCTGTCAGGGCCAACATCCCTTGCCCTCCACACTGCCAGAAATAAAAACTGAGCAAAATGCACACAGATGTTGCATGCAACCACAATACTACAACGTAGACCATGACCACCTGACTACACAGCCGCTACAACACAGAATACAAATACAACCCAGGGCCAACTCAGCACATCAAGTGAAACGGAAAAGCATGCACACAGGCATAATGTGTCGTTGCTGTTTGGTGCCTCAGATTGACAGCCATGGTCAGCCCACCACAAGCAGCATAAGCCCTCTTCAGTAACGTTCCAGGAACGCAACCCCATGTCTGTGCTGCTGCAACTCACGGCAACCACAAATGGTGCCTGGACCCCTTCAGGGTGGGCACTCTCTGCCAATAAAGCAGAGGGACTTTCCCCAAATGCATGAGAGGGCCACAGGCCTCTCCGTTTGTGTGCTTTGAAAGGGGTTGGTGCTGTGGCGGTGGCTGCATCATCACAGGCTACCATCACACAATCACCTGTCAGGGCCAACATCCCTTGCCCTCCACACTGCCAGAAATCAAAACTGAGCAAAATGCACACAGATGTTGCATGCAACCACAATACTACAACGTAGACCATGACCACCTGACTACACAGCCGCTACAACACAGAATACAAATACAACCCAGGGCCAACTCAGCACATCAAGTGAAACGGAAAAGCATGCACACAGGCATAATGTGTCGTTGCTGTTTGGTGCCTCAGATTGACAGCCATGGTCAGCTCACCACAAGCAGCATAAGCCCTCTTCAGTAACGTTCCAGGAACGCAACCCCATGTCTGTGCTGCTGCAACTCACGGCAACCACAAATGGTGCCTGGACCCCTTCAGGGTGGGCACTCTCTGCCAATAAAGCAGAGGGACTTTCCCCAAATGCATGAGAGGGCCACAGGCCTCTCCGTTTGTGTGCTTTGAAAGGGGTTGGTGCTGTGGCGGTGGCTGCATCATCAACGGCATCATCACACAATCACCTGTCAGCGCCAACATCCCTTGCCCTTCACACTGCCAGAAATCAAAACTGAGCAAAATGCACACAGATGTTGCACACAACCACAATACTACAACGTAGACCATGACCACCTGACTACACAGCCGCTACAACACAGAATACAAATACAACCCAGGGACAACTCAGCACATCAAGTGAAACGGAAAAGCATGCACACAGGCATAATGTGTCGTTGCTGTTTGGTGCCTCAGATTGACAGCCATGGTCAGCCCACCACAAGCAGCATAAGCCCTCTTCAGTAACGTTCCAGGAACGCAACCCCATGTCTGTGCTGCTGCAACTCACGGCAACCACAAATGGTGCCTGGACCCCTTCAGGGTGGGCACTCTCTGCCAATAAAGCAGAGGGACTTTCCCCAAATGCATGAGAGGGCCACAGGCCTCTCCGTTTGTGTGCTTTGAAAGGGGTTGGTGCTGTGGCGGTGGCTGCATCATCACAGGCTACCATCACACAATCACCTGTCAGCGCCAACATCCCTTGCCCTTCACACTGCCAGAGATCAAAACTGAGCAAAATGCACACAGATATTGCACACAACCACAATACTACAACGTAGACCATGGCCACCTGACTACACAGCCGCTACAACACAGAATACAAATACAACCCAGGGACAACTCAGCACATCAAGTGAAACGGAAAAGCATGCACACAGGCATAATGTGTCGTTGCTGTTTGGTGCCTCAGATTGACAGCCATGGTCAGCCCACCACAAGCAGCATAAGCCCTCTTCAGTAACGTTCCAGGAACGCAACCCCATGTCTGTGCTGCTGCAACTCACGGCAACCACAAATGGTGCCTGGACCCCTTCAGGGTGGGCACTCTCTGCCAATAAAGCAGAGGGACTTTCCCCAAATGCATGAGAGGGCCACAGGCCTCTCCGTTTGTATGCTTTGAAAGGGGTTGGTGCTGTGGCGGTGGCTGCATCATCACAGGCTACCATCACACAATCACCTGTCAGGGCCAACATCCCTTGCCCTCCACACTGCCAGAAATCAAAACTGAGCAAAATGCCCACAGATGTTGCATGCAACCACAATACTACAATGTAGACCATGACCACCTGACTACACAGCCGCTACAACACAGAATACAAATACAACCCAGGGACAACTCAGCACATCAAGTGAAACGGAAAAGCATGCACACAGGCATAATGTGTCGTTGCTGTTTGGTGCCTCAGATTGACAGCCATGGTCAGCTCACCACAAGCAGCATAAGCCCTCTTCAGTAACGTTCCAGGAACGCAACCCCATGTCTGTGCTGCTGCAACTCACGGCAACCACAAATGGTGCCTGGACCCCTTCAGGGTGGGCACTCTCTGCCAATAAAGCAGAGGGACTTTCCCCAAATGCATGAGAGGGCCACAGGCCTCTCCGTTTGTGTGCTTTGAAAGGGGTTGGTGCTGTGGCGGTGGCTGCATCATCACAGGCTACCATCACACAATCACCTGTCAGCGCCAACATCCCTTGCCCTTCACACTGCCAGAAATCAAAACTGAGCAAAATGCACACAGATGTTGCACACAACCACAATACTACAACGTAGACCATGACCACCTGACTACACAGCCGCTACAACACAGAATACAAATACAACCCAGGGACAACTCAGCACATCAAGTGAAACGGAAAAGCATGCACACAGGCATAATGTGTCGTTGCTGTTTGGTGCCTCAGATTGACAGCCATGGTCAGCTCACCACAAGCAGCATAAGCCCTCTTCAGTAACGTTCCAGGAACGCAACCCCATGTCTGTGCTGCTGCAACTCACGGCAACCACAAATGGTGCCTGGACCCCTTCAGGGTGGGCACTCTCTGCCAATAAAGCAGAGGGACTTTCCCCAAATGCATGAGAGGGCCACAGGCCTCTCCGTTTGTGTGCTTTGAAAGGGGTTGGTGCTGTGGCGGTGGCTGCATCATCAACGGCATCATCACACAATCACCTGTCAGCGCCAACATCCCTTGCCCTTCACACTGCCAGAAATCAAAACTGAGCAAAATGCACACAGATGTTGCACACAACCACAATACTACAACGTAGACCATGACCACCTGACTACACAGCCGCTACAACACAGAATACAAATACAACCCAGGGACAACTCAGCACATCAAGTGAAACGGAAAAGCATGCACACAGGCATAATGTGTCGTTGCTGTTTGGTGCCTCAGATTGACAGCCATGGTCAGCCCACCACAAGCAGCATAAGCCCTCTTCAGTAACGTTCCAGGAACGCAACCCCATGTCTGTGCTGCTGCAACTCACGGCAACCACAAATGGTGCCTGGACCCCTTCAGGGTGGGCACTCTCTGCCAATAAAGCAGAGGGACTTTCCCCAAATGCATGAGAGGGCCACAGGCCTCTCCGTTTGTGTGCTTTGAAAGGGGTTGGTGCTGTGGCGGTGGCTGCATCATCACAGGCTACCATCACACAATCACCTGTCAGCGCCAACATCCCTTGCCCTTCACACTGCCAGAGATCAAAACTGAGCAAAATGCACACAGATATTGCACACAACCACAATACTACAACGTAGACCATGGCCACCTGACTACACAGCCGCTACAACACAGAATACAAATACAACCCAGGGACAACTCAGCACATCAAGTGAAACGGAAAAGCATGCACACAGGCATAATGTGTCATTGCTGTTTGGTGCCTCAGATTGACAGCCATGGTCAGCCCACCACAAGCAGCATAAGCCCTCTTCAGTAACGTTCCAGGAACGCAACCCCATGTCTGTGCTGCTGCAACTCACGGCAACCACAAATGGTGCCTGGACCCCTTCAGGGTGGGCACTCTCTGCCAATAAAGCAGAGGGACTTTCCCCAAATGCATGAGAGGGCCACAGGCCTCTCCGTTTGTATGCTTTGAAAGGGGTTGGTGCTGTGGCGGTGGCTGCATCATCAACGGCATCAGCACACAATCACCTGTCAGGGCCAACATCCCTTGCCCTTCACACTGCCAGAAATCAAAACTGAGCAAAATGCACACAGATGTTGCACACAACCACAATACTACAACGTAGACCATGACCACCTGACTACACAGCCGCTACAACACAGAATACAAATACAACCCAGGGACAACTCAGCACATCAAGTGAAACGGAAAAGCATGCACACAGGCATAATGTGTCGTTGCTGTTTGGTGCCTCAGATTGACAGCCATGGTCAGCCCACCACAAGCAGCATAAGCCCTCTTCAGTAACGTTCCAGGAACGCAACCCCATGTCTGTGCTGCTGCAACTCACGGCAACCACAAATGGTGCCTGGACCCCTTCAGGGTGGGCACTCTCTGCCAATAAAGCAGAGGGACTTTCCCCAAATGCATGAGAGGGCCACAGGCCTCTCCGTTTGTATGCTTTGTAAGGGGTTGGTGCTGTGGCGGTGGCTGCATCATCACAGGCTACCATCACACAATCACCTGTCAGGGCCAACATCCCTTGCCCTCCACACTACCAGAAATAAAAACTGAGCAACTGCATACAGATATTGCATGCAACCACAATACTACAACGTAGACCATGACCACCTGACTACACAGCCACTACAACACAGAATACAAATACAACCCAGGGCCAACATCCCTTGCCCTTCACACTGCCAGAAATCAAAACTGAGCAAAATGCACACAGATATTGCATGCAACCACAATACTACAACGTAGACCATGACCACCTGACTACACAGCCGCTACAACACAGAATACAAATACAACCCAGGGCCAACATCCCTTGCCCTTCACACTGCCAGAAATCAAAACTGAGCAAAATGCACACAGATATTGCAAGCAACCACAATACTACAACGTAGACCATGACCACCTGACTACACAGCCGCTACAACACAGAATACAAATACAACCCAGGGCCAACTCAGCACATCAAGTGAAACGGAAAAGCATGCACACAGGCATAATGTGTCGTTGCTGTTTGGTGCCTCAGATTGACAGCCATGGTCAGCCCACCACAAGCAGCATAAGCCCTCTTCAGTAACGTTCCAGGAACGCAACCCCATGTCTGTGCTGCTGCAACTCACGGCAACCACAAATGGTGCCTGGACCCCTTCAGGGTGGGCACTCTCTGCCAATAAAGCAGAGGGACTTTCCCCAAATGCATGAGAGGGCCACAGGCCTCTCCGTTTGTATGCTTTGAAAGGGGTTGGTGCTGTGGCGGTGGCTGCATCATCACAGGCTACCATCACACAATCACCTGTCAGGGCCAACATCCCTTGCCCTCCACACTGCCAGAAATCAAAACTGAGCAAAATGCCCACAGATGTTGCATGCAACCACAATACTACAATGTAGACCATGACCACCTGACTACACAGCCGCTACAACACAGAATACAAATACAACCCAGGGACAACTCAGCACATCAAGTGAAACGGAAAAGCATGCACACAGGCATAATGTGTCGTTGCTGTTTGGTGCCTCAGATTGACAGCCATGGTCAGCTCACCACAAGCAGCATAAGCCCTCTTCAGTAACGTTCCAGGAACGCAACCCCATGTCTGTGCTGCTGCAACTCACGGCAACCACAAATGGTGCCTGGACCCCTTCAGGGTGGGCACTCTCTGCCAATAAAGCAGAGGGACTTTCCCCAAATGCATGAGAGGGCCACAGGCCTCTCCGTTTGTGTGCTTTGAAAGGGGTTGGTGCTGTGGCGGTGGCTGCATCATCACAGGCTACCATCACACAATCACCTGTCAGGGCCAACATCCCTTGCCCTTCACACTGCCAGAAATCAAAACTGAGCAAAATGCACACAGATGTTGCACACAACCACAATACTACAACGTAGACCATGACCACCTGACTACACAGCCGCTACAACACAGAATACAAATACAACCCAGGGACAACTCAGCACATCAAGTGAAACGGAAAAGCATGCACACAGGCATAATGTGTCGTTGCTGTTTGGTGCCTCAGATTGACAGCCATGGTCAGCCCACCACAAGCAGCATAAGCCCTCTTCAGTAACGTTCCAGGAACGCAACCCCATGTCTGTGCTGCTGCAACTCACGGCAACCACAAATGGTGCCTGGACCCCTTCAGGGTGGGCACTCTCTGCCAATAAAGCAGAGGGACTTTCCCCAAATGCATGAGAGGGCCACAGGCCTCTCCGTTTGTGTGCTTTGAAAGGGGTTGGTGCTGTGGCGGTGGCTGCATCATCACAGGCTACCATCACACAATCACCTGTCAGCGCCAACATCCCTTGCCCTTCACACTGCCAGAGATCAAAACTGAGCAAAATGCACACAGATATTGCACACAACCACAATACTACAACGTAGACCATGGCCACCTGACTACACAGCCGCTACAACACAGAATACAAATACAACCCAGGGACAACTCAGCACATCAAGTGAAACGGAAAAGCATGCACACAGGCATAATGTGTCATTGCTGTTTGGTGCCTCAGATTGACAGCCATGGTCAGCCCACCACAAGCAGCATAAGCCCTCTTCAGTAACGTTCCAGGAACGCAACCCCATGTCTGTGCTGCTGCAACTCACGGCAACCACAAATGGTGCCTGGACCCCTTCAGGGTGGGCACTCTCTGCCAATAAAGCAGAGGGACTTTCCCCAAATGCATGAGAGGGCCACAGGCCTCTCCGTTTGTATGCTTTGAAAGGGGTTGGTGCTGTGGCGGTGGCTGCATCATCACAGGCTACCATCACACAATCACCTGTCAGGGCCAACATCCCTTGCCCTTCACACTGCCAGAAATCAAAACTGAGCAAAATGCACACAGATGTTGCACACAACCACAATACTACAACGTAGACCATGACCACCTGACTACACAGCCGCTACAACACAGAATACAAATACAACCCAGGGACAACTCAGCACATCAAGTGAAACGGAAAAGCATGCACACAGGCATAATGTGTCGTTGCTGTTTGGTGCCTCAGATTGACAGCCATGGTCAGCCCACCACAAGCAGCATAAGCCCTCTTCAGTAACGTTCCAGGAACGCAACCCCATGTCTGTGCTGCTGCAACTCACGGCAACCACAAATGGTGCCTGGACCCCTTCAGGGTGGGCACTCTCTGCCAATAAAGCAGAGGGACTTTCCCCAAATGCATGAGAGGGCCACAGGCCTCTCCGTTTGTATGCTTTGAAAGGGGTTGGTGCTGTGGCGGTGGCTGCATCATCACAGGGGGAATGTTTGCCCGGCGCGCGCCCGGCGCGCGCCCGGCGCGCTACTTTTGTATTAACTATCCCGACTTCAGCCCCAGATTTACCCTCCCATGGAGAAGCCCCCCAAGTAGACCACGTTGCACTGCACACCTTCCCTACAAAGCACGTTGCAAAATAAAGCAATATCTGTGACTTCAACCACTCCAAATGTCATTTGTGTTGCACTTAACAAACAACATTGGTCCCACAAGTGTGGGTGTCAATACATTCATTACAATAGTGCTCCTTACACTCATCACAAACTGTGACGGTGGAGCGCCTATGGCAACACAAAACACACACTTCCGCCTCATCCTCTGCCTCATCTTGCGTGGCGGCCGAGTTGCTTTGGTCAGTCCAAACCTGAGGCGGGACATGCTCCCATGGTCCGTAGGGGGGGTGACGGACTTGCCTTCGGATCTGAGGACGCGAACAGCAAAAATTGATCTCCCGCAGCAGACACGCTGAATGCATCACCATATTACCAGTTCAGCGTGCCCGTTTCAAAGTGCACATGCACGCATTTCAGGAACTACGCAACAAAACACAACGCAACACAACGCAAAGAAGAAAGAAAGAAAGCCCCTTTTTGCCTCCTTCTCGAGCCGGGGAAAAGCTCGAGGCAGGGATCTTCAAGCCCCTGATTGCCTCCTCCTCGAGCCGGGGCATGAAAGCTCGAGGCAGGGATCTTCAAGTGCCGGTATCGGCGAATTGGACACAAACAACAACACAAGCAACAAAGCGTGGATTCAAAGATTGTCCCGGTTTCCTCAATAGCACCGGACGGTTGGGGCCCAAAAGAGGGCGGAAATGCTACATCACCCCAACAAAGGGAACAAAATCGGAAGTCAAAACCTACGCCGGGGGTCACCATGATGCAGCACGCAACGAAGCGTGGATTCAAAGATTGTCCTAAGTGCGCCCCTTAGCGCACCCCCTAAAAGGTCACCGGTGGGGCACGGGTCCAAAAAGATGCCCGGCGCGCGCCCGGCGCGCGCCCGGCGCGCTAACGTTCCCCCACAGGCTACCATCACACAATCACCTGTCAGGGCCAACATCCCTTGCCCTCCACACTACCAGAAATAAAAACTGAGCAACTGCATACAGATATTGCATGCAACCACAATACTACAACGTAGACCATGACCACCTGACTACACAGCCACTACAACACAGAATACAAATACAACCCAGGGCCAACATCCCTTGCCCTTCACACTGCCAGAAATCAAAACTGAGCAAAATGCACACAGATATTGCATGCAACCACAATACTACAACGTAGACCATGGCCACCTGACTACACAGCCGCTACAACACAGAATACAAATACAACCCAGGGCCAACATCCCTTGCCCTTCACACTGCCAGAAATCAAAACTGAGCAAAATGCACACAGATATTGCAAGCAACCACAATACTACAACGTAGACCATGACCACCTGACTACACAGCCGCTACAACACAGAATACAAATACAACCCAGGGCCAACTCAGCACATCAAGTGAAACGGAAAAGCATGCACACAGGCATAATGTGTCGTTGCTGTTTGGTGCCTCAGATTGACAGCCATGGTCAGCCCACCACAAGCAGCATAAGGCCTCTTCAGTAACGTTCCAGGAACGCAACCCCATGTCTGTGCTGCTGCAACTCACGGCAACCACAAATGGTGCCTGGACCCCTTCAGGGTGGGCACTCTCTGCCAATAAAGCAGAGGGACTTTCCCCAAATGCATGAGAGGGCCACAGGCCTCTCCGTTTGTATGCTTTGAAAGGGGTTGGTGCTGTGGCGGTGGCTGCATCATCACAGGCTACCATCACACAATCACCTGTCAGGGCCAACATCCCTTGCCCTTCACACTGCCAGAAATCAAAACTGAGCAAAATGCCCACAGATGTTGCACACAACCACAATACTACAACGTAGACCATGGCCACCTGACTACACAGCCGCTACAACACAGAATACAAATACAACCCAGGGACAACTCAGCACATCAAGTGAAACGGAAAAGCATGCACACAGGCATAATGTGTCGTTGCTGTTTGGTGCCTCAGATTGACAGCCATGGTCAGCCCACCACAAGCAGCATAAGCCCTCTTCAGTAACGTTCCAGGAACGCAACCCCATGTCTGTGCTGCTGCAACTCACGGCAACCACAAATGGTGCCTGGACCCCTTCAGGGTGGGCACTCTCTGCCAATAAAGCAGAGGGACTTTCCCCAAATGCATGAGAGGGCCACAGGCCTCTCCGTTTGTGTGCTTTGAAAGGGGTTGGTGCTGTGGCGGTGGCTGCATCATCAACCGCATCATCACACAATCACCTGTCAGCGCCAACATCCCTTGCCCTTCACACTGCCAGAAATCAAAACTGAGCAAAATGCACACAGATGTTGCACACAACCACAATACTACAACGTAGACCATGGCCACCTGACTACACAGCCGCTACAACACAGAATACAAATACAACCCAGGGACAACTCAGCACATCAAGTGAAACGGAAAAGCATGCACACAGGCATAATGTGTCGTTGCTGTTTGGTGCCTCAGATTGACAGCCATGGTCAGCCCACCACAAGCAGCATAAGCCCTCTTCAGTAACGTTCCAGGAACGCAACCCCATGTCTGTGCTGCTGCAACTCACGGCAACCACAAATGGTGCCTGGACCCCTTCAGGGTGGGCACTCTCTGCCAATAAAGCAGAGGGACTTTCCCCAAATGCATGAGAGGGCCACAGGCCTCTCCGTTTGTGTGCTTTGAAAGGGGTTGGTGCTGTGGCGGTGGCTGCATCATCAACCGCATCATCACACAATCACCTGTCAGCGCCAACATCCCTTGCCCTTCACACTGCCAGAAATCAAAACTGAGCAAAATGCACACAGATGTTGCACACAACCACAATACTACAACGTAGACCATGGCCACCTGACTACACAGCCGCTACAACACAGAATACAAATACAACCCAGGGACAACTCAGCACATCAAGTGAAACGGAAAAGCATGCACACAGGCATAATGTGTCGTTGCTGTTTGGTGCCTCAGATTGACAGCCATGGTCAGCCCACCACAAGCAGCATAAGCCCTCTTCAGTAACGTTCCAGGAACGCAACCCCATGTCTGTGCTGCTGCAACTCACGGCAACCACAAATGGTGCCTGGACCCCTTCAGGGTGGGCACTCTCTGCCAATAAAGCAGAGGGACTTTCCCCAAATGCATGAGAGGGCCACAGGCCTCTCCGTTTGTATGCTTTGAAAGGGGTTGGTGCTGTGGCGGTGGCTGCATCATCAACGGCATCATCACACAATCACCTGTCAGCGCCAACATCCCTTGCCCTTCACACTGCCAGAAATCAAAACTGAGCAAAATGCACACAGATGTTGCACACAACCACAATACTACAACGTAGACCATGGCCACCTGACTACACAGCCGCTACAACACAGAATACAAATACAACCCAGGGACAACTCAGCACATCAAGTGAAACGGAAAAGCATGCACACAGGCATAATGTGTCGTTGCTGTTTGGTGCCTCAGATTGACAGCCATGGTCAGCCCACCACAAGCAGCATAAGCCCTCTTCAGTAACGTTCCAGGAACGCAACCCCATGTCTGTGCTGCTGCAACTCACGGCAACCACAAATGGTGCCTGGACCCCTTCAGGGTGGGCACTCTCTGCCAATAAAGCAGAGGGACTTTCCCCAAATGCATGAGAGGGCCACAGGCCTCTCCGTTTGTATGCTTTGAAAGGGGTTGGTGCTGTGGCGGTGGCTGCATCATCAACGGCATCATCACACAATCACCTGTCAGCGCCAACATCCCTTGCCCTTCACACTGCCAGAAATCAAAACTGAGCAAAATGCACACAGATGTTGCACACAACCACAATACTACAACGTAGACCATGGCCACCTGACTACACAGCCGCTACAACACAGAATACAAATACAACCCAGGGACAACTCAGCACATCAAGTGAAACGGAAAAGCATGCACACAGGCATAATGTGTCGTTGCTGTTTGGTGCCTCAGATTGACAGCCATGGTCAGCTCACCACAAGCAGCATAAGCCCTCTTCAGTAACGTTCCAGGAACGCAACCCCATGTCTGTGCTGCTGCAACTCACGGCAACCACAAATGGTGCCTGGACCCCTTCAGGGTGGGCACTCTCTGCCAATAAAGCAGAGGGACTTTCCCCAAATGCATGAGAGGGCCACAGGCCTCTCCGTTTGTATGCTTTGAAAGGGGTTGGTGCTGTGGCGGTGGCTGCATCATCACAGGCTACCATCACACAATCACCTGTCAGCGCCAACATCCCTTGCCCTTCACACTGCCAGAAATCAAAACTGAGCAAAATGCACACAGATGTTGCACACAACCACAATACTACAACGTAGACCATGGCCACCTGACTACACAGCCGCTACAACACAGAATACAAATACAACCCAGGGACAACTCAGCACATCAAGTGAAACGGAAAAGCATGCACACAGGCATAATGTGTCGTTGCTGTTTGGTGCCTCAGATTGACAGCCATGGTCAGCCCACCACAAGCAGCATAAGCCCTCTTCAGTAACGTTCCAGGAACGCAACCCCATGTCTGTGCTGCTGCAACTCACGGCAACCACAAATGGTGCCTGGACCCCTTCAGGGTGGGCACTCTCTGCCAATAAAGCAGAGGGACTTTCCCCAAATGCATGAGAGGGCCACAGGCCTCTCCGTTTGTATGCTTTGAAAGGGGTTGGTGCTGTGGCGGTGGCTGCATCATCAACGGCATCATCACACAATCACCTGTCAGCGCCAACATCCCTTGCCCTTCACACTGCCAGAAATCAAAACTGAGCAAAATGCCCACAGATGTTGCACACAACCACAATACTACAACGTAGACCATGGCCACCTGACTACACAGCCGCTACAACACAGAATACAAATACAACCCAGGGACAACTCAGCACATCAAGTGAAACGGAAAAGCATGCACACAGGCATAATGTGTCGTTGCTGTTTGGTGCCTCAGATTGACAGCCATGGTCAGCCCACCACAAGCAGCATAAGCCCTCTTCAGTAACGTTCCAGGAACGCAACCCCATGTCTGTGCTGCTGCAACTCACGGCAACCACAAATGGTGCCTGGACCCCTTCAGGGTGGGCACTCTCTGCCAATAAAGCAGAGGGACTTTCCCCAAATGCATGAGAGGGCCACAGGCCTCTCCGTTTGTATGCTTTGAAAGGGGTTGGTGCTGTGGCGGTGGCTGCATCATCACAGGCTACCATCACACAATCACCTGTCAGGGCCAACATCCCTTGCCCTCCACACTACCAGAAATCAAAACTGAGCAACTGCATACAGATATTGCATGCAACCACAATACTACAACGTAGACCATGACCACCTGACTACACAGCCGCTACAACACAGAATACAAATACAACCCAGGGCCAACATCCCTTGCCCTTCACACTGCCAGAAATCAAAACTGAGCAAAATGCACACAGATGTTGCACACAACCACAATACTACAACGTAGACCATGGCCACCTGACTACACAGCCGCTACAACACAGAATACAAATACAACCCAGGGACAACTCAGCACATCAAGTGAAACGGAAAAGCATGCACACAGGCATAATGTGTCGTTGCTGTTTGGTGCCTCAGATTGACAGCCATGGTCAGCCCACCACAAGCAGCATAAGCCCTCTTCAGTAACGTTCCAGGAACGCAACCCCATGTCTGTGCTGCTGCAACTCACGGCAACCACAAATGGTGCCTGGACCCCTTCAGGGTGGGCACTCTCTGCCAATAAAGCAGAGGGACTTTCCCCAAATGCATGAGAGGGCCACAGGCCTCTCCGTTTGTATGCTTTGAAAGGGGTTGGTGCTGTGGCGGTGGCTGCATCATCACAGGCTACCATCACACAATCACCTGTCAGCGCCAACATCCCTTGCCCTTCACACTGCCAGAAATCAAAACTGAGCAAAATGCACACAGATGTTGCACACAACCACAATACTACAACGTAGACCATGGCCACCTGACTACACAGCCGCTACAACACAGAATACAAATACAACCCAGGGACAACTCAGCACATCAAGTGAAACGGAAAAGCATGCACACAGGCATAATGTGTCGTTGCTGTTTGGTGCCTCAGATTGACAGCCATGGTCAGCTCACCACAAGCAGCATAAGCCCTCTTCAGTAACGTTCCAGGAACGCAACCCCATGTCTGTGCTGCTGCAACTCACGGCAACCACAAATGGTGCCTGGACCCCTTCAGGGTGGGCACTCTCTGCCAATAAAGCAGAGGGACTTTCCCCAAATGCATGAGAGGGCCACAGGCCTCTCCGTTTGTATGCTTTGAAAGGGGTTGGTGCTGTGGCGGTGGCTGCATCATCACAGGCTACCATCACACAATCACCTGTCAGCGCCAACATCCCTTGCCCTTCACACTGCCAGAAATCAAAACTGAGCAAAATGCACACAGATGTTGCACACAACCACAATACTACAACGTAGACCATGGCCACCTGACTACACAGCCGCTACAACACAGAATACAAATACAACCCAGGGACAACTCAGCACATCAAGTGAAACGGAAAAGCATGCACACAGGCATAATGTGTCGTTGCTGTTTGGTGCCTCAGATTGACAGCCATGGTCAGCCCACCACAAGCAGCATAAGCCCTCTTCAGTAACGTTCCAGGAACGCAACCCCATGTCTGTGCTGCTGCAACTCACGGCAACCACAAATGGTGCCTGGACCCCTTCAGGGTGGGCACTCTCTGCCAATAAAGCAGAGGGACTTTCCCCAAATGCATGAGAGGGCCACAGGCCTCTCCGTTTGTATGCTTTGAAAGGGGTTGGTGCTGTGGCGGTGGCTGCATCATCAACGGCATCATCACACAATCACCTGTCAGCGCCAACATCCCTTGCCCTTCACACTGCCAGAAATCAAAACTGAGCAAAATGCACACAGATGTTGCACACAACCACAATACTACAACGTAGACCATGGCCACCTGACTACACAGCCGCTACAACACAGAATACAAATACAACCCAGGGACAACTCAGCACATCAAGTGAAACGGAAAAGCATGCACACAGGCATAATGTGTCGTTGCTGTTTGGTGCCTCAGATTGACAGCCATGGTCAGCTCACCACAAGCAGCATAAGCCCTCTTCAGTAACGTTCCAGGAACGCAACCCCATGTCTGTGCTGCTGCAACTCACGGCAACCACAAATGGTGCCTGGACCCCTTCAGGGTGGGCACTCTCTGCCAATAAAGCAGAGGGACTTTCCCCAAATGCATGAGAGGGCCACAGGCCTCTCCGTTTGTATGCTTTGAAAGGGGTTGGTGCTGTGGCGGTGGCTGCATCATCACAGGCTACCATCACACAATCACCTGTCAGCGCCAACATCCCTTGCCCTTCACACTGCCAGAAATCAAAACTGAGCAAAATGCACACAGATGTTGCACACAACCACAATACTACAACGTAGACCATGGCCACCTGACTACACAGCCGCTACAACACAGAATACAAATACAACCCAGGGACAACTCAGCACATCAAGTGAAACGGAAAAGCATGCACACAGGCATAATGTGTCGTTGCTGTTTGGTGCCTCAGATTGACAGCCATGGTCAGCCCACCACAAGCAGCATAAGCCCTCTTCAGTAACGTTCCAGGAACGCAACCCCATGTCTGTGCTGCTGCAACTCACGGCAACCACAAATGGTGCCTGGACCCCTTCAGGGTGGGCACTCTCTGCCAATAAAGCAGAGGGACTTTCCCCAAATGCATGAGAGGGCCACAGGCCTCTCCGTTTGTATGCTTTGAAAGGGGTTGGTGCTGTGGCGGTGGCTGCATCATCACAGGCTACCATCACACAATCACCTGTCAGGGCCAACATCCCTTGCCCTCCACACTACCAGAAATCAAAACTGAGCAACTGCATACAGATATTGCATGCAACCACAATACTACAACGTAGACCATGACCACCTGACTACACAGCCGCTACAACACAGAATACAAATACAACCCAGGGCCAACATCCCTTGCCCTTCACACTGCCAGAAATCAAAACTGAGCAAAATGCACACAGATGTTGCACACAACCACAATACTACAACGTAGACCATGGCCACCTGACTACACAGCCGCTACAACACAGAATACAAATACAACCCAGGGACAACTCAGCACATCAAGTGAAACGGAAAAGCATGCACACAGGCATAATGTGTCGTTGCTGTTTGGTGCCTCAGATTGACAGCCATGGTCAGCCCACCACAAGCAGCATAAGCCCTCTTCAGTAACGTTCCAGGAACGCAACCCCATGTCTGTGCTGCTGCAACTCACGGCAACCACAAATGGTGCCTGGACCCCTTCAGGGTGGGCACTCTCTGCCAATAAAGCAGAGGGACTTTCCCCAAATGCATGAGAGGGCCACAGGCCTCTCCGTTTGTATGCTTTGAAAGGGGTTGGTGCTGTGGCGGTGGCTGCATCATCAACGGCATCATCACACAATCACCTGTCAGCGCCAACATCCCTTGCCCTTCACACTGCCAGAAATCAAAACTGAGCAAAATGCACACAGATGTTGCACACAACCACAATACTACAACGTAGACCATGGCCACCTGACTACACAGCCGCTACAACACAGAATACAAATACAACCCAGGGACAACTCAGCACATCAAGTGAAACGGAAAAGCATGCACACAGGCATAATGTGTCGTTGCTGTTTGGTGCCTCAGATTGACAGCCATGGTCAGCTCACCACAAGCAGCATAAGCCCTCTTCAGTAACGTTCCAGGAACGCAACCCCATGTCTGTGCTGCTGCAACTCACGGCAACCACAAATGGTGCCTGGACCCCTTCAGGGTGGGCACTCTCTGCCAATAAAGCAGAGGGACTTTCCCCAAATGCATGAGAGGGCCACAGGCCTCTCCGTTTGTATGCTTTGAAAGGGGTTGGTGCTGTGGCGGTGGCTGCATCATCACAGGCTACCATCACACAATCACCTGTCAGCGCCAACATCCCTTGCCCTTCACACTGCCAGAAATCAAAACTGAGCAAAATGCACACAGATGTTGCACACAACCACAATACTACAACGTAGACCATGGCCACCTGACTACACAGCCGCTACAACACAGAATACAAATACAACCCAGGGACAACTCAGCACATCAAGTGAAACGGAAAAGCATGCACACAGGCATAATGTGTCGTTGCTGTTTGGTGCCTCAGATTGACAGCCATGGTCAGCCCACCACAAGCAGCATAAGCCCTCTTCAGTAACGTTCCAGGAACGCAACCCCATGTCTGTGCTGCTGCAACTCACGGCAACCACAAATGGTGCCTGGACCCCTTCAGGGTGGGCACTCTCTGCCAATAAAGCAGAGGGACTTTCCCCAAATGCATGAGAGGGCCACAGGCCTCTCCGTTTGTATGCTTTGAAAGGGGTTGGTGCTGTGGCGGTGGCTGCATCATCAACGGCATCATCACACAATCACCTGTCAGCGCCAACATCCCTTGCCCTTCACACTGCCAGAAATCAAAACTGAGCAAAATGCCCACAGATGTTGCACACAACCACAATACTACAACGTAGACCATGGCCACCTGACTACACAGCCGCTACAACACAGAATACAAATACAACCCAGGGACAACTCAGCACATCAAGTGAAACGGAAAAGCATGCACACAGGCATAATGTGTCGTTGCTGTTTGGTGCCTCAGATTGACAGCCATGGTCAGCCCACCACAAGCAGCATAAGCCCTCTTCAGTAACGTTCCAGGAACGCAACCCCATGTCTGTGCTGCTGCAACTCACGGCAACCACAAATGGTGCCTGGACCCCTTCAGGGTGGGCACTCTCTGCCAATAAAGCAGAGGGACTTTCCCCAAATGCATGAGAGGGCCACAGGCCTCTCCGTTTGTATGCTTTGAAAGGGGTTGGTGCTGTGGCGGTGGCTGCATCATCACAGGCTACCATCACACAATCACCTGTCAGGGCCAACATCCCTTGCCCTCCACACTACCAGAAATCAAAACTGAGCAACTGCATACAGATATTGCATGCAACCACAATACTACAACGTAGACCATGACCACCTGACTACACAGCCGCTACAACACAGAATACAAATACAACCCAGGGCCAACATCCCTTGCCCTTCACACTGCCAGAAATCAAAACTGAGCAAAATGCACACAGATGTTGCACACAACCACAATACTACAACGTAGACCATGGCCACCTGACTACACAGCCGCTACAACACAGAATACAAATACAACCCAGGGACAACTCAGCACATCAAGTGAAACGGAAAAGCATGCACACAGGCATAATGTGTCGTTGCTGTTTGGTGCCTCAGATTGACAGCCATGGTCAGCCCACCACAAGCAGCATAAGCCCTCTTCAGTAACGTTCCAGGAACGCAACCCCATGTCTGTGCTGCTGCAACTCACGGCAACCACAAATGGTGCCTGGACCCCTTCAGGGTGGGCACTCTCTGCCAATAAAGCAGAGGGACTTTCCCCAAATGCATGAGAGGGCCACAGGCCTCTCCGTTTGTATGCTTTGAAAGGGGTTGGTGCTGTGGCGGTGGCTGCATCATCACAGGCTACCATCACACAATCACCTGTCAGCGCCAACATCCCTTGCCCTTCACACTACCAGAAATAAAAACTGAGCAAAATGCACACAGATATTGCATGCAACCACAATACTACAACGTAGACCATGGCCACCTGACTACACAGCCGCTACAACACAGAATACAAATACAACCCAGGGACAACTCAGCACATCAAGTGAAACGGAAAAGCATGCACACAGGCATAATGTGTCGTTGCTGTTTGATGCCTCAGATTGACAGCCATGGTCAGCCCACCACAAGCAGCATAAGCCCTCTTCAGTAACGTTCCAGGAACGCAACCCCATGTCTGTGCTGCTGCAACTCACGGCAACCACAAATGGTGCCTGGACCCCTTCAGGGTGGGCACTCTCTGCCAATAAAGCAGAGGGACTTTCCCCAAATGCATGAGAGGGCCACAGGCCTCTCCGTTTGTGTGCTTTGAAAGGGGTTGGTGCTGTGGCGGTGGCTGCATCATCAACGGCATCATCACACAATCACCTGTCAGCGCCAACATCCCTTGCCCTTCACACTACCAGAAATAAAAACTGAGCAAAATGCCCACAGATGTTGCATGCAACCACAATACTACAACGTAGACCATGGCCACCTGACTACACAGCCGCTACAACACAGAATACAAATACAACCCAGGGACAACTCAGCACATCAAGTGAAACGGAAAAGCATGCACACAGGCATAATGTGTCGTTGCTGTTTGATGCCTCAGATTGACAGCCATGGTCAGCCCACCACAAGCAGCATAAGCCCTCTTCAGTAACGTTCCAGGAACGCAACCCCATGTCTGTGCTGCTGCAACTCACGGCAACCACAAATGGTGCCTGGACCCCTTCAGGGTGGGCACTCTCTGCCAATAAAGCAGAGGGACTTTCCCCAAATGCATGAGAGGGCCACAGGCCTCTCCGTTTGTGTGCTTTGAAAGGGGTTGGTGCTGTGGCGGTGGCTGCATCATCAACGGCATCATCACACAATCACCTGTCAGGGCCAACATCCCTTGCCCTTCACACTGCCAGAAATCAAAACTGAGCAAAATGCCCACAGATGTTGCACACAACGACAATACTACAACGTAGACCATGGCCACCTGACTACACAGCCGCTACAACACAGAATACAAATACAACCCAGGGACAACTCAGCACATCAAGTGAAACGGAAAAGCATGCACACAGGCATAATGTGTCGTTGCTGTTTGGTGCCTCAGATTGACAGCCATGGTCAGCCCACCACAAGCAGCATAAGCCCTCTTCAGTAACGTTCCAGGAACGCAACCCCATGTCTGTGCTGCTGCAACTCACGGCAACCACAAATGGTGCCTGGACCCCTTCAGGGTGGGCACTCTCTGCCAATAAAGCAGAGGGACTTTCCCCAAATGCATGAGAGGGCCACAGGCCTCTCCGTTTGTGTGCTTTGAAAGGGGTTGGTGCTGTGGCGGTGGCTGCATCATCAACGGCATCATCACACAATCACCTGTCAGCGCCAACATCCCTTGCCCTTCACACTGCCAGAAATCAAAACTGAGCAAAATGCACACAGATGTTGCACACAACCACAATACTACAACGTAGACCATGGCCACCTGACTACACAGCCGCTACAACACAGAATACAAATACAACCCAGGGACAACTCAGCACATCAAGTGAAACGGAAAAGCATGCACACAGGCATAATGTGTCGTTGCTGTTTGGTGCCTCAGATTGACAGCCATGGTCAGCCCACCACAAGCAGCATAAGCCCTCTTCAGTAACGTTCCAGGAACGCAACCCCATGTCTGTGCTGCTGCAACTCACGGCAACCACAAATGGTGCCTGGACCCCTTCAGGGTGGGCACTCTCTGCCAATAAAGCAGAGGGACTTTCCCCAAATGCATGAGAGGGCCACAGGCCTCTCCGTTTGTATGCTTTGAAAGGGGTTGGTGCTGTGGCGGTGGCTGCATCATCACAGGCTACCATCACACAATCACCTGTCAGGGCCAACATCCCTTGCCCTTCACACTGCCAGAAATCAAAACTGAGCAACTGCATACAGATATTGCATGCAACCACAATACTACAACGTAGACCATGACCACCTGACTACACAGCCGCTACAACACAGAATACAAATACAACCCAGGGACAACTCAGCACATCAAGTGAAACGGAAAAGCATGCACACAGGCACAATGTGTCGTTGCTGTTTGATGCCTCAGATTGACAGCCATGGTCAGCCCACCACAAGCAGCATAAGCCCTCTTCAGTAACGTTCCAGGAACGCAACCCCATGTCTGTGCTGCTGCAACTCACGGCAACCACAAATGGTGCCTGGACCCCTTCAGGGTGGGCACTCTCTGCCAATGAAGCAGAGGGACTTTCCCCAAATGCATGAGAGGGCCACAGGCCTCTCCGTTTGTATGCTTTGAAAGGGGTTGGTGCTGTGGCGGTGGCTGCATCATCAACGGCATCATCACACAATCACCTGTCAGCGCCAACATCCCTTGCCCTTCACACTGCCAGAAATCAAAACTGAGCAAAATGCCCACAGATGTTGCACACAACCACAATACTACAATGTAGACCATGACCACCTGACTACACAGCCACTACAACACAGAACACAAATACAACCCAGGGACAACTCAGCTCATTCTTTTTCCACATTGTTCTCCGCAAAAATATCTGAAGCATTTTCCTGGCAGCTCAATACTGGCACAGGAGCTTTTGCGTCATCGCTAAGGGCAAGAACTATACCTCAGCCTCAGCGTCCTGTACGCCAGTTTCCTGTTCAGCGACGTCCAATTGTGCCTCTCTGCTTCCGTCTGATCCAAGTTCCTCCTGCCCCTCCTCCTGCCCACCACCATGCACTCCTTCTTCTGCAGTAATATCCTCCATGTCTCCATTCTCAAGCACTGGTTCGTCTACGCAAGCACGTGTGAGTGGTTCGTCCACACCCACGTCTTGACCCTCAACCATTGATGTGTCTGCATCTGTGACAACATTCTGGTCCTGGTCCGGCTGGCAAACACCCCCTGGCTCAACCAAACCTTCAGCCTCTCCGATCTCTGCTGCTGCCAGCACTGCATCGGCGGTACGGTGCCCTTGTCCACGGCGCTCCAGATAAACCCAGCGCCCCTCCGCAGAGCGCCGCACGCGACCCTGGGCCTGCAACTGGGACAAGATCTCCTGAATCCGAGGGAGCACCACGTGGCTGTGGGGCACAAAAGCGAACGGCGAACGCTTGCGGCAGCAGTTGGCCAGGCAAACGTCTGCAACACCTTCGCGAGAGTGAGCCCGGAGACTGCGAAGAATGCTCAGCACAAACTGCAGCTGTGTGTCAGGGTCCTGCGGAATACAAACAGGATTCAAATCTAGAGGGAACCGAGGGAACACACTACTCAATGATGGCATGAAAAAGAACGACCACTGTGTATCCATAAACTGGGGCACACCTTCTCTCGCAGGGACTTGTCCAATGCGTCATCGTCCAATGTTGCCAGCAGTACATGGTCAGGTTTCTCTCGCTTGCGAAGTTTCTTCTGCAACAACCTGTCCTCTGTTGCCGCAACCTACACACAGGATCCACGTACAGTGGTGGGAAGTTAGCGTGCCCAACATGCCACATCCAACCTCGGAGGTCTACGACCAACAATAGCCACCCCGGGGGGGGGGGGGGGGGAGTTGACCTAATTAAAAAAACAGACAAATGCAAACCAGAGGTAATGCACTCCACAGTCAGGCATAAGTGCATCTTTATTCTCTATGCCAAACCTGGTTAAACCTCAAGACACACACTGTGTCTGCTACTTTTCTATTAACTATCCCAACTTCAGCCCCAGATTTACCCTCCCATGGAGAAGCCCCCCAAGTAGACCACATTGCACTGCACACCTTCCCTACAAAGCACATTGCAAAATAAAGCAATATCTGTGACTTCAACCACTCCAACTGTCATTTGTAGTGTAATTAACAAACAACATTGGTCCCACAAAAGTGGGTGTCAATACATTCATTACAATAGTGCTCCTTACACTCATCACAAACTGCGACGGTGGAGCGCCTTTGGCAACACAAGACACACACTTCCGCCTCATCCTCTGCCTCATCTTGCGTGGCGGCCGAGTTGCTTTGGTCAGTCCAAACCTGAGGCGGGACATGCTCCCATGGTCCGTAGGGGGGGTGACGGACTTGCCTCTGGATGCAAAACTGAGTGAAATGCAACAAAATGCGGACCGACTAGTGCAACTCATTGGGGCCGCCATGCCAAATGTTCCTAACCAAACCCCAATGCCACAACCGAGCAAACAGCTGCTCAATGCGTGCCCTGTACCACCCATGGACATCATTGTAACCTTGTTGGCAGGCTGTCAAAGTGCCATTCTTTCTTCCAATGAATGGCACAATGACATGAATCCGGCCTTTATAAGCGCCATCATGGCCCCCAACTTCAAAATCAAAGAAATCACCTCGGGTACGAGAAGGTCCGTACCCATCCCAAATCAAAACATCTGCTGATGTCCCGGCGGCCAAGGGGCAAATCCATACCATGTTGCCCAACATATCAACGGCAACAGTGACCTTGTAAACATGCGACGCATACTTAGGATTCCACAGGTCTGCACTCCATATCCCGCCAATGGAAGTGATGGGCATGGAGTCTGTGAAATGCGTCATAAAGAATGGAAGGTTGGGGCCCAAAAGAGGGCGGAAATGCTATGTCACCCCTGCATTCTCGGGGGTCCCCAACAAAGGGGACGAAATCGGAAGTCAAAACCTATGCCGGGGGTCACCATGATGCTCCTAGTATCTCAAAGTGTGGGTCTCTAGTACAGCCAGGCGCCCAAATAGCTGCACTGTGCTAAGTGCGCCCCCTTAGCGCACCCCCTACAAGGTCACCGGTGGGGCACGGGTCCAAAAAGATGCTCGGCGCGCTAACGTTCCCCCTTAAATTGAACCTCAAACTGTCAACCTAAAACATTTTCCAGGACCCCGACTCAGGCTTCCACCTGCATTGGAAGAGCCACCTGATTGGCCTCTTGCCACATACCTTCCATGAAATTTCTCTCTCCGTAGGTTGCGGCGCCCATTGGCCTGTCACCACATTGTCCTCTTGCTCTGCTGGCCCTTCCTTTCCTTCGCTCACTACTTTCCCTTCCCCGTCCTCGGTCAGTTGTGCCAACAGAGCCCCCGTATGCTCTGGCCCACACAGAGGAGAGCAACTGCCCTTTCCATTGGCTAGGAGGGGGGGGGGGAGGGGAGGCACAAGGGGGACAGTCTCTTGAAGGCTTGCGGATAAGTGCTGCCTAATACAGGAGGCTTCGACGACAGCAATGTGTTAATTGATTGTACCAATCTTTTTTTGGCCTTGTGCACCATCCAATTCAGAACTGCTGCTCATGAATTGCTTTCAATACAATTGTTTGTGAAATTCTGAGCATTTTGACTACAGACATGTGGGGCAAAACCAAAACCCCTTGAGCTACACATGGCAACAAAATTCCAGTGCTGTGAATGGAGACCTGTCTCTCAAAACCTGGGGGGGGGTTGCATAAAGGCTGAATGAGTGTGCTGGTCCTTACTTCTGGGTGTACGTATCTGTTTGCCATTGTTTGCCGGGAGGTGGGGGATACAATTTCCGCCGCGCTCTTATCGGATGACTGTGCGGTGGCGCTGAAGTCCTGCAGCAGCGGCTTCAAGGCGAACGGGGCAGGCTGCACGGCGAGCCCGTATACCAGATTCAGGACCGCCCACATCGCCGTGCCCGTGGCGACTGGGTGTACTCCTCCTGCGGCCCGGATACGTTGGCCGCCACCCCCGGTGCCCTGTCACGTAATTCGGCCTCCGCTGGGTCGAGGGCATCCGCCGGGGAAGGGCCCGCAGGTGGAATCCTGGCGATCATACAGTACATAGAGATATACTGCACACTACAATGCACAGTACTGGACAACCTGTGGTCCCTTTCAATGTGCTCTGTCTTGCATATTCCCCATTGTTTTTCCAGGTGGGTTTATTTGTTTTATCTGTCCAAAGAAACTCTGAGGTGGACTGAAGGTATGACTGCCTTGACAGTCAAGCACAGTTTGCCGCACTGCCCTACCTCTGATATTGCATCATGATGAGATGTATGGACTACAGCCCCAGAGTTCAACAAAATCCCTCCCAAAAGAGTTGGCGAAAATGTCAATAAAAAATCCAGTGAAACATTTTTGGGCTCAGCTTGTCGACAAAGGATTTTCTTGTCTTTGGGTGTTCGTGCAATATTTTGCAGAAAGAAAAATGATTCTAGGCCACTGCAATCCCAAGAGCAACAAACCTTGAAGAATGTGGAGACTACTGATGAACAGAAAGGAAACAAAAAACCACCAAAAAAGAACATGATCATCCCTATCTACACTTTAAACTCAACTCAACAGGCTCCCTGCTGTTGTCCCACCTTCAAACATCAACCAAAAAAGGACCCTCCATTTAGTGGTCCCCAATGAGTATTGGGCTGCTCAGGTGCCTGGTAGCGGGCCATGTCCTAAACAATGGACCAAAAGATTCTGCTGGCTTCAACGGAACACCTCGGGGAAAAATGTTCCCTCAACAACAGTGGGTGATGGCAAACGCAACTCCACGCAAGGGCGTGGAACACAGCCACAGCACTGTGCACGCCCAGCGTTCATTTGATGACCATGCTTACCAGACTGCAGCAGAGACTGAGGGATCAAATATATCAGACTATTCCCCTCATGCCAACTCTGATGCAGTCTGTGTTACTCCATTGGAGGGCTCTGGGAGGAACAATGCGTCGTAAGATTCAGCAGGTCAAAAATTGCATCACCGGTGAATTTTTCTGACCTGTGATAATAATGGGGGGCTTGCCAGAAAGCATCAGTAAATGTGATAACGGGGAGGGGGGGTTACATTGCTAAGGCCAGTGCCAATGTGCTGTGTGCGCTGCTATCAACCAACCATCATTGGATGGTTGATAGGACCCTCCTGCACATGGTGCCCGAGACACAACCTCTGCTGCCACATCCTCTGGGGACAGGGTCACTTGGTCCACCATCTCAGAGTTACTTTGTGGCTTGCGGTTCCATGGCGTGCGGCGCTTCGCCCCAACGGAGCGTGCACTCGCCCGTGGGCGAGGCCAACGCGTCCGGTAATACAAGGGTCGCACGCTGTCGGGAGATGCTTCTGGAGGGAAGAAGGAGTCGAAAGTCCATAAATGCGTCGGTACCACCTGCTTGACATCCACCTGAGAGTCACAGCCAATGAAAATGGACTAGGGGTAAAAATCAGACCAACAGCAAATAGTGTGAGAGCTGAACCAACTAAAGGGAAGAAAAGGAGAGTGAATGCCTGACTGAAGATGCCAGCACGAGGCAATGCACCTCATGGGCCCAGACCCACTTGACCCTCAATCCAGACTTAGATCTGGCATTGAAACTGCACGCAGGCACCACACCGGAGCAAGCCCCTCTCAATTAGGACTGGGGCACTGGAACTGACCTGATCCCAGCAGATTTGCAGCTCCACTTACTTTGCACACCCTTCGGCACCCTTCGGTGAAGCCCGGGGTCTCGGTGAACTCGCACACTGCCTACGACTGTGTGCATGCTCGCAGGTCGACACCACCCATCTTCCAGTGGCACACTAGCAGCTACAGACAATCCCTTAAATCCAATCTGAGGGATGCAACAGTTGATACAAAACATTACCTCCGGACTGGGGCATGCCACTTGGCTACGTGTCACCCGTGTTGTCGGCCGTGGCATTGACCTTCGTGAACTTACAGGGCGGCTCGGCAAACCAGCCGGAGGAGACAATACCAC
Source organism: Eutreptiella sp. 'Long Island Sound 2002' (assembly GCA_964036045.1). Classification (NCBI taxonomy): domain Eukaryota; phylum Euglenozoa; class Euglenophyceae; order Eutreptiales; family Eutreptiaceae; genus Eutreptiella; species Eutreptiella sp. 'Long Island Sound 2002'. Next base: position 30,463,227 of record OZ038396.1, read on the forward strand.
AGCAGGGGCTGCCAGGGTCTGTCCAGCCGTGTTCGGGGCCGCTGATAGAATGCTGCTGGAGGATGAAGCCACACAAGGCACCGGATCCGGGGAAGGCAAATTTGCGGCGGTGGTGGTCAGTGGTTGGGGAAGAGCATGAACTGCTGCCACCAAATCTGGTGGTTTGGGGTGCACTGAGGGCTCAGACTTGCAGGCACTCGGCTGACTAGGAGCATCACCTGGTGGGAGTACAAGCAAGTAATAATAGAGTACATTGGACATTAGGGCAGCAAACCTTGCTTAGAGCAGTAAGAGGGGAGGAAACCATGATTGCATGTTGCACAAATTCTGTTGCTTTGCGTGGTATGCATTGCCAGGTTGCTTCCCCTCCTCCCCTTCTTTGTACGGGCGCTGAAATGCAGCGGGGAGAAGAGAGAGATGGCTCCATAGAACTTGCCCCACTGGGGTCCCAGAGCAGGGACGCAAACAATGAATTCATAACCTTGGCGTATGGGTCCTTAGACCAGGGAGGCAAACAATGGTACATAACCCCTGCCACATCGGGTACCCAGAGCACTAGACCCTTATTGCCCCTAGAACCCCCCAGTACCCAAGGCCAAAAAAAGTGAAATACTCATGTGGAGGTTGGAAACTGCTGTCCACGTGGCTTTTTTTCCCCGATATGGGTGGCCATGATTCAAAAAGGAAAAAAATCAGACCACAAAACCAAAAACAGCTTTGGACCTTTTTCTTTTTAACTTAAGAGCTGGAGATATCTGCGTGTGTCTGCCTGGTTATGATCATACCTGATGCTAGCGTCCGTTTTTCCGGACGGTTGCGGACGCCCCCCAAAATCTGAAACGGACGCAAACGGACGCACCCAAAAACTAAAACGGACGCAAACGGACGCTCCCAAAATCATACCACAGCTGTGCCCTCACATCTTCTGCACCTTTCATGCAGGGAGGTAGCGCCCACTGGGTCCTCTCTGTTTTCCGCAGTGCAACCTTTTTTTTTTCAATTTCAAATGACATCTTATCAAACAGTCGTGTATCATGGACCGAGTGGTATCCAGTCAAACAGTTCTTCAACTGTTTTCTTTCCAGACCAAATTCTTGATTGACAGCCCAAGTATTGTTTGCTTGCCTCTTTCCTACCCTCTCCCGTGCTCTTGACCAGAGGATGTGTTGCAATGTATGCCACTGCTAACAGTCCAAAAAAGCGCCAGGAAAACCAGAGAAAAGCGCCATAAAAAGTGCCCAGGAATCGAATCAACGCCACCTCAGGTGAGGGCGTAGGTGCATACCACTAGGGTATCACATGACTCTGCTTAAATTCTATTGCCTTCTGCAGTGCACCTCGAAGAGAGGTTGACAGTCAGCCAATCAGTCCCTGAGCCAGCAAGCAGGCAGTCAGACAGATACACACAGTTTGGGTTTTTTGTCAGTAGCAGATACGGCCCCAAGCAGCAGGGAGGCCCTTCGCTGAAATCCAGGTAGTGGCCGAGTGGTAACGCAGCCGACCGGCGTTCGTGTGGTCGGCGGTTCGAACCCCAGTCTGCCCACTTTGGCGCCGCCGCCGGCGGCGGCGCTAAAATTCGGCAGACTGGGGTTCGAACCCACGCCTGCACATCCGGAATCGGCTGCGTTACCATTGGACCGCTGACCGTGTTACAAGCGCCGTGCGTCCTCACTGCTTGTAGCCTATTAAGCAAAAACTTTTGACCCCCCCCCCACCCCCCCCACCCCCCCTCAAAAAAGTGATATCCAGTTTTAGGGGGTAGAGGCCTCAAAATCAAAAAATCCATTGGGGGATGCTCTTATTGGGCAAAATAATGATTTTACAAGGGGTTGGACATCCAATATCATGCCTTGGGGTATGCTACGCGAATGACCCCAAAAAAGGGGGGTATATGACGCCCGCGCCTGCGCTTGATCTAACAACCTCTCTTCGAGGTGATTTTGGTTATGGGTAGCATAGATTCCGGACAGGCTTCCAAAAAAAACACACATACTTTGGGTTTCAGGTCACTATGCAAAGCCCCGGTACACTGGCCCGTACAGTGGACAATCCTGGAAGGTGCGAAATTTCCCGCTCAATTTTCAGGCCACTGTGCGAAATGAACCCGGCGCAAAATTTTCTCGTGCGAAAAATTCCCCGTGCAAAACTTCCCCCCCCCCCCTGTAGCAGAACGTATCTGAAACGGACGCAAATGGACGCACCCCAAAACTGAAACGGACGCTCCCCAAAATCAAAACGGACGCACACGGACGGGTACCCATATCAAAACGGACGCTAGCATCAGGTATGGTTATGATCTGAAAACCTCTGCATGGTAATTGGCATGTCTCCTTGTGGGCAAAAAAAAGGAGGGTCACTTTTCCACACCCAAGCTCAGGCTGACTGGGAAATTCTATTGCCTTCGGCAGTGCACCTCGAAGAGAGGTTGACAGTCAGCCAACCAGTCCCTGAGCCAGGCCAGCAGTCAGTCAGACAGAAACACACAAATAAATACAAACAGTCCTGAACCGGAATGCAAAACATATGTTTTTGGCAAAACATTGGTTCTTTGTCAGTGGCAGATGCGGCCCCAAGCAGTGGGGAGACCCTTTGGCTCAGACCAAGCAGTGGCCGAATGGTAGTGCAGCTGACCGGAGCCTCTTTGGTCGGCGGTTCGAACCCCGTCAGGGTGAATTTTACGCCGCCGCCGCCGCCGCCGCCGCCAAACGTCAGCCGACCAGGATTCGAACCGCCGACCGAAAACTTTACGTCGGCTGCGTTACCATTCGACCAGCAGTTGTGTGTTAGCGATGTGCGTCCCCACTGCTTGGAGGCTTTTGAGCAAAAACTTTTGACCCCCTCCCCACCCACCCCCCCCTCAAAAAAGTGATATCCAGTTTTAGGGGGTAGAGGCCTCATAATCAAAAAATCCATTGGGGGATGCTCTTATTGGGCAAAATAATGATTTTACAAAGGGTTGGACATCCAATATCATGCCTTGGGGTATGCTACGCGAATGACCCCAAAAAAGGGGGGTATACGACGCCCGCGCCTGCGCTTGATCTAACAACCTCTCTTCGAGGTGATTTCAGCCCAGAACTTGAGTACCCCAAGGGATTAAAGTGCCAATGGAGAGGAAAAAAGAGGTACTTGTCCGAGAAACCCCACAAGAGTATGGCAACCGATTTACCCCAAAATTTCCCTTTCTCATGGTCAGGTTGATTTCGTAAATTCTGGCAGCACGTTCCACCCATACTTGTTACACCTTGACTTTTTGTGCACCTGTATGGTTGTACAGTATTCCTGTCCATTCTTCGTCTTCACCGAATGCTGTGTGGTGGATTTGTTGGAGAAACCATGCCTGTCTGCTCATTTGTTACAACCCCCCTTGCCCCTACAATCACATTGCTCATGGAACATGCTGTCGTCTTCCCCTTTTTGCAGAGGTGATGCTGAGGGGTGAACCATAAACAAGGAGGTGGTACTTCTGGTACACCTGGTTGTTTTGTGTGGAGGTGTGCCCCCAATCTGTGCATTGTTCTTTGAGAGTGTATATGCAGGGATGACAAAAGCAAATGGGAGGTTGTGCGTGAAAGAGGAAGATGTATCCTTTCCCCCCTCTTCTGCCCGCATGATTTCGAGCCCCTGCGACTTCCCACCCTGCGTTGCATGGCACTAACTCACGTCCCCCATGGTAACCGTACTTGGAGGTCCCACAATTATTGCCATGGCGGTTGCCGGGTAATCAGCCATGGCAAATGTCACTCAACTGTTGGCAGGTGCACGGCAACCTTAATCGAGTTGCATTCAATCACTGTCCAGTGTGCACTGCCTGCTGCTGCTGTCTGCAAGCAAGGCTCAACTCTTATTACTCAACTGTTCGAAATGTTGGCGGGGGCAGCCTAAGTTTCAGTGGACGTTACTCACACGACCCCACCCGTGTGCCGAATCCAAACCATGCACCTGGGGCACGCCAACCCCTCTTGCACCTTGTGCACGCCAACCTCGCCCCCCCCCCCCCCCTTGTGGGACAATGCGCAAAGATCGAGCGGAACTATGTTCGCGCAACACATCGATCAATGTGAGGTAGGATGCGCTGCCGGCAGTGCTACAGATGGTGAAGTCCACCATTGTATCCCTCCTCAATATGCCGGCCGGCACATTTACTCAGCCTTCATGGGAGGAGTGTTAGCGGAGGATTGTGGCCCACATGACCGCACCTCAGCATCCATCTTGACTATTGGACCTGTCCCATCCTGGGCCCTTCCGCGAGAGGGGCTCATTTGAAAAAGAGAAGGAGTTTAGGGGCGCACGATGGATGTGTGCTGGGGTTGCGTGGCTGAAACCCAAAGGCTTTGCAAAACCCTGGGTGCACGGGCTGCCACTGGGTATGGGTTGGTGGTCCAGGGGGATTATGGCAGCGATCAAAAAAAGCCAGGGTTGGGGCCAGTGAGTGTGTTCCTCAGGGTCAATTAAGAGAAAGGAAGAAGCATGGGTATCTCACAGGGCTAGCATGGGTCAGGGGGGCCAGAGTGGCAATCCAGAGTCTCCTGTCTTATCCAGGGTGGGTGGTGTGGGAGTGTGTGCCATAAAAGCTGAGTGAGGGGGCTGGGGAGGGGGGGGGGGGGGGCATAATGGAGATGTGTTTGTGCATTGGCGTTTACCAGAATGGCTAGCTGAGAAGGGTCTCAGGTTCATGCAGACTGTTTAAAGTGGTAAACCAACAATGCAAGACGTTCAGCCAGGTGGGGGAACGAAGCGGTGAAGGGGTGAATGAAGCAAGGGTGAGGGGAGGAGGGAGGAAAGCACCTGGCTGGTCAGGGGTACGTCCCTCACCAGATGTATGGTGTGGAGGAGCGGGTGGGGCCTCGCTGGGGCTGGGTTCCATCTTGATGGTGGCACTGGGTGACTCAAGTGTGTCGACCCCATTGCCCACCACGCAGGAATCACGGGTGGCCTCGGGTTGGCCGGAAATGACAGCAGGCTGGTCACCAAGTGCTGCTGTCCCATTGCCAGATCCCTTGCCCACCACATCGCCTGTGTCAGCTGCAGCTACACCCCCAAGTGCAACTGGAGTGCAAGCGGTGTCCTCAGACTTCACGATGCCACCAGACATGACTGAGGATTGACCTGCAGAATCTGCGCCGTCTTGGTCCATTGGAACAGGTCCTGAGGCCGCAGAATCTTCTTCACCCCCTGGCAGCCCACTGGGCTCAGGCGCAGCACAATACCCAGTGGTGGCAGCACTTGCTGCAGTTTCACCGGAGGCTGCTGTCGGCTGCAAAGATGTAGAAGGATAGGATGCGAGGACAAAACACACTTACAGAGCAAGGTCAACACAAATTGCTTTCTCTGTCTCTGTCTCCCTCTCTCTCTCTCTCTGTGTGTTTGTGTGTGTTAGGTGGGCATTAAATAGATACAGAGGGAGGAAAGCTTCACCAAAAAAATCGTATTTCCTTGCTTGTGGTGGAACCCTGGCGTCAATCCTAAGCTGTGGCCATCAGTCAGCGTTCTCTTTCTCATGTTCTTTCTGACGAATTTGCCATGGTTCCGCAACAATATGAGATAACCTCGGAAGTAGGCATTCCTGTAAGATACAGTGTACTATCCTCCCCTGTCCACAACAGGGGTCATTGCAACAGAGGGCGCCACCTATATTTTCTCGAAGGGTGTAGCAGCGATGCGACTTTGTAGTTGCCGGGCCCCATGCACGACACGCTCTCGACGATGCTTTCCAACCCTCTGGGTGAACCAGATTTGTCAGGTTTCACCCCCTCAGTATCCCATGTTGATGCGTTGTCCCCTGCTTTCTAACCACCATGACATGTTGTGACAGCTCACAAAACAGACTGGGTCCTGATTCGGAGAGCATCATTGCAGATGCATAGCTGAATTGAACATAATACCAATAACAATAACAGCCGGAAACCAACCAGCCAACCAGAAAAATTTTATCGCTTTTTGCCTGCTACAACTGACACCACATTCCCCAGAAATACGTGGTGCTTACTGGGGGCTTTCAGAATTTTGTTTTGGCGGTCTCCAGGAGGGTGCTGACTGTTTACTGTGTGAAGCGCATGGCGCCACCTGATAGTGCTGGCTACACAACACATACCTGCTCCCCGGCTTCTTTTGTCGACAGTGGCAAAGCGTTTGCACTCGTTGGGGATACAGATACTGCTGCAGTCGGGGAACCAGCTCCAAAGGCATCAGAGGGGGATGGTGATGCTGAACAGGGTGAGGCTGGGAGGGATGAGGCTGCTGGAGATGATGGGGCGTTGGCGGAAGCCTTCGTCCTGCATTTGCATGTGTGACAAAATTGTCACAGGACACATGTTTCCACACAGACGCCCATACAAACACAGTCATCAGTATGGGTGGGCCGCTGACACGGGGCTGTAATTCATTGGCGTTGGTGAGGGTGGCCAATGCTTCCGGAATGCTTGGCAATCTGCCCGTCAGTAGGTCAATATCCAACACTCTGTGCCGTCTTGTAGCCGGCAGGACCCTGGGGGGGTGGGGGCATAAAGGCCCGTTGAGTGTGCCCATTACTACTTCTATGTGTGTGTTTTCAGCCTCAACAGCTAAAGAATCGAAATTTCATAACCGGTTCAGATTTTCAGGGGTACATTGTGTTCGGCAAGGCATCTCAAAGATGGACCCATTACTGTCCCTGTAGTGTCCCTAGAGACCTCCACAGCACGAGCAAACAGTCAGATCGTACGGTTCAAAATGCAGTGGCAGTTACAAATCATACCCTGCCATCCCATGCTATGTGATCACTGTGGGTGGTCACAGCGTCGAGAAAATCAGTTCAGCAAATTTCTATTTTTCAGCTGTTGGGGCTGAAAAAAGCATGGACAGGGAATACGCGAGTCCGTGCAATTACCCCACCCTGGCACCCGATTGGGATATTTGATCGGTATTGGGACCACCCGCAATGATCAAGTCTCCCATGTAAAGCATATTTGGACCTTCTTTGTGTGTTTTTCACCTTGTTTGGCCACTGGGTGCAAAGAGGGGTCCTTCCCAAGGGGCTGGTGCACACATTGCTAATGCAGTTCATTTTTCCGACATTTTGACCACCAACAATGATCAGTTCTGGAAAATTCTATTGCCTTCGGCAAGGCACCTCGAAGAGGGGAGACGAACGACCATTTCTGAGCTGCTGAGGCTGCAAAACTGCATAATAGCAGGTTGTGCCCCAGACCCCCTGGGACCCCCCCCCCCCACCCAAATAGGGTGAAAAACACATAAAGAGGGGCTAAAACACGCTTTACATAGGATATTTGATTATTTTGGATGGACAGAATATCAAAAAAATCAGTTTTGGAAATTTCCATTTTTGAGCTGCCGAGGTATGCTACGCGAACGACCCCAAAAAAGGGGGGGTAAACGACGCTCGCGCCGGCGCTTGATCTAACAACCTCTCTTCGAGGTGATTTGAGTTTTGAGCTTTCGAGGACAGTGTGTGTCCCTAAACTGGCTGCAAACGGCAATTTCGGGGGTTTCAAGGGTACCATGGCCCTGGCTACGTGGGCCTCGCAGCAGCTAAGTGGGTCCCTATGGGTGCTGGAGTAATTCTACTGTCGCCAAATGATGACCCAGATCCATCCCAAAACCGCCAGAAAGTTAAAAAGGTGAAATCCCACACACAGTGAAGGGTTCCTGTCTCCACTAAACACCACCCACACCTGCTGGTCCGGGAAAACTTGGCATGAGCAGCCAGCTGGTCAAGATACGCTCGGCGTGCACCCTCAGCCTTCACCTTCTCCTCTGCCATCACCTGTGATTGATTGGATAGTCCAGCAGCACCTTCAAGAGGAGGTAGACACAAATAAGAAAACATGTTGTGAGGGTTGCAGAATGCCAGCAAATTGGATCAACCCATAGCGCCTGAGATTTGTATTCAGTAGCATCCAATTTGGGATGCAATGGTTGCCCCTCTGTCCACTGCTTTGTGTTGCTGACTGTGGTATTTTGCTGCCCGTTTCCTTTGCAAATCTGCCTGCGCGGTTTTGCAATCGTCCTTTTTTGTTCTTTGCAATCAAAAACTTTTGTTTCTCATGCTCCTTTCTCAGGTACTTGGATACAATTACCTGGACCACGTCACGCCCTCAACTGGTTGCACGGGTCTTTCACTTTGCCACACAACTCATCAAATCCGTACTCCATTTGTGCCGGGACTTCGCTGCACCAGTCCCAATGCCTCACATCCACAATGTCTTGCTGTGGAGTGTTACTACTCTACAATATTGTCTATGGGGGGTGGGCACAGTGGTGGAAATGGGATGTGATTTCATGCGATTTCATGCGAGTGCACCTGCAGTGCCTACACAGGACTGTTGTGGTACCGTTAGGCACACACTCGTATTGAGGGCGCAGGACTGCCAGGTTGTATCTCATGAAATCGAGGACTACACGTCATATGAGCCAAGGGGCAGGGAAAAAACAATGCAGCACCTTCAGTGAGCCTCGGTTGAAAACTAGAGCTGGGTCTCGCTTGCACAGTTCAATTGCGACCTCGTTGACACGCTTACTGTGCTCGTTCAGATGCTGCTTCTTGTAGATTGGTGCATGCTGCCGCAGATAGCTTTCTCGTAGCCCCTGAGGCACAATTATGTCATGCACAAACCTTGAATGGCTCATGTCTCAAACAGAACATGATAAATGACCCTGAACCTGCCAGCAGCACACACACCATGCCTCCACAGGGCTGGAAGCAAAAGAAAAAATTGTGGGGCCCTCGGTTTGTGGCAGTATCAATCATCCGCTTTACAAGAAAGAGAACCAAGGGAGATGACTTCAAATATTCAGTCCGCCCATCGTTTGGGCCATCCGTGAACCTTGCCAAACACCAACATACCAACCCGCATTCGCAGAATGCAACAGCAGAGACCTCAGAACACAATTGAACACATGAGCACACGGCCAAGTTGTTGCACTGTGTGCACTGCATGCGCATTGCATGCAGTGCCCACACAATTAAACCTAGACAGGGAGGAAGGGAGGAAACCACCCTGCATTTCTGCAGGCGTCACAATTCACATCCTTGGTGGTTGGTGGCCGTGGCCAAGCGCAATCTGCTTTTGCGTGAGTGTATTGGAAGATGGTGGCAGCCCAACTTGTAGTTGCGTAGTTGTGGGTAGTTGTGAAAAGCCATGCTACTGATTTGCGGTGATGATGCAGGGTTCAAGTGCTTGCTCATAAAGAGAATCCAAAGGACATTGTTTCCTTGAGATAGCAAGGCGATGAGGGCTACACCTACGCGCCGCAGGTGCCGTAGGCACCACAGGGCAAGAATAATCCTCTTAAACAGTAGAAACAGTGAAACTTGCAACAAAAACGGAAAAACACCACTCCATGACCATTTGGAGTGCCTGCCTGTACAAATTGAGTGAACAGCACAAGGACAGCACTTGAGCCAGGGAAGAGCTGGAAATGCACGATCTTCACTGAGCAACCAACGACATTTGTATAGCGCCTCGTCTTGCGAATGTAGCGCTCAAAGCATGGACATGTGATGCAGGGAAGCAAAAGGGAACCCCTTCCTTCTGAGGTAGCAACATAACCCCTGCCTTCTTGAGCATGACCACATGGGCCAAACTATTTTACTAACCCCTTCAAATGCACCAAAATGTAGAGGAAGCAAACTTGGTACCCATAGACCGTGGGCGGAATGGCTACATAGCCCGGCGTTCCCCATCACCCCAACCCCAACACACACAGGTTGGCGGGGGGGGGGGGGGGTTCAAAAAAGAAAAAAGAGTCCCCAAGGGACGTATTGCACCCAAGGGACGTATTGCATAGTGCAAAGGGGTGGAGTGTGAAAAAGTAGTGAATCCAATAGCAATAAATTGCCTGCCTTGTTTGCTATTAGGATTATTCCTAACGCACGCCGCAGGGGTGTAGCCCTCAATAGCCATGAGGGTTGGAATCCGCTTAAGAGTGTGTAACAACTCACCTGCCTCCACGGCTCCGGTAATACAAAAAGCGATGTCTGGATCAGTCCATATTTGTCATCCACACTGTTCAGTAACAAATAACACGGGGATAACTGGATACAGAACATCTTTCCGCAGCCTAAAATCCCAACGCAAAACAGAGTGACTTGGAAAATGTGCAATCCAAAACACCGAGTAGTTGGAAAGAGTGCATCCTCACCAATCAACAGTGGTGTTAGGTACCTTGCCCCCCCCTTGCAAACTCCCGGGTTAGCGCGCGACGGTCTCCCGGGTGGGGGGGGGGGGGGGGAGACGGTCGCCAAGTGACGGTCTCCGGGGGGGGGGGGGGGGGAGATTGCAAGGGTATTTCAAGGCAAACTGTGGTGCCCTCCACTAATGCAAGCAAAGAGAACACGTGTGAAGCGACTTTTGCGTTGATGCAGTGCCAATGTGTTTCATGCAACACAAATGTTATTGAGGATCCAAAGGAACGGTAAAGAATTTCTGGGTACGAGAATAACACACTTTGAGCTGTTGCATATGCTCAGTTTGCAGGACAGGCACGGGGTGTGTTGCACTGGCTGATGAGGAGGAGGCAATGGCGTGCGGGGCTGGTTTGGCAGCCGCTTTAGCGCCCGCTTGCACAGCCAGACCAGTCCGTTTGGAGGCAAGCCTTTGGGGCGAGAATATCACAGAACACACACAGGTGCTTGATTTGAAGTAATGGGAAAGCAATGCAAGGCCATGCGTAAAGCAGATGGGCAACACAACCCAGCACAATACACGTTAACGAGAAAAACATGGAAGTGACAGTCTCCCGGGGGGGGGGGGGTTGTTGGCATGACGCCATGGTGTGATGATCTCGTCTGGGGGGGGGCTTGCAAGGGGGGGGGAGGGTACTACAAAAAATGGGACCATGAATTTTGGAGCTTTCCGGGAAAGGAGGGACATTGGGACGCCATCAAGGAGAGTAAAGAGCGTTCATGGCCAAGGCATTTGTATTCCATACAACCAACCAAACCAGAGGTCTCAGAGGGAGAAATGAACGTGGCTGTCAGCAGTAATCAGTCCGCCCATCGTTCAAGTCATCAACGACTGCAAATTCCTCAATCAGTTTTGTGGGATTCCATGCAACAAGCCAAACCAGAGGTCTCAGAGGTAGAAATTGAACTTGGCTGTCAGCAGTAATCAGTCCGCCCATCGTTCAAATCATCAACGACCATAGCAAATTCCTCAATCAGTTTTGTGGGATTCCATGCAACAAGCCAAACCAGAGGTCTCAGAGGTGGAAATTGAACGTGGCTGTCAGCAGTAATCAGTCCGCCCATCGTTCAAATCATCAACGACCATTGCAAATTCCTCAGTCAGTTTTGTGGGATTCCATGCAACAAGCCAAACTAGAGGTCTCAGAGGTAGAAATTGAACGTGGCTGTCAGCAGTAATCAGTCCGCCCATCGTTCAAATCATCAACGACCATAGCAAATTCCACAGTCAGTTTTGTGGGATTCCATGCAACAAGCCAAACCAGAGGTCTCAGAGGTAGAAATTGAACGTGGCTGTCAGCAGTAATCAGTCCGCCCATCGTTCAAATCATCAACGACCATTGCAAATTCCTCAGTCAGTTTTGTGGGATTCCATGCAACAAGCCAAACCAGAGGTCTCAGAGGTAGAAATTGAACGTGGCTGTCAGCAGTAATCAGTCCGCCCATCGTTCAAATCATCAACGACCATTGCAAATTCCTCAGTCAGTTTTGTGGGATTCCATGCAACAAGCCAAACCAGAGGTCTCAGAGGTAGAAAATGAACGTGGCTGTCAGCAGTAATCAGTCCGCCCATCGTTCAAATCATCAACGACCATAGCAAATTCCTCAGTCAGTTTTGTGGGATTCCATGCAACAAGCCAAACTAGAGGTCTCAGAGGTAGAAATTGAACTTGGCTGTCAGCAGTAATCAGTCCGCCCATCGTTCAAATCATCAAGGATCATAGCAAATTCCTCAGTCAGTTTTGTGGGATTCCATGCAACAAGCCAAACTAGAGGTCTCAGAGGTAGAAATTGAACTTGGCTGTCAGCAGTAATCAGTCCGCCCATCGTTCAAATCATCAACGACCATAGCAAATTCCTCAGTCAGTTTTGTGGGATTCCATGCAACAAGCCAAACCAGAGGTCTCAGAGGTAGAAATTGAACGTGGCTGTCAGCAGTAATCAGTCCGCCCATCGTTCAAATCATCAACGACCATAGCAAATTCCTCAGTCAGTTTTGTGGGATTCCATGCAACAAGCCAAACTAGAGGTCTCAGAGGTAGAAATTGAACTTGGCTGTCAGCAGTAATCAGTCCGCCCATCGTTCAAATCATCAACGACCATAGCAAATTCCTCAGTCAGTTTTGTGGGATTCCATGCAACAAGCCAAACTAGAGGTCTCAGAGGTAGAAATTGAACTTGGCTGTCAGCAGTAATCAGTCCGCCCATCGTTCAAATCATCAACGACCATTGTCAGAGGTAGAAATTGAACGTGGCTGTCAGCAGTAATCAGTCCGCCCATCGTTCAAATCATCAATGACCATTGCAAATTCCTCAGTCAGTTTTGTGGGATTCCATGCAACAAGCCAAACCAGAGGTCTCAGAGGTAGAAATTGAACGTGGCTGTCAGCAGTAATCAGTCCGCCCATCGTTCAAATCATCAACGACCATTGTCAGAGGTAGAAATTGAACGTGGCTGTCAGCAGTAATCAGTCCGCCCATCGTTCAAATCATCAACGACCATAGCAAATTCCTCAGTCAGTTTTGTGGGATTCCATGCAACAAGCCAAACTAGAGGTCTCAGAGGTAGAAATTGAACTTGGCTGTCAGCAGTAATCAGTCCGCCCATCGTTCAAATCATCAACGACCATTGTCAGAGGTAGAAATTGAACGTGGCTGTCAGCAGTAATCAGTCCGCCCATCGTTCAAATCATCAATGACCATTGCAAATTCCTCAGTCAGTTTTGTGGGATTCCATGCAACAAGCCAAACCAGAGGTCTCAGAGGTAGAAATTGAACGTGGCTGTCAGCAGTAATCAGTCCGCCCATCGTTCAAATCATCAACGACCATAGCAAATTCCTCAGTCAGTTTTGTGGGATTCCATGCACCAAGCCAAACCAGAGGTCTCAGAGGTAGAAATTGAACGTGGCTGTCAGCAGTAATCAGTCCGCCCATCGTTCAAATCATCAAGGATCATAGCAAATTCCTCAGTCAGTTTTGTGGGATTCCATGCAACAAGCCAAACCAGAGGTCTCAGAGGTAGAAATTGAACGTGGCTGTCAGCAGTAATCAGTCCGCCCATCGTTCAAATCATCAACGACTGCAAATTCCTCAGTCAGTTTTGTGGGATTCCATGCAACAAGCCAAACCAGAGGTCTCAGAGGTAGAAATTGAACGTGGCTGTCAGCAGTAATCAGTCCGCCCATCGTTCAAATCATCAATCACCACTGCAAATTCCTCAATCAGTTTTGTGGGATTCCATGCAACCAGCCAAACCAGAGGTCTCAGAGGTAGAAATGTCAGCAGTACAGTGGGGTGGGGGGGCAAGTTAGCCAGGGGACAATTTTGCTGGGGATACTTTCGGAAGGGGAAAATTGCGCCACCTCCAGGAATCCTGAAGCTTGCTGATATTTCGTGGTGGGGCTCTGGATGGTTCCTCTTATTTCCTGGTGGGCACTTTCAAAATCCTGGGCAACACGGCATTCCAATGCATTCCAGTCACACAACCACTGAATGTTGGAAACAAACACATCTTTGAACCTTCCCTCTGCCTGGTACACTGCTGCACATTTCTGATTTCTCTGAACTCACCTGCATCTGAATTTGCAGTGAAGGTGTTTGTCACACGCCGCGAAAATTCGCCGGGGGGAGGGGATTTGCAACTTTTCGTGGCAGCAAAATTTTCCTTGCTAAATTCTCCAGTCCCCTATAATCAGTTTGCCCATCGTTCATCAACACCATCATCAACAACCGTTGCAAATTTCTCAATCAGTTTTGTGGGATTCCATGCAACAAGCCAAACCAGAGGTCTCAGAGGTAGAAATTGAACGTGGCTGTCAGCAGTAATCAGTCCGCCCATCGTTCAAATCATCAATGACCACTGCAAATTCTCTTCCTTTTGGCAGTGCACCTCGAAGAGAGGCTGACAGTCAGCCAATCAATCAGTCAGGCAAGCAGGCAGGCAGACAGAAACACACAGTTTGGATTTTTTAAGTAACGGACTCGGCTACAAACAGTGGGGAGCTTTTGTCTGACTGACCGGAACAGTCAGCGGTCAAGTGGTAATGCACTCGGCCGGCGACAGTCTAGCCGGCAGTTCGATTCCAGGCCTGCCGACCTCCGGTAGCACCAACCGACCCGAAAGCTTTATTGCACCTGACCCTCGTTCAAATCCCTCTGAGCACAAACTTTTGACCCCCCCCCCCCCCCTACCCCCCCCAAAATGTGATATCCAGTTTCAGGCGATAAAGGGCTCAGAATCAAAAAGGCCATTGGGGGTCGTGTTATTGGGCAAAATAATGATTTTACGAAAGGTTACGCATCCAATATCATGCCTTGGGCTGTGGTACACGAACAACCCCAAAAGAGGGGTGAACGACGCACGCCCCTGCGCTTGATCTAACAACCTCTCTTCAAGGTGATTCCTCAATCAGTTTTGTGGGATTCCATGCACCAAGCCAAACCAGAGGTCTCAGAGGTAGAAATTGAACGTGGCTGTCAGCAGTAATCAGTCCGCCCATCGTTCAAATCATCAATGACCACTGCAAATTCCACAGTCAGTTTTGTGGGATTCCATACAACCAGCCAAACCAGAGGTCTCAGAGGTAGAAATTGAACGTGGCTGTCAGCAGTAATCAGTCCGCCCATCGTTCAAATCATCAAGGATCACGACAGCATCGAAACACATTGGCAACTCGATACAGGATTCTCAAATCGTGTACAACACTTGTGACAGAGGTCAAGGGGATTGCACTCGAAATGCGAAATCAGAGGTCTCAGAGGTACAACAGGGCAGTCAGCAGTACTCCAGTTCGTCTCCTTTGGCCGGGATTGAAATCTTTACAGGAATCAGTTCGCAAAGGAGCTCAACAATTCATCATTTGCACAAACCACACCAGGATGCAACCTTGCTCAACCCCAACAGAATCCCTTTACCGAAATACTTCACCACCTCCAAAACCAGTATCAGGGGTTGAAATCTTCACAAGCGTCAGTTCACAGAGGAGCTCAACAATTCATCATTTGCACAAACCACACCAGGATGCAACCTTGCTCAATCCCAACAGAATCCCTTTACCGAAATACTTCACCACCTCCAAAACCAGTATCAGGGGTTGAAATCTTCACAAGCGTCAGTTCACAGAGGAGCTCAACAATTCATCATTTGCACAAACCACACCAGGATGCAACCTTGCTCAATCCCAACAGAATCCCTTTACCGAAATACTTCACCACCTCCAAAACCAGTATCAGGGGTTGAAATCTTCACAAGCGTCAGTTCACAGAGGAGCTCAACAATTCATCATTTGCACAAACCACACCAGGATGCAACCTTGCTCAATCCCAACAGAATCCCTTTACCGAAATACTTCACCACCTCCAAAACCAGTATCAGGGGTTGAAATCTTTACAGGTGTCAGTTCGCAAAGGAGCTCAACAATTCATCATTTGCACAAACCACACCAGGATGCAACCTTGCTCAATCCCAACAGAATCCCTTTACCGAAATACTTCACCACCTCCAAAACCAGTATCAGGGGTTGAAATCTTCACAAGCGTCAGTTCACAGAGGAGCTCAACAATTCATCATTTGCACAAACCACACCAGGATGCAACCTTGCTCAATCCCAACAGAATCCCTTTACCGAAATACTTCACCACCTCCAAAACCAGTATCAGGGGTTGAAATCTTCACAAGCGTCAGTTCACAGAGGAGCTCAACAATTCATCATTTGCACAAACCACACCAGGATGCAACCTTGCTCAATCCCAACAGAATCCCTTTACCGAAATACTTCACCAGTATCAGGGGTTGAAATCTTCACAAGCGTCAGTTCACAGAGGAGCTCAACAATTCATCATTTGCACAAACCACACCAGGATGCAACCTTGCTCAATCCCAACAGAATCCCTTTACCGAAATACTTCACCACCTCCAAAACCAGTATCAGGGGTTGAAATCTTCACAAGCGTCAGTTCACAGAGGAGCTCAACAATTCATCATTTGCACAAACCACACCAGGATGCAACCTTGCTCAATCCCAACAGAATCCCTTTACCGAAATACTTCACCACCTCCAAAACCAGTATCAGGGGTTGAAATCTTTACAGGTGTCAGTTCGCAAAGGAGCTCAACAATTCATCATTTGCACAAACCACACCAGGATGCAACCTTGCTCAATCCCAACAGAATCCCTTTACCGAAATACTTCACCACCTCCAAAACCAGTATCAGGGGTTGAAATCTTCACAAGCGTCAGTTCACAGAGGAGCTCAACAATTCATCATTTGCACAAACCACACCAGGATGCAACCTTGCTCAACCCCAACAGAATCCCTTTACCGAAATACTTCACCACCTCCAAAACCAGTATCAGGGGTTGAAATCTTCACAAGCGTCAGTTCACAGAGGAGCTCAACAATTCATCATTTGCACAAACCACACCAGGATGCAACCTTGCTCAACCCCAACAGAATCCCTTTACCGAAATACTTCACCACCTCCAAAACCAGTATCAGGGGTTGAAATCTTCACAAGCGTCAGTTCACAGAGGAGCTCAACAATTCATCATTTGCACAAACCACACCAGGATGCAACCTTGCTCAATCCCAACAGAATCCCTTTACCGAAATACTTCACCATCTCCAAAACCAGTATCAGGGGTTGAAATCTTCACAAGCGTCAGTTCACAGAGGAGCTCAACAATTCATCATTTGCACAAACCACACCAGGATGCAACCTTGCTCAATCCCAACAGAATCCCTTTACCGAAATACTTCACCAGTATCAGGGGTTGAAATCTTCACAAGCGTCAGTTCACAGAGGAGCTCAACAATTCATCATTTGCACAAACCACACCAGGACGCAACCTTGCTCAATCCCAACAGAATCCCTTTACCGAAATACTTCACCACGGTTCAAATATTCGCGCACGTCGGTTCACACAGGAGCTCAACGTGCGCACAGATGCTCGCCCAGTGATGGATACAGCAAACCAACCAATGTGTCTACACCCACGCAGGTGGTCCACTTGCAGGACTAGCTGAATGGCGAACCAAACATCGGACAATCAGCTGGTTTGTAGGGCTATCTGCTCATTCAGCAGCAGCAGGTATCTGCATGCCATCACCAGGCCAACCGAAAAAATGCCACAAACCATTCGAATGGCACACAAACCACAAACCACATCCCTACCAACAACACAAACACGTTTCGTTTCAAACCCACAGTGTATTTCAACCTGTTCTGTTGAATCAAACACTCCGAAACTCCCTCCCACCTTACAGACTGCATCCCTTGGGCAGCTGGGATTGCCAGTACAACATTTTGTGTGGGACGCCGCGTGTTTAAATGCCCACAAAATTCTTCCATCCGTATGCAGGAACGATAGTGCAGAACCAAAAGAGGTGATGCAGAACGAGGGATTGCACCGAGACAACATGATTCCAGGAAGGAAATGGAATTCAACATGTACAACAGGCAAGTGTGAACTTGCAAGCAACACACGTGGTGTATGAGGGCTTACCTGAGGGATGTGGGTAGGATAATGAGACTTGACCTCCTCCTCGATGGGTTGAGGGATAACCAAGTGGTACTCCAAGGGTCTGCTCTCGTTGTCAGGGGGATAAGTGAGCGCATGTGGTACATACAGCCACCCTGGCTGCGGGCAGAGCTCTTTGGGAATGGCAGGATCTTCCATTGTCACTGGCTTGGTGCCTTCCTCTGTGCCTGCCCCGTCTACAACCTCGGGGGTGAGGGTAGCAGCAGCTAAGGGAATAGTTGGAGCAGCCTGAGACCCTCCTTGGTGGGTCCTTGGGGGAGGGGTCCGTGCTCTGGAGGTGCGGGTTTCCGGTGTGGGGGCAAGGCCACCAGGACTGAAATAGGAGAAAGCTTCCGAGGACTGAGGTTTCACGAATGCCTGGGGTAGGGGGCTGAAAGTCGCCGGCCAGACTGCGAGGGAGGGCGCAGTTAGGAGGGCACGAATTGGGGAGCTCACTGCAAGCTTGTCAAGTGCAAGCGTCCTGTCACTGTGTTCGTGGCAGGAAAATGCCGCAGCATCCACTTCACCCTTCTCCGCAGCAATCACCTGTGATGAGGATGCAACCAGAGATGAATGACGGGTGCACGTGGCGATACGATATTGCGGACAAAATGAATATCAATGTGGACAACGGACAACGCACAATGGACGCTGGAGTGCACCTGCAGGGGAGACGGCAACGCACATGGCGTCACAACACCGTATACTGCCGCCTACCATGCATGACAACGAATTGCAAATTATGCGACTAACATGGAATAAACAGAAATTCTTCTCCTCAATGCAATAACGAGTGCGATCATTTGTGACGGTATTTTCCGCCTACCATGCATGACAACGAATTGCAAATTATGCGACTCACACGGAATAAACAGAAATGGAAATGGAAGAAACAGAAAAAAAAAATTCTTCTCCTCAATGCACAAACCAGTGCGATCATTTGTGACGGTATTTTTTCTGAAACCATGCCCCCATATCCCTTCTGGAAACACATCTCTGTCCCAGAGGCACACTGTTGCAGGTGCGCGAAGCAGCTTTCGGGGAATCGCTAACAATCGCAAGGAGCTGAGATAGCGCAGTGGTACAGTGGCAAGTTCAAGGAGGGGCTTGCGCAGAATCTGCTTGCGGCGCGGTGGTGATGAGGAGGGAATGAGGCGGGCGG
Organism: Eutreptiella sp. 'Long Island Sound 2002'; assembly: GCA_964036045.1. Taxonomy (NCBI): domain Eukaryota; phylum Euglenozoa; class Euglenophyceae; order Eutreptiales; family Eutreptiaceae; genus Eutreptiella; species Eutreptiella sp. 'Long Island Sound 2002'. The sequence continues at coordinate 30,482,096 of OZ038396.1, forward strand.
CGGACTTGTGAATCCAACAGCTCGAGCCCAGCCCCCTCAACGACGGCTTGAGAGAAAAACCCTCACCTCCCTGTCATCGGCTGCTGAATCACACCTGCGCATCTTCTGGCTGCAGCTCCTGCTCCTCAAACTCCCTGTCCAGCAGCTGTTGTTGCTCCTGCACATGACCACAGTACGAATAGGGTGCACAATTCATTGGAGGGGGTAATTTGGTTCGAACCTGCAGTTAATCACCTTTTTCAAACAGGCTTCAAAACCAACGAAAACTAGCCGATTCGGAAGGACGCACATCGGCGAATGGAGCATGCAATTCGGAACCCAACAGGGTGACAAACCGTGTCAAAATCGACATGTCAACCAAACGAGACAACAGAAGCACACCTCGAGCGTATCCTGCTGCTGCTGGCGCTTGGCCCGCCGGCGTTCTTCAGACGCCCGCTTTTCCTTCTCCTTTTGCTGCTTGAGCAGCAGACGCTTCTGACGCTGCTGCTCCGCTCGCTGCTCTTGTGGCGTCAGTGCCTGTGCATCACCAGACTCCTCTTCCAATGCACCACTTGCAAACGTGCCCTCAACACCGTTGGCCAGAGATTCACTGGGCGCGGGCGCCTCAGGGGAGGCATCGCCAGATCCGTTCGCACTGGACGTCGCAAAATCCTGAATGAAAAAGGCAATGCCTCGCGTGATGCGGGGCGCTGCGCGGTCTAATCGCTGTTGTCGTTCAAGCAAATTGCATCCCAAAATTCTCAAGTGGCTCACGGACACCTTCACCAGACCGGAGCACTGAAACCTCCTTCCCGATTCTGTTACAAGTACCGCAATCGGACACTCCTTTCGGAACACGTGGCAGGCGGGGATTTTTTTTCCAGCACGTGCCGGTGCGCCTTCAACGTCAAGGTGTGGTCAAGGTGTTTGCCCCACACCTGTGCCGCTGCAGCATACATCCGCTTGTACGAGGGTTTCGGCACCCGAGCGCTGCGGCGGGCTCCAGCGTCCACAAAGTCCAGAGCCTGCTTGGCACTCTTGGTGCGGCGGGGGGCTGCACGCTTGGGCTTCGGAGCAGCGTCCAATGCTGCTTGGATCTCAGGGGGCGGCCCTGACTTGCCTCCATGATGACCTCCTCGAGATGGGGCCGGTTCTGCATCTGAACAGCGAAACAACATTGGCTGCTCCAGCTCCCGTTTCGCAACTGTCTATCCAGCAGACCGTGTGTGTCACGCGTGTGCGTCATGCGCGAGCCACAACTCCAACATGCACGTGCGTGCGTGCGTATTTGTGTAGCGTCTTACAGTGCGGGGCCAAGACAGGAATATCGCACTGCCTCGACGAGGCGGGCCCCGAAACATGCAGCAATGAGGTCAGCCCGCTGGTAATGGTACTACGACCAAATGTGAATACTTCACGATTGTTTACCCATAAACCAGCCACCTGTGCGCATTGGTGCCCTTTGCTGCGGACGCACCAAAACTAAATGATGAGAAAGCATAAGCCAGGACGGCCATCTCGGAGGTGTGTGTGAACGTCCGCAAGCTGCAAAGCTGGCCCGGGGGGGGGGGTGAGGAGGAGGGTGTTGTGGGCTTCGGCGGAAGCTTGGCGTTCAACAGGTGCCTGTCAAACCTGACGAATGCCTGCTGGTGGTTTGATCACAGTGAAATACTCAGCTTGAAAATGACATACAGACCTGCGTTAACATGCCTGCATGTTGGAAGATGCTTCAGGGACACAACAAGCTAAAAAAACTATGTTTGGGGGGGACGCGCAACAGAAATACAACCCAGGGACAGTCCAACACACCGCTTCAGGGTGGGCACTCTCTGCCAGTAAAGCAGAGGGACTTTCCCCAAATGCATGAGAGGGCCACAGGCCTCTCTGTTTGTATGCTTTGAAAGGGGTTGGTGCTGTGGCGGTGGCTGCATCATCAACGGCATCATCACACGATCACCTGTCCGCGCCAACATCCCTTGCCCTTCACACTGCCAGAAATCAAAACTGAGCAACTGCATACAGATATTGCATGCAACCACAATACTACAATGTAGACCATGGCCACCTGACTACACAGCCGCTACAACACAGAACACAAATACAACCCAGGGACAACTCAGCACATCAAGTGAAACGGAAAAGCATGCACACAGGCATAATGTGTCGTTGCTGTTTGGTGCCTCAGATTGACAGCCATGGTCAGCCCACCACAAGCAGCATAAGCCCTCTTCAGTAACGTTCCAGGAACGCAACCCCATGTCTGTGCTGCTGCAACTCACGGCAACCACAAACGGTGCCTGGACCCCTTCAGGGTGGGCACTCTCTGCCAGTAAAGCAGAGGGACTTTCCCCAAATGCATTAGAGGGCCACAGGCCTCTCCGTTTGTGTGCTTTGAAAGGGGTTGGTGCTGTGGCGGTGGCTGCATCATCACAGGCTACCATCACTTGTCAAGGCCAACATCCCTTTCCCTCCACACTGCCAGAAATCAAAACTGACCAACAGCACACAGATTTACAACCACAGTACCACACAATGGGAGCAAAATCCAACCTTCACACATTTCTGTCTCACCACTTGCCGCTTCGCATGGCTGGACGACATGCAGTTTCCGCACCGTCATGCCGTACGGGTTGACAGTAGAAGCCTTTAACTTGGTCAGGTCAAATTCTTCCGAAAATACGTTGGGGCGTGCAACCTTCACCCTGTCAGCAAACCCTTGTTCCTGACATCACATACGGTGGGGCCTGTCAGAGTCGTGCTCACTATCTTCTTCTGCGCTACTGAATGCGGGCTCGTCCAATTCGTCTGCCTCCTCGTCGTAGCGTGTACTGAAGACTTCGTTGATACTGTCAAGCTCCGAATTGGGCACGTGTTCGCTTTTCTCAGGTGACTGCAGCCCTGTTCGGAGACAAAAATCACACTGCTGGCCAATATAAGCAGCGGCCGTGACAGGAAACCAGGTGCGACTGCCGCGATAAAAAGCGGCACAGCCATCCATCCGTCCGCTGAAGTGGTGCGCATACCAAAAGTCTCATGGTCCAGCTGGTGGAGGTCTTCATTAATCCTGACGAGTGACTCGCGTGGTGGTGCGGGTAAAGAGGCAAGAGTCAGACGGTCCTTTGGCGAGAGGCCGCCACAAAAACCAGTGCCAACTTCATCATCTCGCTGAAGGGGTCCACAAACCCACTCTGACCAATCGCCAGCCTTGCGGTCCTCATCAAGCTGCATACATGCGGGAGCGAGCATAGAGCGGGTGATGGAAGCAGATGTGGCAACGAATATGACAGGCGCGTGCGATACACACCAGAATAGATCCGTAAGATGATAGGTCTCCCCCGAATGTCTCATCAATCTGAAGAGACGGGAATAAAGTGGTCGGACAGCGAAGGGCACTGCGTGCTGATGACCTCCCTCGACCAAGATATAAGACACAAATTTGACTAAGAGCAGTTTGGTTTTAAACGGCCCAGACGGGATGCGTCTTACTGGACCAACTAAACATGCAGCGCATGCTGGGACGGGAGGTGGCGAAAGTCAACGCGCTACAAGTGCAACGGTGCGATTGAAGCCCTGACGACAACGCGCTGCAAATGAGTATCTGCTCCCCTGTTGTTGCCTCGACCAATGAGTGCTTCAATGGAAGACCCTCGTTTGAGAAACGATAAAAATTGGAGGAATGAAATGAATTGAATTCGTAGGTGGGCCTAGCAGTTCGGGGGTTTTGAGATCCAGGAAAACGGAAATACAAATGGACAGATTATTTGTTTTTTCTTCGCAGCATAATGTGCAATGCATACCATGGTTCAATTTTTCTCATTTGAACTCTCACGATACTCACGAAGGAGTAAAGTACAGACGGTTGACGCTTCTGCTGCCGGACAGCACGCTCCATTAAAGGGAACTCAGTGAAATTAGCACTCCTCGAAATTAGCACTACCCAAATGACTTCCAATATACCATCTCCTACCACGAAGCATGCACAGCCTTGTGCACGCTATCCGGCTTCCATGGCACATGTCTTTCTTTACCACGGGTGCTTGAACAATGCTTTCTTTTAGAATTCATCAACAATTTCAAATGGCGTTGGGAGCTTTTTATCTTGAGTGGGAACTTTGTGGCCAAGTTTGCTGTCTGCGGGGTAAACTTGCGGTCGAAACCAAATAAGTGGAGGCGGCTGTGTTTTATACCCATATTCAGCCAAACTTTTCTGCCTTCCACAACCGTTACATGGAAGTGCGCTATGATAGCCATTCCGTATGGCGCCATTCCGTATGGCACTAAACAAAGCAAAAGGCGCCGCATGGGAAGAAGCAAAAGAAACCAAATAGCCAAATCGCTACTCATGGAACGGAACCCCATTGCTTTGATGGTTGAGTCCTTGTCGTCCTTGAATGTTCCATTGTTGTTCATGCTGGCCGTGACCTAAATGGTCATTCCTCTTCCATAGCATCCTTACCCTTATCAAACAGATATGTATTATGAAATCTTGGGACAGGACTAGTTGTATAGCTGCTGATGAAACAAATCACTTCGAAGAGAGGTTGTTATGTAAACAACAGGCGCGGACGTGCGGGTCATTCGCGTAGCATGCCCCAAGGGTGGGGACTTACTTAAACCCTTTTCTGAGCAACAATGCTCGCCTAGTTGGTGCTTGAAAGCCTGCCCGACGCATGATGCTGCAACTTTGCAAGCTAGAGCCAACCAATCTCAACGCATCACGAAACATTCGCTGACGTTTTGTCTTTAAAGATGAAGAACAACCACTGCAGTAAAAAACCGCCAAAAAAAGTGAAAAACAACAAACGGTATACCGGTAGCCGCAACCATAATTACGTAAGGTTTGTAACCTCCCAAAAAAAAAAATAACCGGTTTTTTCGATTATTATATTGAAAATAACCGATTCAATGCGATTATTGTATCTAAAATAACCGGTTGGATGCGATTATTGCATTTGATGGACCCAATTAACCGGTTTTTTCCGATTAATCGGTTATTTCCGATTGTATTTCCGATCGCACCTAGCAAGGCACACTATTCGAACTACAAAGTGAAAACACAAAATTTTTTTCACTGATCTGTGACTTCTGTGTCATGTTTTCAAAGTTGTTTTCCAATACAAAACATGTTTCCACTGAACTTTTCTTTAAAAAAAAAATTTCAAAATTTTTTCTTAAAAAATTTTTTTTTGGACTTTGTTCTGTACCTGAGTGACATCATCGGTGATGTCACCAAACTTTGACATCAGTGCTGACGTAGCTTTGTTTTCCTAAACCCATATATATATAAAAAAAATCTACACTGCAATTTCCTTTTCAAATCTAAAATTTTTTGGGAACTATTTTGTCTACTTGTTTTTTTTTCGTATATTTTTTTCAGTTGCGAAATGGGACGCCGTGGGAAGAGTGTTGCCAAACCTGCTGCTCCACAAAGACTACCACCAAAGGGTCAAACCGGCAACCCACTGCGAACACCCCATCACTTGGCTGATCCTCATGGACAATCTAATACCTATGAGGTGGAGGACATTGTTGCAGAGAGAATGGCAAAAAATCCAGCTAATGGCATCGTTTCATTGCTTCACTGCCTGCACACATTCTTCGAATGTACTCCATTGCGACGTTGCTGGACCCAAGGTTCAAAAACTTCCGTTTCTTGAGCGAAGAGGAGAGGGATACTGCAGTTCACAGTGTCACACAAGAGTGGAACCTGAAATGGACACTGAAGACTGCAATGGTGCACGAACCAAAGCCGACGGCACGAAAGGATGCACATCCAGGTTTGACCTCTTTGTTGGCTGCAGAATTCGTCGGTAATGTTGCACCACCCGAGCGCAACAATGATTTTCCTCGCGATGAGTTCGATGATTACTTTTCGTTGCCTGTTGCTGACATGCACACCTGCGTCATTGACTGGTGGCAACAGCACCGTCATCGCTTACCTTACTTGAACAAGATGGCCCGGCAATACCTGGCGTGTCCTGCGACATCGGCTGGGGTTGAGTGCTTGTTCAGTGCTGCTGGGTTGACTTTCTCGGACTTAGCACAAGCAATGAAGGAAGGCACACTGGGAGCCCGGTTGATGGCTGCCTACATTTATAAGCCTCATATGTATGTTGCACCTTGAGTGCTGTTTCCTTTGTGCGACATCGGATGCCGATCGCCAAATGCTACAAGCTTCACTTCTGCTACGGGCGCTGTTTTTGCACGCAGTCTGACGCTAAATGTACATTCAAGGATGTAACATGTAGCATACCATTTGGATCTGTTGTTTTGTTGGTATAGATCGCAATCGGCTTGTGCATTCTGACAAGTTACGTGCAGCAGTGGTCAGGGTTGAGGGTAGCTCAGCAGAAATGCACGGGACCATGAAAATATGGGACACACGTTCAAATCCTGCTGGCAGTAATTTTTCTATTACGTAATTCTGGCGCTGGGCTGCGCGATGTTTGCGGCGCGCTTCGCTGTCCGTCGATTTTTGGTGAGCAAAGTCCCGGCGGCAAAAATCAGCAAAAATTGCTCATTTTTTTGATAGGGGAATGAATGGGACTAATTGGATGACTTATTTGGGACTACTTGATGTATTTAAGTTATAAAATCTTCAAAATCCATGGCCAGTTTTTCAAAAATGGACATGCAAAGCTGGTATTCAAATTGGTCTCAGCCAAAAATGGCAACACCCACACAACAACAATCTTCATAGGCGCTAGATCAATGCAGACAAACTTTGCAAATAGTTGGGTATTTATTATCAAAGTAGAATATCTTCATGGTACCATTGCAATGACTTAGAGTAAGAAACCAACGGTGCCCGTTTTCACAGCACATCTATAGATTACCACGTTTGCAAAAATTTACATGTCCCTGCTTTGAAAATGCAAATTTGAAAATTCACTTTCTAACAAAAGTCGCAAAGATTTGGACAATGCACCATTAGCATAAAAGATGATGATTTTCTTTTATGATGTCTCGTGGTAGTGCACACTCTACGCACTGTGCCAATTCAATACCTCTATTAGCTGCTGTTGATTGCATGCAGTAAAGGGCTATAGTTTTGTCAATATTGTTGTCGCCGTTAGTACTGCCATCTATGTTCTCTCCTTAGTATCTACGTGACGGCTGTCGGCACATTTGGTTATGCCATCTTTATCGCTAGCTGTTGGTGCATGTATTACGTGCGTTGTATTCATTATTAAATGAATATCATTACTGCTGTTACCTTATTGATGCATGCCGCTGGGATATTGTATCACGAAAATGACCAGATGAGAAATGTATAGCATCATGATGTCCTAAGGGTGGCATACATGACCACACAATATCTTTTTTCCCTTTTCGCTGTCTTGTTACCCGGAATTCGCCCTCTCAATGCCCAACATACTCAGAGTAAGAAAAAGGCACTACCATGTCTTTCTTGGGGTACTTGATCCAGGCCAAGCCCCTCCTAAACCTTAGGAAGTTTTGAAGACTAACACTTAATCCTTTTAACCACTCTTTTTGAGGCTTTTAGTGCATTTTTCAAAGTAACTAGGGTTATAACACTAGCCCCCCATGAAGTTCACCCCTACCACTCAACTGAGCGGAGGTATCTTCCTTCATGGAGGTAATACGGAAATAAAATAGGCATTCCATGCCTTGGGCTTTGTTGGTTAAGCCTAGTGGTCTCCCACCTCATGACCCCTATACTCAATTGTTTTTCCTACTTATTGTGGGCCTACTTTTTAACTGATTCTGAATTCAGTTGCTTGGCCATGCTTGCCAAGCCATATCCTGTGTTTGGCCCTACCTACATGCCCCAAATTCCTAACCTACTTCATTGCATGTCAAAAGGTGCACATGAGGTGCTTAAGACTGTTTCTGAGGCGAGACTTATGTCAGTTCTCGATATAAAAATCATTTGTTTTGTCCATTTCTGACTGAATCTTTGTACTTAATCATACTTTGTCTTTGTGTAGCCCTTTTGTGATACCTTGGATTTCAAAACTATTCATTGATTCGATCCATATCCTGTTCACATTCTACTTGCTGCCGTGGTCCTGTTTTCCAACTCCCAAAACGTGCAGGATTTCATCAAAACCTTTAGGGCACTAATTAAGGATATTCGTTCCGGTAGCAGAGGCATCCCTTGAGTTCCTTTCGAACCGACCCTGAACAAACTCAGCAATATACATGTCCCTCCCATTAGTGGCAATGTCATCGAGAACATACCCCATCAAGAATGTACAGCTGGGCAGTGGGCTCAACCTCATTGAGCCCAGACTCAGGGTCACATCTGGGTGTCAAGAAGATCCAGTACATCATAGAAGGGCGGACAAAGAAGCGTCGAGAGAATTTGAGGTGGTGGCGCCCAGACCTGAACCTGTAGCGCCAGGAATACCATTAACCACATCGGCCTTAGCGGCCCGTGGTGACAACCTCGAACACCTTCGCAGGCGCATTGCAGTCTCCCTCTCCCGTTCGGCTTGTCGTGCCTCGTCGTGTACTGCCCTTGAAGAGTAGGATGACCCGAAGAGGGGCATGGATGAGTACATGCTGCACAAAGAGTATCATCGCTCACTACGTGGAGACGATGGTAAAGAGCCCATCGAAGCAATAGGGTCTCCACCCCAGACTGACATGGACTCCTACTACTACTCGGGTCCCCCGACCGACGTGGCCAACACAGCTTTCCTGCCTAGACGCTCGAGAGGTATCCCCTAGCCTACGTTAACTACATCATCATGCAAAGAGCCTACGTGGCATCCAGAACTACCCACAACAACGAGAACACAAGAGCCATATCCAGCCCACTTGGAGGGTTCTCATAACCCAGGGCCAGCCTATGGTGCTCTTCACGGTACGGCAGAACAATTGGCCAAACTATTATCTGGATCAGAAGAACGGGACGTGACAGCCCTGTCTGAGGTTGTAAGGGCCAAATTGGTTATTACTAAACCCTTAACCAAGCCAGCGTTGGCCTCACCTTCCCCAGGTTTGACCTCACTCGCCGACGAAATCAAAAGATCAAGGGTTTCCCGGGTACCACCCAAGGTCACTTGCCCCAGTCCCTTTCACCCTCGTGCCCGAACAGTCCCCATCACTGAGCTGCAGGATGTCCTAGTGACTGAGGCCGACAAGAGGGAACTAACGGCTTTGGCACCACTCGTTGGCAAGTTACCCCCCCCTTCGGATCCAACATCAGGGGATGGGAAGAGTGGCAAGCCTATTGCCCAAGGGAACATCAAGGTAGAACTGCCAGAGTTCGACACGAAAAAATCTGCCCGAATGGGCAGACGAATTTGCAGAATTTCTTCTGCTGACTGACCAGTCTCATGTGGATGTGGCCACCAAATGTTCGCTTCTGAAGCGTTCATGCAAGAAAAATTTTTGCGGAAACATTTTAAACAAATTGTGAAAACCTGTTCAACCTGGGCTCAGGTTCTCCAAAGATTGGAAAAAACATTCCCCGTCTATGAGACGGATCTCAGTGTGCGCACACAGATTGAGCAGCTTCCTATGCTCCCTGAATTTCCTTCCGCTGCGCGAATCTCTGAATATGTGTGCGAACTGGAGCATATTTTCTCCAGGATGAGGTAGGTAGGTAGGTATCTTCGGGAGCTCGGGATGCCTCCTTTGACATTGCAGGAAGAAGGTCTTACGAAGGGGACGTCCTGTCGCTCCCACTGCCCTATGTGAGGTGCCTCTTGAGCCGCTCCCGCATGTGCTTGGGAAGGCATTGTCGCGGCCATCCGGTCCATGTGTCCCAGGTGGGAGGGTGTCCCCACATGTGTCCATGGGTAGGGCCACATGCCCCCTCCTTTGGGCGGCAGCTCTGGGGGGCTGCCCAGCCGTGTGGAATATCTCTCACCACAAGGGGTATTGCTCCCGCTTGTCTACGGTACGTCCGCCTCACCCTTGTGGCTTGAGTTGCGGGGCCACTCTGCTTGGCAGGTGACCCCCTCTTGGACTGTGTACCGGCTCGCCTGTCACCGGTTGCTTCCATGGCTCCGGGTGACGTTTGCCATGGTCCCCGATGCAGCCTGGCCGGGCTCGGACCAGTGGCCTTGGAGTACCACTCCTGCCACTGGCCCGGTGGGTCGGCTGGGTCGCCCCAGTGCGTCCGACCCATGGGGTATTGGTTCTTTCCCGTCCCTCGGCCGCCCTATGTGTGTGCAGTGTCCTGGGCCGCTGGGCTCCTGTTCACCGGTGTGCCCGCGCGGTTTGCTGTGGTGCGTCTGCGGTGTCCTGGGCCGGCTGGCTCCTGTTCACCGGTGTGCTCGCTCGGTGTGTTGTGTTGCATGTGCGGTGTCCTGGGCCACTGGGCTCCTGTTCACCGGTGTGCGTGCTGTGTGCGGTGCGCGTGTGCCATGGACGGTTGTGTCCCTCTTCCTCCCCCCATAATTTTCCTTTTTTTTTTTTTTGTTGTTTTTTTTTTTTTTTTGTACTTGTTTTTTTTTTTTTTGGGGGGAAAAAAAAAAGAAAAAACACAAAAGAGAAAAACAGGGGCGCGCGTACACTGCAGGCACATGCATGGGCAGCTGGTGCGGCGGTGCAATAGCGTTGTGTCCTCTGGCGTGTGTCGTCGTCGCTGTGGCGGCGGTCGCGCCCCAGGGGTGCGGCTCGCGCGTCCTGATGTACACGGGCTTGGGTCAGGGTGGGTTTGGTGAGGTGTCTCTTTGCTTCTGGAGCTGGCTGGTTAGGCGGCTGTGTGGGCTGTGGGTGTGGGCTGTGGTTACGTTGTTCCCTCTGCGGGCTTGGTTAGGAGTCAAGGGTTAGCGGTTTCGGGGTTCGGCTCGGGTTTGATTTGTGCTTGGGTTCTGGCTCGGTTAGGCGGTTGCGACGTTAGCGGGCCTGGGTTCGGTGCCTTTGGGCGTAGTGGTGCTCGTTGTCGTGTGCGTTGGCTTCCTTGGGCGTCCGGTTCGTTTGGTGACTTCTGGGCGGGGTCTGGCGTGGCGCCCCGTGGTGGTGGTTTGCTGGGTAACGGGGTTAGATGGCGGCGCCGCTGGCCGGCGGGTCAGGGGCGTCGTGTTGTGTGGCGCGCAGGGCTCCTGGGGTGCTGTGGGTGTCGCCGGTGTCGGTGCGCCGACGCTTGTGGGGTGGTGAGGGGGTGTGTGTGTGCGGGGCTGGGCTTTGGGTGATGTCCCACAGGCGGATGCCGTCTCGCTGCGTTTCCTGGAGGGTCTCCCGCAGGCGCCTGAGGACATACGGGTGGTCCTGGGGCGTGGGGAGGTTGCGGGGGTGGACTCCCAGGGGGTGGAGCGCATCGGCCAGCATGGCTTCCCATGCGGCCTGCGGCATCCACCCCTCCGCCGGCCGGAGGCGGCAGTTCTCCACCGACCCCTTGCGGGGCCGATGGACCAGGCCCTCGAGGGAGGGCTCTCCCCGGGCCCACTTTCGCAGCTCCCAGAGCTGCGTGTGGGTCCAGCGCTGCCACCGCTGTTCCTGGGCGGGCCTGCGGTCTTGGGCGGAGGAGTGTGCGTGGGTGGGTGTGACGGGGTCGTGGGGAATGGTGGCGGTGGCGGGCCTGGGGGATTCCTCGTAGTCCTGTTCCGTGGGGGTGCGTGGGGAGTGGGGGCGCACGCGGATGTGGACCCGCGGGTGTGCGCGTACGGTCTCCGCCTCGGGGTTGGGCGGGGACTCGCGTCGGCGGCGGTAGTGGGGCATGCGTTGTATGTGGGCTGTCATCGAGGGTTGGTAGGGGGGCGGGGACGCTGCTGGTGGACCCTGGCGTCGTTCTGGCTTGGTCGGGAGCGGTCCGTGGGCCTGGGGTGCGGGCTTTGAGAGGTGGCGGGACGAGGTGCGTCGCGCTTCGGCCGCGGCGCGCTCCGCCATGAAGGTGGTGGCGGTGGCGCCGGTGACGGTGGGGGGGCGCCGCGCTGGGCGCTGCTGCCTTCGGGCCTGGGACGGCTGGGGCCGGATGTCGTAGAGGACGTCCTCGGGGGGCCGGGCTCGCGCTGCCGTCGTGGCGCCGGGTTTGGGCTTGGGTTTGGGCTTGGCTGCGGGTTGCGGTTGTGGCGTGCTGACGGGTTTGGGTGGCCGTTTGGCGGCGGTCTTGGGTTTCGGCTGGGTCGTGGGTGTGGGCTTCGTCGGGGCGTGGGCCTTGGCGGCGGCGGGGCTGCTCGCGGTGGGGGCGGGTTTGGAGGCCCGTTTGGGAGGTGTCCCCCGCGGCCTGGGGGGTGGATTGCTGGATGAGGACGTGGTGGTGGTGGTGGATGAGGTGGTCGTGGTGGTGGAGGTTGTGGAGTCGGAGGCGGAGGAGAGGGCCGTGGGAGACGGCGGAGGGTCCTGGGCTTCGGGGGCGGGCGTATGATGCTGGGTCCTGTAAGGAGCGAGAACGAGGGTGCAGGTTCGGGCACCAGGTGTGTGCGCGCGTTTTCCCTGGTGATCCGTGCGTGCTGGTGCTGGCGTGGCGGCGTTGTCTCGGCTGCGCGGGCACGTGGGTTACCCGGGGGGTGGCCATATCTGCTCCAGGACGTGCGGGTGAGCTTGCTGGAGGTAGTCGAGGGTCTGGAAGAAGCATCGCTGGATGCCGGGCATGTCCTCCTCTGTGAGGTGGGGGTAGTTTTGGGTGGGGGTGTCTGGGCCCGGCCACAGCAGCGTCATGAGGCGGGCTGCCACCATGTACGGGCACAGTTGTAGGGTGGTGGGGCGTGGGGGGGGTGGGTCCCCTGCGGTTTGGGGGGGCTTCCCTCTGCTGGGGGCACAGCGTGACCACCCACACCCATCGGTCCGTGGGGATCCCCCAGGTCCGTTGGGTCCACTTGGCGAGGCAATACATCGCCCTACCAAGGCCCTGGTAGCTGCTGCGGATGGAGAGCAGCGTGTCCAGGGATTTGGGTTCCCACGTGCCCAAGATGTGGGGGTCGTCCGGGTCGTCCCCCCTGGCGTACGTGTCGGGGCCTGGGTTGTGTGGGGGGGGGGTGTAGTCGGCGGGGAGGAGGGAGTCGGTGCCGTGTACCAACCAGTGGTCTGTGGGTGCGTGGTAGCTGGTGGTGGAGAGGGTGTAGTGCAGATTGTACATGAGGGTCATGTACGTGGCGGGGGCTGGCTGCTGCTCGTCGGGGGTGGGGATGTCCCCCGGGACGTGGTGCCGGAAGTTGCTCAGGGAGGCCATCCGGGCTACCCATGTTTCCCGCTCCCACTCTTTGGTGCTGTCGGGGGTGGTGACGCGTTCCCGTGGGGGGGCCGGCCACGGGACGCTGCGGTGACACGCACAGGTGAGCAGGCAGGCAAAGCACTACGCTCACAAGGGCATCAATACGCTCATGTCATGTGACAAAGCGTTTCAGGATCCTTGCCACTCTGAAACAAGGGAACAAAAGTATGTACAGCAACACATCAGGATATGTACACATGGGGTTAAGACTGGACTGGGGTAAGGGCATTACAGGACAATAGACACTCTATCCTAACTTGTATCCCAATCCCAGGTCCGACCCTCTCAGTGGCTGGTGGGGGCGGGGGCTCAAACACAACCCATGCCCTGCTCAGTCCGGACCCTGAAACCCTGCCAATGGGAGAGGTGTCCCGCCCAGCCACAGGCGAGTTCCTGGAAACCAAGGCGCTTCAAGGCCAGCCGACAGTGGCTCCCTATGCTCCCTTAACGGCAGGTCCCAACTCCTCTCTGAGCCAGAGATATGGCCTCGCCATTATCCCAACTCCACATCGTGAAACAAGAGTCCCACAGGCACCAATACGGAAATGGTAAGGTCGACAACCAGGCAGTACACCAGCGCACAACACACCTACCAGCCCTGCAGATCCCTGACCTCGGCCGCAACCACACACACCTCCAACACGTGCCCCCTGTACCCGAGCCCCATCAGACCCCGGACTGGGTACCAGAGGACGCCCCCTATTCCTCCCACGACAGAGCGTACCACTACCCCAACCCCGTCCAACATCTCGCCCGCGTGTCGGCGACGCAGACAGCCGGGCGCACATCCAGGAGCTCCAGGACAGACTGCAAGTCCCCCTCTAGCATTCAGCGCTCCGCCCAGCAAACGTCCCAGCCCACCTCCAGAAACGACGCATCCAGCTCCTCAGGGAGCAACTGCCATTCCTCACCAGGGTCGCCAGATGGCTCGCCCGCAAGCACATCCACGTCCCCGACGAACACACCCGTTGCCCATGCGACCACACCACCCCGGAGGACTGGGAACACTTCAAGAAATGCCCCCTCCATACAGACAGGGACACCCTAGTGGGCTGGTCCCCGGCGGAAACCCTGCGACAACACGAAGGATGGCCAACCCACAGCCACGCACACCAGGCCACCGAACACCTCTTCCGGGACCCCCTGATCAAAGAAGCCACCATGAGAGGGGCAGTGACACAGGCCCTGCACCGACACCTCACCAAACACACGGAAAGCCCCATGGAGGCAGCAGCACACCTCCAGCTAGAAGCGGTCCGCAGAGCAGCGGCCCAAATGGTACACCGCAAACACCTCCTGCTAACACACGCGGAACAACTCACCGACCCCACCGCCAGGGAACACATGCAGCGTCTCATCCATTACCATGCCGTGCATGACCCAGACGTCCACTAACCCGCTCCACGCCCCGCACGCGCCCCCCGTCTCCATCCACAGGTCTCCAAGGCACCACCACAGCGCCCCGAGACCCGTCTCGCACCTAAGAAGCCACCCGGCACCGCCCAGTCCGGCCGAGCCCAGCCAGGGCCAACCATCAATCGACGTAGACACGCAAGACCCCGGCAGCCCATCCAGCCAACCCCCCCCGGACCCGGGGCACCCCCCCCTCACACCGGCCACCATCCGCGACCCCGACCTCCTCCGAGCGACCCTCCAAGACAGGGCCCCGACCACCCCCCTGGGCTGGTACCGCCTACAAGAGGACTGGACCAAGCTCACCGTCAAAGCCCTCCGGGACCTGACCACCCCAGGCAGCGGCCTCCACGAGACCATAGTAGACCTCGTGCTCTGGCGAGCCCGCAAACACACCCGGGGCCAGCCCATCTGGATCCCCCCCATCGAGTGGGGCCAGGCCCTGACGCACGACACCGGCAGCAACGTCACGCGTCGAGGGACCGTACGCCTACGGCGGGCCCAAGCGGAGACGGACCACCCAGCGGACCCGAACCACCCGGAGCAGTGGGAACAGGCCACCGCGCCCAACCGCGACACCGCCCTCCGCGCCGCCGGCCTCCGCACCCCGGACGACGACCTCCCCCCCCCACCTACAGACAGTGACCACCCCCCGCCGGAGGTCTGGGTTACAGTCCTCGAGCGCGGCCACTACTACGTGATAGCCGCTACGGCTACGTCCCCCGGCCCGCAATGGATCATCCAGGGGACAGACACCATGTTCGCCCCGAAGACCGCCCCACCAGGGGCAGTGGGGGACCCCACCACCCAGCACAGGATCCTCAGGGGTGTCCTCCAGCCAGGGGACACGCCCCCAGCCCGCGCCCTGGCCCAAATCACCTCAGGGAAGGCGGGCTACCACCTGGGATTGGCCATGCTCTGCCTAACCCACTGGATCCAGCGCCACTGGCCACCCACGGGGACCGTGCCCTGGGTTTGGGCCATCCCCACCGCCCACACACAAGTCGAGGCAGGCCCGGACACACGACCCAACCCCCCCCCCAGACCGCAGCAGTCCCTCACCTGCGGGTACCACGCCATCCACAGGGTCCTCAACCGCGCGGGTTCTAGCCCAAAGCTAGCATGCCCCCTTCCCACCACTGACCAAGAGGTCCACCAGACACGAAAGCTCGTCTGCGAAATCCTTGCCGCGGCAGCAGAAGACGGCAAGCTTCTCCTCCAAACCGCCCGGCCTACAACTGCCCACGCAAGCGCGCGGCAAGCGGACACATACACCGGCACAGCACACCCCCCCGCACAATCCCCGCCCATGCCCCCCCCCTCTCGCTGCTCAACCGGAGACCCACACACGCCCACCATCGCGCGCACCCCCGGGCCCCGCGACACGGGCCTCCCCCACCCGCCCGAACACCAGCACACGCCCGCCACACACCCACCCACCGGCCACCCTTCACCGCTTCCCACACTCGACAACCCACACACACCCGCCAAGGGGAGCCCCGCGCCCCGCGGCACGCCCACCCCACCCAGTGGCCCGCCCACGCCCCCCACACACACCCCAGAGGACCCAGGCCCACCCCCCCCGGCCCCTGAATGCAGCCCACGCGAACTGTTCCCCCCCGCGGACACCAACCCACACGACCTCGCACATTGCAGGACCCGGGCCCAGCCGAGCCCAGAAAGAGAAGGCCGCAGCCCCGCGCCTCCCTCCCCCGCCGCTGCCGACCAGATCGGCCCGCCGGGCCGCCAGGTCACGACCGGGCCCCCCCAGCCGCCCGCCCCCAAACTACAACCCGGGGACATGCCCTCCATCCTCCCCGCCGTGGCCGCAGCAGAAGCCGCCGCCCGCAAGCCCGCCCGCATCACAGCCCAACCCGCGTCCACCACCTCCTCCTTGTCCTCAGCCTCGTCCACCTCCTCCAGCTCATCCTCCGACCCCCCCCTCCCCGCCAAACTCATCCTCAAGGCCACGGCGAAAGCCAAAGCCGCGGCCGCACGCACCGACCCCCCAACCCCCACACAGGCGACTCAGACACCCCGGCAACCCACCGGGACGACCCCCGACCCGACATCGGCGCCCTCACACCTCCGGACAGAGGTACTCCTCAACCTGCAACCGGACCCCAACCCCAAACCCGACCCCAAACCCAAACCGGACCCCAACCCCAAACCCGACCCCAAACCCACGCCGGCGCCCACGCGAGCACACACAACACCGCATACGCAACGACACAAAACCACCCGACACCACCCCCGCCCGGGCCCTCGCCCAAGCCAGGACCCCCCACCCACCGCAACCCGCGCCCCCCTCCCGCCGGCACCCACCACCACCGCGGAGACGGCCACCCAGCACGACCCCGTCCAGGCCCTCGTCCACATCCCCGTCACCAAGCGCCCCGTCATCCATCCCCCACAAACCACCACCACCGCCGGCCAAACCGACCCAGGGACGTGGGACCCCTCGACCACCGTCACCGTCAAGCCCGGCCCCCAACCCTTCCCCCATGCCCACCAAATAGTGCAGCCCCGGGGACTGCCCACGATGCCCAACCCCCCACCCCCACAAGGGGGACCGGAAAACCCACAAGGACTCCATGGGCCATACCCGCAACACCAACCCCACCACTACCCACACCACCACCACCAGCGGCCCCACCACCACCACTACCAACACCACCCCCACCACTACCACTGCCCACCGCCCTACCCCACCAGGCCACAACCCCCCGTACACGAACAGCACCAGCGGACGGGATGGCAGCCACCGAGCGCCCCACCCGCATACCCCACCTACCGCCAGGAGCCACCCCCCCCGTACCAGCCACCACCCCCGTACCAGCCGTACCCCCGCGGCCACCATCCGATGGCCGAAGGGGCCCCATGGACGACGGGGGACCTCCCCCCCCAGGCGGCACCGCGTGAGGCCCCGTACCCCCCCGGCCACCATCCGATGGCCGAAGGGGCCCCATGGACGACGGGGGACCTCCCCCCCCAAGCGGCACCGCGCGAGGCCCCCCAGGGGCCGCCGACGCTTCCGGACTGGCCCGACTCGAGCGACGGGGGCCGGTCCCGCAAACGGCGGCGCTCCCGCTCCCCCCCCGCACGGCACACTCGCCCACGGCGCCCACACTCCCACCGCGCCTCAACCACCCACTCGCGCCGCTCCCGCTCCCCCAGGTACCACCACGACCCCCAGGGACCCCGCTCCCGTCGCTCCCGCTCCCCCGGGCACCACCACGAGCGCCACCGCCGCCCCATGTCCCCCTCCCCCTCCCCCCACCGGCCACCCAGCCCCCGCCGCCACCACTCCCGCTCCCCCAAACGCAGCCAGGCACGCCACTGCCGCCCCACGTCCACCTCCCCCTTCCCCCACACGCCCCGCCGGGCTCCCCGTTCCCCCCGCCACCCGTACCCATCCACCACCCCCAGCCCCCGCCACCACCACTCCCGCTCCCCCGGACTCCACCGAGCGCGCCACCGCCGCCCCATGTCCACCTCCCCCTCCCACTCCCCCCTCCGCCCGTACCCATCCTCCACCCCCAGCCCCCGCCGCCGCCGCTCCCGCTCCCCCAGGCACCGCCACCCCCGCCACCACCGCAGGTCCACGTCTTCCCCCCGCCGCTCCAGGACCCCGGGCACGGACCCCTCCCCCCCCCGGGCCCCCGCCTACCTCGCCTGGTGGTCTCCCCCCGCTCTGCAGGAGCTCCGCCGCTGGGTGAAATGGGCCGGAGGAGCGGGAAGGCACGAAGGGGTGCACATGGTGCATACCTTCGAGGAGGTGCGCACCCGCACCCCCGCAAACCCCAACGAGGCCGCCCCGGAGGCCATCATGCCGCAAGCGGCATGGGAGGCCCTCCTCCGCGATGCGGTCCAGGGCCTCCGCCCCCCCTACACCCCCCAAGCCCTCCGCCAGTGGCTCCAGGCCACCCACCCCCAAGCCTGGGCCACCGGCGCCCCCTCCCCACCCCGCCCCTCCTGCCACCACCACACCAGGAAGGGGCAGGACAAGGGCAAGGGAAGGGGAAGGGGCACCAAGGACCACACAGGCAAGAGGGCACGGAAGGGCCCCAAGTGAGGGCAGGCACACGCAGGGACAGGGCGCCGGAAGCGACACCACATGGGGGCAGGAAACCACCCAAGAACCAGGAAGGAGCGGGAACGGGGACCAAGACACGGAGGAAAAGGGCACCACGGCAGGCACCACGACCCACACCCAGGAAGGGCACACCACGACGGGGAGACCAGCGCCGCCCCAGCCCCACCAAACACCCCAACACACACCACCGAAGCAAACATCGGACGCCATACGGATCACACCAGCGCACGCCCACCGGCCACCGGAAACCACACGGAGAACGGAGGGCACACCTACACGGGGAGAACGGGCCACACCCACAGAGGAAGCCGCAGGGAACGCCGCCGCACGGCGCACCACCACGCCCTCACCGCCAGGCGACGACCCCGACCACCACAAAGGCCACCTCACAGGCACCGGAAGAGGACGAAAGCACGGCCGCGGCACCCACGACTAGGGACCGAAACCCCCAGAGGATACGGGACCAAGGCACAGGCCCCCAGGAAGGGCAACCCCACGGACCGTCACGCGACCACACCATGGGCTATAAGGGCCGGGCTGCGTTACCATCGCGGTTTGACGCAGAGTATTGCTGTCCACTTGGATTGACGGCCGGGGGCTTGATCTCGGCTGGTCTCACGTCCGTGAAGGCGTCCGTCACCAACCTGTTGCGTCCAGTGGAGGAATGGCACTGCGGCGGCACACCGATCCCGTCCATGATGAATTTCGAGCGCCGCAAGGGGAAGTGAAAGGCTGTGATCGATCGCGAAGGCCTTGGTGCTGCTGGACGGTGCCCCCCTTCAAGGCCATCTCCGAGCGCCGTGAAGACTGGAAGTGCCAAGATTACTACCGGTGCCCCGGACCCCTGCAGTTCAGCACCGGAGATATGGACATCCCCCTGACCCTGAAGTATGAGCTCATCCCTGCCGGCGGCACCGACCCGGACCCTCATGTCCCTGCCAGCGCAGCCGAGCTGCAGTGAAAGCCTTTCGCCACTCAAACAGCGTTCGGAAGCCACCTCCACCGTCCGACTCCTGATTTCTGTTTGTCTGCCTTGGAGAAGGAACGCCTTTCCTACACCCCGAGTACGCCTGCCTGTCTGCGAGGCCCGGTGAAGATTGAGTTCATGGGTGAGAGTCAGCGTGCACGCCCCAAGGACACCGTGATCATTCAGCAGCATTTCCCGAAGACCTACCCGACCCACACAGGCCAGGCTGACCTCCACTGACCCAGCGCGGCACCACGCGAGACCACGGCACACCGCACCACAGCGCGCCACAGAGCAACGCACCACAGCACGACGCGACGCGACGCGGCACAGAGCGGCACAGCACGACACAACAGACCCTAACCTGAGGGACTAACCGAAGCCAGCCACCGCACACCCGGGAAGGCGCCGCGCCACCACGCCACACACCAGCACCGCAGGCCACACACGGGGCCACAGCGCGCCAGGCGACAACGGTGACGGACCACCCAGAAGATTACAGCCGGCACCGCAGAGGGGTAAGGACACGAACAACCCCAGCCCCCTAACCCAAAACCACAAGCAGCCGCCTGGCGCAGCCGCCCAGCCGGCAGAGCCAGGACCTAACCCAGCAAGAAGGGGCGCCGAGCCCACCGTGTACAAAGCCCACCCGACCCATGGGGCCGGAACGTGGCCACACAGAACGCAACTGAAGACAGCAGCTCGGAAGACAACACTGAATGCAGGCCAGTGCGTGCGCCAGCCCAGGGAAGGCAGAGGGAGGAACAGGCAAGCCCCCCCCCCCCCAAAAAAAAAAGGAGGGGGGAAGGGGAAAAGGCACGAAAACAGCCCACAGCCGCCAAACCGCCCGCCAACACCACCACAGGCGGCCAAGCCCCCCCCCAGAAGGCAACGAAAAAAAAAAAAAAGGGACCCCCACAGAGGCAGAGGGGGACCACCCACCCAAAACCGGCAACACCAAGCCAGTAACAGCGGACCACAGGGAAAAGGGACACGGAAAAAAAAAAAAAAAAAGAGAGCCACCAGCCCAGCCCGAAAGAAAGGGGATGCAGGGACAGGGACCACAAAGCCCGGAAAAAAAAAACAAAAGAAAAGAAAAAACCAAAGCGCAAAAAAAAAAAAACACACCCCGACAACCCAGCCAAGAAGGGCTGGGCACAGGCGAGACCCGGGCCCAGCACACACGCCCACACCGCGCGCCGGAACCGGAAACGGCGGGGGGCAAGCGGGGCGCCCACGAAACCACACACGTCCCAAAAGCAGGCCGAAACCGAAGCCCAACCACGAACACCACAAACAGCCGACACTAGAGGGACAACACCACAAACCGTGCCCAATCACACCCACCCAAGACCCGAGCCAGGACTGGCGGGGTTAACAAAACCCGCACCCAACCGCCAACCGGACCCAAACACAAACGCCACACAACAGTAGGAAACCCAGTGCCCACAGCCCGGGCACTGAGGCAGCCCGTGCCATGCAGGTGACCCGGCCAAACGAGATCCGGAGACCGGGGGTAAGGCTGCATCCTAAGGCCTGCGCTGCTTTGGGACTCGAGGCGGAGCGTGCGACACCCAAGCGCCTCGGAACCCTAGTACCAAGAACGTGCATGCACGCCTTGGGAACGGGATACGCCAGGAAGTCCGGTGAACCCCTAGGGTTCCGCCCAAAGGAGGGGACGTGCGCAAGCACGGGGGCACACCCTCCCGGCGAGACAAGCATGTCACGCTGGCGGCGATCAGCCCTCCCGGCGTAGCCCGGGGCCGCTTTGTTGGGGGCCAACAGTCAGGTCTAGCGGGAAGTAAGCCGCCTCCCCTCTTCACGCGAAGCCTCTTCCTGTTCGTCACAGGGGCGACGCCAGGGGGAACCATGGGGCGCCTCTCCACGACCGAGTGCACCTACCTACCTACCTACAGCAACACATCAGGATATGTACACATGGGGTTAAGACTGGACTTGGGTAAGGGCATCACAGGACAATAGACACTCAGTCCCAACTCGTATCCCAATTCCAGGTCCGACCCTCTCAGTGGCTGGTGGGAGCGGGGCCTCAAACACAACCCATGCCCTGCTCAGTCCGGACCCTGAAACCCTGCCAATAGGGGGGGTGTCCCGCCCAGCCACAGGCGACCTCCTGGGAACCAAAAGGCTCCAAGGTCAACCGACAGTGGCTCCCTATGCTCCCTTAACGGCAGGTTCCAACTCTCCTCTGAGCCAGAGATATGGCTCCGCCATTATCCCCTAGGAGTTGGTAGCTGAAAATGGGCTGTTTCAGCCCAAACTGAAATTAGCTCAAAAATCTCCAAAATTGACCTCTTGTCCGGACCCGCCAGAGGTAGGGACGAGGCAACTGACCCCATGCCCTTCGAGTACCATCTCTCTGGAGCCCTCACCCAACCTGGTTCCCTCTGAGGTCCCGGCATCAGGGCAACACGGATTCGTCAAGTGGGGTCATGATGCCAAAATCACCAAAATTGGCGTCATTCCCACGCGTGGCTCGCCCGGCCAGGGAAAGGCCAATGGCTCACAGGTTAGGAGGCAGGATCTAGGACTTATATCTGAGTGTACAACTTGGAATTAGGTCCGGCCTCCCTGTGGGCATAGAGATATGGGGCCGCCAATTGACCACACGGGGGGTTGAAATTGGGGTCCCAAAAGGGGGTCATTTTGGCTGCCTGAACTGAGCCAAAATTCGGGGTGCTCCCAATAGTATATCTCCACGCCGGCTTGGAGATCGGATCCGCCATTCCATACGCGATCCACCGGGAGTCCAACGGAGACTCCGATGCCCTTGGCTCTCAAAGATCTCCATGCCACTTGGCGTGGTGAGGATCCCAATTGGGTCCACAAATGCCAAAATGGCAAAATTGCTCACACTCACTTTGGGCTAGCGCCTTAACGAAGGTTGCTCCGCTTCGCCCACGTGGTGTGCGAACCATGGGGACCAATTTACATAACACCCATGTCATATATGGTCCATTGGTCCATGCGTCCGGCGTGCACGGGTGGGCAGAACATAGTGCACGGCGGGCAGCAAAAGTGGAAAATTGCTCAAACTGGCCGAAAATGCGCACACTCATGGTTGGGGCAAATGAGGCACATGCCCGACTTGGACCGGAGTGTGCCATAGGATTGGTATCAAGTCATATGTGTCCAACATATCTTTTGGGCGTCGCCCAACTCCTCCGGTTTTGGGAATGGCAGGGTCGCCAAGTGAGCCCATGATTTGGGATAGTCCCAAATCGCCAACATGGCGGCCACGGTATGCCAAGCCCAAGAGGAGTTATTCGCCGGGTTCAAGATATGTTGGGCACCGAAGTATATACCTACATAACATACTTGGGTCATGATGTCAATTGAGCGCAACGTTGAGATACACGGTCGCCACTTGACATCATGACGGGCCAAAAACGGCAAAATTGGCACAAGACACACAAAAGTGCCTTGAAAGGTGCATAATTATATTATAATATCTTCGGCTTGGATCGTGCAATGAACTAATCCTTCTAAACACAATGACTTGACACCAATGACCTTCGATTCCACATATGTGCTCCACTTGGGGCGCTTTGAAAGGTCACGAGCGCTACTTCCCAAGTGGGCACATGAAATTATGGAAAATTGCAAAACACACACCTTGCTCCCAACACATCGCTTCGGGATCGCCACACAAGCTTCCCTTCACGAAGGTTAGGCTTGCAATTGATCGTAGGGAGTATGGAGAAGGGGCTTGCACAATATGAGGTCCATTGGCGGGTTTGGCTTGGAGCGATGGACCCGCCAAATGGGCACGCAACACAACACAAGGCACATACTCCATATTGCCCAAAAAGGTAGCTCCCCCCACGATATGTCATGCCCCTCCAAGGGCATAACTTTGTGTCAATCGCTCATAGGAACTCAAGGAGAGTTCCTATGCAACACCAACACTCGCGCGCTACACTCGAAAGTTATCTTAACGCACGCAATATCATGGCCAAAGAGTTATAACGCAAACTCTACCCTCTTGACCATGATCCATTACACTAGCGCGCACGTGTGGAAACGCAAGGCGTATAATGCTTCCTAAATTACGTTGGGAGTATTGTGAATGCATCCCACGTTTCCTTATCGTCAATACTCGCAAGCGGCACGAGATATGACCCTCACAAGTGGCCTCACGAATCAACTTTGTTTTGCCCATATCTCTGAGTCAAATGGAGGGCAAGACAAAAGGAAAGTTGATTCGTGCATAGGGAAGCACGTAGGTCCACTCGAAAGAGGTCAAATCAAGTGCGGGGATGTCAAGATCGAAAATCCGATTTCGACATCCTGAAAAATTCGGATTAAGGTTGCGAGTGTAAGATGTGAAAATTGCGGATGCATCAATGCAATTCCTGAAGACTTTAGAGTCTTCGTCACGATTTGCGCTAAAATATCTGTATATAACAGTTAAACAGGCGGTTACGCTAAAGTCGCGAGCTAACCGCCAGCTGTCAAAACAGTGAACATCAGAATGGAAGCGTAAAAATTGACGGAAACAATATGAAAATAAAACCCTGTTGATTCCTGATGTTCTGATATATAAATCTCCGCTGGCGGTGCATCGGTTGCCGGTGCGGGGCTTTACGGCACGGAACACGCTCCCGCCGGGCTCGCACCGGGCGTCAACGGGCGCCTTCCGTACATGGGGTTAGTGGACCGGAGACCGGTCTTCCCTTCCGTACATGGGGTTAGTGGACCGGAGACTGGTTGTATGCCCTACCCTAGCCATGGGGTTCTGGGTACCGCTTCACCCCCCTCCTTAGAGCAAACCCTGGGGGGGGCTCGATAACACCCACGCATGGCAGCGGGTGCCCAGGACCATTTCCTGAAAGGAGGGGGGTGTCACATCCTTATTCAGGCTGATTCGCAGGTTAGGCTGCCCAAATCCCACAGTAAGACAGGTATGGTGCTGTAGCTGTCAGTAACTGCATGTATAGTATCAAGTATCCATTCCCGGGTCCTGGCGGCGATTGTTCGGCATCCAAAGGACCCGCTAACCCATACCAGGCGCACCGGGTGCCGGCTGCTACGGTCACCACCACAGTGGCATACATGGCCAACATAGGCGTCACACGACGACCGAGGTGGTCCCACAGGTCGAGAGCGACCACAAAGATCCATCAGGCTACCCCAAGCTTCCCAAGGCCCGCCGACTGGGGAGAGTCCCCACGGGTCCTTCCTCGGGCGCACCATGTCCATATCCATACGACGCGAGTCCAGAGTGGTACAGCCGAAGGAGCTCCTCCTTAAGGGATCGGGCATCAAGGCCGTCTTTTCCCTCGCCCTATTACCACGAAGGCCATACATGAGGGAGTCCTCATGCAGTGTGGGCGGAGGCGTCGACTCCTCAAACCACCAGTTTCCCAGGCAGACTGACCGAGGTCAGGAGCACCGGCGGCCGCCATCCGACTGCAAGTGCGTCTGCGAGTCGGTAGGCTCACACTGGGACTGACAGTGGCGGACCGCTGGGAGTGTAGTCAGGCAACTGGGCTTCCCGCCTGGCGCCATCAGGATCTCCACACACAGCGAATAGGGCACACGGTATCATGGGCATTCACACATAAGAATCTGTATTTAGGTACTGGTCCAAGCTGGACCCTATGTAAGAACATGTAAACGGCGACTCAGGGCGCCTCTGTATTTCGATTCGCATCCCCTCGGGGGGGAGAGAACAGTCCATCTGTCGGTGATGGGCTGACAATCGTAACATACAAATGCACATATCCTGGGGATCAGAAAAACAAGCAATGAGCGGGGTAATAGGCGTGTAAACACACTCTGGATAGAGCGCCAAACCACGCCATGGTTAGGATAAGGCAAATGCAGGAGGGTGGACAGGAAAACGCCTGAGTTCAGGCCATATATAGCCAGCTGACACACGTCGACTGGTCTGGATTCCGCAAGTGCCATGGAACCACACAACACACCAAAAAAATCGCAATGCCGATGACAGCGGCATCCGTTGCGCAACGTCGTATGGGCTTCAAGGCCCCAAGAGCTCAGAAAATATGAAGGTCAGTCGCCCTACCTGGTTTCCCAAGGATTCAGCAGGGGGGGGAGTGACGAATAGAAGAAGAGAGGGGCCATCATCCCTGGATTCAGCAGGGGGGGGTATATGGCCACTCTGATGGCAGGTCACCGGAAGATGGAAGAGAGCAAGCAAGTAAGGGACGATCCGTCGGCCTCACAAGAGCTCAAAACGCATCAGGGGAGAGCTCGGGGCGCTGATCAGGCACCCCTGGCTGCAATCGCCCGGGTGAGTGCTGCCAAGTCCGAGACGTGGATCTTGGTCTTGTGCTTGCGGATGTACTCCATGAAGAGAGTATTGACCCGCGGCACGAACGAGGAGACGGGTTCCCAGGTGTCGTGGGACGGCCCATAGCCTCGCCAACGAACCTTGAACTCCAGACCTCCGGGTGCCGAGGCTTTCGGACGCTGAGCCAGGATCTTCTCGACTGTATAGTCGTCCTGTTCAGCATAATCGTCGTCCGAATCAGCCTCATGTGCGGCATAGTTCAGGGACACATGTTGGCCACGGAGGTGGGGCTCCCGCACACGGAGTTGACTTTCGTGGCGCTCCCGGAACTGTCCGTGACCCACCTTGATGCGGTAGGTGTCCTCACCAATCGTGCGGACCACCTCGCAGGGTGTGAACCAGGTCTTGGTGCGGTGGGTGCCCATGGGGCGGGGTCTGATCACCCACACCGGGTCTCCCACCCTGAACTTTTGCGCTGCCGAGCTCGGGGCGGACTTCTGACGCTCAGTATGCTCCTTCTCGAGCTGCTGGCGGATGTCCCGCGCCGTTTGCTCTTGCCGCGCGAAGAATTCCTTCGCATCCATAGCCATGCCATCACCAGACAAGGGAAGTCCCCTACCCAGGGGGTCCCTGCCGAACAGAATCTGGTGAGGGGACAAACCGCCCGGAGTGGGGGTGTCATGATGGGCCTTCAGAGCAGGCCACATCTCCTCAAACCAGTTCCGACGTGGATTGGTGATGTGGATCTTGCGCAGCTTCTCGAACAGCTGCCGTCCAGCCACTTCAGCAGGGCCGTTAGACCGGCTGAGATAGGCGACGCTCTTGGCATGACGTATTCCCATGAGGGAACACATAGCCTTGAACCAGCCACCAGTAAACTGGGGCCCTCGGTCACTGCAAATGGTGCGGGGGATGTCAAAGACGGTCAGCCAATGACGAATCATCATGACTGCCACTTCCTTGGCAAGCAACCCCTTTTTGCGTGCCGGAACGGCTACTACGTAGCCACTGTGGCGATCCACACAAAGAACCACACAGTCAAAGGTCTTCTTGCCAATGTGCACTTCGGGCATGGAGAAGACGTCCATGGCCACGCTCTCCATGGGCTGGTCAGGAACCGGGGTCCATTGGGCTTCCCCCTTGACGTTCCGGTTATCGGGATTGCAGGCCTGACGGACCAAGCAACCCTTCCTGACCTTCTTGATGGCGGTGTAGAGAACGATATGGTCGATCTCGAACCGACGCTGCATGTCAAGAGCTTGCTTCTTGACCCCTGGGTGCAGCATGTGGTGGTGCCAAGCTTCACACAGCTCGAGCACCCGGGACTCTGGTACTAGCAGCTTACCATTCCGGTAGAGCTTGCCATCTTCCTCAGTCAGCCCCTTTGGCCACTTCTGCCCGTCATTAGGGTCGGTCACAGCCCTATACTGGGCCGCAAAGGCCTCAGACTTGGCGTAGTCGTCGGTCCAGTCGTCCTGGAGGCAAGACTCCGGGAAGAGGTGCTTGTCGGACTCAGCTCTCTCAGGGGCGAGTACTCTGACCGCTCTGCCCATCCTCGTTCCGAGGGGGGCATCCGCAGCCATGACGACGAAGCATTTAACACCCTCCTCCTCCATCAGGCGCTCCATTTCAATGATCTTCTTGGCTTCAGCGGTCCCAGCCTCATCGCCATGGGCAGAGATATCCGTCATGCCCTTGCTGGCGGGATAGGCCCACCTACTGAGACAGTCCGCCACGGTGTTATCCTTTCCAGGAATATTCACAACCGTGAGGTCGAACTTGGCCAAGGTCTCATGCCATCTTGCCCGTCGGGAGGCGGGACCTGAGGGGGTGTCCACGTGCTCCTTGTGCCACGACTGCAGACTCTGATGGTCGGTGCAGACGGTGACGGCATGGAGGGCTATGTACCCAGCCCATTTCCTGAGAGCCATGACGATGGCATACGCCCCCTTTTCACGGGGCGTCCACGTCCGTCTCTGGCCTTCCGCCAGGACTCGGCTCCAGAAGGCCACGGGCACGTGCCTCCCATCGTCAAGCACTTGCTCCAACACAGCGCCAACGGCGTAGTCGGAAGCGTCGGTGCGTACGACGAACCCCCGGTCGGGATCCACGAGGTGCAGACCCACTGCAGATAGCAGCGCCTGCTTCATCCCCTCAAAGGCACGGTCAGAATCAGCATCCCAGACCAGAGCCTTCTTGGACCCCTTCTTGGTCTCCTCTCGGTTGCCCTTGAGCATGGTCGTCATGGGGGCTGCATACTCGGCATACATTTTGATATACCCCGAGTTGTAATTGCAGAACCCCAGATACGCCCGTAGCTCAGAGACCGTCTTGGGCTTTTCCCAGTGCTCAATCGCAGCCACCTTGCCAGGTATGGGCTTTCGCTGCCCGTTCCCAACTACGTGGCCAGCAAAGACCACCTCGCTTACCGCAATGGTGGCCTTGTCACTGCTGCCCGTGAGTTTGTGCCGAACCAGAAGGTCCAGCACTCGAGTGACGTCCCTCTCATGTGCCTCCAGGAGCTCCTCGTAGCTCATACTGGGGTCCCCGGACGCGATGATCACGTCGTCCACGAAGGGGTCCGCACAGTCACGTACCTGCTCAAGCAGGTTCTCCAGCATCCGCTGAAAAGCCGCATTGCCGTTGGTAACGCCCATGGGCATCACCTTACACTGGAGAGGTCCAAGTGGGGTGCTCATGGCTGTGCAGGCACGGGACTCCTCGGCGAGAGGCACCTGATGATAACCATGTTTCAGGTCAATCACCGTGAAGATCCTCCGCCGGTGTTGCTTTTGCAGCATGTCCTCAATGAGGGGCAGCGTATAGCTGTCGTGCTGCGTTTGGGCGTTTAGGCCGCGGTAGTCGACCACGAGCCGCCACTCACCGGCGACCTTCTTGGGGACGACGAAGCACGGAGAGGCCCATTCGGAGTGGCACGGCTCGAGCCAGCCTCTCTGGATGAAGTCACGGAGGATCTTCTCCATGGCCTCTTTCCTCTCGCCCCTCAGGGCAAACTCCCGGTGCCGATACACACGGGGGTCCTGCTTCAGTCGTATCTTGGCCTCGCCATACGGTCCACGCACCGGTGGGGGAAACACAGGCTTTCCGCTGAAGAAGGTATCCCCATACTTCTGCTTCAGCCTGGCCCTCAATGCCTGAATCTTGGGGCAATCGTCGGACTCCGCCTTGGCTTTTCTGGGCACTTGAACCACGGAGCTTACTTGAGGGGTAGCTACTCCGCTCGTCTTTGGCTCAGGCGGTCTTCCCAGGTGGCCCAAAGGACCATCTCTGGTCTTGCCTCGGAATAGATCGCCGTAGGTGGGTGGGTTACCCCCGATTGGCTCGTCCTGGCTGGACAGGTGGTCCGGTACCCTCCTTACGAAGGTATCTCCATCGTAGGAACCAGAGACGATCGAGTCCACTTCCCACCAGGCTTTGTCCTGGCCTTTGCCCTCACGCTGGTTTCCCCAGTTGTGAAAGGGCTGATCCATATACCCCTGAACCAGATCCAACTCCTCTTCAGTGAGGGGGTCTTCCGATTCTCCGATGTCAACAGGGGGAACCGCAAAGCATTGCCTCCAAGGGTCCGCTACGATGCGGTTGACACACACGAAGTCCGTGGTGTCGGCCTGATCAAGGCCCCCATCCACATAGTGGAATTCTGTTGGCCATCTCTGGGGTGGCATGGGCTGTCCCTTAGCGTCCTGATAGACACTCTCTCCAGCCGGTAGGACGACCTTGTTTAAGGTCATGTTGGTCAATGAGGCTACCCAATGTCGGGTACTTTCCTCCTCGGTGCATCCCATAGGAACAACCAGCACTGCCTTGGAGCGGTCCTTGCGAATCTTCGCTATCGCTCTTGGAATGTCCCAGCGGGGGCAATGGATCCACATCAAGCCCTGATGCGGACCCCAGTGCTTCTTCCACGCGGAGTCCTGTGCGCTCCAGTACTTCTCACATACCCGAAGATGGGCGGAGGTTCCTGAAGAGAACGCATCCAGGGCCAGATCCGACGCTCCCAAGTCCGCGACAACTCGGCTCGCCACTTCCGGCATTACGCCGTACTCCTGGTTTGCAGGACCAGTTGGCTCAGTGTCCAGCGCGGCCACTTCGAGCTGATTGCGTTCGGGGTGGATCCATTGGCATTCCACATGGTGCTCAGGTGACGAAAGCCACGAGAGCTGGTCGTCCTGGTACAGGGTCATGGAGGCCTGGGCCGGGAAAACACCGGAGTCCGTCTCCATCATGAAGTCGTACCCAACGATCATGTCCCAGTCCATCTGGGCCTCGTAGAAGCGACCGTGCAGGAGGATTTCCTTGCCGAGCTCTGGGCGGCTCAGCTCACGATGGTTCACGAACTGCAGCCCAATGGCCGCCTCCTTCGTGCCTCCCACCATGTACTGGCCGTTCGCCACCTTCAGCCTGACAGGTTTCCGACTGTCGGTCAGACACTCTGGTGCAAGTAGGCCAGCCTTGACCAAGCTGACTTGAGCTCCCGTGTCGACCAACACGTCCAAAACCTTTTCCACTTCCCCGCATAGGGCACGGACCTTAAGATGCAACTGCCGCTCGCGACCGACACGGCGCACGGCGTGCAAACTCAGGATCTCCGGCCGTTCCAGAAGCTCAACAAGCGACTGGTGCAGGTCGTGGACAATGGGCTCAGGCTGCCCATCTGCAGCATCCAGTTGCGGTCCGGGTGATCCTCCGATACTCTCGGATAGATCTTGAAGTACATCAAACACATTCTTAGTCGCGAAGGACGGACGGGTGCAAGGGTTCGTGCCTTCACTTGCCCTCACCCCGCCTCCGCGACTGGGTGCCGGACCGGGCCTTCCGCCCGCGGCAGTCCCCTTGTGCTTATCGACTCCCGACTGGGATGGTGTGGCGCCTCCCACGTCACCATCCTGCGACCGCCCTAGCTGGGGCCCTTGGCTGCAGGGGCTCCGCTAGGGGGCGTCGGTTGTGGAAGTAGGGGTGTTCTCCTTGGCCTCAACGTCGTTGATGCCCTTCTTCCTTCCCCCTTTCTTACCCTTCTTGTCCTTTTCCTTGTTCTGGTCATTCTGGTTGTTCTCCTTGTTCTTGTTGTCCGACCTGGGGACCCAGTTCCGCTTGATCTCCTGGATCTCCTTGGCCAACTCGGTCCCCACCGACGACATCAGCTTGGCCAGATCGTCCTTGTCGACCTCCACTTTGGCTTCCCGGATACCCGCGGGCGCACGCTTCTTCGACCCGTGCGCCTTCTTGTAAGCCTCCGTGTCGGCCTTGTGGGTGGGGCATGTTCGGTGGTCATGGTTGAAGCCTTTCTTCCTCTCATAACACACGAAACAGCCCTGCGGCCGAGCTCGTATGAACTCCCCAAAGGACAGCGGAGGGTGGCCAACGCGGCGAGGGTCCCTCTTTTCCTTCTTCTTCCAACCCGGCTGCAGGGGCTTCCAGCTTCCCCGGTTGTTCCCCGCGCTCAGGTTGTTGGCCACGAAGGCGCAAACGGCCATCTCGGCGGGCTCATCGTCGTCGTCATCGTCGACGAGAGTCTCATCGCCGTCGGCTCCCGCTGGGTCCATGGCAGCTTCCCCGCCAGGTCCCTCGCCAACGTAGTTGACGTCACGGTCGCCGGGCCTCAACCCGCGGGTGTGGTGGAGGTTCCGGTACTCCTTGAGCACCTCCTCTCCAACCCACTCCAGGATCTTGTCGCAGCTCATCCGCGCCGGGATGGCCTGCAGACGGATGGTCTGGCCGCTCAACTCACACTCGTCAAGGCGCCACATCGCGGTCTTCTCGCGATCGCCCGAGACGGTGATGAGGAGAGCGTTCCGCAGGGAGTGCCGTTTGACATCCCGGGCCACGTTCTTCCTCGTCCAAGCCACCACGTTCGTATGATACTCTTTGGGGAGCATCATCTTGACCGTGTGGTTGGACTTGGCCCGCTTGGATTCCTCCTTGGTGACCCTCTTGATCCATGCTTCCGGCAGCATGGAGAGCAGGCGAGCCTGCTCGTCACCCTCGTTCCAATCCTCCACGTTGCGGCGGAGGAGGGTGTAATGCCCTCGGAAGTCTCGCCAGTCCCGTAGGCGAATCTCCCGTCCATCATGCTGAAGCTTGATGGACTTCCACCGCTTGGCAGCCACCTGCGGAGCGTCCACCCGCTCCTGCTCATTGAGCCACTTCTTGGCTTCCTTGAGGGTCTTGATTCTCCCCTCCTTGGTCGCCACGAAGTATAGCTCTCCGAGCACTTCCGGCAGGCGGTACCTGAACCGTCTGAAGACATATTTCTCCGCATCCGCGGGAGGCATGTCTTCAGTGACGGTCAGTCCCCAATCGTCCAGCTTCTCCAAGAAGCGGTCGAGGTTGAGGGGGTTGCCATCGTACATGGGGGGCTTGATGTCCTTCAAGTCTTCCCACACGGCGGCATCCGCGGCCTAAGAGACCATGAACGCCGGCCGCGAGGTCGACCGAGGTTCCCATCGGCCTCCCCCACGGACTCCCACGGCCGCCACGTCCATCTCCTCCATGGAATCCCTGTGGCTACGCCGCGGTTCCTCCATGTACGCTGAACGTATATGTTCACGCCGTACTCCTTCCATGTGAGCATCCTCATCACGGCGCCGGCGGCTGCGTTCAGCGGCCTCCCGTTGTACACCACGCGGCGGGCTGATGTCGAACTCCTCCAGGTCCAGGTCCAGATCCTCACCTTCGCCGACATCCCACTCCACGTCTCCTCTGGGGACCTCATCCCTGAGTCCACCATAACGTCCACCAGCCATTGGGGTTGGCTCAGGGGCTGGTGCGGGGCGCCGGGGGCGTACCGGTGTCCGCGGTGGAGCACGGCGGTTGCGGTACTCCGCGCTGAGCCACTCATCACGCCAATCCTCACTGCCACTGCCGGGCGGCACGCGTTCGTTGCGGCGGCCCGCGCTGTGGTGAGAGGGGGCGGTGAGAGAGGGGGCACTGGCGCTGGGGCGACTCCTGGGGGCTCCGCCAGGGGCGTGGGGTCTGCCTGGACCTGGTCCAGGTCCCCAGCCGTCGTCCGACGAGCCAGACTCCAGGGGTGGGTGGTCGCTGCCGACGCTCCCACGGGCTTCCAGCGCGTCCAGCCTCTGCTGCAGGCCGCTGATGACCTTGCTCAGCGACTTGGTCTCACCCCTGGCGATGTCCAGCTCTCTCTGCGCGCGCGCGGCGACCCTGGCCATGCGTTTCATCTCGCCCTTGCCCGTGTCTACCTCGCGCTCGAGGAACTGGACCCTCCTGCGGAGGTAGACAATCCACCGCCAGGTGGTATCCGGGTCGCCGTTCCCTGGTGGGTCGTCGGGGTCCCCAGGGGGTCCTCCAGGAGGGCCTCCGCCGGGTCCGCCCGGTCCAGGGGGTCCTCCCCCGCCCGGTGGTCCCCCTCCCGGGGGTCCACTTGGTGGGCGTCCTTCAGGGGATCCTGATGGTCCTCCGCCAGGGGGTCCCGGTGGGTCTCCGCCGGGTCGCCTCGGTGGGTCCGAGGATGGGCGCTTCTTCGTGATGCCGAAGTCCATGTCGTCATCCTCGTCCATGTCGCCCCACCTGGGCGTCTCGGTCTCGGAAGACTCCGAGCTCCGGTAGGGAGGAGGGAGATCCTCATCCTCACCTTCGGATTCCATGGGGACATCTCCGCCTCCTCCGCCCGTCCAAGCCACCACTTGGCGATGTCGGCGGCCTCGTTCATCCCCGTCGCTGGCGGTGAAGAAGGGGTCACTGTCGTGGGGGTGTCCGCCCGCTGACTTCCGTGGCCTCTCAGGGGTCTTCCCCTTACCCTTCCTCCGTCGGTGGGCGGTGGGGCCACTGCTCCCACTGCTGCCCGTGTCGGCCTTGTCCAGCGTCATCTTGGAGGAGGCGTCCGCTTCAAAAAGCTTTCGAAGGGTCTCCACTCGTGATCCTCCCGGGGGAGTCTCGCGGCGGAGTTTGGCCTCTGCCTCCTCCATTGCGGCGGCTGTGGCTGCGGCAGCTCGCGCTTCGGCTTCCTCCCGGGCACGAGCCGCTTCGTCTTCGGGGACCTGCTGCAGCCGAGCCTTGTCCGCTTCCAACGCCGCCAGCTCCGCCTCCGTAATGGTCATGTTGATCGCTCTTAGGCCCCACGTGCCTCTGGCGTGGTCTGGACAGCGCATTGTGCTCGTACCGTACACAGGCATTGCATGGGGACGTCTGCCTGTGGCGATGCAGAACGAACTGGTCACGTTTGGCTTCCCAAGGTGAAGATTTGTTTTTTGTGTAGCGCTTCGTGCAACAGCGGTTGAACCGGTGAAGCCGGTGCAACCGCGCGCCTGTCCAGCGGTCGAACCACCTCGAAAGCCGGTTACATTTTAGTGCAATCCATGAGAAAACAAGCTTCTGACAATCAAGTGTACGCTTGCATGTAATTGTTGTTCACTAAAAAGGGTCCAAAGTCCTAAGGGGAATCCAAACAAGGCGCAGGGGTGTATGTCACCACGCCTAAGGAAAAGTTGATGGTGAAGCCGTGCGGTTTCACCAATACAGCCGCCGCCACTGGCACCTACAACACCACCGCCGTGAAAGATGATCCAAGAGAAATATGTCTCCAGTGTTTTGCAGCAATGAGGTAAGAAGGTTTTCAAAAAATTCTTTTTAGGGGGTGTGGCATCTCTTGCAGGGCTGAAAAATAGCGGCTTTCAGGTTGCTACTTAGCAATTTGTTGCTGTACCTCGATAGGGGTTCAACCGTGGGGAAGCCGTAATGAAAGTGCGCGGTTGAACTCGGTTGAACCACGGTTTCACTTGGGTAATTCAAGGGTACCTGATCCAAATGAGCACGTAGGGTCTCCCAGCGACCTTCCGTCGCGCGGCCTCGGTGGCGTCCTTCTTGGCGGCGTCCGCCTGGGCCTTAGCCGTCGCATCGGCATGGGCCCTTTCCTCCGCCTCCTTCTTTGCCCTCTCTTGGGCAAGCGCCTCTTCCAGCGCCCTCACCTCGGCCTCCTTGCAGGCAATGGCCTCCTGCGTCAGGCGGGCTTCCTCGTCGGCTGCCCTGATCCGGGCAGCCACTGCCTCATGGGCGGCCGCAGCCGTGAGACCGGCCGCGATGGCTGCAACGGTCGAGGCGTGGTAGCCCATGCCTCTGCCCCACTCGGTGGCCTCCTCATGGGCGATGCCGAAGGCGCCCTCCACGGCAGCGTTCTGCTGCGTGGCCCGTTGCCGGGCAACCCGAAGGTTGCAGGGCACCCCACAGGCGCGCTCACAGGCGCGCGCCACGTCCCTTTGGGTGGGAGCGGCGCTGCTGCTGGAGCTGGCCTGGTCGGCCGGCATCCTCCCGCGGTGGGCCGACTCCACGTCGCTGCTGGGGCCTGCTGGGGCCTGCTGGGGCCTCAGGAGCAGCGGACGGGGCTTGGCCTTGGTCTGCTTGGCGACTTCCATGAAGTCACCAAGGGTGGCGTGGCCGGGGTGGTGACCACCATTGGCCCGTTGGGGGCTGTGGGCTGGGGTTCCGCCCTTGGCGCCTTGGGCGGCTTCGGCGGCCAGGTACTCCTGGTACTCCCGCCACTTCCTGTCCCGCCTCCTGTCCCCGGCGGAACGCTTCTCCTTCCCAGGAGACGCGCTGCTGCTGCCCTGCAGCCTGCGCTCGTTCCCCAACGCCGGGAACTCCTTCTCGATCATGTCCCACATGGAGACATTGATCGAGGCGCCCGACGGGTACTCGTTGGGCATCTCGTCCTCCTCAATCCCGTCGGGACGCAGCCCTTCGCCGGGCCTGTCCGGGCGGGTCCAGGTCCTCCAGCGCTTGTGGCGGAAGCGGTACTCGTACCCTTCCGCCCGCAGCCACTCCTCCACTGCCCGCAGGCGGTCCTCGCCCATGTCCTCACGGAGCTCGAAGCTCCCGGGCATGCCGCCTTCGCACTGGGGATTACTGTGGCGGTACTGCTGACCCCACAGCAACCCACGCAGTAGGCGTGCCGCATGGGGGTGGGGCTGCGGCCACTTCTTGCGCGCCTCGTCCCAGTTCACCATCGATGCTCTCGATGGGGTGGTTGTTGAGGTGGGTGATGTAGCACTGGACTGGGAGTGCGGCTGGTGCTGGTCAGCCGGTGGTTGTGGAGCTGGTTGACGCGACTGGGTGTGCGGCCTTGCTGGTCGGCCGATAGGACTCGCTGATGAGGGAGTCCTGGTCTGTGCACCTCCTTCACGGTCGCGGCGCGGTCAGGGCGATGCTCTGGACGGCGCTGCGGACTCCGTGACGAACTCGGCGCTGTTGCTGGGCGGCGCTGCGAGCCGCTGCGCTGCGCTGCGAGCTGCTGCGCTGCGCTGCGAGCTGCGAGCTGCGAGCTGCGAGCTGCTGCGCCGCGCTGCTCGGGGTTGGTGGCCCCGAGTGGCACGCGAGGGATGGGTAACCCCGCGGCGGTGAAACGCTTTTGATGCGTTCCCGTGGGGGGGCCGGCCACGGGACGCTGCGGTGACACGCACAGGTGAGCAGGCAGGCAAAGCACTACGCTCACAAGGGCATCAATACGCTCGTGTCATGTGACAAAGCGTTTCAGGATCCTTGCCACTCTGAAACAAGGGAACAAAAGTATGTACAGCAACACATCAGGATATGTACACATGGGGTTAAGACTGGACTGGGGTAAGGGCATCACAGGACAATAGACACTCAGTCCCAACTCGTATCCCAATCCCAGGTCCGACCCTCTCAGTGGCTGGTGGGGGCGGGGGCTCAAACACAACCCATGCCCTGCTCAGTCCGGACCCTGAAACCCTGCCAATAGGGGGGGTGTCCCGCCCAGCCACAGGCGACCTCCTGGGAACCAAAAGGCTCCAAGGTCAACCGACAGTGGCTCCCTATGCTCCCTTAACGGCAGGTCCCAACTCCTCTCTGAGACAGAGATATGGCCTCGCCATTATCCCCTAGGAGTTGGTAGCTGAAAATGGGCTGTTTCAGCCCAAACTGAAATTAGCTCAAAATCTCCAAAATTGACCTCTCGTCCGGACTTGCCAGAGGTAGGGACGAGGCAACTGACCCCATTCCCTTCGAGTACCATCTCTCTGGAGCCCTCACCCAACCTGGTTCCCTCTGAGGTCCCGGCATCAGGGCACCACGGATTCGTCAAGTGGGGTCATGATGCCAAAATCACCACAATTGGCGTCATTCCCACGCATGGCTCGCCCGGCCAGGGGAAAGGCCAATGGCTCACAGGTTAGGAGGCAGAACCTAGGACTTCTATCTGAGTGTACAACTTGGAATTAGGTCCGGCCTCCCTGTGGGCATAGAGATATGGGGCCGCCGATTGACCGCACGGGGGGTCGAAATTGGGGTCCCAAAAGGGGGTCATTTTGGCTGCCTGAACTGAGCCAAAATTTGGGGTGCTCCCAATAGTATATCTCCACGCCGGCTTGGAGATCGGATCCGCCATTCCATACGCGATCCACCGGGAGTCCAACGGAGACTCCGATGCCCTTGGCTCTCAAAGATCTCCATGCCACTTGGCGTGGTGACGATCCCAATTGGGTCCACAAATGCCAAAACGGCAAAATTGCTCACACTCACTTTGGGCTAGCGCCTTAACGAAGGTTGCTCCGCTTCGCCCACGTGGTGTGCGAACCATGGGGACCAATTTACATAACACCCATGTCATATATGGTCCATTGGTCCATGCGTCCGGCGTGCACGGGTGGGCAGAACATAGTGCACGGCGGGCAGCAAAAGTGGAAAATTGCTCAAACTGGCCGAAAATGCGCACACTCATGGTTGGGGCAAATGAGGCACATGCCCGACTTGGACCGGAGTGTGCCATAGGATTGGTATCAAGTCATATGTGTCCAACATATCTTTTGGGCGTCGCCCAACTCCTCCGGTTTTGGGAATGGCAGGGTCGCCAAGTGAGCCCATGATTTGGGATAGTCCCAAATCGCCAACATGGCGGCCACGGTATGCCAAGCCCAAGAGGAGTTATTCGCCGGGTTCAAGATATATTGGGCACCGAAGTATATACCTACAGAAAATTCTTGGGTCATGATGTCAATTGAGCGCAACGTTGAGATACATGGTCGCCACTTGACATCATGACGGGCCAAAAACGGCAAAATTGGCACAAGACACACAAAAGTGCCTTGAAAGGTGCATAATTATATTATAATATCTTCGGCTTGGATCGTGCAATCAACTAATCCTTCTAAACACAATGACTTGACACCAATGACCTTCGATTCCACATATGTGCTCCACTTGGGGCGCTTTGAAAGGTCACAAGCGCTACTTCCCAAGTGGGCACATGAAATTATGGAAAATTGCAAAACACACACCTTGCTCCCAACGCCTCGCTTCGCGATCGCCACACAAGCTTCCCTTCACGAATGTTAGGCTTGCAATTGATTGTAGGGAGTATGGAGAAGGGGCTTGCGCAATATGAGGTCCATTGGCGGGTTTGGCTTGGAGCGATGGACCCGCCAAATGGGCACGCAACACAACACAAGGCACATACTCCATATTGCCCAAAAAGGTAGCTCCCCCCACGATATGTCATGCCCCTCCAAGGGCATAACTTTTTGTCAATCGCTCATATAAACTCAAGGAGAGTTCCTATGCAACACCAACACTCGCGCGCTACACTCGAAAGTTATCTTAACGCACGCAATATCATGGCCAAAGAGTTATAACGCAAACTCTACCCTCTTGACCATGATCCATTACACTAGCGCGCACGTGTGGAAACGCAAGGCGTATAATGCTTCCTAAATTACGTTGGGAGTATTGTGAATGCATCCCACGTTTCCTTATTGTCATTCCTCGCAAGCGGCACGAGATATGACCCTCACAAGTGGCCTCACGAATCAACTTTGTTTTGCCCATATCTCTAAGACAAATGGAGGGCAAGACAAAAGGAAAGTTGATTCGTGCATAGGGAAGCACGTAGGTCCACTCGAAAGAGGTCAAATCAAGTGCGGGGATGTCGAAGTCGAAAATCCGATTTCGACATCCTGAAAAATTCGGGTTAAGGTTGCGAGTGTAAGATGTGAAAATTGCGGATGCATCAATGCAATTCCTGAAGACTTTAGAGTCTTCGTCACGATTTGCGCTAAAATATCTGTATATAACAGTTAAACAGGCGGTTACGCTAAAGTCGCGAGCTAACCGCCAGCTGTCAAAACAGTGAACATCAGAACGGAAGCGTAAAAATTGACGGAAACAATATTAAAATAAAACCCTGTTGATTCCTGATGTTCTGATATATAAATCTCCGCTGGCGGTGCATCGGTTGCCGATGCGGGGCTTTACGGCACGGAACACGCTCCCGCCGGGCTCGCACCGGGCGTCAACGGGCGCCTTCCGTACATGGGGTTAGTGGACCGGAGACCGGTCTTCCCTTCCGTACATGGGGTTAGTGGACCGGAGACCGGTTGTATGCCCTACCCTAGCCATGGGGTTCTGGGTACCGCTTCAGTGGCGCCGGGTGGGGGGTGGGCCATGTCGGGTTCGTGGTAGCGGGTGCTGCCCTTGGTGTCCACCCGCCCCGGCACGGGGTGTCCGACCAGGTGTCGCCCCCAGTCGATGGGGGGCACCCAGATCCGGCTCCCCGTGGGGGGCGGGCTCTCGCCGTCTGGGGTGGCGCGTGGGGGGCGCTCGTGTCGGGCGACGTGGAGGAAGGCGTCGAAGAGGAAGTCTCTGACGCCTTCCCCCAGGGTGGCCGCCTGGACCAGGGTGGCCGCCCGGATGGGGGTGCTGGTGCCGGAGGTGCGGAGGTACAGCACGACGTCCTGTTCCCTGAGTCCCCGGAGGTGCTGCCGTATCGCTGCGGGGTTGTGTAGGGCGTAGGGTTCGGCCGGTGCGGCGGCTGGTGGTGCGGGGTGTGATGGGGGGGGTGGTGTGGGTTGGGGGGGGTGGTCGTTGTTGTCGCGCGTGGGGTCCGGTGATGGGGTCTCTTGTGGCGGTCGCGGGAGGGGGGATTCGCGGTGGCGTGTGTCGGCGGGGGTATCGACGTCAATCGGCTGGTGCTGGCTGCCGCGTGTTGCGTCCGTGGCCTGGTCTCGGGGGGGGGG
Organism: Eutreptiella sp. 'Long Island Sound 2002'; assembly: GCA_964036045.1. Lineage (NCBI taxonomy): Eukaryota > Euglenozoa > Euglenophyceae > Eutreptiales > Eutreptiaceae > Eutreptiella > Eutreptiella sp. 'Long Island Sound 2002'. Next base: position 30,521,969 of record OZ038396.1, read on the forward strand.
CGGGGGGGGGGTGGTGTGGGGGTGGCACTGTTGGTGGTGGGGGGGGCGGGGGTGGGTTTTGTGCTGGCTGGGGGTCTGGGCGTCCCTGTGGGTCGTGTGGGTGTTGCGTGTGTGCGCCGTGCGGCGCTTGCGGTTCTTGACTGGTTGTGGTGCTGGGGTGTGGGTGGGAGGCGGCCGCATGAGCGTCCGGGTGGGGCTGTGGTCCGTATGTAATGGGTGGCTGCTGGTGGATGGTGCTCGCTGGTATGGGGTGTGGGTGGGGGGGCTGCTGGTGGTGGTGGGGTTGGGGGGGCGGGGGTGGGTGTTGTGCTGGCTGGGGGGCCGGGCGTCCCTGTGGGTCGTGTGGGTGTTGCGTGTGTGCGCCGTGCGGCCCTTGCGGTTCTTGACTGGTTGTGGTGCTGGGCTGCGGGTGGGAGGCGGCCGCATGAGCCCCCGGGTGGGGCTGTGGTCCGTATGTAATGGGTGGCTGCGGGTGGATGGTGCTCGCTGGTATGGGGTGTGGGTGGGGGGGCTGTTGGTGGTGGTGGGGCGCTCCTACTAGGCCCTGGTGTTGCTGGTGTGCGTGCGCGGCTCCTCGCGGGTCCATGGGGGTGTACCGTGGCTCGTATGTCGTGGGTCCGTGTAGCGGGGGCGGCGGGTGGTGCTGGACCGCGTGGTGGTGGTGTGGAGGGTGTGCTGGTTGTGTGTGGTACCCCGGCGTTGGTGGGTGTGGTGGCAGGGGCTGGTGGTGGTGGAATACGTGATGGTGTGGTGCGGTGATGTGCGCTATGTGGGGTGGGTGGTTCGCGGGGCCTGGTTGTGCTGGGGCGTGGTGGGGATGTAGCTGGTGGGGGTCGCTGTAGCATGGGGGCATTAGGGGGTAGGGGTTGGGAGGGACGGGGGCGTGGTGGTGGTGTTGGTCGTGCCATGTCCCCTGGCTCTGCGCGTATGGTGGTCCTGGGATGGTGTGGACGTGTGTGGGCGGTGGTGGCTGACTGGGCTGCAGGGTTTGGGTGCTGCGGTACGGTGGTGGTGGTGGGCGCTGGCGGTGGCGGTGTTGTTGGTGTGCCCCGGGGGTCTGGGCGTGGGGTGGTGCGGTGTGGCTGGACCCGGGCCTTGGTCCGGGCGTCGCGCCCTGCTGGCGGGCGCGTTGGCGGGCCCCCTGACCCGTCTTGGTCTTCTTGGCCTGGTGGGTGTCGGGGGCGGGTGAACCCCCCTGTCCCCGTGGGGGCGACGGTGAGCGGGCGTGCCAGCGGTGTGCCTCTTGGAGGTTCGTCTTGAGGCCTCTGACGTAGGTTTCCTGGTCCGTGAGGCCCATCCGCGTGGCGGTGGCCTCGTCGGGGGCGGCCAGGTGGGCGTCCTGAAAAGACGCCCAGCCCTCCGGGGGCTTCTGTTGTGCGGGGTGGGGGTGGTGTGCCGGGTAGAGGAGTGCGCTGAGTGGGTAAGGTGTTCCCTTCCATCGGCCGAGGGCGTTGTTGAACCGGCGGCAAGTGATTCGGAGGTAGGCTGCTATCTCCTCTGGTGCCGTGTCGGCCCACGCTTCTGGCGTCAGGGCTGCTGCTTGGGGGGCCGGGAGTTGTGGGTCTGGGAGGTGTAGGTCTCGGTGGTGGAGGTATAGGGCGAGGAGGATGTGGCGGGCCGCCACGTTCAAGCCGCCTCCGCTGTGGCGTAGGGGTGGGCTGTGGGGGGGCAGGGGTGTGCTGCCCGTGGCCACGGCTATGGTCCATGCGTGGTCCGCCGCGTCCGCCACGTAGTACCCTCCCAGGTGGTCCCGGAGGGTGTCGGTGAGGAACCCGAAGAAGCTGGGGTGGCTGGCGGGGGGGGGTGCGGCTGGGGCCGCGGGCCGCTCGCGGTGGCGGGGGTTGAGGTCCCTGCAGTGGGGGCAGTGGGTGACGCGGTGCGCGGCTTCCAGGCAGACCCAGTGGTCTGGGTTGCAGGGCAGGGCTGTCTGTGGTAGCCGATGGCGAACGCAGAGGGGACATGCGGTGGCTGGCGGTTGGTGGTACCTGTGGACGGACGGCGGCGTGGGGGGATGGGGGCTGGTGGCGCGCGCATGCTGGTGGGAGTGTGTGCGGTGCCTGTGGTGTCCGTGTGTGCTGTGCCAGTGCTGTGCTCGGTGGACGGTGTGTAGACGTTGTGGGGGTTCCGTGTTGGTATGTCACGGGGTAGGTTCTCATGGTTGGTAGAACAGGAGTTTGAGGAGGTGGGCTTGGTCTGTTGGGGGCAGGGTTGCCGCATGCTGCAGGTATTTGTGGGTGCGGTATTGGAGCTGCTCCGCCGTCTTGGCAACGGCCGTCCGCTGCATGTGCGCCGCCGTGGCCTGGGGGTCCTCCGCGTGGGTGCGTAGCAAGGTGTAGACGGCAGTGGGGACGAGTCCCCTGCGGACCGCCTTGAGCACCTCCGTCTGCTTGAGGACGGTGGTGAGTTGCTGGGTCGCCGGGGACTGCGTCAGCCATCCGGCGTGCTGTGCGATGGTGTGGGTTGGGTTCCAGTATGTGAGGGTGTCCAGTCCTCTGTACAGGGGGCACGCCTTGAAGTGGTCCCATGTTTCTTCTTCCGCGTGGCTGCAGATGCATTTGGTGTATCCCGCGGGGACGTGGATCGAGCGGCGCGTATACCATCGGTGGTATCGGGTGAGGAGGGGAAGTTGTTCGAGGGCGAGTTGGAGTCTGGGTGTTTGTAGGTGTGCTGGGAGGCTATCGGGGCGTAGGGCGGAGTAGTAGAGGGGGGTGTGGACGGAGTCTTTGAGGCGTCGGAGGAGTTCGGTGTTCGCTGGGTGGCCCAGTGTGGTGGCCAGTTGCTGGATGGGTGTGGGGTAGTGGTACTGCTTGTCTCGATCCGTGTACGGCGTGTCCTCGGGCATCCATTGGGGGGGCTGTGTGGCCGGGGGTATCGGGGGCAGGTGCTGCAGGTGGCTGTGGTGTGGGGTGTCCAGTCGCACGCGTTCGAGCCCTGGGGTGTGGTTGGTGTTCTGGTGTTTGGCCTGCGTGTCTGCGCGTCCATTGCCGTATGCGTAGCGGTGTGACTCCTGCTTGACGATGTGTAGGGCGTCCTGGGGGTGCATGCCCTTGAAAGCCATCCATAGTCCCAACGCTTGTGTGGTGAGGCCGGACTCGAGTGCTTTGTGGAGGGGCAGGTCCGCAAGGCGCCTGGTGAGGTGGATGTCGACCGTGGCGTCCACGACTACCCAGATGTTGCGGGGCCGGATTGTCGTGGGTGGCGGTGTGGCGGTGACGGCGTCTGCCATGGTGCGCAGTTCGCCGTGGGAGGACGCCCCAAAGATGGTGGCCCCGGTGTGGTGTTCCACGTGGAGGCCGTCCGCGTGCCGGGTGATGCGCACGGAGGCGCAACCGACCGTGGGGGTGCGTTGCTGGGTGCCGGATGCGTCAGTGAAGTAGATGATGTCGGTGTCGCTGGGTATGGGTAGGCGGGCGATTGATGTGGGGTGATAGACGTAGATGGGGTTCCCCTGGGCGGTTCTGGCGGTGATTTGCGCGGGTTGCAGTAGTGGCGCTGCATAGACGCCTATCCCCTGGGTGATGATGGCCTGGGCTCGTGGGGTGAGGCGGAGGAGGCCCCTGTCTGGGCGCCCCTGGGTGATATACGCGTACATCAGGGGGAATAGGTATCCCGTATTGGGGTGGAACTTCTGGCACGTGATGGTCTGTCGCCGCTCCTTGTCGTCTTTGTCGCCGCGGAGGCCGGGGCATTTGTGCTGTAGGGGGCGCATGGGTGCCTCCTGAGGTCCTGCGCGGTGTGGGTCGCAGCGGTCGTACTCTATGGCTACGCTGTCCGGGTCTGCCCGCTCGTTGGTTAACGTCCATGTCGCCGTGGGTGTTCGGGTCCAGGCTACGTGCGCCGGGTGGTCTGGGTGTACCGTGTGAAACCAGGGGGAGAGCCATGCCTGCTGGTCGGCGGTGGCGGCGGCGGTGGGGGTGCGGTAGTGGGTGGAGATGAGGTGCAGCAGGGGCCACGGAGTGTCGAGGGCTGCCGGGCCGCAGTGCCAGCACGTGCGTGGTATGCCCTGGTCACTGTGTCTGACTGGTGGTACATCGGTCTCCGGTGCATTGTGTTTGGGGATGGACCAGGGGGCATGGTGTCGCTGGACAGTGCGGGTAGCATGTTTGTGGCCGTTTGGTGCTAGTAGCAGGATGGTGGGTGGTGTCCAGCCTTCGGCTGACGGGGTGGGCTCCCCCTGCGTCGTGCCGCCGTCGTTGGGGGTCTCGTGCTCGCTCGGGCGGGGCCCGGGGGTGCTGGCGCTGGAAGGCTGTGTACGCCGTGTCGATGTCCTTGGGCCCCGGCATGTCGCGCCCTGCCTTCGTAGCACATGCGCGGCGGTTCCTCCAAGACGTGGCGTGCTGGCCATTGTGGGTCGGAAAGGAACGGGGCGTGGTGGGCGTCCCATTGGGCCATGATCTTCATCTGTGTTGGGGTGATATACACTATGGTGATGGTGGCCCCCACGAGGCGCAGGGTGTCCACCTCGCCTGCCGGGCGTCGGTGGATGTCGGTGTGTGTGGCCACGAGTGGCCCCTGTTGATCGCAGTGGTGGTTTGTCAGGATGGCGTGTGTGTGGTGCGGTAGGAGGAGTTGTAGCTGGGCCCAGATGCCAGTGCCCACTGAGGTGGAGACGCCATGTTGCGCCAGTATCCACCGGGGGCAGGTGTTGCGGGCCATTTGCGCTTCTTTTATGCGTATGGCTGCCGCTTCGCGAACTTCTGGTTGGTGGTTGTGTGTTACCCTGTGTAGGAGGTGTGCTGCGTGTTTGGCATAGGCCATGTCGACCAGGGCGCCTGTGTTGTCTCCGTAGTAGCGCCAGTGGGCCATCATGGCCTCCTTGGGGAAAGACGTGGGCCAGCCTCCGTGTTGCGCCCATGCCTTCGTCACTTGCTGTCGAGCGTGGCGTAGTGCGTCTTGGGGGCGCGGGAGGTGCAGGGCTTGGTACCCGATGGCCGCGTTGAGCACTGCTTCCATGAAGTACGCCAGGCCCTGCGTAGACAGGAGGTCCCCCCTGGCAATTTGGGGTAGCCGGGCGAGGCGCTCTTCTAGCTTGCTTGGGAGTGTGATGTGGTGGTGCCGCGTGGCCTGTGTGACTCCCAGGTGGACTGTGGTGTCTTTCAGGTGTAGGGGTTCGCCTTTCCGGATGTGGGGGGTGGGGGTCTTGGCGTCGGCCAGCCCGACCGATTTGCGGGGGTGCACTAGGAGCTGGTGGGCGTCCAGGTAGGTTGTGGTGAGTTGGAGAATGGCGGACGCTTGTTCGGTGGTCGTTGGTAGCCCTGCGTTCTCAGGGTCGCGGTGGCGGGTGGCCGTAGTTAGGAGGTTGTCATCCGCGAAGTTGATGAGGGGGGACCGTAGCGGGTATGGGGCGTACCCCGGGTATACCCGTGCTAGCTCAAATGCCAGTGGCAGGGTGACGAGGAGGTAGAGGAAGGGGGTTTCGGCGCCTCCCTGGGTCATCACTAAACCCTTAACCAACCCAGCGTTGGCCTCACCTTCCCCAGGTTTGACCTCACTCGCCGACGATCTCAAAAGATCAAGGGTTTCCCGGGTACTACCCAAGGTCACTTGCCCCAGTCCCTTTCACCCTCGTGCCCGAACAGTCCCCATCGCTGAGCTGCAGGATGTCCTAGTGACTGAGGCCGACAAGAGGGAACTAACGGCTTTGGCACCACTCGTTGGCAAGTTACCCCCCCCTTCGGATCCAACATCAGGGGATGGGAAGAGTGGCAAGCCTATTGCCCAAGGGAACATCAAGGTAGAACTGCCTCAGTTCGACACGAAAAAATCTGCCCGAATGGGCAGACGAATTTGCAGAATTTCTTCTGCTGACTGACCAGTCTCATGTGGATGTGGCCACCAAATGTTCGCTTCTGAAGCGTTCATGCAAGAAAAATTTTTGCGGAAACATTTTAAACAAATTGTGAAAACCTGTTCAACCTGGGCTCAGGTTCTCCAAAGATTGGAAAAAACATTCCCCGTCTATGAGACGGATCTCAGTGTGCGCACACAGATTGAGCAGCTTCCTATGCTCCCTGAATTTCCTTCCGCTGCGCGAATCTCTGAATATGTGTGCGAACTGGAGCTTATGTTCTCCAGGATGAATGTGGGTTCGTATTGACCCACTGATTCCCACCTGTGGCTTGTGGGTAAAATTCCCCTTGGTACGTGGGAAGATTGCAGGTCTATTTTTGAGAGGCAGCGGCGTACACATACGTACAATGACCTCGTGCACCTGCTCATTGAGCTGGCTCTGTAGAGGGAGAACGACTCCCATATGGAAAAATTCGTCAAGAGGCACCTGGGTAAAGGTGGCAACCCCACCCCCGATCGTGGTGAGTCGAGAGGGTCCAAAATCCCTACTAACCCCAACAAGGGTGGAGGTAAAGGGCGGGGGTAACCTACGTGCCATGAATGAGGTGAAAGCCGAAGTAGGTGTACCCCCACTCTTCTACTTCAAACCTGTCAATGACAAGGGAGGGTCTTGTCATGCGCCTGAATGCGATGATGGCATTGGGTGCGTGTTGCAACTGAAAAGGCAGCAGCACACTAAAGATGGAGAAACAGTGAACCATCACGATCACTTCAGATGTACCATCACATGTGGGTTTCGTTGCAACCGTCGTCACTATGAGGACGAATGCCACATTAAAAAGCGCGAGAGTGATAAACTGAAACATCAGAAGGCTAAACGCCAGAAAACCCAAACACCCTCCAAAACCCCCAAGATTGGAGACAGGGGTGGTAAAGGGGGAGGCAAAGGGGCTGGCAAGGATGGAATCCCCAACCATAACCCCTAGAGGTGCTCGTCAGCGCCCGCTACTTCTCCTTCTCCCGGTTTTCTCCTGGTTTTGTGGATCCTCGTAAAAATCGGGGATCAGGTTTTTCGGGCAGTGCTTGACACCGGTGCAACACTCTCTGCAGTGGCCCGGCGCCTGCTAAAAACTTTCAAGAAAACTAATACTGTGGCCATAAGGGTAGGGGATGGGCAAACCAGCCATTCCTTGGGGGGTGTCGATGTGTCTATTTGTCTTGGCGACGAATCCCTGATTCAACATTGCAGAGTGTTGGACACTGACGCCTTTGACATCGTCATTGGCACCGACTTCCTGCGGAAACACCCGCAGGTAAAAATGTTGTCTCTCCAACGCCCCTCGCTCTTCACTGCGACTTCGGCAGTGGCCTCTTTTCCGTACCTTTGGACCTGTCAGGATGAAAAGAGTCCGGGCTGCGCTACGCAGCACGGACAAACTATTGTACCGAAAACTACCACTTGGCCGACTACCCGACACGTCCTTGAAAATGGTAGGCGGCCCCGCAAGTATCCGTGGATGACATCCAGGTTGAATTGTCCGCAAGCCAACACCAGCACTTCATGCAGTTGGTTTGCTCGAAACATTTGAATAACGCCATCCGCTTCTTCTGGAAATCGATGGGCCTAGCGTATGCTAACCCTCCCTTCTCTATGCACGCGAAGCTTCTGACCAAAATCGCCTATGAAGAGGAAGGGTGGTCGTGTGTACCTCTAAGTGGGGTTGTTCAGGCGAACACACCTATTGGCGTCAACTGGTGGACCGAATGACTGTGGGAAGAGTGCATCTCTCCGACGGTCCCATCTACGTGCCTGAGGATTCAGACACCGCTATGTAGCCCCTGGAGTGGACCAATTTCTTATCCATCGTTCATGGATCCCTCAATCTTGTACCCTTGTGTGATCTTGACCCAGTGCTACTAAAAGAGGTTATGGCCGAAAATCGTGGTTTGTCCCTTTTGCATCTCAAAAATTGATCCCACTTCAGCACACTTCAGCCACCTTTAGAGAGTTTGAATCGTACGATGACGAACTGCAACGTGCTATTGTGAAGGAACATGCTGACGATCAGCTGTCTAAAATCGCCAGCTCTATTCCCCCTGTTGACCCCAGCCGTGTTGATCTGAAACACAGTGCCTTCTTGGCCCAGCTCCTGCTGGAGGAGATAGATCTGGAGTCAACCTGACAACAACGTTCCCGTGTTAGGCAACCTCTGCTTCACATGCAGCATACATGCTCGGAAGAGTCCGCACCTCAGCACTCTAGCGATCTAGCGCGGCCTGCGTCGAAAAACATGCCGCTGTCAACACATGACGCCCAAGAACTCCGAAAAATGTTGTAATTGAGAACCAAGGGTCGACTCCAATACCTCAGACAGACCTGGAAATCGGGATGGAGCATGAGGAGGATTATGAGCTCTACATGCTGCGTGATCTAGAGGTACCCCGGGTGTACTCTCTACTCTGCGGGCAACATTGTTCCCTTGAGTGGGGCAACAGCTCGCTACCTGCTGAAACTGCTGATCGGCAGAGAAAAGCAGAACGTGGAAAGAGCAACCTCCATGCTGAGGAGGATTTCCAACAAAAAATCGAGAGTATGAACCTTGACCCTCGACTGAAGAAACTGCTTCTAACCTATGAGGAGGTGTTCGGCGCATTGCCCCCCCCTCTTTCATGCAAAAAACCGCAAACCTGAGTTTGAGAAAATGCGGGTGACACGTCATCCCTACGCCACTCTTGAGGAACAGGTTGAAGAAATCGAGCGGCGAATGCATTGGTGCTCGGCTCGTTAAGGAATATAAGAAGTGGGATTACCACCATCACTGCACTCCCTGTTTCTTGTTTGCTAAACCCGGATCCACTGCCCTGCGACTGCTTGTTGACTACAGGGAGGTTAATAAGAAAACCTAGAACCACTCGCGGAGTATTCCTAACATTGAAAACACCCTTGAGCGCATTACCAAATGCATGTATCAGACGAAAATAGACAAGCGCAGTGGTTGTTATGGTTTCGAGCGGCAGCACCACAGCGAATGCGGGAGCGCAGCATCAGGCACTGCAGTTTGCGAATACATGTGAAACATCAAGATGCCAGTTTCTGTGAACGAAATGGTGTATGATATTTCGACATCTTTGAACAGGATTTTTGTCTTCTAATTTGTGGATTGGGTGCAATTTGGTGCTCTGCCTAAAGATCCTGCGCAAAAGGGTTTGTCGTATTTTGCGATTTTCGAGAAACAGGATAGTTCCCAAGTCAAACTACAACAAGTGGTAGCCACTTAGGTGGCAGTGAGATTATTATCGTCGACCTGTGCATTACATTCTTCGACGCCATCTTTGATTCCAACCTAAACTGGAGCGACCTTTTGACGACGAAGGTATGCTGCACTTCATTCGAGATTGCCTGTTTCGATCTGACTCACCGTTGCACCACGAGTTCTCGAGTTCGCTAGAAAAGTTCATCGCAGAACGCATTGCAAGTCGCGAAAGCGAGTGGTTTCCATGCATGTCTCGTGATTTTCATAGTTTACAATCCGCCGTCGCAGAAATTCAAGCCAAGCAGGTCGAATTGGAACAACACATCAATGCCCTGCAGATATCAGCAGCACACACTACTGCGGCGACTGAGCACAGAGAGGACACCTTGCAGTCTTCGACAGAGAACGACACTCGAGCACCAGTGAGTGAAGTATAACGACTGGAACATGAACTTTCGGAGTGCTACATTCTCCTCAACCAGTGCACAATTTTCGAACCAGCAACAGTCTCTGAACCCGCAGAAGGCTTCGAATCAAAAGCCGCTATTTCAGCACTCCCAGCTTCCACCGCAACACCCTCAGCCACAACCACCTTCTTCCGCTTATCCACCGCATGCACCATCGAACAACCAACCGCCACAACCTTTTCCACCACAGCAAACACCTCTACAAGCACCTCCCTTTGTTCCATCGATGAATCAGGTGAATCCGATGAATGCCATGAAACGTGGCGCTCCACCGTTCCAGATTCTGGGTCGCCCAATCGAACGTCTATGCAAATTGATTTGATTATTTTCTGGCAAGCCAGGATCAGGACAGTTTTGGACTAGGAAGGAGAACTTTATGCGAGCCTTCATCCTGTCGGACATCAATTCACCACTCGATCAAGTCACCGCCATATGGTTTCTCCTCGAAGGCGACGCTATGGACCATTGTCACAGCTTGACAAAACAGGTACAAGATGAGTAAGAAAAAGTCACTGCCATGTCTTTCTTGGGGGACTTGATCCAGGCTGAGCCCCCCCTTAAAACCCTTTTGTTGATATTGAGACTAACTTAATCAATTTTTGTCTTTCTTTTGAAGTTTGAAGTACACTTTCTCAAAGTAATTAGGGTTATAACCCTAGCCACCCATGAAGTTCACCCCTACCACTCAACTGAGCGGAGCTATCTTCCTTCATGGAGGTTATACCAAACTAAAGTAGGCACTTCATGCCTAGGGCCTTGTAGGTTAAACCTAGTGGTCCCCCCCCTCAAGACCCCTATACTCCATTGATTCTACCACTTATTGTGGTTCTACTTTGTAACTGCTTCTGAATTCAGTTACTTGGCCAAGCCATATCCTGAGAAAGATGTCCTTGATTAGTGCCCTAGAGATTTTGATGAAATCCTGCAGGTTTTGATGTTGAAATCCCAAACCAAAGCAGCAAGCAGAGCAAGAACAGGATGTGGATCGAATCAATGAATAGTTTTGAAATCCAGTGTAACACAGAAGGCTTGCAGATAGACAAAGCAGGCTTAAATACAAAGATTCAATCACAAATGGATAAAACAAATGATTTTAAGTGAAAACTGGCCTGACTCTAGCCTCCAAGTTACCATCAAGCACTTCATGTGCACTCTTTTGGGTGAAATGGAGCTGGTTAGGAATATGGGGCATAGGAGTTAGGCCAGACACAGAATATGACTTGGCCAAGCAACTGACTTCAGAAACAGTTAAAAAGTAGAACCACAATAAGTGGTAGAAACAGTTGAGTATAGGGGTCTTGGGAGGGGAGACGACTAGGCTTAACCTCCAAGGCCTTAGGCATGAAATGCCTATTTTATTTCGGTATAACCTCCATGAAGGAAGATACCTCCGCTCAGTTGAGCGGTAGGGGTGAACTTCATGGGGGGGCTAGGGTTATAACCCTAGTTACTTTGAGAAAGTGTACTTTAAGCTTCAAAAGAGAGATAAAAATACTTAAGTAAGTCTTGGCATCAACAAAAGGGTTTTAAGGGGGGCTTGGCCTGGATCAAGCCCTCCAAGAAAGACATGGCAGTGACTTTTTCTTACTCCCCCCTAAAGTACTATTTGATCAAGCTAGTAGGATCAAGGAAAAGGGCTCAAATATCCCCAAAATTACCTCAGAAAATGCATGAAACCTACCAGAAAACATTCCCATCAGTTCAAAGAGGCTTATCCTGGGCAGCCATCAGCAGGCGCCGTTCAGTGCAAAAAAAAGTTCAAAGAGGCCTATCACACTGTAGGTACCCTTGCAAAACAGTGTAATGTACCGTGAATGACGTCCTTTCGATGGGGCATTCCTCAAAAGTCGCCAGCGTGCGACGAAAACTTTTGGTTAAATTTTTGGGGGTAGTGGGGTTTGAACCCAGGACTCCCTCCCTGGAGCACACATGCTTGCCCACTAGGGTACAGTCGAACGCTCTAATGCGGACGGCTACCGCCATATAAACAGCGTTTTAGCAAGCGTCCTGACCAAAGGCCAGGGCGGAGCAATACTCCCAATGGAGGACACAAATCTCCAGGAGTTGAAGAAAATAGAAAATGGAACCAACAGGGAGTGAATCCTGTGGTTTAGCGAAAGGGGTAGCGATTTAAGAAGTCAAATCGCTGAAAATTGACGAAAAGACGCTAGAAATCGTCATCTTTAGACTAAAACCTAAAGTCGCAGACAAGCGCAACAGAAGCGGACTCCAGAAAAAGGGTTGCGCAAGCGTAAACGGCTCTAGAAAAAGAAGGTATGAGCCGTAGTTTTCAAAGTTCCAAAAGAAATTTTTGCGTTGTTGCATCAAAATTTTTATAAACTTTAGGAAAAAGTATTGAAAATAAACCCACACCACAGCGCAGGTGGACAACCCACCTCTCAGGTATGTCAGTGTCATTTCACACGCATGCATTGCGCTCGTGTTGCTTGCTTCGTTAAAACGTTAGGGTTGTCACCGCTGTGTTCGTTGGGGTTTCGGGCGCTCACCTCCTTTGCTCTGCACAGGTCAAAACAGAAATGAAAGGTATGCGAAGCGGATGGAGCGCGCAGCGCGCATGTAGGGTTAGAATATGTGCTGTGCCTGCGATGCATGTGCCTAATGCAGGCATTGACACCCTTTGTCGGTTTCACCTGTGCCCCTATCAGCCCTTGTCCTCCCTTCACAGGTAAGATAAGAAAGTGCTGGCTCGTGTTCGTGTCGCCGTAGCGCTGAAATAGGGTTGTTTAAAATGCTTAGGCTTGTTTTGCGCTGTCCAGTGCGCCACTCTCTCTCCTTCTTCTGCAGGGAACAAAGTCCGAAGAGCATGCATGACACACAATGCATTAATCGCTTCGGGTTTCTTATAGTTCGCCGTAGGATTATTTAAGCGCCTAGGGTTGTTTTGCGCTCATGTCATCTTCGGCATTCACATGATGCGTGGTGAGTAAGGTAGGTAAGCCCAGGAGGAGCTCACCTCCTGGTTGAGTCACGCTGTGATTGGTTGTGTTGCGTAAGATTAGGTGAAAAGGCAACCCTGTGCATACCTGTGCATGCATATGGTGCATTAAAGGGTAGGCCACACATATTGTGCACGGTACAACTCTTGTTTAGGTTACCCAGGGACTCCACCCTACGTTCTTAAAGAGAACGGGTGGAGTTCCTTAAGCTTGCTTGCTTGCAACAGCGTAAGAGGACAGTGTATTATAGGGCAGCCTAAGAAGCGTATAATACCTGGAGGCTGTCTTGGTTCCTCAGCCGCTTACCCTGTTCATTGGCCTTTGCTTTACAGGTGGGCATATGAGGGTGATTGGTGCAGTTCCTTGCCGCGCTAAATTATGCGGAGCAGATCACACAAACAACAAACTGCAACTCAGCCGTGAGTGGCGAGTGCAGTCGGACTTCATCGACATGCACGCTGTGCACGCATATTGAGCATTCCTTCCCTCCAAGCCCTGACAGGGCAACGCGTAGTGGCGTCCCTGTTAGGCTTCAGTTGCCTAGTAGCGCTGTGTTCTCTTGCTCTTTCACAGGGGGGTCAATAGGGCCCGCGACTTCTTTGACAGCAACCCCAAGTAGCGTGTGTAGGTGTTAGGGTCAGCAAGCCTGGCAGGTGATGAGTGCAAGTGATGAGTGCTCACCCTGCCGTCAAAGGCTGGTGCTGGCGTTAGTGAGTGTAGTGTAGTGGTGTCTCCTGTCCCGCGTGCTTTTCCACGTGGGCAGGGGAGTGCGTTAGCTTTTGGCCCTTAGAAAAATAGGCGTTTTGTATGCCCTTAGCACGCTTGGCCACCCCTCCCCTCTAGTAGGTAGGGCTTTTGCCGTCTTCCCCCAAGGATAGGCGCTAGAAAAGAAATTGGGCGCCATAGTAGTGGTAATAGTACCTGATTACAACCTTCGGTCCGACGTCAGCGAAGCCCGGTCTCCGGCAGCCATGCCGGGGAGAGAAGTGAGACACACACAGACATACGTAGCACACTTAGGGGTAAGGGAAACCCTGTAAGGAAGGGTCGAACCCCATGGGTCTGGACCAGTCAGGGGTCCTAACTGTGGGCACGCTTGTCCCCAAGGAGGGAAGAGACACCTTGCTTCATAACACCTTGCTTGTCATTCCCCCCTGGAGTAGTAAGCCACCGTTCTTCGTTGGCTCCCCAAGGTCATTACATGAGGGCAGTTCCGGTGCTACACATCGTCAACAAGGCATACACTCGCTGGGTGGCTGCAAACCTGATAAGCGGCCACCTGGTTCACGCTGGAAACCATAGGCATGGGACTGCAGGGCACAGATAGGGTAAGTGCAGTGCTCCGAAAGCAGTGTTCTGAGTAAAGCCACTGGCCTTCGGCCAGGGTGTGGTTGTCATGGGGGACTAACGGTCCTGTCCTGCGATGCAATCCGGGGCAACTGTGACAACTGCTCTCACACACACACGCAGGCACATCTGCACAAGAGTGCTCACTGCCCCCGCAAGGTTAGTAGACAGTCAGTAGACTGAAACAGTGAAATTAGTTTTTCTTTTTACGCTGGGATAGAGTCTCAGCAAGGGTTAGTAGCTGTCCCTCGTTGTTCTCAACGAGGTAGGAGCGGAAGATGGGGTTGATACTCCCATTCGGTTGTATAAAGGCGGACATGGGTTCCCAGGTCGCCTCAGATAACCCATAGCCATCCCACAGGGTTAGGAATTTGCAGCCCTGTTTATACTCGTGGCGAGCAATACCTGCAACCACGTAGTAACCATCGACTGCCATGTCATCGGCAGTCAACTCTTCGATTTCGTCTGCCTCCTCTGCGCTGGCAGCGTTTTCTAGGTCAATATGCTCGACCTCACTGTCGCTGGGGCGCCACTCATCCCGGACAAATCGTCAGGGGAGTGATAGTGCCTCAACTGTTTAGGCGCACAAAGCAGTTCACCGCGTAGACGTGGACTGCAGCCGACATGGATCCTAGATCCATCTATCCTGATGATACGATAGGGCCCAAAATAATTGTCCTGTAGGCAGTTACGTGGCCAGGAGGGTAGGCGTGAATGGTGTACCAAAACAAGGTCACCAACCTTGAAGCTGGCAGGTCGCCGTAGGCGATTCCGCCGGCTCAGTTCACGGTCACAGATGCGTCTCAGGTTAGTCCCAGCCTGGTTAGCCATAGACTGCTTGTGTTCCAGCCAATCTCCAACAGGGCTCTTGAGATCCTCAGGAAAGGGGTTTTTGAAGAACCAAGCAGGTCGTCCTCCATGGAACAGTTTGTGGGGGGTGAATCCTGTAGAAGAGCTCCTCTGAGAGTTCATGGTCAGCACTTCCCAGGGCACTAGGCGTACCCAGTCTTTGGTACGCTCCTGTTTCATCAGGATTTTCAGGTTCTGTTCCACCACACGGTTTTGTCTCTCACAAAGAGGGTTAGAACTGTGGGTATAGGGCACATCTGTGGTTACCTCCACGTTTAGGGCATTCAGCACTCGTTTGTACCACCCAGTGTCACTGCGGATGCGTACATCCTCATCAGAGTGCACCTGCTTGGGTGCCTCATAGGGTTTGAACCATCGTTCCACCAACATTTTCACAGTCTGCTCACCTGTGATTTTCGTATTGCAAGGGAACACACGGGTGAAGCGAGACAGGCCACAGGTGACCACTAGGCAACTATCATAGCCGCCGAAGCGAGGTAGGGCGTGGATGAAATCCACATAGAGAAAAGAGTTAGTACAATAGGGCATGGGTAAGCTGGAAATCAGTCCCCTATCCCTACTGTCGCTCTGCTGGCTGGCATGACAGCCACAAGCATCCACAATGGTCTGCATACGAGACCTCAGTTCAGTCAGGGTTAGACTAGAGTAGAAACACTCGCGGAATAAGTTGACTGAGCGATTAGCGCCGGTGTAACCTGAGCTGAGATGGGACCACTGTAGGCACCCATCAAGTCGGGCCTCAGGTACGACAATACGGTCCTCGTAGAAGAGGTACTGGTTGTTTTTATACCACTGGTGCCCGCCAATGACATGGGGTTCGAGACCAGTGCTGAGGGTTTGGAGAATTTCTTTATACTCTGACTGATAGTTGGTTAGGCTCCAACCCTCGAGGATCCCAGCAGTGCGCATGGACAGGTCAAGCTGGACATCCATACGCTGGAAAGCCTCTTTGGCGAGTGCTTCAGAGCTCTCACCTATAAGCGCATCCAAGTTGTTGCGCGATATATAGTCAGACAGTATATTTTACTACCGGGGATATGATGAACTGTCAGCCTGAACTGGCTCAGGTAAGTCCGTCACCGCTTTAGTTTCGCTTTCTCCGGTGGTGGGCCCTTCTGAAAAGACCTCGCCGGTTCCTGGTCACAGCACTAGACAATAGGGTTAGATCCCAGGAGTCGGGACTGTGACGAGAGCACCAACATACCGGCCAGGAGTTCCTGGTCATAGGTGCTGTAATTGGAACGCTTCTTAGGGTCATCGCAAATCTGCATGTCCTGTAGGGGCTGCATCTTAGACGCGGCTGGTTTCCACCAGCCATACCCCACGTCGAAACCCAAATACTCCATCTCCTCTTTCATGAACTCGCATTTTTCGTGTTTGATTCGGAGATGGTTTTCTTGACAAAAAATGAAGATTTCACGGAGGAGAAGGACATGGTCCTCTTGGGTATTGGTACCCAAACTCACGTCATCGATGTGGGCCTCCATTTCTGCACCTCATGAAATCAACTCGTGTACTAGAGGTCTGCGCCTCAGTATGTACAAAATTTTGTTCATCAGTTCCTGGAAGAGTGCTGGGGCATTAGCCACCCCGAAAGGCATGACCTTCCACTTAAAGACACGACCCTTAGGGGTTATAAAAGCCAGCAGTTCGTGACCTGCGGCGGTTGGGTCAACCTGCCAGAAACCACTGCGTTTGTCCATTTTCGTCTTGTACTTGGATTTGGCAATACGCTCCAGGGTGTTTTCCATGTTAGGAATACTCCCTGAGTGGTTTTTGGTTTTCTTGGTTACCTCACCATAGTCAACAACCAATCGTAGGGCAGTCGATCCTGGTTTAGCAACCAGGAAACAGGGACTGCAGTGATGGGGGTAGTCCCCTTTTGTTATATTCTTCCACGAGGCCTGCATCAATACATTCCTGGATCTGGCGCTCCATTTCTTCAACCTGTTCCTGTGGAGCGGGGTAGGGACGACGCCTCACTCGCGTCTTCTCAAATTCAGGTTTGAGTTTCAGGTCCATCTGGACCACTTTTTTGCAAGAAAGGGGGGCCGGCACGGCGCCGAACACCTCCTCATAGTTTAGGAGCAGTTTCTTCAGTCGGGGGTCAAGGTTAAGATCTCGATTTTCTGCAGGAAATCCTCCTCAGCATGGAGGTTGCTCTTTCCATGCTCTTTGTTTTTCTGCCGATCAGCAGTTTCGGCAGGTACAGAACCATCGTCCCACTCAGGGGGACATTGCTGCCCATAGTGCAGAGAATATACTAGAGGTATCTCAGGGTCAGGCAGCGTGTTGGAATCATCGTCTTCCTCCGACCAAATGGAGGATTTCCAGGCTGTCTGAGGTATTGTAGCCGTTCTTGGCGCTCAATGCCTTTGGCCTTCAGGTACAACAGCCGTCGGAGTTCCTGAGTGTCATGTTCAGACAGTGGCATGTCATTAGAAGCAGGCCGCGCTAGAGCATCAGGACTCTGGGCCACGGGTTCACCTGAGTGCATAGGCTGCATGTGTAGCACCGGTTTCCCAACAGGGGAAGTTGGTTCTGAGGTTGACTCTAGATCTACCTCCTCCAGCAACAGCTGGGCCAGGAAGGCGCTGCGTTTTAGTTCAACACAGCTGGGTTCAACAGAGGGATAGTGCTGGCGATCTCAGACAGTTGGTCGTCAGCATCCTCCTTTACAGCTGCAGGTTCCAAATAGCCATCGGGAGATTCACACCCTGTAAGTGTGGCAGATAGGTGCTCAGGAGATCGTTTTTTGAGATCAGAAAGAGTCAGGCCCCGATTTTCGGCCATGACCTCTTTCAGTAGCACCTGATCTAGATCACACAGGGGTACAGGATTGAGGGATCCATCGACAATGGATAAGAAACTGGCCCACTCAGGGGCCTGCATAGCTGTGTCTGAGTCCTCAGGCACGTCGATGGGACCGTCGGGGAGTTGCACTCTTCCCCCGGTCATTCGGTCTAGCATACGGCGGCAATAAGCGTGTTCACCTGAGCAACCCCAGTCAGGGATGCACATGACAGCCCTTCCTCCCTCATAAGCGATTTTGGTTAGAACCTTCGCGAGCAGGGAGAAGGGAGGGTTAGCATACGCTAGGCCCATTGCTTTCCAGGAGAAACGGAAAGCGTTGTTCAAACGTTTGGAGCAGTACAACTGCATGATGTGCTGTTGTTGGCTCGCGAACAATTCTACCTGGATCTCATCCAGGCTTACGTGAAGGGCCACCAGTCCATTTTTAAGAACGTGACGGGTCAATTGGGAGTTTTCAGTACGATAGTTAGTCTTGGGTGCGTAGCGTAGCCCAGACTCTTTTCGTCCTGACAGCTCCAAAGGTACGGAGAAGAGCCCTCTGCCAAAGTCGCAGTGCAGAGAATAGGGGCGCTCGAGAGGCAGCATTTTTACCTGGGGGTTTTTTCGCAGGCAGTCGGTACCAATGACGATGTCAAAGGCGTCGGAGTCCAACACTCTGCAGTGTTGGGTCAGAGTTTCGTCGCCCAGGCATATAGTCAGATCGACTCCCCCAAAAGAATGGATGGTACACCCATCCCCTACTCTTATCGCCACTGTGTTAGGTAGGTAGGTAGGTGCACTCGGTCGTGGAGAGGCGCCCCATGGTTCCCCCTGGCGTCGCCCCTGTGACGAACAGGAAGAGGCTTCGCGCGTGAAGAGGGGAGGCGGCTTACTTCCCGCTAGACCTGACTGTTGGCCCCCAACAAAGCGGCCCCGGGCTACGCCGGGAGGGCTGATCGCCGCCAGCGTGACATACTTGTCTCGCCGGGAGGGTGTGCCCCCGTGCTTGCGCACGTCCCCTCCTTTGGGCGGAACCCTAGGGGTTCACCGGACTTCCTGGCGTATCCCGTTCCCAAGGCGTGCATGCACGTTCCTGGTACTAGGGTTCCGAGGCGCTTGGGTGTCGCACGCTCCGCCTCGAGTCCCAAAGCAGCGCAGGCCTTAGGATGCAGCCTTACCCCCGGGCTCCGGATCTCGTTTGGCCGGGTCACCTGCATGGCACGGGCTGCCTCAGTGCCCGGGCTGTGGGCACTGGGTTTCCTACTGTTATGCGGCGTTATGCGCCACTGTGTTAGTTTTCTTGAAAGTTGCTAGCAGGCGCCGGGCCACTATAGAAGATGTTGCGCCGGTGTCAAGCACTGCTCGAAAAACTGGATCCCCAATTTTCAAAGGGATCCAGAAAACCAAGTCCTCCTCTTCAGAGCCGCCCCCCTACTCCTCAGCAGGGAATTTGACGTCCACCCCTGCAGCCATTAGGGACTTGGCCATCCAGGCCAGTCGCCTCTTCTTGGAGTTATTCCCCTCAGGGGAGGCGTTATCCCCCTGTGGGCGCTTTTTGGGGTCGCCTTTGGCAGGAGAGGGAGTAGTAGCGGGCGCTGATGAGCGCCTCTGGGGGTTAGGGGTGCCACCTTTGCCACCCCCCTTGCCACCTCCTTTACCACCTTTATCCCCATTCTGGGGAGTTCTGGTGGGTGTTTGGGTCTTCTGGCGTTCAGCCTCCTGCCGCTTGAGTTTGTCACTCTCTCGTTTCTTTATCTGACATTCGTCTTCGTAGTGACGACGTTTGCCACAATAACCACAGGTGATGGTACACCTAAAATGGTCTTGGTGGTTCACAGTTTTCCCATCTTTGGTGTGCTGTTGTCGTTTCATCTGCAGCATACAACTACTGTGGTGGTCGCAGTCAGGGGCATGACAAGGTCCCCCCTTGTCATTAACAGGTTTACAGTAGAACAGAGGGGGTGTACCTGCATCAGGTTTAACCTCATTCATGGCACGTAGGTTACCCCTTCCTTTGCCACCTCCCTGGTTGGCCTTAGTGGGATTTTTGGGCCCTTTCCCTTCGCCACGTTTGGGGGTAGGGGTACCACCTTTTTGCACTGAACGGCGCCTTTTGTGCCTGGCCAGGCCGTTGTAGGGGCAGGACCTCGACCCAAGTGTTTCTTGAGGAATTTCTCCATGTGGGAGTCATTCTCCCTCTCAAGAGCTAGCTCGATCAGCAGGTCCACCAGGTGGTCGTACGAGTGGGTCCGGCTCTTCCTCTCAGAGGTAGCGCGGCAATCATCCCACGTACGTGAAGGGATCTTACTCATGAGCCACAGGTGGGGCTCAGTGGCTCCATAGGAACCCACGTTCATCCGTGAAAACCGATACTCTAGGTCGCACACGTATTCAGAGACTCGCGCAGCGGAAGGAAACTCAGGGAGCATAGGTAGCTCCTCTATCTGTGTGCGCACACTGAGGTCAGTCTCATAGACTGGGAACGTTTTCTCCAGGTAGGTAGGTAGGTGCACTCGGTCGTGGAGAGGCGCCTCATGGTTCCCCCTGGCGTTGCCCCTGTGACGAACAGGAAGGGGCTCCGCGCGTGAAGAGGGGAGGCGGCTTACTTCCCGCTAGACCTGACTGTTGGCCCCCAACAAAGCGGCCCCGGACTACGCCGGGAGGGCTGATCGCCGCCAGCGTGACATGCTTGTCTCGCCGGGAGGGTGTGCCCCCGTGCTTGCGCACGTCCCCACCTTTGGGCGGAACCCTAGGGGTTCACCGGACTTCCTGGCGTATCCCGTTCCCAAGGCATGCATGCACGTTCTTGGTACTAGGGCTCCGAGGTGCTTGGCTGTCGCACGCTCCGCCTCGAGTCCCAAAGCAGCGCAGGCCTTAGGATGCAGCCTTACCCCCGGTCTCCGGATCTCGTTTGGCCGGGTCACCTGCATGGCACGGGCTGCCTTAGTGCCCGGGCTGTGGGCACTGGGTTTCCTATTGTTGTGCGGCGTTTGTGTTTGGGTCCGGTTGGCGGTTGGGTGTGGGTTTTGTTAACCTCGCCAGTCCTGGCTGGGGTCTTGGGTGGGTGTGTTTGGGCACGGTTTGTGGCGTTGCCCTTCTAGTGTCGGCTGTTTGTGGTGTTCGTGGTTGGGCTTCGGTTTCGGCCTGCTTTTGGGACGTGTGTGGTTTCGTGGGCGCCCCGCTTGCCTCCCGCCGTTTCCGGTTCCGGCGTGCGGTGTGGGCGTGTGTGTTGGGCCCGGGTCTCGGCTGTGCCCAGCCCTTCTTGGCTATGTTGTCGGGGTGTGTTTTTTGCGCTTTTGTTTTTTCTTTTGTTTTTCTTTTTTTTTTTTTTCCGGGCTTTGTGGTCCCTGTCCCTCCATCCCCTTTCTTTCGGGCTGGGCTGGTGGTTCTCCTTTTTTTTTTTTTTTTTCCGTTTCGGTGTCCCTTTTCCCCGTGGGCCGCTTTTACTGGCTTGGTGTTGCCGGTTTTGGGTGGGTGGTCCCCCTGTGCCTCTGTGGGGGTCCTGTCTTTGGTGCCTTCTGGGGGGGGTTTTGGCCGCCTGTGGTGGTGTTGGCGGGCGGTTTGGAGGCTGTGGGCTGTTTTCGTGCCTTTTCCCCCTCCCCCCTCCTTTTTTTTTTTTTTCGGGGGGGGGGGCTTGCCTGTTCCTCCCTCTGCCTTCCCTAGGCTGGCGCACGCACTGGCCTGCATTCAGTGTTGTCTTCCGGGCTGGTGTCTTCAGTTGCGTTCTGTGTGGCCGCGTTCCGGCCCCATGGGTCGGGTGGGCTATGTACACGGTGGGCTCGGCGCCCCTTCTTGCCGGGTTTGGTCCTCGCTCTGCCGGCTGGGCGGCTGCGCCAGGCGGGTGCTTGTGGTTTTGGGTTAGGGGGCTGGGGTTGTTCGTGTCCTTTCCCCTCTGCGGTGCCGGCTGTATTCTTCTGGGTGGTCCGCCACTGTTGTCGCCTGGCGCGCTGTGGCCCCGTGTGTGGCCTGCGGTGCTGGTGTGTGGCGTGCTGGCGCGGCGCCTTCCAGGGTGGGCGGTGGCTGGCTTCGGTTAGTCCCTCAGGTTAGGGTCAGTTGTGTCGTGCTGCGCAGCTCTGTGCCGCGTCGCGTCGCGTCGTGCTGTGGTGCGTTGCACTGTGGCGCGCTGTGGTGCGGTGTGCCGTGGTCTCGCGTGGTGCCGCGGTGGGTCAGTGGAGGTCAGCCTGGCCTGTGTCGTGGTGCGGAATGCGGGCCGGAGTGTGGCCGGCTGGTGGTTGGGGGGTGCGGTTAGGTGTGGGTGGCTCGCTGGGTCCGCGCTGTGGGGGCTTGGGCGTGCCGCTTGGGCTGGTGGGTCGGGTAGGTCTTCGGGAAATTCTGCTGCATGATCACGGTGTCCTTGGGGCGTGCACACTGACTCTCACCCATGGACTCAATCTTCACCGGCCCTCGCAGACAGGCAGGCGTACTCGGGGTGTAGGAAAGGCGTTCCTTCTCCAAGGCAGACAAACAGAAATCAGGAGTCGGACGGTGGAGGTGGCTTCCGAACGCCGTTTGATTGGCGAAAGGCTTGCACTGCAGCTCGGCTGCGCTGGCAGGGACATGAGGGTCCGGGTCGGTGCCGCCGGCAGGCATGAGCTCATACTTCAGGGTCAAGGGGATGTCCATATCTCCGGTGCTGAACTGCAGGGGTCCGGGGCACCGGTAGTAATCTTGGCACTTCCAGTCTTCACGGCGCTCGGAGAAGGCCTTGAAGGGGGCACCGTCCAGCAGCAGCAAGGCCTGCGCGATCACAGCCTTTCACTTCCCCCTGCGGCGCTCGAAATTCATCATGGACGGGATCGGCGTGCCGCCGCAGTGCCATTCCTCCACTGGACGCAACTGGTTGGTGACGGACGCCCTCACGGACGTGAGACCAGTTAAGATCAAGCCCCTGGCCGTCAATCCAAGTGCATAGCAATACTCTGCGTCGAACCGCGACGGTAACGCAGCCCGGCCCTCATAGCCAAAAGCGTGGTCGCGTGACGGTCCGTGGGGTTGCCCTCCCTGGGGGCCTGTGCCTTGGTCCCGTATCCTCTGGGGGTTTCGGTCCCTAGTCGTGGGTGCCGCGGCCGTGCCTTCGTCCTCTTCTGGTGCCTGTGAGGTGGCCTTTGTGGTGGCCGGGGTCGTCGCCTGGCGGTGAGGGCGTGGTGGTGCGCCGTGCGGCGGCTTTCCCTGCGGCTTCCTCTGTGGGTGTGGCCCGTTCTCCCCGTGTAGGTGTGCCCTCCGTTCTCCGTGTGGTTTCTGGTGGCCGGTGGGCGTGCGCTGGTGTGATCCGCATGGCGTCCGATGTTTGCTTAGGTGGTGTGTGTTGGGGTGTTTGGTGGGGCTGGGGCGGCGCTGGTCCCCCCGTCGTGGTGTGCCCTTCCTGGGTGTGGGTCGTGGTGCCTGCCGTGGTGCCCTTTTCCTCCGTGTCTTGGTCCCCGTTCCCGCCCCTTCCTGGTTCTTGGGTGGTTTCCTGCCCCCATGTGGTGTCGCTTCCGGCGTCCTGTCCCTGCGTGTGCCTGCCCTCACTTGGGGCCCTTCCGTGCCCTCTTGCCTGAGTGCTCCTTGGTGCTCCTTGCCCTTCCCTTGCCCTTGTCCTGCCCCTTCCTGGTGTGGTCGTGGCGGGAGGGGCGGGGTGGGGAGGGGGCGCCGGCGGCCCAGGCCTGGGGGTGGGTGGCCTGGAGCCACTGGCGGAGGGCTTGGGGGGTGTAGGGGGGGCGGAGGCCCTGGACCGCATCGCGGAGGAGGGCCTCCCATGCCGCTTGCGGCATGATGGCCTCCGGGGCGGCCTCGTTGGGGTTTGCGGGGGTGCGGGTGCGCACCTCCTCGAACGTATGCAAATTTGGAGTACCTCGGCCCATGTTGAACAGGTTTTCACAATGTCGTTCACCTGTTTTTGCAAAAATTTCTTTTTGCATGAGCGTTTCAGCAGTGAACATTTAGTGGCCACATCCACATGGGATTGGCCAGTTAGCAAAAGGAACTCAGCAAATTCTTCTGCCCATTCGGGCAGATTTTTCGGGTCGAACTCCGGCAATTCCAGCTGGATGGTCGCCTGGGCAAAAGGTCTGCCACTCTTCCCACCCCCTGGGGTTAGGCCTGAAGGGTGGGGAGGTACGCCGGCAAGGGGTGCCAGGGCTGACAGCCCTCTTTTCTCAGTCTCTGTCACAGGCACGTCCTGTAGTTCAGCAATACGGACTGTCCTAGTGCGAGGTTGAAAAGGGCTGGGGCAAGTGACCTTGGGTAGCAACCTGGACACCCTTGATCTTTTGAGATCATCAGCCAACGTGCTCAATCGGGGTGAAGGTGAGAGTAGTGCTGGCTTGGGTAAGGGTTCGCTGATACCCAACTTTGCCTTGACAGCTTCTGACAGAGCTGTCACAACCGGGTCTTCAGATCCGGATAGGAGCTTGGCCAGAAGTTGGGCCGTGCGATCCAGAGCCCCATGGGTTGGCTCTGGGTGGGGAGGATTCAGACTCTTCTCAGGCGCCCTTGAAATTGTCGGCAGGTCTGCCTGCCATGCTCTCGGGCACTCGTGTACTCTTGGTCGTCAGGGTAATGATACCGTTTCCGCTATATCTGTAGATGGCCCCGAAAAAGGAAAGGACCCCATCTCTGTTTGGGGCGGAGACCCCAGCACTTAAAGAGGTACTTCTCCATCTTCCCCTCTGATGGACTTGTGGTACTCCTCGTGGAGCATGTACTCGTCCATCCTCCTTCATAGGTCCTCTTGTTCTTCAGGACCCCCAAACGCCGTAGAAGAAGAGGCGGGGCAGGCTCCTGGCGATGGAGGCGGTGACTTGCCTGCGGAGATGTTGCAGGCTGTCATCACCATGGGCCCTTAAGGCCTCCATGGTTAAAGGGATTTTTCTGGGTGGATCTTGATTCGCCCTTCTGTGCTCTGGCTCTTCTTGAGACCCAGATGCAGCTCTGAGTGGCGGTTCACTCTTTGGGTGGGCTACACTGCCAAGTTGGACTTGTACACTTCTGATCGGCCGGGTTCTGGAGGACAGTTGAGTGGACATGTTCCATGTGCTTTTCAGTGTGCTTTTCTTGTGCTTCTGCTCAGAGTCGGTTCGTAAGGTACCCAAGGCTTGCCTCTGCTACCGGAAAGATGTCCTTGATTAGTGCCCTACAGATTTTGATGAAATCCTGCAGGTTTTGATGTTGAAATCTCAAACCAAAGCAGCAAGTAGAGCAAGAACAGGATGTGGATCGAATCAATCAATAGTTTTGAAATCCAGTGAACACAGAAGGGCTGCAGATAGACAAAGCAGGCTTAAATACAAGGATTCAACAACAAATGGATAGTACAAAAGATTTTATGTGAAAACTGGCCTGACTCTAGCCTCCAGGTTAGCATCAAGCACTTCATGTGCACTCTTTTGGGTGAAATGGAGCTGGTTAGGAATATGGGGCATAGGAGTTAAGCCAGACACAGAATATGACTTGGCCAAGCAACTGAATTCAGAAACAGTTAAAAAGTAGAACCACAATAAGTGGTAGAAACAGTTGAGTATAGGGGTCTTGGGGTGGGAGACGACTAGGCTTAACCTCCAAGGCCTTAGACATGAAATGCCTATTTCATTTCGGTATAACCTCCATGAAGGAAGATACCTCCGCTCCGTTGAGTGGTAGGGGTGAACTTCAATGGGGGGGCTAGGGTTATAACTCTAGTTACTTTGAGAAAGTGTACTTTAAGCTTCAAAAGAGAGATAAAAATACTTAAGTAAGTCTTGGCATCAACAAAAGGGGTTTAAGGGGGGCTGGGCCTGGATCAAGCCCTCCAAGAAAGACATGGCAGTGACTTTTTCTTACTTCCTGTGTCTGGCCTAACTCCTTTGCCTCAGATTCGAAACCAACTCCATTTCATCCAAAAGAGTGCACATGAAGTGCTTGGTGCTATCTTGGAGGCCTGAGTCATGCCAGTTTTCACATAAAATCATCTATGTTGTTTATAAACCATTGGAGCTTTGTAATTAGATGTACATTTGTGTATCGGCAGCCCCTCTTTGTTACCCATGTTTTGATTGTGCAAGGACTTATCCTGATTTGATTGATCTGGTGCCTGGACTTGCTCTACATTACCTCTGTGTGGACTTCATTTTGAGGTGCGCAAAATCAGCAGGGTTTTCAAAAGCATATACAATCAACAAACACAAGTGAGAGCAACCCAGAAACCTTTTCTGGTAGCAGAGGAAGGCCCTAGAAGACTAAAGCAGAACATGAAGAACACCAATAAAAACTTGTACCTTGAACTGGGAAGATGTCTGTCACTCTCAGTACCAAAACAGTGCCGATCACAAGCACCAGATCCAAGACTGATGTTGTGAGAGTACGGCCTTCATCTACAAGTGGTGTACCCGTGGTTACTGGTCCTCTAGGAGAACCTGCAGTAGCAAGAGGGGCGGAAGAAATCAAAGAGATGTATACGGAAGGAGCCCGCCCGAGTGCAAGTGCTGAGGCGCCCGGCTTAACGCGGGCGAACCTCAGGGGTCCCAAAGGCAAGGACCCTGTGTCAGCAGCCTTGCTTCCATCGTGTCCTTGATGCCCCCGTCCGAAGCTTCTCCTACCCCAGGGATCGAAGTGGCAAATGCCAAGGTCAAGGCCTGGAGAAGAGCGGCAAGGAAAGGAAAGGGGAATGAGGCTTTGGGAAGGATGTTCGGAGCTACGTGGGCCCAGGAGACGTTCGAGATACCTCACGGCGAAATGGACTGGTCGTCGTCGGCCCATTCATCTGAGTGGGAACCCGAGTGGGTGTCTGGAGAACCTACGCCTCCAGAGAAACCAAAGGAGCATGAGTGCTTGAAGCCTGGCCCCAGTCCCAGGGCAGTGGCACCCGAACCTACGAGTGTGGATGGAGGTTTGCCCCCACGAACGGCGGCCCCTAAGCTGGGTCTCGATGAGACCATGGAGTTGCTATCCCGGGTCTTTGCTGCCGGCGATGAAGATCCAGATTTCAGTGCATTGTCAGCAGCACTCAAGACAAAGTTGGGGCTCTCCGATCTGAAGAAGCCCCCACCTACTATGTCCCCAGGTGTTGAACTGCTAACCAGGGATTTGAAGAGCTGCAGAGGCATCCGCAGCTCCCCGATGGACACCTGTCCTAGCTCTTTCCACCCTCGTGTGAGGACTGTGCCTGTCAGCAGTGTAGGTGACACCACAGAGGCTGAGATGAAAGGCTATGGTCTGTCAGCCCTGGCCCCATTGGCCACAGTGCACCCCTCACCCCTCTCAGGTGGTGCCGGTGACACAGGCGTCCCAGGAAGGGGAACGAAGGCCATCGCCTCGGCGAACCTTCAGATCGAACTCCCCGAGTTTGATCCCAAAAACCTGTCTGAATGGGCTGAGGAGTTTTCTGAGTTTTTGCTTCTCACGGGTCAGCAACACGCTGTTGTCCGTACTAAATGCACGCTCATCACAAAGTCGTGCAAAAAGAAATTCCTTCAGCGGCAGGTTCAAACCGCTATCAGGAAGAGCACCAACTGGGGCAACTTCCTGAAAAGACTTGAGGAAATGTATCCAGTCTACGAAACGGACCTCAGTGTCCGAACGGAGATTGAGGAGCCGCCCCCTCTCCCAGAATTCCCCACTGCTGCGCGCATCTCCGAGTTCGTGGCGCAGTTGGAAGAGCTGATGGGGCGCATGAACCCCTTGCCCTATGGGCCAACTGAGCCACATCTGTGGCCAGTGGGGAAGATTCCTACCAGGACATGGGATAACTGCAGAGAGACGTCTGCGAGGAAAGCTCGGACGCACTCATACGATGTTGATCGAGTTGGCCATGGAGAGGGAGAATGACGCCCACATGGACAAGTATCTGCGCAAACATTTGCGAGGGGAGACCCCTGCTGAGAAGTCTCCTGGAGAGAGGTCGCCTCAACCCCACTCTAACCCTGGGAAGGGCCGTTGGGGGCAGTTGACGCACATGACTGAGACCCCCTTCTCCAAAGGTAAAGGGACCCCCAATCTTTTCTACTGTCGTCCTACGGACGATGAACTTGGACCCTGCCACGCGCCCCACTGTGATGGGCGAAGTGCGTGCATGCTACTGCTGAAGCGCACGCATAAAAAATAAAGATGGTCAGGAGGTAAAGCACCAAGACCATTTATGCTGCATGATAACGTGCGGATGTTGCGGCAAGAGGAGGCATTATGAAGATGAATGCCACATCAAACGCCGCGAATCCGAAAAACTTAAGAAAGCGGAAGAGGAACGGCGTAGGACCGCCGGCAAGGGCGGAGGAGCTGAAGGGGCGGCCCCTAACCCTGGAGGTTCTAAGAGTAAGGGTAACCCTGGAGGACGAAGGTCCCCAGCCCCCCCCACTGGTGGAAGAGGAGCACCCAAACCCCACACCTAAGGGTGAGCCGTCGGGTGAGAAACGGCCAGCCCCCTCCACTCCCAGCGCTGGTGGCGCCGACAAGGGCAGCGAGAACGCCAAGAAGCGCCGCCTAAATTGGCACTCTAAGTGCCTGCAGGCCGCTGGGGTTGAGGTCAGGTTCCGTGAAGAGGGATAGGGGGGCAGCTCCGAGGATGAGGATTTGGTTTTTTGGATCACCGTGAAAATTGGTTACCAGGTCTACAAGGCTGTCTTAGACACGGGCGCTACGCTTTCAATCTTGGCCCGCAGACTGCTGAAACAGGCCAAGATCAGGAAAACCTAAACCCTGGCCATAAGGGTTGGGGATGGTCGGACCATCCATTCCCTGGGGGGGTCGATGTGACCGTGTGTCTGGGTGACGAGCAGGTGACTCAGCACTGCAAAGTGCTGGACACCGACGCCTTGGACATTGTCATAGGCACAGATTTTCTGCGCCGTAACCCCCAGGTAAAACTGTTGTCTTTGCAACGTCCCTATGCCCTTTACTGCGAGTTTGGCAGTGGCTTTTTCCCTGTCCCTCTGGAGCTGTCAGGACGAAAAGAATCCGGTCTGCGCTACGTGAACCGGTCTTATCGAAGTGAAAACTATCAGTTGGTGCGGCCCGTCTTGGAAAATGGACTGGCCGCCCTGCAGGTAGACCTGAATGAAGTACAGGTGGAACTGTTCGCGAGTAAAGAGCAGCACAAGATACAGCTCTATTGCTCACGGTATCTGAAAAACGCCTACCGCTTCTATTGGAAGTCAATGGGGTTGTGCTATGCTAATCCCACATTCTCTCAACTCGCTAAGCTGCTTACAAAATCGCCCTTGAAGGAGCGAGAGTGGTCCTGTGTACCCCCGACTGGGGTACCACAGGCGAACACGCCTATTGGAGACGACTGTTGGACCGTATGACAGTGGGAAGAACTGAACTCCCCAACGGTCCAATCTACGTCCCTGAGGACTCTCAAGAGACCATGCTCGCCCCTGAATGGGGCAGTTTCCTGTCCATCGTAGATGGCTCTCTTAACCCCCGACCTGTGAGTGACCTGGACCAGGTGGTACTCAAGGAGTTGATGGCCGAAAACCGAGGCCTTACCCTCCTGGACCCCAAGAAAAGATCCGAGTACTCTTCGGTCACTACTACAATTGGTGAGTGCTTCGATGAGCAGGAGACGCCAGCCGTCTCCACTCCTTTGGCTGATGCTGACGACCGCCTCAGCGATATCGCCAGTGCTATACCCCCGGTTGACCCGGAGATGGTGACACTGAAGCACAGCGTTTTCCTAGCGCAGCTGCTTATGAATGAGGTGGACCTTGGTGAGTCCACTGATGGCGGGTCCCATGACCACGCTGTTTTCTCCATGCAGGCCACAGATGGCCCTACAGGTCAGGTACCTGGCACTAAACCCTCACCTAACAACATGCCCGTCTCCTGGTACGATGTACAGGATCTCCAACAGGTTCTATGGGCTAAGGCTGAGGGTATCAAGCGACGGACTCGCCCGGACCTCCTCAAGAGGACCTGGAGAACGTCTATATGGTCCGAGGAGGATGATGAAGAGATGACTCTGCCTGATCCTGAGGTACGTCTGGTATACTCCCTTCACTATGCCCAGCAGGGTCGCCAGGACTGGGAGGATGAAGAAACAGGAAACAGGGAAGAGCAACCTCCATGCTGAGGAGCATTTTGTTGAGAAAGTGGAGAGCATGAACCTAGACCCTCGTCTCAGTAAGCTCATCCAGAAATATTAGGAGTTTTTTGGAGCGTTACCCCGACCCCTGTCTTGCAGAACACTGGTCCAGATGGACCTCAAACTCAAACCAGAGTTTGAAGGGTCTGTGGTAAGACGGCGTCCATACCCTCGACCACAAGACCAGATTGACGAGATCGAAAGCCAGATCCAGGAATATATAGATGCTGGCCTCGTCGAGGAATATAAACACGGGGACTACCCCCGCCATTGTAGCCCTTGTTTTCTAGTGGCTAAACCTGGCTCCACTGCCTTGCGCTTGGTCGTTGACTACGGTGAGGTCAACAAGAAGACCCAGAACCACTCAGGGAGTATCCCCAACATGGAGAACACCCTCCCTAGGAACCCGTTTTGCCCAGGTAGAGTTGCACAGAAAAACTGATGTTTGCACGCAGTTGCACTAAATTTCTGCCAGTTGCACAGAATTGCACTGCAGTTGCACAGTGCAATCCCTGTGCAACCGCGCTGGCGCCGCCGTTGCGACTGCCGCCATCGTTGCCGCATCTTAAATTTCACGAGAAATTTACTAGCCATTTGCCAGATTTGCAATGGTTTTGCAAGGAAATGCTATTTCCCAGTTTATTAGAACTACCTACGGTAGTTTTAGCAGCGAGGACTTGATGGATGACCTTGTGGGACTATTTACCTCAACGGCACCGGGTACCGCCCTATTGGATCGCCTCAATGCACACATCAATAAGCAAAAACGATACAAGAAACGCGCAAAGGATGCCATTCGGCAGGTTTACACACCTACCGAGGCTGTCCGCCTCGTTTTGGAGCTTGAAATGCCAAGAAAAAGGTGATGTTTCTTGCTATGTCGCTTTTTTGCGCTATTGATGCATTGTGCAACCGCTCCTTGTGGTGTGCAAGTGACCACTTGCACACTATCGAAGCCAAATCATTCTCATACATCGTCTAATGTGGTCATTCACTCCATTCAGGATACCTACATACTCTAACTTGCACACTAGGACATCGTATAACACCACATTCATAAAAATAGTGCGATGATGGCAACGTTACGCTTTGTGGAAACATGTGTGCAAGTAGTTTATCGCACCGTTTGCACACGGTTGCACTTGTGCAACTACCAATATATGCCTCTCCCTTTCTAGGTACAAGAACCTTATCCGTTGGGTATCCAAGCTTCGCAATGATGGGAAGGGGCGCCTCCCCGCTAATTGGGAGCACCCCTTTCCATCGTTTGACGCTTTCAAGATTGCTTGGCGTGAGCTTGGGAGCAAGCAAATCCTAGTCCCAAGCGATTACAATGGGAAGGTAGGTGTCTGTTGGGATCTTGATGAGTTTTTTAAGTATATCTCAACTCAAGACGATATACTTGATACAATGTCATTCCCGCTTTTGGATGGGGAACGACCATATGTTTTGATCATTCGGGGTGACGGATTCCCTTGTGGATCTCGCCCCTGGGTGCAATTGGCCAGTGGGCTTGCCAACCATGGTCAGAAGGCGCGCACCCTAGCTTATAATTGGACCATCGATGTCGCC
The DNA here is from genome assembly GCA_964036045.1 of Eutreptiella sp. 'Long Island Sound 2002'. Classification (NCBI taxonomy): domain Eukaryota; phylum Euglenozoa; class Euglenophyceae; order Eutreptiales; family Eutreptiaceae; genus Eutreptiella; species Eutreptiella sp. 'Long Island Sound 2002'. Next base: position 30,553,053 of record OZ038396.1, read on the forward strand.
CCCACAAGTGAGCACGACATCGATGCTCTACGTGCAATTTTTTCAAAGACTTTGGAGGCAATCCAAAGTATTATAAATACCGGATGGATCCTCATTCGTGAAAAATGGTGTCGTGCCCGAGTCATGTTGGGTGGTGACTCCCCATGGGTCCGTAAAGTGCTAGGAATTTCAAGCTATTTTCGCATTGGGAGTATTTATACTTACGCGACGTGGTGCGAGGTCAAGGGAAAGTGGGAGGACCGAAAGTGGCGGCGTTCACCCAAGAGTGACAAAAAATTATATAAACTTCATAAGAAGGGGTTGCATTGTACCACCGCCAAAGGATCTGTGAGTGAACCCTTGTTGCATATAGAGGAACGGTTCAAATTTGTGGTTATGTGCATATTGCATTCTATTATTCGGGTTGGTGACTACCTCACCAAATTCATTAGGAAGAAGTGCAAGCACCTTCCGCCGGCCACTAGGGATCGTGTTCAAGATCGCATCAATTGTGCCAAGACCAAAATAAGTCTCAAGGGTGAAAGTGCTGCCCTGGGTCGTTGATGGTGCAGGAGGGCTCGGGGCCGGCAAGACCAGTGGGGCAGGCACGCGAGGAGTCGACCTGAACGCTGCTGTTGGGGGTAGAACCGGATACGCGGACACCAACGGAGGCGAGAGCAGCAACAACGGAAGCAAGATCCATGCTGATTGTTATCCGGCAGAAAATCCCAGTCTATGAAGAAAATTGATGCGGATTATCCTAAGTACATCTGAGTGTCCATATCTGTCTGAAAAGATTTATATAAATCCGTTTGTGAAAAATTATTTGGCTGATTTGGCTTCGGGCGCGCATCAGCGGCAATTGGCGATTCCAGGTAAATGATCGGAACGCGACGGATTTACGATGAATGGACCGCGGAATCAGATCCGGCACATCAGAAATATATAGGTCTGATCCTGAGACTGAGCTGCGAGGCGGCGATTCCGCCGAAGCAGAGAAAATGACCAAAATGTAGTCAATCTGGGGCAGATCAGTGAAAATCAGAGCAGATGGGGGTTAGCCGCACTTACACTCCCCCTCCAAAAACACACTGGGGTGTGTCGCTACGTCAACGAAGAACGTAGTGCGGGTAAGTCCCAGAAAAAAATGGAAATGTAGCCTCGATGGGGCGAAATCTGCTTTATCTGACCTGATTTGGGCTGAATTGGCACTGAATCAGGATGGATGAACCTGAAATGAGACAGAATGAGGAGTGACGAACAGTCCTCCGTGCAGTAAAACATTAGGTTAAGGGCTAAAAAGCATGTAAACGTATCGAGAATCGATACCAAACCATGCACTGCTTGAGAATGAGGCAGATTATTGTTAGATTGAGTGGGGGAATCAAGAAATGGAGTGACATCTCGGCGCTCTGGCACAGTTTAGCTGTCGCGGGCACGCTACGGTGTCCTCCACGTACTCTACATCGTGTTACTCCCGCTTTTCTTGTTCTGAAAAGTGCAGCATGTGCTTCAGATTTGGCGCATGTGGCGGATGATCACAAGATTCAGCAAGATTGAGAATCAAATGGAGCAGAGATGAAGGAGATGAAACAATCACAGAGAGGGAAAACAAATACAAATGTAGTCTACAAACCCTAAGTGATTAGAAAAACATCAGCGTCAACAAAGTTAGGCAAAGCCGTAAACAGATCTTCGAAGAATGAGAGGAGATGACAAGGAAATCAACCTAAAATGTCCTAAAATGAGGAAATTCCCTAAGATGAAGGTGAAATGAAGCGGAATGTCTAGAACTGAAACTACTAACACTTTCGTTTAGACTAGAGTTAATATATATTGTCGTTTATTCAGCTCAATTGTGCTTTCCGGCACGTTGGTTCGCGAGCATCCAACAGATTCCATGAAAATGTGGATCATGTGATGATGCATCATGATGGGACATGCTGGCCCTGGATCCTTGGCATGTAACGCGCCGAAGGTTCGCTGAAGGCGCTTTACTGACAGTATATAACGGAGAGACACCGAATAGTCCTTTATTTACAGTGGCGGTGGTGTCAATCGACTTGGACAAGGCCAATCGTTCGATGGAGTCCCACAAGACACTTGGATTCACCATTTTCGACAGTTTCAGGTCGGATTGAGCTCACATTGGCGTGTGCCAAAAATACACTGAAGCTTACGGACTTCAGAGGTTGCTTTTAGAAGTCCCTAGAGCCTCTGTCTGAAGGTTGTCTGAACAATTGACGTCGGGGTTTCGTGCAACAATGGCAGAATGATGGACAAACCTGAGGAATTCAAGGTAAATTCAAGGAATCTGGATCTGAATCTGGACTTTAGCTTCAGCATCACGGCAAATGAAGGTAAGATCTGAGTTCCTGGCGTCGCATCTGGTGCAGCCAGTACTACAGGGGGTGCCTGTAGGGGTGAATGTCGCTGGCCAGCGTTTTTACTATGTACATTTGCTTCCATCTGCACGAGTAGCCAAATTCCAAAGATGCACAGACCAACAGAGACAAGATTACCCCGAATCTGCTTGAATTAAGCCTGAGTTTGGTTTTTTCTGAACACGGCAGCACACTCCGTGGCTTTTGGCAGCGTATCTACGCCTTGTCTGCCGAACGGAGACCAAAGAAAAGTTGATTGACGTCAAATTATCAAACATTCGCAGTTCTCCACATCATGTTGTAATCAGGAAAAATGAACAGTGGATTGAGCAGAATGTGGTTTCTTTAATTCGTCAGAACACTCACATTGAAATAAGTGGTCGACGGGGCGAGGCTGGAGCTTTTGTAGGAGTTGGACATGCAAGGGTTTCGAACCTACACCCTTGAGCCCTAGCGACGAGTGCCATGACGCCCTGGACTAGACGACTGTTACCCAGATTATGGCGTCGGCGACTCAAGTCACGACGGATCTCCCTCAATTCGGCCAAGCACGAATACATGTGACCACCAACCTGTCTGGTTGGGCCCTCGTACGGCTTGGGCGCTGCAAATCAGCGGCCGAACTCGAAGCTTGGTCCTCATTTGGTTCCTGGGCTGGCCTGACCGCAGGAGGGGGGATCGACGGATCAGCCCTGGAATGTGGCTGCTGAGGGCCGTAAAAGGCTGGATCTCGATTCACCACAGGTCTTTTTCCGTCGCTCTCCACCTGTCTGTCTGGTTTCGACAGACAGTCTGTCAGGAGTACGCCAATTTCGGGGTGCTTCTTGAGGAAGTCGATGAACCCCTTGGTGTACCCATGGACAAAAGAATGGGCTGGTTCCCAGTTGTTGTGACTGGAATCAAAGCCCCTCCACTCACATAGAAATTCCCATTCGCCCTTTTCGTCACGTCTTGCTTCTACAATCCTCTTGAGTTCGTACTTCCCCCCTTCGATGACCCGATCGGACAAAAATTTCGAAGTCCAAAAAAGGGGTTTAACCCGATCCTTGGGGGAGGGGATCTCTCTCTTGAGGCGATCGCCCGAAACGTCAATTTCCCTGCTGACATCCACACGAATCCTCCACCTGTTCTCACCTAGACGCGCTGTAACAGCGAATGGCCCTTCCCACAAGGGAAGAAGCTTATCATCTCCGTCCAGGGTGGTTTCGGATTTTCGAAGCCAAACTCGATCATCGACTTCAAAATTGTGGGGGTTTTTTCGGCCTTGATTCTGGACCCAAAGCCAGTCAGCTTGATGCTTATCGATTAATTTCGAGACAGTTTTTTCTGCTCGTTGGATTTCGTCCAAAAACAACGAAGCATCTTTACAAGGGCGAGGATTATTCAACGGCATGTTCCACCAACACTTCTGTCGTCCAAAGACAATTTCATTTGGAGAAAGGCCATGATACAAAGGCGTGTTGTGGTAACGGCGAAGCAATGCGAAGAGAACTTCAAGCCAATGGAAATCTTTTTCACTCGCGAGCTCCTTACGAAGCATATTTATGATAGAGCGGCCGGCTCCTTCGCCAGGCAGCGCTCGATGCGAGTGGATTTCACACCTGAGGTGGTGGATTCCAAGGCGAGCACATAATTCTCTCCACCATTCGAAGGTGTACTCTTTGCCTGAGTCCGTAACCACCTCGGATGGGACGTCCCAACCTCCCATCCAGGTCTGCGCGCACCATTTGGCGGCAGCCTTGCCAGTCATTTACTCGATGTTGCAAGGCAACACCTGCATGTAGCCAGAATGACGGCACTGAATAAGGAGCACACCATTGACCCTTTTATTGGTCCAATGGCACTCTTCGTCATCGAGTTCACCGAGATAGAAAAAATCACTGGTGACTCTGTTAAAGAGGCGCTCCGGAATAGGATGTGGCCTCAGATGGCCGTGCTTTTTTCGCGCTGGGTGGCGTCGCGACAGCACATTGGGCACATCCGGCGGCTACTTTCATGCAATGAGTATATAGCCTTGAGCCAAACAACCTATGTTTAATCATCGACCATAATCTACGGCCATGTGCGTGGGGGGACTCCCATTTGTGCCACCAGTTTAACACTCGGGGGGCCAGGGCGTCTGGTACGCACAATTTACCCTCCATCCACAGCTTCCCCCCATCCAACGAATATTCAGCAAAAATTCCATCTTTGTGAGCATCTTTGGATTTGAGATTCCCAAAGACCTCTTTAAACATGGAATCATGCAGGTAATCGTACGTCCAGTCACGGATGATAAGGGAATCTTTCGGCAGGGGTGGAGTTTTGGCCGGATCTCGACGCTTAATGCCCTGAATCAACCGAAATCCACTTACACGTCGGGTGTAGTCAAACCGTTTCACACTCCCCGAGGAGGGATCGGTGACTTTCTCCACGACTTTCAGTGATTTGGTGGCGATCTCATGAGCATGCGCCGGATCTGAGAAGGCCGTGATGTCATGGCACGGTAATGCATGCTGTTTAACTGCGCATTGCATGCATTCACGTCGAATGAGCTTTTTTTCTTCCTGATCCCACTCGATTACGACGTGGCGGTCCTGCTCCGTACCATGGATGTTGGTACTTTGCAGCCCCTCTGAAGCGGGGTAAGCCCATCGGCTCAGAGCATCCGCTACCGTGTTGTGTTTTCCAGGCAAATACGACACATGGAGGTCAAACAGACTGAGAAATTCGTGCCATCTGGCCCGTCGACCAGCTGGGCTCGCGACAGTATCAATGTGTTCGGTGGCCCAATACTCCAGAGATCGATGATCCGTCAGGACCTCGACTCGATTGGTGCCAACCCACGATTGGTACTTTTTCAGCGCACAGATTATGGCATATGTTTCTTGCTCACGCGGCGACCATTGCATTTGGCGTGGGGCTAGCTTCCGAGACCAAAATGCAAGAGGGTAATGATCGCCGGTGGCTTCATCAACCTGTTCAAGAACAGCTCCGATCGCGTACCTAGAAGCGTCGGTTCTTATGTAGAAGGGTCGGTCAAATTTCGGCACATGCAACGTGGCAACTTCGCAGAGGGCCGCCTTCAAGTGATGGAAGGCCTCCTCGCACTCGTCAGTCCACTTGACACGAACCTTTGAACCTGCCTTGCCCGCATTTCTCCCTACCTTCAATAATTCAGTGAGGGGGGCAGCAAATTTGGCATAATTCGGCACAAAAGTGTGGTAAAAATTGCAACAACCCAGGAATCCTCTCAATTCCGTGATCGTCTCAGGGCGCTTCCACTTCTGAATAGCGACGAGCTTCCCTGGACTGGGTCGTCGGGTGCCATTCTCAAGGAGAGAACCACAAAATTCGACTGATTTTAAAAATAGTTTTCCCTTCTTTGGCCCACAAATCAGCTGATTGGCATCAAGAATGTCCAAAACCTGGTTCAGCTGCTTTTCATGTAGGGCCACCAGCTCAGCTTCGGTCAGTCCCTCCCCCTCTGTCGCGATGATTATGTCATCTATGTACACACTCACGAGGGCACGAAGCTCAGGATGGGCTGTAAAAAGTACATCCTCCATCATTCTTTGAAAAAACGAAGAGGCGTTCTTCAGGCCCATGGGCATGACCGTCCACTGGACTGGGCCACATGGCGTGCACATACAGGTGAGAGGTCGGCTGTCCTTCCTCAACGGCATTTGGTGAAAGCCGTGACGGAGATCCAGCACAGAAAACAAACGACCTCTTGCCCTCTTGGCGATTTCCTCCTCAATGAGGGGCAGGGGGTGTGAATCCGCCTTGGTTTCGGCGTTAAGATTGCGAAAATCAACAACCATTCGCCAACCATCAATAGTGTTCTGGTCTGCAGGCGGCGGCTTCGGGACTGTGAAGGGTGCACAGCACCACTCGCTGGTCATACAACCCTCAAGCCAACCAAAATCCCTGAGATATCTCTCGATTATTTTTCTGAGTATCTCATGTTTGTGTCCATGGTTCTCATAAGGACGCTGTTTCTTCGCCTTGTAACCTTCACGAAGCTCGATGAAGGCTTCACCGAACTGCCCACGGACAGGGGGGTCCTTGATCAACTTCCCCGAAAGGGTTGTGTCCTTCCGTTCCTCAAAAATCTTGTCTCTTTTCTTGGAACACAACTCAGTGTCCACCTGATCGCCAGGAATTACTGTCGAAAAAACTTTGGCGACTTCTTCGGCCTTGGCAGGAAGAATCTTCTTACGGATGTCCCTAAAAAGGTCCGTATCAACTGCCTCTTGAAGATAGGTGGGTCGAGTGTCGACATTCCAGAGATTCTCTTCGTGATCCAGCTCCTCAAAAGGATCTATGAAAGCTTCCACACGGGGTTTTTCATAAAAAACTCTGAATTTGCGGCGCGATTTAAAATTTTTCTTCGCCCGTGCACTGAAGATTCTTTTCGATGTCGATCGTATTGGGGAAGAGGGAGACGAGGCGGATCCATTTGACGTTGGATCACCTTGGGCATCTGACGGACAAAAATCAGAAAAAATAGATTCATCATCAGTACCACGCTCAACCTCAGATTCAGACCCAACACAGGAATCAGTACCAGAATCAGCAGAATCAGAGTCAGAAAGCTTTCCATCCACCAGGAATGCAAGCGAACTCCAGGGCCGCTGTGGCAGGGGACCTGTGTCGTCCCTGGCATACAGCTTAATCTTCCTGGGAAGTTCGATGTAATCTACACAAATGTCTTGCAATTCCTGAAACCAAGGCTTGTCGTCCCACAAGGGCACAACTAAAATCGCCTGGGTTTTATCTTGCTTGATTTTGTGGATGACCTGCTGGATTAAGTGAAACGGTGGATTAATCCATAACTTCTTGTCCCATTTATGGGTCCAAGCGTCGCGAAAGTGCTTGTCAAAACGCTTGTTCTCGCGGTTAGCAAAGGCATCATACTGTGGCCAAAAGGAATGGTGTTCATAAAAATATTCACAAATTGTATCGCGCCATTTGTCGACAACTCTGTAGGATGAAGAGTGCCAGCGCGAAGGGCGTCGTGGCTGGGAGTCCCTACGAAGACATTCTAACTCTCGGGAGTAATCGGCACTCCCATTCACCTCTGCAATGGTGACATCTTCGCCAAACTTTGGTGTAACCTTTCGCTTCAAAAATTCTTCTGCACTTTTAAACCCTGCGTGCAAAAAACGAAATTCAGGACGCTCCAAGGGACCTGACTCCAGCAAAAAACAACGCCGATGACCTACGGGCGCCACCCTGTTCTTGCTAAGCCAAGGATGGCCCAAGTAAAGGTCATACTTTATGTCGGCACGATAGAAGTAGTCATCCTTAAGGATAACTTCCTCCACATTGCGATCTTCCCAAAGGTCTTGAGCGACCAAATGAGTTGATATATAACAACCGCGTTGCCCACCTGCGAGAGAGTGTCCAGAAACTCCCTCGAGGGTAACAGGATAAGTCGAATCAAACACGCAGTCGTCGGGTAAGAAAGAATTGGATTGGAGATTTACCTCCGATCCATTGTCACACAAACAAGTGGCGAGGTGGAAATTGCCCTTGCAATCAGAGACCCACATCTTTGTGACAAACTGACGGGCCCTGTGCTTGGACTGTACACCAACCTCGTCCACTACGACAGAAGGATCCGCTGCCGGATCCAGGGGAGAGGAGACAAGCGACCCTACATCAAGTAGTGGTCGAGAAGGAATCTGGGGATCATGCCTGAAATCGCCTGGGGAGGGGCGATTTTCGTGGCTCCCCTAGGCGTTCTGACCTCCAGTGGCTGCGTTAACATTATGGACACAGCCGGATTCATCAACCCACTCATCTTGGAGCGGATCATCTGCTGGATTCAGGGTATTTTCGACATAATCTCGATCCGCATCGGACACCTGATCTGCACCTGAGACCTGATCCACACGATGGTTGCCCTTTCCACGTCCGCGGCCACGGCCGCCGGATGATGGACCTCCACCGTCGCCACGCCCTCTGCCCTTACCAGAGAAAGGGGTTCCCGAAGGATTTCCCTTACCTTTACCCTGGAATCTCGGAGCATTTCCCTTGTTTGTACCGGATTGAGGGGTTTGGCCTGGATTTCGATTTCCGCCTCCGGCGTTGCTATTGGGATTTTTCTGGCCGTTCGGCTGTCCACCGGAGACGGATGGAGTCCGATTTCCTGTGCCTTGGGACCCGCCAGGGCCTCCAGTATTTTTGTTTCCACCGGAGGGGGTCGGATTCCCTTTTCCAGCCTTCCCACCATGCACCTGTCTGTCATTCCTGTCTGAGTTCTGCGGATTACTGATATTTTCACCAATCACCTTGTGATCGTAAGGAGACCATCGGTGATTACCAGTAGAATGCATCTTAGCTCGGTTCGTAGAACCTAAAAGAAGGCAGATGCTACAGTGATCCTGAACATTCCGGGTGTCATTCACCTTTTTGTTGCCCTTTTGGGCCCCATTTTGGGTGTTTTGCTGGGTATTCTTGTTTCCCCCAAGACCCTCATGGAAATTCTGATTGGCGGCGTCGGCAAGCCGCTCAACCTCCTCCCAGAGTTCTTTCGGGGTGAACGAAAACACCCAGTTCTTGGCCTTCAGGCGATGGCCATGGAAGCTTACTCCCCTGTTGAGGACTTGGACAAACAAGTCCCGATCCTCGTGTTCATTAAACTTGATTTTCCACGTCTCCTCAGTGAATTTCACCTTGGAGAAGGACGTGGGGGAGCACTTTTGAAGTGCCTCCCTGACGGAAAACCTATTGGCAGAGGCATCGAAGCCTTCCACCTCCGCCCACCAGGTCTTGACCTTTTCTTTGGAATGTTTGTTCCGAAGGGTGGCGGCAGTTTCTGAGGGGATCTTGTCAAAAATCAGATTTTTCAGCTCGGCACTAGAAAATTTTTCGCCTGAATGTTCAGCTTCTTCCACTAAGTTCCAGAAGCGCTGTCTCTTGTCTTGCACTTCGTGCAAGATTAATCGCGAGAATGAAGGAAAATTCTTCAACATTTGGTGGTAATGGTCCTCTGGCAGCCGGGATCCACGTACCTCCAACTGTTCCCACACCTCATCAAAGGTAAGGGGGGAACTTGTATCCTCACGATCACTCCAAGTCCTGAGCCAAGTGTTGGCCGGCGCTCCCTCAAGGCAATCGAAGAGGGCCATCAGGAACTGATCATCTTGGAGTTTTTGAGTCTTAACCCACAGTTCAAATTCCCGTTGGAACTGAGGCCAACCTCGGGGGTTCCCATTATACTTCGGTTGCTTGGCAACCTGACGAAGTCGCAAGGAAGTAGGATTAAGAAGCGAATCCAGCCCAACACCGGCCGTAATGGCAGACACCTTGGCGGCATCATTCGCCACACCAGCTCCGGCGAGGGTCTGGGCGAGCAACAGCTGGGCTAAGGTATTGGAATCAGCAGCAGGAGGGGCAGTACGGGAGGCAGTTTGCTTGGCATTCTGAGCCTCAGTCCTAGCCTTCGCCGTCCTACTCTCAGAACGAGAGATTTTAACCCTTTCCTTTAGTTTGGTCCTGCTGATCCTTGCATCGGTGGTCCTGGAGTCCACCGAAGGAGCAATTGAAAAAATTTCTGTCGCCTCCTCCGACGGCTCTGTTGCTTGTTCCACCGATGAGGCACCCTCAGACCGCATGTGCGTCTTGAAAAGATTTTTTATTCCCAGCGTTTCAATGATGAGGTGCATCTGATCTTTGAGCGTTTGGAGCTCAGCATCTCGCTGGAATCTGCAGGAGCAGTCGGCAGGACAGTACATACCGTGTCCTGCAGGGCCTGAGCAGGCTGTCAGACCGCTGATCTCGGTGGTCCGCAGCCAGGAGTCCACTTGGGGAGCTCCTTCAGCCCTGATTTCCAGGCTTGCCTGCCTGGCCGCCTCTAAAATTCCCTCCTCAACCGCGGCGGCTAGATCGTCGCGGATGGAAACAGGGGGATGAGGGGCGGAGGGCCCGGGAACAGGTGCCGTGCCCTTCTCCTTCGGGAAGGGGCTTGCCTCCCAGATCTGCAAAAAAATGGCAAAAGTGTCATCTTCTTGAGAACGCCACCACATCCTGGTATTAATTTCGTCCTGAAGGAGGAAAAAATATTCCGTTAAAAAATCAGAGGCGATTCTTTCTTGTTCGATCAGCTTAGACGAGGCTAAGAGACAAAGGGCCTCAAGGGCCTCAAGGTTACGGGTCACTTCTAGGGACAAATGGTCGTCCCATTGTGCCCAAGAGGCTGGTCGATTATAGCTAGGTACCTCACCTGGACCACCCATCTCAATGTCGTCAAGATCGGCGTCCGTGGTCTCAAATGTTGGACATTGGTAAGGAATGTTGGTACCTGCCAGCTCCGTAAGGTCCACCGGAGCGTTGCCATCGTCGTAGGCTGGCGGATTCCAGCTGCTCGATGGCCAGTTTCGACTGGGATTTTGGTAATCTGGGCCTCCACAGCTGCTGATGTGTGCCCTTCTTGGGCAGCTTGGGCTTGCGCAAGGCATTCCTCTCAAGGCCTCGTTCGCGCAGCACCATGGCAGCATAATCGTTACTTCTCCAGAAGCGGCGGGGTCTACGGGGCCGTACTGGGGAGCGGGCTGTGGACTGAAGGGCTGTGAAGCAACATTCAGGTAGCCTCTGCTACCATGAAAGTGCTGCCCTGGGTCGTTGATGGTGCCGGAGGGCTCGGGGCCGGCAAGACCAGTGGGGCAGGCACGCGAGGAGTCGACCTGAACGCTGCTGTTGGGGGTAGAACCGGATACGCGGACACCAACGGAGGCGAGAGCAGCAACAACGGAAGCAAGATCCATGCTGATTGTTATCCGGCAGAAAATCCCAGTCTATGAAGAAAATTGATGCGGATTATCCTAAGTACATCTGAGTGTCCATACCTGTCTGAAAAGATTTATATAAATCCGATTGTGAAAAATTATTTGGCTGATTTGGCTTCGGGCGCGTATCAGCGGCAATTGGCGATTCCAGGTGAATGATCGGAACGCGACGGATTTACGATGAATGGACCGCGGAATCAGATCCGGCACATCAGAAATATATAGGTCTGATCCTGAGACTGAGCTGCGAGGCGGCGATTCCGCCGAAGCAGAGAAAATGACCAAAATGTAGTCAATCTGGGGCAGATCAGTGAAAATCAGAGCAGATGGGGGTTAGCCGCACTTACAAAGGGCCATGCCTCTCCAGATGGGGAAGAGACGTGGCTCTTGTTGGCAAACTGGCGTCATATTGGCAAGGCCATGAAGCTTCCAAACCATGTCATTGATGTTGTTGTACAAATGGCTTCTTTACTTACGGCACTACAAAGTTGGGAGTTCAATTGGAACGCCCTCAATTGTAAATCCATCGCGAAGAAGTTCAAACGAACAATTTGTCCTACCATTTGATCGCCATATTTGTTATGGCTACAATTTGATGCTCCCGAGGTTCTGAAAAATTTGCCTCCGTGGGGTTGCGGTATGTTTAGCGGCGACATTGTCGAGTCGCTAAACTACCTCTTCAAGGAGCATTTTTTGTGCTCTTCGGCTAGAGGAGGAGGTGAAGGCACTCCAACGGAACGCGTCACGCGCCTTGTCACGCAAGCGCTAGAACGTCTCTTCCTCGCCAAGGAGATGCCTCGATGGCAACGTGCAAATGCTGATTAGGTGTGTCTCTTCATGTTGCATGTCATCTAGTAACCAATTGGACCGCAATGTGTTTGGACATGTGCATGTGAGTCGTACGCCTGACGCGGAGCGTGTGCAAGTCTTGTGCAAGTGGTGTGCAACGTGTGCAAGTGGGTTGTTCCATTGTGCAACCGCACGATGCACACTCTCTTCCCATATTTCTTTCCGTAGCGGTTGCGCATGGGCGACCATGGATCAACAACTCCTACAACTCCAACAATTATTACAACTCCTACAAGCAAGTGGGAGCGGGAGTGGTAGTGGAGCGTCAAGTGGAGCGCCAAGTAGACCGGTACAAGCAAGTGGGAGCGGGAGTCAAGGCAGCGGGAGTCAAGCGTCGACTAGTAGTGGTTTGACAACGCCGAAGAAGCCGCAAATTGATGAGCAAGCGAGCGACTCACCAACCGAGCAAACCACCCCGCCTCGATTGCAATGCCACTTCCCATGTAAAAGTGAGTTGTTGGTGCAACCCAAGTGCAACTGCGTGCGGCCACGGACATGGGCATGGCCCTCAGTTTTTTTTCCACGATGTTGGAGGCATTTCCGAAGAAGTATATGACGTTCACAATGATGGGGCATATGATGTGTCACCCCCATCATTATTGGAGGCGGGGGCAACAATTTCGGGAGGCAATCGGCGCACCGCGAAAGCCGTCGGCGCCGTGGCACACTCCAATGCACCGCCAACAACACCGAGTCCTCTCAATGTGATGGCGCCAACGTACACCCCCGTTGAGAAGGTGTGCAACCGCTGTGCAAGGGTGTGCAAGTGCCGTCGTGCACACACTCCATGTGTCAATGATTGTAGGACGGTTGGGTAAGCGGCCCATGGTGCAACTAGGGTGATGTTTAGCATTGATTTCCTTATTGGACATGCATCGGTTGCCCCATTTACGGTCCCACACATGAATCCGTTCATTTTGGCTATGGTGTTTGTCAACGCGGAGGTGTTGTGCAACCACACCCTTGCACACCTTGCACCTGTGCAGCCGCCCTTCACAGCTCACCGCGACGGACCTGCCGACCGCCATGTTTGTTTGCGACAAGCGTGGCCCCGGTGTGATCGTGAGTGGAGTGTGGCCGCGGATCCCCATTGACGAATGTCAGCTCACCATGGATCCAAGAAAGGTGGAGGAATTTAGGAAGAAGTGGAAAAAAGATATGAAGGCCGCTCTACGGGAGTTGGACAGGAGCGTGGGAAGCCCGGATCAAGGGACGAAATCGCAACCACGCATCCGGTCGGAGAGGGCCGCGCCTCACCTCCCTTCCCCAAGTGAGTTTCCATTGGATTTTGCAACGCCGCAACAACGGGTCCGGGTGGACAAGGCCGCGCCTCACCTCCCTTCCGCAACGGAGTTTCCATTGGATTTGGCAATGAAGCTCGAGGAAAAGTTTGAGAACGATAGTGAGTTGGGCAACCCCATTGTGGATGAGAGTGATTGGGCACCCCCTACGGAACACAAGCCAATGAAGATGGAGAAGCAAGAGAAGCCCGCACCCCCCTGGCCACTGCCCGTTCCGCAAAGAGGAAGCCAACAAGCGTCCCACGTCTCACCGAAGATGATGTTGCTCAAGGCCCAACACACACGGAAGGAGCGTGTGGCCAACGACACGAAGAAGACCAAGAAGAAGAAAGAAGGGTGTGGGGCAAACTCAAGCAAACGGAAGAGACTTGCGGTGGAATCGGATAGCGATACGACGGCCGGAAGTGAGGCATACGAGGAGAAGCCCGCCACGAAGAAAAGGAAGGGAGATGGAGGCAAGAGGGTACAGCCGAACGCGCCAAAGAAGAAGAAAAGCGCAAAGGCGAGCGTACCACAACCGCAAGAGGGCCCGAAACAAGATCCAGAAGAAGAGGAGAGCCCAAATGAAGCAAGTGACCATTACACACCGCATGCAAATGAGCCGGCCGCACCCGAAAAGGCCAGATCCGCCGCGGACCTGTGACACCGTCGTGTTTACTCGCATTCCATGTTACATAGCTTGTGCAACTAGTGTGCAACCCTTGTGCAACTTGTGCGAGCACTCACTTTCGTGTGGTTGCACACACATGCACACCGGTTGCACATCTTACCTTCGTAGGACCTCGCGAGGCAACGGCGGAAGGAGGCTGCGGACAAGCGTGCGGAGGCGTGCAAGAAGTTCATCCTTCCGCCCGGTTGTTGTGTACGATGGTGCTTGTTGGAAGGACCGAATGGTGGCAACCGACTCGCCGTCGGCGGCAAAAGACAAACTCAAAAAGGCAACAAGAAGCCGAAGAAGGAACAAGAGTTGGTCCGAATCCCACCGCAATGTGAAGATGATGAGGAGGTGGCGGCGGACGTCATGTGGTCCGTATGCATCGTCCCGGGAAAGACCTCATTTACAAACAAAGACGACGCGGTGCAAGCACTCAAAAAGATGAACGAGGGGCACAAGGACAAGGGCGTTGACAAGGAGGACAATGCGGAAGTGGCGGTAGCCAATGAGGACAATGACAAAGTGGCGAAAGCCACCGAGGACAAAGAAAAAGAGACGGTGCCGGATGCCGAGGCCAAGGGTGGTGGCAACGAACTCGATGGGGATGGCATTGCCGTGTGGAGTGGGGCCGGCGAAGGCGTGATGGAGCCCAATGGTGACGGTGACCGTGACCTGCAAACAATGGACCGGGGACTGAGACCGGACTGGTGCACGGTCCCGAACCCTCTGGGGGAGGAGGCCCTCCCCCTGGTGGGGGAGGTGTACGGGTGGTTGTGCTGGGCCAACCAGGGGACCACCAGGGGGTTGAGGAACCGGCCCTTCGATGCCGTGCTCCTCCGGAGAGACGGAGGAAACCGAGAGGTACCCCCGGGGGGGTGGGCAGCCCCAGAGGACCATGAGAGGGTCCTCAGGTCAGTGATCCGGGCGGCGTGGCCTGACAGGGAGCCGACGTGGCCGGCGTTCCTGGAAGGGGAAGCGGTGCTCCGCATCACGGATGCGGACACCAACAACTGGCCCCCCCGGGCCTTGCGCAGCGCCCTCGCCCACTGGCGCTACCGCCGGCGCAACCCGCCGCCGCCACAGCCCCAGCCCCCACACAAGCGGCGGCGCAGGTGACGGCCCAGACGGCGGACGCGAGAAAGTGGGGGGGGGAGCTGGGCCCCCCGACCCACGCCCCCCCCCCACGATACGGCATGACGCAGGAGAGCGCGCGACCTCCCGCGCGAGGGAGGGCGGAGACAACAAGCGCGGGGGGGAACCTGCTGCCCCGCAGCCCGCTAACCGCTGACCGCTAACCCTCACGGCCGCGCCCGGCCGGCCAGCGCCGCGCAACGACGGCCGGGGGGATGAGGGGCCCCAGCGAGGGCCTGCACGAGGGTCCGGCTCTAGGTAGAGGGGGGCGGGAGAAGGGTGCGACCCCCCAGCCGATGGCTGGCCCCCGGGGCCGGGACCGCCATGCCGCCCCCCCCCCGGCCGTCAGGAGGCGTAGCCAGGGGACCAGAGGGCGCCCCCCACCCCCCCCCCCCTGCCTCCCACTCAGGCCCAAGAGCGGACGGAGGCAGACCGAAGAAACGGAGGCCCCACACCCCCCCCGAAGAGGCCGCTGCACCCGGGCTGCGGGGGCACCACGGCCCAGGCAGGCGCCCACACGCCCTGCCTGCTGCCGGCCGACAGCGGACCGGCGACGCCCAGGACGGCGCAAACGGAGCGGCCTTATCAGAGGCCGGCCCGGGGAAGACGGGGGCGCGATCCAGGGCGGGGGGGTTCCCCCCCCCCCCCCCGGCCGCACTGACCAGTCGGCGGCCGACCGGACCACGCCCGACGCCCGCGGCCGCCCGGCAACCCCCACGGCACGAGTATACCCCGGGGGGGCACGCCGGGGGCAACGGAAGGCAGGCCGACGCCCGACGGGGCGGGGGGGCGGGGGGGCGGCCCCCCCACCCCCCCCCCCGCACCTCCCCCAGCTAGGGAGCCACAGGAGCGGCCCTCCGCCCCCCCGGAGCCGAGGGGACGCCCCCCCCCCCCAGAAGGGACCGCGACTCGGGGGGGGGGGATGCGGCTGGACCTGCTCCCGCGGGGGTCGAGGCCGCGGGGCGAGCCCACACCAGCGTGCCGGAGCAACGCGCGCAACGGAACAGTATGGGGGCCGCGCCCCACATGACCCTCCCGTGACCACAGCCCACTCAGGGAGTGCAGAGGGGGGGTTCAGGTCTGCAGGGGCCCCCGGGGGAGCGGTCCACGGGCCGCCCCTCACCCCCCCCGACCCTGGGGCGGCACTGCGACCCCGACCGCACACGCACGCTGGAAGGGAGTGCGCCGACGACACGAGGGGGGCCAGGATTGAGTACCTCAGGCCGCCACCCAGAAGGGGAGCAGGGAGGCCGCGGCGCGACCCCCCCCCCCCCCCCCACCGGCCCGCAAGCCGCGGGGGCCCCGGCCCCCATCCCCCGAGGCAGGAAGGATGGTCCCCCCCCCGCCCGAGAGAGGGGCCGGAGCGCGACCCGCCCCCCCGCCCCAGCCGCCGGCTCCCACGGGGGCCGCGGAGAACAGGTGAGCCCGCGCCAACGCGCCAGGACGCCGCACAGATCGCGCCCAGAGAAGGCGGGTGAGCACGAACCGGAGTGGTATGGGGGGCCACGCCCCCCATGGACAGCACGACGCCAGTGACACCCGCTTTGTTGCCTGCCCAGGGAAGGCAGAGGGACGGAACAAGGCAGAGCGACCCCCCGCCCTACAGGCCCCCCCCCTGCCGCACAAACGGGGGGTACGGCGCACGCCCCCCCCCCCCCCAGCCCGCCCCCCGGCACACGAACGCCACGGACGCGTGCCGCGGCGCGCAGCCCCCACAGGGCGTGCAGGCCGAGGGGACAGAGAAGGGCCCCCACACCCGCACGCCCGCGCCCACAACCCGTGGATCGCGGACCCCAACAGCCCGCCCAGTGGGCGGGCAGTTGGGGGAGGGGGAGCGCCTGACCCCAGACGCCCCTCGCAACAATAGAAGGCACCCCTCCCGGGGACGCCCTACCGCCACCCCCACAACCCCAAGCCAAGTAGGGGGGAACTGGGACCGGAACGCCCCCCCCCAAGCACTCCAGACGGAGCAAGGGACCGGGGCAGGACACGCGGAGGGGCACGGACCACGTGGAACGGCCCTACCAGCGCCCAGTGCCGGGACCACGCGAGATGCACACGCCACACCACCCAGGGGGGGGGGGAGCGGACGCCGCGGGAGCGCGAGCGCACACACAGGAAAAGGGGCACGCGGGGACTACCAGAAGGGCAACCGGACCGAGCGCGCGGAACGCACAGACCGCGTGGAATGGCGTACCAGCGAGCGAGGGTAAGGGACACCCGGACGGGACGGCCCGCCACACGCAGCGCGGAACACGCGGGGCGGGAAGGGGGAAACGAGAGAGACACAACACCAGGTACAGGCCCGAACCCACCGAACCGGCCGCGAGGACCGCGCACAACCAGATGGGGCACTGCACCCGCCAAGGCAGTAGTGGCGCACAGCGCCACGCCCCAACCCCTAGGCTAGGCAGCCTCCGCGCCAGCCCAAGGGGGTCCCACTGGCGACAAGCCAGTAGCACGGGCCCGGCGGCGCCGGCGCCCCGGGCGACCACGCATTAGGGGGGCGACGCAGTGGGTAAGCGCCCGCAGCCACGGCTGCGAATTGATGCACTGACCGGGGAGTGGCGAAACGGGGAAGCCGGGGAAGGACGGGGCTCCGAGCCCTGTGAACCCGGCGGACTCTGCCACCAGGCAGAAGGTGCGTCTTGGAGGGCCCCCCACTAGGACCCGGTGGGGAGGATATCACCTGGCCCGACCAGGTGGCCCCCCGGGGCCGAAAGGCGTCTAGTACCCGCAAAATCAAACCTCAAACCTCACATCCGCCGCGGACCTGTGACACCGTAGTGTTTACTCGCATTCCATGTTACATAGCTTGTGCAACTAGTGTGCAACCCTTTTGCAACTTGTGCAAGCACTCACTTTCGCGTGGTTGCACACACTTGCACACCGGTTGCACATCTTACCTTCGTAGGACCTCGCGAGGCAACGGCGGAAGGAGGCTGCGGACAAGCGTGCGGAGGCGTGCAAGAAGTTCATCCTTCCGCCCGGTTGTTGTGTACGATGGTGCTTGTTGGAAGGACCAAATGGTGGCTACCGACTCGCCGTCGGCGGCAAAAGACAAACTCAAAAAGGCGACAAGAAGCTGAAGAAGGGACAAGAATTTATTCCGAATCCCACCGCAATGGGAAGATGATGAGGAGGTGGCGGCGGACGTCACGTGGTCCGTATGCATCGTCCCGGGAAATACCTCATTTACAAACAAAGACGACGCGGTGCAAGCACTCAAAAAGATGAACGAGGGGCACGAGGACAAGGGCGTTGACAACGAGGACAATGCGGAAATGGCGGTAGCGAATGAGGACAATGACAAAGTGGCGGAAGCCACCGAGGACAAAGGAAAAGAGACGGTGTCGGATGCCGAGGCCAAGGGTGGTGGCAACGAACCCGATGGGGATGGCATTGCCGTGTGGATTGGGGCCGGCGAAGGCGTGATGGAGCCCAATGGTGACGGTGACCGTGACCTGCAAACAATGGACGAAGGGGAGTCCCCAACCAAGGCCGATGAAGAAATGGTGTGTACCGACGCAAAGGAAGGCACGAAGGAAGAGGATGAACCCATGCAAGAGGGAGAGCAAGGAGAGGCCAAGCCCACGGAGGATGTCAATGACAAGCCCGCCACCCCAAGTGACACAAGTGTGGCCCGGCGGAAGAGGCAAAGAGCGATGAGGCACCCAAGACGAACACGCCGAACAAGGAGGGTTTGGACGCAACGCAAAAGCTATGGAGCTCGCCACCTCCGCAATGACTAGCCGACACCCTCGTTCAAAAGCTACGTCATGCAAGGGGTTGGGAGACCATTGAGAGACATGGCACTCACTATCGGAGGCTCCTCCTTGGGGCCGCTAAGGCATTTCCAAGCTTTCGCAAGGAGATTGTAATTTCCGCACGGACCTCCAAAATGGAGCCGTTGGTGCGATGTATAGATAATCTTGTGCGACGTCACCTCCCCCATTTGTCCTACACAAGCATTGCTCTTGTGCATGGCGCGGGGAGTGCCCCCATGAACCTTCATACTCATGGCCACGATGATTGTGCTCTCACCGGCGAAATCACCATTGGTGATTTCGATGGGGGTTACCTTTTCACGACGGGTTATTTGGCAGGGGGGGAAGTCAAGGCCCGTGCATGGGCACATTGGGATGAGCGACTCGTATGGGGATGCTTGGTCGATGCAAGAGCCGGCGTCCTCTTCAATGCATATCATTTGCATGGACCTACGCGTTGGCGTGGGGAACGCTATGCTATTGTATGCTACACGAGTGCATCGTGGGCACGCGTGACGCCCGTGGTGCGACAAGGACCCCTTGAAATGGGGTTCCATTGTGGTGATGACATGTGATTCCAATGATGGAGGATGCGTCTTTGCTTGTATTATGTGTGATTTGTAGTGCATTGTGCACACGTGCTCACATTGAATGTATTCTTTTTTTTTTGTACTACGGCGCGCACCGCGCGTAGCATGGTGGTTGCACACGGTTGCACACGGTTGCACAAGTGCAACCGGTGAAATTGGGGGGTTGCACACACCGATGAGGGTAGACAAGAAGAGGTTTTAATGTGAAATATTGTGGTGTGTGATGGTAAAAAACATGGTTCACCTCTCTCTGCAACCTATTCATTACAAGCAAACCGTGGAAGCACGGTCCCTTTGGTTAGGATGGCATGTCCAAGGGGTTGGTTGTGCAAGGGGGCGGTTGCACAACCCCCGCATTGGGGAATTTCGGGGGGGGGGCTGTTACATGGGTATGGGACACACTTTTGGGGCATGTGAGAGGTTTGGGTCATAGTACACTAATGGAATATGCCACGGGATATTCGGTGGCACCCAAAAACCACCAAAAAAGAGGGTGAAATGAAAGTTTGGGCTGGGTGTGCAAGGCGTGTGCAAGTGGCCTATGTCACACTTCATCACAGGGGTTGCACACTAGTGCCGCCATCTACATGGGCAAAACGGGTTCCAAGGGCTGGAGAGAATCGCCAGGTGCCGATTCAAAACTAAGATGGACAAGTGCAGTGTCTTCTGGCAGGTAGACCTACCCCAAGCAGCCCAGGAACTGCTCGCCTTTGTCACCCCTAAGGGCCGTGTCTTCCGCTGGAAGGTCATGCCCTTCGATGCCGCGAATGCCCCTGCTCTCTTTCAGGAGCTGATGAATAAAATCCTATATATCCTGAGACGCAGACCCCTTGTACAGGAACTGGTTTCCCGCGGGGCTGAGATGGAGGCACACATCGATGATGTGAGCCTGGGTACTAATACCCAGGAGGATCATATCCTCCTCCTACAAGAGTTTTTCACTGTCTGTCAGGAAAACCATCTCCGCATCAAACTCGAGAAATATGAGTTCATGCGTGAGGAGATGGAATATCTAGGTTTTGATGTTGGGTATGGCTGGTGGAAACCAGCCGCTTCTAAGATGCAACCCCTGCAAGACATGCAGATACGCGACGACCTTAAGAAGGGTCTGCACGACGTTCCGAGTTTCATGGGCGCCTGCAATTTTTACCGGCGCCATATCCACAATTTTACGTATTCATCAGCCCCCGTGACGGACCTTATAAAAAAGACCAATCCTTGGCGATGGACCGACAAGGAAGAGGCCTGTTTCCAGGAGTTGAAGAAAAAAACTTTCTCTACCAACTGCCTGGGGGTACCCCGCCCTAAGGGCGAGATAATACTCGTCACAGATGCCTGTCACGTAGGGGGGGGTGGTACCCTATACCAGTGGCAGGAGCTCCACCACTGCCAGTTTCAAACTTCAGGTCTGAACCGCGATGGAACCCTGTAGCATGACTACCCTGCCAATGAATGGCGTCTGGTAACTCTTGGTCACTGGATTGGAAGTGCAATCAAGCACGATCCAACTACAGTACCTACGACCAGGAACTCCTGGCTGGGATGCTCGTGCTTTCTTCTTAGTCCCGTCTACTTGGTACTAACCCTATTGTCTGGCTTCGTGTCCAAGAGCCAGTGAAAACATTTCAGAAGGGCCCCCCTCCTGAAAAAGCCAAACTAAAACGATGGTGGACCTACCTCAGTCAGTTCAGGCTGACTGTCCACCATATCCAGGGTATCAAGAATGAGATGGCTGACCATATATCTCGTAACAACTTCGACGCCCTCCTAGGTGAGAGCTCGGAGGCGTTGTCCAAAGAGGCGTTTCAGCGCATGGATGTCCAGCTGGACCTATCCATGCGCACTGCAGGTGTACTGGAGGGCTGGAGCCTGAGAGACTACCATGCCGAGTACAAATGCGTAGTCAACTCCCTCAGTGATGGCCTAGGGGCACGCCTGATAGACGGCGACCGTTGGTTTAAAGATAACCAATATCTGTACTATGAGGAACGTATAGTCATGCCTGAGGCACGACTTGATGGTTGCCTACAGTGGGCCCATCTCACCTCAGGGCACACAGGGTGCAACAGATCTGTTGACTTTTTCAGGGAGTGTTTCTACTCCCCACTAACCTGTGCTGATCTAAGTGCTCCTATGCAGTCCATAGTGGACTCCTGTGGCTGTCGTGCCAGCAAACAGAGCGACTCACGTGACCGGGGACTGGTCTCCAGTCTGCCTATCCCCTACTGTGCTAATTCTGTGTTGTACGTGTATTTCATCCATGGTCTGCCTAAGTTTGGTGGTTATGCCAGCTGTTTGGTTGTCACCTGTGGCCTAACCTGTTTCACCCGTGCGTTCGCCTGCAGCAAAAATATCACAGGGGAACAGACTGTGAAAATTTTGGTTGAACAATAGATTCGGGCCACGCAAGGCAGGCGACAGTGAAATGCGGCAGGGAGCGACAGGAAGGCGACAGGGTGGCAACAGTAAGACGACAGGGTGGCGACAGGAAGACGACAGGCCAGCGGCAGGAAAGTGGCAGGGAAGCGACAGGAAGCGACAGGCAGGCGACAGGAAGGCGACAGGGGAGGTGCGACAGGATGGCGACAGGAGGGCGACAGGGCGGCGACAGGATGGCGACAGGGACACGACAGGGAAGCGACAGGAAACAAGACATAGCGACAGGATAAGCAACAGGAAAGCGACAGGAAGACGACAGGAGGGCAACACGGCTAGCGGCGACAGGGAAGCGACAGGGAAGCGACAGGAGAAAGCGACAGGAGAGCGACAGGAGAGCGACAGGAGAGCAACAGGAGAGCGGCAGGGTGTTTTTTTGCGACAGGAAGGCGACAGGAAGGCGACACGAAGGCGACAGGGGTGCGACAGGAGAGCGACAGGCCTGTGGAAGACAACAAGTGGGACAAAATAGTACATGGATTTTTATACAGGTGGATATATGTAAAGAAAATGAGAACCAATGTTTTACATTTATTTGGATTCTTATGAAGATGTCATTTCATTGTTAGATGGATAAACGTTTAGCGTTTGGTGAATTTTCATCTTTTATCAATTCATTCCGCAGGCAGATTTCGCCTGAAACTGAGAACTAAATGATAAAGATAAGTGTCAACTGCAAACTTTCCCGATCAGCAATGACCCCGACAGGTCCCGACAGCAAGAACTCGTCCCGACAGCAAGAACTTTTATTTATGCAAGCATTTCATTGAGTTAATCCAAAAATTGTTTCTGATTGCGATTTTGTCCTCTTCTTTTCACATTTTCTGTTTATAATTTCTGTTATGAACATGCTCTCCGTTATCTCAGACAAGGCCGCAAGAAGAAGAAACAAGAAAGAAAAGGTACTTGTGTGTGTGTGTGTGTGTGTGTGTACAACGCCCGCACAGCAGAGCGCAGCACCATTCAGCACCGTACGGCACAGCACAGCACAATTTCAGCACCGCACGGCACAGCACAGCACAACTCAGCACCCCACTAATCTTCAACCTGCAGCGACACGCTGAAGCGACAGGGAGGCGACAGGGAGGCGACAGGGAGGCGGCAGGAAGACGACAGGCAAGCGACAGGAGGGCGAAAGGGAGGCAACAGGAAATAGCGACAGGAGAGCGACAGGAGGGAACAACAGGAGAGCGCGAGGAGAGCGACAGGAAGGCGCCAGGCGAAAATTAGCACGGCGACAGGAAACAACAGGGAGCGACAGGAAGCGACAGGATAGCGACAGGAGGGCGGCAGGAAAGCGACAGGGGAGCGACAGGAGAGCGACAGGCAAGCGACAGGGGAGCGACAGGGGGCTAAAAGTGCCAAAACAGCGACAGGGAGGCAACAGGGAGGCGACAGGATGGCGACAGGAGAGCGAGGTGGCCCGAATCTAATGGTTCAAACACTATGGGGCACCTAAGGGGGTGCACTCAGACGAGGATGTACGTATCCGGAGCGATACCGGATGGTACAAGCGAGTATTGGACGCCCTGAACGTCCATGTGACCACAGGTGTGCCCTACACTGACACTTCTAACCCTCTGTGAGAGAGACAGAACCGTGTGTTGGAGCAGAACCTGAGGAATCTGATGAAACAGGAGCGTCCCAAAGATTGGGTACGTCTGTTACCCTGGGCTGTCCTAACCATGAACTCTAAGGAGAGTTCCTCAACTGGCTATACCCCGCACGAACTGTTCCATGGGGGGCGTCCTACGTGGTTCTTCAAAACCCCTTTTCCTGAGGACTACAAGAGCCCTGTAGGAGATGGACTGGAGCATAGGCAGGACCTGGCTAACCTGGCCAGAGCTAACCTGAAACACGTTCGAGAACGTAAGTTGACTAGGCGTAACCGCACGAGACGTCCTGCCACCTTCAAGGTAGGGGACCTTGTGCTGGTACACCATTCGCGATAGCCTACTTGGCCCCGCAACTGCCTGCAGGACCCCTACTTTGGGCCCTTTTGTATTAGGAAAATAATGGATCCAGGATCAAGGTGAGGTGCAGCCCCCGTCTAGGTGGGGAGTTGCTGTGTGCACCTAAGCAGCTGATACACTACCACTCGCCTGACGAACTGTCCTGTGACGAGTGGCGTCTGTCTGATAAAGAGGTCGAGCGCATCGACCTACAGAGAACGCACGTCACAACAAGTTTCCTTGTCAGGATTTGGAGGGAACGAGTGCTTTGTTTGCGTGCACAGCGTGTATGATGAAGAGGTCGGACTGTCCTCGCCACTCACGGCTGAGCTACAGTTTGTTGATTATGTGATCAGCGCACTTTTTAGCGTGGGCAAAAAAATCCAAAGTCGCCGAAGGCAACTGCTGCTGCGCCAATCACCCTAACCTCTCCCACCTCTAAAGCAAAGGCAGATGAAACCAGGTTAGCGGCTGAGGAACCAAGCCAGCCTCCACGTATTATACGCTTCTCAGGCTGACCTATAATACGCTGTCCTCTAACCAGGCTGCAAGCAAGCAAGCTTAAGGACTCCGCCCGTTCTCTTATAGAACGTAGGGCGAAACCCTAGGTAGCCTAAGCAAGAGTTATACCGTGTGCACTGCGCGTGGCCTATATCCCTTTAATGCGTCGTGTGTATGAAGGGAAGGGAGGCGATTGATTAAACTTTTTCTCCAACCATTCACCCACAACAACCAATCAGCGCGTGACTCAACTAAGGTTCGAAATTGGTTTAGAAAAAATAATCAGTTTTTTCCCATCGTTTTTCAAGAAATAACCGATTGTTTCGATTGTTGCCCCTTCAAATAATCAGTTTTTTCTGATTGTTTTGCAAAAAATAACCGATTGTTCCGATTATTGCCCCTTCAAATAATCAGTTTCTTGTGATTGTTGCCATCAAAATAATCGATTTTGAAACAACTATACCCATTTCTTATTTTTTCCCTTCTTGTCCACACCCAGAGGTACCCATCTGCCTGGTTGCATGGGTTATTTCCCACAGTGTGTTTTTTTCATTTTTGGATCTTTCATTTTCCAACAAAATTTTCAATGCACATAAAAAATTCACTAGGATTTTCTGTGATGATGTCATCTTTGCTTATCATCATGCCATCACTGATGACGTCACCACGATGACGTCATCACGGTATCACTGATGACGTCATCACGATGGCGTCATCACGGTACCATAATTCCAAACACTTTACATCTAATCAGCCGTCAGGGCCAGGCCATCAGAGCCATGCTGGCTTCCACACTCGGTGGCTTGCCAAACTCACCTATTGGTGGCAGGCCACCAGGGGAGGCATGGTCCGACTTTCTAGACACCCAGTCAGGCTGCACTACTTGTTGTACTACTTATTTTTGTCTCCTTCCAGGCAAAATCATGGGAAACCGTGGTGTGAAACCAAAGCCAAAGGCACCTGCAACCAGACTGCCAGCCAAAGGAAAACCCGGGCGACCTCGCCGCACTCCACAACACATTGCAGACCCTGCGGGCCTGTGTGATACCTACGATGTTGAAGATATTATTGCAGAATGCATGGCAAAGAACGACAAAGGCAACAGTGAAAAGCAATGGCTGGTCCAGTGGAAGGGTTTTCCTGCCTCCGCCCAAACATGGGAGCCGCTTGAGAGTCTCAGTGGCTGTGGCTGTGAGGCCTTCATCGCGCCGTTCAACGAGGAGCGTGAAGCAAATGAACGGGCTGACCTTGAGAAGCGCAAGAGAACAGGAGATGCACAGGAAGAAGAGCGCCAGAAGAAGCAAAAATCAGAGTCTGGGACTGCCTTATTAGATTCTGCCACGTCAGCACCACTGCAGGCTCAAACAGGTCGGCGAACTGAGGCTGCCACTTCTGTGTCCATTGCGCCCTGAAGGCTTCAACAGCAGTGTCCCTCTGTCCCTGTGAAAGAAACCTGAAGACCAAGTGTGGTGCACGTTTCCGGCAGCACAGCCAGTAGCTCAGTTTTCTATTGGACAGATGTATCTTCTGCGCAGTCCACTTTGGTGTTGTTTGTAATTCGATAGCACCAGTGCCATTTGCCACCAATTTGTCCTGCATGTCACACTTTTTTTCCGTCTCCAGAATGAACCACCCATTGTGGTGTGCCATCAGATGTGCACGCAGATTCGTAGTGGCACTGCAGTGTTTGATTCGAATGCCGCAGACTCCATTTCCTCTGTGCAGGACACATCTGGCAAACCCTGGGTCCTCACCGTCTTCTGTGAAAGCTGTCCAGAAAAGCAAAGCATGTTGAACACCCTCAACCAAAACCTTCAGCACAAAAGAAGACAGGACCGTCAGCTCTTCTTCAGGATGAATTCGAAGAGGCAGCAGGTCCACGTGTTCATGTTCCAGATTTGCAACCTGACGACAAACTGTCAGCATATATGGCACTGCGAGTAGAAAGCATGCAGACGAATGTCATAGAATGGTGGCGTCGACACCGAACTATTTTTCCCAACCTGAGTAGGATGGCGCGACAGTACCTTGCGACGCCTGCCACTTCTGCTGGAGTAGAAGGGCTCTTCAGCGCAGCTGGTTTGACGTTCGGTGATCTCGCGCACGCTATGAAAGGGGAAACGCTTGGCTGCAGGTTGCTCACCGCATACAACTACGCGCACGCTTTGTATTGTTATCCCTAAGCGTGCGTATTGGTTGTTCAGATTCTGATCATTACAATCACCACTTTTCCCAACCTGAGTAGAAAGGCGCGACAGTACCTTGCGACGCCTGCCACTTCTGCTGGAGTGAAAAGTCTCCTCAGTGCTGCTGCTTTGACGTTCAGTGATCTCGTTGTCGTTCAGATTCTGATCATTATAATCGGGATGATCATGCATCAGGTTCAGGTTCGCGATGGCGGTTGTACGCGCTGTTTCATGCTGCAACCATCGTCCATGTAACAGTCGTGGTGTCGTACCACACCGGCACTGCTCAGAAGCTGACTTTCAGACTCGTTTTTGCAACCTGTATTTATTGCGTTTTGCCTGGTGCTCATAACCCTGGTGCACTTAAAAAGAAAAACCACAGTGGTGTGCATCATACGTTTTCGCTTCTTCTGCAGTTCAGCGACAGTTTGCCATTTTTGATTCTTTGCTGATTGCACTGGCGGCTCAACTGTGGTGTGCCGCTGCGCGCCGAAATAATCGATTCGATTTCAATGCAGGTAGCAAAATAATCGGTAGATTGCAATTATTTTGTTTGGCTTGCCAATCATTGCCGATTAATCGATTAATCGATTAATCGCCAAAATCGATTCCAAACCTTAGACTCAACCAGGAGGTGAGCTCCTCCTGGGCTTACCTACCTTACTCACCACGCATCATGTGAATGCCGAAGGGAACACGAACGCAAAACAACCCTAAGTGTTTAAACAACCCTACGGCGAGTTATAAACAATCCCAATCGATTCATGCATCGTGTGTCATGCATGCCCTTCTTAATTCGTTTTCTGCAGAGGAAGTACAGACATGGTGAACAACAGCACAGCGCAAAACGAGCCTAGGCGTTCTGAGCAACCCTATTTTAGCGCTACGGCAACACGAACGCGAGCAAGCACTTTCCTTTTTGACCTGTGAAGCGAAGAGAAGAGTGGATTGGGACACAGGGAAAGTGCCACAACGTGTGAGTGTCTAAATTAGGCACATGCATTGCGAACACAGCGCATACACTAACCCTACGTGCGCGCTAAGTGCTCCATTCGTTACACATACCTTTCCTTTTCGTTTTGACGTGTGCAGAGCAAGGGAAGTGAACGCCCAAACCCCCAACAAACGCAACGGTGACAACCCTAGCGTTTTAGCGAAACTACCAACACGAGCGAAACGCATGTGTGTGACATGACACTAACATACCTGAGAGGTGGGTTGTCCACCTGCTCTGTTGTGTGGGTTTGTGTTCAATACTTTTTCCCAAAGTTTCTAAAATGTTTGATGCAACTGTGCAAAAATTTCTTTTAAAAGCTTTAGAAACCACGGCTCATACCTTCGCTTTCTGGAGCCGTTTACGGTTGCGCAACTCTTTATTTGGAGTCCGCTTGTGTTGCGCTTGTCTGCGACTTTAGATTTTGGCTTAGGATTGACGATTTCTAGCGTCTTTTTGTCAATTTTTAGCGATTTGACTTCTTAAATCGCCAACCCTTTCGCTAAACCACAGGATTCACTCCCTGTTGGTTCCATTTTCTATTTTTTTCAGCTCCTGGAGTTTTGTGTCCTCCATTGGGAGTATTGCTCCGCCCTGGCCCTTGGTCAGGAACTTTACTGAAACGCTGTTTATACAGCGAGTTTCTGTCCGCATTAGAGCGTTTGACTGTACCCTAGTGGGTAAGCATGTGTGCTCTAGGGAAGGAGTCCTGGTTTCAAACTCCGCTACCCCCAACTTTTTACCAAAAGTTTTTGCCGCACGCTGGCGACTTTTGAGGAATGCCCCATTGAAGGGACATCATTCACGGTACATTGCACAGTTTTTCAAGGGTACCTACAGTGTGATAGGCTTCTATGAACTGATGACAGTGTCTTTGGCTGGTTGAATGCATTTTCTGAGGTAATTTTGGGCAAATTTGAGGCTTTTTCCCGGGTCCTACTAGCTTGATCAACTAGTACTCCAGGGGGGAGTAAGAAAAAGTCACTGCCATGTCTTTCTTGGGGGACTTGATCCAGGCTGAGCCCCCCCCCTAAAGACCTTTTGTTGATGTTGAGACTAACTTAATCATTTTTGTCTTTCTTTTGAAGTTTGAAGTACACTTTCTCAAAGTAACTAGGGTTATAACCCTAGCCCCCCATGAAGTTCACCCCTACCACTCAACTGAGCGGAGGTATCTTCCTTCATGGAGGTTATACCAAAATCAGGTAGGCACTTCATGCCTAGGGCCTTGTAGGTTAAGCCTAGTGGTCCCCCACCTGAAGACCCCTATACTCAATTGATTCTACCACTCATTGTGGTCCTACTTTGTAACTGTTTCTGAGTTCAGTTACTTGGCCGAGCCATATCCTGTGTCTGGCCCAACTCCTCTGCCTCAGATTCTTAATCTACTCCATTTCATCCAAAAGAGTGCACATGAAGTGCTTGGTGCTATCTCCGAGGCCTGAGTCATGCCAGTTCTCACATAAAATCATCTATTTTGTTTATAAACCATTGGAGCTTTGTAATTAGATCTACATTTGTCTATCCCCAGCCCCTCTTTGTTACACATGATTTGATTGTGGAAGGACTTATCCTGATTTGATTGATCTGGTGCCTGGACTTGCTCTACATTACCTCTGTGTGGACTTCATTTTGACTTGTGGAAAATCAGCAAGGTTTTCAAAAGCATATACAAGGAACAAACACAAGTGAGAGCACAGCAGAAACCTTTTCTGATGATTGGTTCGAGCGGATGCAAGTGTAGGGTCAGCGCTTTGATTGCATATCCCAGGAGCCAGTGTACCTGTCGAGGATGCTGACGCTGCCCGAAAGCGAGTTCCCTCGACATGCGGAGGTACGTGAAGGACATTCGGACCTGTGTCATCAAGTCGAAGGTCAACACCAGTGACCTCCAGATGGGTTACCTCGTTAACTCTCAATTTGTTGAAGTGTTGTCGAATGACGCGGAGCGTCGACAGTACATCGTCGAGGTTCGTTCAAAATGGCGTTCAGGGAGACCATTTGGCTTCGACAGGCTTGTGGATACCATTGCCGAAGCTTACATGGCAGCCAGTTAT
Source organism: Eutreptiella sp. 'Long Island Sound 2002' (assembly GCA_964036045.1). Classification (NCBI taxonomy): domain Eukaryota; phylum Euglenozoa; class Euglenophyceae; order Eutreptiales; family Eutreptiaceae; genus Eutreptiella; species Eutreptiella sp. 'Long Island Sound 2002'. The sequence continues at coordinate 30,582,609 of OZ038396.1, forward strand.
CAACTCGAGGAAGATCAGAACGCGTCCAGACCGATGGGAAATACCACAGGTGCTGCAGTTTTGAGACCTCTACCTATGGTGGTTCCGCGAACTTTGACTTCAACAATGTTTCCTTCGAATGCTATGCCAACGCCGCACATCAATCCCATGCCAACTCCGACTTCAGCTCCAATGGCTTTGACCGTGCCAGAGCCGATGAATCTCTATACAATCGCCAAGCTTTGAGAAGAGCTACATGCATACATTGGTGAGTGTCGGAATGATCGGTCCAATCGTCAAGATAGTCGAGAAACCCGGCGTCGCTACAACTGTGGCGAGCAAGGACACTTGGCCCGCGATTTCCAGAAGAATTGACCACCATCTCGAGGAAGAGAGCATCGAGGATCGAGATCAGGCACGCCTCGAAGAGATCCAAGTCGAGACAGCAAGGGACAATTTCCATCACGCTCCAAGAGTAGAGAACGGCCCACGGCGGCCTGAAGAGCGGTTTGGAAGACCTGGTGGTGGATGTCCCTGAGAAGAGTTGAACTCCATCATTAGTATCCACAAACCCGAAAAGAATTCGACACTGGGGAGTGTCAACGTCGAACGAACCGAACCTGAACATGCGACTCTGTTCACGGTTTGAGGGCGCCTTTGCGCACGTCAAGACGACTCTTTCGACTCCAGCGTGGAATCATTGGTCGACTGTGGAGCAACGAGTGACTTCATGTCGATGTAGACAGCAAAGAGGGCGCCACTTCCCCTCTACAAACTGACCAGTCCCGGACACGTCATAACCGCCGGAGGTATCCAAGTCAAAGTACGATACTACACGAGAGCTTATGTTTGAGTTGGGGAGTTGGTATTTGGACACCACTTCAAGGTTCTCGAGATTCTGCTGGATGTGGTGCTTGGGTTACCATGGCTTCGAAGCTATAACCCGACTGTCGACTGGAAGGAGCGGTATGCAGACGTACGCCACAGTTCAACTTCATACCCTTTGTCCTTTGATGAGTCCAGGGATTCCACCCAGTTACAGTTCCAGGCCGCTTCGAAGCTGGATCTCGTTTCGACACTTTCATCCAGTACCTCGAAAGTTAGCCCAGGTGGAAGCCCCGCGTCACCTGCCAAAGAACACCCTGACCTACACTCGCCGACACGTGCCAGGAGCGATGCTGATGCACTCGATGAGTCCAAAATGGAAGATGGTATCACCGATGAGGAGTGCAGCAACATGGAAAGGGAGTACATCTGGTTGCCGAAGTTTAAGCTGGAGATCCGTCCCGCTGATCTTACCGGTGATCAAGTGTTTCTGTGCTGCATGCCTCGACCTGCAGTGCCGGTGCATCAAATGTACAACATGCAAGAGAGCAGCGACAATGACGGGCTCGAACCCGTTCGACGCAAGTTGCCTATTCGGATACACAGATGGGCAGGTCTTTACGATCAGTAAAGAGCGGAGTTCGGAGACTTTCCTCCGCATCGACCAGGAAGAGAACAGCGGATACGCCTCGATACTGAAGATAATCCTCCGTGGGTACACTCTTACAAAATGGACCTGAGCCGATTGGATGAGCTTCGACGAGAACTGGACAAGCTGCACCGATCTGGGCGAATTCGACCATCCTCAAGTCACTATGGAGCGGGCTGCCTCTTGCTGAGAAAAGCAAATGGTAAATGGCGTATGTGCGCCGACTAACGAGCCTTGAATACCCGAACTGTCCGAGATAGATATCCTTTACCTTTGATTCAATCGATACTGAGTACGTTAGCGGGTTCTACGGTCTTTTGGAAGATCGATCTTGTCAGTCGGTTCCACCAGATTCGAATCCATGACGAAGATATCAAAAAACCTGCCTTCATCACGCAGTTTGGGGCCTTCAAATGGGTTGTTATGCTCTTTGGCCTCTGCAATGCACCATTGACGTTCCAACGTGTTGTCAATGACGTTCTTCGAGACCACTTGAGGATTATGGTATGGGTGTATATCGATGACCTCCGCATCCTCTCGAAGGACGCTCATGAACACCAACGACACCTCGATCTGGTACATGAACTGCTACCGCGACACCAGCTATTTCCCTGCATCCATGAATCAACATTCTTCCAGCCTCGAGTCCCTTTTCAGGGTTGGTACAATACAGTACGTCCAATGTATTGTATCATTCCGATACAGTACTGTAATGTAATGTATTGTATCTCAAATTTTGCTGACAAAGTATAAGGCCTTTTGCTATCCTTGGCACGGCGACCACCAAGAAGTTCAAGCACAGACCTTGTCGAGACAAACGTTCAAGGTATTCCACACGGGTTCATGTCATATCTACAAACATGTAAACATCAGATGTGTTTCCAAATAACACACAAATTCTTGCATCTCGCATGATCATTTACGCACACACGCGCGACCTATATTCTGCGGTATTATACCTCGCAACCTGCTTCTGTGGGTTATGGGCGCATGTACACTTTACAACCCCCTCCCAAGACACTTGAGGGGTCCACAACCACCGAAAGGTGGCTGACATGCCACCATAGGTGTGCATGCGCATCAATAAATAAACGTGAGATCCCATGAAACACAAATCAGAAGGTGGCGGAGAGCCCGGTACTCCCGCACCTACAAGCATAACCAATCATGCATGTAAAAAAAAGAACATGTATGCACCCATGCTCAATGGGGTGATCATCCCCGAGGGTTGCAGTGGCAGCCCACTGAAATACATGCATATATATGCCATATCAAGGGTACACACAATCACAAGAGTCACAGTGGTGACCACAAGCGATAACCCACAACCATGTTTCAAAATGACCACAGAAAAAAGTCACAGCAGCTTCCATAGCACAGATTGTACCAAGGCACCCAATGCACCACTGCACACACGGGACTCCAACCCATTTTACAATAAAATTGGTTACATGGCGTGCGCGGCCAATGAGCACCAAACAACAGGCTTGCCAAAAAAAAAAAGACGCCACGCAAAAGGCAGTGAAGTTTCTGCACAACCCTGTGCATACTGGAAAAAAAGACAAACCAAGGCAAAACAACAAAGTGGAGCCTCAAAGCTGTCCTTGTCAATGTCGTCAGGTCACTGAAAAAACATTCCTTAGTATATACAACGAGGACTTCTTCAAAACTCATCGTTAATTTACTTCAGGACTCCAGCTCTCGCCATTGCCTGTGAGACAATACGCAAAGCGAAAAGACCAGCACGAACCAGCAAAAAAGCGAAGAAACGAAGCAACAAGGTCGAACAGGCGAAGCTACGCTCTCTGAAAGGATGCATGAGAACGAATCTGGGGCAAAAACGACAGCAAGAGCGTATCCCAGTGAGTACATACGCATCAAACGACGATGGCGCCGGAGGAAAACTGACCACCAACACACAACTCATTTTGACATGCACACATCATCAAATCAGATCTCACCATCATACACCAGTACTGCACGTACAAGCTAGCCTATCAGCGCAAAGGCGCACGTACAAACAAGCTTCACAGCGTTCGCAAAGCACAGGCCTACACGGCCTAACGCACCACAGCAAGCATGCATGCACAAAGCTGAAACCAATCGCACGACACGCGGGCGAAGACCACGAATGCACGATCACGCAAGTGCACCATGGGGCAGACACACCCATAAAAAAATTGTCCATTCTTCGGCGCCCACTTCTCCTTGTGACTAAAACACCAATTTCTCACTGACATACGAAGGAAAACATCACAAACAAAAGCAGCAACGAAAGAAAACGAAACAGTGAAGCACTCAAACACATACCAGAGCTACTGGGATGCGCGGCTTCTCTCGCGTTGGCATCGTAAATCTGGGAAACAGCTGTCTTGAGAACAGCTCACTTGAAGTCTAACAACAAGGGAAAAAAAGTTAACCAAGGCAGACGCAGGGAACACAGCCACGAACGGACCCAGGGCCTACTAAATGCTACTCCAGGCACGTGAAAGGAGCAAGGTGCTACACAATAATGGCCACGGACAAAAAAAAACACGGAGCGCGACGCTACTCGTGCAAAAGAGACAACACACGGGTCAGATTGCTACCATTCCTACAACCTGCACTTAATGAGCAGTGGCACTGCTTTTAAAGGAGCGCCCCTTTCCACGCTTTCCTGTTATGTGCGGTTGTAGCGGCATCTCATTCAGAGCGCTCAGAGCGCGATCTTCAGCCCTGGCGCTCATCACCTTGACCTCAGACTCCAAAGCCTCCACAGTGGTTTCAAAGGAGCCCCAAAAGGACTCTGCTGCTTGTAGCTGTTCAACAGCGCGGTCTACGCGTCGGTGGTACTCTTCAGTTTCAGCCCGCACTTGACGTAGGCTTTGAGAGTCACTTTCATACCACAACTGGCAGCCTCTCTCGTGGCTGTCAAAGCACTCCTGTCGCTCCTTTGCCGTCAGCGAGTAGTCCAGCTTGGCCAACCTGTAGTCTCCAGTTTGGTGGCAGTATTCTCGAACTGCCAGCCTGTTGATCTTGACATCTGATTCGCTGGTGTTGGATCATGTTCAGCAGTTTTGCTTTGGAGTAGTTCTCATATCTCTTGGCAGGCGCAACTTTGCAGAACATCCGGGGAGCAACAGAGCGATATTGAAAGAAATTCCCCGTGGGATCTGAACATTTTGTAAGGCCTTTTGCTATCATTGGCACGGCGAACACCAAGAAGTCCAAGCACAGACTTTGTCGAGACATACATTCAAGGTATTCCACACGGGTTCATGTCATATCTACAAAAATGTAAACATAAAATGTGTTTCCAAATAACACACAAATTCTTGCACCTCGCATTGTCATTCACGCACACACGCGCGACCTATATTCTGCGGTATTATACCTCGCAACCTGCTTCTGTGGGTTATGGGCGCATGTACACGTTACACAAAATAGTGTTTGTTCACAGAAGTTATGTTCCTTTACTTTGCAGTTATTCTCTTTTAGTTTACACCCTGCAATTGCTTGCGATAAGCATGACTTGTCTTTGCTAGAACAATCCCATTCCTCTCAAACAGACCATATCAAATGCTCAGGCTGGGTTTCCCAAAACTGCACAGCAATCTTATAACACTCTCTTGCAACAAGTTTGAAAAACCTGCAAAATGTCTCTTAACCTAGGGGAAAATTCTGCATTGGTTTCAAAAACCTGCGGTGTGGCGTGCCTGTGCTTGTACTTGTTAACGGGCTGGTGTGCTTGTGTTGAGTGCTAGTGCACATGTAGTTTGTGAGGTGCAAAACTGGTGATTGAAGTTCCAACTCAACACTCAAAAACAAGTTTTCCCAATAAACAAACATACACAAACAACAAAGCCTTTTAGGGACAGGGTCAACCCTGGCAAACGTTGCACAAAGAAAACAGTTACACACTTGTATTTTCCGAAAACAAGTAAGTATCCGTGCCTGACCTCGCTCACCTCGGGCAAGTCCATCAACACCCCTTGAAGGGGTATGATTCACCTCTCAAATGGAGAAACAAAAGCAAGCTTGCACCTCAGCAGGTCAGTACAAAGCCCTGTTCAAAGTTTCAGGCCTGGCCAAGGCACTGGCGTGACAGCTACAATTTCAGATTCAAACATTTACCGTGCATCTTGGTGAGCAGCACGCGCGAAGACTCAAATGACACGCACAGAACGCAGCGACACTAAAATGACACCCAGAGTACGCGCCAACACTCAAATGACACCCACAGTACGCGCAAACACTGAAATGACACCTACAGCACGCGCCAACACTCAAATGACACCCACAGTACGTGCCGACACTCAAATGACACCCATAGTAGGCGCCGGCATTCAAATGACACCCACAGTAAGCGCCAACACTCAAATGTCACCCACAGTATGCGCGAACACTGAAATGACACCCACAGCACGCGCCGACACTCAAATGACACCCACAGTACGCGCCGACACTCGAATGACACCCACAGTACGCGCCGACATTCAAATGACACCCACAGTACGCACCAACACTCAAATGAAAACCACAGTACGCGCGAACAGTGAAAGGACACCCACAGCACGCGCTGACACTGAAAAGACACTCACAGCACGAGCCGACACTCAAATGACACCCACAGCATGCGCCGACACTCAAAGACACTCACAGCACGCGCCGACACTCAAAAACACTCACAGCACGCGCCGACACTCAAAGACACTCACAGCACACAGCACGCGCGAACACTCAAGTAACACTACCAGTACCTTCTTCCTCTTGTGCTCCTTGTTCGTCTTCTTAGTCTTCACTCCTCAGTCTTCTTCTCTTCTGCAGCTTCTGGATCTTCTTCTGTCTTCTTCATAACGTCTCTTTGATCTCCTTCGCCTCTTCCGCTCCTTCTTCTGTTCTTTCTCTCTTCATATTCTTCCCTCCTGTTCTTCTTCTCCTGCTTCTTCACTTGCTTCTTGTGTCGCCCTGCACACGCAGAACAGGTAGAAAAATTCAACCACTAATCTGAAGCAAACGAAATTCAAATCAAATTCATTGCAAATTCTATAAAGTACCTGATATTTGCACTGTTAATCGCTGGCGGTGTTTGTTTGCTCAGCCGCGACCGCAGCTGGCGCCAGATGCTAGCCTAGGATTAGGACCCGTACTGTATTATATTCTCGCGATACAGTACGCGTATATATACGTTGCGCGTATGTATACGCCATACTGTGCCAACCCTGCCCTTCTTGCAGATGCATTATCTATGAAGATGGAGTACACATGGACCCTGAAAAGATCAAGTTCATTCGAGGTTGGCCTGCGCCGACCAGCGTCCATGAAGTTCGACAATTTACCGGGTTGTGTGGATTTTACCAACAGTGTGTCGCAGGATTCCAGGCTGTGGCGGCCCCTCTAACCGCGATGTTTCAAGCAGATTTCGAATGGGAGTGGACAGCCGTGCACCAAGCTGCCTTCGACAAGCTGAAACAAGCAATGATCCATGCGACACATCAGAGTGTCATCGACCCCCGACAGCCGTACCATCTGTACAGGGATGCTTTCGAAGGATTGCGCAGGGGCCACGCTAGCACAAGGATGTGCGCATGGGAAATACAAGGGACATCTTTGACCTATTGCCTTTATGTCGCGGAAAATGCAATCTGCTGAATCTTGATACCCGATCCAAGAACAAGAGCTGTTGGCCATCGTGCTAGCCCTGAAGCAGTGCTTTCATCTTCTTCGAGGACCACAGCGTTACCGGATACCGGAGCGTGCACAACGACCACGAAAGCCTTCGTCATCGTAAGACACGTCCTCGACCGCTGACACCACGACAAGCACTCTGTTCCCAGTTGCTCGAGGAATACAACCTCACATTGTGGTATGTACCGGGTCTTGAGAATCCAGCAGCAGATGCCTGTTCCCGCCTGACATCGCGACAATTGATGGACATCGAAAATGCTACACGTACACGGGCCTTCGTGGTACCTTTGGTTGAGAACTGAGTTTCACCTGAAGGAGAACCTGTGGATGAGTTCCTACACGTGCTTGAAGACTGGTTCTCACACGACGAAGTGTGGCCCCAGCCATGCGACCACCTGTACGTGTCACTCCGAAGTGGACGCTCCGTAGGGAAAGATCCTGATGTTGACACCGACGCTGAACCAGCACTCCAATTCCACACAGAACCAGCCGTCCCGCCGGAGGAACCGGAGTCAGTGCCAACCGATGAGGGGCCGGCCAAAGATTCACACGAGCCTGCAACAATCCTCGAAAACGCTGACAATGAAATACCAAACACGTCGACTGACACCGATGATCTTCCCGAGGTGGACATGGACTGTCCCCTTCGAGTTACCTTTGGCTTAGAACTTCGATATGCACCGATCTTGACGGAGTTGATTCGCTGTCCATGCCACCGAGATGGTACACTGCAGCCAATATCCTTACCCAAGGTTGGCCCGAATACGCCGTACCCCTCGAGCCTTAGAGGCACACACCGTTGAGTACACCGACACCACCAATGCACGGACTTGCCTTGGAAGGCAGTGAGTGTAGGTAGCGGCATATCGAAAAGACCCACGTACCAGGCATATAAATGAGATCGCCGTTCGAAGCCCTACGGCACGACATGAACTCCAAGACGCCAAGCTGTCCTTCCATGACGGTAAGTTCTTCCACTTGTCGACAGTGGGCAAAAGTGTGCTTATACCTCGAACGCTCGTAACCTCCATTGTGGCCATGTACCACGAGTCCGAGTTTTACGGCCATTCGGGAGTACTTCAAACCATGGCATTGATAAAAGGCGACTATGTCTGTTCCCATCTTTGACACTATGTGCAGCGTTACATCTTAAGTTGCTTTGTGTGTCAAGCGGCTAAGTGACGGCATGTCAACACTGCCAGGCAGCCGAGACCCCTACGGAGGCCCTACAGCAAATGGCATAGCTTGTCCGTCGATTGGGTTTCGGGACTGCCTCCTACCACGCGAGGCCATGATTCCATCATCATTGTGGTCGACCGGTGTTCAAGACGTGGAACGTTCATCCCTTGCCGCAAGGACATGACGGCTGATGACCTCGTTTACATGTTCTTACGCGAAGTGATCCGACTCAAAGGATGCCCTCGAAAAATTGTTTCCGATCGAGACAAGCTGTTCGAGTTACAGGCGTGTAAAGAGTCGGCACACCGTTTCAAATTTGAGATGCACCAGACGGTGGCCAACCGCCCTTGAAGCATCGGCCTGGGGGAGCGAAGCACCCAGTCGAGCCCTCAACGTTTGAGGACACACGGCATCTTCGGCAACAACGAGTGGGATGTCGATCTTCTGTTCGCTGAGATCCAGTTCAACAACCTGACATCCAAAAGTCTTCGACTGTCAGCGATCGACATTGATGAGGGACGTACACCCCATTTTCCGTTGGATTTTCCCCGAATGACTTCTCATGCAAATGAACCTTCGACCTTCAGTGATTACATGCATCGGGCCAAACGTACCTTCGATTATGTGCGCGGCATGCTCCCTGAGGAACGTCCACGCCAAATGCATGTGGTCCTGCAAACGGACCGACGAGTTCGAGTGCCTGAGATTGGGGAGCGATGGTGGGTGATAGTACCTGAATATTGACACAAGGGAAAACTCGATGATGTTCGGCGTGGCCCATACAAAACTCTTGAGGTGCTCAACAAGGGCGAGAACGGCAAACGGTACATCCCTGCCCCCTTCGATGGGTTGCACCTTTTTAATTGCGACAGCACAAAGCCCTGCATCTATCGGGAGGGACACCCAGTGTGGGAATTTCCGATGCCACCTGTCAAGACTGGAGCTTCGCCTCGACTTGTTAAGATTCTGGCTAGACGTCGAGTGGGATTCCAAAATCGCCGCATATTCCTGTATCGCTGTGAATGGGATGATGACACACAGGGTTGGCACAGTACGGCATATAGATACGCATAATGTATATATACGCGTACTGTATCGCGAGAATATAATACAGTTCGCATCTTATTCCTAGGCTAACATCTTGCGCCAGCCGCGGTCGCCGCTGGGCAAACAAACATTGCCAGTGATTAACAGTGCAAATATCAGGTACTTTATAGAATTTGCAATGAATTTGATTTGAATTTCGTTTGATTCAGATTTCCACTCGTATGTACACACTGACATACGCTCTTGCTATCGTTTTTGCACCTGATTCGTTCTCCTGCATCCTTTGAGAAAGCGTAGCTTCGGGTGTTCGACCTTGTTTCTTCGTTCCTTCGCTAGTTTGCTGGTTGGTGCTTTTTCTTTTCGTTTTGCGTATTGTCTCACAGGCAATGGCGAGAGCTGGAGTCCTGAAGTAAGTCAACGATGACTTTTGAAGAAGTCCTCGTTGTACATACTAAGGAATGTTTTTTCAGTGACTTGATGACATTGACAAGGACAGCTTTGAGGCTCCACTTTGTTGTTCTGCCTTGGTTTGTCTGGTTTTCCAGTATGGACAGGGTTGTGCAGAAACTTCACTGCCTTTTGCGTGGCGTGGTTATTTTTTTTGGCAAGCCTGTTGTTTGGTGCTCATTGGCCGCGCACGCCATGTAACCAATTTTATTGTAAAATGGGTTGGAGTCCCGTGTGTGCAGTGGTGCATTGGGTGCCTTGGTACAATCTGTGCTATGGTAGTTGCTGTGACTTTTTTGTGTTGTTATTTTGAAATATGGTTGTGGGTTATCGCTTGTGGTCACCACTGTCTTAGGCGGCTCAAGTTGCATGGTATGGTTGCATGGTTGTTTTCGGCTGTCCGAAAAAAGGCACAAAATGGCACAAATCGTAAGAAAGATACTTTCTTTGGACTAATATTCTGTTTTCAAAAAACCGAGCTTGTGAAAAACTATTTTTTTGCATTGTCCAAATTGGGTGCATTTGGTGTGATTTTGACCATGCAACTTGAGCCGCCTAAGACTGTGACTCGTGTGATTGTGTGTACCCTTGATATGGCATATATATGCATGTATTTCAGTGGGCTGCCACTGCAGCCTGGGGGATGATCACCGCATTGAGCATGGGTGCATACATGTTCTTTTGTTTGATATGCATGATTGGTTATGCTTGTAGGTGCGGGAGTACCGGGCTCTCCGCCACCTTCTGATTTGTGTTTCATGAGATCTCACTTTTATTTATTGATGCGCATGCACACCTATGGTGGCATGTCAGCCAGCTTTCGGTGGTTGTGGGCCCCTCAAGTGTCTTGGGAGGGGGTTGTAAGGTGTACATGCGCCCATAACCCACAGAAGCAGGTTGCGAGGTATAATACTGAAGCGGTACCCAGAACCTATGGCCCTATGTTCTCTAACCCGCGAAATCTGGAATCCGATTTCTAACCATTAAGTCGATGTGGAATTACCATAATTTTACTGTCTTGATCGATTTGCGGTTAGAAATCGGTGAAATACCCGATTTCTACTGCTATTTCCAATTGTCTCGAAATCGCCGCAGTCGCGCCGCCTGTCGTCGCCTGTTCCATGGACTGCATTAGATAATTCTGTAGAACGATCTTTCTCGAAGTTAAGACTGAAACAGTCTTTGAGTGATCCGCAATTTTTTCCTTGATATAACGGATCGCGTCCCAGATTTTTCCCAGAAAATCTGGGCTGCCGAAGGCGCTTTGAACCCCCAAGTGGAATAACAAGGGCTAAGAGCGTTCAAGCGCCCAAGGACGAATTAACGTGCCTCATAGGCACTGTGTATGAGGGTTTGCCCCCCGTAGTCATAGGATGAGGCCAAAGGATCCCAACTCCATATGCCCAAAGGGTTATCTATTTTGAGTGTTCTCCAAGAAGTGCGCTTTTTCACGTACTTGGCGTCCAAGTACGTGTGGAAGTATGTTGAGTTGGCGTTTTCTCCCTCTTTGCTTGCCTCTACATCCGGGGCATATCACTTGTCTTCCCCGGATAGTGCATATATGATCTCCATATATATATTGGCAATATATTTTGCGTGCATGCTAAAATTCGGCTTTCCGAAAGGAGGTCGATTTTCGACCAAAGCACTTGCATGCGTGTTAAGGGACCAAAGTTACATTAGAATATAGGCATACTTTGATTCTAGGCCACTAGGTTGGGTGTAGAAGGCGTGGGTAGGGTTGTATGCCATATTTGGTGTCATATCGCGTGCCCATTTGGCGGGTGCACCATTCCGAGACTAACCCGCCAATGGACCCCATATCGCACGAGGCCCTTCATTGTACTCCCAACCAACACTCGCAAGCCTAACCTTCGTGAAGGGACGCTTGTGGAGCGCTCCCGAAGCGATGCGTTGCGAGCAAGGTGTTTTTTTTGCAATATTCCATTTTTGCATGTGCCCACTTGGGAGGCAGCGCGCGCGACCTTCCAAAGCGCCCCAAGTGGAGCACATATGTGGAATCGAAGGTCATTGGTGTCAAGTCATTGTGTTTAAAAGGATTGGTCGATAACTCAATCCAAGCCGAAGATATTATAATATATTTGTGCACTTTTCAAGGCACTTTTGCGTCTCTTTTCGCCAATTTTGCTGTTTTTTTGCCCGTCAGGATGTCAAGTGGCGACCGTGTATCTCAACGTTGCGCTCAATTGACATCATGACCCAAGTATGTTATGAGGGTACATACTTCGGTGCCCAACATATCTTGGACCCGGCAAAAAACTCCTCTTGGGCTTGGCATACCGTGGCCGCCATGTTGGCGATTTGGGACTATCCCAAATCATGGGCTCACTTGGCGACCCTGCCATTCCCAAAACCGGAGGGGTTGGACGAAGCCCAAAAGATATGTTGGACGCATATGACTTGATACCAATCCTATGGCACACTCCGGTCCAAGTCGGGCATGTGCCTCATTTGCCCCAACCATGGTTGTGCGCATTTTCGGCCATTGTGAGCAATTTTCCATATTTTCTGCCCGCCGTGCACTATGTTCAGCCCCCTCGTGCACGCTGGACTCATGGACCAATGGACCATATACGACATGGGTGTTATGGACATTGGTCGGCATGGTTCACACACCACGTGGGCGAAGCGGAGCAACCTTCGTTAGGGTGCTAGCCCAAAGTGAGTGTGGACAAATTTGCCATTTTTGGCATTTGTGGACCCGATTGGGATTGTCACCACGCCAAGTGGCATGGAGATCTTTGAGAGCCAAGGGCATGGGAGTGTTCGTTGGACTCCCAGTGGATCGCGTGTGGAATGGCGGATCCGATCTCCAAGCCAGCCTGGAGATATACTATTGGGAGCACCCCCAAATTTTGGCTCATTTCGAGCAGCCAAAATGACCCCCTTTTGGGACCCCAATTTCACCCCCCCGTGTGGTCAATTGGCGGCCCCATATCTCTTTGCCCACAAGGAGCTCGGACCTAGTTCCATGTTGTACACTCAGATATAAGTCCTGGGTCCTGCCTCCTATCCTGTGAGCCATTGGCCTTGCCCTGGCCGGGCGAGCCACGCGTGGGAATGACGCCAATTTTGGTGATTTTGGCATCATGACCCCACTTGACGAACCCGTGGTGCCCTGATGCCGGGACCTCAGAGGGAACCAGGTTGGGTGAGGGCTTCAGGGAGTTCGTACGCAAAGGGCATAGGGTCAGTTGCCTCGTCCCTACCTCTGGCGGGTCCGGACGAGGGGTCACTTTTGGAGATTTTTGAGCTAGTATCAGTTTGGGCTGAAACAGCCCATTTTCAGCTACCAACTCCTAGGGGATAATGGCGAGGCCATATCTCTGGCTCAGAGAGGAGTTGGAACCTGCTGTTAAGGGAGCATGGGGAGCCACTGTCGGTTGGCCTTGGAGCCACTTGGTTCCTAGGAACTCGCCTGTGGCTGGGCGGGACACCTCCCCTTTTGGCAGGGTTTCAGGGTCCGGACTGAGCAGGGCATGGGTTGTGTTTGAGCCCCCGCCCCCACCAGCCACTGAGAGGGTCGGACCTGGGATTGGGATATGAGTTGGGACTGAGTGTCTATTGTCCTGTGATGCCCTTACCCCAGTCCAGTCTCAACCCTAGGTGTACATATCCTGATGTGTTGCTGTACATACTTTTGTTCCCTTGTTTCAGAGTGGCAAGGATCCTGAAACGCTTTGTCACATGACACAGGCGTGATGATGCCCTTGTGAGCGCAGTGCTTTGCCTGCCTGCTTGCTTGCGTGTGTCCACCGCAGCGTCCCGTGGCCAGGCCCCCCACGGGAACGCGTCAAAAGCGTTTCACCGCCGCGGGGTTACCCATCCCTCACGTGCCAGTCGGGGCCACCAACCCCGAGCAGCGCGGCGCAGCAGCTCGCAGCTGGCAGCTCGCAGCGCAGCGCAGCTGCTCGCAGCGCCGCCCAGCGACAGCGCCGAGTCCGTGAAGGAGGAGCAGGGACCGGAACTCCGACATCAACGAGTTCCTTCGGCCGACCAGCAAGGCCGCACTCCCAGCTACAGCAACCACCTCCACAACCACCGGCCGACCAGCACCGGCCGCACTTTCAGTCCAGTGCTACAACACCCACCTCAACAACCACCCCAGGACCACTCCATCGAGGGGAATGATGGTGAATTGGGATGAGGCGGGCAAGACGTGGCCGCAGCCCCACCCCCATGCGGCGCGCCTACTGCGTGGGCTCTTCTGGGGGCAGCACTACCGCCACAGCAATCCCCAGTGCGAGGGCGGCATGCCCGGGAGCTTCGAGCTCCGTGAGGACATGGGCGAGCACCGCCTGCGGGCAGTGGAGGATTGCCTGCAGGTGGAAGGGTATGCGTACCGCTTCCGCCGCAAGCGCTGGAGGGTCTGGACCCGCCCAGACAGGCCCGGCGAAGGGCTGCGCCCCGACGGGATTGAGGAGGACGAGAAGCCCAACGAGTACCCGTCGGGCGCCTCGATCAACGTCTCCATGTGGGACATGATCGAGAGTAAGAAAAAGTGCTTTTCCAATGCTTTGAGGCATACCCTAGTTGTATTAGAGATGCACTGAACATCCAGGCATTTTTATCTTAGTATTGGTCCCACCAAAAGTGGTGATAACACATTTTGACCTATGGAACCAAACACCCAATCAGGATATGGAGTGGACCCCTTAATCCCCTTTCAATGTGAGGCAAATCATCTTTTCCTGAGTTGACTGAGAACTGACACATCCAAGGCAGAGCCTATGAATTTATCTATGTTTTTCCATGAATTCTTAGCTATCCTAGTGGTATGCACCCTAGGGGGCTGGGCACCTCTTTTTGAGAGGTCCTGCGTTCAATTCCTGGTCAGCCTAGCTAAGTAGGAAGATCCCATGTGACATGGCAGTGACCTCATCGCCACATGCCCTGCCACCTCAGCACATATGGGACCCAAAACAAAGAGTGCACATCTCCTGAGATGGCACTATGGAGAGAGAGTGACCATGGGGCAGTTTTCCAACTCTTTTCCAGAAACATTTCAGCTATCTTTGTGAATATGCATTCCGATTTGACCTGAGTTGCAGCTTCTGTGAATATCCAATCATCTTTCACTGTTTACACTGCAGCCCTTCATGCTTTGATCCTGATCCTCTTCTCTTTGCATACTATTGGCTTGGGCTATCCTGGATTGACTGTATTTCAATAAACAAAAGCTTTTCATCTCCAAAAACAAGCAGCAGGAAACCCTACACCAACAGCAAGCAGCAGGAGAGGCAAAACACAGTGCTGAAAACACTATAAACTTTTCTGCCAGCAAGAGGCAGTCTGTCTCTGCGCACCGGCAGCAACCCCGCGCCGTACATCCAGTGCGCCGAGTACAGGCACATATAAGCAGAAGGGTGACTGAAGATGATCACAAGGAAGGAGGACGCCGACGTGAAGACAGCGCCAGCGCCTGAGGCACCGACAAGGCCAGCACCTGGCGCTGTACCTTCGGCGGAGCCCTTACATGGGCCAGTGGATGCGGCTGAGGACTCCCTGGATGGACTTCAGCCGTCCTTCGGGGCCCTGTCTGTTGAAGAGGTGGTCGTGGTCACTCAGCCTGTGAAGAGGAAGAGAAGAGAGAGCGAGATGGATGCTGGAGAAGAAGCAGACGAAGGAGAGGAGCAAGGGCAAGACCTGACGAATGTCCCTACCTTCGAAGGCGCACCAAGCGCTTCTGGCCTCCACGCATCACCCTCTCCTTTAACCACCACACTCCCAGCCGCTGCAACATCCACTTCCACAACCAACCCGCCTATGGCAGAGGGCACAGGCTTTACTGGCATGCCTCCCTGACCCGCCTATGGTATGGGCCCACCTACCACTGCGCTCCATGAGGCAACTACTGCCAGTGAGCCGCTGGCTACCAGTTCTGCGCCGCGATGGTATGCGGCTGAATATCCCCATCCACTACCCGCTACTGGAACCTATGTAGATGTTCCTGGGTATGCACCTGGCTATGCAACCTTGAGTGGGTTGAGGAGAGGACCCGAATCTCTTGGTGGCAGGAGTAGAGGATCGGGAAGATCCTCCAACAGGTCCCTGACGCGGTCGGAGATCAACGAGGTGCTCCGAGGAGCCACTTCGAAAATCGTGGGCGACCTCACTCAAGAGATCTGAGAGAAGCTGGAGCCCCTGATGATCCCGCCCCAAGCGTCACCTACTACGGTGGGAATGTCACCCCACCGAGTACAGGCTAACCACCTGGCGGCAGGGTTGACAAACACCCTGGGGAGCCTGAGGAGTCGACCGAAGCCGACCCCAGCAGCTATTCCGAGAAGTCCTTTCGTGCCGGGAACGGCCCAGCCGCCCTACAGCCACGTGACGAACTCGACGAGGGCCGAGCTGGACCGGCTGGGGCTAACAGCCTTGAGGGCTATGGTGGACGTAGAGCCTTATGGCTCTAGTGATCTAGGCGGAGACCCCTCCGATGATGAGCCGCCGTCGATGGATTCTTCTTCGCCCTCAGATGACGATGACCCGGAGGACCCCGAGGACCCAAGGGGTAAGAAGAAGAAGAAGAAGAAGAAGAAGACCCGACGCCCTGAGGGACGCAGGTCTCAGGAGGCGAAGGCTATTGCCACCTCCAAGATCGTGGTGAACCTGCCTGAGTTCACGGGCAAGGACCTCAGCGAGTTCGCTGAGAACTTTGGTCGGTTCCTACGATTGACCGGCCAGACCCACGCTAGTGGGCGAGTGAAGTGCGATCTGCTCCTGCAGTGCTGCAAGACCAAGTACCTGGAGAAGCAGGTCAGGCAGATCGTGACTAACTCCGCCACCTTTGCCGATGTGTTGGTTGCCCTGGAGAGGCAGTACCCGACCTACGAAACCGACCTCTCTATCAGGGCTGAGATCCAGAACCTGCCCGTGCTGCCCAACAACCCCAAACCTGGCAGGGTCTCCGAGCTGTTGGCGGACCTGGATCACTGGGCTGGACGACTGACGCCCGGTTCCTACAGCAGCGACGACCTGCTGTTCTGGTTGGTGGCCAAGCTCCCCCGAGAGCTATGGGACGAGTGCCGTTCGACGGTGGAGCGCAAGGCTAGATCCCTCCGCTACGAGGATCTATGCGTGCTACTCCTGGAGCTGGCGCTGGAGAAGGAGAGCGACCAGCACTTGAACAACTACCGTCCTGGTGGTGGAGGTTCTGGAGGCCATGGCAAAGGGTACCAAGGGTCCCGGCCTGGGCAGGAGACTACCCCCAAACACGCCCACGCCCGCATCATGGAGAACGTGAAGGAGCTATTCTGGTGTGATGCCAGGGACGAGCAGGGCCACCTGCAGCACGCCCCTGACTGCGAGCAGCCAGACTGCTTCGTAGTCCAGGGGAAGCAGCAAGAGAAGAACACCGGCGCCAAAGCAAAGCTGCCGGATCATTACAGGTGCACCATCACGTGTGCATTCTGCGGGAAGCGGAAGCACTACGAGGATGAGTGCTACCATAAGCAACGCCTATCGGCGAAGCTTAAGGGTGAAGATCCTGGCAAAGGCTCAGGCAAAGGTGGAGGCAAAGGAAAAGGAAACGACTCCGGCAAGGGCAAGTCGAAAGGACGTGGTCAAGGGCAAGACAAGGGTCAAGGTGGACGAGGCGGAGGCGCTAACCGCCAGCCCGACAACAAGAACAAGGACAAGAACGGAGGCAAGCCCAACCCTAATCCAGGGGGGAACTCCGAGCCCTCTGGAGGGCAGTCTGGTCCTACCACACGCTCACAAACGCAGGCCCAGCAAGAACAAGGAGCCAAGCGTGAGCATGAAGGTGGTGATGACGGCAACGCTAAGAAGAGGAGCCGTTTCATGAGGATGGCCCGCAAACTGCGGAACAAGGGGTTCGAGGTGACCTGTCCCGCGGAGTTCTGACGGGGACGCTCTGGTGGCACCCAAGACCTGGTGTTTTGGGTACGTATCCGACTAGGGGGACGCGAATACCTGGGGGTATTGGACACTGGCGCCAACATATCTATAGTGGCCAAGAAAATTTTACCTTGTGGGAGCCTGAAGAACACCATGACCACCGCCGCTATACGCATGGGGGATGGACATGTGGTGCACAGCTGCGGGGACTGTGAAGTGGAGGTACCTATGGGCTCCCGGACTATCGCCCATCGGTTCTATGGGAAGGACACTGAGGCCTTCGACTTTGTACTGGGGACTGACTTCTTCGTACAGCACTCCCAGATACAATCCGTGACGCTGCAAGCGCCCTACCTCCTCTACCTGGACCACAGCAGTGGCAGAGAGTCTGTGCCACTGGAGCAGTCGGAACATACCTTGAGTTACCTGAGGCTATCGAAGGAGGAGCCCTCGAACATGATGGCGGCCTCCAAAACTGAGGACTATCAACTATTGGGAGAAGTCCTAGACCAAGGTGTGAAGGAGTTGGGTTACTCTCGAGAAGACCTGAGTGTGGAGTTGTTCGCCAGCGACAAGCAGCATGTACTGGACCTTTACTGCAGCAAGGGGAAGAACTGCAGCTACAAATTTTACTGGCCCTCTTTCGGGATGGCCTACGGGAACCCCAGGTTCAGTGAACTGGGGAAGGTGCTGACCAAGGTGGCCTTGGAACGTTCCCGTATGGTCCTGTGTTCCCCCGATTGGGGAGCCCATGGGGGCAACGAGTACTGGCGAAACCTCCTGGACAGGCTGACTATCAGCTCTGTTCGTTTGCCTGATGAGGCCATCTACGTGCCTTTGGGACGCAAGACGCCTCTTGGGAAGCCCGGATGGGGGAGTATGCTTAGCGTGGTGGACGGAGGTCTTACCTCCATTCCCTGGGAGGATCTGGACCGAACTCTGGTCCAGGCTATACAACGAGAAAGCGATGGACTCGCCTTGGGTGACTTGAAGGATCGCCTACGACCTCAAGATGATGTTGAGACTACACCCGGAGGAGATGAGTACATCGTGACTGACACCAACGCCCCCAACTCTCCCTGCCATGTACCTGTTCCTGATGGAGTCTCTGAGTGTGGACTATCTGAGCTACCTAGCTCTATCCACTCAGAAGACGAAACTGAGCACGACGCCTTCTTCGTGCAGACCTGTGTGGAGGAAGTGGAGAACGCCGAGTACGTCGCCCCACTGAAACTCCTACTCTCCATGAGGGTGGAAGACCCCGTGGACGAGGAGCTGGACCCTCGATCCAGGCTCAGGGAGTATGTGGATTCCAAGAGGAAGTTGGTGGCGAAAAAGCTATGCTACGCGAAGCCTACCCGCAGCTCATGGCCACTGAAGCAAGGACGTATGGGAGACCTATCCCAATTGAAGGAGGACCTCGAACAGAAGATCACCACCTGGCAAAGGGAGGTAGATCTTAAGCTCACGAAGAGCGTGTGGGGCGCCCATGTGAGGACCCCAGAGGAGGACGACCTCTCGGAGGAATGTATATGTGAATGCCCTCGAGCGTGCCTATATTGCCATCGTCCATCGGAGATGGTTGAACAAGACCTTCTATATGCCTACCAAGGGCTGAAGGATACTACCACGGGCGAAAAGTCGGTGGAGGACCACCTCCCGACGTCTATTACTCAGGGGGCAAGCAACTTACACTCTGACGAGGACATGGAGGACAAGATCAAGGTATTGGACCCGCGGGTACAGAAGCTTATAAGGACCTATCTGGAGGTGTTCGGAGAACTACCCCCTCCAGCCTCATGTGACAAGCTGGTACAGATGGACCTCAAGCTGAAACCCGAGTTCGTGGGTAACAAGATCCGGAGGAGACCCTATCCAGCTCCTAAAGAGCAGGCCGACAAGATTGAGCGACAGATACAAGAATGTATCGACGCTGGCCTAGTCCTGGAGTACAAGGACGGGGACTACCCCCTACACTGCAGCCCCTGTTTCCTGGTGGCTAAACCTGGGTCTACAGCCAAACGGCTGGTAGTGGACTACGGAGAGCTGAACAAGAAGACGCTGAACCACTCAGGGTCCATTCCCGATATGGAGTCTACCCTGGAGAAGATAGCCTCCTGCCGCTACAAGACCAAGATGGACAAGAGGAGCGGATTCTGGCAAGTGGACCTGACGCCCAACGCACAGGAACTACTGGCCTTCATCACCCCTCAGGGGAGGGTGTTCAAGTGGAAGGTCATGCCGTTTGGCGTGGCTAACGCACCCGCTCTATTCCAAGAGCTGATGAACAAGATCTTGTCCATCCTACGAAGGAGACCTAAGGTGCAGGAGCTCATATCCCGTGGTGCCCAGATGGAGGCTCACATCGATGATGTATGCCTCGGGACCAATACCCAGGAGGATCACCTAATCCTCTTGGGTGAGTTGTTTGCGGTCTGCCAGGAGAACCACACACAACTCAAGCTCGAGAAGTGTGAGTTCATGCAGGAGACAATGCAGTACCTGGGGTTTGACGTTGGCTATGGGTGGTGGACCCCAGCGGCCTCTAAGGCCAAGCCCCTGATGGATGCCAAGGTACGACACGAAGACCCCAAGAAAGGACTTCATGATGTACGCAGTTTCATTGGGGCGTGCAACTTCTATCGCCGCCACATCAAGAACTTCACCTACACCAGCGCCATTCTGACGGACTTGATCAAGAAGAGTACTACTTGGCGCTGGGGCCCACAAGAGCAACAAGCGTTTGACGAGCTCAAAGATAAGGTAGCCAACGCTAAGTGCTTGGGCGTGCCTAGAGCACAAGGGGAGATTATCCTGGTGACCGACGCCAGCAATGTGGGCGGTGGTGGAACGTTGTTCCAGTGGCAAGCACTAGAGAAGGAGGAGTTCGACTCGGCCATTTCCCAATGGGGGACGGAAGGTCTCAACCGAGATGGAACCCTCAAGCACAGCTACCCTGACGACAAGTGGGTCCTAGTACCTCTGGGCCACTGGAACTGGAAGTGGAACCAGGCCAGGGGGAACTACTCCACCTATGAGCAGGAATTGCTGGCGGGTATGCTGGTGCTATCCTCACAAGCACGACTGTTGGGGAGTAACCCTGTGGTCTGGCTGTGCGACCAAGAACCGGTCCGCAGTTTCCAGAAGGGTCCCCCACCTGAGAAGGCCAAGCTACGGCGCTGGTGGACCTACCTCAGTCAACTACGGCTGACGGTACACCATATCCAGGGAGTGAAGAACGAGTGTGCCGACTACATCAGCCGCAACAACTTCGACGCCCTGATTGGTGCCCGGTCTGAAGCGCTGGCTAAGGAGGCGTTCAGCCGTATGGACGTACATCTGGACCTCAACATGACGATGATACGCCCCCTGGATGGACTCCAACAATCGGAGTACCTGAAGGAGTTTGGGGATATCTACCAGCGCCTGGAGAAACGCCTTGAACCCCTCCTGGTCAACCAAGACCAGTGGAAGAGGGACAAGAGCTACCTATGACAGGACCGTATTGTGGTGCCTAGTGACCGAGTCCCAGCGCTGCTGAAGTGGACCCATGAGTCCAGTGGTCATGTGGGTGCAGACCGCACCCTGAGGCTGTTCAAGCAGTGGTTCCACACTACGTGGACTGACGACCAACTGCGGAAAACCCTCCAGCCTATCGTGGACAAGTGCCCGTGCAGGTCCTGTAAACCAGGGGATATCAGGCACAGAGGTCTCTACTCGACCCTGCCCATCCCTCACTGTGCTAACAGTGTTCTATACGTGGACTACACGGAGATGCCGAAGTTCGGGGGCTATGACTTCGCCCTCGTGGTAACCTGTGGGTTGACCAGGTTTACCAGGGTGTTCCCATGTACCAAGCACATTACCGGGGAGGAGACTATCAAGATACTCCTGGAGGAGTGGTTTTGTGTCTATGGGGCGCCCAAGGAGATCAACTCCGATGAGGACGTACGGGTACGCTCAGATACCGGTTGGTACAAGAGGGTCCTGAGATCCCTCAATGTCCAGGTGTCTACGGGGATTCCCTACTCTCACACGAGCAACCCCCTATGTGAGCGACAGATCCGTGTCATGAAGGAGAACGTACGGATATGGTGCAAAACTGAACGCACCAGAGACTGGGTGAGACTACTCCCCGTCATATCCTTGATGATGAACTCCCAAGAGAGTTCAGCTACTGGCTACTCGCCCCATGAGCTATTCCTAGGGCGCCCGGCATGGTTCCTACATGCCCCCTGTCCAGAGGATACCCATTCTTCCGTGGGTGAATGGGTCCAAGAGCAACAAGCGAAGGTGGACAAGGCCAAGGCTATGCTCCAGAGAGTGAGGGAGCGTCAGTGGAACAAGAAGAACAAGCACCGAGTACCGGCCACCTACCAAGAGGGGGACTGGGTGCTGGTGCACCACAGTCGACTACCTGCCTGGCCACGCTCTACCAGCGATGATCCATACTTCGGGCCGTACAAGATTCTATCTGTGGATGGACACCGTATCACCGTGCGGTGTTCTCCCCGTCTAGGGGGGACCCTGGTGTGCGCTGCTCAACACCTGAAGCGCTACTATGATCCTGAAGACCTCTGTGGGGAGGAGTGGGAGCTGAACGACGAGGAAATCGCCGCTCTGGACCTACAAGGGGCTGCCAGCCCTATGGAAGTTGAAGGTGAACTCCCCGACATGAACGCCGAGGAGATGGCTAAGGAGGGCTTCTACCTGGTGAAGTCTGTCCTATGCCACCGCTATCGCCAGGGTTGGCGCTTCCTCACCCTCTGGGAAGGGTTTGGAGTCGAAGAGGCCACCTGGGAGCCCTTCTCTGCATTTGTTCTACCTGAGGGACGCCTAAACTCAGTTCTGGTTGACTACTTGTCCCAGAACAACCTTGGTGAGTTGTTGAGGCTCGCTGAGACGCTTGCCTCCAAGACTAAAGCGAGGGACTGAACCTTACCCTTACCTGCCAAAGCGTATGTGTGAGTGTGCTATTCCTCAGGTCCTGAGAGCAAGCCGCAGAATCGGTGTCCTAATTATACCCAAGTCTGCACGCTTGCTAAACCTGGAGGGTTGGCTTATTGATGCCACGGGGTACGCCCCGGGTCTCCCCTCCCCTAAGCGCCCAATTTCTGTGCTGGCGCAAAACCTTTGGGGAATACCCAGCGTGCTAATCCAGGTATTGTTTACCCTACCTATCTGTCTACTACAGGGAGGGGTGGCCAAAAGCTATGAAGGCATGAAAACGCCGTTTTGCTAAGTGGCCAAACCACTGACCTAACCACTGCCACAGCCCACCAACCCTGCTAAAATTGCAGGAAACGGGTGGGACAGTGACACACGCACTACAGATGCTACACACCCTACAGTGGCACCATCCTGGTGGTCGAGCACTGGGGCAACTGGCTCAAGCCCCCACTCAGGACTACCACTCCTACACGCACACTCTACTTGGTGTTGTTGAAGAACATGTCGTGGGTCCTAGCGACCCTCCTGTGAAGATGGCAAGAGAACACAGCGCTACTAAGCGACTGTGGCCTAACAGGGGACGCCACAACGCGTTTCCCCTGCTAGGGCTTGGAGGGAAGAGGTGCTCTTGCGTGCACGGCGCAGATGTCGATGGAGTCGGACTCCCTTCTCTGCCACAGGCAGAGGGGAGTTACTTGATTGTGTGATCTGCGCCCTTGTTTAGCAGGGCATGAAAAAAATGGTATGCTGCTGCACCAATCACCCTACCTGCCCACCTGTAAAGCAAAGGCAAATGAAGAGGCGTTTGCGGCGGAGGAACCAAGCCACACTCCCCGTATTATACGGTTCTCAGTGTGACCTATAATACACTGTCCGCAAACACGCTGAAGAATCAGCTACCTCTGTCAAGCAAGCAAGCGTTAAGAGACTCCTCAGGTTCTCTTAAAGAACGTACCAAGGAGCCCCTGGGTAGCCTAAACAAGGTTTACCGTGCGCACTTCGCGTGGCCTACCCTTTAATGCGTGTGTGAATGCGCAAGCATGCACTTGTAGCGTGGGCAAACCTGCCCATCTCAACCTCAATCACGAACTCCACCAGGGGGTGGCCCCGCCTGGCCTTACTCACCTTACCTACCGCTGGAGAGAGAGAGCAAGTGAGGGGCGCACACGAAGAACGTTGCTATGCACTTGTTTGTATGTCTAATCACCCTGATCTGACCGCTAATCATCTGCAATCTTTCTAATCAATCCCTCTATCGCGTCCTATCGTTGTTAGCGCTGCTACCAGACTCGTTCACGGAGACACGAGACGAGCAATGTGTATGCGGCATACGAGACGAGCATACCTGTAGTTTATACCTGCTTCATTGAAGTCTTTTCGTTCATTTTCGAATTCTTGAATTTTTGATACTTCTATTAGTGTAGGTGGAATCTGTATGTTTATTTATTAATGTGTGTCTCGTCATTTTCAAGACTACGTGAGACATACGCTTCGCTAGGAGCCGCTCCTGCGCGCCGCCTTTTTATGCGTATGAATTTCTGGATTTAAAAAATCCAGAGATGACTATAATTTTTATAAAAATGTGCTTCTGATGCACAA
This sequence comes from Eutreptiella sp. 'Long Island Sound 2002', assembly GCA_964036045.1. NCBI lineage: Eukaryota > Euglenozoa > Euglenophyceae > Eutreptiales > Eutreptiaceae > Eutreptiella > Eutreptiella sp. 'Long Island Sound 2002'. Next base: position 30,606,832 of record OZ038396.1, read on the forward strand.
TTGGATTCTGCTCAGGTGTGTCGTTTCAGAAAAATTCTAGGCCGTCGTTCGACGGATTTTGGTGTCGTCGCTTCGGTTTTGCGTGGATTCGTCCATAATTCTCCCATTCCTGCCTCTGCAGATACCCACGCGCAGCTTCCCTGAGTAGGCCGTGTTCGGGCCGAAACGCAGCAGCCTGGAGAGACTGAGCAGAACCCAAGACCCCACCAAGGGGCAATTCCATTTTTTTGAGACTCCCTTCGCCCTGAGACAGGTTACAGGTCACCAGCAGGTTTACGAGAACCCATGCGAGTGTGTATATTGTGTCTTGCGTTGGGTTTGTGTCGCGCTGCGTCTTGGAGGGAGGGATGCACATGCACATGTTTTGGCATGCACCCAGACTAACCCAACCAAGCTACAGGAGCCCCGGCAGCGCCATGAACGCTGAGTCTTCTGTGGGAAATGTTACAAACAGAGCAGCAAAAGAGCGCCAGCCATGCTGAGCGCCCATTTTTCTGTGTGAGGGAAACTATAGCTATTTTAAAGTAGATGTGGAAACCAAGGAAAGGCCAAGAAAAAATCCCTTTTTCCTAAAATGCGACAGTGGTGGCCACCACAGCACAAGGGGGGAGTAAGAAAAAGTGCTTTTCCAATGCTTTGAGGCATACCCTAGTTGTTTTAGGGATGCACTGAACATCCAGGCATTTTTATCTTAGTATTGGTCCCACCAAAAGTGGTGATAACACATTTTCACCTATGGAACCAAACACCCAATCAGGATATGGAGTGGACCCCTTAATCCCCTTCCAATGTGAGGCAAATCATCTTTTCCTGAGTTGACTGAGAACTGACATATCCAAGGCAGAGCCTATGAATTTATCTATGTTTTTCCATGAATTCTTAGCTATCCTAGTGGTATGCACCCTAGGGGGCTGGGCACCTCTTTTTGAGAGGTCCTGGGTTCACTTCCTGGTCAGTCTAGCTAAGTAGGAAGATCCCATGTGACATGGCAGTGACCTCATCGCCACATGCCCTGCCACCTCAGCACATATGGGACCCAAAACAAAGAGTGCACATCTCCTGAGATGGCACTATGGAGAGAGAGTGACCATGGGGCAGTTTTCCAACTCTTTTCCAGAAACATTTCAGCTATCTTTGTGAATATGCATTCCGATTAGACCTGAGTTGCAGTTTCTGTGAATATCCAATCATCTTTCACTGTTTACACTGCAGCCCTTCATGCTTTGATCCTGATCCTCTTCTCTTTGCATACTATTGGCTTGGGCTATCCTGGATTGACTGTATTTCAATAAACAAAAGCTTTTCATCTCCAAAAACAAGCAGCAGGAAACCCTACACCAACAGCAAGCAGCAGGAGAGGCAAAACACAGTGCTGAAAACACTACAAACTTTTCTTCGAGAAGGAGTTCCCGGAGCTGGGGAACGCACGCACGCTGCAGGGCAGCAGCAGCAGCAGTGCCTCTCCTGGGAAGGAGAAGCGTTCCGCCGCGGACAGGAAGCGGGACAGGAAGTGGCGGGAGTACCAGGCATCCCTGGCCGCCGAAGCCGCCGAAGGTGCCAGGGGCGGAACCCCAGCCCACAGCCCCCAACGGGCCGGTGGCGGTCACCACCCCGGCCACACCACCCTTGGCGACTTCCTGGAAGTCGCCAAGCAGGCCAAGGCCAAGCCCCGTCCGCTGCTCCTGACGAAGTCAGGCCCCAGCAGCGACGTGGGGTCGGCCCACCGCGGGAGGATGCCGGCGGACCAGGCCAGCTCCAGCAGCAGCGTCGCTCCCCACCAAAGGGATGTGGCGCACGCCTGCGAGCGCACCTGTGGGGTGCCCTGCAACCTTCGGGTTGCCCGGCAACGCGCCACGCAGCAGAACGCTGCCGTGGAGGGCGCCGTCGGCATCGCCCATGAGGAGGCCACCGAGTGGGGCAGAGGCATGGCCTACCACGCCTCGACCGTGGCAGCCATCGCGGCCGGTCTCACGGCTGCGGCCGCCCGTGAGGCAGCGGCTGCCCGGATCAGGGGTGAGGTTGCGGCAGCCGCCGAGGAAGCCCGCCTGACCCAGGAGGCCATTGCCTGCAAGGAGGCCGAGGTGAAGGCGCTGGAAGAGGCGCTTGCCCAAGAGAGGGCAAAGAAGGAGGCGGAGGAAAGGGCCCACGCCGAGGCAACGGCTAAGGCCCAGGCGGACGCCGCCAGGAAGGACGCCATCGAGGCCGCGCGACGGAAGGTCGCTGAGGTGAGGGCCAAGACGGAGGCGGAGCTGGCGGCGTTGGAAGCGGAGAAGGCTCGGCAGCAGCAGGCCCGGGGAGCCGAAGCGGCTCGTGCTCGGGCGGAAGCCGAAGGGCGAGCTGCCGCAGCCACAGCCGCCGCAATGGAGGAGGCGGAGGCCAAGCTCCGCCGCGAGACTCCCCCGGGAGGATCCCGAGTGGAGACCCTTCGAAAGCTTTTCGAAGGGGACACCTCCTCCAAGATGACGCTGGACGAGGCCGAGAAAGGCAGCAGTGAGAGCAGTGGCCCCACCGCCTACCGACGGACGAAGGGTAAGGGGAAGACCCCCGAGAGGCCACGGAGGCCAGCGGGCGGACACCCCCACGACTCCGACCCCTTCTTCACCGCCAGCGACGGGGATGAACGAGGCCGCCGACATCGCCGAGGAGTGGCTGGCGGAGGAGGCGAAGACGTCCCCTTGGAGCCGGAAGGTGAGGATGAGGATCTCCCCCCTCCTTACCGGAGCTCGGAGTCTTCCGAGACCGAGACGCCTAGGTGGGGCGACATGGACGAGGATGATGACATGGACTTCGACTACACGAAGAAGCCCCCATCCTCGGACCCACCGGGGCGACCCGGCGGAGCCCCACCGGGACCCCCTGACGGAGGACCATCAGGACCCCCTGGAGGACGCCCACCAAGTGAACCCCCTGGAGGCGGACCACCGGGCGGGGGAGGACCCCCTGGACCGGGCGGACCCGGCGGAGGCCCTCCTGGAGGACCCCCTGGGGACCCCGACGACCCACCAGGGAACGGCGACCCGAATTCCAGCTGGCGGTGGATTGTCTACCTCCGCAGGAGGGTCCAGTCCCTCGAGCGCGAGGTAGACACGGGCAAGGGCGAGATGACTCGCATCGCCAGGGTCGCCGCGCGCGCACAGAAGGAGCTGGACATCGCCAAGATGGAGATGGTCAAGAGCGCCAAGGTCGCCACCGCCACCCAGAGGCAGCTGGACATCGCCAAGGGCGAGACCAGGCAGCTGAACGAGGTCATCAGCGGCCTGCAGCAGAGGTTGGACGTGCTGGAAGGCCCTGGGAGCGTCGGCAGCGACCACCCACCCCTGGAGTCTGGCTCGTCGGACGACGGCTGGGGACCTGGACCAGGTCCAGGCAGACCCCACGCCCCCGGCAGAGCCCCCAGGAGTCGCCCCAGCGCCAATGCCCCCTCTCTCAGCGCCCCCTCTCACCACAGCGCGGGCCGCCGCAACGAGCACGTGCCGCCCAGCAGTGGCAGTGAGCAGTGGCGTGATGAGTGGCTCGGCGCGGAGTACCACAACCGCCGTGCTCCACCGCGGACACCGGTACGCCCCCGACGCCCCGCACCAGCCCCGGAGCCAATCCCAATCGCTGGCGGACGTTATGGTGGACTCAGGGATGAGGTCCCCGGAGGAGACGTGGAGTGGGACGTCGGCGGAGGTGAGGACCTGGACCTGGACCTGGACCTGGAGGAGTTCGGCATCAGCCCGCCGCGTGGTGTACGACGGGAGGCCGCTGAACGCAGCCGGCGGCGCCGTGATGAGGAGGCATACATGGAAGGAGTACGGCGTGAACATCTAGGTTCAGCGTACATGGAGGAACCACGGCGTGGCCACGCGGATACCGGGGAGGAGATGGAAGTGGCAGCCGTGGGAGTCCGTGGGAGAGGCCGATGGGAACCTCGGTCGACCTCGCGGCCGGCGTTCATGGTCTCTAAGGCCGCGGATGCCGCCGTGTGGGAAGACTTGAAGGACATCAAGCCCCCCATGTACGATGGCAACCCCCTCAACCTCGACCGCTTCTTGGAGAAGCTGGACGATTGGGGGGTGACCGTCACTGAAGACATGGATCCCGCAGATGCGGAGAGATATGTCTTCAAACGGTTCAGGTATTGCCTGCCGGAAGTGCTCCAAGAGCTATACTTCGTGGCGACCAAGGAGGGGAAAATCAAGACCCTCAAGGAAGCCAAGAAGTGGCTCAACGAGCAGGAGCGGGTGGACGCTCCGCAGGTGGCTGCCAAGCGGTGGAAGTCCATCAAGCTTCAGCATGATGGTCGGGAGATCGGCCTACGAGATTGGCGGGACTTCCTGGGGCAATACGCCCTCTTCCGCCGCAACGTGGAGGACTGGAACGAGGGTGACGAGCAGGCTCGCCTGCTCTCCATGCTGCCGCAAGCATGGATCAAGAGAGTCACCAAGGAGGAAGCCAAGAGGGCCAAGTCCAACCACACGGTCAAGATGATGCTCCCCAAGGGGTATCATTCGAACATGGTGGCTTGGGCAAGGAGGAACGTGGCCCGGGATGTCAAACGGCACTCCCACAGAACGCTCTCCTCATCACCGTCTGGGGCGATCGCGAGAGGACCGCGATGTGGCGCCTTAACGAGTGTGACGTGAGCGGCCAGACCATCCGTCTGCAGGCCATCCCAGCGCGGATGAGTTGCGACGAGATTCTGGAGTGGGTTGGAGAGGAGGTGCTCAAGGAGTACCGGAACCTCCACCACACCCGCGGGTTGAGGCCCGGCGACCGTGACGTCAACTATGTTGGCGAGGGGCCTGGCGGGGAAACTGCCATGGACCCAGCGGGAGCCGACGGCTATGAGACTCTCGTCGACGATGATGACGTTGATGAGCCCGCCGAGATGGCCGTTTGTGCCTTCGTGGCCCACAACCTGAACGCGGGGAGCAACCGGGGAAGCTGGAAGCCGCTGCAGCAGGGTTGGAAGAAGAAGGAGAAGAGGGACCCCCGCCTCATTGGCGACCCTCCGCTGTCCTTTGGGGAGTTCATACGAGCTCACCCTCAGGGCTGTTTCGTGTGTTATGGGAGGAAGAAAGGCTTCAACCATGACCACCGAACATGCCCCATCCACCAGGCCGACACGGAGGCCTACAAGAAGGCGCACGGGTTGAAGAAGCGTGCACCCGCGGGTATCCGGGAGGCCAAAGTGGAGGTGGACAAGAACGAGCTCTCCAAGCTGATGTCCGTGGGGACCGAGTTGGCCAAGGAGATCCAGGAGATCAAGAGGAACTGGGTCCCCAGCTTGGACAACAAGAACAAGGAGAACAACGAGAACGACAAGAACAAGGACAAGGACAAGAAGCCTAGGAATAGGGGAAGGAAGAAGGGCGTCAACGAGGTTGACCCGGAGGATAGCACCCCTACTTCCACTACCGACGCCCCCTAGCGGAGCCCCTGGAGCCAAGGGCCCCAGCTAGGGCTGTCGCAGGATGGTGTCGTGGGAAGCGCCACACCATCCCCGTCGGGAAATGATAAGCACAAAGGGACTGCCGCGGGCGGAAGGCCCGGTCCGGCACCCGACAGTCGCGGTGGCGGGGTGAGGGCAAGTGAAGGCACGAACCCTTGCACCCGTGCATCCTTCGCGACCAAGAATGTATTCGATGTGCTTCAAGATCTATCCGAGAGTATCGGAGGATCACCCGGACCGCAGCTGGATGCTGCAGATGGGCAGCCTGAGCCCATTGTCCACGGCCTGCACCAGTCGCTTGTCGAGCTTCTGGAACGGCCGGAGATCCTGAGCTTGCACGCCGTGCGCCGAGTGGGGCGTGAGCGGCACTTGCACCTTAAGGTCCGTGCCTTATGCGGGGAAGTGGAGAAGGTCTTCGACGTGTTGGTCGACACGGGAGCTCAGGTCAGCTTGGTCAAGGCTGGCCTACTTCCGCCAGAGTGTTTGACCAAAAGTCGGAAACCTGTCAGGCTGAAGGTGGCGAACGGCCAGTACATGGTGGGAGGCACGAAGGAAACGGCCGTTGGGCTGCAGTTCGTGAACCACCGTGAGCTGAGCCGCCCGGACCTCGGCAAGGAAATCCTCCTGCAAGGTCGCTTCTACGAGGCCTAGATGGACTGGGACATGATCGTTGGGTACGACTTCATGATGGAGACGGATTCCGGCGTCCTCCCGGCCCAGGCCTCCATGACCCTGTACCAGGACAACCAGCTCTCGTGGCTTTCGTCACCTGAGCACCATGTGGAATGCCAATGGATCCAGCCGGAACGCAATCAGCTCGATGTGGCCGCGCTGGGCACTGAGCCACCTGGGCCAGCAAACCAGGAGTACGGCATAAAGCCGGAAGTGGCAAGTCGAGTGGTTGCGGACCTGGGGGCTTCGGATGCTCTGGATGCGATCTCTTCAGGAACCTCCGCCCATCTTCGGGTGTGTGAGAAGTATTGGAGCGCCCAGGACTCCGCGTGGAAGAAGCACTGGGGTCCGCATCAGGGATTGATGTGGATCCATTGCCCCCGTTGGGACATTCCAAGGGCGGTAGCGAAGATTCGCAAGGACCGCTCCAAGGCAATGCTGGTTGTTCCTATGGGATGCACCGAGGAGGAAAGTACCCGACATTGGGTGGTCTCGTTGACCAACATGACCTTAAACAAGGTCGTCCTACCAGCTGGAGAGAGTGTTCATCAGGACGCTAAGGGACAGCCCATGCCACCCCAGAGATGGCCAACGGAATTCCACTATGTGGATGGGGGCCTTGATCAGGCCGACACCACGGACTTCGTGTGTATCAACCGCATCATAGCGGAGCCATGGCGGCAATGCTTTGCGGTTTCCCCTGTTGACATCGGAGAATCGGAAGACCCCCTCACAGAAGAGGAGTTGGATCTGGTTCAGGGGTATATGGATCAGCCCTTTCACGACTAGGGAAGCCAGCGTGAGGGCAAGGGCCAGGACAAAGCCTGGTGGGAAGTGGACTCGATCGTCTCTGGTTCCTATGACGGGGATACCTTCGTAAGGAGGGTACTGGACCACATGTCCAGCCAGGACGAGCCAATCGGCGGAAACCCACCAACCTACGGCGACTTGTTCCGAGGCAAGACCAGAAATGGCCCTTTGGGCCACCTGGGAAGACCACCTGAGCCAAAACCAAGTGGGGTCGCTACCCCTCAAGTAAGCTCAGTGGGGGACACTTTCTGAGTGTCTATTTTTTTTCGATTTTAGCATTCCCATGCCAGAAAAACACTGATTCAAATACAAATCGTCCTGAATCAGCAGCTCTAGGGCGTATTACCCGTCCACATCCAGTCCAACATTTGAAATCTCAAAATCGACCTCTCAATCCAGCCTTATCGTCAATTCTTCGTCCTTGGAACCGCTCTCCAACTTTCACGGTATCCCTTGTGCCCGTTGCTACCAACATGTCATTTTCCAACTTTGCAACAAGCCGTCAAGCAAATCCAACGCACTCGGACAACTTACGCCTACAATCACCGTCTACTTCAAAATTGGCGACTTTTGTGGCCGCCGCAGACGGGAAAAGTGTAAAAAACGACCATGTCCACTGACGCGTTCCCGTGGGGGGCCGGCCACGGGACGCTGCGGTGGACACGCACAAGTGAGCAGGCAGGCAAAGCACTACGCTCACAGGGGCATCAATGCGCTCATGTCATGTGACAAAGCGTTTCAGGATCCTTGGCACTCTGCAACAAGGGAACGAAAGTATGTACAGCAACACATCAGGATATGTACACATGGGGTTAAGACTGGACTGGGGTAAGGGCATTACAAGACAATAGACACTCAGTCCCAACTCATATCCCAATCCCAGGTCCGATTCTCTCAGTGGCTGGTGGGGGCGGGGGCTCAAACACAACCCATGCCCTGCTCAGTCCGGACCCTGAAACTCTGCCAATGGGAGGGGTGTCCCGACCAGCCACAGGCGAGTTCCTGGGAACCAAGGGGCTCCAAGGCCAACTGACAGTGGCTCCCTATGCTCCTCTAACAGCAGGTCCCAACTCCTCTCTGAGCCAGAGATATGGCCCCGCCATTATCACCCAGGAGTTGGTAGCTAAGAATGGGCTGTTTCAGCCCAAACTGAAATTAACTCAAAAATCCCCAAAATTGACCCCTCGTCCGGACCCGCCAGAGGTAGGGACGAGGCAACTGACCCTATGCCCTTCGAGTACGAACTCCCTGGAGCCCTCACCCAACCTGGTTCCCTTTGAGGTCTCGGCATCAGGGCAACACGGATGAGTCAAGTGGGGTCATGATGCTAAAATCACCAAAATTGGCGTCTATTCCACGCGCGGCTCGCTCGGCCAAGGTAAGGTCATTGGCTCACAGGGTAGGAGGCAGGACCTAGGACTTATATCTGAGTGTACAACTTGGATTTAGGTCCGGGCTCCCTATTGGCTTAGAGAAATGGGGCCGCCAATTGACCACACGGAAGGGGGAAATTGGGGTCCCAAAATTGGGTCATTTTGGCTGCTTGAAATGAGCCAAAATTCGGTGTGCTCCCAATAGTATATCTCCGCGCCGGCTTGGAGATGGGATCCGCCATTCCATACGCGATCCACTGGGAGTCCAACAGACACTCCCATGCCCTTGGCTCTCAAAGATCTCCATGCTGCTCGGCGTGGTGACGATCCCAATTGGGTCCACAAATGCAAAAATGGCAAAATTGCCCATACTCAATTTGGCCTAGCGCCTTAACGAAGGCGGCTCCGCTTCGCCCACGTGGTGTGTGGACCATGGGGACCATTACCCATAACACCCATGTCATATATGGTCCATTGGTCCATGCGTCCGGCGTGCACGAGGGTTAGAACATAGTGCACGGCGGGCAGCAAAAGTGGAAAAATGCTCAAAATGGCCAAAAATGCGCACACTCATGGTTGGGGCAAATGAGGCACATGCCCGACTCGGACCGGAGTGTGCCATAGGATTGGTATCAAGTCATGTGTGTCCAACATATCTTTTGGGCGTCGCCCAACTCCTCCGGTATTGGGCATGGCAGGGTCGCCAAGTGAGCCCATGATTTGGGATAGTCCCAAATCGCCAACATGGCGGCCATGGTATGCCAAGCTCAAGAGGAGTTATTCGCCGGGTCCAAGATATGTTGGGGACCGAAGTATGTACCCCCAAAACATACTTGGGTCACGATGTCAATTGAGCGCAACGTTGAGATATACGGTCGCCACTTGACATCATGACGAGCCAAAAACGGCAAAATTGGCAAAGAGACACGCAAACGTGCCTTGAAAGGTCTACAATTATATTATAATATCTCCGGCTTGGATCGTGCAATCACTTAATCCTTCTATACACAATGACTTGACACCGTTGACCTTCGATCCCACATATGTGCTCCACTTGGGGCGCCTTGAAAGGTTACGAGCGCTAAATCCCAAGTGGGCACATGAAAGTATGGAAAATTGTAAAACACACACCTTGCTCCCAACGCATCGCTTCGGGATCACCACACAAGCTTCCCTTCACGAAGGTTAGGCTTGCAATTGACGGTAGGGAGTATGGAGAAGGGGCTTGCACAATATGAGGTCCATTGGCGAGTTCAACTTGGAGCAATGGACCCGCCAAATGGGCACGCAACACAACACATGGCACATACCACATATTGCCCCAAAAGGTAGCTCCCACCACGATATGTCATGCCCCTCCAAGGGCATAACTTTGTGTCAATCGCTCATAGGAACTCAAGGAGAGTTCCTATGCAACACCAACACTTGCGCGCTACACTCGAAAGTTATCTTAACGCACGCAATACATTGGCCAAAGAGTTATAACGCAAACTCTACCCTCTTGACCATGATCCATTACACTAGCGCGCACGTGTGAAGACGCAGGGCATATAATGCTTCCTAAATTACGTCGGGAGTATTGTGAATACACCCCACGTTTCCTTATCGTCAATACTCGCAAGCGGCACGAGATATGACCCTCACAAGTGGCCTCACGAATCAACTTTGTTTTGCCCATATCTCTGAGTCAAACGGAGGGCAAGATAAAAGGGAAGTTGATTCGTGCATAGGGAAGCACGTAGGTCCACTCGAAAGAGGTCAAATCAAGTGCGGGGATGTCGAAGTCGAAAATCCGATTTCGACATCCTGAAAAATTCGGATTAAGGTTGCGAGTATTAATTATGAAAATTGCGGAAGCGTCCATGCAGTTCCTGAAGGCTTTGGAGCCTTCGTGACGGATAGCGTTAAAATTTCCATTATAAACAGTTAAACTGGCGGTTACGGTAAAGTCGCGATCCAACCGCCAGCAGTCAAAACAGTGAGTATCAGAACGGAAGCGTAAAAATTGACGGAAACAATATGAGAATAAAACCCTGTTGATTCCTGATATTCTGATACACAAATCTCCGCTGGCGGTGCATCGGTTGCCGATGCGGGGGGTCACGGCACGGAACACGCCGTACATGGGGTTAGTGGACCGGAGACCGGTTGTATGCCGTAACCTAGTCATGGGGTTCTGGGTACCGCTTCACCCCCCTCCTTAGAGCAAACCCTGGGGGGGGGCTCGATAACACCCACGCATGGCAGCGGGTACCCAGGACCACTTCCTGAAGGGGGGGGGGTGTCACATCCTCACTTCAGTAAGCCACAGTAAGATAGGTATGAGCACAAGCTCGTAGCACATGTGTAGTATCAAGTATCAAGTATCAAGTCCCGGGTCCTGGCGGCGATTGTTCGGCATCCAAAGGACCCGTTAACCCATACCAGGCGCACCGGGTGCCGGCTGCTACGGTCACCACCACAGTGGCAGTGGCATACACGGCCAACATAGGCGACACACGACGACCGAGGTGGTCCCACAAGTCGAGAGCGACCACAAAGATCCATCAGGCTACCCCAAGCTTCCCAAGGCCCGCCGACTGGGGAGAGCCCCCACGGGTCCTTCCTCGGGCGCACCATGTCCATATCCATACGACGCGAGTCCAGAGTGCCATAGTCGAACTCCTTAAGAACCCCAAATCTTAAGGGAACTCCTCCTGAAGGGATCGGGCATCAAGGCCGTCTTTTCCCTCGCCCTACTGCCACAAAGGCCATACATGAGGGAGTCCTCATGCAGTGTGGGCGGAGGCGTCGACTCCTCAAACCACCAGTTTCCCAGGCAGACTGACCGAGGTCAGGAGCACCGAAGGCCGCCATCCGAATGCAAGTGCGTCTGCGAATCGGTAGGCTCACACTGGGACTGACAGTGGCGGACCGCTGGGAGTGTAGTCAGGCAACTGGGCTTACCGCCTGGCGCCATCAGGATCTCCACACATCACAGCGAATAGGGCAACGCGGTATCACAGGCACTCAAACAGAAGAACATGTAATCAAGTACAGGTCCAGGCTGGACCAGGCTGTAAGAATATGTACACAGCGACTCAAGGCGCCTCTGTATCCCGATTCGTGGTGAAAAGCAGTCCATCCCTCAGCGATGGGCTGATGACACTTAACATACAGATGCACATATCCTGGAGGGCAGAAAAACAAGCAATAATCTAGGTAAATAGGCGTGTAAACACGCTCTGGACAGAGCGCCAAACCACGCCACGGTCAGGATAAGGCATTGCAGGAGGGTGAACAGGAAAACGCCTGAGTTCAGGCCATATATAGTCTCGAGACACACGTCGACTGGTCTGGATTCCGCAAATGCCATGGAACCAGACCACACACTCAAAAATCGCAATGCCGATGACAGCGGCATCCGTTGCGCAACGTCGTATGGGCTTCAAGGCCCCAAGAGCTCAGAAAAATGAAGGTCAGTCGCCCTACCTGGTTTCCCAAGGATTCAGCAGGGGGGTGAGTGACGAATAGAAGAAAAGAGGGGCCATCCTCCTCTGGATCCAGCAGGGGGGGGTATATGGCCACGCCGTCACCGAAAGATGGAAGAGAGCAAGCAAGTAAGGGACGATTCGTCGGCCTCACAAGCGCTCAAAACGCATCAGGGGAGAGCTCAGGGCGCTGATCAGGCACCCCTGGCTGCAATCGCCCGGGTGAGTGCTGCCAAGTCCGAAACGTGGATCTTGGTCTTGTGCTTGCGGATGTACTCCATGAAGGGAGTATTGACCCGCGGCACAAACGAGGAGACGGGTTCCCAGGTGTCGTGGGACGGCCCATAGCCTCGCCAACGAACCTTGAACTCCAGACCTCCGGGTGCCGAGGCCTTCGGACGCTGAGCCAGGATCTTCTCGACAGTATAGTTGTCCTGCTTTGCATAGTCGTCGTCCGAATCGGCCTCATGTTTGGCGTAGTCCAGGGACACATGTCGGCCACGGAGGTCGGGTTCCCGCACACGGAGTTGACTTTCGTGGCGCTCCCAGAACTGTCCGTGACCCACCTTGATGCGGTAGGTGTCCTCACCAATCCTGCGGACCACCTCGCCGGGTGTGAACCAGGTCTTGGTGCGGTGGGTGCCCATGGGGCGGGGTCTGATCACCCACACCGGGTCTCCCACCCTGAACTTCTGCGCTGTTGAGCTCGGGGCGGACTTCTGACGCTCAGCATGCTCCTTCTCAAGCTGCTGGCGGATGTCCCGCGCCGTTTGCTCTTGCCGCGCGAAGAACTCCTTGGCATCCATAGCCATGCCATCACCAGACAAGGGAAGTCCCCTACCCAGGGGGTCCCTGCCGAAGAGAATCTGGTGAGGGGACAAACCGCCCGGAGTGGGGGTGTCATGATGGGCCTTCAGAGCAGGCCACATCTCCTCGAACCAGTTCCGACGTGGATTGGTGATGTGGATCTTGCGCAGCTTCTCGAACAGCTGCCGTCCAGCCACTTCAGCACGGCCGTTAGACCGGCTGAGATAGGCGACGCTCTTGGCATGACGTATCCCCATGAGGGAACACATAGCCTTGAACCAGCCACCAGTAAACTGGGGCCCTCGGTCACTGCAAATGGTGCGGGGGATGTCAAAGACGGTCAGCCAATGACGAATCATCATGACTGCCACCTCCTTGGCAAGCAACCCCTTTTTGCGTGCCGGAACGGCTACAACGTAGCCGCTGTGGCGGTCCACACAGAGAACCACACAGTCAAAGGTCTCCTTGCCAATGTGCACTTCGGGCATGGAGAAGACGTCCATGGCCACGCTCTCCATGGGCTGGTCAGGAACCGGGGTCCATTGGGGTTCCCCCTTGACGTTCCGGTTATCGGGATTGCAGGCCTGGCAGACCGAGCAACCCTTCCTGATCTTCTTGATGGCGGTGTAGAGAACGATATGGTCGATCTCGAACCGACGCTGCATGTCAAGGGCCTGCTTCTTGACCCCTGGGTGCAGCATGTGGTGGTGCCAAGCTTCACACAGCTCGAGCACCCGGGACTCTGGGACTAGCAGCTTACCATTCCGGTAGAGCTTGCCATCTTCCTCAGTCAGCCCCTTTGGCCACTTCTGCCCGTCATCAGGATCGGTCACAGCCCTATACTCGGCCGCAAAGGCCTCAGACTTGGCGTAGTCGTCGGTCCAGTCGTCCTGGAGGCAAGACTCCGGGAAGAGGTGCTTGTCGGACTCAGACCCCTCAGGGGCGAGTATTCTGACCGCTCTGCTCACCCTCGTTGCGAGGGGGGCATCCGCGGCCATGACGACGAAGCATTTGGCACCCTCCTCCTCCATCAGGCGCTCCATTTCGATGATCCTCTTGGCTTCAGCGGTCTCAGCCTCATCGCCATGGGCAGAGATATCCTGCATGCCCTTGCTGGCTGGATAGGCCCACCTACTGAGACAGTCCGCCACGGTGTTATCCTTTCCAGGAATGTAAACAACCGTAAGGTCGAACTTGGCCAAGGTCTCATGCCATCTTGCCCGTCGGGAGGCGGGACCTGAGGGGGTGTCCACGTGCTCCTTGTGCCACGACTGCAGACTCTGATGGTCGGTGCAGACGGTGACGGGATGGAGGGCTATGTACCCGGCCCATTTCCTGAGAGCCATGACGATGGCGTACGCCTCCTTTTCACGGGGCGTCCACGTCCGTCTCTGGCCTTCCGCCAGGACTCGGCTCCAGAAGGCCACGGGCACGTGCCTCCCGTCGTCAAGCACTTGCTCCAACACAGCGCCAATGGCGTAGTCGGAAGCGTCGGTGCGCAGGACGAACCCTCGGTCGGGATCCACGAGGTGCAGACCCACTGCGGATAGCAGCGCCTGCTTCATCCCCTCAAAGGCACGGTCAGACTCTTCAGTCCAGACCAGAGCCTTCTTGGACCCCTTTTTGGTCTCCTCTCGGTTGCCCTTGAGCATGGTCGTCATGGGGGCTGCATACTCGGCATACATTTTGATATACCCCGAGTAGTAATTGCAGAACCCCAGATACGCCCGTAGCTCAGAGACCGTTTTGGGCTTTTCCCAGTGCTCAATCGCAGCCACCTTGCCAGGTATGGGCTTTCGCTGCCCGTTTCCGACTACGTGGCCAGCGAAGACCACCTCGCTTACCGCAATGGTGGCCTTGTCACTGCTGCCCGTGAGTTTGTGCCGAACCAGAAGGTCCAGCACTCGAGTGACGTCCCTCTCGTGTGCCTCCAGGAGCTCCTCGTAGCTCATGCTGGGGCCCCGGACGCGATGATCACGTCGTCCACGAAGGGGTCCGCACAGTCGCGCACCGGCTCAAGCAGGTTCTCCAGCATCCGCTGAAAAGCCGCATTGCCGTTGGTGACGCCCATGGGCATCACCTTCCACTGGAGAGGTCCAAGTGGAGTGCTCATGGCTGTGCAGGCACGGGACTCTTCGGCGAGAGGCATCTGATGATAACCATGTTTCAGGTCAATCACCGTGAAGATCCTCCGCCGGTGTTGCTTTTGCAGCATGTCCTCAATGAGGGGCAGCGTATAGCTGTCGTGCTGCGTTTGGGCGTTCAGGCCGCGGTAGTCGACCACGAGCCGCCACTCACCGGCAACCTTCTTGGGGACGACGAAGCAGGGAGAGGCCCACTCGGAGTGGCACGGCTCAAGCCAGCCTCTCTGGATGAAGTCACGGAGGATCTTCTCCATGGCCTCTTTCCTCTCGCCCCTCAGGGCAAACTCCCGGTGACGATACACACGGGGGTCCTGCTTCAGTCGTATCTTGGCCTCGCCATACGGTCCACGCACCGGTGGGGGGAACACAGGTTTTCCGCTGAAGAAGGTCTCGCCATACTTCTGCTTCAACCTGGCCCTCAACGCCTGGATCTTGGGGCAGTCATCGGACTCCGCCTTGGCTTTTCCGGGCACTTGAACCACGGAGCTTACTTGAGGGGTAGCGACCCCGCTCGCTTTCGGCTCAGGTGGTCTTCCCAGGTGGCCCAAAGGGCCATCTCTGGTCTTGCCTCGGAATAGATCGCCATAGGTGGGTGGGTTACCGCCGGGCGGCTCCTCCTGGCTGGACATGTGATCCAGCACCCTCTGTACGAAGGTATTCCCGTCATAGGAACCAGAGACGATTGAGTCCACTTCCCACCAGGCTTTGTCCTGGCCTTTGCCCTCACGCTGGCTTCCCCAGTCGTGAAAGGGCTGATCCATATACCCCTGAACCAGATCCCACTCCTCTTCAGTGAGGGGGTCTTCGGAGTCCGATTCTTCGATGTCAACAGGGGGAACCGCAAAGCATTGCCTCCAAGGCTCTGCTATGATACGGTTGACACACACGAAGTCCGTGGTGTCGGCCTGATCAAGGCCCTCATCCACATAGTGGAATTCTGTTGGCCATCTCTGGGGTGGCATGGGCTGTCCCTTAGCGTCCTGATAGACACTCTCTCCAGCCGGTAGGACGACCTTGTTTAAGGTCATGTTGGTCATTGAGGCTACCCAATGTCGGGTACTTTCCTCCTCGGTGCATCCCATAGGAACAACCAGCACTGCCTTGGAGCGGTCGTTGCGAATCTTCGCTATCGCTCTTGGAATGTCCCAACGGGGGCAATGGATCCACATCAGTCCCTGATGCGGACCCCAGTGCTTCTTCCACGCGGAGTCCTGGGCGCTCCAGTACTTCTCACACACCCGCAGATGGGCGGAGGTTCCTGAAGAGAACGCATCCAGGGCCAGATCCGAAGCTCCCAGATCCGCGACCACTCGGCTCGCCACTTCCGGCTTTACGCCGTACTCCTGGTTTGCTGGCCCAGTGGGCTCAGTGTCCAGCGCGGCCACTTCGAGCTGATTGCGTTCGGGGTGGATCCATTGGCATTCCACATGGTGCTCAGGTGACGAAAGCCACGAGAGCTGGTCGTCCTGGTACAGGGTCATGGAGGCCTGGGCCGGGAGGACGCCGGAGTCCGTCTCCATCATGAAGTCGTACCCAACGATCATGTCCCAGTCCATCTCGGCCTCGTAGAAGCGACCGTGCAGGAGGATTTCCTTGCCGAGGTCTGGGCGGCTCAGCTCACGATGGTTCACGAACTGCAGCCCAATGGCCGCTTCCTTCGTGCCTCCCACCATGTACTGGCCGTTCGCCACCTTCAGCCTGACAGGCTTCCGACTGTCGGTCAGACACTCTGGTGGAAGTAGGCCAGCCTTGACCAAGCTGACTTGAGCTCCCGTGTCGACCAACACGTCGAAAACCTTTTCCACTTCCCCGCATAGGGCACGGACCTTAAGATGCAACTGCCGCTCGCGACCGACACGGCGCACGGCGTGCAAACTCAGGATCTCCGGCCGTTCCAGAAGCTCAACAAGCGACTGGTGCAGGTCGTGGACAATGGGCTCAGGCTGCCCATCTGCAGCATCCAGCTGCGGTCCGGGTGATCCTCCGATACTCTCGGATAGATCCTGTAGTACATCAAACACGTTCTTGGTCGCGAAGGACGGACGGGTGCAGGGGTTCGTGCCTTCACTTGCCCTCACCCCGCCTCCGCGACTGGGCGCCAGACCGGGCCTTCCGCCCGCGGCAGTCCCCTTGTGCTTATCGACTCCCGACTGGGATGGTTCGGCGCTTCCGACGTCACCATCCTGCGACCGCCCTAGCTGGGGCCCTTGGCTGCAGGGGCTCCGCTAGGGGGCGTCGGTTGTGGAAGAGGGGGTGTTCTCCTCGGCCTCAACGTCGTTGACGCCCTTCTTTCTTCCCCCTTTACCTCCTCCTTTACCCTTCTTGTCCTTGTCCTTGTTCTGGTCATTCTGGTTGTTCTCCTTGTTCTTGTTGTCCGACCTGGGGACCCAGTTCCTCTTGATCTCCTGGATCTCCTTGGCCAATTCGGTCCCCACCGACGACATCAGCTTGGCCAGCTCTTCCTTGTCCACCTCCACCTTGGCTTCCCGAATACCCGCGGGCGCACGCTTCTTCGACCCGTGCGACGTCTTGTAAGCGTCCGTGTCAGCCTTGTGGATGGGGCATGTTCGGTGGTCATGGTTGAAGCCTCGCTTCCTCCCATAACACACGAAACAGCCCTGAGGGTGAGCTCGTATGAACTCCCCAAAGGACAGCGGAGGGTCGCCAATGCGGCGAGGGTCCCTCTTCTCCTGCTTCCTCCAACCCTGCTGCAGGGGCTTCCAGTTTTCCGGCTTGCTCCCCGTGTTCAGGTTCTTGGCCACGAAGGCACAAACGGCCACTTCGGCGGGCTCATCGTCGTCGTCATCGTCGACGAGAGTCTCGTCGCCGCCGGCTCCCGCTGGGTCCATGGCAGATTCCCCGCCAGGTCCCTCGCCAACGTAGTTGACGCCGCGGTCGCCGGGCCTCAACCCGCGGGTGTGGTGGAGGTTTCGGTACTCCTTGAGTACTTCCTCGCCAACCCACTCCAGGATCTCGTCGCAGCTCATCCGCGCCGGGATGGGCTGCAGACGGATGGTCTGGCCGCTCAACTCACAATCGTCAAGGCGCCACATCGCGGTCTTCTCGCGATCGCCCGAGACGGTGATGAGAAGAGCGTTCCGCAGGGAGTGCCGTTTGACATCCCGGGCCACGTTCTTCTTCGCCCAAGCCACCACGTTCGTATGATACTCCTTGGGGAGCATCATCTTGACCGTGTGGTTGGACTTGGCCCTCTTGGATTCCTCCTTGGTGACCCTCTTGATCCATGCTTCCGGCAGCATGGAGAGCAGGCGAGCCTGCTCGTCACCCTCGTTCCAATCCTCCACGTTGCGGCGGAAGAGGGTGTATTTCCCTTGGAAGTCTCGCCACTCTCGTAGGCGGATCTCCCGTCCATCATGCTCAAGCTTGATGGACTTCCAGCGCTTGGCCGCCACCTGCGGAGCGTCCACCCGCTCCTGCTCGTTGAGCCACTTCTTGGCTTCCTTGAGGGTCTTGATTTTCCCCTCCTTGGTCGCCATGAAGTATAGCTCTCCGAGCAGTTCCGGCAGGCGGTACCTGAACCGTTTGAAGACATACTTCTCCGCATCAGCGGGAGGCAGGTCTTCAGTGACGGTCAGCCCCCAATCGTCCAGCTTCTCCAAGAAGCGGTCGAGGTTGAGGGGGTTGCCGTCGTACATGGGGGGCTTGATGTCCTTCAAGTCTTCCCACACGGCGGCGTCCGCGGCCTTAGAGACCATGAACGCCGGCCGCGAGGTCGACCGAGGTTCCCATCGGCCTCGCCCACGGACTCCCACGGCCGCCACGTCCATCTCCTCCATGGAATCCCTGTGGCTACGCCGCGGTTCCTCCACGTACGCTGAACCGAAATGTTCACGCCGTACTGCATCCATGTACGCATCCTCATCACGGCGCCAGCGGCTGCGTTCAGCGGCCTCCCGTCGTACACCACGCGGCGGGCTGATGTCGAACTCCTCCAGGTCCAGGTCCAGGTCCAGGTCCTCACCATCGCCGACATCCCATTCCACGTCTCCTCTGGGGACCTCATCCCTGAGTCCACCATAACGTCCTCCAGCCCTGGGGATTGGCACCGGGGCTGGTGGCGGGCGTCGGGGGCGTACAGGCGTCCGCGGTGGAGCACGGCGGTTGTGGTAGTCCGCGCTGAGCCACTCATCGCGCCATTCCTCACTGCCACTGCCGGGCGGCACGCGCTCGTTGCGGCGGCCCGCGCTGTGGTGAGAGGGGGCGGTGAGAGAGGGGGCACTGGCGCTGGGGCGACTCCTGGGGGCTCCGCCGGGGGCGTGGGGTCTGCCTGGACCTGGTCCGGGTCCCCAGCCGTCGTCCGACGAGCCAGACTCCAGGGGTGGGTGGTCGCTGCCGACGCTCCCACGGGCTTCCAGCGCGTCCAGCCTCTCCTGCAGGCCGCTGACGACGTTGGTCAGCGACTTGGTCTCGGCCCTGGCGATGTCCAGGTCCTTCTGCGCGCGCGCGGCGACCGTGGAGATGCGAGCCATCTCGCTCTTGCCCGTGTCTACCTCCAGCTCGAGCAACTGGACTCTCCTGCGGAGGTAGACAATCCACCGCCAGGTGGCATCCGGGTCGCCGTTCCCTGGTGGGTCGTCGGGGTTCCCAGGGGGTCCTCCAGGAGGGCCTCCGCCGGGTCCGCCCGGTCCAGGGGGTCCTCCCCCGCCCGGTGGTCCGCCTCCAGGGGGTCCACTTGGTGGGCGTCCTCCAGGGGGTCCTGATGGTCCTCCGCCAGGGGGTCCCGGTGGGTCTCCGCCGGGTCGCCTCGGTGGGTCCGAGGATGGGCGCTTCCTCGTGATTCCGAACTCCATGTCGTCATCCTCGTCCATGTCGCCCCACCTGGGCGTCTCGGTCACGGAAGACTCCGAGCTCCGGTAGGGAGGAGGGGGATCCTCATCCTCACCTTCCGGTTCCATGGGGACGTCTCCGCCTCCTCCGCCCGTCCAAGCCACCACTTGGCGATGCCGACGGCCTCGTTCATCCCCGTCACTGGCGGTGAAGAAGGGGTCACTGTCGTGGGGGTGCCCAACCGCTAGCCTCCGCGGCCTCTCGGGGGTCTTCCCCTTGCCCTTCCTCCGTCGACGGGCGGTGGTGCCACTGCTCCCACTGCTGCCCGTGTCCGCCTCATCCAGCGTCATCCTGGAGGAGGCGTCCCCTTCGAAAAGCTTTCGAAGGGTCTCCACTCGTGAACCTCCCGGGGGAGTCTCGCGGTGGAGTTTGGCCTCTGCCTCCTCCATTGCGGCGGCGGTGGCTGCGGCAGCTCGCGCTTCGGCTTCTTCCCGAGCACGAGCCGCCTCGGCTTCCCGGGCCTGCTGCAGCTGCGCCTTCTGCGCTTCCAACGCTGCCAGCTCCGCCTCCGTTTTGGCCTTCTCCTCAGCGACCTTCCGTCGCGCGGCCTCGATGGCTTCCTTCTTGGCAGCGTCCTCCTGGGCCTTAGCCGTTGCTTCGGCGTGGGCCCTTTCCTCCGCCTCCTTCTTTGCCCTCTCTTGGGCAAGCGCCTCTTCCAGCGCCTTCACCTCGCCCTCCTTGCAGGCAATGGCCTCCTGCGTCAGGCGGGCTTCCTCGTCGGCTGCCGCCAACTCACCGTTGACCTGGGCAGTCGCTGCCCCACTGGCGGCTACGGCCGTGAGTCCGGCCGCAATGGCCGCCACGGTCTGGGCGTGGATGGCCATGCCATGCGCCCACTCCGCAGCCTCCTCCTGGGCGATGCCGGCGGCGCCCTCCACGGCAGCGCTGTACTGCCTGGCCCGTTGCCGGGCAACCCGACGGTTGCAGGGCACACCACAGGCGCGCTCACAGGCGCGCGCCACGTCCCTTTCGGGAGCGACGCTGCTGCTGGAGCTGGCCTGGTCGGCCGGCATCCTCCCGCGGTGGGCCGACTCCACGTCGCTGCTGGGGCCTGCTGGGGCCTGCCGGGCCCTCAGGAGCAGCGGACGGGGCTTGGCCTGGGTCTGCTTGGCGACTTGGATGTAGTCGCCAAGGGTGGTGGAGCCGGGGTGGTGTCCACCATTGGGCCGTTGGGGACTGGGGGCTGGGGTTCCGCCCTTGGCGCCTTGGGCGGCTTCGGCAGCCAGGGACTCCTGGTACTCCCGCCACCTCCGGTCCCTCTTCTTGTCCCCGGCGGACCGCTTCTCCGTCCCCGGAGACGCGCTGCTGCTGCCCTGCAGCCTGCGCTCGCTTCCCGGTTCCGGGAACTTCTTCTCAATCACGTCCCACAGGGAGACGTTGATCGAGGCGCCCGACGGGTAGGCGTTGGGGTCCTCGTCCTCCTCAATCCCGTCGGGACGCAGGCCTTCGCCGGGCCTGTCCGGCCGGGTCCACGTCCTCCAGCGCTTGCGGCGGAAGCGGTACTCGTACCCTTCCGCCCGCAGCCACTCCTCCACTGCCCGCAGGCGGTCCTCCCCCATGTCCTCCCGGAGCTCGAAGCTCCCGGGCATGCCGCCTTCGCACTGGGGATTGCTGTAGCGGTATTGCTGGTCCCACAGCAATCCGCGCAGCAGGCGCGCCACATGGGGGTGGGGCTGCGGCCACCTCCTACCCGCTTCTTGCCAATTCACCATGGCAGCGGGGGCGTAGTTGGTCTTGAGGTCCTTGACGTGCACTCGTTCAACTCAACGAACTGGTTGTGGTTGTTGAGGAGGGTGCTGTAGCACTGGATTGGAAGTGCGGCTGGTGCTGGTCAGCCGGTGGTTGTGGAGGTGGTTGACGCGGCCTTGCTGGTCGGCCGATGGGACTCCGGGTCGGCCGATGGGGCTGATGCAGGAGTCCTGGTCTGTGCACCTCTTCCACGGGCGCTGCGCGGTCAGGGCAATGCTCTGGACGGCGCTGCGGGCTCCGTGACGAACTCGGCGCTGTCGCTGAGTGGCGCTGCGAGCTGCTGCGCTGCGCTGCGAGACGCTGCGCTGCGCTGCGAGCTGCGAGCTGCGCCGCGTTGCTGCGACGCGCTGCTCGGGGTTGGTGGCCCCGAGTGGCACGCGAGGGCTGGGTAACCCCGCGGCGGTGAAACGCTTTTGACGCGTTCCCGTGGGGGGCCGGCCACGGGACGCTGCGGTGGACACACGCAAGTGAGCAGGCAGGCAAAGCACTACGCTCACAAGGGCATCAATGCGTTGTCATGTGACAAAGCGTTTCAGAATCCTTGCCACTCTGCAAAGAGGGAACGAAAGTATGTACAGCAACACATCAGGATATGTACACATGGGGTTAAGACTGGACTGGGGTAAGGGCATCACAGGACCATAGACACTCAGTCCCAACTCGTATCCCAATCCCAGGTCCGACCCTCTCAGTGGCTGATGGGGGCGGGGGCTCAAACACAACCCATGCCCTGCTCAGTCCGGACCCTGAAACTCTGCCAATGGGAGAGGTGTCCCGCCCAGCCACAGGCGAGTTCCTGGGAACCAAGGGGCTCCAAGGTCAACCGACAGTGGCTCCCTATGCTCCTCCAACAGCAGGTCCCAACTGCCCACTGAGCGAGAGATATGGCCCCGCCATTATCACCCAGGAGTTGGTAGCTGAGAATGGGCTGTTTCAGCCCAAACTGAAATTAACTCAAAAATCCCCAATATTGACCCCTCGTCCGGACCCGCCAGAGGTAGGGACGAGGCAACTGACCCTATGCCCTTCGAGTACGAACTCCCTGGAGCCCTCACCCAACCTGGTTCCCTCTGACGTTCCGGCATCAGGGCAACACGGATGAGTCAAGTGGGGTCATGATGCTAAAATCACCAAAATTGGCGTCATTCCCACGCGCGGCTCGCTCGGCCAAGGTAAGGCCATTGGCTCACAGGGTAGGAGGCAGGACCTAGGACTTATATCTGAGTGTACAACTTGAATTTGGGTCCGGGCTCCGTATGGGCTTAGAGAAATGGGGCCGCCAAGTGACCACACGGAAGGGGGAAATTGGGGTCCCAAAATTGGGTCATTTTGGCTGCTTGAAATGAGCCAAAATTTGGTGTGCTCCCAATAGTATATCTCCACGCCGGCTTGGAGATCGGATCCGCCATTCCATACGCAATCCACTGGGAGTCCAACAGACACTCCCATGCCCTTGGCTCTCAAAGATCTCCATGCTGCTTGGCGTGGTGACGATCCCAATTGGGTCCACAAATGCAAAAATGGCAAAATTGCCCATACTCAATTTGGCCTAGCGCCTTAACGAAGGCGGCTCCGCTTCGCCCACGTAGTGTGTGGACCATGGGGACCATTACCCATAACACCCATGTCATATATGGTCCATTGGTCCATGCGTCCGGCGTGCACGAGGGTTAGAACATAGTGCACGGCGGGCAGCAAAAGTGGAGAAATGCTCAAAATGGCCAAAAATGCGCACACTCATGGTTGGGGCAAATGAGGCACATGCCCGACTCGGACCGGAGTGTGCCATAGGATTGGTATCAAGTCATGTGTGTCCAACATATCTTTTGGGCGTCGCCCAACTCCTCCGGTATTGGGCATGGCAGGGTCGCCAAGTGAGCCCATGATTTGGGATAGTCCCAAATCGCCAACATGGCGGCCATGGTATGCCAAGCTCAAGAGGAGTTTTTCGCCGGGTCCAAGATATGTTGGGGACCGAAGTATGTACCCTCATAACATACTTGGGTCACGATGTCAATTGAGCGCAACGTTGAGATATACGGTCGCCACTTGACATCATGACGAGCCAAAAACGGCAAAATTGGCAAAAAGACACGCAAAAGTGCCTTGAAAGGTCTACAATTATATTATAATATCTCCGGCTTGGATCGTGCAATCACTTAATCCTTCTATACACAATGACTTGACACCGTTGACCTTCGATCCCACATATGTGCTCCACTTGGGGCGCCTTGAAAGGTTACGAGCGCTACTTCCCAAGTGGGCACATGAAAGTATGGAAAATTGTAAAACACACACCTTGCTCCCAACGCATCGCTTCGGGATCACCACACAAGCTTCCCTTCACGAAGGTTAGGCTTGCAATTGACCGTAGGGAGTATGGAGAAGGGGCTTGCACAATATGAGGTCCATTGGCGGGTTCAACTTGGAGCAATGGACCCGCCAAATGGGCACGCAACACAACACATGGCACATACCACATATTGCCCCAAAAAGGTAGCTCCCACCACGATATGTCATGCCCCTCCAAGGGCAAAACTTTGTGTCAATCGCTCATAGGAACTCAAGGAGAGTTCCTATGCAACACCAACACTTGCGCGCTACACTCGAAAGTTATCTTAACGCACGCAATATCATGGCCAAAGAGTTATAACGCAAACTCTACCCTCTTGACCATGATCCATTACACTAGCGCGCACGTGTGGAGACGCAGGGCATATAATGCTTCCTAAATTACGTCGGGAGTATTGTGAATACATCCCACGTTTCCTTATCGTCAATACTCGCAAGCGGCACGAGATATGACCCTCACAAGTGGCCTCACGAATCAACTTTGTTTTGCCCATATCTCCGAGTCAAACGGAGGGCAAGATAAAAGGAAAGTTGATTCGTGCATAGGGAAGCACGTAGGTCCACTCGAAAGAGGTCAAATCAAGTGCGGGGATGTCGAAGTCGAAAATCCGATTTCGACATCCTGAAAAATTCGGATTAAGGTTGCGAGTATTAATTATTAAAATTGCGGAAGCGTCCATGCAGTTCCTGAAGGCTTTGGAGCCTTCGTGACGGATAGCGTTAAAATTTCCATTATAAACAGTTAAACTGGCGGTTACGGTAAAGTCGCGATCCAACCGCCAGCAGTCAAAACAGTGAGTATCAGAACGGAAGCGTAAAAATTGACGGAAACAATATGAAAATAAAACCCTGTTGATTCCTGATATTCTGATACACAAATCTCCGCTGGCGGTGCATCGGTTGCCGATGCGGGGCTTCACGGCACGGAACACGCCGTACATGGGGTTAGTGGACCGGAGACCGGTTGTATGCCGTAACCTAGTCATGGGGTTCTGGGTACCGCTTCACTGCTCAGTCCGGACCCTGAAACCCTGCCAATGGGGGAGGTGTCGCGCCCAGCCACAGGCGAGTTCCTGGGAACCAAGTGGCTCCAAGCCGGACCGACAGTGGCTCCCTATGCTCCCTTATTGGCGGGTTCCAACTCCTCTCTGAGCGAGAGATATGGCCCCGCCATTATCCCTCAGGAGTTGGTAGCTGAAAATGGGCTGTTTCAGCCCAAACTGAAATTAACTCAAAAATCCCCAAAATTGACCCCTCGTCCGGACCCGCCAGAGGTAGGGACGAGGCAACTGACCCTATGCCCTTCGCGTACGAACTTCCTGGAGCCCTCACCCAACCTGGTTCCCTCTGACGTCCCGGCATCAGGGCAACACGGATTCGTCAAGTGGGGTCATGATGCCAAAATCACCAAAATTGGCGTCATTCCCACGCGTGGCTCGCCCGGCCAGGGCAAGGCCAATGGCTCACAGGGTAGGAGGCAGGACCCAGGACTTATATCTGAGTGTACAACTTGAATTTGGGTCCGGGCTCCCTCTGGGCATAGAGAAATGGGGCCGCCAATTGACCACACGGAAGGGGGAAATTGGGGTCCCAAAATGGGGTCATTTTGGCTGCTTGAAATGAGCCAAAATTCGGTGTGCTCCCAATAGTACATCTCCACGCCGGCTTGGAGATCAGATTCGCCATTCCATACGAGATTCACCGGGAGTCCAACAGAGACTCCCATGCCCTTGGCTCTCAAAGATCGCCATGCCACTCGGCGTGGTGACAATCCCAATTAGGTCCACAAATGCCAAAATGGCAAAATTGCCCACACTCACTTTGGGCTAGCGCCTTAACGATGGTTGCTCCGCTTCGCCCACGTGGTGTGTGAACCATGGGGACCAATATACATAATACCCATGTCATATCTGGTCCATTGGTCCATGCGTCCGGCGTGCACGGGTGGGCTCAACATAGTGCACGGCGGGCAGCAAAAGTGGAAAATTGCACAAAATGGCCAAAAATGCGCACACTCATGGTTGGGGCAAATGAGGCACATGCCCGACTTGGACCGGTGTGTGCCATATAATTGGTATCAAGTCATGTGTGTCCAACATATCTTTTGGGCGTCGCCCAACTCCTCCGGTTTTGGGAATGGCGGGGTCGCCAAGTGAGCCCATGATTTGGGATAGTCCCAAATCGCCAACATGGCGGCCACGGTATGCCAAGCGCAAGAGGAGTTATTCGCCGGGTCCAAGGTATGTTGGGTACCCAAGTATGTACCCTCATATCATACTTGGGTCATGATGTCAATTGAGCGCAACGTTGAAATACACGGTCGCCACTTGACATCATGACGGGCCAAAAACGGCAAAATTGGCACAAAGATACTCAAAAGTGCCTTGAAAGGCGCACAATTATATTATAATATCTTCGGCATGGATCGTGCAATCAACTAATCCTTTTAAACACAATGACTTGACACCAATGACCTTCGATCCCACATATGTGCTCCACTTGGGGCGCTTTGAAAGGTTACGAGCCCTGCCTTCCAAGTGGGCACAGGAAAATATGGAAAATTGCAAAACACACACCTTGCTCCCAACGCATCGCTTTGGGATGGCCACACAAGCTTCCCTTCACGAAGGTTAGGCTTGCAATTGATTGTAGAGAGTATGGAGAAGGGGCTTGCACAATATGAGGTCCATTGGCGGGCTTGGCTTGGAGCGATGGACCCGCCAAATGGGCACGCACCACAAAAAGGTAGCTCCCCCCACGATATGTCATGCCCCTCCAAGGGCATAACTTTGTGTCAATCGCTCATAGGAACTCAAGGAGAGTTCCTATGCAACATCAACACTCGCGCGCTACACTCGAAAGTTATCTTAACGCACGCAATATCATGGCCATAGAGTTACAACGCAAACTCTACCCTCTTGACCATGATCCATTACACTAGCGCGCACGTGTGAAGACGCAAGGCATATGATGCTTCCTAAATTACGTCGGGAGTATTGTGAATACATCCCACGTTTCCTTATTGTCATTCCTCGCAAGCAACACGAGATATGACCTTCACAAGTGGCCTCACGAATCAACTTTGTTTTGCCCATATCTTTAAGACAAATGGAGGGCAGGATAAAAGGAAAGTTGATTCGTGCATAGGGAAGCACGTAGGTCCACTCGAAAGAGGTCAAATCAAGTGCGGGGATGTCGAAGTCGAAAATCCGATTTCGACATCCTGAAAATTTTGGATTAAGGTTGCGAGTGTAGAATGTGAAAATTGCGGATGCATCAATGCAATTCCTGAAGACTTTAGAGCCTTCGTCACGGATAGCGTTAAAATTTTCATTATAAACAGTTAAACTGGCGGTTACGGTAAAGTCGCGATCCAACCGCCAGCAGTCAAAACAGTGAATATCAGAAC
The DNA here is from genome assembly GCA_964036045.1 of Eutreptiella sp. 'Long Island Sound 2002'. Lineage (NCBI taxonomy): Eukaryota > Euglenozoa > Euglenophyceae > Eutreptiales > Eutreptiaceae > Eutreptiella > Eutreptiella sp. 'Long Island Sound 2002'. The sequence goes on from OZ038396.1 coordinate 30,633,903, forward strand.
GGAAGCGTAAAAATTGACGGAAACAATATGAAATTAAAACCCTGTTGATTCCTGATATTCTGATATATAAATCTCCGCTGGCGGTGCATCGGTTGCCGATGCGGGGCTTCACGGCACGGAACACGCTCCCGCCGGGCTCGCACCGGGCGTCAACGGGCGCCTTCCGTACATGGGGTTAGTGGACCGGAGACCGGTCTTCTCTTCCATACATGGGGTTAGTGGACCGGAGACCGGTTGTATGCCCTACCCTAGCCATGGGGTTCTGGGTACCGCTTCACCCCCCTCCTTAGAGCAAACCCTGGGGGGGGCTCGATAACACCCACGCATGGCAGCGGGTACCCAGGACCACCTCCTGAAGGGGGGGGGGTGTCACATCCTCACTTCAGGCTGATTCAGGGTAGGCTGCCCAAATCCCACAGTAAGATAGGTATGATGCTGTAAAAGCTCGTAGCACATGTATAGTATCAAGTATCAAGTCCCGGTTCCTGGGGGCGATTGTTCGGCATCCAAAGGACCCGTTAACCCATACCAGGCGCACCGGGTGCCGGCTGCCACGGTCACCACCACAGTGGCAGTGGCATACACGGCCAACATAGGCGACACACGACGACCGAGGTGGTCCCACAGGTCGAGAGCGACCACAAAGATCCATCAGGCTACCCCAAGCTTCCCAAGGCCCGCCGACTGGGGAGAGTCCCCACGGGTCCTTCCTCGGGCGCACCATGTCCATATCCATACGACGCGAGTCCAGAGTGATACAGCCGAACTCCTTAAGGGATCTTAAGGGAGCTCCTCCTTAAGGGATCGGGCATCAAGGCCGTCTTTTCCCTCGCCCTATTACCACGAAGGCCATACATGAGGGAGTCCTCATGCAGTGTGGGCGGAGGCGTCGACTCCTCAAACCACCAGTTTCCCAGGCAGACTGACCGAGGTCAGGAGCACCGGAGGCCGCCATCCGACTGCAAGTGCGTCTGCGAATCGGTAGGCTCACACTGGGACTGACAGTGGCGGACCGCTGGGAGTGTAGTCAGGCAACTGGGCTTCCCGCCTGGCGCCATCAGGATCTCCACACATCACAGCGAATAGGGCACACGGTATCACGGGCACTCAAACAGAAGAATATGTACTGAGGTACTGGTCCAGGCTGGACCAGGCTGTAAGAACAGGTACACGGCAACCCAAGGCGCCCTTGTATACGATTCGCATCCCCTCGGGGGAAAAGACAGTCCATCCGTCGGTGATGGGCTGACAATCGCAACATACAAATGCACATATCCTGGGGGGCAGAAAAGCAAAACAAGCGGGGTAAAGAGGCGTGTAAACACACTCTGGACAGAGCGCCAAACCACGCCCCGGTTAGGATAAGGCAATGCAGGACGGTGGATAGAAAAACACCTGAGTTCAGGCCATATATAGTCTCGAGACACACGTCGACTGGTCTGGATTCCGCAAGTGCCATGGAACCAGACCACTCACCAAAAATCGCAATGCCGATGACAGCGGCATCAATTGCGCAACGTCGTATGGGCTTCAAGGCCCCAAGAGCTCAGAAATACAAAGGTCAGTCGCCCTACCTGGTTTCCCAAGGATTCAGCAGGTGGGGGAGTGACGAATGGAAAAAGAGAGGGGCCATCCTCCTCTGGATGCAGCAGGGGGGGGTACATGGCCACTCTGATGGCAGGTCACCGGAAGATGGAAGAGAGCAAGCAAGTAAGGGACGATCCGTCGACCTCACAAGCGCTCATAACACATCAGGGGAGAGCTCAGGGCACTGATCAGGCGCCCCTGGCTGCGATCGCCCGGGTGAGTGCTGCCAAGTCCGAGACATGGATCTTGGTCTTGTGCTTGCGGATGTACTCCATGAAGGGAGTGTTAACCCGCGGCACGAACGAGGAGACGGGTTCCCAGGTGTCGTGGGACGGCCCATAGCCTCACCAACGAACCTTGAACTCCAGGCCTCCAGGTACCGAGGCTTTCGGACGCTGAGCCAGGATCTTCTCGACTGTATAGTCGTCCTGCTCAGCATAGTTGTCGTCCGAATCGGCCTCATGTGCGGCGTAGCTCGGGGACACATGCTGGCCACGGAGGTCGGGTTCCCGCACACGGAGTTGACTCTCGTGGCGCTCCCGGAACTGTCCGTGACCCACCTTGATGCGGTAGGTGTCCTCACCAATCCTGCGGACCACCTCGCCGGGTGTGAACCAGGTTTTGGTGCGGTGGGTGCCCATAGGGCGGGGTCTGATCACGCACACCGGGTCTCCCGCCCTGAACTTCTGCGCTGTCGAGCTCGGGGCGGACTTCTGACGCTCAGCATGCTCCTTCTCGAGCTGCTGGCGGATGTCCCGCGCCGTTTGCTCTTGCGGCGCGAAGAATTCCTTGGCATCCATTGCCATGCCATCACCAGACAAGGGAAGTCCCCTACCCAGGGGGTCCCTGCCGAACAGAATCTGGTGAGGGGACAAACCGCCCGGAGTGGGGGTGTCATGATGGGCCTTCAGAGCAGGCCACATCTCCTCAAACCAGTTCCGACGTGGATTGGTGATGTGGATCTTGCGCAGCTTCTCGAACAGCTGCCGTCCAGCCACTTCAGCACTGCCGTTAGACCGGCTGAGATAGGCGACGCTCTTGGCGTGACGTATTCCCATGAGGGAACACATAGCCTTGAACCAGCCACCAGTAAACTGGGGCCCTCGGTCACTGCAAATGGTGCGGGGGATGTCAAAGACGGTCAGCCAATGACGAATCATCATGACTGCCACTTCCTTGGCAAGCAACCCCTTTTTGCGTACCGGAACGGCTACAACGTAGCCGCTGTGGCGGTCCACACAGAGAACCACACAGTCAAAGGTCTCCTTGCCAATGTGCACTTCGGGCATGGAGAAGACGTCCATGGCCACGCTCTCCATGGGCTGGCCAGGAACCGGGGTCCATTGGGCTTCGCCCTTGACGTTCCGGTTATCGGGAGTGCAGGCCTGGCAGACCGAGCAACCCTTCCTGACCTTCTTGATGGCGGTGTAGAGAACGATATGGTCGATCTCGAACCGGCGCTGCATGTCAAGGGCTTCCTTCTTGACCCCTGGGTGCAGCATGTGGTGGTGCCAAGCTTCACAAAGCTCGAGCACCCGGGACTCCGGTACTAGCAGCTTACCATTCCGGTAGAGCTTGCCATCTTCCTCAGTCAGCCCCTTTGGCCACTTCTGCCCGTCATCAGGGTCGGTCACAGCCTTATACTCGGCCGCAAAGGCCTCAGACTTGGTGTAATCGTCGGTCCAGTCGTCCTGGAGGCAAGACTCCGGGGAGAGGTGCTTGTCGGACTCAGCTCCATCAGGGGCGAGTACACTGACCGCTCTGCTCACCCTCGACGCGAGGGGGGCATCTGCAGCCATGACGACGAAGCATTTAGCACCCTCCTCCTCCATCAGGCGCTCCATTTGGATGATCCTCTTGGCTTCAGCGGTCTCAGCCTCATCGCCATGGGCAGAGATATCCGTCATGCCCTTGCTGGCGGGATAGGCCCACCTACTGAGACAGTCCGCCACGGTGTTATCCTTTCCAGGAATATACACAACCGTGAGGTCGAACTTGGCCAAGGTCTCATGCCATCTTGCCCGTCGGGAGGCGGGACCTGAGGGGGTGTCCACGTGCTCCTTGTGCCACGACTGCAGACTCTGATGGTCGGTGCAAACGGTGACGGGATGGAGGGCTATGTACCCAGCCCATTTCCTGAGAGCCATGACGATGGCATACGCCTCCTTTTCACGGGGCGTCCACGTCCGTCTCTGGCCTTCCGCCAGGACTCGGCTCCAGAAGGCCACGGGCACGTGCCTCCCGTCGTCAAGCACTTGCTCCAACACAGCGCCAATGGCGTAGTCAGAAGCGTCGGTGCGCAGGACGAACCCTCGGTCGGGATCCACGAGGTGCAGACCCACTGCGGATAGCAGCGCCTGCTTCATCCCCTCAAAGGCACGGTCGGACTCAGCTGTCCAGACCAGCGCCTTCTTGGACCCCTTTTTGGTCTCCTCTCGGTTGCCCTTGAGCATGGTCGTCATGGGGGCTGCATACTCGGCATACATCTTGATATACCCCGAGTAGTAATTGCAGAACCCCAGATACGCTCGTAGCTCAGAGACCGTTTTGGGCTTTTCCCAGTGCTCAATCGCAGCCACTTTGCCAGGTATGGGCTTTCGCTGCCCGTTCCCGACTACGTGGCCAGCGAAGACCACCTCGCTTACCGCAATGGTGGCCTTGTCACTGCTGCCCGTGAGTTTGTGCCGAACCAGAAGGTCCAGCACTCGAGTGACGTCCCTCTCATGTGCCTTTAGGAGCTCCTCGTAGCTCATACTGGGGTCCCCGGACGCGATGATCACGTCGTCCACGAAGGGGTCCGCACAGTCGCGCACCGGCTCAAGCAGGTTCTCCAGCATCCGCTGAAAAGCCGCATTGCCGTTGGTAACGCCCATGGGCATCACCTTCCACTGGAGAGGTCCAAGTGGGGTGCTCATGGCTGTGCAGGCACGGGACTCCTCGGCGAGGGGCATCTGATGATAACCATGTTTCAGGTCAATCACCGTGAAGATCCTCCGCCGGTGTTGTTTTTGCAGCTTATCCTCAATGAGGGGCAGCGTATAGCTGTCGTGCTGCGTTTGGGCGTTTAGGCCGCGGTAGTCGACCACGAGCCGCCACTCACCGGCAACCTTCCTGGGGACGACGAAGCACGGAGAGGCCCATTCGGAGTGGCACGGCTCGAGCCAGCCTCTCTGGATGAAGTCACGGAGGATCTTCTCCATGGCCTCTTTCCTCTCGCCCCTCAGGGCAAACTCCCGGTGACGATACACACGGGGGTCCTGCTTCAGTCGTATCTTGGCCTCGCCATACGGTCCACGCACCGGTGGGGGGAACACAGGCTTTCCGCTGAAGAAGGTATCACCATACTTCTGCTTCAGCCTGGCCCTCAACGCCTGGATCTTGGGGCAGTCATCGGACTCCGCCTTGGCTTTTCCGGGCACTTGAACCACGGAGCCTACTTGAGGGGTAGCGACCCCGCTCGCTTTCGGCTCAGGTGGTCTTCCCAGGTGGCCCAAAGGGCCATCTCTGGTCTTGCCTCGGAGTAGATCGCCGTAGGTGGGTGGGTTACCGCCGGGCGGCTCCTCCTGGCTGGACATATGATCCAGCACCCTCTGAACGAAGGTGTCCCCGTCATAGGAACCGGAGACGATGGAGTCCACTTCCCACCAGGCTCTGTCCTGGCCCTTGCCCTCACGCTGGTTTCCCCAGTCGTGAAAGGGCTGATCCATATACCCCTGAACCAGATCCAACTCCTCTTCAGTGAGGGGGTCTTCCGATTCCGATTCTTCGATGTCAACGGGGGGAACCGCAAAGCATTGCCGCCATGGCTCCGCTTTGATGCGGTTGACACACACGAAGTCCGTGGCGTCGGCCTGATCAAGGCCCCCATCCACATAGTGGAATTCCGTTGGCCATCTCTGGGGTGGCATGGGCTGTCCCTTAGCGTCCTGATAGACACTCTCTCCAGCCGGTAGGACGACCTTGTTTAAGGTCATGTTGGTCAATGAGGCTACCCAATGTCGGGTACTTTCCTCCTCGGTGCATCCCATAGGAACAACCAGCACTGCCTTGGAGCGGTCCTTGCGAATCTTCGCTATCGCTCTTGGAATGTCCCAACGGGGGCAATGGATCCACATCAATCCCTGATGCGGACCCCAGTGCTTCTTCCACGCGGAGTCCTGTGCGCTCCAGTACTTCTCACACACCCGCAGATGGGCGGAGGTTCCTGAAGAGAACGCATCCAGGGCCAGATCCGAAGCTCCCAAGTCCGCGACAACTCGGCTCGCCACTTCCAGCTTTACGCCGTACTCCTGGTTTGCAGGACCAGTTGGCTCAGTGTCCAGCGCGGCCACTGCGAGCTGATTGCGTTCGGGGTGGATCCATTGGCATTCCACATGGTGCTCAGGTGACGAAAGCCACGAGAGCTGGTCGTCCTGGTACAGGGTCATGGAGGCCTGGGCCGGGAGAACGCCGGAGTCCGTCTCCACCATGAAGTCGTACCCAACGATCATGTCCCAGTCCATCTCGGCCTCGTAGAAGCGACCGTGCAGGAGTATTTCCTTGCCGAGGTCTGGGCGGCTCAGCTCACGATGGTTCACGAACTGCAGCCCGATGGCCGCTTCCTTCTTGCCTCCCACCATGTACTGGCCGTTCGCCACCTTCAGCCTGACAGGTTTCCGACTGTCGGTCAGACACTCTGGTGGAAGTAGGCCAGCCTTGACCAAGCTGACTTGAGCTCCCGTGTCGACCAACACGTCAAAAACCTTTTCCACTTCCCCGCATAAGGCACGAACCTTAAGATGCAACTGCCGCTCGCGACCGACACGGCGCACGGCGTGCAAACTCAGGATCTCCGGCCGTTCCAGAAGCTCGACAAGCGACTGGTGCAGGTCGTGGACAATGGGCTCAGGCTGCCCATCTGCAGCGTCCAGCTGCGGTCCGGATGATCCTCCGATACTCTCGGAAAGATCCTGTAGTACATCAAACACATTCTTGGTCGCGAATGACGGACGGGTGCAAGGGTTCGTGCCTTCACCTGCCCTCACCCCGCCTCCGCGACTGGGTGCCGGACCGGGCCTTCCGCCCGCGGCAGTCCCTTCGTGCTTATCGACTCCCGACTGGGATGGTTCGGCGCTTCCCACGTCACCATCCTGCGACCGCCCTAGCTGGGGCCCTTGGCTGCAGGGGCTCCGCTAGGGGGCGTCGGTTGTGGAGGAAGGGGTGTTCTCCTCCGCATCAACCTCGTTGACGCCCTTCTTCCTTCCCCCTTTCTTACCCTTGTTCTTGTCCTTGTCCTTGTTCTGGTCATTCTGGTTGTTCTCCTTGTTCTTGTTGTCCGACCTGGGGACCCAGTTCCTCTTGATCTCCTGGATCTCCTTGGCCAACTCGGTCCCCTGCGACACCAGCTTGGAGAGCTCGTCCCTGTCCACCTCCACCTTGGCTTCCCGGATACCCGCGGGCGCACGCTTCTTCGACCCGTGCGCCTTCTTGTAAGCCTCCGTGTCGGCCTTGTGGACGGGGCATGTTCGGTGGTCATGGTTGAAGCCTCGCTTCCTCCCATAACACACGAAACAGCCCTGAGGGTGAGCTCGTATGAACTCCCCAAAGGACAGCGGAGGGTCGCCAATGCGGCGAGGGTCCCTCTTCTCCTGCTTCCTCCAACCCTGCTGCAGGGGCTTCCAGTTTCCCGGTTTGCTCCCCGCGCTCAGGTTTTTGGCCACGAAGGCACACACGGCCACTTCGGCGGGCTCATCGTCGTCGTCATCGTCGACGAGAGTCTCATCGCCGCCGGCTCCCGCTGGGTCCATGGCAGCTTCCCCGCCAGGTCCCTCGCCAACGTAGTTGACGTCGCGGTCGCCGGGCCTCAACCCGCGGGTGTGGTGGAGGTTTCGGTACTCCTTGAACACTTCCTCGCCAACCCACTCCAGGATCTCGTCGCAGCTCATCCGCGCCGGGACGGGCTGCAGACGGATGGTCTGGCCGCTCAACTCACACTTGTCAAGGCGCCACATCGCGGTCTTCTCGCGATCGCCCGAGACGGTGATGAGGAGAGCGTTCCGCAGGGAGTGCCGTTTGACATCCCGGGCCACGTTCTTCTTCGTCCAAGCCACCACGTTCGTATGATACTCTTTGGGGAGCATCATCTTGACCGTGTGGTTGGACTTGGCCCGCTTGGATTCCTCCTTGGTGACCCTCTTGATCCATGCTTCCGGCAGCATGGAGAGCAGGCGAGCCTGCTCGTCACCCTCGTTCCGATCCTCCACGTTGCGGCGGAAGAGGGTGTATTTCCCTCGGAAGTCTCGCCAATCTCGTAGGCGGATCTCCCGTCCATCATGCTCAAGCTTGATGGACTTCCAGCGCTTGGCAGCCACCTGCGGAGCGTCCACCCGCTCCTGCTCGTTGAGCCACTTCTTGGCTTCCTTGAGGGTCTTGATTCTCCCCTCCTTGGTCGCCACGAAGTATAGCTCGCCGAGCAGTTCCGGCAGGCGGTACCTGAACCATCTGAAGACATATCTCTCCGCATCCGCGGGAGGCAGGTCTTCAGTGACGGTCAGCCCCCAATCGTCCAGCTTCTCCAAGAAGCGGTCGAGGTTGAGGGGGTTGCCATCGTACATGGGGGGCTTGATGTCCTTCACGTCTTCCCACACGGCGGCATCCGCGGCCTTAGAGACCATGAACGCCGGCCGCGAGGTCGACCGAGGTTCCCATCGGCCTCGCCCACGGACTCCCACGGCCGCCACGTCCATCTCCTCCATGGAATCCCTGTGACTACGCCGCGGTTCCTCCATGTACGCTGAACCTAGATGTTCACGCCGTACTCCTTCCATGTACGCATCCTCATCACGGCGCCATCGGCTGCGTTCAGCGGCCTCCCGTCGTACACCACGCAGCGGGCTGATGTCGAACTCCTCCAGGTCCAGGTCCAGGTCCTCACCTTCACCGACATCCCACTCCACGTCTCCTCCGGGGACCTCATCCCTGAGTCCACCATAACGTCCACCAGCCATTGGGATTGGCTCCAGGGCTGGTGCGGGGCGCCGGGGGCGTACCGGTGTCCGCGGTGGAGCACGGCGGTTGCGGTACTCTGCGCTGAGCCACTCATCACGCCAATCCTCACTGCCACTGCCGGGCGGCACGTGCTCGTTGCGGCGTCCCGCGCTGTGGTGAGAGGGGGCGGTGAGAGAGGGGGCACTGGCGCTGGGGCGACTCCTGGGGGCTCAGCCGGGGGCGTGGGGTCTGCCTGGACCTGGTCCGGGTCCCCAGCCGTCGTCCGACGAGCCAGACTCCAGGGGTGGGCGGTCGCTGCCGACGCTCCCACGGGCTTCCAGCGCGTCCAGCCTCTGCTGCAGGCCGCTGGTGACCTTGTTCAGCTGTCTGATCTCGGCCCTGGCGATGTCCAGCTCTGTCTGCGCGCGCGCGGCGACCTTGGAGATGCGAGTCATCTCGCCCTTGCCTGTGTCTACCTCGCACTCGAGGGAAAAGACCCTCCTGCGGAGGTAGACAATCCACCGCCAGGTGGTATCCGGGTCGCCGTTCCCTGGTGGGTCGTCGGGGTCCCCAGGGGGTCCTCCAGGAGGGCCTCCGCCGGGTCCGCCCGGTCCAGGGGGTCCTCCCCCGCCCGGTGGTCCGCCTCCAGGGGTCCACTTGGTGGGCGTCCTCCAGGGGGTCCTGATGGTCCTCCGCCAGGGGGTCCCGGTGGGTCTCCGCCGGGTCGCCTCGGTGGGTCCAAGGATGGGCGCTTCTTCGTGATGCCGAAGTCCATGTCGTCATCCTCGTCCATGTCGCCCCACCTGGGCTTCTCGGTCTCGGAAGACTCCGAGCTCCGGTAGGGAGGAGGAAGATCCTCATCCTCACCTTCGGATTCCATGGGGACGTCTCCGCCTCCTCCGCCCGTCCAAGCCACCACTTGGCGATGTCGGCGGCCTCGTTCATCTCCGTCGCTGGCGGTGAAGAAGGGGTCACTGTCGTGGGGGTGTCCACCCGCTGGCCTCCGCGGCCTCTCGGGGGTCTTCCCCTTGCCCTTCCTCCGTCGATGGGTAGTGGGGCCACTGCTCCCACTGCTGCCCGTGTCGGCCTCGTCCAGCGTCATCTTGGAGGAGGCGTCCCCTTCGAAAAGCTTTCGAGGGGTCTCCACTCGTGATCCTCCCGGGGGAGTCTCGCGGCGGAGTTTGGCCTCTGCCTCCTCCATTGCGGCGGCCGTGGCTGCGGCAGCTCGCGCTTCAGCTTCCTCCCGGGCACGAGCCGCTTCGGCTTCCCGGGCCCGCTGCAGCCGAGCCTTCTCCACTTCCAACGTCGCCAGCTCCGCCTCCGTCTTGGCCCTTTCCTCAGCGACCTTCCGTCGCGCGGCCTCGATTGCGTCCTTCTTGGCGGCGTCCTCCTGGGACTTAGCCGTCGCTTCGGCGTGGGCCCTTTCCTCCGCCTCCTTCTTTGCCCTCCCTTGGGCAAGCGCCTCTTCCAGCGCCTTCACCCCGGTCTCCTTGCAGGCAATGGCCTCCTGCGTCCGGCGGGCTTCCTCGTCGGTTGCCCTGATCCGGGCAGCCACTGCCTCATGGGCGGCCGCAGCCGTGAGACCGGCCGCGATGGCTGCCACTTTCGAGGCGTGGTAGTCCATGCCTCTGCCCCAGTCGGTGGCCTCCTCATGGGCGATGCCGACGGCGCCCTCCACGGCAGCGTTCCGCTGCGTGGCCCGTTGCCGGGCAACCCGAAGGTTGCAGGGCACCCCACAGACGCGCTCACAGGCGCGCGCCACGTCCCTTTGAGCGGGAGCGGCGCTGCTGCTGGAGCTGGCCTGGTCGGCCGGCATCCTCCCGCGGTGGGCCAACTCCACGTCGCTGCTGGGGCCTGCTGGGGCCTGCTGGGGCCTCAGGAGCAGCGGACGGGGCTTGGCCCTGGTCTGCTTGGCGACTTCCATGAAGTCACCAAGGGTGGCGTGGCCGGGGTGGTGACCACCAATGGCCCGTTGGGGACTGGGGGCTGGGGTTCCGCCCTTGGCGCCTTGGGCGGCTTCGGCGGCCAGGGACTCCTGGTACTCCCGCCACTTCCGGTCCCGCTTCCTGTCCCTGGCGGACCGCTTCTCCTTCCCCGGAGACGCGCTGCTGCTGCCCTGCAGCCTGCGCTCGCTCCCCGGTTCCGGGAAGTTCTTTTCGATCATGTCCCACATGGAGACATTGATCGTGGCGCCCGACGGGTACTCGTTGGAGTTCTCGTCCTCCTCAATCCCGTCGGGGCGCAGCCCTTCGCCGGGCCTGTCCGGCCGGGTCCAGGTCCTCCAGCGCTTGCGGCGGAAGCGGTACTCGTACCCTTCCGCCCGCAGCCACTCCTCCACTGCCCGCAGGCGGTCCTCCCCCATGTCCTCGCGGAGCTCGAAGCTCCCGGGCATGCCGCCTTCGCACTGGGGGTGGCTGTGGCGGTAGTGCTGGTCCCAAGCCAACCCACGCAGCAGGCGCGCTGCATGGGGGTGGGGCCGCGGCCACGTCCTGCCCGCTTCTTGCCAGTTTACCATGGCAGCGGGGGGCGTACTTGGTCTTGAGGTCCTTGGTGTGCACTCGTTCTACTCAACGAACTGGTGGTGGTTGTTGAGGCGGGTGCTGCAGCACTGGATTGGAAGTGCGGCTGGTGCTGGTCAGCCGGTGGTTGTGGAGGTGGTTGACGCGGCCTTGCTGGTCGGCCGATGGGTCTGGTCTGTGAACCTCCTTCACGGTCGCGGCGCGGTCAGGGCGATGCTCTGGACGGCGCTGCGGGCTCCGTGACGAACTCGGCGCTGTCGCTGGGCGGCGCTGCGAGCCGCTGCGCTGCGCTGAGAGTGTTGCGCTGCGCTGCGAGCTGCGAGCTGCGAGCTGCTGCGCCGCGCTGCTCGGGGTTGGTGGCCCCGAGTGGCACGCAAGTGCTGGGTAACCCCGCGGCGGTGAAACGCTTTTGACGTGTTCCCGTGGGGGGCCGGCCACGGGACGCTGCGGTGACACGCACAGGTGAGCAGGCAGGCAAAGCACTACGCTCACAGGGGCATCAATGCGCTCATGTCATGTGACAAAGCGTTTCAGGATCCTTGCCACTCTGCAACAAGGGAACGAAAGTATGTACAGCAACACATCAGGATATGTACACATGGGGTTAAGACTGGACTGGGGTAAGGGCATTACAAGACAATAGACACTCTATCCCAACTCGTATCCGAATCCCAGGTCCGACCCTCTCAGTGGCTGGTGGGGGTGGGGGCTCAAACACAACCCATGCCCTGCTCAGTCCGGACCCTGAAACCCTGCCAATGGGGGAGGTGTCCCGCCCAGCCACAGGCGAGTTCCTGGGAACCAAGTGGCTCCAAGCCGGACCGACAGTGGCTCCCCATGCTCCCTTATTGGCGGGTTCCAACTCCCCTCTGAGCAAGAGATATGGCCCCGCCATTATCCCTCAGGAGTTGGTAGCTGAAAATGGGCTGTTTCAGCCCAAACTGAAATTAACTCAAAAATCCCCAAAATTGACCCCTCGTCCGGACCCGCCAGAGGTAGGGACGAGGCAACTGACCCTATGCCCTTCGAGTACGAACTCCCTGGAGCCCTCACCCAACCTGGTTCCCTCTGAGGTCCCGGCATCAGGGCAACACGGATTTGTCAAGTGGGGTCATGATGCCAAAATCACCAAAATTGGCGTCATTCCCACGCGTGGCTCGCCCGGCCAGGGCAAGGCCAATGGCTCACAGGGTAGGAGGCAGGACCCAGGACTTATATCTGAGTGTACAACTTGAATTTGGGTCCGGGCTCCCTGTGGGCATAGAGAAATGGGTCCGCCAATTGACCACACGGAAGGGGGAAATTGGGGTCCCAAAATGGGGTCATTTTGGCTGCTTGAAATGAGCCAAAATTCGGTGTGCTCCCAATAGTATATCTCCACGCCGGCTTGGAGATCGGATCCGCCATTCCATACGCGATCCACGGGGAGTCCAACGGAGACTCCCATGCCCTTGGCTCTCAAAGATCGCCATGCCACTCGGCGTGGTGACAATCCCAATTGGGTCCACAAATGCCAAAATGGCAAAATTGCCCACACTCACTTTGGGCTAGCGCCTTAACGATGGTTGCTCCGCTTCGCCCACGTGGTGTGTGAACCATCGGGACCAATATACATAATACCCATGTCATATCTGGTCCATTGGTCCATGAGTCCAGCGTGCACGGGTGGGCTCAACATAGTGCACGGCGGGCAGCAAAAGTGGAAAATTGCACAAAATGGCCAAAAATGCGCACACTCATGGTTGGGGCAAATGAGGCACATGCCCGACTTGGACCGGAGTGTGCCATAGGATTGGTATCAAGGCATGTGTGTCCAACATATCTTTTGGGCGTCGCCCAACTCCTCCGGTTTTGGGAATGGCAGGGTCGCCAAGTGAGCCCATGATTTGGGATAGTCCCAAATTGCCAACATGGCGGCCACGGTATGCCAAGCTCAAGAGGAATTATTCGCCGGGTCCAAGGTATGTTGGGTACCGAAGTATGTACCCTCATATCATACTTGGGTCATGATGTCAATTGAGCGCAACGTTGAAATACACGGTCGCCACTTGACATCATGACGGGCCAAAAACGGCAAAATTGGCACAAAGATACTCAAAAGTGCCTTGAAAGGCGCACAATTATATTATAATAACTTCGGCATGGATCGTGCAATCAACTAATCCTTTTCAACACAATGACTTGACACCAATGACCTTCGATCCCACATATGTGCTCCACTTGGGGCGCTTTGAAAAGTTACCAGCGCTGCCTTCCAAGTGGGCACATGAAATTATGGAAAATTGCCAAACACACACCTTGCTCCCAACGCATCGCTTTGGGATGGCCACACAAGCTTCCCTTCACGAAGGTTAGGCTTGCAATTGATCGTAGGGAGTATGGAGAAGGGGCTTGCACAATATGAGGTCCATTGGCGGGCTTGGCTTGGAGCGATGGACCCGCCAAATGGGCACGCAACACAACACAAGGCACATACTCCATATTGCCCAAAAAGGTAGCTCCCCCCACGATATGTCATGCCCCTCCAAGGGCATAACTTTCTGTCAATCGCTCATAGGAACTCAAGGAGAGTTCCTATGCAACACCAACACTCGCGCGCTACACTCGAAAGTTATCTTAACGCACGCAATATCATGGCCATAGAGTTACAACGCAAACTCTACCCTCTTGACCATGATCCATTACACTAGCGCGCACGTGTGGAGACGCAAGGCATATGATGCTTCCTAAATTACGTCGGGAGTATTGTGAATACATCCCACGTTTCCTTATTGTCATTCCTCGCAAGCAACACGAGATATGACCTTCACAAGTGGCCTCACGAATCAACTTTGTTTTGCCCATATCTTTAAGACAAATGGAGGGCAGGATAAAAGGAAAGTTGATTCGTGCATAGGGAAGCACGTAGGTCCACTCGAAAGAGGTCAAATCAAGTGCGGGGATGTCGAAGTCGAAAATCCGATTTCGACATCCTGAAAAATTCGGATTAAGGTTGCGAGTGTAGAATGTGAAAATTGCGGATGCATCAACGCAATTCCTGAAGACTTTACAGCCTTCGTCACGGATAGCGTTAAAATTTCCATTATAAACAGTTAAACTGGCGGTTACGGTAAAGTCGCGATCCAACCGCCAGCAGTCAAAACAGTGAATATCAGAACGGAAGCGTAAAAATTGACGGAAACAATATGAAATTAAAACCCTGTTGATTCCTGATATTCTGATATATAAATCTCCGCTGGCGGTGCATCGGTTGCCGATGCGGGGCTTCACGGCATGGAACACGCTCCCGCCGGGCTCGCACCGGGCGTCAACGGGCGCCTTCCGTACATGGGGTTAGTGGACCGGAGACCGGTCTTCTCTTCCATACATGGGGTTAGTGGACCGGAGACCGGTTGTATGCCCTACCCTAGCCATGGGGTTCTGGGTACCGCTTCACTACTACGAACTCAATGAAGGCAAAACGAAAGCCTTCAATAGAAAGAAGACGAGTTTACCAACGAGTGCAAGGCAGGAGTTGTACAACCTCGCCCCATGGCATGTGGGACTTGACGAGGACGACCTCCACGTATTACTTAACGAGTTGACCATCCTACCACAAGCTCCCAAGTTCACCGTCACGTTGGCTCATGACCCCATGAAACATTTAAGGGAAATAATTAAAACTCATAAGAGTTTCTATATTTTTCCAACAAATGACAAGCGCGACCCACCACCCTTTCACCTTCCTTCGCGAAAATGGTCCCAAGCTTTAAAGCAAGTTTTTGCCGATTTGAAAAAGGAGGATGACCAAAAGGCCTACACGGGGTGGATCACCATGGAATCATGGGAAAGGCACACCAAAGCAAAAAACCATTTGCTTTTCGCGGCCGGCCCACTTATAGACCTCAAGTGGGCCGTAGACAAGGTAATTTGCCACCACGGAACTAAGCCCCTAGTCCCCACTAGAGCATTTTCACTCAAACAAGGTTACACTCCCGAAAGGCCTTTGGTTTCCATACACATCAACACGGCACGCCAACCGTCCGACCCAATAGATTATCGTGACTTGGACTCACGTGGTTTAAGCCTTGATGCGGCTCTTCGAGCCATTAATGTCCCCAAACCCATTTCCTCGGTTGATATCACCCTTCGTTTCGATGTCCACCAAAACATCCTTTCCAAATACTACAACGATGGGTATCTTGAGGACCTTAGGAATGGGAAAAACCCGCCGGCGGTAACCGAACGTTCTCTCACGGACGTTAGGGGCTTTCAAAAGTTTTTGAATCGCCAATTTGAACCCCAACAAGAAGACATTTCACTCAACTCGAAGGAAGCGGTGTACCCCTTGGGGGGCGGGGTCACATTCCGTGCACCACACGAAAAGTATCTCCGGTTTGAGTGGTCCTTGCCCACTCAAAGGGGAGAAAGACTC
Organism: Eutreptiella sp. 'Long Island Sound 2002'; assembly: GCA_964036045.1. NCBI lineage: Eukaryota > Euglenozoa > Euglenophyceae > Eutreptiales > Eutreptiaceae > Eutreptiella > Eutreptiella sp. 'Long Island Sound 2002'. The sequence continues at coordinate 30,649,389 of OZ038396.1, forward strand.
TTGGAGAAAATATTGTCCCATGAATGGTCCAAGGTGGGTGACATTTTTGTCGTAAAGGTTAAGGACTTAAAGGAAGGCCACCTGTACCAAATGCAGGCTTCACGCGAAATGGTGGCTTCGCACCCGGAAATGGATGGGCCTGAAACGTGGAGTGTGCTTAACCGCGGACCACGGGGCCGCCCCCCATACATGTACAATAAGGGAATGTCCGTGCGGTCAAAAATAAGCGTCTTGGCAAACTTAGACGTGAGTGGCTACCCTCGTGATAATGGTCGCAACCCGGTCCAAGGCTTTGCATGGAATGCTTTTCACAACGATGGGATTGTCCTTTTTTACGGCCCGGAGGCTTCCTTGGTGAGATTCTGGAACACCGCTGCAACCACGGAAACAAAAACGACGGAGGCACAATGCAAACCCATCACCCCGTCCACATGGGCTCAACCGCCGGTCGCCACATCATTTGAAGTGAGGACACCGGCCTCGGAACGTGCGCTCCACGCGCAAGTGGTGGCCGGCCTTTTTGGCCCATATAAGAATTGGCGAAGGGCGGCGGTCCCCAATTTTGTAGGCAACGTATACCGCGCTGAATATGTGCACGCACACTCCTCTATTCTTGCTCACGAATTTGCTATGCTGGGCACGGTAATCGTGAGCGCCCACCCCAACTCCATCAAACGTGATGCATTGCTTAAAGCCGAGGATCAGAGCCTCACGGAGCAAAACCGTGCGGTAATGGCAGGAACCAAATTGGGATCTACCGACTTCATTTCAGCCATTATAGCAGAGGATGAAAGGCTCATGGCACCACCCGTGAGCGCACAAGAAAAGCTCGATCTCTTCAATGTGCCAAACCCTCAGGAACCGCCACCCGGTGAATGCTTGGACGGAGTCCTCCAACGGTCCGCGGCAATGGACACGGACCAAGAAAAGGAGCTCATTGCCTTCGTTGATTCCATTGAGGGATGGGACACGTCCACGCGTAGGCGCCTTCGGCACTATGGATATTCCCATGAACACGGGGGCAAGAATATGCAACCCACGGACCCCATCCCCGTTTCGCTTCGGGCAGTGATGGAAAATTGCCAAGAATTACGCCGCATCCACGACATCGACTTGATTCTCAACCAATGCACGGTAGCTGATTACCCACCCAGTGTGGGTGTCATAGACCACATTGAGAATTTCATGCTCGGTAAGGTGATAGTGATGGCTAACCTGCTATCCACCGTACCTATGCAATTTACGCCCACTGAACCTACGGGTCGTGATAGCGTAATTGTTCTTCTGGAACGATGGTCCCTGGTTGCCATCACAGGCAAGGCACGCTACAAGTAGCAACATGGTATCACGGCAAGGGAATACGACATCATTCGAGGAGAGAACGTCCGTAGAGAAAGGCGTGTCTCTCTGATTTTCCGCAGCGTCCCCGAAGTATGCAATGAAGAATTCTGATGGCCATGTAAAAGGTGGGAACCGTGGACTGTATTCTCCTTCGGTTGCCTTGTCTTTGCCCTTAGTGTTTTCAATTCACCATGAAAACCTCCGACCCAGCAATGGTCCCAGTCGGCTCCGAAGGAGATCTAACACAACCAAACCCAAAGAGAGTACATGTGCTTCGCTGTTTTTTCACGGCGAAGTATGTCTCCTCCTCTGCTTGCTTTTGTCTTGTGCGAAGTGCGGCGTTCGCCTCCCCTCACCGGTCGGCCATGACAAGCTACAAATAGGTTTTCCTTGGAGTGACATGCTTTCAAGCTTTACACTTGCGATACCCACTTAGGGAGGCCTCCCATATTGCTACTCTGGCGATGCCCTACCAAGTCCTGACATGACCAATGCCAATGTTCAGCGTGGCGAGTGCTCTTTCAGTGAACATCGCAGTGCTTCGCCCACCCATGGCGAAGTATGTTCCCTGTTCTCTTTCGTGCACAACGAGTTCGCTTCTGCCTCCCCCCCGCACCACACGTATCACATTCACAACTCAGTACCTAGTGTCTTCGATTCTTCGCCGTTTGAAGTTACGGTAGGCTCCGCCTACCATGAAGCCTGGGGTACACACACGCACAAACATGGCACGCGCAGTCTTTTCATCACGATGGTGTATGCCCTGCATACTGTTTACATACATTTCAGCGGCTGCCGCCCCCTCCCCTGTCACAATATCTGCAGGGATATGGATCGCGCTGAGGATCCCAGTCACCTAAGCCCAACGAAAGGAACGAATGCTTCACTGATCGCCGGTGAAGTATGTTCCCCCCCAGACCCCATCCAGAGATCAAGTGCGCGCGCCCAGGAGACCAACCTACTCACGAGTTTGGGTGTGGACTCTTGGGCGTCCGTTTTTGTGCACTCCAGCGTTATCCACCCCAGCCCCTATCACCCTGTCCCCAGTGATGAGAAACAGCGAGGCGAGTGCTCTTTGAGTGAACATCGCAGTGCTTCGCCCACCCATGGCGAAGTATGTTCCCTGTTCTCTTTCGTGCACAACGAGTTCGCTTCTGCCTCCCTCCCACACCACACGTATCACATTCACAACTCAGTACCTAGTGTCTTCGATTCTTCGCCGTTTGAAGTTACGGTAGGCTCCGCCTACCATGAAGCCTGGGGTACACACACACACACAAACATACATTCTCGTTTCGTGGGACTCACAGTAGCGTGTTACCACGCAGTGCCAGGCCCGAACTTAGAGCGTTGTCCTGGCCACCGTGCCACATTTATGCTGCAGGATGGATCCACCGTTACCCTGTATCATGTGCAAGACGGATATCCACTGGAATGAGGCAAGGAGACGACGGCCCTCAGGGACGCTCTGAACCTATCCACATTCCAGGTGTAAGCCCGACTATCCGTTACCTTGCGCACGCCCTCTCCTAATCTGTGAGTTTACCCCCCCCTGAATCAGTCCCTTCACGACGCCATGAAGGATGAGCTCCAAGAGGTTTGAGGTTTGAGGTTTGATTTTGCGGGTACTAGACGCCTTTCGGCCCCGGGGGGCCACCTGGTCGGGCCAGGTGATATCCTCCCCACCGGGTCCTAGTGGGGGGCCCTCCAAGACGCACCTCCTGCCTGGTGGCGGAGTCCCCCGGGTTCACAGAGCTCGGAGCCCCGTCCTTCCCCGGCGTCCCCGTTTCGCCACTCCCCGGTCAGTGCATCAATTCGCAGCCGTGGCTGCGGGCGCTTACCCACTGCGTCGCCCCCCTAATGCGTGGTCGCCCGGGGCGCCGGCGCCACCGGGCCCGTGCTACTGGCTTGTCGCCAGTGGGACCCCCTTGGGCTGGCGCGGAGGCTGCCTAGCCTAGGGGTTGGGGCGTGGCGCTGTGCGCCACTACTGCCTTGGCGGGTGCAGTGTCCCGTCTGTGTGTGCGCGGCGCTCGCGGCCGGTTCGGGGGGGTTCGGGCCGGTGCCTGGTGTTGTGTCTCCCCTTCTTCCCCCTTCCCGCCCCGCGTGTTCCGCGCTGCGTGTGGCGGGCCGTCCCGTCCGGGTGTCCCTTACCCTCACTCGCTGGTACGCCATTCCATGCGGTCTGTGCGTTCCGCGCGCTCGGTCCGGTTGCCCTTCCGGTAGTCCCCGCGTGTCCTTTTCGTGTGTGTGCGCTCGCGCTCTCGCGGTGTCCGCTCCCCGCTGGGTGGTGTGGCGCGCGCATCTGGCGTGGTCCCGGCACTGGGCGCTGGTAGGGCCGTTCCACGTGGTCCGTGCCCCTCCGCGTGTCCTGCCCCGGTCCCGTGCTCCGTCTGGCGTGCTTGGGGGGGGGCGGTCCGGTCCCGGTTCCCCCCTACTTGGCTTGGGGTTGTGGGGGCGGCGGCAGGGCGTCCCCGGGGGGGTGCCTTCGACCGTTGCGTGGGGCGTTTGGGGTCTTGCGCTCCTCCTCCCCCGACTGCCCGTCCACTGGGCGGGCTGTCGGGGTCCGCGTTGTGGGCGCGGCGGTGCGGTTGTGGGGGCCTCGCTCTGTTCCTGTGGGGGGGGAGAGAGGTGTCGACTTGGTGTCCAGGCGCCGGTCCGCCGGATTCCCATGACGAGCCCGATGCGCACGGCGCTTCGCCCTGCGGGATGCGAGGGGGGGTTGGGGTGACCGTGGCTGGGGTGGTGCACCAATGTTCCGGTTCATGGCCCAGCAGAGCACCCCTACTGCAGGCTTACACCTAGCACAGGGGGAGGGGGTTGCGGGCGCGTTTGTCGTGTGACCCGGGTGCCAGTGTATCTCAGAAGGCAGCCGCCCTGGAGGTAGCGCACCCGGCGCGCGCCGCGAAGGAGCTGGTTCGAACCCCGTGATCGGTGGTCTCCCACCGATCCCTTCGAATACCGGACGAGGCCTCCCGTCGACCTGTTCGAGTACAGGTGACGGTGCGCACTGCTGCAGGGGTGGGTGGCTCCCATGTGTTTTGTTTTTCTAGGGTGGGGGGTAAAACGAACGAGACCTCCACCCGATCCACCGGTATCCGTGGTGGCGCGAGTTGCTGGAGGGGGGGGTGGTTCCCACGTCGCCAACTAGAGAGCTCTACGTGCAGGGATCCCAGGAGCACCAACGCCTGGGATCGAACCCTCGCACTGGACGATTGAAGACCGACGCTCTCACTACTGGGCCGCGGGAGTCTCTTACGCGACTTAGGGGTGCCGTCGGCTATGAATCCAGTCCCGAGGGTGGGGCTGTGCGTTGTGAAGCGTGTTGCGCGTGCCGGGAGGCCCCAGTCTACGTGTACGGGGCCGGGACAGGGGGGGAGGGGGCTGGGTGGGGTGCGGCAACGTCGGATCGCTGACTGACGTGCACAGGGGTAAGAGGCGGACAGTAGCACCGCCGGATCGCCGACTGACGTGCACGGGGGCAGGAGGCGGACAGAGGCACCGCCGGATCGCCGATTGACGTGCAGGGTGGAAGAAGAGGGACCGTCGCACCGTCGGATCGCCGGCCGCCGCGCCCTAGAGCTGGGGATGTCCCGCCGGGTTGCCGATCTGCCCGTTGGGAGGGAGAACAGGGGAAGACAGGCCACCACGGCCCGTGCTTGCGTTTGTACACCCCTTCCCCGTGGGATGCCCCAAGGTTGACACGCCATCTCTGAGGCGACAGGGCACTGCCTAGCGGTGCAAGCTCCAGCTGACAGGGGCGGGCTGGGGGGGGGGGGGGGGCGTGCGCCGTTTCCTCCGGCTGTGCGGCCGGGGCGGGACCTGTAGGGCGGGGGGTCGCTCTGCTTCTTTCCGTCCCTCTGCCTTCCCTGGGCAGGCAACAAAGCGGGCGTCACTGGCGTTGTGCTGTCCATGGGGGGCGTGGCCCCCCATACCACTCCGGTTCGTGCTCACACGGCTTCTCTGGGTACGATCTGTGCGGTGTCCCGGTGCGCAGGCGTGGGCCCGCTTGTTCTTCGCGGCCCTCATGTGAGCCGGCGGCTGGAGCGGGGGGGCGGGTCACACTCCGGCTCCCCTCTCGGGTGGGGGGGGCCCATCCCCCCTGCCTCGGGGGGTGGGGGCCGGGGCCCCCGCGGCTGGCGGGCTGGTGGGGGGGCGGGGGGGGGGGGGTCGCGCCGCGGCCTCCCTGCTCTCGTTCCGGGCGGCGGCCTGCGGTACTCCTTTCTGGCTCTCTCCGTGTCGCTGGCGCGCTCCCTTCCGGCGCGCGCGTGCGGTCGGGGCTGAAGTGCCGCCCCGGGGTGGGCAGAGGTGAGGGGCGGCCCGTGGACCGCTCCCCTGGGGGCCCCAGCTGACCTGCGAACCCCCCCTCTGTCACCTCGGAGTGGGCTGTGGTTACGGGAGGGTCATGTGGGGCGCGGCCTCCTTCGTGTTCCGTTGTGGGCGTTGCTCCGGCACGCCGGTGTAGGTTCGCAGGAGCAGGTCCAGCCGCCGTTGCCCTTACCGCGTCGCCGTTCCTCCTGAGGGTGGGGGCGCCCTTCCAGCCCTGGGGGGGCGGAGGGCCGCGCCTGTGGCTCCCCAGCTGGGGTGGGTGCGGGGGGGGGGGGTGGGGGGGCCGCCCCCCCGCCCGCTCTCGGGCCTGTGTGGGAGGGGGGGGGGGGAGTGGGGGGGGGCCTTTGGTCCCCTGGCGATGCCTCCTGTCGGCCAAGGGGGGGGGGGCGGCTTGGCAGTCCTGGCCCCGGGGGCCAGCCATCGGCCAGGGGGTCGCGCCCTTCCCCTGCCCCCCTCTACCGAGAGCCGGATTCTCGCGCAGGCCCTCTCTGGGGCCCCTCATCTCCCGGCCGTTGTCGCGCGGCGCTGGCCGGCCGGGGATGGCCCTGAGGGTTAGCGGTCAGTGGTTAGCGGGCTGCGGGGCAGCAGGTTTCCCCCCGCGCTTGTTGTCTCCGCACTCCCTCCCGCGGGAGGTGGCGCGCCGCTTTCCCTGGGTAGGCAACAAAGCGGGCGTCACTGGCGTCGTGCTGTCCATGGGGGGCGTGGGCCCCATATTACTCCGGTTCGCGCCCACCCGGCTTCTCTGGGCACGATGTGCGCGGCGTCCCGGTGCGCAGGCGTGGGCCCACTTGTTCTTCGCGGCCCCCATTTGAGCCGGCGGCTGGGGCGGGGGGGCGGGTCACACTCCGGCTCCCCTCTCAGGCGGGGGGGGGTCCATCCCCCCTGCCTCGGGGGGTGGGGGCCGGGGCCCCCGCGGCTGGCGGGCTGGTGGGGGGGCGGGGGGGGGGGGATGTCGCGCCGCGGCCTCCCTGCTCTCGTTCCGGGCGGCGGCCTGCGGTACTCCTTTCTGGCTCTCTCCGTGTCGCCGGCGCGCTCCTTTCTGGCGCGCGCGTGCGGTCGGGGCTGAAGTGCCGCCCCGGGGTGGGGGGGGGTGAGGGGCGGCCCGTGGACCGCTCCCCTGGGGGCCCCATCCGACCTGAAACCCCCCCTCTGTCACCTCGGAGTGGGCTGTGGTTACGGGAGGGTCATGTGGGGCGCGGCCTCCTTCGTGTTCCGTTGTGCGCGTTGCTCCGGCACGCCGGTGTGGGTTCGCGGGAGCAGGTCCAGCCGCCGTTGCCCTTACCGCGTCGCCGTTCCTCCTGAGGGGGGGGGCGCCCCCCCGGCCCTGGGGGGGCGGAGAACCGTGCCTGTGGCTCCCCTGCTGTGGTGGGTGCGGGGGGGGGGGGGGGTGGGGGGGCCGCCCCCCCGCCCGCCCTGGGGTCTGTGTGGGGGGGGGGGTGGGTTGGGGGGGGCCCTTTGGTCCCCTGGCGATGCCTCTCGTCGGCCGGGGGGGAGGGGCGGGGGCGGCATGGCAGTCCTGGCCCCGGGGGCCAGCCATCGGCCAGGGGGTCGCGCCCTTCTCCCGCCCCCCTCTATCGAGAGCTGGATTCTCGCGCAGGCCCTCGCCGGGGCCCCTCATCCCCCGGCCGTTGTCGCGCGGCGCTGGCCGGCCGGGGGTGGCCATGAGGGTTAGCGGTCAGTGGTTAGCGGTTTGCGGGGCAGCAGGTTCCCCCCGTGCTCGTTGTCTCCGCACTCCCTCCCGCGGGAGGTGGCGCGCCCTCGTACGTCGTGCCATACCGTGGGGGGGGCGTGGGTCGGGGGACCCAGCCCCCGCCCCCAACTCTCCCGTACCCGCCGTCTGGGCCTTCACCTGCGCCGCCGCTTGTGTGGGGGCTGGGGCTGCGGCGGTGGCGGGTTGTGCCGGCGGTAGCGCCAGTGGGCGAGGGCGCCACGCAAAGCCCGGGGGAGCCAGTTGTTGGCGTCCGTATCCGTGATGCGGAGCACCGCTCCCCCTTCCAGGAAGGCCGGCCACGTCGGCTCCCTGTCGGGCCACGCCGCCCGGATCACTGACCTGAGGACCCTCTCGTGGTCCTCTGGGGCCGCCCACCCCCCCGGGGGTACCTCTCGGTTTCCTCCGTCCCTCCGGAGGAGCACGGCATCGAAGGGCCGGTTCCTCGACCTCCTGGAGGTCCCCTGGTTGGCCCAGCACAACCACCCGTACACTTCCCCCACCAGGGGGAGGGTCTCCTCCCCCAGCGGGTCCGGGACCGCGCCCCAGTCCCGGTCCCATGGCCGGCCCTCCTCCGACCCCCGTGCTGGCCCCCCTCGCTGCCCCTGCGCCTGCGGCGCCGATGCCGCGCCCCGTCCCCCCTCCGCCGAGGCCATCCGCGCCGGCTCCGCCCTCGGCGCGCGGGGGGCTTGCTGGTGCTGGTGTCGTGGGGGTTGGGGGGGGACGAGCTCGCCGGCGTCAGGGTCGATGTTGTAGAGGTGGTGGTGGTGGTGGTGGTGGTGGTGGTGGGTGTGGTGTGCCGGCATCTGTTGGATGCCGGGGGGGATGCACCTCACCGGCTGCACGTCCGGCTGCGGGGGCGCTCCGCCCTCTGCCCCCCTCCCTTCGCCCCGCCCTCCTCCCTGGGCTCCCATGCCCCGTCCCGCCTGTCCCTTGGGGCCCGCGGCGCCCTTGCCCTTGCCCTTGGGCCCCTTTCCAGCGCCCTGCCCGTGTCGCGGGTCCCGCCTCCCGTCCCCCACGCCCTGGCCCGCTCGCTCTCCCACCCCCCCTCGTCCTGCCCCCTGCACCTGGGTTCCCTTCCCGCGCCCCTGAGCGCCCTTCCCGTGCCCTGGCCCCTCCCCGGCCCCCTGCCCGTGTCGCGGGTCCCGCCTCCCGTCCACCACGCCCTGGCCCGCTCGCTCTCCCACCTCCCCTCGCCCTGCCCCCTGCACCTGGGCTCCCTGCCCGCGCCCCTGCGCGCCCTTCCCGTGCCCTGGCCCCTCCCCTGCCCCCTGCCTGTCGCGCCGTCCGCTGCTCCCCTCCCCCCCGCCGCTGCGCCCTTCCTGGACCACTCGCCGGGCGTCCCACTGCCTTTGCAGCTGCGGCAGCGTGACGCCCGGCGGCGAGCGCTCGCGCGTCGGGGGGCGGACGTGCCGCTCCCGCCCCGGGGGGAAGGGCTTGGGGGGGAACGGCTGCGGGGGGCTGGTGTGGGTGTGGGTGGGGTTGGCGTTGGCGCGGTACTTCGCGCTCTCCCTGCCCACTGCTGCTGCTGCGGCGGCCGCCGGCGAGGCGTCCGCGGCCCGTGCGGGGTTGTTCCCCCGCTTGCGCGGCGTGCTGGGGGCCGCGGCATGGCCGGCCGAGGCGGCGTCGCGGCCCGCCGGGGTTGCGGCCGCAGCCCCTCGCGCGCCCTCCTCGCTCTCCTTCGCTGCCGTGGCGGCCGCCGACGAGGCGCCCGTGGCCGCGGTCGCAACCCCTCGCACGCCCTCCTTGTTCTCCTCTGCTGCCGCGGCGGCCGCCGGCGAGGCGCCCGCGGCCCGTGCGGGGTCCGTCGCAACCCCTAGCGCGCCCTTCTTGCTCTCCTCTGCGGCTGCTGCAGCCCTCGGCGATGCGTCCCGCTCCTGCGCCGGGGCTGCCCCCCTTGTCGGCGGCGTGCCGGGGGCCGCGGCCGGTGCCGCGGCGTGGCTCGCCGCGGCCTCCGCTTCCTGCGCGTCTGGGCGGGGCGGGGCGGCGGGGCTGGCCGCTTGGGCGGCGGGGGCGGCCGTCTCGGCTGGCCCAGGTTCCCGGGCCGGCGGCGGCGGCCCGACCAGCACCGCCGCCTCCGCCAGCCTCCTCCTCCTCGCGCTCCGCGAGGGTCTCCCCCGTCCACTCCGGTGAGGAGACGGGGGAGCAGGAGCGGGACCGGCGGTGGTGGCGGTCGTCCCCTTGGGGGGACCCATCGGAGTCTGCCATCACTGTTACTCTGGTAGGCATGCGTGGTGGCAGGCGCGCCCTTCCCACTACCTCCTGGTGCATCAGTGCCGTGCCGTGGGCAGTGCCGTGTGGTGTTCTGCGGGGGGGAGGGGGGGAGGGGGTGGGGGGCCGGCTGTGGCGTCAGCCCCGCACGGCCGGGGGCCCGCGGCCATCCACCGGCATTGGGAGGGGAGGCGGGGGAGCCACGCGGCCCACGCGTCGCGCCACAGCTCCCAGTCTGGGGCGGGGCCCAGGGCCCTGGGGCCCCCGGGGGTCGTCGAGCGGTGTCGGGGGCAGCCGCACCAGGTGGACCCCCGTAACGGCGGTGACCTCCTGTGTGCGCAGGAAGGTGTGTACTCCGTCCCGCGCCGCGGGCGCCGGGAGGGGGGGGCGGGGTACGGGTGTTGCCCCATAGAGGTGGGTGGGGGTGATCCCCAGGATCTGCCCTGGGTCCCCGCGGGTCGCGACGACGAGGAGGAGGAGGGGGGTGCCAGGGCACTCCTGCCAGAGGACCTGCCCCCTGTGGTGGGCACCCCTGGTCCTGGAGAGGGGGGGGGACAGGTCTGGGTTAGCCCAGCCGCGGGGCGCGTGCCTCGCCGGTGGGAGGGCGGGGCACCAAGTGGGCTCCCTGGGGAACGCCTCGTAGACGACGGCGTACGGGGGGGTAGGCCCGGTGCCGTCGTACACCGGGTTGGTCGGCCGGGGGCGGGCGGACGCCTCGTCCGCGCCTTCCACGAACACCGTGACCTCGCCCACCTCCAGGTCCTCGTCCGGCGGGTGTAGAAGGTGGAGCGCCGCATCCAGCTCGGACACTCCTCCCGGGTACGTGGCCCGCGCCTGGTTCAGGTACGGGGCCGTGTCCCCGGGGTAGCGCGTCCTGAGGGCGTGCAGCAGGGCTGGGGCGCTACTGCGGAGGGACATGGCAGACCCCGCTCCCGTCAGCCGGAGGGTGTCCCCCATGGACAGGGGCCGGCCCGACCGATTGGACTCGCGCCACTCCATCCAGTGCCCGTAGAGGGCCGCCTCCGGGCTGATGAGCCCCGGCCGGATAGCGTTCACGATCCGGTGCATTGCCGGGAGCAGCGTAGGGGCCCCCGCTCCGTTCAGGGCGCGGACGGCCGGGAGGGCGGTCTCGTTGAGGAAAGCCCTCGCACTGCCCTCCAGGTCACACCGTGCGGCAGCGTGCGCTTCTTGTGCCTCCGCCACCGCGTCCGCCACCAGGCCCCGGACGGCCGCCTCCTGCGCTCTGCGGCGGCCCCTGGTGTGCCCCGGCCCATCCCCCCGTCGGCGTGGCATGGTGCTGCGGGCTCTGCAAAGGGCGGCGGCGGGTGGGGGTTAGGGGGCGAACACGTGCGACAGGTGCGCAACGGATGTGGGGTCCCGCAGGTGCACGTGGATCCACAGAAGGGCAGCGCCCGCGGGGCCCGCTTGTTCGTGCGAGGGGGTGTGTGCCCCCTCGATGCGCCGGCGCAAGGCCTCCTCCTCTGTGCGCCTGCGCGGGCCTGCGGGAGGTTCGGGCCAGGGGCACGCGGCTACCTGGGTGCACCGCGCGCACCTGTTGGCGCCTGTCGACGCTGCGGAGGACACCGTGTCACATTCTCCGCAGAGTCGGCAGGTGTGTGGGAGGTGGGAGGGCGGCGACCAAGGGTCGAGACGGCGGAGCCAGAGGTCGTCCCACCTCTGTCGGAGGGGGTCCCGGATCTCCAGCAGGCGGGCGTGGACGCGGCGCCGGTAGTCCTTGCCAAGCGTCTTCCGCTGGACCTCCTGCCACGTGTCGCCGGGGAGGATCCCGTGGTCGTGGAAGGCGGCGATGAGGTCGTCCCACGTCGGGCAGGGGTGCCCCTGGGGGGGGCTCGCCATGTACACGTGGCGCCCGGTGAGGTGGGGCGTCAGCGCATCCCATTGGCACCCGTTCGCGGTGTCTCTGTGCAGGAGGGCCAGCAGGGTGCCGTCCGCGACTGCCTCCCACCCCACTCGCAGCCCTTCGCAGCCGTCTAGCTCCTGGCGCAGCGCGGCTGCAATGCCGGTGGGGAGCATGAGGAGCAAGGGCCCCTGGGTGTCGCCCAGCCGGGACAGGGCGTCGTCGTATACCGGCCCCCCAGCTTTGAAGTGCGCCACGGTGAGTTGGGTGGCCCCGTCCTCTGGGGGTTGCCACCGGACGGTGGCCGTAGCGTGTCCCCACGTGCGTATCTCCGTAGCCCGGAGCACGTTGGCGGCGTGAAGGACGATGCGGGTCCGGACGGGTGTCCTGACGAGTGAGGACACGTCCCCAGTCCATCCCGTTTGCGGCCCCGGGGCCGCCTGCAGCCATTCCCCCGTCGCCGCGTCCCACGGGTGGTCAGGCCCCGCCCCACGGATCATGGTGGGTCTCGCCCGGGTGTCCGGCCCCCACCACCGGAGCGGGATGGCGGCGTATCGTTGCGCAGGGGTCTCCGGGACGCGCGTGGCGGCGCACCACCGGCTCCACTCCCGCGCCCACTCCTCCCCCACGATGCGCGCCTCCCATGCGGTCATGGAGCCGCGCCCGATGATCCAAGGTGGGAAGAGGGCGTCTTGTAGGTGCCTTGAGAACCCCCCCGGCAGGTCCTGGTACGGGTGGGGGCTCTCTTGGGGCGGGCACTCCAGAGTGCCATTCACAACACGGAGGGAGGCTACGAAGTCCTTGTCAGGGCACGGAGGAGGGGGAGGGTGGTCGCCTTCCGCCGTAATGAGCCACCGGTGCGCCCGGGCCGCCGCGCTCTGGGGCTCGCGGAGGAGTTGCTCCAGCCGGTGGTTGCGAAGCTCCCACGCGAAGTCCCCCAGCCGGAGCATGTGGTGGAGGAAGTCGTCCACCGAGGTCCCTCCCGGCGGGTCGTATCGGGTTATGGCGCGGAGCTGCGCCTCCGCGTCCTCGGGCACCAGTCCGGAGCAGATCACCTCCGTCCACGTGGCGCCTGCGGAGCGCCACGAGGCCACCCACAGGGCCTTGTCCCCAGGTGGGAGGTGGCGGGCCGCCTCGTGTACCGCCTGGCGGTAGTGGGGCCAGAGGAGCCGTGAGTGGGTGCAACCCACGTGCATGTGCACCGGGGTCTCCTCCGGGCCGCCGCAGAAAAGGCACGGTTGTGGGACGATGGTGACGCCGGAGAGCCGCTCCTTCCGGACGCGGAGCCTGCGCTGCAACGGCGTGTGGCCGTCTCGGGCCCGCAGCGCCCGGCGGTTGGTGGCCGCCGCGGTGAGGTCCCGGGCGTGGACGTAGGCCGTGGCGTGGGCCGCGCCCAAAGGTGTGTGTCCCCGGTGCGTCAGCGCATGGTCCGTCTGCGCCCGTTGCGCGACCTCGCCGAGCACCCGCATCGTGGGGGGCCGTAGATCGAGATGGCCGTCACGGCCGGCGACAATGAGTTGGGCGTGGCCAGGGTCTGGGGGCGTGTTCTGCAAGACGGTGTCCTGGGACGCCGCCCAGTCCGCCTTGTGCAGTAGGGCGTCACTGTGGTGCGAGGTGGCTCGGACGTACCAGAACGGGTGCCCGGCGTGTTGCCCCCGCGCGCACAGGCCGTCCCGGAGCCACCCCAGGGGCATCTGGTTGACCACCTTCGCTGCGCCCGCGGGGACCCCCGTGGTTCGCTCGCGATCCGCGTGCCGCAGGAGGTGGAGGATGACTTCGGCGTCCACCGTGTGGACCCATGGTCTGTGTGCACCGTAATGTAGGGGGAGGGAGGCGGCCACCCCCTCCCCGTCGGGCACCGTGCCCGTGATGGCCACCGCCCACGTGCGGGTGAGGTCGGCGGCGAGAGCGACGCTGGTGGCGTGTTTGCAGGGTCCGCCCCCGGATGCGTCAGAGGAGGTGTGTCCCCAGGCCTCCGGGATCCAGTAGTATCCGGTGGGGCTGAGCCACCCCGCGTTGAGGTCGGCGGAGTGCCACCGGATGTCGGGGTGGCCGGGGGTCAGTTGGTCCCCGCTCAGCGCCCTGGTGTCGCCTGGGCTGATCGCCGGGTGGCCGTGCAGCCGGATCTCCGCTCCGGCGACCGTGCTTGCCCAGGACCGTAGCGCCGTCACATGTTCCTTGAGCCACGCCGGGCCCCCGCGCTGGTGCACCACCAGGTGTCCCGTGTCCTCCGGATGGTCCTCCAGCGCGTGCACCGCCATGTGTGGGTCGTGCGGCACCCCCGTAGCCACCAGTAGGGCGGTGCCACGGGGGAGCCCACGGGGTTCGGGCTGGCCTGCCCCCACTTGCACTATTACCCACTCGGCCCGGAGCTGCGCTTGTCCCGTCGCTTGGGTGCATTGGTCGTCCGTGGTCACCAACCACAACGGCGTCGGCGCGTGGGGCCGGGGGCGTAAGGGCTCTGGCCACGCCACGTCCGCGTTAGGCTCTTGGTGCTCGCTTTCCGCGAGTACGTCGCGGAGGATGTACATGAGGGCTGCTGGCGGGTGGTACGCCGCCCCCCGCGTGGGGGGGGTTAGGCCGTCCCGGCGGCGGTAGCCCCCGACGTGGAGGTGCAGGCCGTCCGGGGTCACCCGTGGGCCGGTGTGGGCGTCCTGCTTAGCCCTCGTGGGGTGGACGGGTCTCAGGCGGGGGTCCCGTGTGCCAGTGGTGTGGAAGAGGTGGGCCAGGGCGTCGCGCCACCCGGGGTGGTTGGTGGGCTCCTGCTCACGGCCGCAATAATGGAGCTCTTCATCGGCGCATTGGTTGAGGCACTCCCGCACCGCCGTCGGCCACGGATCGTCGTTGTCGGGGAAGGGGTGGCGTGGCCCGTGGTGCCCATGCCACGGCGTTGTGTGTGGCACCGTCAGGCGGCACGTGTCGCGGTGTCGCAGCTTGGCGGTGCGCAGCGTGACGATTTTGCCCGGCGGGGACTGTAGTTGGACATGGGCCGCCCTGGGGCACGCGATGGGGTTGTACATCCCCACTCCCAGGGCGGCCAGGGCCCGGGGTATGCGCTGGACCCAGTCGCCTCCCGCCAGAGTTGCGAACTCCGGGACGGGGTAGTGCACCTCGGGACATATTCCGTGCGCGCCGGCTATCTCCCAGAACATCTTGGTGACCTCGGCGCGCACGGAGGTTGCGCGGTGGTGGACGAGTGTACCCACGAGGGCCACCGCTGCCTGCTGGCACCGCGTGGGCACCCGTGTGAGCCCCAGGGTCCGGTCATCCTGCAGGCTGTCCCGCGAGGAGTCGAAGGCGTACTGCGCCCTGTCCTTCGCGACCTGGACCGTGATGTGGTCCAGGTGGCGTGCAGTGTCGGAGTCGTCGGCGATGAAAGGGGCGACGTACTGCGTCACCCCCCCGAGGATCGCCAGGATGACGTCCTGCACCACTTTCGGTGGCGCGAGGGTGTTAAGGCACCAGTGGTGCACTGCCGCCAGGCGTAGCCGGTGCTTGCGCTGCAGGGAGAACTCCCCGTCCGGCTGCAGCTGGAGTCCCAGGTAGGGGACGGAGTCCGCCACTGGTACCCAGTACCACGGGTTTTCCAGGTGGGGGCAGAGGCGCAGCTGCAGGCCCAGGACCCCCTCCGTGGTGGCCATGGCGCACTTGCGGGGGTTGAGCTCCATGCCCATCATCCCCAGGTACGCGGCCACCGCCTCCACGCCCTCGACGAAGTGCTGCAGCGTGTGGGCCACCACCAGCAGGTCGTCGATATAGGCCTGGATGAGGCCCTGCTCGGCCCCTCCCGGCGGGCGCAGACGGTGCCCCTGTGCCCTGAGCAGGGGCTCCAGGAGGAGCGCGTACAGCAGGGGGCTCTCGGGGTTGCCCTGTCGGACGCCGCGTAGCATGTAGACGGGCTGCGTTAGCCCGTGTGCTGTGACGATGCGCAGCCTGGCGCACGTGTGGAGGAAGAGCAGGAGGTCAATGACGTCCGGCGGCACGGAGAGGTGGCGCAGGATGAGGTGGAGGGCGCCGTGTGGGGCGGTGTCGAAGGCCTTGCGGGCGTCAAAGGAGAAGATGTAGTTGGGCCTTCCCCGCTAGAGCTGCCGCTGCGCCATGAACAGCGGGGGGCCTGTGTCGGAGCCAGGGAGGGCCCCCTGCTGCCAGTCGCTGACCACTCCGTGCCGTGTGAGCACCTCCGTGATGCGCTGGGTGAGGGGGCCCGTTAGCAGCTTCATGTCCAGCTGGCCCAGGGCTATGGGCCTGTAGTCGTCCAGCCTGGCAGAGCCGGGTACCTTGGGGCTGAGCCAGATGTGCGCGTCCCTCCAGTGCATCGGCGGCGGGGCGCCGCGGAGGATGGCCTGGTAGGAATGGACCAGGAGCCACTGAACGGGTGCCGGGAGGGCCTTGATGAAACGGGCCTCCACGTGGTTAGGACCTGGGGCCTTGCCATCGGCCTTGTCCAGGGCGGACTTCAGGTCCTGCATGGAGTACCGCTGGACCTGTGTCCAGGCCCCCTCAGGGACCCGGGGGACGTGGCGGCCGAGGACCGCCTGGAAACCCGGGAGGTCCACCGGGCGTTTGTCATACAGTTCTTGCCAGAAGGCGCGAACTGCGAACATCACGTCGTGGGCCTCCGTGAGGAGCGTTTGGGTGTTGGGAACCCGCACGTTCCAGAGGCCTGACGGGCCTGGGGCCTCTACCTCTATGGCTCCCCGCACAGCTTTCCATCGCTGGGCGATGTCGGGGGCGTGGCGGCGCCAGAAGTCCTTGATGGCGCGCTTGCGGTCTGCCGCCAGGAGGGCGCGGAGCTAGCCAATGTCCTCCTTGAGGGCGGCTGCTTGCCTCTCCAGCTCCTCCTGTAGCTGGCCCTGCGTGGTCGGGCGGAACCCGGGCGACACACCCTGCAGCTCCTCCGTGAGCCGGAGCGCCGCCTCGGACCGGATGCCATGCCTGGCCGCGTCCGCCTGGTACGCTGCCGGGGCGCGCGCTGCCAGGGTGCCATAGCGGAGGACCGCTGCCTGGAGCTGCTTTCCGCTCTCCGGGAGGTCCCCCTCCGCCAGGTCCGTTCCCGCCGGAGACGGCTGCCGGCGTCCCACCACGCGCGCCAGGGCGTCATGCGTCGCGTGGAGGTGTTCGAACACCTTGTCCACCGCGGCCGCGGGCATGGACCCGTAGTCGCGCTGCTCTGCGGGGCCGAGCCAGGGCGCCAGGGAGGGTTCATCCTGCGCGGCGGTGACCGCCGCCCACGGGCAGTGTTGGACGGGCGCGGCCTCGGCGTCGTACGGGAGGAGGCGGCCCTCCGTGTGGCTGTAGGGGGTGGGCATCGCCGCGCGCCCCGCTGCGCTGAGGAGACCCGGCAGGGCCAGGCGGACCGGGAGGTGGTCCGAGCCGACCACCTGGGGGTGTGCCATGCCGCGAGCCCAGACGCTTTCCCGCAGGGACCACGGCAGGAGGGGCTCGTTGACCAGGAAGGTGTCCACCCTGTGCTGGGACGGGTGGATCGTGGGGGTCATGTCCTCCTCGCCGCCTGCCGCGGCCCTTCGGAAGCCGCAGGCCTCCCAGCCCGCTCGGAAATGCTCCGTGGCCGGATTGGCGGGGACATCCATGTAGATGTTGGTGTCGCCGGCGATGACCACCGGGTGCCTCCCGCCGAGGCTGCGTGCCGTGGCATACATTTGTATGTCGGCCCAGAACGCCGCCCGTCCCGCCCACGGGGAGCAGCCTGCTTGCGGCCCGTGGACGTTGATGAGGGTGAGGCCTCCCCCGTCCGTGCGGATCTCCAGGGCCGCGGCCTTCCCGGGGACAATTTCCGTGAAGCTGAGCACCTCGTGCTCCGCCACGTACTTGCTGCTGACCGCGGTGAGGAGGCCCCCCCCTCTCGAGGTGGAGGTGGCTCCCGTCTCCGCCAGCCGGCTGCTGAAGAAGGCGGTGTACCCCTTGTCCCGGAGCGCCGCGGCCACGTGCATCTCCTGCGCCCTGGTGGCGATCCCCGTTTCCTGGAGCATGATGGCAAAGCCCCCCTCCTGGGGCAGCATGCCGGTGATGAGGTGCTCCTTGTCGGTGCAGGCCGCCGGCCCCCGGCGCCGCCGGACTGTGTCCCGGAGGGACCGGTCTGGCGGCACGAGGCCGTTGCGCAGGTTCCACGAGAGGAGCCACAGGGCGTCGCCCGTCGTGTCCTCCTGGAGTCAGCTATCCCGCATCGGCATCGCCGCCGGGTTCGCCGGCGCCGCCAGGGCATCTGGGTGCGCCGCATCCGCTGAGCCCGTTCCCAGCGGGGCCCACAGGGGGGCCCGGGGGACCGGGGGAGCCAGGGGGGCCAGGGGGGCCAGCCCCGCGGGGATGGACATGGACCCTGGTGGGGCCGCACCGCCGGCGCCCGGGGCCGCTTCGGGTGCCTCCTCACCTCCATCTGCGTGGTCGGCTGCCTGGGGCGGGGGGCGCCGGGTGTACGGGGCGTGCCACGGGGACCTCCGTGCTCTCCCCTGCAGGATGTTGGCGGCCGCCTCCTTGTCGTCCGCCGGGGCCGCAGCGTGCACCGCGTGCCACGCCAGGTGTTCCAGCATTGACCCGCTGGTGTAGTACTTGTCCGCACACAGGGGGCATTTCGTCGGCTCCGTGGCCCCTGGCGCCGGGGGGAGCGGCACCGACTTCCGAATGGCGCCCTCAGCCGCTGGTTCGAAGGGCAGGTTGGCCAGCGGCACCGTGTGTGGTGCCAGCGTGCGGCCCGGGGCCGCCGCATCGAGGGCTCGCGTCGCGGGCGCGGGCCCGAGGCCTCGGATGGCATCGCGCTGCGCGTCTGCTTGCAGCCACGTTTGTCAGTGCGTGGAGCCGATTTGGCGGTCGGGTTTGCCCCTCCATTGCAGGTCGTGGAAGGCCTGTAGCCAGTGGTACACCGCGGTCGGGACCGCCAGCTGGAGCTCCAGGTCGGCGGGGTGCGCCGCTGCCGGCCACACTCCCGGCCTCGCCGCCCGGGCGTTGTCCTTCAGCCTGACCTGGAGCAGGAGGGCGTGGTGTTCGCCCTCCCGCAGCGCCTTGATGATCATGCGGGTGCAGTCTGCCACGCGGATCACGGCTTCGGGCCCCGGCAGGCGTTCGGGGTCGCAGACGACGATGTGCGCGTCCGCCGGGCTGAACATGCAGACCACCCACTGTGGGTTCTGCTGTCCCCGTTGGGCCACCGCCAGGGTAGCCGCTGGGCGGGCGTGCGTGATTGGCCCCGCGTGGAGGTCCGGGAGGTCCGTGGCCCTGATGGCGTCTCCCTGCCACGCGGCCCGTAGATGCTCCTCCTGGTCGGGGCTCCACACCAGTGTGGGGGGGTTGACCCACCCCGGTTCCTGCCTCTTGTTCGGGGCGCTGACAGTGTGTAGCAGGACCGCCAGCGGCCAGGGGTCCGCCGACATATAGTAGGCCTGGGTGGGCCCCTGTCGCCAGTCGACGTGGGGCAGGGGCGGGAAAGCCCCTTGCCTGGCGGTGCTGTGCCAGACCGTCCATCGGCCTCCGGCCAGGACGTGCGACCGGTACCCTCCGGCGTGGCCGTGCATGATGGCTTGGTAGCCTGCCGTCTGCAGTACCAGTGCCTCCCCTCGCTTAGGCCCGGGCGGGGGTGTGCCATCGCCCGCACCCCAGACGCGGGTGCGCCCGCGGAGTTAGGCATGCCACGGGTCTGGTGCATCGCGCTGAGGCCCTTGTATGCATCCCGCAATTTGCGCCGGGCCGTGGTGGTGGACGAAGCTCTCCCCGCCGTCTGCTAGCAACGCCGCCGCGACGACGTATAGTTGCTCCGCCGTGAGGGGTGCCGTCGGCTCGTGCGTCGCGGCCGGCCGTCGGGGCCCCGTGTCGCGGCAGGGGACGTGGGGCAGCAGTTGCGCCGGCCACGCCGCCACGGGACCCATGGTGACGGCCGCGACCGCGGACGCCAGCGCCGTGCGGTCTGTGGGTCTGTACTGCCGGAGCCCCGTGGTATCTCGGGCGAGGTGCCTGCAGGCTGCCATCCAGGCCACCGCTCCGCAGTTCGTGCAGTCCGGTTCGGCACCACTCGCGTCGTCGCTTCCCCTTTGCTGTACCGTGGTGGCGGTGTCGAGCGGGGGGCCCCGCTGTAGCGCCTCCGGGCCCTGCCCCGGCGGGAGGGCGGGCGGGACTGGCTGCGGGTAGTTTTGCGCGCCTCGGCGCTCCGAGTGCGTGTGGTACGGGTTTTGCCGGCGGTGTTCCGGGGCTGCCCGTGGTTGGAAGAGGAGTTGGTGCAGGTACCAGTGGCCCTCCGCGGTGGACGGGTTGCGGAGCGTTAGCCACTGTTCCACCACGCCTCCTGGGTGCGCGGCCTCGACGTGGCGCTGCAACCCCAGGCGGCCTAGGCGGTTGGACGTGCCCGCGGGTGGGATGTGGGCTTGCGGGTAGAGCACCCGCAGCGGCTCCAGCGTCAGGTCCAGCACTTCGTCGTTGAGCTGCTTCGTGAGGGCCGACGCCCTGTGTAGGGCGTGGAGGACCCCGGGTGTGGGGGCCGTGAGCTGTTCGAGCACCGGTCCCGGCGGGAACCGCGCACCCGGGTTCGTTAGCCACTCCCTGGTGTGGCTCAGTACGGCCTTCGACACGTCCCTTGTAAAGGCGTGCTGGGGGGCCAAAGAGGGGACCATCCGTAGGAGGCGGTGGCACGCCGGCGGCGATCGCATGGGCTGTGGGGCGGCCGCCGTGATCCATCTGCACGCCGTGCCGGGCACGATCGCCCCCCATTCCACGGTCCCCATGCCCTCGGCGTGGATCAGCGCCTGGCCTTGGACCATGGGGAAATAGGGGCTCGAGCGCCCCTTCCCTTCCTTCCACCGTACCCAGGCGGCCCCCGCCTGCAGGCTGCGGAGCAGGGCCACGCCGGGGAGGAGCGGCTGCGGGAAAGCCCCCTTGACGGCCTGGGTGGCGTGGGCCAAGGTGCCCATGGGCAAGTACCACAACGGGAGGGTCCAGGGGCCCGGCAGCGGTTGCGCCACCCCTGCGTCCCATCGCCACTCGGAGTCTGGCGGGCTGGCCGGGACCGTGCCCGTCTGCAGGAAGTGGCGTGCCTGCTTGTCGGGGTGCCGTTGGAGGGTTGCCGCGAGGCTGAGCCCCTCTGCCGCCGGTGCCACCGGGAGGCCGCCCCGGGGCCTGCGCCAGGGGTATTCCTGGTCGGCCGGCCAGGCGTGGAGGTCCCGGGCGATGTCCTCCGCGGTCCCTGTGAGGGCGTTCTCTGGTGCCAGGTGCCACATGACGGCGAGCACCGCCCATGTGGAAAAGGGCCACGCCCGCGGGGGGGTGTACACCTGGATGGTCCACTGTGGGCACGCCCGCCGCACGCGGGACGCGTGGAGCACCCCTCGGACCATGTCCGCCGCCAGGACCAGCACCATTCCCGAGGGTTCCACAAAGATCCCCTCTGCGGGTCCACCGTGGCGGCCCCGGGTGTGCAAGGCCACTGCCGCCTGTCCCGCGTGGGTGACTCGGTCGACGGCCTCCTGGAAGTTCACGCTGCCGCGCGCGGTCTCATCCAGGATCCAGCCCTGCGCCACCCCGTAGCGTAGGGCGGCGCGTGCGGCCGCGGGTTTCACCTCGGGCAACGCTCCGTCATCGGGGCCGGGCTGGGGGTGCTGTTTGGGGCACCAGCCTTCGCCGGTGCAGTGGCCCCGTTTCCACGCGGGGCAGATCGCGGGTACGCTGCCCGCCGGCGGCGCAGGTTCCGCGGGCGCGCCTCCCGTGGGGGGCTCCGGCAATGCCTCCAGGTCGGAGTCGGTGCCCGCGTCCCCTTGTGGGGGGTCTCCTTCGCCGTCTCTGAGTGCCAGCGCCCTGATGACCTCGTGTGCTTCGTCCAGCGTCGGAGATCGGGGGCGTGTCTTGCGTGGTGCCGCGGGTTCCGCCATTGCTGTGTCGCTGTGTCTAAGAGCAGGGGGTGGGGTGCGGATGTCCCGTGGCTGGTGCGTTGGTGCGCTGGTGCGTTGCTCGGTGTGGGGCGTCTAGTGTTAGGCGCTGTCCCTCTCCCGGTCGCCCGTCCTCCGGAGGGGGCAGCCAGGGTTCCGCGACCCGTGTGTCCCGGGTGCCGTCGATGCGGGCGTGTGGGCCAAGCACCGGCCCCACAGCGTGCGCCCTTGCGGGCCGGCGTTGCTCGCTGTGGGGGTGGCGGAAGGGCGTCCCCGGGGGGGGTGCCTTCCACCGTTGTGAGGGGCGCCTGGTGTCAGGCGCTGTCCCTTCCCCGACCGCCCGTCCTCTGGAGCGGGCAGCCAGGGTTCCGCGACCCGTGTGTCCCGGGTGCGGTCGATGCGGGCGTGTGGACCCAGCAACGGTCCCACAGCGTGCGCCCTTGCGGGCCGGCGTTGCTCGCTGTGGGGGTGGCCGAAGGGCGTCCCCGGGGGGGGGTGTCTTCCACCGTTGTGAGGGGAGCCCGGCGTCAGGCGCTGTCCATCCCCCGGCCGTCCGTCCTCTGGAGCGGGCAGCCAGGGTTCCGCGTACCTTGTGTCCCGGGTGCGGTCGGTGCAGGCGTGGGGACCCAGCACCGGTCTCACAGCGCGCGCCCCTGTGGGCCGGCGTTGCTCGCTGTGGGAGTGGCAGAAGGGCGTCCCCGGGGGGGGTGTTTACACCGTTGTGAGGGGCGCCCGGTGTCAGGCGCTGTCCCTCCGCCGGTCATCCGTCCTCTGGAGCGGGCAGCCAGGGTTCCGCGTCCCGGGTGTCCCGGGTGCGGTCGGTGCGGGCGTGGGGACCCAGCACCGGTCCCACAGCGCGTGCGCCCTTGCGGGCCGGCGTTGCTCGCCGTGGGGGTGGCGGAAGGGCGTCCCCGGGGGGGGTGCTTTCCACCGTTGTGAGGGGCGCCCGGTGTCAGGCGCTGTCCCTCCCCTGGCCGCCTGTCCTCTGGAGCGGGCAGCCAGGGTTCCGCGTCCCGTGTGTCCCGGGTGCGGTCGGTGCGGGCTTGTGGACCCAGCACCGGCCCCACAACGTGCGCCCTTGCGGGCCGGCATTGCTCGCTGTGGGGGTGGCGGAAGGGCGTCCCCGGGGGGGGTGCTTTCCACCGTTGCGAGGGGCGCCTGGTGTCAGGCGCTGTCTCTCCCTCGGCCGCCCGTCCTCTGGAGCGGGCAGCCAGGGTTCCGCGTCCCGCGTGTCCCGGGTGCGGTCGGTGCTGGTGCGGGGATCCAGCACCGGCCCCGCAGCGTGCGCCCTTGCGGGCCGGCGTTGCTCGCTGCGGGGGTGGCGGAGGGGCGTTTCCGGGGGGGGGGGTGCTTTCCACCGTTGTGAGGGGCGCATGGTGTCAGGTGCTGTCCCTCCCCTGGCCGCCCGTCCTCTGGAGCGGGCAGCCAGGGTTCCGCGTCCCGCGTGTCCCGGATGCGGTCGGTGCAGGCGTGGGAACCAATCACCGGCCCCACAGCGTGCGCCCTTGCGGGCCGGCGTTGCTCGCTGTGAGGGTGGCGGAAGGGCGTCCCCGGGGGGGGTGCTTTCCACCGTTGTGAGGGGCGCCTGGTGTCAGGCGCTGTCCCTCCCCCGGCCGCCCGTCCTCTGGAGCGGGCAGCCAGGGTTCCGTGACCCGTGTGTCCCGGGTGCGGTCGATGCGGGCGTGTGGACCCAGCACCGGCCCCACAGCGTGCGCCCTTGCGGGCCGGCGTTGCTCGCTGTGGGTGTGGCGGAGGGGCGTCCCCTGGGGGGGTGCCTTCCACCGTTGTGAGGGGCGCCTGGTGTCAGGCGCTGTCCCTCCCCCGGCCGCCCGTCCTCTGGAGCGGGCAGCCAGGGTTCCGCGTCCCGTGTGTCCCGGGTGCGGTCGGTGCAGGCGTGGGAACCCATCACCGGCCCCACAGCGTGCGCCCTTGCGGGCTGGCGTTGCTCGCTGTGAGGGTGGCGGAAGGGCGTCCCCGGGGGGGGTGCTTTCCACCGTTGTGAGGGGCGCCTGGTGTCAGGCGCTGTCCCTCCCCCGGCCGCCCGTCCTCTGCAGCGGGCAGCCAGGGTTCCGTGACCCGTGTGTCCCGGGTGCGGTCGATGCGGGCGTGTGGACCCAGCACCGGCCCCACAGCTTGCGCCCTTGCGGGCTGGCGTTGCTCGCTGTGGGGGCGGTGGAAGGGCGTCCCCGGTGGGGGTGCCTTCCGCCGTTGTGAGGGGCGCCTGGTGTCAGGCGCTGTCCCTCTGCCGACCGCCCGTCCTCTGGAGCGGGCAGCCAGGGTTCCGCGACCCGTGTGTCCCGGGTGCGGTCGATGCGGGCGTGTGGACCCAGCACCGGCCCCACAGCGTGCGCCCCTGTGGGCCGGCGTTGCTCGCTGTGGGGGTGGCGAAAGGGCGTCCCCGGGGGGGTGCCTTCCACCGTTGTGAGGGGCGCCTGGTGTCAGGCGCTGTCCCTCCCCCGGCCGCCCGTCCTCTGGAGCGGGCAGCCAGGGTTCCGCGACCCGTGTGTCCCGGGTGCGGTCGATGCGGGCGTGTGGACCCAGCACCGGCCCCATAGCGTGCGCCCTTGCGGGCCGGCGTTGCCCGCTGTGGGGGTGGCGGAAGGGCGTCCCCGGGGCGGGTGCCTTTCACCGTTGTGAGGAGCGCCTGGTGTCAGGCCCTCTCCCTCCTCCGGCCGCCCGTCCTCTGGAGCGGGCAGCCAGGGTTCCGCGACCCGTGTGTCCCGGGTGCGGTCGATGCGGGCGTGTGGACCCAGCACCGGCCCCACAGCGTGCGCCCTTGCGGGCCAGCGTTGCTCGCTGTGGGGGTGGCGGAAGGGCGTCCCCGGGGGGGGTGCCTTCCACCGTTGTGAGCGGCGCCTGCTGTCAGGCGCTGTCCCTCCCCCGGCCGCCCGTCCTCTGGAGCGGGCAGCCAGGGTTCCGCGACCCGTGTGTCCCGGGTGCGGTCGATGCGGGCGTGTGGACCCAGCACCGGCCCCACAGCGTGCGCCCTTGCGGGCCGGCGTTGCTCGCTGTGGGGGTGGCGGAAGGGCGTCCCCGGGGGGGGTGCCTTCCACCGTTGTGGGGGGCGCCTGGTGTCAGGCGCTGTCCCTCCCCCGACCGCCCGTCCTCTGGAGCGGGCGGCCAGGGTTCCACGACCCGTGTGTCCCGGGTGCGGTCGATGCGGGCGTGTGGACCCAGCAGCGGCCCCACAGCGTGCGCCCCTGCGGGCCGACGCTGCTCGCTGTGGGGGTGGCGGAAGGGCGTCCCCGGGGGGGGTGCATTCCACCGTTGTGAGGGGCGCCTGGTGTCAGGCGCTGTCCCTCCCCCGGCTGCCCGTCCTCTGGAGCGGGCAGCCAGGGTTCCGCGACCCGTGTGTCCCGGGTGCGGTCGATGCGGGCGTGTGGACCCAGCACCGGCCCCACAGCGTGCGCCCTTGCGGGCCGGCGTTGCTCCCTGTGGGGGTGGCGGAAGGGCGTCCCCGGCGGGGGGTGCCTTCCACCGTTGTGAGGGGCGCCTGGTGTCAGGCGCTGTCCCTCCCCCGGCCGCCCGTCCTCCGGAGCGTGCAGCCAGGGTTCCGCGACCCGCGTGTCCCGGGCGCGGTCGGTGCGGGCGTGGGGACCCAGCACCGGCCCCACAGCGTGCGCCCTTGCGGGCCGGCGTTGCTCGCTGTGGGGGTGGCGGAAGGGCGTCCCCGGGGGGGGTGCCTTCCACCATTGTGAGGGGCGCCTGGGGTCAGGCGCTGTTCCTCTCCCGTCTGCCCGCCCACTGCTGGGTGGGTTGCCGGGGTTCGTTGGGTGTGTGCGGTGTGTGTGGTGTCTGTGCCGTGCGTGTCGTGGTGCGTGGTGCTGCTCTTCCCTTGGTCCTCCGGTGCTCCCCTCTCCGGTGTCTCGGTGCGGTGTTGTGCTCGCCGTGTGCCCGCCGTGTCCCCTCCCCTGTGCGCGCCCCTTGCTCGTTCGCTGGCTACCCCTTGTTCCTTTCGCGGCTTCGTTGCTCTTTACCCTTTCCTCTACCCCTCTCCCTTGCATGCACTTTTTCCCTGCCTCCGCTTTGTTGTGTGTCTCTGTCTTTTTCCTTGTCGGCCCGGGCTTCCTCCTTTGAACCTGCGTAGAGAGAGGAGGGGGCGTAAACGGGCGTGCGGCGGCGGCGGTTTTGTCGCGACACGGCACCTCGAGCTGGCTGGTACGTCATGCGACATGCGTGTGCTACCGGCTTGCGCGTAGGTTTATCGCCCCACTTGCTCCCGTCTTGTCTCCACACCCCTTTGGCCGCTACCTTTACCCGTTGCTCGTTCCGCGTGCGCGGCGTGACATGCAACATACCTGCTTCTTTCCCCACTACCTTAACGTGTCCTAGTCCTCCCGCCTTGCCGGGCGTTCGCTAATGTGTGACGACGGCACGACGCAATACTTGCCTAAGCGTCTAAGACAACCCTACTTTAGCGCCCGGACGACGCAGACACGAGCATACGCTTCTCCTTGGGACCTGTGAGGGGAAGAGAACGTGGGTGCATGCACGTGTGTTTGTTGGGACCCGGCACACGTCGGCGCTATGCTATTTGTGTGTATGCTCCCCGTGTCCCCCTCCCTGGCTATTTGTGTGTTCTAATCAACGCAACCAAAAGGGTGGTTGTGCTGTAAGAGCAGTTGTCACGGTTGCCCCGTCGTTGGCGACGTGGCACGACATGGTAACATACTTGCGTTCTTGGTGGCGGCGTGTGGCTTGCCTACTATTTGTTTGCTTGCATGCGGCGGCATACCTTTTGTCCCCTTTCGCTCCCTTTCGCCTCCTACATAAGCGGGGGTGCGGGTGGGCGGTGGGCACGTCTCGGTTACGCCTCGTGGTCACCTTTTACTTTTGTTGGCGTGGTTGCCGTTCTCGTCTCGTGTCCGTTGCGTAGCGTAGCGTGGCATGCAACATACTTGGACCCGACTAGTCACGTGTGTATGTTTAGTTTTTGCTTGTGTGTTTTTTTTTGTTTTTTTTTTGTGTGTTGTGCTTCACCTCGGTGGTTTTTTTGTTCCGCCTTGTTTGTCCCTTCATACCATTTTGCTCGTCCGTGGCGGTGATGGCCTTGCGGCGTTCCGGGCACGCGCGTGCGGGCATACCTTTCTTTCCCTATGTGAGCGGGGGTGAGCATAGGCATTCCTTCGGTGCCACCTCTTGTTGGTTTTCCTTGCCGGTGCGGTTTTCGTTGCGCTTTTCGTGGCGGCGCACTTTGGCGTTGCTTGACACGTAACTTCCTTGTATTGCGCTTGTTACGGCGTTATGCATACAACATATGGCATATAACATACTTGCTTTTCAGCGGCCGGTGGCGTTGTTGTTGCTTGTGTGTATTTTTCATGCACGACATGCAACATACTTGGGTACTTGTGCGGCTTCTTTTTCCTTTTGTTGTGATCCCCTTCGCGTGTTACGGCGTCGTCGTATTCCCTACGAGAGCGGGCTTGCATTGCTTAGTCGTGTACTTGTGGTATATCTCCACCGTGGTGCGGTTCGTTACATACTTGTTCTCTCCTTGTCTACCTCTTACCGCGTTGTGCTTGTTTCGTTGGTTTCTACCGTTGCGCGGCACATAACATACTTGCTTGTCGGCGGCCGGTGGCGTTGTTGTTGTCTATGTGTGGTTTGTTTTGGGGCGCGCACAAGTCCCTAGCGCCTAGGGCACGCACTTTGCTAGGTGGTTTGGGGCAAGCAACGCTCAGCTCCTTCGCCGTCGCGACTCTATTGTTCGTCCTTTTTGGTGAGTGTCCTAAATTTTGCGACCTCGCCAAACAGCGGCGTAAAATTGTTGGGGGGGTTTCTGGGGTCGGAAAAGGCGATTTTTCGCTTTATTTCTTCTGGCGGTGCGTCATTTTCTTGGTATTTTATTTTTCTTCTGCTGCGATCGCGCGACGCTAGCGATTCGTAGACTTTTGGAAAATGGATGAGCTCCAAGAACTTCTGTCTTTCATTGGCGTCGATCCTGGCCGAATTGGTCACCTGGCGGGGCGAACACAAGGAGCCCGGGAAGCTCCCCCTCCACGTACTGGTGAGCCGCATCACGGCCGCCCCCCCCCACCTCCCCCTAACGCCGTACCCCCTCGCCCGCACGCCCAATCACCTGAGGCAGGGGCCACAACTCCTAGCACCGCTCTCAAGATCAAGTCCCACAACCTGAACAAACACAACCCAGAATCTTTCCTCCACTCTGACCTACACGAACAGTGGGACATTCTTTTTTATCAGGAAATCACCTCTGAACCACTCCTTCCTTTCGGATGGCACTCCCAGCACACGTCCCCCAAGATCTACTCCTCTCTGGGAGAAGGGGGAGCAGAAGGAGCCTGTATCGCTTTAAACGAACCGCTGGCCCCCTTTGTGACCTTGTACAAGTCCCCATGCCCTGGGGCACTCTGCACGGCTATCATGCACCTCCCTGGCTTTAAGCCTATTCTGTTAGTCTCTGTGTACGCACGACCCCCACGTAGAACTGAGCTCGAAAGGGCCATGAACCGCCTCTTCCAGCAATTTCCTTTGTGGATAGCTGGGGGAGATTTCAATGCACAACTGTCAAGCCTTGATACAAATGGCAAAACGACCAATAGATGGAACTGGCTCACGGCCCTGGTTGACGACAAGAAAGAAGCCATCGACACATTCCGCACTCTCCACCAAGACACCATTGCTTACACTCGCTATAAGAATCAATTGCTTCCATGCGGCACCAGAATAGACCTTATTCTTCTCTCGCAACCCCTGATTTCCACCCCCTCCCTATCGCTGACCGGTGCTTCAATTATTCAGCATGACGTGACTTCAGACCACCACCCCATT
Source organism: Eutreptiella sp. 'Long Island Sound 2002' (assembly GCA_964036045.1). Lineage (NCBI taxonomy): Eukaryota > Euglenozoa > Euglenophyceae > Eutreptiales > Eutreptiaceae > Eutreptiella > Eutreptiella sp. 'Long Island Sound 2002'. The sequence continues at coordinate 30,677,491 of OZ038396.1, forward strand.
TCCGCCACTGTCAGCCTCCCTTTCACCCCTGCACACCCCACCCCCCAACCCCGCACGTTATTCAGAAGGCTAACACAGCCAGAAGAAGTGGAGTTCCACAAAACCATACAACCGTTGCATCAATGGGCATCGCAGATGACCCAGCACGAGGTATCCCCTGACCTCCTGGTGCAGTACATCAATACACTGGTACCCCAGATTGCAACCGCCTTTCACCAAATTACACGCCCCAAATCGGCTCATCGCGAGACCTCCATAGAGCGAGAATTCAAATCAATCCTCAATTGGATGCCAAAGGGGCAGGCTGCGCGGACTCAGGCCCTGAAGCGTTTGCAATCCATCAGCGAGAAGTGGCGTGATAAGCAACGCAAAAAAGAGAAAAAAAAACTTCATTACGCCATGGTGAAAGGCTCCAAAATTAAGAGGGCCATCGATAAAGCACTTCACCCGGTGCCATCTACGGGGATACAGCTTTGCAATGCCTCCTGTGACCCACCGAGGTTGGAAACCGATCCTCGTGTGATGGGCAGCATGTTCTCTGAATGCCTGGAAAACCTGGGGGGTGACCCTGACTTCCAAGTGGATGCCAGCACGCTCAAGGGCTTTATCCACAATCTCCACAAATGCTCCCCGGAGGTCGCTGATGCACCGGTGGATCTCCCTGACCTGCAGTGGCTCCAACGGATCACGCAACGAGCACAGCCTTCTAAGGCCACGGGGGAGGATGAAATAAATTATTATATTGTATCCCTCCTGTCCCCCGAGCTCCAGACTCTGCTGTTGCAGGTGGTGCACCACATACTCCTACACGGTCCTCCCCCGGAGTGGTCCACAGCAAGGGTATGTCTTTTATTCAAAAAAGGGGACCCCCACCTACCTGGAAATTACAGGCCTATATGCCTGATTCAGACCCTAGTTAAACTGGCAGCGGTTTGGCAGTGCGCCCAACTCACCGACCTCACCCACAGGCACTCCCTCCTACACAAGTGCCAGCATGGAGGCCTCAAACATCACAGGTGCGGGGACCACATATATGATGTGGTATCCCGGATGTTGCTATTGAAGCGGTACCCAGAACCCCATGGCCCGGTTACGGCATACAACCGGTCTCCGGTCCACTAACCCCATGTTCCGTGCCGTGAAGCCCCGCATCGGCAACCGATGCACCGCCAGCGGAGATTTGTGTATCAGAATATCAGGAATCAACAGGGTTTTATTTTCATATTGCTTCCGTCAACTTTTACGCTTCCGTTCTGATACTCACTGTTTTGACTGCTGGCGGTTGGATCGCGACTTTACCGTAACCGCCAGTTTAACTGTTTATAATGGAAATTTTAACGCTATCCGTCACGAAGGCTCCAAAGTCGCCAGGAACTGCATGGATGCTTCCGCAATTTTCATAATTAATACTCGCAACCTTAATCCGAATTTTTCAGGATGTCGAAATCGGATTTTCGACTTCGACATCCCCGCACTTGATTTGACCTCTTTCGAGTGGACCTACGTGCTTCCCTATGCACGAATCAACTTTCCTTTTCTCTTGCCCTCCATTTGTCTTAAAGATATGGGCAAAACAAAGTTGATTCGTGAGGCCACTTGTGAAGGTCATATCTCGTGTTGATTGCGAGGAATGACAATAAGGAAACGTGGGATGTATTCACAATACTCCCGACGTAATTTAGGAAGCATCATATGCCTTGCGTTTCCACACGTGCGCGCTAGTGTAATGGATCATGGTCAAGAGGGTAGAGTTTGCGTTATAACTCTTTGGCCATGACATTGCGTGCGTTAAGATAACTTTTGAGTGTAGCGCGCAAGTGTTGGTGTTGCATAGGAACTCTCCTCGAGTTCCTATGAGCGATTGACACAAAGTTATGCCCTTGGAGGGGCATGACATATCGTGGTGGGAGCTACCTTTTTGGGCAATATGTGGTATGTGCCATGTGTTGTGTTGCGTGCCCATTTGGCGGGTCCATTACTCCAAGCCAAGCCCGCCAATGGACCTCATATTGTGCAAGCCCCTTCTCCATACTCCCTACGGTCAATTGCAAGCCCAACCTTCGTGAAGGGAAGCTTGTGTGGTGATCCCGAAGCGATGCGTTGGGAGCAAGGTGTGTGTTTTGCAATTTTCCACACTTTCATGTGCCCACTTGGGAAGCAGCGCTCGTAACCTTTCAAGGCGCCCCAAGTGGAGCACATACGTGGGATCGAAGGTCATTGGTGTCAAGTCATTGTGTTTAGAAGGATTAGGTGATTGCACGATCCAAGCCAAAGATATTATAATATAATTGTGCACCTTTCAATGCACTTTTGTGTGTCTTTGTGCCAATTTTGCCGTTTTTGGCCCGTCATGATGTCAAGTGGCGACCTTGTATTTCAACGTTGCGCTCAATTGACATCATGACCCAAGTATGATATGAGGGTACATACTTCGGTGCCCAACATATCTTGGACCCGGCGAATAACTCCTCTTAGGCTTGGCATACCGTGGCCATCATGTTGGCGATTTGGGACTATCCCAAATCATGGGCTCACTTGGCGACCCTGCCATTCCCAATATTGGAGGAGTTGGGCGACGCCCAAAAGATATGTTGGACCAACATGACTTGATACCAATCCTATGGCACACTCCGGTCCGAGTCGGGCATGTGCCTCATTTGCCTCAACCATGAGTGTGCGCATTTTTAGCCATTTTGAGCAATTTTCCACTTTTGCTGCCCGCCGTGCACTATGTTCTAACCCTCGTGCACGCCGGACGCATTGACCAATGGACCATATATGACATGGGTGTTGTGGGTAATGGTCCCCATGATCCACACACCACGTGGGCGAAGCGGAGCCACCTTCGTTAAGGCGCTAGCCCAAAGTGAGTGTGGGCAATTTTGCCATTTTGGCATTTGTGGACCCAATTGGGATCGTCACCACGCCGAGCAGCATGGAGATCTTTGAGAGCCAAGGGCATGCGAGTCTCCGTTGGACTCCCGGTGGATCGCGTATGGAATGGCGGATCCGATCTCCAAGCCGGCGTGGAGATATACTATTGGGAGCACACCGAATTTTGGCTCATTTCAGGCAGCCAAAATGACCCAATTTTGGGACCCCAATTTCCCCCTTCCGTGTGGTCAATTGGCGGCCCCATTTCTCTATGCCCATAGGGAGCCCGGACCTGAATTCAAGTTGTACACTCAGATATAAGTCCTAGGTCCTGCCTCCTACCCTGTGAGCCAATGGCCTTACCTTGGCCGAGCGAGCCACGCGTGGGAATGACGCCAATTTTGGTAATTTTGGCATCATGACCCCACTTGACTCATCCGTGTTGCCCTGATGCCGGGACCTCAAAGGGAACCAGGTTGGGTGAGGGCTCCAGCGAGTTCGTACTCGAAGGGCATAGGGTCAGCTGCCTCGTCCCCACCTCTGGAGGGTCCAGACGAGGGGTCAATTTTGGGGATTTTTGGGTTAATTTCAGTTTGGGCTGAAACAGCCCATTTTCAGCTACCAACTCCTGGGTGATAATGGCGGGGCCATATCTCTGGCTCAGAGAGGAGTTGGGACCTGCCGTTAGGGGAGCATAGGGAGCCACTGTCGGTTGACCTTGGAGCCCATTGGTTCCCAGGAACTCGCCTGTGGCTGTGCGGGACACCTCTCCCATTGGCAGGGTTTCAGGGTTCGGACTGAGCAGGGCATGGGTTGTGTTTGAGCCCCCGCCCCCACCAGCCACTGAGAGGGTCGGACCTGGGATTGGGATATGAGTTGGGACTGAGTGTCTATTGTCCCTTGATGCCCTTACCCCAGTCCAGTCTTAACCCCATGTGTACATATCCTGATGTGTTGCTGTACATACTTTCGTTCCCTCTTTGCAGAGTGGCAAGGATTCTGAAACGCTTTGTCACATGACACAGGCGTATTGATGCCCTTGTGAGCGTAGTGCCTTGCCTGCCTGCTCACCTGTGCGTGTCACCGCAGCGTCCCGTGGCCGGCCCCCCACGGGAACGCGTCAAAAGCGTTTCACCGCCGCGGGGTTACCCAGCCCTCGCGTGCCACTCGGGGCCACCAACCCCGAGCAGCGCGTCGCAGCAGCGCGGCGCAGCTCGCAGCTCGCAGCGCAGCGCAGCGTCTCGCAGCGCAGCGCAGCAGCTCGCAACGCCACTCAGCGACAGCGCCGAGTTCGTCACGGAGCCCGCAGCGCCGTCCAGAGCATCGCCCTGACCGCGCAGCGCCCGTGGAAGAGGTGCACAGACCAGGACTCCTGCATCAGCCCCATCGGCCGACCCGGAGTCCCATCGGCCGACCAGCAAGGCCGCGTCAACCACCTCCACAACCACCGGCTGACCAGCACCAGCCGCACTCCCAATCCAGTGCTGCAGCACCCTCCTCAACAACCACAACCAGTTCGTTGAGTTGAACGAGTGCACATCAAGGACCTCAAGATCAACTACGCCCCCGCTGCCATGGTGAATTGGCAAGAAGCGGGTAGGAGGTGGCCGCAGCCCCACCCCCATGTGGCGCGCCTGCTGCGCGGATTGCTGTGGGACCAGCAGTACCGCTACAGCAATCCTCAGTGCGAAGGCGGCATGCCCGGGAGCTTCGAGCTCCGCGAGGACATGGGGGAGGACCGCCTGCGGGCAGTGGAGGAGTGGCTGCGGGCGGAAGGGTACGAGTACCACTTCCGCCGCAAGCGCTGGAGGACGTGGACCCGGCCGGACAGGCCCGGCGAAGGGCTGCGCCCCGACGGGATTGAGGAGGATGAGGACCCCAACGCCTACCCGTCGGGCGCCTCGATCAACGTCTCCCTGTGGGACGTGATCGAGAAGAAGTTCCCGGAACCGGGAAGCGAGCGCAGGCTGCAGGGCAGCAGCAGCGCGTCTCCGGGGACGGAGAAGCGGTCCGCCGGGGACAAGAAGAGGGACCGGAGGTGGCGGGAGTACCAGGAGTCCCTGGCTGCCGAAGCCGCCCAAGGCGCCAAGGGCGGAACCCCAGCCCCCAGTCCCCAACGGCCCAATGGTGGACACCACCCCGGCTCCACCACCCATGGCGACTACATCCAAGTCGCCAAGCAGACCCAGGCCAAGGCCCGTCCGCTGCTCCTGAGGGCCCGGCAGGCCCCAGCAGGCCCCAGCAGCGACGTGGAGTCGGCCCACCGCGGGAGGATGCCGGCCGACCAGGCCAGCTCCAGCAGCAGCGTCGCTCCCGAAAGGGACGTGGCGCGCGCCTGTGAGCGCGCCTGTGGGGTGCCCTGCAACCGTCGGGTTGCCCGGCAACGGGCCAGGCAGTACAGCGCTGCCGTGGAGGGCGCCGCCGGCATCGCCCAGGAGGAGGCTGCGGAGTGGGCGCATGGCATGGCCATCCATGCCCAGACCGTGGCGGCCATCGCGGCCGGACTCACGGCCGTAGCCGCCCATGGGGCAGCGACTGCCCAGGTCAACGGTGAGTTGGCGGCAGCCGACGAGGAAGCCCGCCTGACGCAGGAGGCCATTGCCTGCAAGGAGGCCGAGGTGAAGGCGCTGGAAGAGGCGCTTGCCCAAGAGAGGGCAAAGAAGGAGGCGAACGAAAGGGCCCACGCCGAAGCGACGGCTAAGGCCCAGGAGGACGCCGCCAAGAAGGAAGCCATCGAGGCCGCGCGACGGAAGGTCGCTGAAGAGAAGGCCAAGACGGAGGCGGAGCTGGCAGCGTTGGAAGCGCAGAAGGCGCGGCTGCTGCAGGCCCGGGAAGCCGAGGCGGCTCGTGCTCGGGAGGAAGCCGAAGCGCGAGCTGCCGCAGCCACCGCCGCCGCAATGGAGGAGGCAGAGGCCAAACTCCGCCGTGAGACTCCCCCGGGAGCATCACGAGTGGAGACCCTTCGGAAGCTTTTCGAAGGGGACGCCTCCTCCAGGATGGCGCTGGATGAGGCCGACACCGGCAGCAGTGGGAGCAGTGGCACCACCGCCCGTCGACGGAGGAAGGGCAAGGGGAAGACCCCCGAGAGGCCGCGGAGGCCAGCGGGTGGGCACCCCCACGACAGTGACCCCTTCTTCACCGCCAGTGACGGGGATGAACGAGGCCGTCGACATCGCCAAGTGGTGGCTTGGACGGGCGGAGGCGGCGGAGACGTTCCCATGGAACCGGAAGGTGAGGATGAGGATCTCCCTCCTCCCTACCGGAGCTCGGAGTCCTCCGTGACCGAGACGCCCAGGTGGGGCGACATGGACGAGGATGACGACATGGAGTTCGGAATCACGAGGAAGCGCCCATCCTCGGACCCACCGAGGCGACCCGGCGGAGACCCACCGGGACCCCCTGGCGGAGGACCATCAGGACCCCCTGGAGGACGCCCACCAAGTGGACCCCCTGGAGGCGGACCACCGGGCGGGGGAGGACCCCCTGGACCGGGCGGACCCGGCGGAGGCCCTCCTGGAGGACCCCCTGGTGACCCCGACGACCCACCAGGGAACGGCGACCCGGATACCACCTGGCGGTGGATTGTCTACCTCCGCAGGAGGGTCTTTGCCCTCGAGTGCGAGGTAGACACGGGCAAGGTCGAGATGGCTCGCATCTCCGGGGTCGCCGCGCGCGCGCAGAAGGACCTGGACATCGCCAGGGCCGAGACCAAGTCGCTGACCAACGTCGTCAGCGGCCTGCAGGAGAGGCTGGATGCGCTGGAAGCCCGTGGGAGCGTCGGCAGCGACCACCCACCCCTGGAGTCTGGCTCGTCGGACGACAGCTGGGGACCCGGACCAGGTCCAGGCAGACCCCACGCCCCCGGCGGAGCCCCCAGGAGTCGCCCCAGCGCCAGTGCCCCCTCTCTCACCGCCCCCTCTCACCACAGCGCGGGCCGCCGCAACGAGCGCGTGCCGCCCGGCAGTGGCAGTGAGGAATGGCGCGATGAGTGGCTCAGCGCGGACTACCACAACCGCCGTGCCCCACCGCGGACGCCTGTACGCCCCCGACGCCCGGCACCAGCCCCGGCGCCAATTGCAAGGGCTGGAGGACGTTATGGTGGACTCAGGGATGAGGTCCCCAGAGGAGACGTGGAGTGGGATGTCGGCGAAGGTGAGGACCTGGACCTGGACCTGGACCTGGAGGAGTTCGACATCAGCCCGCCGCGTGGTGTACGACGGGAGGCCGCTGAACGCAGCCGCCGGCGCCGTGATGAGGATGCGTACATGGATGCAGTACGGCGTGAACATTTTGGTTCAGCGTACGTGGAGGAACCGCGGCGTAGCCACAGGGACTCCATGGAGGAGACGGACGTGGCGGCCGTGGGAGTCCGTGGGCGAGGCCGATGGGAACCTCGGTCGACCTCGCGGCCGGCGTTCATGGTCTCTAAGGCCGCGGACGCCGCCGTGTGGGAAGACTTGAAGGACATCAAGCCCCCCATGTACGATGGCAACCGCCTCAACCTCGACCGCTTCTTGGAGAAGCTGGACGATTGGGGGCTGACCGTCACTGAAGACCTACCTCCCGCGGATGCGGAGAGATATGTCTTCAAACGGTTCAGGTACCGCCTGCCGGAAGTGCTCGGCGAGCTATACTTCGTGGCGACCAAGGAGGGGAAAATCAAGACCCTCAAGGACGCCAAGAAGTGGCTCAACGAGCAGGAGCGGGTGGACGCTCCGCAGGTGGCTGCCAAGCGCTGGAAGTCCATCAAGCTTGAGCATGATGGACGGGAGATCCGCCTACGGGACTGGCGTGACTTCCGAGGGAAATACACCCTCTTCCGCCGCAATGTGGAGGATTGGAACGAGGGTGACGAGCAGGCTCGCCTGCTCTCCATGCTGCCGGAAGCATGGATCAAGAGGGTCACCAAGGAGGAATCCAAGAGGGCCAAGTCCAACCACACGGTCAAGATGATGCTCCCCAAGGAGTATCATACGAACGTGGTGTCTTGGGCGAAGAAGAACGTGGCCCGGGATGCCAAACGGCACTCCCTGCGGAACGCCCTTCTCATCACCGTCTCGGGCGATCGCGAGAAGACCGCGATGTGGCGCCTTGACGACTGTGAGTTGAGCGGCCAGACCATCCGTCTGCAGCCCATCCCGGCGCGGATGAGCTGCGACGAGATCCTGGAGTGGGTTGGCGAGGAGGTACTCAAGGAGTACCGAAACCTCCACCACACCCGCGGGTTGAGGCCCGGCGACCGCGACGTCAACTACGTTGGCGAGGGACCTGGCGGGGAAGACGCCATGGACCCAGCGGGAGCCGGCGGCGATGAGACTCTCGTCGACGATGACGACGACGATGAGCCCGCCCAGGTGGCCGTTTGTGCCTTTGTGGCCAAGAACCTGAACGCGGGGAGCAAGCCGGGAAACTGGAAGCCCCTGCAGCAGGGTTGGAAGAAGCAGGAGAAGAGGGACCCTCGCCGCATTGGCGACCCTCCGCTGTCCTTTGGGGAGTTCATACGAGCTCACCCTCAGGGCTGTTTCGTGTGTTATGGGAGGAAGCGAGGCTTCAACCATGACCACCGAACATGCCCCATCCACAAGGCTGACACGGACGCTTACAAGAAGGTGCACGGGTCGAAGAACCGTGCGCCCGCGGGTATTCGGGAAGCCAAGGTGGAGGTGGACAAGGAAGAGCTGGCCAAGCTGATGTCGTCGGTGGGGACCGAGTTGGCCAAGGAGATCCAGGAGATCAAGAGGAACTGGGTCCCCAGGTCGGACAACAAGAACAAGGAGAACAACCAGAATGACCAGAACAAGGACAAGGACAAGAAGGGTAAAGGAGGAGGTAAAGGGGGAAGGAAGAAGGGCGTCAACGACGTTGAGGCCGAGGAGAACACCCCCTCTTCCACAACCGACGCCCCCTAGCGGAGCCCCTGCAGCCAAGGGCCCCAGCTAGGGCGGTCGCAGGATGGTGACGTGGGAAGCGCCGAACCATCCCAGTCGGGAGTCGATAAGCACAAGGGGACTGCCGCGGGCGGAAGGCCCGGTCTGGCGCCCAGTCGCGGAGGCGGGGTGAGGGCAAGTGAAGGCACGAACCCTTGCACCCGTCCGTCCTTCGCGACCAAGAACGTGTTTGATGTACTACAGGATCTATCCGAGAGTATCGGAGGATCACCCGGACCGCAGCTGGATGCTGCAGATGGGCAGCCTGAGCCCATTGTCCACGACCTGCACCAGTCGCTTGTTGAGCTTCTGGAACGGCCGGAGATCCTGAGTTTGCACGCCGTGCGCCGTGTAGGTCGCGAGCGGCAGTTGCATCTTAAGGTCCGTGCCTTATGCGGGGAAGTGGAAAAGGTTTTCGACGTGTTGGTCGACACGGGAGCTCAGGTCAGCTTGGTCAAGGCTGGCCTACTTCCACCAGAGTGTCTGACCGACAGTCGGAAACCTGTCAGGCTGAAGGTGGCGAACGGCCAGTACATGGTGGGAGGCACGAAGGAAGCGGCCATTGGGCTGCAGTTCGTGAACCATCGTGAGCTGAGCCGCCCAGACCTCGGCAAGGAAATCCTCCTGCACGGTCGCTTCTACGAGGCCGAGATGGACTGGGACATGATCGTCGGGTACGACTTCATGATGGAGACGGACTCCGGCGTCCTCCCGGCCCAGGCCTCCATGACCCTGTACCAGGACGACCAGCTCTCGTGGCTCTCGTCACCTGAGCACCATGTGGAATGCCAATGGATCCACCCCGAACGCAATCAGCTCGAAGTGGCCGCGCTGGACACTGAGCCCACTGGGCCAGCAAACCAGGAGTACGGCGTAAACCCGGAAGTGGCGAACCGAGTGGTCGCGGATCTGGGAGCCTCGGATCTGGCCCTGGATGTGTTCTCTTCAGGAACCTCCGCCCATCTGCGGGTGTGTGAGAAGTACTGGAGCGCCCAGGACTCCGCGTGGAAGAAGCACTGGGGTCCGCATCAGGGACTGATGTGGATCCATTGCCCCCGTTGGGACATTCCAAGAGCGATAGCGAAGATTCGCAAGGACCGCCCCAAGGCAGTGCTGGTTGTTCCTATGGGATGCACCGAGGAGGAAAGTACCCGACATTGGGTAGCCTCATTGACCAACATGACCTTAAACAAGGCCGTCCTACCGGCTGGAGAGAGTGTCTATCAGGACGCTAAGGGACAGCCCATGCCACCCCAGAGATGGCCAACGGAATTCCACTATGTGGATGGGGGCCTTGATCAGGCCGACACCACGGACTTCGTGTGTGTCAACCGTATCATAGCAGAGCCTTGGAGGCAATGCTTTGCGGTTCCCCCTGTTGACATCGAAGAATCGGACTCCGAAGACCCCCTCACTGAAGAGGAGTGGGATCTGGTTCAGGGGTATATGGATCAGCCCTTTCACGACTGGGGAAACCAGCGTGAGGGCAAAGGCCAGGACAAGGCCTGGTGGGAAGTGGACTCAATCGTCTCTGGTTCCTATGACGGGAATGCCTTCGTACAGAGGGTGCTGGATCACATGTCCAGCCAAGACGAACCGCCTGGCGGTAACCCGCCCACCTACGGCGATCTGTTCCGAGGCAAGACCAGAGATGGCCCTTTGGGCCACCTGGGAAGACCACCTGAGCCGAAAGCGAGCGGAGTAGCTACCCCTCAAGTAAGCTCCGTGGTTCAAGTGCCCGGAAAAGCCAAGGCGGAGTCCGATGACTGCCCCAAGATCCGGGAAGAGGGCCAGGCTGAAGCAGAAGTATGGCGAGACCTTCTTCAGCGGAAAACCTGTGTTCCCCCCACCGGTGCGTGGACCGTATGGCGAGGCCAAGATACGACTGAAGCAGGACCCCCGTGTGTATCGACACCGGGAGTTTGCCCTGAGGGGCGAGAGGAAAGAGGCCATGGAGAAGATCCTCCGTGTCTTCATCCAGAGAGGCTGGCTTGAGCCGTGCCACTCCGAATGGGCCTCTCCCTGCTTCGTCGTCCCCAAGAAGGTTGCCGGTGAGTGGCGGCTCGTGGTCGACTACCGCGGCCTGAACGCCCAAACGCAGCACGACAGCTATACGCTGCCCCTCATTGAGGATATGCTGCAAAAACAACACCGGCGGAGGATCTTCACGGTGATTGACCTGAAACATGGTTATCATCAGATGCCTCTCGCCGAGGAGTCCTGTGCCTGCACAGCCATGAGCACCCCACTTGGACCTCTCCAGTGGAAGGTGATGCCTATGGGCGTTACCAACGGCAATGCGGCTTTTCAGCGGATGCTGGAGAACCTGCTTGAGCCGGTGCGCGACTGTGCGGACCCCTTCGTGGACGACGTGATCATCGCGTCCGGGGACCCCAGCATGAGCTACGAGGAGCTCCTGGAGGCACACGAGAGGGACGTCATTCGAGTGCTGGACCTTCTGGTTCGGCACAAACTCACGGGCAGCAGTGACAAGGCCACCATTGCGGTAAGCGAGGTGGTCTTCGCTGGCCATGTAGTCGGGAACGGGCAGCGAAAGCCCATACCTGGCAAGGTGGCTGCGATTGAGCACTGGGAAAGGCCCAAGACGGTCTCTGAGCTACGGGCGTATCTGGGGTTCTGCAACTACTACTCGGGGTATATCAAGATGTATGCCGAGTATGCAGCCCCCATGACGACCATGCTCAAGGGCAACCGAGAGGAGACCAAGAAGGGGTCCAAGAACGCTCTGGTCTGGACTGAAGAGTCCGACCGTGCCTTTGAGGGGATGAAGCAGGCGCTGCTATCCGCAGTGGGTCTGCACCTCGTGGATCCCGACCGAGGGTTCGTCCTGCGCACCGACGCTTCCGACTACGCCATTGGCGCTGTGTTGGAGCAAGTGCTTGACGACGGGAGGCACGTGCCCGTGGCCTTCTGGAGCCGAGTCCTGGCGGAAGGCCAGAGACGGACGTGGACGCCCCGTGAAAAGGAGGCGTATGCCATCGTCATGGCTCTCAGAAAATGGGCTGGGTACATAGCCCTCCATCCCGTCACCGTCTGCACCGACCATCAGAGTCTGCAGTCGTGGCACAAGGAGCACGTGGACACCCCCTCAGGTCCCGCCTCCCGACGGGCAAGATGGCATGAGACCTTGGCCAAGTTCGACCTTACGGTTGTTTATATTCCTGGAAAGGATAACACCGTGGCGGACTGTCTCAGTAGGTGGGCCTATCCCGCCAGCAAGGGCATGCAGGACATCTCTGCCCATGGCGACGAGGCTGAGACCGCTGAAGCCAAGAGGATCATTGAAATGGAGCGCCTGATGGAGGAGGAGGGTGCTAAATGCTTCGTCGTCATGGCCGCGGATGCCCCCCTCGCTTCAAGGGTGAGCAGAACAGTCAGTGTACTCGCCCCTGTGGGTGCCGCGGGCGGAAGGCCCGGTCCGGCACCCCCTGTGGGTACTGAGTCCGACAAGCACCTCTTCCCGGAGTCTTGCCTCCAGGACGACTGGACCGACGATTACGCCAAGTCTGAGGCCTTTGCGGCCGAATATAGGGCTGTGACCGACCCTGATGACGGGCAGAAGTGGCCAAAGGGGCTGACTGAGGAAGATGGCAAGCTCTACCGGAATGGTAAGCTGCTAGTCCCAGAGTCCCGGGTGCTCGAGCTATGTGAAGCTTGGCACCACCACATGCTGCACCCAGGGGTCAAGAAGCAAGCCCTTGACATGCAGCGTCGGTTCGAGATCGACCATATCGTTCTCTACACCGCCATCAAGAAGGTCAGGAAGGGTTGCTCGGTCTGTCAGGCCTGCAATCCCGACAACCGGAACGTCAAGGGGGAACCCCAATGGACCCCGGTTCCTGACCAGCCCATGGAGAGCGTGGCCATGGACGTCTTCTCCATGCCCGAAGTGCACATTGGCAAGGAGACCTTTGACTGTGTGGTTCTCTGTGTGGACCGTCACAGCGGCTACGTTGTAGCCGTTCCGGCACGCAAAAAGGGGTTGCTTGCCAAGGAAGTGGCAGTCATGATGATTCGTCATTGGCTGACCGTCTTTGACATCCCCCGCACCATTTGCAGTGACCGAGGGCCCCAGTTTACTGGTGGCTGGTTCAAGGCTATGTGTTCCCTGATGGGGATACGTCATGCCAAGAGCGTCGCCTATCTCAGCCGGTCTAACGGCCGTGCTGAAGTGGCTGGACGGCAGCTGTTCGAGAAGCTGCGCAAGATCCACATCACCGATCCACGGCGGAACTGGTTCGAGGAGATGTGGCCTGCTCTGAAGGCCCATCATGACACCCCCACTCCGGGCGGTTTGTCCCCTCACCAGATTCTGTTTGGCAGGGACCCCCTGGGTAGGGGACTTCCCTTGTCTGGTGATGGCATGGCTATGGATGCCAAGGAGTTCTTCGCGCGGCAAGAGCAAACGGCGCGGGACATCCGCCAGCAGCTTGAGAAGGAGCATGCTGAGCGTCAGAAGTCCGCCCCGAGCTCGACAGCGCAGAAGTTCAGGGTGGGAGACCCGGTGTGGGTGATCAGACCCCGCCCCATGGGCACCCACCGCACCAAGACCTGGTTCACACCCGGCGAGGTGGTCCGCAGGATTGGTGAGGACACCTACCGCATCAAGGTGGGTCACGGACAGTTCCGGGAGCGCCACGAGAGTCAACTCCGTGTGCGGGAACCCGACCTCCGTGGCCGACATGTGTCCCTGGACTACGCCAAACATGAAGCCGACTCGGACGACGACTATGCTGAGCAGGACGACTATACTGTCGAGAAGATCCTGGCTCAGCGTCCGAAGGCCTCGGCACCCGGAGGTCTGGAGTTCAAGGTTCGTTGGCGAGGCTATGGGCCGTCCCACGACACCTGGGAACCCGTCTCCTCGTTTGTGCCGCGGGTCAATACTCCCTTCATGGAGTACATCCGCAAGCACAAGACCAAGATCCACGTTTCGGACTTGGCAGCACTCACCCGGGCGATTGCAGCCAGGGGTGCCTGATCAGCGCCCTGAGCTCTCCCCTGATGCGTTTTGAGCGCTTGTGAGGCCGACGAATCGTCCCTTACTTGCTTGCTCTCTTCCATCTTTCGGTGACAGAGTGGCCATATACCCCCCCTGCTGAATCCAGAGGAGGAAGGCCCCTCTCTTCTTCTATTCGTCACTCCCCCCCCTGCTGAATCCATGGGAAACCAGGTAGGGCGACTGACCTTCATTTTTCTGAGCTCTTGGGGCCTTGAAGCCCATACGACGTTGCGCAACGGATGCCGCTGTCATCGGCATTGCGATTTTTGAGTGTGTGGTCTGGTTCCATGGCACCTGCGGAATCCAGACCAGTCGACGTGTGTCTCGAGACTATATATGCCTGAACTCAGGCGTTATCCTGTCCACCCTCCTGCATTTGCCTTATCCTGACCGTGGCGTGGTTTGGCACTCTGTTCTGAGTGTGTTTACACGCCTATTTACCCAGATTGTTGCTTGTTTTTCTGCCCTCCAGGATATGTGCATTTGTATGTTAAGTGTCATCAGCCCATCGCTGAGGGATGGACTGTTTTTCACCACGAATCGGGATACAGAGGCGCCTTGAGTCGCCGTGTACATGTTCTTACAGCCTGGTCCAGCCTGGACCAGTACTTGATTACAGATTCTACTGTTTGAGTGCCCGTGATACCGTGTTGCCCTATTCGCTGTGATGTGTGGAGATCCTGATGGCGCCAGGCGGGAAGCCCAGTTGCCTGACTACACTCCCAGCGGTCCGCCACTGTCAGTCCCAGTGTGAGCCTACCGATTCGCAGACGCACTTGCATTCGGATGGCGGCCTCCGGTGCTCCTGACCTCGGTCAGTCTGCCTGGGAAACTGGTGGTTTGAGGAGTCGACGCCTCCGCCCACACTGCATGAGGACTCCCTCATGTATGGCCTTCGTGGCAGTAGGGCGAGGGAAAAGACGGCCTTGATGCCCGATCCCTTAAGGAGGAGTTCCCTTACGATTTGGGGTTCGTAAGGAGTTCGACTATGGCACTCTGGACTCGCGTCGTATGGATATGGACATGGTGCGCCCGAGGAAGGACCCGTGGGGACTCTCCCCAGTCGGCGGGCCTTGGGAAGCTTGGGGTAGCCTGATGGATCTTTGTGTTCGCTCTCGACTTGTGGGACCACCTCGGTCGTCGTGTGTCGCCTATGTTGGCCGTGTATGCCACTGCCACTGTGGTGGTGACCGTAGCAGCCGGCACCCGGTGCGCCTGGTATGGGTTAACGGGTCCTTTGGATGCCGAACAATCGCCGCCAGGACCCGGGACTTGATACTTGATACTATACATGTGCTACGGGCTGTTACAGCAGCATACCTATCCCACTGTGGGATACCTATCTTACTGTGACTTACGGAAGTGAGGATGTGACACCCCCCCCCCCTTCAGGATATGGTCCTGGGTACCCGCTGCCATGCTTGGGTATTATCGAGCCCCCCCCAGGGTTTGCTCTAAGGAGGGGGGTGAAGCGGTACCCAGAACCCCATGGCCCGGTTACGGCATACAACCGGTCTCCGGTCCACTAACCCCATGTTCCGTGCCGTGAAGCCCCGCATCGGCAACCGATGCACCGCCAGCGGAAATTTGTGTATCAGAATATCAGGAATCAACAGGGTTTTATTTTCATATTGCTTCCGTCAATTTTTACGCTTCCGTTCTGATACTCACTGTTTTGACTGCTGGCGGTTGGATCGCGACTTTACCGTAACCGCCAGTTTAACTGTTTATAATGGAAATTTTAACGCTATCCGTCACGAAGGCTCCAAAGTCGCCAGGAACTGCATGGATGCTTCCGCAATTTTCATAATTAATACTCGCAACCTTAATACGAATTTTTCAGGATGTCGAAATCGGATTTTCGACTTCGACATCCCCGCACTTGATTTGACCTCTTTCGAGTGGACCTACGTGCTTCCCTATGCACGAATCAACTTTCCTTTTCTCTTGCCCTCCATTTGTCTTAAAGATATGGGCAAAACAAAGTTGATTCGTGAGGCCACTTGTGAAGGTCATATCTTGTGTTGATTGCGAGGAATGACAATAAGGAAACGTGGGATGTATTCACAATACTCCCGACGTAATTTAGGAAGCATCATATGCCTTGCGTTTCCACACGTGCGCGCTAGTGTAATGGATCATGGTCAAGAGGATAGAGTTTGCGTTATAACTCTTTGGCCATGACATTGCGTGCGTTAAGATAACTTTCGAGTGTAGCGCGCAAGTGTTGGTGTTGCATAGGAACTCTCCTCGAGTTCCTATGAGCGATTGACACAAAGTTATGCCCTTGGAGGGGCATGACATATCGTGGTGGGAGCTACCTTTTTGGGCAATATGTGGTATGTGCCATGTGTTGTGTTGCGTGCCCATTTGGCGGGTCCATTACTCCAAGCCAAGCCCGCCAATGGACCTCATATTGTGCAAGCCCCTTCTCCATACTCCCTACGGTCAATTGCAAGCCCAACCTTCGTGAAGGGAAGCTTGTGTGGTGATCCCGAAGCGATGCGTTGGGAGCAAGGTGTGTGTTTTGCAATTTTCCACACTTTCATGTGCCCACTTGGGAAGCAGCGCTCGTAACCTTTCAAGGCGCCCCAAGTGGAGCACATACGTGGGATCGAAGGTCATTGGTGTCAAGTCATTGTGTTTAGAAGGATTAAGTGATTGCACGATCCAAGCCAAAGATATTATAATATAATTGTGCACCTTTCAATGCACTTTTGTGTGTCTTTGTGCCAATTTTGCCGTTTTTGGCCCGTCATGATGTCAAGTGGCGACCTTGTATTTCAACGTTGCGCTCAATTGACATCATGACCCAGGTATGATGTGAGGGTACATACTTCGGTGCCCAACATATCTTGGACCCGGCGAATAACTCCTCTTAGGCTTGGCATACCGTGGCCGCCATGTTGGCGATTTGGGACTATCCCAAATCATGGGCTCACTTGGCGACCCTGCCATTCCCAATATTGGAGGAGTTGAGCGACGCCCAAAAGATATGTTGGACCAACATGACTTGATACCAATCCTATGGCACACTCCGGTCCGAGTCGGGCATGTGCCTCAATTGCCTCAACCATGAGTGTGCGCGTTTTTAGCCATTTTGAGCAATTTTCCACTTTTGCTGCCCGCCGTGCACTATGTTCTAACCCTCGTGCACGCCGGACGCATGGACCAATGGACCATATATGACATGGGTGTTGTGGGTAATGGTCCCCATGATCCACACACCACGTGGGCGAAGCGGAGCCACCTTCGTTAAGGCGCTAGCCCAAAGTGAGTGTGGGCAATTTTGCCATTTTGGCATTTGTGGACCCAATTGGGATCGTCACCACGCCGAGCAGCATGGAGATCTTTGAGAGCCAAGGGCATGGGAGTCTCTGTTGGACTCCCGGTGGATCGCGTATGGAATGGCGGATCCGATCTCCAAGCCGGCGTGGAGATATACTATTGGGAGCACACCGAATTTTGGCTCATTTCAGGCAGCCAAAATGACCCAATTTTGGGACCCCAATTTCCCCCTTCCGTGTGGTCAATTGGCGGCCCCATTTCTCTATGCCCATAGGGAGCCCGGACCTGAATTCAAGTTGTACACTCAGATATAAGTCCTAGGTCCTGCCTCCTACCCTGTGAGCCAATGGCCTTACCTTGGCCGAGCGAGCCACGCGTGGGAATGACGCCAATTTTGGTGATTTTGGCATCATGACCCCACTTGACTCATCCGTGTTGCCCTGATGCCGGGACCTCAAAGGGAACCAGGTTGGGTGAGGGCTCCAGCGAGTTCGTACTCGAAGGGCATAGGGTCAGTTGCCTCGTCCCTACCTCTGGCGGGTCCGGACGAGGGGTCAATTTTGGGGATTTTTGAGTTAATTTCAGTTTGGGCTGAAACAGCCCATTTTCAGCTACCAACTCCTGGGTGATAATGGCGGGGCCATATCTCTGGCTCAGAGAGGAGTTGGGACCTGCCGTTAAGGGAGCATAGGGAGCCATTGTCGGTTGGCCTTGGAGCCCATTGGTTCCCAGGAACTCGCCTGTGGCTGTGCGGGACACCTCTCCCATTGGCAGGGTTTCAGGGTTCGGACTGAGCAGGGCATGGGTTGTGTTTGAGCCCCCGCCCCTACCAGCCACTGAGAGGGTCGGACCTGGGATTGGGATATGAGTTGGGACTGAGTGTCTATTGTCCCTTGATGCCCTTACCCCAGTCCAGTCTTAACCCCATGTGTACATATCCTGATGTGTTGCTGTACATACTTTCGTTCCCTCTTTGCAGAGTGGCAAGGATTCTGAAACGCTTTGTCACATGACACAGGCGTATTGATGCCCTTGTGAGCGTAGTGCCTTGCCTGCCTGCTCACCTGTGCGTGTCACCGCAGCGTCCCGTGGCCGGCCCCCCACGGGAACGCGTCACTATCCAAGGTTAGGCTGTATCACCTGTATATTGATTTTAATAAGGCATTTAATTCTGTACCCCTTGATGCCCTTTGGGCCACTCTCCTGGGCTATGGCTTGCCCACTACGTTGGTCTTTTCTATCAAACGCATGTATCAACACGCGGTGGACCAGCCCATGGTAAATGGCACAACCACAGCCAGTCACGCACAAAAAAGGGGGGTACGCCAGGGATGTCCTCTCAGCCCTCTCCTGTTCATCTTGTATCTTAACTTGATGTTTTTTCACCTCGACCAGACTATGGACTGGGATCTTGAAAAAGGTATCCATGCATTTGTTAATGACATTTTGGTCTGGGCCCGCTCCATACAGGACATCAAAACGGTGTATGAAGCATTTGATGGGCCGGCCCGTGAACTGGGACTAGACATGAACTTAGGTAAAACTGAGTTGCATGTGTTACGCGGCTCAGGGCACACAGTCGTCAGGTCTCGCTATGGGGGGGTACTGTCTACGAGAAAGGAGGATGGGTCTCCACACGAGGTGTACAAATACCTGGGAGTGTATTTTTATACTAACGACCACGCCCATCAGGTGTTACAGTATATCAAGGCCATGATTAATGCCTTCTACACTCGGTTAGCACCACTCAGTTTAACGGCATCCGAGCTCATCATGCTCACCAATAAACAACTGATCCCCACGCTGGCCTATAGACTCCTGGCAGGCCACGTCACATCCGAGCAATTGTATACCCTGCAACAGTCCATATGGCACAACATCAGCAAATACGGTCAGCTGCCTCGCCTCCTTTCGCGCAATGTAATAAAACCCAACTTGGTCTTGACTGAGGTCTATTTCTTGACCCTTGTTCCCATGGACACTGAAGCGCAGGCACTGATCCAAATACTCAAAAGCATTTTAGATCACAGGACGTGATCTACAAACATGCCTGTGCAAAACACAGCAAACTGTCCTAAACATGCCGAAAAATATCTACAACACTCAGAATACTATAAATCCTAGAAAAATTATAAAATCTGTAGATTTTATCTAAGTTTTCTTCATGTCAAGAATTTAAATCTACGACACTAATCGCGATGTGCGTCTGCCATCTGGCATTTTCCGTCCGCGAATTTCGCGGGCCATTCAGCAGCCCATAATATAATAAAAATGCATAATCTACAATAAATTTGGAAACAAAATAGATAAGAGTATCTTCTACATTTGTGGACCCATTACACTCCCCCACCAAGCTCAAACTCAGGGTCCAGAGCTGAGTTTGTTGCTGAAAAATTTGAATAATGGGGGCAAATGGGTAAGATACACCCAAAGCCAATCTGAGCTTTTTCAGCATAAACCTATACTGTACCTGTGACATGGTATTTACTACAACTATTATGTACAAAACAAAAACTTCTGCTACACCCCAGTGCCCTGAAATGGAAACCCACCAGGTGTCAGGGGCTTTTTGTTTTAATGTACAAAAAAAATCCCTGCTCAGGGGTTGGGGAAAAGCCTGCAGCAAAAGGCTATAAAAACCCCATTCCCTTTCTGGGAGGTGTGGTAACACACTCCCACCAAAACCTGTATATAATGAAAAAAAAAAATCCTGCATATCTTTCTGAGCTTACCTGTAACTTGCAGTCATTTCTCATTATATAAAAACCAGCTCCAACAGCCCTAGTCAGTGCAAAAACCCAGCCAGAGTTTCGAAATGATTTTCAAAACCCAACTGCAATTTCTGCCTAGGGAGCCTGGCCCAGAGTACCCTGCATAGGGGAGACCCCAAAAGGACAGAGACACACAGGCGCAAGGAACAGAGCATGGGCACACAAATATCGAACAAACAGATTTGGTTGTGCCCACTGGGTTCGCACCATCCTGGTGCCGTGCACAGTACTTTACAGAGTGCAGCTGCAGTGCACAACGTGCAGTGCACAGTACTTGTGCAGCATTGAACAAACGAAGAAAAGAAAAAAACGAACACGTCAGAGCAAAAAAATATTCAATTCTTCACGACTCCTCCACATGTCATCCAGTATCAACCTCCTTCTTCAACATCTCTTCCCCATACCATGCACGCTTACACATACCCCGCACTCACCAAGCAAAGTGCTCACACCCAGACACCAGAACTGAGGAACACCCTGCAAATTCAAATGCCAAACCCTTTCCCAAAATAAAAAATGTAAAGCACAACTCTGCCAGCAGAGCAGAGGTTCCCACTGACCCACCTGCTCTCTGCCCAACCACTGGGCCTGACGTCTCACGCACTGGCGTCCCTGCTGACCTGGAGGGGGGAGGGGGCGTAGTTGGCGTCCCATACCCGAACCCCACTTAAAAAAGTATAACGAAGGCTTGCCATGCCCCCCACTACATGTCCTCGGACCACCCAAAAATCTGCAGCAGGTAATGAGTATAAAAAAATATCCCCAGGGGTTGTAGAAGTTTTTTCAAGAAAAGGTTTTTTTGGCTCTGGATCTCCCAAGGGGGCTGCTGCACTGAAGGGGGGGGGTACCTCAAAGGCGAATTGGCCTCCCCTCAACCCATCTCCATCCCCCAACCCATCTCATGCAGCCCCTTTCAGCAAAAAAGGCAGAAAAAATCTGGAGAAAAATTACCTGGAAAGACCTGTGAGTGACAAAGAGGCACGTGCTAAGCCGTGCCACAAACAGAATACATACAGGCGCCCACACAGGGCCCAAACAAGGCCAACAGGCCCACAGCCCACAACGAAGGGCTCGCAAAGCAAAAACAGGGCATATCCAAGCCCACAGACAAAACAAAAACAAACCTGAACCTCCATACACTACCACAAACAACTTCCCATACTTTTTTCTTATCCTACGGCGTTTGTTGTCCAAGTCACTTTTCACATCCAGCTCATTTACCCTGATCTATGGGACCTCCGCCACTTCAGAACCAATCTCTACACTGGTCTCTGCAAAAGTGTACAAAAAGACATCAACCAACCAAAACAAAGGTCTACTGCACAACTCATACGTACAGGCAGTGCCTTTAAGAGCACTGCTGAGACGCAAAAACACCTCTGCGCAAAGTCGAAATTTCACATCCAGTAGATTTCGCCCACATTCAACCATATATACGTCAATCACGAAAACAAAAGGGAACCACTCGCTCGTAACGAAGGCTTACACACCCAGCACAAACTGTCCTCCAGTTAAACGCAGTCAGGACCTGTGAGCGAAGGGCCGCATCCACCAAGGCCATCTCGTGCGCAGCAAACTTCAGGAACACGCCTCCAGCGAGCGGCACAGGCCGCATCCACCAAGACGCCGTCTGCACTGTCTAGAGCCTTCTCAATCGAGATCACAGTCACCCAGGGCACGCATCGCGCCAGCTTGCTTGCGCTGCTGCTGCCGCCGCGCAGCCGCAGCAGCTGATCTTGTACCCCTTCGCGAACGCCGAACAGGTTTCTCCACAGACAACAACTTCATCACTTCGCCACGCTCCTCAAACTCCAACGCATGCCGCGCAGCTTCTTCAGCAGCATCAACAACTTCAGCAGCCCGACCATAGAGCACGCCGTGCGCGCTAAGCCAGGCCCAGTCACGGCGTAACACGGCTTTATCCACCTCACTGACACGCACTGCATTAATCCCACACGACGGTTCTCGCAAGCAGTATTGTCTGTCACGCCACAAATCACGCGCAACCAAAGGGGCTCGAGAGTTGTACACCCAGTTCAACAAGGACGGCTCCTCCAGCACAAAGCAACGCAACCTAGGGCTCCAAGAATCAATGTCTTCAAGCGCGTACCTTTGCAGCAGGCGCTGTACCTGTTCTCGAAGGTCACGCAGAGTCTTCGCGTTGCGGCCAGGTGGATTCAGCCTCAGGGCCTCACCGAAGACAGCAGAAAGAGGAGTATCAGCCAACAAGCTCGCCCGGCGAAGCTGACAGACCTCATACACCCGTACGTCCACTGCCGCACGCCAGTCATCTTCAAGCAGCAACTCCTCAAGGGACTCACAACCCTGGTCATCCAAAATGGTGTTGTCCAACAGCCGCGTCTCTGAGCGAACTTTGTCCTTGAAGGCTGCAGTGGCCGGCACCCACGACGGCAGCCACATTCAGCCCAACTGTGCAGCGCAAAAGGAGGAGATCGCTATGCAGCACACAGGGCGCAACGTGTAGCGTCGTTGAGGCGCTGTGAACGGTCCGGCTATGCTGAGATGCACGTCAGTGCCATCACTGTCCTTGGGCAGGTCGTTGCGACGCAGGTTTGTAGATTGTAATAAAACCCAACTTGGTCTTGACTGAGGTCTATTTCTTGACCCTTGTTTTCATGGACACTGAAGCGCAGGCACTGATCCAAATACTCAAAAGCATTTTAGATCACAGGACGTGATCTACAAACATGCCTGTGCAAAACACAGCAAACTGTCCTAAACATGCCGAAAAATATCTACAACACTCAGAATACTATAAATCCTAGACAAATTATAAAATCTGTAGATTTTATCTAAGTTTTCTTCATGTCAAGAATTTAAATCTACGACACTAATCGCGATGTGCGTCTGCCATCTGGCATTTTCCGTCCGCGAATTTCGCGGGCCATTCAGCAGCCCATAATATAATAAAAATGCATAATCTACAATAAATTTGGAAACAAAATAGATAAGAGTATCTTCTACATTTGTGGACCCATTACACGCAAGGACCGGCAAACGCATCTTAAGCTGGTACCCCTCCAAACTTTTATGCATTCTCAAATCCATAATTTCTCCATGCGCTACTTAAATGGTGATGGTCCGTCCCAGACCAACTACTATGTCCATCAGGCACTAACCTCTCCAAAAACTAATTGGCTGCAGGTCGCTTTTGGTAGACGCAACTAACGCCTTGGGGGGCAGGTGCCATGGGTATGGACCCTGGAATCCCTGCCCAGTGAAGAGCCTACTCCCGGGCGAGGAGATCCACGTGGAATTTAACACCGGATGGTTTACTGGGTGTGTTCTCCATTACGACGAGACAGCCAAAGCCTCCCTCATCAATTTCCACGTCGATGCAACCACTTTTCATGTCAAAGACAAGCTTCATACCTTCTCTCTCCACCCACCCCCCCAACGACTGCCAGCCTCCCCTCCGGTTTGCCAGCACATGACCCTCTCCCCTGTTCTGCTCACTGTGCCTCGTCCTCTCCCCCCCTACCCATTCCCGTACTCTTCACAGTATGTGGATTCCAACCCGTTTGGACACATCTACCTTTATTTGGGAGACCCTCCGAGACTACAGGTCTCAGCCCTCTCTGAGTGGTGTTGTGAGAGTGTTCTGGAGGCATGGACCAACCCGCGATCGGCATAGTGGCTGTGGGTTTATCTGGACGGGTCATAGGACCGCCCCTGGGCCGGATCTGCAGCCATTCTCTGCTGGCCAGACGGCACCACGATAGCCCTCGCCATCCCCTGTCCACATCACAGCAGTAAAGATTCAGAATTCTGGGCGTTTGTGCAGTGCACACGCTACCTAGAATCTGTAGGGTTCAAAGGCTCTCTCTTTTATTGCATCGATAACTCACAGCTAGTTAGCTGCATCGATAACAGACTGGCAGGGGAACCCCATATCCCTGCGAGCTCCAGTACGCAAGGCACTTGGCAGTGCGTCGTTGACGACTTAATTCGCTCGGTGAGGTTTAATGTAGGTGCGGGATGGCTCAAGTCTCACGTTGGTTTTACGGGCAATGAAATTGCTGATGCCTTTGCCAAATACACGGCATACGCATGTAGGGTGTTGCCTTCGCACCTTCAGCCTCCCTGCATGCACACGGTCACATTTGGGGGACAGCCCAATATACAGAAATTCGGAGGCGCAGCTCGAATGAGACTATACCCGGAGCACGATCACACGGGAATAGCAAAGTCAGTCAGCTTTGACTGGCCCAACAACTATTCCTGGTTCAGCTCTTTCGCTGACAAGTGGTCACTGGGGGTAAAGGGCATGGCAGGGTCCAGCCCGTTCTGGGACCTGTCTGACCGTCAATGTCCAGTGTGCAACAGGCAGCACCCCCTGGACCTAGTCTCCTCTATAGCCTTCTGCGGAGATATGTCATCTTTCCTTGAGCGAATGGCCTATTCCTGGGGTACAGTTCTAGGACCTATTGCGTGGCAGTGGGTCCAGGGACAGCGCACTAAGGGGGAGCTACGCAACTTCGCCTGCACTCTCGTCCCCCTCTCCCTGTACAAATTAATGACTGAGTCTCGGTCCCGCAAAGAGGCCATGTATGCAGCCCTAAAACCCAGACGCACCTGCCTCACGTCCATTGTTAAGTCTGCATGTGAGCACCGACGCAGTCACCCCCTTCCTGACCCCCTGCCCCCACCCCTCACAGACAACACCTTTTTCCAGTCCCACGGCCTGTACAGCACCACCGACCGCCCCCCCCCCCGTCACCTGTCCACATCTACCTCCCACCCTCTCCCCTTCCCCTACAGGTCCAATCGAAGCCCAAACTTCATCAAAAACGAAAACGCTCGTCTGCCCACCAAATACCACCAGGTAAGCAGCCGAGACCTACGACTTCCGTTGTGCAGCCGGCTTCTGTGGCACGCCGACAACTGTCGGTGCACAAATTTTTCGCAGGCACGTAACCGTACATCACTCCGCTCTTTTTCGCAGACCCATCATTCGCTCGACTGATTCCCCAAGGCTAAACGAAGTAATCGTAAGTCAGGTCACGTTTTCCTGCAGGTTTCTGCTTCTATTCATCAACTGCGGACCACAGCATCGTCACAGTGTTCACTTATGTAACGTACCACGACTTGACGTTAACCCTGAGATCCCAAATCCCTCAGGCGGCACCATGCAGAACAACTCCGTAATCACAGCTGATTTAACAAACAGGACATTTGGTGCCTAAAACAAGCGATAATGTTTTATAATAAAACATGCGCTATTTACAACACAGTGCGATCTCGATTTATCTACAATGCGCATGCGCGACCTGCGATGTGGGCAGTGCACTGGTCTGCTGCACGCCCACCCAAGACAGTCCAAGGGGACCAGGGGCTGGCTGACACACACAAACAGTGGCAGCCAGTGCACTGCATGCCAAAAACAGAGCAATAATGTACACAAAAAAAATAGGCACTCAGAAAAAAAATACCAAGCACACAAAAATTTCTAGAACACCCGGGTGCCCAACGATGGAACCCCACCTGGTGTCAGGGGCTCTTTGTGTGTTTAGTATACAAACAAAATAGCTATTTGCATCCTGTGGCGTCAACCTAAAAAGGAGGCTTGCCAGGCCCCTCTGCCCATCCCCCAATGGTGGCCACCCATTGGTTAGGTGGGGCAGCGTTCCTATTTACCTGCTGACCCCATACAGGAAAAAAAAATTAGCAACTACTCACTGCCCATTGCCACCTCTCCTGCACCAAAAAGAAAACCCCTGCTCAGAAGTTTGGTTGCATAAAAAAAAACAACACAACACAAACAGACATAGCAGCAAATTGACAATAAAACTGCATGTGGACCGACCCACAGGGTACAAACCCTTACGCTAATGAACAAAGCTGCTGGTCCTCCAAGGGACTTAAGCCCCATATATCAGACTTATCTTAAAACTTGTGCGCCAACTTAACTTCTGAGCATCTCGAAGGGGAATGGTGCTTGGCTGGGTCTTGAGGGGGGGATTGGCCTGCCTTGGTGGCTTGATGGCCCCCCGATTCTGATCTGCCGATCTGCAGAGAGTCAAAGGAAAGAAAACAGTGAACTATAAACATAATATAGACAACGTGCATGCAGCGCAACGTATGTAACAGCAGAGTGCAAAGTACACACACATTGCAAATCCCAGCCAACCCTGCACAGTAAGCTGCCGAAGCATGCAACAAGCCGCAAGCAGAGCAATGCAGGGCAACAGCAAAATGCAAAGTATACCCTCGGAGCATAGCCCTCGGAGCGAAAAGGCTGTTGGCACCAACAAGCAGCAGCGAACAGCAAAAACTCGCTGAGCGCATACACAAACTACCTGCACAGTGGGACTCCAGAGCTGAGCTATTCCTGCTCCGTGCTCATAGGAGTCACCGCGCTGGCACCCTTGAAAAATGGACTCTCAGATTCAGAATCTAAAAACACAAACAAGGCTGCATATCAGTGCATGCCTAAAAGCACAGCGACAGTGTTTTTTCAGAGCCACAGGTGCTTGATGTCAAACGCAATTTTGCCATGCAACTCATTTGAGCCAGATTCAGGCCAAACCGGCGAAAACAAAAGAAACAATGGCGACGCACCCATGTTGGTCTCACAAACGACCGTGGTCGCTGACATGGCAAGTAGGGAGGCCGGGCTGGGTCTCAAACCAGTGTATGCAGTGGGAGACTGCCACCTACGTGGCCCTCCACTGCGCAAGCGCGCCCGAACACACGCACTGCACAGACACAACCTTGAACTTGTGCAACAGCACTGATGTCCACTGCTTCGCTCCTGGCGGTCCTCAGTTCGGACTCACGAAGTCGTTGACAGCGTCGTTGGCTGGCGCCATTTTCTGCCACCACGAGCTCGGCGTTTGGGCCTGCCAGCCGCTATAACAGCTGCAGCGGGTGAAATGGCAGCCGCGACAGCAAAATTGGTCCTCCCTGACGAACTTCGAAAGTCCTTGGCGACCTGGACTGATTTGCTTTGAAACTCCACCAGAGCTTGCTCCAAAATGCAGTCGAGGCTGATCACAGCGGGCACGTCCGCAGATGCCTGATTACCTTCAAGGTCGCCTGGACCGTCGTTCGTTGGGAACGCACTGCCCCATTGCCCTAGGCTCACCCTCAAGGCACCGAAGCACATTTTGCGGCTGCCACACGCGCAGTTTGCGTGCGTAGTCCTGACACTCCATGTCCCACTGCGCCGCACGACGAAGAACCTCACGAAGCGCCTCCTCCCGTCGCTCGGGCACTGACGAACTGCACAGCCGGCGCACACTGGAACTGTCCAAGCTCTTGATCTCGTCAACCGCCTTGATCTTACAGCGGCGGCGCGGCATTTCCGTCCCGTGTCTCAATGCAGCCTAACGAATTCGTTCTGGTCAAGTTTGTTAAATTGTAACGTACCACGACTTGACGTTAACCCTGAGATCCCAAATCCCTCAGGCGGCACCATGCAGAACAACTCCGTAATCACAGCTGATTTAACAAACAGGACATTTGGTGCCTAAAACAAGCGATAATGTTTTATAATAAAACATGCGCTATTTACAACACAGTGCGATCTCGATTTATCTACAATGCGCATGCGCGACCTGCGATGCGGGCAGTGCACTGGTCCGCTTTGTTACTCATTGCTTGCTCAGTTGCATTGGCTGTGCCTTTTTCTACCCCCCCCCCCCACCGACAGCAGCCTGCCGGCTGGATTTCCTGATTGTTTTGTCCTATTACTGTTCGCCCCCCCTGTCAGAGCCCCTACCCCCCTTGTATTCCCTCTGGTCCGTCCTGGGGGGTCCCCCCCCCCCGCCCCATGCAGCCCCCCCCGATGCACTCACACCACAGCCCAGGTGACGTTTTCACGTACAGACTTCAGGTACATGTCCACAGTGCAGTACGTCGGTGGACGTAGATGGATGCGCTGAACTTCTCCACTCCAGGACTCAGTCAGCTACAAAGGACAGGTCAGGGCCGCACCACATTGTAGTCCGACCACCTTTGGTCATAGTGGGCCGCAGGTTTCCGCAGGTGTCCATAAGTTCCCTCCATGTAAATACGTCCCGCGATTGAACCACAGTGAACTCTGAAGATGTTGAGATGTCTTAAAAAGTAAGCTCAGTGGTCCAGGTGCCCGGAAATACCAAGGCGGAGTCCGATGACTGCCCCAAGATCCAGGCATTGAGGGGCAGGCTGAAGCAGAAGTATGGCGATACCTTCTTCAGCGGAAAACCTGTGTTTCCCCCACCGGTGCGGGGACCCTATGGCGAGGCCAAGATACGACTGAAGCAGGACCCCCGTGTGTATCGGCACCGGGAGTTTGCCCTGAGGGGCGAGAGGAAGGAGGCCATGGAGAAGATCCTCCGTGACTTCATCGAGAGAGGCTGGCTCGAGCCGTGCCACTCCGAATGGGCCTCTCCCTGCTTCGTCGTCCCCAAGAAGGTGGCCGGGGAGTGGCGTCTCGTGGTCGACTACCGCGGCCTAAACGCCCAAACGCAGCATGACAGCTATACGCTGCCCCTCATTGAGGACATGCTGCAAAAACAACACCGGCGGAGGATCTTCACGGTGATTGACCTGAAACATGGTTATCATCAGATGCCTCTCGCCGGAGAGTCCCGTGCCTGCACAGCCATGAGCACCCCACTTGGACCTCTCCAGTGGAAGGTGATGCCCATGGGCGTTACCAACGGCAATGCGGCTTTTCAGCGGATGCTGGAGAACCTGCTTGAGCCGGTGCGTGACTGTGCGGACCCCTTCGTGGATGACGTGATCATCGCGTCCGGGGACCCCAGTATGAGCTACGAGGAGCTCCTGGAGGCACATGAGAGGGACATCACTCGAGTGCTGGACCTTCCGGTTCGGCACAAACTCACGGGCAGCAGTGACAAGGCCACCATTGCGGTAAGCGAGGTGGTCTTCGCTGGCCACGTAGTCGGGAACGGGCAGCGAAAGCCCATACCTGGCAAGGTGGCTGCGATCGAGCACTGGGAAAAGCCCAAAACGGTCGCTGAGCTACGGGCGTACTTGGGGTTCTGCAATTACTACTCGGGGTATATCAAGATGTATGCGGAGTATGCAGCCCCCATGACGACCATGCTCAAGGGCAACCGAGAGGAGACCAAAAAGGGGTCCAAGAAGGCTCTGGTCTGGACAGCTGAGTCCGACCGTGCCTTTGAGGGGATGAAGCAGGCGCTGCTGTCCGCAGTGGGTCTGCACCTCGTGGATCCTGACCGAGGGTTCGTCCTGCGCACCGACGCTTCCGACTACGCCGTTGGCGCTGTGTTGGAACAAGTGCTTGAGGATGGGAGGCACGTGCCCGTGGCCTTCTGGAGCCGAGTCCTGGCGGAAGGCCAGAGACGGACGTGGACGCCCCGCGAAAAGGAGGCGTATGCCATCGTCATGGCTCTCAGGAAATGGGCTGGGTTCATAGCCCTCCATCCCGTCACCGTCTGCACCGACCATCAGAGTCTGCAGTCGTGGCACAAGGAGCACGTGGACACCCCCTCTGGTCCCGCCTCCCGACGGGCAAGATGGCATGAGACCTTGGCCAAGTTCGACCTTACGGTTGTGTATATTCCTGGCAAGGACAACACCGTGGCGGACTGTCTCAGTAGGTGGGCCTATCACGCCAGCAAGGGCATGACGGATGTCTCTGCCAATGGCGATGAGGCTGAGACCGCTGAAGCCAAGAGGATCATTGAAATGGAGCGCCTGATGGAGGAGGAGGGTGTTAAATGCTTCGTCGTCATGGCTGCGGATGCCCCCCTTGGAACGAGGATGGGCAGAGCGGTCAGAGTACTCGCCCCTGATGGAGCTGAGTCCGACAAGCACCTCTTCCCTGAATCTTGCCTCCAGGACCACTGGACCGACGACTACGCTAAGTCTGAGGCCTTTGCGGCCGAGTATAAGGCTGTGACCGACCCTGATGACGGGCAGAAGTGGCCAAAGGGGCTGACTGAGGAAGATGGCAAGCTCTACCGGAATGGTAAGCTGCTGGTCCCAGAGTCCCGAGTGCTCGAGCTATGTGAAGCTTGGCACCACCACATGATGCACCCAGGGGTCAAGAAGCAAGCCCTTGACATGCAGCGCCGGTTCGAGATCGACCAGATCGGTCTCTACACCGCCATCAAGAAGGTCAGGAAAGGTTGCTCGGTCTGTCAGGCCTGCAATCCCGATAACCGGAACGTCAAGGGGGAAGCCCAATGGACTCCGGTGCCTGACCAGCCCATGGAGAGCGTGGCCATGGACGTCTGATCCATGCCCGAAGTGCACATTGGCAAGGAGACATTTGACTGTGTGGTTCTTTGTGTGGATCGCCACAGTGGCTACGTAGTAGCCGTTCCGGCACGCAAAAAGGGGTTGCTTGCCAAGGAAGTGGCAGTCATGATGATTCGTCATTGGCTGACCGTCTTTGACATCCCCCGCACCATTTGCAGTGACCGAGGGCCCCAGTTTACTGGTGGCGGCTCAAGGCTATGTGTTCCCTCACGGGAATACGTCATGCCAAGAGCGTCGCCTATCTCAGCCGGTACAATGGCCGGGCTGAAGTGGCAGGACGGCAGCTGTTCGAGAAGCTGCGCAAGATTCACATCACCAATCCACGTCGGAACTGGTTTGAGGAGATGTGGCCCGCTCTGAAGGCCCATCATGACACCCCCACTCCGGGTGGTTTGTCCCCGCACCAGATTCTGTTCAGCAGGGACCCCCTGGGTCGGGGACTTCCCTTGTCTGGTGATGGTATGGCCATGGACGCCAAGGAATTCTTCGCGCGGCAAGAGGCAAAGGCGCGGGACATCCGCCAGCAGCTTGAGAAGGAGCATGCTGAGCGTCAGAAGTCCGCCCCGAGCTCGACAGCGCAGAAATTCAGGGTGGGAGACCCGGTGTGGGTGATCAGACCCCGCCCTATGGGCACCCACCGCACCAAAACCTGGTTCACACCCGGAGAGGTGGTCCGCAGGATTGGTGAGGACACCTACCGCATCAAGGTGGGTCACGGACAGTTCCGGGAGCGCCACGAGAGTCAACTGCGTGTGCGGGAACCCGACCTCCGTGGCCGACATGTGTCCCTGGACTATGCCGCACATGAGGCAGATTCGGACAACGACTATGCTGAGCAGGACGACTATACCGTGGAGAAGATCCTGGCCCAGCGTCCGAACGCCTCGGCACCCGGAGGCTTGGAGTTCAAGGTTCGTTGGCGAGGCTATAGGCCGTCCCACGACACCTGGGAACCCGTCTCCTCATTCGTGCCGCGGATCAATACCCCCTTCATGGACTACATCCGCAAGCACAAGACCAAGATCCATGTCTCGGACTTGGCAGCACTCACCCGGGCGATTGCAGCCAGGGGCGCCTGATCATCGCCCTGAGCTCTCCCCTGATGCGTTTTGAGCGCTTGTTTGGTCGACGGATCGTCCCTCACTTGCTTGCTCTCTTCCATCTTCCGGTGACCTGCCATCAGAGTGGCCATATACCCCCCCCTGCTGAATCCAGAGGAGGATGGCCCCTCGTCAACTTCTATTCGTCACTCCCCGCCTGCTGAATCCTTGGAAAACCGGGCAGGGCAACTGACCTTCACATTTCTTGAGCTCTTAGGGCCTTGCAGCTCATACGACGTTGCGCAACGGATGCTGCTGTCATCGGCATTGAGATGTTTGGGTGTGTGGTCTGGTCCCATAACACTTGCGGGATCCAGACCAGTCTACGTGTGTCTGCAGACTATATATGGCCTGATCTCGGGCGTTTTCCTGTCCACCCTCCTGCATATGCCTTATCCTAACCGGGGCGTGGTTTGGCGCTCTATCCAGAGTGTGTTTACACTCCTATTACCCCATTTATTGCTTCTTTTTCTCACACGGTATCACGGGCACTCAAACAGAAGATTACGTACTCAGGTACTGGTCCAGGCTGGACCTTACGTAAAAGCATGTAAATGGCGACTCAAGGCGCCTTCGTATTCCGATTCGCATCCCCTCGGGGGGGAAAAACAGTCAACCGCGGTGATGGACTGACAACACTTAACATACAGATGCACATATCCTGGGGGGCATGGCTGTGATGTGCTGAGATCCTGATGGCGCCAGGTGGAAACCCAGTTGCCTGACTACACTCCCAGCGGCCCGCCACTGTCAGTTCCAGTGTGAGCCTACCGACTCGCAGACGCACGTGCAGTCGGGTGGCGACCTCCGGTGTCCTGACCTCGGTCAGTCTGCCTGGGAAACTGGTGGTTTGAGGAGTCGACGCCTCCGCGCATACTGCATGGGGACTCCCCCATGCATGGCCTTCGTGGTAATGGGGCGAGGGAAAAGACGGCCTTGATGCCCGATCCCTTAAGGAGGAGCTCGTTCGGCTGTACCACTCTGGACTTGCGTCGTGGATATGGACATGGTGCGCCCAAGGAAGGACCCGTGGGAACTCTCCCCCAGCCTGCGGCCTTGGGAAGCCTGGGGTAGCCTGATGGCTCTTTGTGGTCGCTTTCGACCTGTGGGACCACCTCGGTCGTCGTGTGACGCCTATGTTGGCCGTGTATGCCACTGCCACTGTGGTAGTGACGGTCGCAGCCGGCACCCGGTGCGCCTGGTATGGGTTAACGGGTCCTTTGGATGCCGAACAATCGCCGCCAGGACCCGGGGCTTGATACTTGATACTATACTTGCAGTTACTAACAGCTACAGCACCGTACCTGTCTTACTGTGGGTTTTGGGCAGCCTAACCTGCGAATCAGCCTGAAGTGAGGATGTGACACCCCCCCCCCTTCAGGGGATGCTCCTGGGTACCCGCTGCCATGCTTGGGTGTTATCGAGCCCCCCCCCAGGGTTTGCTCTAAGGAGGGGGGTGAAGCGGTACCCAGAACCTATGGCCCTATGTTCTCTAACCCGCGAAATCTGGAATCCGATTTCTAACCATTAAGTCGATGTGGAATCACCATAATTTTACTGTCTTGATCGATTTGCGGTTAGAAATCGGTGAAATACCCGATTTCTACCGCGATTTCCAATTGTCGTGAAATTGCCGCAGTCGCGCCGCCTGTCGTCGCCTGTTCCGTGGACTGCATTAGACAATTCTGTAGAACGATCTTTCTTGAAGTTAAGACTGAAACAGTCTTTGAGTGATCCGCAATTTTTTCCTTGATATAACGGATCGCGTCCCAGATTTTTCCCAGAAAATCTGGGCAGCCGAAGGCGCTTTGAACCCCCAAGTGGAAGAACAAGGGCTACGAGCGTTCAAGCGCCCAAGGACGAATCAACGTGCCTCATAGGCACTGTGTATGAATCTTGCCCCCCATAGTCATAGGATGAGGCCAAAGGATCCCAACTCCATAGGCCCAAAGGGTTATCTATTTTGAGTGTTCTCCAAGAAGTGTGCTTTTTCACGTACTTGGCGTCCAAGTACGTGTAGAAGTATGTTGAGTTGGCGTTTTCTCCCTCTTTGCTTGCCTCTACATCCGGGGCATATCACTTGTCTCCCCCGGATAGTGCATATATGATCTCCATATATATATTGGCAATATATTTTGCGTGCATGCTAAAATTTGGCTTTCCGAAAGGAGGTCGATTTTCGACCAAAGCACTTGCATGCGTGTTAAGGGACCAAAGTTACATTAGAATATAGGCATACTTTGATTCTAGGCCACTAGGTTGGGTGTAGAAGGCGTGGGTAGGGTTGTATGCCATATTTGGTGTCATATCGCGTGCCCATTTGGCGGGTGCACCATTCCAAGACTAACCCGCCAATGGACCCCATATCGCACGAGGCCCTTCATTGTACTCCCAACCAACACTCGCAAGCCTAACCTTCGTGAAGGGACGCTTGTGGAGCGCTCCCGGAGCGATGCGTTGCGAGCAAGGTGTGTTTTTTGCAACATTCCATTTTTGCATGTGCCCACTTGGGATGCAGCGCGCGCGACCTTCCAAAGCGCCCCAAGTGGAGCACATATGTGGAATCGAAGGTCATTGGTGTCAAGTCATTGTGTTTAAAAGGATTGGTCGATAACTCAATCCAAGCCGAAGATATTATAATATATTTGTGCACTTTTCAAGGCACTTTTGCGTGTCTTTTCGCCAATTTTGCTGTTTTTTGCCCGTCATGATGTCAAGTGGCGACCGTGTATCTCAACGTTGCGCTGAATTGACATCGTGACCCAAGTATGTTATGAGGGTACATACTTCGGTGCCCAACATATCTTGGACCCGGCGAATAACTCCTCTTGGGCTTGGCATACCGTGGCCGCCATGTTGGCGATTTGGGACGATCCCAAGTCATGGGCTCACTTGGCGACCATGCCTCGCAGAACCGGAGGGGTTGGGCGACGCCCAAAAGATATGTTGGACGCATATGACTTGATACCGAGTATAGGGTACGCGGAATATTTTTTTGTGGAATATTTATCTAGATAGACTAGAAATATTCCGGGTACCGGAATATAAAAACCTTATAGACTAGAATCATTCCGGGGGCTGACTAAATATTCCGGGGGGGGGGGGGGGGCGGAATATTTAACCATAGAGATTAGAAATATTCCGGGGTCTGACTAAATATTCCGGGGGGGGGGCGGAATATTATTTACTACACCCCGGAATAATAAGTCTACCACCTCCATTTTATTCCGGGGGTAAAAAAATATTCCGCCCCCCCCCCGGAATATTTTGACCTTATGGACTAAATATTCCGCCCCCCCCCCCGGAATATTTATACCCTAGAGCCGAAATATCCCCCCCCCCCGGAAGATTTCTACCATATAGCCTAGATATTCCGCCGCCCATCCCCCCCCAGAATATTTGTACCTACCAAATAAACAATTGAAGAAACTGTTTTGTGCATAAAAAAACACGGCATTTAAGCCACTTTTAAAGTGAAAATGGTTTTTTTTTGGTGCGGCAGTGCACAAAACAGGTTCCAATCGGTAAAATGCATGTGTTTTTGAGTCTAGCACCGTCAAAATAGGGTGGGGGGGCCTTCATGTGACTGCCCAGGCCCGGAAAACACCGTTTCATTGCGAAAAAACGCCATTTCGTGCATTTTTTTAGGAAGAATGGTTGTTCTTAGGTGCTGGCGGGTCTGAAACACTGTGTTACGAGGCTTTTAATTGACGAAACACATGCGTTTCTAAGTCCAGCACCCTCAAAATAGGGTAGGGGGGGCTGCAGGTGACCACCCAGGGCCAGAAAACACCATTTCAGGGCAAAAAAAACACCATTTTTTGCATTTTTTTGAGGAAAAATTGGAGTTTTTTGGTGCTGGCGGGCCCGAAAAGCTTGTTACGAGGCTTTGAATTGACGAGACACATGGTTTTTGAGTCCAGCACCCTCAAAATAGGGTAGGGGGGGCTGCAGGTGACGACCCAGGGCCAGAAAACACCATTTCAGAGCAAAAAAACACCTTTTTTTGCATTTTTTTGAGGAAAAATTGGAGTTTTTTGGTGCTGGCGGGCCCGAAAAGCTTGTTACGAGGCTTTTAATTGACGAAACACATGCGTTTTTGAGTCCAGCACCCTCAAAATAGGGTAGGGGGGCCTGCAGGTGACCACCCAGGGCCAGAAAACACCGTTTCAGGGCAAAAAAACACCATTTTTGCATTTTTTTTGAGGAAAAATTGGAGTTTTTGGTGCTGGCGGGCCCGAAAAGCTTGTTACGAGGCTTCTAATTGACGAAACACATGCGTTTTTGAGTCCAGCACCCTCAAAATAGGGTAGGGGGGCCTGCAGGTGACCACCCAGGGCCAGAAAACACCGTTTCAGGGCAAAAAAAACACCATTTTTGGCATTTTTTTTGAAGAAAAATTGCAGTTTTTTGGTGCTGGGTGGCCCGAAAAGCTTGTTACGAGGCTTCTAATTGACGAAACATATGCGTTTCTGAGTCCGGCACCCTCAAAATAGGGTGGGGGGGGCTGCAGGTGACCGGCCAGGGCCAGAAAACACCGTTTCAGGGCAAAAAAACACCATTTTCTGCATTTTTTTGAGGAAAAATTGGAGTTTTTTGGTGCTGGCGGGCCTGAAAAGCTTGTTGCGAGGCTTTGAATTGACGAGACACATGGTTTTTGAGTCCAGCACCCTCAAAATAGGGTAGGGGGGGCTGCAGGTGACCACCCAGGGCCAGAAAACACCATTTCAGGGCAAAAAAACGCCATTTTCTGCAGTTTTTTCAGGAAAAATTGGAGTTTTTTGGTGCTGGCGGGCCCGAAAAGCTTGTTACGAGGCTTCTAATTGACGAAACACATGCGTTTTTGAGTCCAGCACCCTCAAAATAGGGTAGGGGGGCCTGCAGGTGACCACCCAGGGCCAGAAAACACCGTTTCAGGGCAAAAAAAACACCATTTTTGGCATTTTTTTTGAAGAAAAATTGCAGTTTTTTGGTGCTGGCGGGCCCGAAAAGCTTGTTACGAGGCTTTTAATTGACAAAACACATGTGTTTTTGAGTCCAGCAGCCTCAAAATAGGGTAGGGGGGGCTGCAGGTGACCACCCAGGGCCAGAAAACACCATTTCAGGGCAAAAAAACACCATTTTTTGCATTTTTTTGAGGAAAAATTGGAGTTTTTTGGTGCTGGCGGGCCCGAAAAGCTTGTTACGAGGCTTTTAATTGACGAAACACATGCTTTTTTGAGTCCAGCACCCTCGATACAGGGTAGGGGGGGCTGCAGGTGACCACCCAGGGCCAGAAAACACCATGTCAGGGCAAAAAAACACCATTTTTTGCATGTTTTTGAGGAAAAATTGGAGTTTTTTGGTGCTGGCGGGCCTGAAAAGCTTGTTGCGAGGCTTCTAATTGACAAAACACATGCGTTTTTGAGTCCAGCACCCTCAAAATAGGGTGGGGGGGGCTGTAGGTGACCAGCCAGGGCCAGAAAACATTATTTCAGGGCAAAAAAACACCATTTTTTGCATTTTTTTTGAGGAAAAATTGGAGTTTTTTGGTGCTGGCGGGCCTGATACACTTGTTAGGAGGCTTCCAATTGACAAAACACATGTGTTTTTGAGTCTGGCACCCTCAACATAGGGTAGGGGGGGCTGCAGGTGACCACCCAGGGCCAGAAAACACCATTTCAGGGCAAAAAAACACCATTTTTTGCATTTTTTGAGGAAAAATTGGAGTTTTTTGGTGTTGGCGGGCCTGATACACTTGTTAGGAGGCTTCTAATTGACAAAACACGTGTGTTTTGGAGTCCGGCACCCTCACCATAGGGTAGGGGGGGCTGCAGGTGACCACCCGGCGCCAGAAAACACCATTTTAAGGACAGAAAACGCCATTTTTGGCATTTTTTAAGCAAAAATGGCTGTTTTTTGGTGCTGGCGGGCCTGAAAAGCCTGTTATACGGCCTCCAACTGACGAAACACATGCGTTTTTCAGTCCAGCACCCGCAAAATAGGGCAGGGGGGGCTGCAGGTGAATGCCCAAGGCCAAAAAACACCATTTCAGGGCGAAAAAACACCATTTTTTGCATTTTTTTTGAGCAAACATGGCTGTTTTTTGGTGCTGGCGGGCCTGAAAAACTTGTTATACGGCTTCCATTTGACGAAACACGTGCGTTTTTGAGTCCAGCACCCTCAAAATAGGTTAGGGGGGCCTGCACGTGACCATCCAGGGCCAGAAAACACCATTTTAGGGCGGTGGTGCGCAACAAACGAACAAATGAAGCAGGCACAAGACGAGACTCTTCACAGGGCCACATGCTGAAGGGAGCGGTCATGCAGGCCAGTACGACACGGAGGCTCCACGAGAGGCTGGACATGGAGGCTGCGCAATAGCTCGTAGAGCAACCCTCAAACTTATGGCCGGGGCTGTGCCCTCATTTCAGGGTACGGTAGCGCTCAAAGTTTGGGCCGCGTGCGTACCATAGAATCTGCAAACGAGTCCCACGTGCGTACAATGATCACACCACGAACACTACAGTGTCGGCTTTCATCTCCTCCTTCCTGGTTGCACCGAATGTTGACAAAATCCTCTCCAACTTGGGTCCCCAATGGCACAGCACGGTCAGCGTACGGCGACGCAAGAAAACCAATAGAAGAAAACTGTGGACAGCAAACGTAGACACATGTTTTTTGGATCGCTGATGTACCAATTGGTAATGCAATGCAC
Organism: Eutreptiella sp. 'Long Island Sound 2002'; assembly: GCA_964036045.1. Lineage (NCBI taxonomy): Eukaryota > Euglenozoa > Euglenophyceae > Eutreptiales > Eutreptiaceae > Eutreptiella > Eutreptiella sp. 'Long Island Sound 2002'. Next base: position 30,715,431 of record OZ038396.1, read on the forward strand.
ACATTGCGTGTGTTCAATGCCATACAGTGTGGCACAATTGGCAAATCGAACAGTTGTCAAATTGGTGGGGGGGGGCAAACAAAGCAAAGACATGACTGATCATCACCGCACAAGAGCTGCACATCATACAATGCGTTATCTTCTCACCACCGCAGACCAGGCCCACGCACACAAAGGCAAAGAAGCGGGATGGCTAGTGTGCCGGGGCAAACTGCAAATGGACAGTGAATTTGCGGCACTTATACCGGGAAAAGAAGCAGCCGACATGTACTGCCACATGAAAGCGGTCTCAGCTGTAAGGCGAGGAAATGTTCCTAAGCTTCGTGTAATTATAGTTCAATCATTGCAGCACAGCGCCATGATTGCCGTAATATCTATCCGATACCCGCAGTATCAAGACCAGTTGCTAACGGGTGAAGGTGATCACCTCTTTACTCATCCTGTCAACACGCCGCACACTCATGACGTCTTGTCCCTTTTCTCGGCCTTCTCTTTCGGAGGCCGTTCGGAACGTGCCACTGCCTGACATTGCTCCACCTCGCTTTCAGCAATGAGGAACGTTGCGCATGCACAAAGCTGTTCTGCGTCCCGCCGGCAAAAGCAAACAGCGGGAACCCCATACCGCACCACCTTATGCCTCTCAATGTCATCAGAAGTGCCCTCCTTGCAAAATGCAGTTGTGCCCTTTTTTTGGCTCAAGAACAATACACGAGCCGGGCCATCTTGATCCTCAAAGGATTCAACCACACAATACCACACACTCCCTCGTGCCCTTGCATGCACAGCCAGCACGTCGCCCTAAGGGCGGGCGGCTTCTGGGGGGGGGGGCGGAATATTTCGGCTCTAGGGTATAAATATTCCGGGGGGGGCGGAATATTTAGTCCATAGGGTCAAAATATTCCGGGGGGGGCGGAATATTTTTTTACCCCCGGAATAAAATGGAGGTGGTAGACTTATTATTCCGGGTTGTAGTAAATAATATTTCGCCCCCCCCCCCGGAATATATAGTCAAACCCCGGAATATTTCTAATCTCTAAGGCTAAATATTCCGCCCCCCCCGGAATATGTAGTCAGCCCCCGGAATATTTCTAGTCTATAAGGTATTTATATTCCGGTACCCGGAATATTTCTAGTCTATCTAGATGAATATTCCACAAAAAAATATTCCGCGTACATATACGTCCTTGATACCAATCCTATGGCACACTCCGGTCCAAGTCGGGCATGTGCCTCATTTGCACCAACCATGAGTGTGCGCATTTTCGGCCATTTTGAGCAATTTTCCATATTTTCTGCCCGCCGTGCACTATGTTCAGCCCCCTCGTGCACGCCGGACTCATGGACCAATGGACCATATATGACATGCGTGTTATGGACATTGGTCCCCATGGTTCACACACCACTTGGGCGAAGCGGAGCAACCTTCGTTAGGGTGCTAGCCCAAAGTGAGTGTGGACAATTTTGCCATTTTGGCATTTGTGGACCCAATTGGGATTGTCACCACGCCAAGTGGCATGGAGATCTTCGAAAGCCAAGTGCATGGGAGTCTCCGTTGGACTCCCGGTGGATCGCGTATGGAATGGCGGATCCGATCTCCGAACCGGCGTGGAGATATACTATTGGGAGCACCCCCGAATTTTGGCTCATTTCGAGCAGCCAAAATGACCCCCTTTTGGGGCCCCAATTTCACCCCCCCATGTGGTCAATTGGCGGCCCCATATCTCTATGCCCAGAGAGAGCCCGGACCTGAATCCAAGTTGTACACTCAGATATAAGTCCTAGGTCCTGCCTCCTATCCTGTGAGCCATTGGCCTTGCCCTGGCCGGGCGAGCCACGCGTGGGAATGACGCCAATTTTGGTGATTTTGGCATCATGACCCCACTTGACGAACCCGTGGTGCCCTGATGCCGGGACCTCAGAGGGAACCAGGTTGGGTGAGGGCTCCAGGGAGATCGTACTCGAAGGGCATGGGGTCAGTTGCCTCGTCCCTACCTCTGGCGGGTCCGGACGAGGGGTCAAGTTTGGAGATTTTTGAGCTAATACCAGTTTGGGCTGAAACAGCCCATTTTCAGCTACCAACTCCTAGGGGATAATGGCGAGGCCATATCTCTGGCTCAGAGAGAAGTTGGGACCTGCCGTTAAGGGAGCATGGGGAGCCACTGTCAGTTGGCCTTGGAGTTCCTTGGTTCCCCGGAACTCGCCTGTGGCTGGGCGGGACACCTCCCCTATTGGCAGGGTTTCAGGGTCCGGACTGAGCAGGGCATGGGTTGTGTTTGAGCCCCCTCCCCCACCAGCCACTGAGAGAATCGGACCTGGGATTTGGATATGAGTTGGGACTGAGTGTCTATTGTCCTGTGATGCCCTTACCCCAGTCCAGTCTTAACCCTATGTGTACATATCCTGATGTGTTGCTGTACATACTTTTGTTCCCTTGTTTCAGAGTGGCAAGGATCCTGAAACGCTTTGTCACATGACACAGGCGTGATGATGCCCTTGTGAGCGCAGTGCTTTGCCTGCCTACTTGCTTGCGTGTGTCCACCGCAGCGTCCCTTGGCCAGGCCCCCCAGGGGAACGCGTCAATACCGCAGAATATAGGTTGCGTGTGTGTGCGTAAATGATAATGCGAGATGCAAGAATATGTGTGTTTTTTGGAAACACATTTTATGTTCACATGTTTGTAGATATGACATGAACCCGTGTGGAATACCTTGAACGTTTGTCTCGACAAGGTCTGTGCTTGAACTTCTTGGTGTTCGCCGTGCCAAGAATAGCAAAAGGCCTTATACTTTGTCAGCACAATTTGAGATACAATACATTACATTACAGTACTGTATCGGAACGATACAATACGTTACATGTACTGTATTGTACCAACCCTGCCGATGACGCTGCCCCACAGAAACCCCTACTCTCCATGAGGGGAGAGGAGCCCCGGGACAAGGAGCTGGACCCCCGATCCAGGCTGAGAGAGTACGTGGACTCCAAGAGGAGATTGGTGGCGAAAAAGCTATGCTACGCTAGGCCTACCCGCCGTTCCTGGCCGTTGAAGCAAAGGGTCTATGGGAGATATCTCCCAACTGAAGGAGGACGTAGAAAAAAACATTACCACCTGGCAACGAGAGGTGGATCTGAAGCCAATGAAGCGCGTGTGGGGTGCCCATGTGAGGACCCCAGAGGAGGATGATGTTTCAGAGGAATGAGTGTGCAAACCCCCTCGAGTGTGCCTATGTTGTCATCGACCACCTGAGACTGTGGAACGGGACCTTCTCTACGCCTACCAAGGACTGAAGTCTACGACTGAGGACACTGAGCCGGTTGAGGATCACCTCCCTGCTTCTATACACCAAAGGGGAAAGCAATCTACACTCTGATGAGGACATGGAGGACGAGATCAAACTCTTGGACCCTAGAGTACAGAAACTGATCGGGACCTATCTGGAGGTATTCGGATAACTACCCCCTCCAGCCTCCTGTGACAAGCTGGTACAGATGGACCCCAAGCTGAAGCCGGAGTTCGTGGGTCACATGATACGTAGGAGACCCTACCCGGCTCCTAAAGTGCAGGCCGATGTAATAGAGTGACAGATACAAGAATGTATCGACGCTGGCCTGGTCCTCGAGTACAAGGATGGGGACTACCCCCAACATTGCAGCCCCTGTTTCCTGGTGGCTAAGCTTGGGTCTACAGCCAAACGGCTGGTAGTGGACTATGGAGAGCTGAACAAGAAGATGCTGAACCACTCAGGGTCCATTCCTAATATGGAGTCAACCCTCGAGAAGATAGCATCCTGCCGCTACAACACTAAGATGGACAAGCGGAGTGGATTCTGGCAAGTGGACCTGACGCCAAATGCCCAGGAGCTCCTGGCCTTCATCACCCCTCAGGGGAGGGTGTTCAAGTGGAAGATCATGCCCTTTGGCGTGGCTAACGCACCCACTCTTTTTCAAGAGCTGATGAACAAGATCCTATCCATCCTACGTCGGAGACCTGTGGTGCAAGAACTAATATCCCGGGGCGCCCAGATGGAAGCACACATCGACGACGTATGCCTGGGAACGAATACTCAAGAAGATCACCTAATCCTCTTGGACGAGTTCTTTGCTGTCTGCAAGGAGAACCACACTAGACTCAAACTGGAGAGGTGTGAGTTCATGCAGGAGACTGTGCAGTACCTGGTGTTCGACATTAGCTATGGGTGGTGGACCCCGGTGGCCTCTAAGGCCAAACCCCTGATGGATGCTAAGGTACGACATGAAGACTGCAAGAAAGGACTCCATGATATACGCAGTTTCATTGGGGCCTGCAACTTCTACCGCCGCCACATCAAAATTTTCACCTACACCAGCGCCATCCTGACGGATCTCATCAAGAAGAGTACTATCTGGCGCCGGGGCCCTCAAGAACAACAAGCGTTTGACAAGCTCAAGGACAAAGTGACCAACCCTAAGTGCTTGGGTGTGCCTAGAGCACAAGGGGAAATTATCCTGGTGACTGACGCCAGCAATGTGGGCGGAGCTGGAAATTTTTTCCAGTTGCAAGCACTAGAGACGGAGGAGTTCGACTCGGCCATTTCCCAATGGGGTACTGATGGAACCGAGACGGTACCCTCAAGCACAGCTACTGTGATGACAAATGGGTCCTGGTTCCCCTGGATCATTGGAGCTGGAAATGGAACCAGGCCCGGGGTAACTACTCTACCTATGAGCAGGAACTGCTCGCGGGTATGCTAGTGCTATCCTCTCAGTCCGGATTGTTGGGGAGTAACCCAGTGGTTCGGCTGTGTGACCAAGAACCGGTCCGCACCTTCCAAAAGGGACCCCCACGTGAGAAGGCTAAGCTCAGACGCTGGTGGACCTATTTGAGCCAGCTACGGCTCTCAGTACATCATATCCAGGGCGTCAAGAACGAGTGTGCGGACTACATCAGCCGCAACAACTTTGATGACATGATTGGTGCCAGGTCTGAGGAGCTAGCCAAGGAGGCGTTCAGCCGTATGGATGTACTAGCCGGTTCGGATCCCAATTGATTGCAGTGTTCTATTTTTGAGCGATTTCCGCGATTTCAGCGATTTCGGATATTATTTCAGGAGTATTCCAAAATTATATTAGTTATAAACTACAAGATGGAGGATTTAACATTTCTTGTTCGGAACGGGCTTGGTGTGTGTGCGCGCTCCCTTCTCGTGTTCCTGTTGGCGTGCGCGTGCTCCGTGTTCCTCAATGCGGGCCGATCGTCTGAAACTTCTTCCCAACGGGTGATAATAGTGTTAGTTCTACACAGTTACGACAAAACGGAAGCAAATCGGAAGCTAGGGCGACTCCAGTGGAAGATAGAAGGCCCGGAATTGCGATCTGGCTAAGCCCTAGTGTGGTGCCTCCGCGCACACCGGCTGTCGCCCTTGGGTGCATCACTGCACTTGAGAGGAGAATGGTACACATTAATGGGCGCATCTGCTTCGGCAGTGCCACGCCTACGTGTACGGGGGATCACGAGTCCCTGGATGCTGGACGAGTCCTAGTTGATGTGAAGTGGAAGTGGATGTGGCTGAGGTAGGCGCACCGGAAGGGAAGAAAGTAGGTCGGTCATTGCTCCGCAAGGCAAAGCAATTCCTCACTCTTTGACTTATCATTTGTTTGCTTTGCATGTGTCATGACAACTTGATCTCCCATGGAATCAAAGAGGGTCAACCTTTTGGTGATTGTGTGTGTTGAACATGTGGTGTGCACGTGCAATGGGTGAACATGCTAAAGGTGGAGAATCGCACTTATGCCCTGGTTGTTAACCTCTCATTTGCTGTCTTACTCCGGTGACCTTCTGTGAATTCATGTCATTGGTTGAACCCGGTTGGTGATCCACTATCCCCTCCTTTGTTCACATGAAGTATGTCATGGCATGAGGACAGCTCATTTGATTTGGCAATTGGGTGTAGGGATAATCGTCAATCAATGTCGGAGATTTTCACTTCAAGTGCATGCATGCCTTCATGGGTCATGGCTAGGCGAAAGTCTCTCTCCATATGCATGCTCCCATGGGTCATGGCTAGGCTATGCACTCGGGATTGGGATTTGGTGACGTCAGATTCTCCCTCCTGGGCCATGGATGGGTTAGGTTATCTCTCCTGGGCCATGGATTGGTTAGGCTCTCTCTCGTGGGCATGGATTGGTGAGGCTCTTTCTCTCAGGGCATGGACTGGGGCGGGACCATCTCTCTCAAGGCCTGGATTGGGGCGGGACCATCTCTCTTTGAGACGGGACTATCTCTCCTTGGTATAGGACAATCTCACCATCTGTCAGATGTGCTGTCATTGGACCCGGGATATCTCTCCATGTGCACTCTCTCTGCGGGCCGGTTCTAGGTCTCTTCATGTGACCCGGGGCATCTTCTTACCCAAGCAATCTTGCCCAATCTCTCTCCAAGTAGCACTTATTGAATTGGTTCGCTGTCACACGAACATGCGATTAGGCAATATTGGTCTCACATGTCCATGTGTGGATGGTTTCTAATGCACATGACGATTGTGGTTGCCTATGCCATCGGGTCCGAAGCGTTTAGGCACCAAGTGATGGGACCACGTGGCATGTCCAAGCATGTGAGGGCATGAGATGTATGTCGTGCGTTGGCTTTACATTTTGTTCGTGCCTTTGGTTCGCGATACTCTAACCGCTGGAGCCGAGCAATTGGTATGCCGCATACACTAAACAGGTGCGGTTTGGTGGGCACGCCCTTCTTGATGTCTTGTTCGCGAGCAGCAAGTAAACCCGCCAAGTCTATTCACTTGCTGGCCATGGTGTATGTGATTGCTAAGTGATAGGCACCCGGCGTCCGGTGTGAAGTACCGAGGCATTGCCAGCATGATGATATATGGAACTTATCACACATGCCAAGTGTCAGGTATTGCCATGAGGTCACTCCCCTGACTACCTGACTTATATTTGGTGATCCTCATTGCAAGCTCTTTACTTGTGATCATTGGTGATTCATGAGTGTGGACAAGTCATTTATGTGGCCATGCCGTACCTTGTGTTCATGGAGGTCATGGTGTCACACTTGATCCACGGTGTGACATTCCTCATATTTGGAGCTCATGTTTGTCAATTCCAGTTTTGCCGTGTTGTAGGCAAGGGTGAGGATGGGCCATGTGGGCCAAGCTTATGTTGAAGCCGATGATGCCATCGTGTTGTGTATCATTTCTTTGTGTTCCGCCATGTGCCATATGGACCTCATTGATGCCATTTTGTCGCGCATGACCTCAATGTCATTTTTCTCAATGTGGTGAATCGAGGTTGTTAGCATGGCGTCATATGTCGGTAGTTCGAATGTGCATGGTATATAAAATTGATTCTTGGAGTAAATATGCAACATCGTCTTTGATAATTGCATACTCTATTCCAGGGCTTCACTTATACTTCTGTTTCTGCCTCTCCCTTTGCCCAACATTGTCTCATTTGTTCCCCTCTCCATGATCATGTCCATCCATGTATTGATGTGGATACATTCAACCCAATTTGGCAATCAATTATTGGGACTCCATTGGTCAAGGTCATTCGAATTCATTGATCAAGTGTTCGGATTTTATTGCAAGGGTTGCCAACGGGTGTACCTACGGGATTTGTTTGGATTGTGTTCCCAAGGATTGGACTTGCAGGAATTTTGGATTTCGGGTTTTATAAAGCATGGAATCATTGGTTACGTCAAGGACGATGGGAGTCACGGGGAAGAGGGTTGAGAAATCGGGTATAGGCGGTAGAGCTCGCACTATGGCAGGGGCTGGTCCTACAGACCTTCTTTATGGTAGCAGAGGAGTACCTGCCGCCTACCGCCACCCGGGGAGCTTGGGCCTTCATGAGCCCTGCCCAAGTGGACCCCGGGTCACCATTGTTGAAGCCCGAGAAGAAAGAAGACACTCGGACAGAAGAGCGGGTGCCGACATGGAGGACATCGTCACCTTTTGTGAAGGATCATGTGGAAAACGTTGTCATCTCCGAGTACCCGCGGAAGAATCGGACGAGGTCAAGAGTTGCAGCAGCGGCTCAAAGACTAGGCGCTACCGCAAACGCGGTTCGCCAAAACCGTCCAAGGGGGATGCGGAAACCGCGATGGAAATGACGCCGATCCCCGTCCGCCGGATGTTCACTGCTCCGTCGGACTCCGAAGGATATCATACTTGGTACCCTTCGGATGATGCCGGCGCAGAGCCAGATTTCCCGGCGGGGCGGTCGCATACCGCCCCAAATCCTGAACTTGCTCATGATGCAGAACGGGAATCATTGCCGCGAAGGGCAGCCACCACCATTGTCCCGAGACACACGGGCGATGGTGAAGAAGTGAGGATGGATGGTGACGCGACAGGCGACACTGTCGTGGGTGGAGGAGAAGAGCGTGGAGCTCCGGGGAAGCTGCCACCGGATCGTGCAGGAGATGACCGTCATCCTCAGGAGGACATCAAGAAGGTGGCGTGCGGGCAAGCGGGGAGTGGAGATCACTGCCATTGCCATCATGTGGACTTCCTCATCGGAAGTTATCCCCGGTTGGGCAAAGATGCCCTTATTCAGAAGATCGACAAGTTGGATGACACCACCTCTAGAATCCTTGAGGACCAGGCCATCTTCGACAACGATCTGAAGACAATTCGATCACATCGAGAGGACTACGAGGCCAAGTTGGAGAGCATGTTGGTACAGTAGCAACGGGTGGTGGACAACATGATCAAGTACTTGGAGACAATCGAGAACAAGATGAGGGAGTTGGAGAAGCGTGGAGGAATCCCAACGCCCGTCCTGGGACTAGGCCCCGACCCGCCACAGAACCCTGCCCCGGAGTCGTTGCTGAGACGTGTGACGAGCTTGAAGACAGCAACAGAAGGAGTGGCGCCCATGGAGGGCCCCATAGAGTCGGCGCCTTATGGGCCGCCACGGGTTGAGCCCTTGCTATTGAGGCACATCCCACTATTTTCGGCAATTGTCATGCTAGGGGAGAAGACGCCGGAAAAAGGTATGGGGATTGGTACACCCAAGCGGGATGCCTGTGAGGAGACCGTTGAGATTGACATGAGTAGTCCTCCAGCCGCGGTGACGTTCAACGCCAGAGCTGCCTATGCAGCACGTGTGGACGAAGAAGCCTCGAGGTCAGCGGCTCGCCGAGATGGTTCAATGGAGGAGCGGAAGATCCATGGGTGATGGACCCGCGGTAGGGAATATCCACTACCGAAGGTCCGAGCGTGGGAGAAGCTGTGCCCCAGCCGCGTGAAGACATGGAAATCAGGGGTTTATATTCCCACTCCCTAGGCAATGGGAGTTCGGGAGGAATCTGCCTCGGGGGCGTCATCGTTTCGGATGTAGGGGATACCGTGAGGCTCGAAGACCTTCGGGGTGTGAAAATTCCCTACTACGACGCCAATCCAGCCAACCTCGACGACTTCATCTTCGATTGGGAAGATTTTGCCGAGGAAGTCGTGGGTGAGATGCGGCAG